>JAZHEH010001263.1:1429522-2859044 GCA_036589455.1 Ateles fusciceps
AGGCCTGGGCAGAGTGCCCTTGGCATCCCTGGAAGAGCCTTCAGATGGAGGATAGGGGCTTTTCTGAGCCCTTCATAATAAAATGCAATCTGAGAAAATGGACAGCCATGACAAGTCACTTTTGGGGTGGAAAGGGGATTCACAAGGGGAGATGAAGGGGAACAGGGGGAGAGAGATTCGTTACCACTCACACAAAGTGTTACAGATGTAGGGGCTGCAAGCTTGTCCTTTGGACAGATAAGAAGCAGTGGCCAAGGCAGTGAGTGAGGGGCCTTCTCTGAGCTCTGTGTTGCAGCACAGGGTGACTCCAGATGAGCAGGATGCAGCGGGGTCTAATTTGGTGCGGTGGACACTATGCTGGGGGATGTAACCCCCCAGGTTTACTTGCTGGGAGCGACAGTCAACCCGTGTTAACATATCCTTCCATTCTACTCTGCTCACCCAAATATCTGTTCCTAGGCATCTCAACACCATTCCTTCCCTGCCAGGGCCCCACACCCAAGTTTTGCCACCTGCGTCTTCAGGGATCACAATAGGCACACATGATATCCACTTCCACAGGGGGAATCAGATAAGGCAAAGGGATCCCTCACCAGGAGGTGGCTTGCAAAAATGTCTAAGTGGATGGGTGAGAGACAGGGTGAGGCCTGTTCCCACTCAGGTTCTCCTTCTCCTGCTAAGGGCAGAGGAAGGGCCCTGCCCGACAGGTGCGGCCCAGCCAGCAGCCGGCAGCCTACCTTGCCGCCATAGACGGACCAGGATGGGAGGCGGGGCTTGGCCAGACCCTGTGAGCCGCACTCAGTCCTGGTTGAGACCACTCAGGCCTTCAACAGGAAAGGTTTTAATTTGCAGAAACTTAGGCCAGAGAAGCTCCAGCTTGTTCAGAAGAGAAGCTGAGAGCTGAGTGGAGCAGTTCCTGGTTGCCTTCCCAGAGGCATCCCTCACTGTTTCCTGAGCCACAAAGTCCTGAAGCTTTTGCTCACCCAGGGACAGTCAGCAGCAACCATCATGGGACAACAGATAGTGTGGCCAGATGACCCTACCAGCTAGAAGTATTGGAAATAGAAATTCTAGTTGGCAAACACAGATTGAGCACACAGTATGGTACCAAGCTCCCATGACCAAGACAAGATTTCCCATCATGCAAGGCAGACCCGGGGGCACTGTTTACTATAAGAGATACCATGCTGGGGAAGAGAGGCAGAAAAGAGACCCTGGGCCTGAGGAGCTGAGATGCCCGTTGTGGAGATGGCATCAGAGCTGGATTGTGGGGAACAGGGGTATCCCAACAGATGGGGCTGGGGAAGGCATTGCAGACAGAGGGAACAGTGCAAGAAAAGGCAGAAAACTGGAACGTCATGGACATGGGTCAGGCAGTGAACAGCCAGAGAGATGAGTGGGAGATGCAGCTGGGATGAAAGGTGAGTAGAACCTTGTAGGCACCTGGGTGTGTCTTACAAAAATCTGGAATTTCTTCCATGGGAAATACAAGGCATCACAGGTCGACGCGCAGGGGGACTGAGTGTTGAAGGAGGTAGCTAGAGTTCAAATGAAGAAAGGCAGGTGAACAGGAGGGAAGAAAGCAGGAAAGGATGCCCCATGATCTTCCATAGTCACCATCCTCCATCAACAGCACATTGGACAAGGCCTCAGATTTCAAAATGTTCAAGTATGTCCATTGGCGGTCCCTGTTTGAGACCTCTCTCAAGGTTCCATACTTTGTGGCACTTGGGCACTTGGCAGGGTGTGGAGGTGCTGCTGAGAAAGGTAGGGTCAACTCCATCCTGAAGCAGGACCCAACTGTCCTGCCAAGTGGACGGCAGCAGGTGACCCTGAGCACAAACTCTTCACTTCCATTGCTTCTCCACCAGCTGCATGCAATTCCCCCAAGTTCCACTAAGCTGGCCTCTGACAGTTCTGACAGCAAAGTTTTGCTGCGTGATTTTCAATAACGAAGGGAAACAAATAAAAAACTACATAGAACTGGAGAGTGAACAGATTGTACGAGAGACTCCGCGGCTCTTGTCATGTTCATAGTAGACAAAGCCATTCATTCTAAAGAAGGAGTCAAAGATTTCATGGTTTTGTTTTATTTAAGTTATTCATGCATTTATTTTAGGAAACCCAATGTGAATTCAATGCTAACTTCCCTCAATTCTTCTTTGGTCATTTGCTTTAGGAATACTTTGGGAGAATAAAATAATTCCGCAGTTTGGTTGAGTTAAAAGTTCCCCAGGAGGGCCATTTTCTTCATCTCCCTCACTGCGATTTCTGAGCCCACAGCAGCAGGCCTAGGGGAGGAGTTGAGGCATTTGGGCATCTTCTCTTCACGACCAACGGCCAGGGTCCCCCTGTCCTCCCCCGCCTTTCCGTTCCGTTCACCGTGAATGGCAGATTCCTCTGTCCGGGTCGGGTTTCCAATCACCATAGAAACAAACTGGAGGCAGTTTCATTAATCATTTAGAGCACAAGAAGTCTAGGTCAGTCTGATTGCAGCATATAGGGTATCATCTCCGGGCCACATGGGACTCAGTCGATTTGAATTAAAAAAGATTAAGCTGCCCTGGGCTGCCTGGCCCCATCAGTTTAAGTTCTCATGTAACAGTGGTCTCTGGAGCCATATGGATTAGTGAGTGAAGCTATGCATTTATGTGGCAGGATTCGGTGAAACATTAGATGGCTGCAGGTGTCTGAGGGGGAAGAGGACAGGGATCACATACAGGTTTTTTTTTTATACTTGTTGCTGTTCTTTTGAAACTGGAAACAATAACTCAGTTTTATTTCTCCAGTGACAGTTACCGCTCTTGCTGACCATGAAATGGTACATTTGTTACCCGGGTGGGGTTTATGGTTCACAAGGAAATGGTCGAAATGGTCTGTGAGAACCCTGGAGAAGGCTGTGTTCCATACCTTCTCCAGGGTGGCAGATGAGGATGCTGACTTTTATTTTCTTTTTCTTTTTCTATGGAGTGGCAAGAAACGCATCAAATAAATATTGATGACATTTTAGTTTTGCTCGAATCAAGATTTATGAGCCCCAGGAAATTGACTTAGAGGCAGCTACAAATCAATGTGGCTCTGAAAGAGTTGCGTAGGGACCCCTCAAAATGAGTGCCCCCCTTCCAAAGTACCTACCTTATTTATGGGCCTCTCTGGGACTTCAAAGAAGGTCAGTAACTTAGGCCAGACCGTTTTATTGCTTCATGGAGCTAAGATGTTTTAGGAGGAAGATGCAGGTTATAGTGTGTTAGGAAGCCTGTCTCGGGCGGTGGGCAAGAGCTTTCTGCATATTGAACTGTCGATCTAAAACTTACCACACTCTGGCTTCCCACAGAATCATTCCTAAATCTTCCCAGCAGGCCTGGCGTGGTCGGAAGTCTCTGGTGATAAGCCCAAAGTAGAAAGAACTTTTGTGCTCCTCTCCCCGCAGCCCGCTTTGGAGCCATTGCCTTGGACTAACAAGGAGGCAGCCGGGCCTGGTAGGAATCAGTTACAGAGCTTCTGTGGGGGTGTTTCCACAGGCCATCTAGTTCCAATTCAGCATTTTGTTTTTCTTCACTGTGACAGTGATGATCCTGAGTGCTTTGCTGAGAATGCCAGAAAGCAGGGACTGGCCTGGAGTCTGTGTCCAGCCCATCTGAATGGCCTTTGTTCAGCAGGGGCAGCTCATGGCGGTGGAGAAACCTGGAGCTGGGGAGACCAGGTTCCCAAGCCAGCCATGCTACTGCCACCTGGCTGTGTCTCTTTGGGCAAGTCATGCTGCTTTCTGGGCCTCTATTTCCCATCTCTGAGTTAAGAAACTTGACCATCTTCTTCCAGTTCCGAGGTTCTAAAATCCCTTCCCACTCATCGAGCACTTGATGGGTTATAAAGAGGAGGAAATATGGCTCCAGTGTCTGGGAGTCTGTGTGGTGGGACAGGGGCAGAGCTGGCATGAGCACAAATCTTCTCATCCAGACTCGGTCAATCTTTCCTTCCTCTGAACCCCACGGCACATCCAGACAGGACTCACAGTGCAGTATCCAGTAGTCCTCTGTCTGCTGCAATTGCCAACATTGGCGTGGGTGGTAACCTTGGCTCGCCAAGTGGCCGGCAACCTTGCTGGGGCAGGACCATGCCCTCAGAACCCCATTCCACCTGGTAGAGGTCAGAGCCCCTAGGAGACCAGAGCTCTATTAACTACCAGACCTTGTTTAGAGAGAAGAAAGAAGATGGAACACGGAAAACAGGGGGAGTAAATTTCCCATGAGAAAGCACCAACAGAGACTCTAAGGAGACGGTATAGTAAACTGATTTAGAATCCACATGAGGGTGGTGGAATTGTGGATTTGACTTGCTAGTGGTGACTTTCAGCAAGCTGTTTAATGGCCGCAAGCCTCAGCACAGCAGGAAGATCCCAACTGCTGGGGTCGGATTCCTACGTACTAGTCCCGTCTCTGTCACCTGCTACTTAGTGTAAGCTTAGTCAAATGGCTTAATGTAGGGGGCTCTCTGATCCCTCCAGGATTTTGTTTCAAGAAGGAAGGACTTAAATTTGTAACCACCGGGAGAGCTGCCTGCCGAAAGTCCTCAGCTGTCAGCCTCCTAGAGGGATTACCTCAGCCTGAGAGAGTGATTTACCCAGGGTCAGGCCAGCCTGTGTCCAGTGAGTGACCAGCGCAGGGATCCCCCCTAGTGCCTTGGAACAGCTCTGCAAGGCAATCCTAGCTCCAGAGGCCCCTGGGGGAGTCAGCTGAGACCCTCATTTGAACTGAATGGAAGCTCAACTTTTTCCTCTGCCCAATCCTGCTTCCATGCCTTCCTCTTTCGCAGGTATTAATCCCCCAAAGCACTCTCTAAAACACATCCTGCCCACTCAGTGCTAATTTCCATCTCAGAGTTGCTTCACAGGAAACCTCAACAGTGACATTTTACAACTCTGAGTCACGTGTCCTCATCTACAACACTGAGACCATGATGGTGCCTACCCACAGGGTCGGGTGCACGTTAAATGAGATCATCCATGTAAAGCATTTCACTCATTTCCTGGCATAATGAAATCATACTATGGACGAGATATATATTTGCCTAATACAAACTATTTTGCAGATAAACTGAATTGTATTTTGAAGAATGATTATGAATCAGAACGCTGATTTTTAGCTGGGCACATGACCTCTCAGAATGAAAAGGATTTTTGCCAGCTTTTCCGGAAGTTAGATGTGTTCACATGATTAAGTTCTGACCCATGAGATATACTTCTAAATGGCATATGTAACTCCCAGAGAATGTCCTTAAAGACAGGAAGCCTGCCATCTGTCTTTCCGTTCTCTTTGCTAAAATATGGATGTAATGGCTGCAGCTCCAGCAGCTATCTTGGGCCATAAGGTGACCTTGGAAATGTGCAACCAGGCACACCAGAGCATCAAGACAGAAGAATCGTGGGTCACCCCTTACCAGCCCTGGAGTGCGTCTAGACTAGCATATGGGAGAGAAACACACCGCTGTCGTTTTGAGTTTTCTGTTAATTGTATGCAAACCTAATCCTAACTTTACACAGAGGGACTTCCAAGTGTGTAAAGAGACCGTGAGCCAAGGCTCAAATGGTTATGGGGCATTCACAGAACAGTAAAGAAACCAGCCAATGGATAATAACAGTAATCCTTTATGTTCATATTGTGCTTTGCAGTTAATGTTCATATTACGCTTCAGACTTTCAAATTCTTTGCCATTCTGTCTCCACAAGTCCACGAAGAGGAATTTATTACCTTGATTTATCTTGAAATTTATTATCTTTTCAAATAAGGTCCCAAGGTCATACAAATAGGAAGCAACAGAGTCAAAGCCGGAACTCAGATTTCAGAGGCCAGAAACTGGGTTTCCTCCATTGCATCAGATATATACCCTTGACAATTCACCCAAACCAATTTAGGTAACAACACTCTTGCCTAAAACTTGTATCCAGCAAACGTACAATGGTTCATATGCAACAGGATGGTTTCAACTGCTTTTAAGGCATCTTGCACTCCTTAATATTCTGTTACTGACATTAATTGTACACCTACAACGTGATAGGCACCATGCTTCATCATGCCAAGTGCTTTGACACACACTGCTCTCCCGTCTTCCGCAAATTAGCTCTTTAGCCTACACTTCCAATTTCTGTTTTCTGCCATGCTTCTGTCTCCATAAGTCTTTTCTGGTGGCCTCAAGAAAATTAAGTCATTTCTTCATCCACTGCCCTCTCTTGCCTCATGAGGCAGCTCCCAGATGGATTCATGCAATACCCCCTTTAACCAAATCCAGGTCAGTCCCAGAGAGAAGAAACCAGCTGGTTTCTGAAGGAGTCCCCTGTTTAGGCTCGGAAAAAGAAACATTCTTCTTACAAATAAGTGAGTATGATGGTTAATACTGAATGTCAACTTAATTGGATTGAAGGATGCATAGTATTGTTCCTGGCTGTGTCTTCGAGGGTGTTGCCAAACACAATTAGCATTTGAGTCAGTGGGCTGGGAAGGCAGAGCCACCCCTTAATCTGGTGGGCGCAAGCTAATCGAGCTGCCAGTGAATATAAATAAGGCAGAAAACGTAAAAAGGCGAGAGTGGCCTAGCCTCCCAGTCTTAATCATTCACCCATGCTGGATGCTTCCTGCCCTCAAACATCAGACTCCCAGTTCTTAAGTTCTGAGACGTGGGCTGGCTTTCCTTGCTCCTCAGCTTGCAGATGGCCTATTGTGGGACCTTGTGATCGTGTAAGTTAATACTTAATAAACTCCATATATAAACTCCATGAGGGATAGGAAACTGTATTATTTCCCCAGGGCTGCCATACATACATACATACATACATACATATATATACATACATACATATATATGTGTGTGTATATATATGTGTGTGTGTGTGTGTATATATATATGTGTGTGTGTATATATATATATATATATATATATATATATATATATATATCCTGACCAATACAGTGAGGGACAGGACATTGTATTATTTTCCCAGGGTTACCATAACAAATTACCACAAACTGGGTGGCTTACGACAACAGGAATTTATTCTCTCACAGTTCTAGAGGCAAGAAGTCCAAAATAAAGCTGTTGTCATGGGTAGTTCTGTCTGGGTGCTCAGAAGGAGCATCTATCTCATGCCTCTCCCCCAGTATCTGGTGGCTGCCGGCAACCCCCAGGCATTTCTCAGCTTGTAGAGGCATCGCAACAATCTCTGCCTCCATTTTCGCATGGTATTCTCCCTGTGCCTCTGGCTCTGTGTCTAATAAACCTTCTCTTCCTATGAGGACATCAGTGATGGGATTAGGGCCCACCCCTAATCTAGTATGACCGCATTAACTTGATTACACCTGCAAAGACCCTAATTCTGATGAAGGCCACCTTCGTAGGTACTAGGGTTAAGACTTCAACATTTCTCTTTGGGTAATACAGTTCAACCCATAACAAAAAAACCAAGCAGAAACTCTGGAGCCAGAGAGATGCATTTCTAATCCTGCTTGGTCTCACCACCCTTAAGACCTTGGAAAACTGAGATAATCTGTTTGAAACTCAGATTCTTCTCTGTGTGAAAAACCATAACAATACATAAGAGAGACATTGAGAGGCTTAAATGAGAAAAAAAAAAAAGGGGTCAAACATCCAGCTCATTGTCTAATATGTACTGAGTGGTTTTTCCCTCCCTTCCCCAGGTGGATACCAAGAAAGAGCTGGGAGAGGGAGGAGAGAAGGGCTAAAGAGACTTTGTGTGATGGGGAACTGCCACCTCGATCAACAAGATTAGAGTCATGGCCAAAACTCAGAATCAGCCCGGTAAAGCAGTGTAAGGGGGAGCACTTGACAGAGGAGGACTATGCTGCCTGAAGGAGAGTGTGGAAGCTGGAAGTGACTGGTTTTCTGCAGCTGAAACAGGCTGGCGAATTCAGAGAAGGTATCATCAAAGTTTGTACACAAAGTCAATGGGACCTACTCCAGAAGTGAATTAATTCCTCCTGGGCCCAAGACTTCTGAGGAGAGGAGGAAGGCACTGTCAGGATGAGGGGAGAAAACCCAGGATCCAGAAGGGCAGGCCACGTCAGAGGACATGAGGAAGTGCGTGCTGCTCAGCACTGGGCCACAGCAAACGTACCCGAGGGGCCATCAAAATCAGACCTGTTTAGGCTGAGCCCCTCCAGGTTCATTCTCCTCACACCTAGGAGGCAACTCCTCAGTGAGGAAGAGCAAGGACCACTGCTAGGTCAGGCCACAGAGCCTCTCACTGCTCTCAGCACCACCTGGGTGGGCATCCTGGATATGCTGGCATTCTCACTTCCCACAGAGCCCCATGGTAAATAACTGAAGAAGTCCAGGGGAGGTGGTGAGATGTCAAGGAAGGATGGGGCAGGGGAAGCAGCGAATGAGTTATTAATAGATGTCAGGCTGCACCTTCACCTGGCCAGACCATACCAGGGTCCATGAGAAACATCAAACATTCCAGGGGCTTAGACAAAAGTTTTGATTGCCATCTTGCTTTGCCTAACCATGGGTGATGGTTGCTCACCCTCAAAAGTCAGCCTAGGCAAACCCTGAGCCACTTTCCCCAAAATCATCACCTTATCCTCATCCTTGGTCCCCATCCAAACTCCCTACCTCTGCTCAGTCACTCATAGTCCCCAGGTGTGGGGCCTCACTGCCATCTTTGAGTCCTCCCACACTCGCCCACAAGCTACATTCCATCACCTTAAGCCTTGTGCTCTGCTGTGCTACTCATGAGCTCCATGAAGACAAGGACCATGTCTTACTTACCTTCTGTCCCCCACAGGAGTGCCTAACATAAAGGCCCGCCCATAGTAGGTGTTCAATACAAGCAAATGCCACCTCCCACTCCCCCGAGGCCCTCCCTAAGGCCTCCCTCAAAAGAAAAACAATGCTGTGTACAGGGCAGAGTAAGAGGAGTGAAGTTTCCCCCATAGGTTGAAGCTGAGAATAAGGGAAAAAAGAAGAGAGGAGGCGGGGGGAGGGGTGGAAGGGAAGCAACTCAGTGGAAGGAATTGGATAATTTGCCCAGGATTCAAGCTTATGTCAGAGTCTTCACAACATATCTTTTCACATTTGAGGGCATGTGTTTTAGTCTGTTTTGTGTTGCTATAACAAAAAAATCCAAGACTGGGTAATTTATAATGAACAGAGATTATTGGCTCACAATTCTGGAGGGTGTGAAGTCCAAGATCAAGCCACCAAGAGGGCTGGCAATTCTGACTCCAAGATGGTGCCTCAAACACTGCATCCTCACATGGCAGCAGGCGGAAGAGCAGAGGCAAAAGGGGGCTGAACTTGCCCTTTTATAAAGACATGAATCCCACCCAAGAGGTCAGAGCTCCCATGACCTAATCACCTCTTAAATGTTCCACCTCTTAGCACCGTTACTATCGCAATTAAATTTCAACGCGAGTCCAGGCAGACAAGCAGCTCTTGTCTACCTTGCTTGTAACAGAGTTCAGCATCCAGTCTTTCTAGTTCCTTCCTGGGTCAGTCTCATTCCCAGAGTGGAGTCATGCCTTCCTTTTCTTCATGCCTCAAACACACACACATGTGCCCACACATGGGTACACACACACACACACACACACACCCCGGATACTCAATTAGTAGGCAATTAAGATAGGTTGATTCATATATAGTTGTCTTTCAGTATGTTTGGGGGATTGGTTCCAGGACTCCCACATATACCAAAATTCACACATACTCAAGACCTGCAGTCAGCCCTGTGGAACCCAAGTGTGCAGAAAGGCAGCCCTTCATATACACAGGTTTCATATCTGTTTCCATTCACGTTTGGTTAAAAAAAATTGCATATGATTGGACTTGCACAGTTCAAACCCTGATGTTCAAGGATTCACTGTCCTACCAAACCCCACCATCAGCACCAGCAGAAACTGTGAGTGCAGGGATAACATAGGTTTATTTCTCAACGCCACATCCCTCTTCATAGTCAGGGAGCTGCCCCGAAAACTGTAAGTGGACTCTCTGACCCTCTCCCTCAGATGATACCTCCCCACCCTGTCACACCTCCCAGTCCCAGGGTGGCCAGATGTATGCAGCATCTCAGGAGGCCATGGAAGGCAAGAACAGACCCCGTCTCCCTGCCCCAATCTCCCTACCACCAGTCAATGACGCTGTTTAACCCCAGGATAGCACTGTCTGGGGTAAGCATGCCCTTTCCCCAGGAGGTTGTTTCACTGCTTGAGCGCGCCCTGATAACCCTTGGTGGAAAATGTTGAAAAATTTGATTTCAGGCTCCAGGGCCCTCAGCACACAGAGAAGGCGCATGCGCCCTCTGGCTGCTCTCCCTACCACGTGGTTTTCACACCGTTCTGACCTGATTCCTCTGCCTAAGGGGCCTCCTGACAACCTAAGAAATTCAGAGCTCAAAGACTTTAACCTGTCCAACCTTCAGCACGAAAGGGGACACATTATGCTGTATGACCTTGGGAAAATCACTTCACTTCTGGGCCTCAGTTTCCACACATGTAAAATGGGGATAAGGAAAGAACGCAGCTCCTGGGATTGACATGAAGAGTGCATGAGGTGATATGCAGGACGCCCGTAGCACAGTGCAGGACGTGCAGTGAGAGCTCAGTAAATGCCAGCTGCTATTTTTCTATATGTGTGTTTAGCAACATTTTTGAATGGAATCCTATCTTGCGTTATCTTTTGTAACTTTATTTCACTCATTTAGTGTGATCATTTCTCTAGATCATTAAATATTCTTCAAGGCATTTTTAACAGCCGTAATATTTCATCTCAGGAGTTATGGTAATTTATTTAACCACTCTCAGCAGGATTATTCTATAAACTAGTTTTTAAACCCAGGCTCCCAGGTCGGAGTCACAAGGGTAGAGTGGGCATGGGGGTGGGTCCTTTGGAGCTCCTGACCCGACTGCCTCCACCCCCAGTCATCATTACCCTCTGCCTGTGCACGAAAGGGGACACAAAAATATATAGCACGTCTCCCCCATCTTCAGTTGGAATCAATCGTGCTCCCTTCTGGCCCTTCCCTCCTGCCCCATAACATCAATCAACCAACAGCCACCACTGTGTGCCCAGTCCAGTGCCAGCAATACAAGGAGCATCTGAAAGAAGAGAGGTTGCCCTGCCTTCAAGGACCCTGCTCTGTGTCTAGAGAGGCAAACTATGCACCTATCAGACAATCAGAGAACAGAGAGGTAGTCAGGGATAAGGGTATGGTGGGAACTGGTGTTCCTGGGAGCCCTGGCAACAGAGAGGGCACTCCAGAGGAGAGAGTCGGTGGGGAAAGGTGCACAATGACCAGCTGGACACTGAGTCCAGAGAGCATGGGGAGGGGGCTGGTTAGAGGTTAGAGTTAGACAGAAGCACAGCTGTGAGCCCTCATGGGGTTACAGTCCTGCTGGGGTCTGGGCTGATGGAGCATGCCAGATTGCGGGGCCCCAGCTTGGAACTAATGCCCCCAGTGGCTAGGGGCAATCATTTCAAAATGAAGGTAATGATCCAATTAGTGGTTATCCATCAAGTTCAGTTATCTCTCCTTGGGCTGGGGGAGCAGAGAAGCTGAGTAAACACGTGCCTTGGACTGTGACATAAAACCAGACTCCCTCGTGCTGGAAAATGAGTTCAAGATGTGGACTGAGCCACCTCTGGGGCCTGCAGGTTAGCGTCTCTGTGGCCAAAAGAGGCAGGGAAGCCTTCGGCACTCACGAGGGGTGGGGTCTCTGAGCCGGCAGCTCCCTCTGTCATCTCCCCCCACCTCCCCACCTGGGCTCCTCGTCCCACTGTGAGAAGCAGGAGAGGCCACTGGTGGCTGTGGGCCTGGGGAAGAGCTCACAAGCACAGCCAGAGTCTGACCTGGCTCCCAATCATAGGCTTCTGTGCAATTCGGCCGTAGCCTTGAGCCCCTAGCCCCCAGCTCAGAGCTTCCAGAAGCCTTCGCTGGGCTCACCAGCTCACCACCACTCCACATGCACTATCTCTGCTACACATTTTCAGACTGGTATGTTCCGTCTTGAGCCTCTTTATTTCAATTCCAGGTTCCCTAAAGACAAGGGCTTTCTGTGGCTTCTCATGGAACCAACTCTGTAGTGGGAAGGAGCACAGGACAGTCACCTATTCTATGTGTCATTTTTAAATGAAGAAACTGAGGCTCAGGGAGGGGAACTGAAGGGCCCAGTTACACATCATTAGTTGATACCTTATTCAGGATCAGAGCCACGTCTCCAGCTCAACAACTAGTTATTGAATGCTACTGTGTGCCCGGCACTGTTGTACTGAACAGAAACAGACAATAATACCTGGCCTCCTGTGGCTCACATCTAGTGCCATGACGCAGGTAATCAGTAAATTAAACAAGCAAAAATATATAGCACATCACATGCTGAAAAGTGCTACAGAGAAAACTAAAGCAGGGAAGGGGTGTGGATTCCTAGCTTCTTCCTCACGGCCTGGGTGAGCACTCAGTAACCTTAGGTGGCTCTCTCTGCTCTGGGATACACAGATCTGCTTTCAAATGGGCCAGTCACCCTGTGTGCTCATTTCATTATGCATGGACCAACTGCATATTAATTGCAGTATGTTTTCAACAGTTACCTAGTTCTACCAAAAAGACACATTCACTTGCAACACTATTCACAAGAAAGAAGGGGGTTTGGTGGGGAGACCTTTTGACAACAGCCGCTGGGAAGGTCTTCTAGGAAGGTGGCTTATGAGCAAAGGCCTGGAGGAGGTGAAAGAGAGAGATGTGGCTCAGATGCAAAGACCCTCAGGCAGGGGAGTGCCTGGCAAGCTGCAGAACATTGAGAAGGCCAGGGCGGCCTGAGCAGAGGGAGGAGACACTGTGGGAGGTCGGCCAGGTTAGGAAGGGCAGGCGTGATCACAGAGTGCAAAGCTTTGCAGGCACCTAAGTACACTCTGGCTTTTGCTCTGCATGAGATGATTGCAGGGGTGGGGGAAGGTGGGGTGGGGGCTGCGGAATGGCTTGATCTGATTTAAGTTTTAAAGCAATCGCTTTGGCTGTTCTTCCCCCTGTGTCACCAAGGGTGCCCACATGACATGCCTGCCTCACGGAACATAGCAGACAAGCTCAATAAATGCCAAACAAATGAGCAATGAGACAGATGGGAATTCTACACAGAGTGAACACGAAGGCAACCTTCAGAGTGGCTAGACCTGCAGGTGTGTCTACCTGGAGAGCGCTGGACGGCAAGGAGGGCCTGGGCACAGAGATCATGGGAAGGGCATGGGTGGGTGGGGTGGGAAAAAGAATGTGCCCAAGGTCTGCCATGTCTCCAAGTCAAGAGGGACTTGGGGCTGAGGTCCTTTGAGAGGCCTGAAATCCACTTGGAAAAAGAAGTCCATGGTTATGTTCTACTCAGGGGACGGGGGTGTGCAGCCCCTCAGGAGCTCGGGCAGGGGTGGGGAACACTCAGGGAATAAGGCTTCTCACCCTCAGGAAGCCTCTCAAATCTCCTTCACTGGAACATAAGCCATTTATCCTCATCTCCCCCCAAGAGGAGGGTACAAGCCATCATCTCAAACAAGCACTGGCCAGTCATCCACACTGGGCAGCCGTTCGTGAGCCGTTTTCTGATTCTGCCCCTCACCCAAAAGGCCCTGAAATGCTGTTGGTGACATATTTGGAACTGGCCTCCAATGTCTCTACTCTCTGCTCATGGGAACGGCCACCTCTGCCCCCAGCCCCCTCAGGCTATTGGAAGAGAACACTATGGGTTTGGCCTGCTCAGTCATTTCCCAGCGGAATTAATTTCACACTGCCCTTTATGCCTCAGCCCCTGCCCATAATGTTCAGAGCCGCCTCAGGAAGTTACTTTGCAGAACACAGGCTATACCTACCACTGACTCAGCTCAGCCTGGCCTGGTCACCCCAACTCACCTCTTAGTACCTGGACTTCACAGGGGCCATTGGATGAGACACCCCTCTCAGCTTCTGACCTGGAGAGATCACAGAATGACAAACTAAAGCTAGAACATCTTAGTTCCACCAGGACACCACCAACCTCTCTGTGTTCTATTCTCTACTCTGACCACAAAGTGGCAGGACCCTTCTTCACATCCTGAAATGGTGGGCCTTTTTCCATCCTGGAACCTGCCCATCTGGACATTGCCGGTCCTCAAAGACATCTAGCAGAGGCAGCACATGAGCCCTGTATTGAGTCCAGCCCCCTTCTGCAGCAAGAATGCAGAAGTTGAGGCACGGGGCTTCCAATCTGCAGACGTTTCTTTGTGGATTCCTAGCTGCTTCTTCATGGCCTGGGTGAGCACTCAGTAACCTTAGGTGGCTCTCTCCACTCTGGGATACACAGGTCTGCTTTCAAATGGCCCAGTCACCCTGTGTGCTCATCTCATTATACATGGACCAACTGCGTACTAATTGCAGTATGTTTTCAACGGTTACCTAGTTCTACCGAAAAGACACACTCACTTGCAATACTACTCACAACAGCAAAGACATGGAATCAACCTAGATGCCCATCAATTATGTACTGGATAAAGAAAGTGTGTGTGTGTGTGTGCCTCTGTGTGTGTGCATGTGTGTGTGTGTGTGTGTGTCACATGAAAAAATACAAAAACAAAATCATGCCCTTTGCAGGCACATTAATATAGCTAAAGGCCATTATCCTAAGTGAATTAACACAGGACCAGAAAATTAGACGCCACATGTTCTCTAAGTGGGAGTTAAACATGGAGCACACATGGACATAAAGAGGGCAGCAGTAGACAATGGGATCTCCCAGAGGGGAGAAGGTAAGAGGAGCAAGGGTTGAAAAACTACTTATCCGGTGCTGTGCTCACTCCCTGGGCGATAAGATCGTTCATACACCAAGCCTCAGTGATACACAATATATCAATATAACAAAACTGCACATGTACCCACTGAACCTAAAATAAAACTTGAAAGAGAAATAAATTAATAGTTAAATGATTTCCTTTTTCTGGGACTTCTTCTGTCCTTCCCTCTACTTCTACCTTGAAAGTCCACCGTGGGCTTCAAAGATGAATCCCAGCTCTGCTGCTTACATGCTGTGCGACCCCAAGCAAATGATTTTTTTTTTTGAGATAGAATCTCGCTCTGTGTACCAGGCTGGAGTGCAGCAGCATGACATCAGCTCACTGCAACCTCTGCCTCCCGGGTTCAAGCAATTCTCCTGTCTCGGCCTCCCAAGTAGCTGGGACTACAGGTGCACACCACCACACCCAGCTAATTTTTGTATTTTTGGTAGAGATGGGGTTTCACCATATTGGTCAGGCTGGTCTTGAACTCCTGACCTCAGGTGATCCTCCTGCCTTGGCCTCCCAAAGTGTTGGGATTACAGGTGTGAGCCACTATGCCTGGCCTGAGCAAGTGATTTAACTCCTCTGAGTCTCAGTTTCTTTATCTGTAAGATGGAAAAAAATAACAAATACTGTACCTGAAAGTGTTGCCAGCATTGGCAAGTTCAAGGGCAGACTCAATACCTGCCATGGGGCAGGCCCTCTGCTACATGGAAGTGGTTATTAATACTGTTTTAATAATCATATTTCAAGAGCCACATTTTCCATAATGCCATTCCTCATTCTTCATCCAAAAATATTTTTAGCCACTGCACTTTGTATTTTTCTGATGGAACTTCCCTCAGGGTGATGGTCAGTGGGGAAACTAAGGAAATAGGGGAGGTGAAAATTGTTTAAAGAAGAAAAAGATTATTAAACAATAGCTTGATGATTGAATGGGTATACCTGGGTGGCAAAGGGGCTTCACCTCATGTGGTAACATGATTTGGGAAGGGATTGTTTAAAATGCAGGAGAACAGTGCTATGGTTAATTAGTGGTGTCCCGGGCCTATCGGGGGTTGGGGGGCAAAGGGAGGGGAGAGCATTAGGACAAATACCTAATGCATGCAGGGCTTAAAACCTAGATGATGAGTTGCAAGGTGCAGCCAACCACCATGGCACATGTGTACCTATGTAACAAACTGCACGTTCTGCACATGTATCCCAGAACTTAAAGTAAAATTTAAAAAAAATTAATGGTGTCTGCCACAGATAGTGGACCCTATATAACATATTTGCCTATGATAGAATACAGTACAGATCTATAGAATATTATCCCGTCAGAGTCATTGGTCAAAACTCCTCATTGCATAGGCAAAGAAATTGCAGCGTATGCTAAGGTGGACAGTTGCGTAATCTTCACTTACTTGTACATTTTTCATTTGACTATTTCTTTAAATAGCCACAGCCCATAGTAATTAGGAGGTAGTAGGTTTTCTAACTCTCCTTGTACAGTTCCTTACAGTACCTCATTGTTTCTTTCTCTAGTGAGACCTCAGAACATTCTGGAAACTTGGGGCCTAAAAAAAAGTATGTTGCTCCGAGACACAATGAGTGTCTACAGTGCACTCAAGAAAGACAAATTAAGGTATAAAACCATGAAATACGTAAAATGTATTTCTACAGAAGAGGAGTGGAAGGCGAGGTTATAAGGGAGAAGAGACCCCTGGCCCATAAAGAATCTAAGATCGACCGGGTGTGGTGGCTCACGCCTGTAATCCCAGCACTTTGGGAGGCGGAGGTGGGAGGATCACCTGAGGTCAGGAGTTCGAGACCAGCCTGGCTAACATAGTGAAACCCCATTTCTACTAAAAATACAAAAAATTAGCCGGGTGTGGTGGCGTGCACCTGTAATCTCAGCTACTAGGGAGGCTGAAGCAGAAGAATCGCTTGAACCCGGGAGGCGGAGGTTGCAGTGACCTGAGATCATGACACTGCACTGCAGCTTGAGTAACCAGAACGAAACTCTGTCTCAAAAAAATAAGAATCTAAAGTTCCCCTGCATTGTAGCCAGGAGAAGTCCAATGTCAGGACTCAATCAGTATCCATGATGACTGTGGGTTCGGGGGTGAGGAATGCAGGGTAGCAGTAGGGGACTTCATTGTCTTGAGATTGGGTTACCCTGGAAGTTCAGGAGCTTCCAGAGGTGAGATTGTGTTACAAGGAGGTCATTCACAGTTGCCTCCCTAGGCTGAAGCTACCATCTATGTAGCACTGAGAGATTACCAAGCACTTCACTACATTGTCATCTGGACATCCCAACAACCCTTCTGCGGTCGATAATATTATTTTCATTTTACGCATAAAGGCTGGGGTTTAGTGGAGTGAGTTGCACAGGACAACACAGTGGCAACGTTAAGACTTGCACCCAGGACTCCTGACTCCAAATCCTTACACTATTCCACAGTGCTTGATACTCTAGGGTCCTCTTTTCAGATGTGGAATAGTTTCAACAAAGACCTGCTTCAGCTGTGAGCGTGGAGTCATCCTCTTGAAGGCTGATCCTCTTTGATCCCACTGAGGATTCATCTCTGAGAGTTGCCATGACCAGGACTCTGTGAAGAGCACCGTCACTGCGACTGCTGCTCTTTATCACACAGGAAAGCTCCCTGCTCCCTGAAGGAGACAAGAAGAAAACCCCTGCTTCTGGTGGGCCCACCATGGCTCTGGGCAGCAGGCTGTCCACAGGCGGGAGCGCTGTGGTGCCCCCAGCAAGCCAGCTCTCACTTGTTGAGTTTCTGTCGGTATGCATCCTCCGTGGGATCCAACCATATTAAATTGCTTCAAGCAGCCTATAAAATAAAGATAATTGCAATGCCATAAGGAATAGCGTATCCCCAACCATAAATAAATTAGGGCTCTAATTCCATCAAGGCACATGGGTGACATCACACACCATGAGAGCCGGGTTTGAAAGGGCTGTTCACATCACCGAAAATCTGAGATGGAATTACCACCTTCATTTATTTACACCTTCTGGTGGCTGGGTGTTGTGACGGATCATTTCTGAAACGTCTGGTCCCTCCAGATTATGACCCCAGGTTCTATTCTCCTCCCTGGCCTTGCCCTCCCCCTTCCCCCATCCCCTTCCTTTTTCTTTTTTTCCTTTCTCACAACTCTGGGCCCACATTTCCCCCTCATCATGTTTTGTTTTCTTTGTGTTCCCGGTAAAAACCACAAGAAGGGGAGGCTAGCACTGAGAAGTGGCAAATTCCAGACGCCGAGGACAGGCCTAGGAGAAGTGGGGGGAGGCCCAGGGAGAACAAGCCCCTCCTGCGCCAGGCTGTGTTGCCTTGCCCAGGGCCATTCATCCAGGGCCTCTCTGGAGACATATAGCCTTTCCTGGCTGGAAATTTCAACTTAATTAAATCTACTAGGTGTGTTCTTGAATGTCAACCATGTCCTAGGCAACGTGCAGCAGTCAGAACCATATGGAACCCAGGAATTTTAGAGGCAGACAGACGTTCAGAAGTCTCAAGTTAGTTTGACTCATTTTACAAATGAGGGACCCAAGAAAAGGGAAGTGATTTTTCTAAGATCATGTGGCAAATCAATAGCAGGGCCACGTCTAGATGGCAGAAAAAGTGGGAACGTGGACACTGTCCACCGGGGTCTTACACCTTAAGTCAGAGAAATAAGATACATCTTCGAAAGGGTTATCTAAAAACTGGACAGAGTGTATCATCAGAGCCAACTGAGGGGTCACAAACGCTGAATCCAGGGAAGGACGGAAGCAATACTGGCTGCAGGTTTGGGGCAGATTTCATAGAGGAAGCAGTAGAGTTGGATACTGAAGCGTGGGTGGGATCTCACTTGGCAGAGATTAGAAGGCAGGGGCTTTCATTACAGGCAGAGAAATGGCTGGAGCAAAGGCCTGGGAGCTGGAATAAGCATGCTAGCACGGAAGGTCAGTGGGATCCCAGTGGAAAAAGGGGTCCGTATCTAATTGTTATTATCTGAAGGGGCCAGAGGATCCTGCGCTTAACTCTCAGGTCAGCTGAGGGTACTGACTGACGTTCTTGAATAAAAGAAGTAAATGAAAGCGTGTTTTTGAACTTGGCTAAGCCAACTTTGTTCGGGAGACAACCAGTATCAGTAAGGCCTGAGACTTACTGAATCTGAATCTGCATTTTAACTTGACCTCCAGGTGGTGACTCATGGCCACCTATTAGCATTTGAGAAGCCCTGCTTTAAGAAACTTGGCATCGTTTGAATATAATTTCTTCATTATTCCAAAAGCTACTCCCTGGTGCTGCTTTTTTTTTCCTGACCAAGAATAACCCCTTAGCCAACATTATTATACTCAGAAATTCTTGCAAAGTGAGATAAACTAGCAAATTGTTTTCAAAATAGAATGACGTTTTCAAGCATATTAAGTTTAACAATTAATGAAGATGACAGTATTAGATTTTGTAAACACAATTAAGCATCTGTTTATTTCCATTTCTCAGTTCTCTTTTTAAACGTTGAAGCCCATGGACTTTCTTCCAATGATCAGACATTTTCCAAGCCCTTGCAAAGCTCTTGGGCTTTAGTATCTAATGGATAAAACAGGCCACAGTGTGTCTTGCAGGACCAGGGACTCCCACATAGCTCAGGGCTGCTTCTTAGGGAGGTAGTAAGACCTCAGCAGGGAAATCTGAGAGAGTCCCTGCCCCATCCAAGACTCCTGCCCCATGCCGTGAGATTTCAAGGGAACACTCATGCCTGGAGTTTGATTCACCAAGGGTTGGAGGCACTTCCTCTTCTCCTGACACCACATAAACTTCCCAGATCCTGGTGCTGCCCAAGGCCAGGTGGTAGGTGGAGCCCATAATGGATGAATTTCCCCACCAGCCTACCGGATGAGGGTTTAGAGTTGGAATTAAGTTGATTTAAAGAAAATATATAAAGTGATTTGTGTGTGTGTGTGCACCTCAGTTCGCAGACCAAGATGAATACTTGCTATATTTTATTTAAAAAAAAAAGACAAAAATTCCCCTCCCAAGACCTCTACTAAAGGGAGGAGAGTGTGTGCGTGTGCTGGAGGTAAAGCCACAAGCAAAGCTGCAAAGCGTCCAGGTAGCCTTTCAAGTCCTCCCTGCTAGACTGGGGGTGACACGAGCACCGTGCCCCTCCTCCCACCAAACCACAAGCTATGCACCCTGTCTGGGTCACGGCTTCCTCTTCCAATGGTCATCTTAAAGTGCTTGGGGTAGACTTTCAGAGGCAGGAATTCCCCCACCCCAGGTGCCCTCTGCCATAGCTGACATCACTTTGGTCTTCTGGGGACTGTTGATCAGAGAGGACCTGGCCTCAGGCCTATCTACCTCTCTCCCCGAGGGACGTCTGTGCCAGGGACCTGCCTGTGAATCCCCCCTCAGAGTTGCCCCCATGATTCCCTGCAGGGGGCTCCCTTCTTTGAAGCTCTGGGTCCCTGTGGTGACCCCTCCACTCAGAGGGACGCCCACAATAAGGAAATCTCCCATGACAATAGGAACCTGGCTGGGGCCTCCTCTCTTAACTCTTTTAATATTGTGATTTAATTCATATACCATAAAATTCATCCTTTTACAGAGTACTATTCAGTCGTTTTTAGTATATTCACAAGGTTGTACAACCAACCGTCACTAGAATCTCATTCCAGAACATTTTCATCACTCCAAAAAGAAACCCCAGACCCACAGCAATCACTCCCTCTCCCCCCCAGCTTCTGGTAACCACAAATTGGTTTTCTGTCTCTGTGGATTTGCCTATTTTGTGTAAATGGAATTATGGAATATGCGGTCTTTTGTGACTGTCTTCCCTTCTCTTCCGTCTTGCCACAAGCAGGCTTGCCTCACTAATTTCTTAAGAAGGCCTAGAAGTCACTAGTCTGGGAAAAATGGTAGCAGTCCTGGAGCAAATTTTCCTGAGGAAGCCCACCGGTTTCTCTTCCTGAGTGTTCCTCCCTTGGCTGGTCCAGGCCCCATGACCTATGGGGGACTCAGCTTTACCGAAGGGAATGGGTCCACACAAGTAGACACAGTTTGATTGAGGGCTGTAGTCCAGGCCTGTGTTTACAGTACAGACCAAAGGCTGGCCACTGCCACAGAAATCAGTTTTGCTCAAATCATGTCTCACCTGGCCATGGCCATTTCAAACGAAATATCCAAATGACCTTTCACAGGATACAAGATGCCTCCTCAACTGCTCTACACGACTGTGGAAAGAGAGGGGAAAGGCTTGCCCACGGTTATTCAGATGGGAAACAGTAAAGGTAGGATTCAAGTTCAGGCCTTGAAACTGACAGCTTCCACATTCCTTAATGGCCTGTGCTTGGCGGCAGACTAGTCTCCTGTACTCTCCTCCTGAAACTTCTCCCTCCAGAAAGCCACTCTGCATCAGCTGTGAGCAGACATATAGGCTCTTCCTCCTCTTTCTCCTTCCCCCCTGAGCTCTTCCTCTCATTCCACATCCCGAAGTGTCCTGAGTGGTCCACTCACACTGCTTGTGGTTCTACTAACATTGAGGCTAATTAGCTTGTTTTCCACTTTTCTGACTGTATGATTGCTAAAGACTTAATGTTGGTGTCCCCCTTCCCAAATTTATATGCTGAAGTCCTAACCTCCATTGTGACAGCATTGAAGAAGAGGCCTTTGGGAGGTAATTAGGATTAAATTAAGTCATGGGGATGGGGCTCTCATGATTGGATTAGTTGCCTTATAGGTAGAGAAGAGACATCACTCACTGAGGAAAGTTCATGTGAGCACAGAGTGAGAAGGCAGCTGTCTGCAAACCAGGAAGGGAGCCCTCACCAGGATCTGAATCAGCTGAACCTTGATCTTGGACTCCTCAGCTTCCAGAACTGTCAGAAATAAATGCCTGTGGTTTAAGACACCTAGTCTATGGTATTTTCTCATGGTAGCCTTGGCAGATTAAGACAATGATCTTGAGAAAGTCATCGATCCACTAACTCCTTTTTTTTTCAAGAGAGGATAATATTAGTACCCACATTTAAGGCTCTTGAGAGGATTAACTGATATCTGTAAGGAGCTTAGAATAGCACCTAGGACATAGAACGCCTTTAATAAATGTTGGATTTATTGTACTACTGTATATATTTGTATTTCTTATGCTGTTGAATTAAAATTCTATTTATGCATACTATGACTTACACAAAAGGGATGTTAACAAATATTGGAGGAAGGAAAGAAGTAATGAAGAAAGGAAAAAGAATAAAGGAGGAGAGGAAGAAGGAAGAAAGGAAGGAAGGAAGAACTTTGTAGTCCCTTCTAAATACAGAGCAAAGATTGATCTATAACTGTTTGCTTTTTTCTTTTAAAATATCTTCATATACATGCCAAGAGAAAATTCAGGCATTGCAAAAAAGCTAAATTCATTGGTCATTTATGAAATTCACTTGAAGCTGCAAATGGAAAGGCTAGAATGGTGTCCCCTCTGTTGGTCAACACTGTACTAGTCTTGGAAAATCAGTACTCAGCCTTTTAAAATTCATTCTCACATCTAAAGCTGCAGTGACTCTTGATTACATCAATTGCCATTTTATTAGATTCTCTTTTCAGCATCCTGAGGGCCTGGCTTCTCTCACCCTCTGACCTGGCTGGGTGTTGAGTTCGTGGCTCAGTCCATCTTCTTTTCTTTCCTTGTGATCTTCCTAGTGGAGACTGACGCTCTCACTTGTAAACTTCACAGCGCTTCCTCGCATTAATATTAGGGCTGCTTGGCTTGCTGATTTTATTCCAGCTGATCCCTCTTCACACATCTTGTGTCAGGAAACACTCTGGTGAGGGTGTGTGTTGGGGGAAAGGGAGATATGTTGTTGTGAGATGACAGAGATTCCAGACAACTAGAAGTTTCTTTCTCTTGACCATTCCTGCATTTATTTGTGCTCTGGTTCCCAACATAGCAGCAAAAGACAGCACTGGAGGATATCCCCAAACTGGACAGACCCAGCCTCAGAATGCCTGCCACACCCTCAACGCTAGGTTGAGGTACTTGTGTTATGTGCAATCTTTAAGGAGCTATGTTTTGCACTGAATGACCTGCCCTTCCCACATCTTGAACCCTGGAATTGCTGATTGGACCAGGGGCAGACACCTGGATCAAGGGTAGAAATCCCAAAGATGAGCTGTGCCCATCCTAGTCTCTTTCCAAGGCATTTGAACCAAGACATTCCAAGTGAAGGATGTAATCAGCAATGAGGCTAAAACAGAACATTCGTAATGGATGAAGAAACCAGAGAAGCCATGATAATCTAGTAAAAGCCAACGTTACATGGAAACAGAAATTATAAGTAAACAGAAGCTAGACTCAAAGAATTACCAAGAGGAGAATGGTAAAGACACACAAAAAGCAGCAGAAACTTGGGGATACAAAGAGACCAGGCTACCTACGGGAAAAAATCCTATGCCAGCTCCCCTGGTTTTACATCACATTCTGGTCCGGGCCATCCTCCTTTCTCCTGAGGTTACTTGAGTGAGTCTCTGTTTCTTACAACCACCAGAACCTAAGGATCATCTTCCTGTTTCTCAGGCCTCTCCAGAGATTGGGAGCCAGGTCTAATGGGGACCCCCAAACCAGAAGCAGTGGCAGGGACCAGTTCAACTCATCTCAACGCATTGCACTTGGAGTCTGGTATCCAAGTTAATCCAACAAGTGTACAGTTTGAACACTTACCACCGTGAGGGCCCCGTGCAAAATTTGCAGAGGTAAAGAGTAAAGAAAGGGTAAGAAAGCTCTCGACTTCAAGGAGCATATTATCTAAATGGGATATAAGAAACAGAACTAAGTCAGTACGAAACTGAACAGATGTGTGTGTCGAAGAGGAGAAAATAATCCTTTGAAGTTTCAGGGAAGTTGTGGTCGTATTAGGATATGGGGTTCAGAAAAGACTGCTCAGCTTTGTTGTGGATGCAAAGAAAAAATGTAAAGAAATACAGAGGTTGAAGCAGGGCATGGTGGTGCACGCCTATAGTCCCAGCTACCCAGCAGGCTGAAGCAGGAGGATCATGTGAGCCCAGACTGAGCAAATGGAAAGGGAAGGAAAGGAAAGAGAAAGGAAAGGGAAAAGAAGAAAGAAGAGAGAGCAAGCAAGGAAGTAAGAAAGGAGAGAGGGAGAGAGGAGGGAAGGAGGGAGGGAGGAAGGAGGGAGGGAGGGAAGGAGGGAGGGAGGGAAGGGAAGGGAAGGGAAGAAAAGGAAAGAAGAGAAGGAAAGGAAGGAAGGAAGGGAAGGAAGGAAGGAAGGAGGGAACGAGGGAACGAGGGAAGGAGGGAGGGAGGGGGAGGGAAGGGAGAGAGGGAAGGTGGGTATACAATTGCTTCTTTCCCTCCTACAGGTTGTATGAGACCAGAGGTAATTCCATGCTGCTCTTCAGGGTTGCTGTGGCTAACAGTTCCATCCTTCTGAAGTGCCAGCTGGTTGGGGCTCTCTCTGGCAACTGATTAGCCCATAAGCCCTGCCTTGCTGGTCCTGCAGCATTCTCCAGTGCAAGTGACTGAAAACATGCCTTTCCCAACTAGAAAAATATGTAAGATTTAGTTCCCAAGTTATGTTTCATGTTTACAATGGTCTTCTCATCATCGTTAGTTGGATTAAATTTAGTGATTACAGAGATTTTTGTTTTTATCAATAATACCCTTGATCTTGAAAAACAAGAGCAATTTAAACAGACCCAGATGCTCTAAACTCCACCACATGTTTGTTGTATTTCTTTTAATCGCATTGTATTTGAAGCTGTCATTTAAATCAATTAAATATGAGCGCTATTCCTATGGCCATGTTTCCCTGGCTTCTCATACTAAATCTTTGCTGGTTTTTGTTACTCGATTACAGAACTTTCAAAGAAAAAGTTTAATATTAATTATTCTGTTATCCTCCACTCTTGTGAAATAGGTATGTCCCCTTACCAAAGCCACTGCAGAAGCCAGAATGTAATACCAGGAAAAAATTACCCTGGGCCCACAAAGTCACCAGATTTTAAATCACTGCCGTCTATTCCTTTTCAGAAAGACTTTTCTCCCTTTAAAATTGATCATTTAGTTGCATTATTATCTCTACAACTATTAACAGGTCTTTCTGTGAGTCATTCAACCAAGACTTAGTGAGTGTCCACTGAGTTTCTGTAAAAGTTTCCTCCAACTGTAAATCAAAGTAGCTCCAAGAACTTCCGTCATGGGACAGTGAATTCTGGGGGAGGAGAGGAGAGAGAAGTGGGGAAGGCAGGGATGAAACAATACAGTCTCAGGGTGTGTGTATAAAGAGAACAAGGCTTGCCATCAGGGGACATGAATGAACCCTAATTTCAACATCCATCAGCGAGCTTGGGCATGTCTTTTGGACTTGGTGAGTAGCACTTAGACAGCTGCTACCTCAACGGCAAAGGAGCCAGGGTTGCCTCTAGTCCGTGGGAGGCAAAGCCTCCACTGAGGAGCTGAGGTTTTTCCTGGGGTGCTTCGGGCCTTGCATATGAAGGGAGAGCCGGAGGAGTTCTGGCTAGAACACGGGAGGGCTAAGCTGTGTGGGAGAGGCCGCCTGGGTAGGGATGGCGATTTAGTGCCCACTCCCCCAGAAGGAAAGCCAGCAAGCGCCTGCAGAGGTGGCCCAACCCTTTGGAACAAGAAGGGAGAAATATATCTCTTCTTGGGACCCTCTGGGAATAAAACAGGTGGGCAGGAGGTCCCTGTTCTCTTGAAACCAGCTTGATTTTTACTCTTCTTTTACTCTTATTTTCTGGGTCCTCCCTTAAGATTTGCAGCAGATTTTGAGAACTCCAGCTGCCATAGCTGAGTAAAGGGAGATAAGACAAAGGGTTTGTGCCGACTTGGACTGAAGCATTGAAAGCACAGCCTCGGGCTGGATGCAGTGAGGCATGCCTGTAATCCCAGCACATTGTAAGGCCAAGATGAGATGATTGCTTGAGCCCGGGAGTTCCAGATCAGCCTACACAACATAGTAAGATCCCATCTCTACTTAAAAAAAAAAACGCCAGGCATGGTAGCATGCACCTGCAGTCCCAGCTACTCAGGAGGCTGCCGTGAGAACATCATTTGAGGCCAGGAGTTCCAAGCTGCAGTGAGCCACAATCATGCCACTGCACTCCAGCCTGGGCAACAGAGCAAGACTCTGTCCCAAAAAAGAAAAGCAAAAAAAAAAAAGAATAAAATAGCAACCTCAGCTACTGGGCCTAGGAAGGTAGCGGGAGCCAAGGAATGGCAGCGGGGTGGGCGGCGGTGAGCCCCAAGGATAACTAGCATTGACACATAAGGGCCACTTGGTCCCAATCATTTCTCCCACATCCAGAAAGCCTTTCCAGAGCTAAATCTACTTGGAATTTTATTTTATTACAAGCAGCAAAATTCTCTCACACTATCTCCCAGTCTCGTACCCCAGACATCTCAGTACCCGAAACCCCAGTGGACTAACCCCTGCCAAACACTCAGCTGACAGCAAACATTCTGGACTCTTTCCAGCAGTGGCGAGGGGTTCCATGAAGCCAACCACACTCTCCCCCAGATGAGAAATACCTTCCCAGGCCATAGACTGCATCCTCACTGCACATCCTGGATGGCTAAAGTGAGGGTGCAGTCTATGACCTAGAAAGTACTTCTCTAGCTTGTATGCCCAAACGTTGACCTCATCAGTACAGACTCCGCTCCAATCCACAGAGCTGGCCAGCCCCCAGGACTCCCCTTTGTGATGTAAAGAGCTGGATCATCCAGAAAGGACACCAAGCCTGGGTCTCTGTTCTAGAAATTAATCTGCTGTCAGAGGTCAAGTGCCTTCCACTGAATGTCAAAAGGCCACTTAAAAATCAGTGTAACCTCCTTTGTCGTCTGTGTGTCTGTGTTCGTTCTCAATGTGCTACACCAAGCATGGTAAATGGGAGATCCCAGTTCCAGGGAGCCTGCTTCCAGCCTTTTAAACTCAAATTGTAATATAACAGCAGCTAATAGTTCTGTTTCGTTTTTGTTTCCAGAATGTAATGCATGCCAAGCACAGATTGTCTCATAAAATCTACACAATTAATCTATGCATTGGGTCTTATTTTCTTCATTTGGATAAAAAGAACTCAGAAAAAAGCAACCTGCCCAAGTCGCACAGCTGACGAGTGTGATGGCAAGATTCAAGTGCAGGCTTGGGCTCTTCAGCACGAAGTCAGGCTTCAGCTGTGGCTGGCCTTGGTTAAGGTTATTGTGATCACTGGTACGGGACACCAACAGCGGCTGGCTAGGTAAATAAGAAAATAAACAATCCAGAAGGCAAGGAGAATGTTTTATATTTACCAGAGGATTACTAGAAGAACTCTCAGAATGCAATAAAAAGCTGCGTCCCGGGTGGAAGGGAAGCAGGGCAGTGGGGCCCGAGCAACACCTGTGGACGTTCCAGGGTGCTTGGGGTCAACATACGGCTTCAGTGGATCACAGTTACAAAATTCCTGGGAAAAAAAACCAGCCTATCCCAGCTGGATCGGGTGTACTCCCTAGGTCAGTCAGCCTGGCCAGCAGGTCAGGGGCAGGGGCAGAGACAAAGATACCAAGAAGGGGCAAGGGAAGAAGTTTCCAGAAAAGGGGGTCATTGAGCCAGGTAGCTGCTTCCCTGCCTCTGAGAAAAGGTCCACAGTGATATCAGGAAGGGTGAGCCAAAGGAACCATGAAATCCTCCTTATGGGGATTCAGAAAACACATGGAAAACTTCCCTGACTCCTGGCTGGCATTGGGGACCTCATCCAGGCTTAACAGGTAGGTTCCCTCAGCCTACAGCCCTCTCTTCACCTTGACAAGCCTGACTTGTCTGTGCCTTTGCTCAATGGGTTTCCCAAGGTTTCTCCCCCCTCCCCCATCTCCTCTCCAGCAACCGAGATCTTCCCCATCCGTCAAGGTGCACCACACATCCTCCAAGGACCCTTTCTTGGCCCATCCCCTTATTCCTCCTACCAACATCTCCAACACGAATCTGCACCTCACACTTGTCATTTTCTGTTTCTTGGTCTTCTGTCTGCTAACTAGAATAGATTCTTTAAGAGCAAAGACCTTATCTCCTCTGTTTTTTTATATTCTCCTTATATAACCGAATGCAGGACTAAACCTGATCATAACAAATGGCCACGAAAATAATAACTATCTTTATATCACCTTTCCAAAGGCTTTTTTGTTTATAGTTGTATTTGCACCTCACAGCAACCCAGCACATTTGGAAATGAAGGTGTTATACTTCTGACTCTGCTACATGACATCTGGGCCCCCAGCTGAAAGACGGAGTCCTCTACTGGTTAGTGTCCACTGTCAGCTGAGATCTTGACTGGGCACATTGGACAGAGCACCTACACATGGCCTCTTCTTGTGGCTTGGGCTTCCCCACAGTGTGGTGGCCTCAGGGTATCTGAACTTCTTCTATGGTGAAGCTCCAAGGGTGAGTGTCCCAGAAGAACCAGGGAAGAGCTGTGTGGCCTTTTCTAATTTTAGTCTCTGAGGTCATGCAGTGTCACTTTCAACTGCACTCTATTGGTTTCAAGTGAGTCACTAAGGTTGGCCCACATTCTAGGATGAGGGACATAGACCTCCACCTCTCAATAGCAAGAGTGCCCAAGAATTTGCACAACATGTTTTAAAATTGCCACAATTCTCCATTGGACAGACAGAAAAATCAAGACTTAGAAAGGGTAAGTGGACTTGCCCAAAATCATGCAGCTGCCGAGAAAACAGCAAGTCAGGAGTCACCTCAATTCCCTGTGCAGGGTTTTCTCTCCTATGTGGCACCTGCTGGATGATACCTTGATAACTGTCTACAGAAAGGTGGCAGCAGGGCCAAGAAGGAGGGAAGAGAGAAGGAGAAGGGACCCTTCCTTGTCCATGTCATCTCTGCTCTGGTGAGCTCCTTGGACCCCTCTGACCATTTTGGACTCTAAAGACAGTTTGAGAGGTACCTACTTTCTCATCACTGAGAAATAACTCTCTGTAATAGCTAGAAAGTAAATAAAATGAGGAGATCAGTGTCAGATATATGTGTTGTGTATTAATCAAAACATTGACAACAGATCTATCTGTGGCCTATTTCAGGGGGCCAACCATCTGACCATACAGTGGGGCTAGGGGTTGGAGATGATGCTGAGGTCTAGGACATGGGGCTGGAGGCAGGTATCCAGGAGTGAGAGTCTTTGCCCCCACTTGCTACTATGATATGGCCTCAACCCAAAGCCTTCATGTCTATTCACACATCTGTTCAGCACTTGCCTGCAATCATTTAGGTTTTATTATTGGACTTGTCACCATATTAATGTAGCTGTACATTTAAACTGATTGTAATTGTACACTTCCTGAAAAACCTTGGGTTTTTTTGCAAGTATTAATTGATACATTTAAATTAAAAACAATTATGTAACCACAGACCTGCCTTCTTTGCTCTGCATGCCAAAAATGCAGATTTCATGTAATGCATAAAACAAGTGGATTAATATTTCACAATTAAGGCCAATTTCCATTTGGAAAGGAAAGATAATGAACCGACTCTCACCTGTAATCCCCTGACATGTTTCCATAAGAATACTAGTCTTCATGAATTTTGTAATCTGGATACTCAGAGAACATGTTAATAAAGCTGCTGATAAATGGAATCATTAACAGAATTAAATCAGGACCCCTGGCTGCAAAGCTCAGTGGCATCTGTTTTCATGTTAAGCTAATGAGGCTAGAATTTAGGAAAGCTCATACAAAGTCACAGCAGAGTCATTCAGTAGCAAAGAAAAAGAAAAGTGGAAATCTTGTCCTGTTCTGAGATAAGGCTCTCCCGCAAGAGTAGAGTCAGGTGCAAAGGTTTTCTGTGTGACTCTGGGTAAGGGACTTGATCTCTCTGAGTCTCTGTTTCCTTGTTTATTAGGTAGGAATAGGAAGTAGTATCACTTCACAACACCGTTGGAATTATACATAAACTAATATGTGTAATGTACTTAGCACTATGGCTGGTGTCTGCCAGGACTCAGTAAAACGGAGATGCTGATTTTTTTCATTTGTTTTGGTTTTGGGGTTTTGTTTGTTTGTTTGCTGTGTTTGAGGACAGGATGTTGCCCAGTCCGCAGTGCAGTGGCACGATCATGGCTCACTGCAGCCTCGACCTCCTGTCCTCAAGCAATCCTCCCACCTCAGCCTCCTGAGTAGCTGGGACTACAGGCAGGTGCCATCATGCCTGGCTTTTTTTTTTTTTAAATTTTTTGCAGGGATAAGGTCTTGTTATTTTGCCCAGGCTGGTCTCAAACTCCTGGCCTCAAGCGAGCCTCTATCTTGGCCTCCCAAAATGCCAGGATTAGAGGTGTGAGCCACCACACCAGGCCTTGTTCTTTTTATTGCGTCCAAGAGAGGAGACTAAGAGCAGGAAATGGGGAATCTCCTTGAATTGAGGAGCAATAAGCCCCACACACTGGTTCCCCGCCCTGTGAGACGTGCTGTCACAGAGGTTCGCCTCACAGTGAGTTCAATGGGGTGGGCGGCAAAGCAGTAGGGGACCTGTGTCCTGTCCCACTGGTGGAGCTCCCGCCCAGGAAGCTGCTGGGGGATGGCAGAAGGGGGTCAGCCCTCCCCATGTGAAATCGCCAGGCCAGCAGTGAGTCCCAAGCATGAGATGTAAGAGAAAATTCCCCATCAACTCACTGCTAGTCCAGACCTCTTTCCAAGACGTATTTGCCTCCCTACTCTCAGCAGACAGCAGCGCTGTGAGGAGAAGCGATTGCAGTCAGCTGAGTTCTCATTGCTGCAGAGAGAGCTCCTCCTCCACACACTCCTCCCTTCTTTCTCTCCTCCTGGAAATTATCTACTCACTCTCCTGCCTGCCCCAGAGCAGCTGGGGCTCCAAGAAGGATGGCAGGAGGGGTTGGGATTTAAGGGCAAACTCCAAGGGTGGCCCTTCCTCACCCCACCCCAACACACATCCTCACATGGTCCCCAAGGAAGCTGTTGCAAACAATTCCCTCTACCCAGGGTAGCTTCCAGCAGTAAAGAGATGATGGTGAAAGATAAGGGCTGCAAGGAGAGAGCTCCTGCGGTCAGCTGAGTCCCGGGTTCTTTCATTCCTCCTTCAACAAATATGTACTTCAAGACAATGCAGGGCCAGGCACTTTCCTTGGCACTATGGACACAGAAGCAAACAAAACAAATAAGAATCCCGACTTCTCCCACATATCTTGTCCTGCGTATCTGTTCCATCCATCTGGCTATTGTTTATCTGTATTCTTTGTAATATCCTTTATAATAAATTGGTAAACTTAAAAAAAATTCTGACATATAGAAATTATACTCTTGCGAGAGAGAGAGAAAGAAAGAAAAAGGCAGGCAGGCAGGCAGGAAGGGAGGGAGGGGGGGGGAAAGGAAGAAAAGAAAGGAAGGAAGGAAAGAAATAAAGAGGGAGGGAAGGAAGGAAGAGAAGGAAGGAAGAAAGAAAGAAAGGAAAGAAAGAAAGAAGAAAAAGAAAGGAAGAAAGAAAGAAAGAAAATAGGTGAAGAAAATAAAACAGGGAGGGTCCTTAGGGATGGGGGATGTACAATTTTAAATGGGAAAGATCAGAGGTACGCTGATTGAGAAGATGACATCAGAGCAAAGACTTGAAACAGAGGGGCTTCCAGTTTCAACTTGCACTGGTTCCCTGACTGAGCTTGGAAAAGTCACTTTCCTTCTCTGAGTTTTCCTGGGAAACAATAAAATAACTGGGCTAACGTAAATCAGTAACTTTCAACTGTCTTTTCACTCTGCACAGACCCCTTTAGTCAAATGAAGAATTATGCAGAACCCTATAGGTTAGACTTCCCAGATAAAATGTAAGATACCCAATTCAATTTGAATTTCAAGTAAACCAGTGAATAATTTTTTTGAACACAGGTATATCCCAAACATTGCATGGGACATACTTATACTAAAAAGTATTTGTTTATCTGAATTCAAATTGAACTGGGTGACCTGTGTTTTTATTTGCCAAATCTGCCACCCTCCTACAGGTGATACAGGAATGGGAGCAGGGGAAGCAGTCCTCGGAGTTCAGCTCTACAGAGCCTTGGTGTCCCTGGGGACAGGGCTAGAAGGCATCTCCGAGAGACCGTGATGGATCCCCGTTGGAGAATGAGTGATCGAGGCATCCCAGAGCTCAGCCTGAGGTCAATGCAGGGCCAAGAGCCCCCTCATCCCAGGGAGCCTTCAGTTAAATACCTAAAGAGAAGGCATCCAGTTCAGCACCTGACATGATGAGTGCCCAGAAAGTTTGTTGGGGTCTCTCACTGTCTCTCTGGCTTTCCAGAGGTAAACTCGCAGTCCATTTAGCCCAGATGGTCCCTCTACCCTGTAAGGCCAGGAAGAGTTGACCAAGCATGGTACTCAGTCTGGGCAAAGGGCCCAGGAGGGTTTGGTGGTTTTCTCCCACAGGTTCATTCATTCTTGGGTTGGAAGCTGAGCTTGGCTCAGAAGCTCTTTCACCCTCATTTGTCTCAGAAGGGCTGGCCCTGGGCTCTCCCACCCAATGAGAGTTTAATTGGAGAAAATGATACATTTTTTAAATGAAAGGAAAAACCAACCTTCAAATCTAGATAAAGAGCAGAAATGGGAAGGGCAAAATATCTGAAAGCTCCCTGGTAGGTGGTGAAAGCAGTCTCTTACCAGCATGAAGTAGAAGCAAAGCTGCCAGACTCTCCAGAGCCCACGGCTTCGGAGCATGCTGTGAGCAGCTGGGACTTCTCAGCTGGCCACAAGCACTTGTATTCTCCCTCAGGTAAAATCAGTAGCCAAGGCAGTCTGCTCTCGGTTTTCTGTCTTGTGGCTTATCTGAGCTGGGATAACTCCAGGATGAGGGAGAGTGGGACTGGGGACAGAAGGAAAGGGAAAAGTGGGCCCTGACTAGAGGCTGGACAGAGCAGAGAAACCACGGCGTGTGTTTGTGACAGTTCCAGTGTCTGTTGCTGTGTAACAACCACCCCCAAAACAGTGGCTTAAAATAATTTATTTAAATTTCTTATCTCGGTGCGGTGGCTCATGCATCTAAACCCAACACTTTGGGAGACTGAGGTGGGAGGATCACTAAGGCCAGGAGTTCAAGACCAGCCTGGGCAATGTAGCAAGAACTTGTCTCTACAAAAAAAAAAAAAAAAATTGTAATTAGCTGGGTGCCTTTGGTCTTAGCTATTCAGGAGGCTGAAGCAAGGGGATCGCTTGAGTCCAGGAGCCAGAGTGATGGCAGTGAGCTGTGCTCATGCCACTGCACTCCAACCTGGGCAGCAGAATTTTAAGAGACCCTGTCTCTTAATTTAAAAAAAAAATTTTTTTTAGGTAAAAAATAAAATAAATAAATTTCACATGGTTCTGGGGGTTGAATGGGCTCAGCTGGGCAGTTCTCACCTTGGGTCTCTTCTGATGTCAGCAGGAGCTGGAGACATCTGAAGCCTCGACTAGGCTGGGTGTCCCAAAAGGCTTCTTCACACATACATCTGGCACCCGGGCAGGGATAGTAGGAACACTAGATGATGGCCCCCACACATCCCACACATTCTTGCCACATGGCTAGCTTGAGCTCCTTCACAATATGGCGATCCAGAGTAGCAGACTTCTTACACAGCAGTGGCTTTCCCCCGAACTCATGTTTTCAGAGTCCAAGGCAGAAGCTGCAAGGCTTTCTATGACTCAGCCTTAAAAGTCACAAAGTGTTACTTGCCTCTGCTACATTCTAATGATTAAAGGGTCAGCCCAGATTTAGTGTGGGAGGGACTGGTGAATTCTGGGAGGGTTGACCCATGCGGGGAGGGGCTTTTTGGGAGACTAGCTACTACAGTGTCTTTGCCGTGTGGCTGGGGCTGTGCCCATCAGCACAGTTGCCAGGCAAAGCAAAAGCTGAAGGAACAAGGAGAGCCAGCCACTTTGCTGACTAGTGCAAATGATGCCCTCTAAACCTTGGTGGGTGGGTACGGTATTCGACATAAAGAACCGAGAAACCTGGGGCCTGGCACTGGCTCTGACTTTCTCAGGCTCTGCCTTTGTGGGCACTGGTGTCTTCATCTCAAAAGTGAGGCAGTTGGATGAAATCACTTAAAGTTTCTTCTCCCCTCCGAGTTAAGAAATATAACATGGCTGGATGCGGTGACTCACACCTGTAATCCCAGCACTTTGGGAGGCCAAGGCCCAGGTGGATCCCCTAAGGTCAGGACTTCGAGACTAGCCTGGCCAACATGGTGAAACCCTCTCTCTACTAAAAACACAAAAATTAGCTGGGCATGGTGGCGCATGCCTGTAATCCCAGCTACTCAGGAGGCTGAGGTAGGAGAATTGCTTGAACCCAGGAGGCAGAGGTTGCAGTGAGCCCATATGGCGCCACTGCACTCCAGCCTGGGCGACAGAGCAAGACTCGGTCTCAAAAAATAATAAAAATTAAAATAAGAAATGTGCTATATGAGTTCATCACAGAAGCCAAGTCTCTCAAGAGGCAAGGGGACCAAGTTCCAGGGCCATTCTCAGAAGCAAGCATGAAAATTAGAAGTGCCAAGTTATCAGTCACCAATCTTTGCCTCTTCTGAAGCAACAAAATCCATACGGCTAAATGGATATGTCTAATTCAAGGGATCCTGCACTTCCCTTCCTGTGCGTGTGCACCTGTGTGTGTGCACGTGGGGAGGTGTAAACGTCGAGATAAGAGTCCCACTGCGCATTGTGTTTCTGCTCCAGGAAAAACTGCCAAATGAGTAGTTCATACTGGAGGAAACAGCCCAAATACCTCAATTTATATAACTATGTGTTGTACGGCCTTTTAATTTAGCCCTCATTCCAAATGCATGACACGTCCTTTTGACACCTTAAAGAAATGCTTCTCAGATGGCAGGCTGGGCACAGCAGCTGGAGGCTGCAAAAGGAAAGCACACAGCCCTGAAAATTAAAAGAGATTTAGGTCCTCCTTGGAAATGCCCCGCCTCAGGCTACTTGATGTGGTCATTTATTTATTAAGTGACTTAATCAGGAAAAGGAACTCAGTCTTAGAGCAATTAAGTTGCTTTCTGTGCACTCCTGGATTCTCCCAATTATGAGTGGGGTAATGCATTCACACTGGGACTGCCAGAAGAGAATCTATTCCAGGGCTGAATAATGCTTCGCTACTCAGCTCTGGAGGCTCCATGTTGCTGAGGAACATATTAAATTGCTGAAGTTGGGGAACTTCCCTTTGATTGAATCCAAGCAGGTTTGTTGTTTTTTGTTTTGTTTTGTTTTTTGTTTCTGAGACAGAGTCCTGCTCTGCCACCCAGGCTGGAGTGCAGTGGCATGAACATAGCTCACTGAAGCCTCAAACTCCCAGGAGCAAGTGATCCTCCTGCCTCTGCCTCCTATGTAGCTGGGACCACAGTTGTGTGCCACTACACCGAGATACTTTTTTATTTTTTTATAGAGACAGGGTCTCACCTTGTTGCTGAGGCTGGTTTGGAACTCCTGGCCTCAAGCAGCCCTCCTGCCTCCGCCTCCCAAAGTGCTGAGATTACCAGTGTGAGCCAACTTGCCTGGCTTCCAAGCAGTTTTTTTTTTTTTTAACATAGTTTCATTTGCCCTATGATGAGAAGGATTAGGGTTATATAATTATAACCTGTCAGAATCTGAAGACTCTCAAAGCTCTCTTGTCCCAAGCTTATTCCTTTCTCTGCCAAAGAAACAAGGAGAAAATATTAGTGCTCAAGGCCACATACTTTGTCTTTGCAAAACTGGGACTAACCTCCAGGTCTCCTTTCTCAAAGCTAAAGGCTGTTGTCTAAACTAGAGGGGGAAAGGATCTCTCTAGGACTTTGTTGGGAGACTGAAGAAGCATTCCGGACTCCCCTCAAATAACCAGCTATGGCTCCCCCAAAGAGTAGAGCAGAACGGACTCAATATCCTGTGCAAAGTGTAAATGTGTGAGTGCTCAGCGGAAGAATTTGCTCAAAGATAGATACTGAGGGACCACTAGGTACAGGAACTATACCAGAAACCAGGAATATGGCAGAGAACACAACGTCTCTGCCCTAGTGAAGGATCTTACACTAGAGGCCGGTGAGGAGGAAAATAAGGGAATGAGTGGATGAATAAATAGATGGATGGGTAATTAATAGATGGATAGATAGATCAATAGTAAATGAATGGTAGATGGATGGTTGCTACATTTAGAAAGAGAGGAGAGCAATAACTCAGGATTAAGTTAGGGCTCAGACTCAGAAACCTGGGGACCTGCACCCTCCTGCATGCCTGCTATGCAGCCAAATAAACTCTGATCAGATTATTCTCCTGCTCAAAACTTTTCAGTGGAGATCAAGTCCTCCATAATCCATGCCCGACACTGCTCCAGTGTTTGCCATTGACTTCAGTCCTGGTTAATCTCACAACAGTGTCCTTAGCACCACTATTAATCAACGTGATGCCTACTTACTTGCTCAGACTGACGCCTCTTCTTGGAAGGCCCTCTGCTGTGCCCTCTGCCTTTTCTCCAAGTCCCCTCCCTTCATCCAGCTCCCACCATCCCCTCCAAGCCTGCCTGTAACACACACCAGGCACCAAGCACATATTCTTGGGGGAGGTGCTCTCTATCTGGTGAGCTACACTTGCCCCCCGCCACCCTCAGCTAAATGGTCAGGTCATCTAGGATAGGAACTGTCTTCCCTTTCAGGGTCCCCATAGAGGAGCACATGGCTGGGCACACAACAGATGATCAATAAAGACTTTGAGAATAACAGAATCTGAAGAAAGTAAGTGTACATGGTCCCCAGGACACATGCCTGGCTTCGGCTCACCCCTAGGAAACTCTGAAACCCTGGTTTTCCCCCCCCAGAATCTGCTTCATCGAGCTCCGCCCTCTCCACCCGCTGTTGCGCTTTCCTGGAGGCATCCCCCTCAGAATTAACATTAGGGAGAGGCCTAGAGTGCTGGGCAGGGATATGTGGAGGGACCTTTTGGATTGTTTTACAACAAAATCTCCTCTTCTGAACTGGTGAATGACTCAGCATTTTGGATCCCAAATTGCCAAAAAAAAATGTGATTTCATTCTGTCATGCATGAAGCACAGAGGGTCCAGCTGACTTTGCGACATCACTGTGCCAGGCTCGGAGCCCAGCCATGTCAAATCTGGGCACCTGAAGTGTGAGCTGCTCTGCCAATCCACTAACCAGTCAGGGATGGAGAAAGAGCACCTCCTGTTGATGGACTTGGCAGCCCCGTTTTATAGGTGAGAAAGTTGAGACCCAGATAAATCAAAACCGCTTAAGGTTTCCCAAATTGTCACTCTTTCTCCCTGATGTCTGCCCAGGACCTCTCTGCAGGTGAAAGATGAAAATTAGTCTTTTCTCAAAACAGCTGAAGCCCTGTATTCAAGGAAGAATCTCTAAATACACAGCTTCTCCCAAGCCCCCACACCACAGGTGGCTGGTGGGGGAGCCACTGGGCCTGCTCCCACTCTTGTATCCTGCTGGTTCCTGAGAGCCAGGGGCTCTTCAGAGGGGCCTTCCTCTCTTTTGAATGTGTTGGGAAGCAGAGCGAGGTGTAGATAACAGGCCCTGTGAGTGCTGGAAGGAGACCTGGGCCAGCAGCTGCAGGAAACATTCAGCAACAGTTCATCCTTACAAAAATATCCTCCCTCTGACACCAACCAACTCTTGAGATGCAGGAGGGGACACTGGGAAATCAATCTCTATTCCAGAATGAGCCAGTGAGGCAGTTTCCCTCCAGCCCTGGCTACCACTGATATAAGAATACCAGCAGGGCATCATAGCATCCACTGGTCTCTGCATCCCAACTCAGGTGGCCCAGTAGGACCACGCCAGGAAGAGGAGGGGGAGCATCCTGGCCTGGCAGCCTGGCTTGGTCATGTGGGCATCGATTAGCCTGCCTGGCCACCAGGCAGCACCTGGATTCCCCCTTCCTCCCTCTGCTCCTGCAAAATCCAGAGCATGGTCAGTGCATTCAGCATGAGCTCAGCAGTCCTACTGCTCAGGGTAGCAATGCAGGACAGTGGCCACATGCCCAGACTCTGCAAACAGACCTTGCTTCAACTCCCTTCTCTATCACATCTGCAGTTTAACCTCCCTGCACCCCAAGTACTCACTTTCCATAAAGTAAAATGGGCTTAATGGCAGTCCCCACCTTAGACAGTAGTCAGGAGAGACATGAAATCCTTCCTCTCAAGCCCCTTGTTCAGTGTCACAGTGAGCACTTAATAAAAGACTATTATAAATTAACAAAAGAGATTTTTTTTTTCTGAGGTGGAGTTTCACTCCTGTTGCCCAGGCTGGAGTGAAATGACATGATCTCAGCTCACCTCAACCTCCACCTCCCGGGTTCAAGCAATTATCCTGCCTCAGCCTCCTGAGTAGCTAGGATTACAGGCATGTGCCACCACACCCGGCTAATTTTTGAATTTTTAGTAGAGACGGGATTTCACCATGTTGGCCAGGATAGTATCCATCTCTTGACCTCGGGATCTGCCCACCGCAGCCTCCCAAAGTGCTGAGATTACAGGAGTGAGCCACCGTGCCCAGATATTGGTTTACATTTTCTAGTTTCAAGTTCTGCTGTTCTTAACCACCTAAGTCTCCCTTCCCCAAAACCATCACTAGAAATTGTGACTGAAGTCCCTCATAAAGGACTGGTTTGGGGGTGACCCAGAGGCATGCAGTGCATTGAAGGCAAACCAGTCCCCATGGACTGCAGCCCAAAGGCCTGGGTTCAAGAACCCAGCTCTGGTATAGCTGCCGGACTCACACTTAACCTCTACGAGCCTCAGGGTCATCCCCTGTAAGATGGAGATGTTAATCACATCCAGCTCATACAGGCATTTGAGATTATGTGAAATAGCACAATGCCTAGCACATGATAAGCATTCAGTAACTTCGTCCTATCATTACTTTTGCTATTACAGAGAAACTAAGGGCAGCAAGACTTACGGTTTACACTATGGGTTCTGGCATCAAAGACTGAAATTCCAGAGGCTCCTTACCAGCTGTATGACTTTGGACAAGTTGCTTAACCTCTCTGAAACTGTCTGCTTATCTGTAAATGCTAATACCCACATTACAGGATCATCGTACCCACTCTACCTTAGTACACCATTTTGTGCCTAGAAGATACTCTATTAGTGGAAGCTATTTTTCATTTCAACAGATACACCTGGCTCTATCTCAAGGTTCAGAGGGCTCAGGGGACTGATGAGGATGGAGTTAGGGAAGAGAAGCAGAGTCACTTTATTTTCTCTTGGTCATAATCACAGTCCATGCACACCTACAGAGCCTTCAGGATGAGTTCTGCTTTGTATTCAGTCCTGAGAACAAACACAGTAGAACCAAAAAACTTCATCTCAACCCCATAGGAATATGCAATGCCACACTTGTACGCAGCTGTCTTTTGCTTTCTGAGAATTGTTCTACTGTGACCAAAATCCTGGAAATAACTATCAGATAATGTAAAACAGTATGGCAGCCGAAGTTCTCCAGTGTGTCTCCAAATAGGGAATCCAGCCTTTTCACATACATTAGCGTATTTCCTCTTCTCAAACCCCTGGAAGCAAGGCGTTTGTTATACCTACTTTTCTTCTTCTTCTTCTTTTTTTTTTTGAGGCAGAGTCTCGCTTTGTTGCCCAGGCTAGAGTGCAGTGGCGTGATCTCAGCTCACTGCAACCTCCATCTCCCAGGTTCAGCAATTCCCAGCCTCCCAAATAGCTGGAATTATAGGCATCTACCACCACACCTGGCTAATTTTTTCACCCAGATAATTTTTGTATTTTAGCAGAGATGGGGTTTCACCATATTGACCAGGCTGGTCTTGAACTCCTGGCCTCAAATGATCCACCTGCTTCTGCCTCCAAAAGTGCTGGGATTACAGGCATGAGCCACAGCACCCAGCTTTTATTCCCTCCCCCGATCTACCAAGACCAGGAAACTGACTCCATAAGTTTAAATTGCTTACCCTTGATCACACTGTTATTAAGAGCCAGGGGGCAGGATTTAACCCAGATAGCCTGGCTCCAAAGCCCACACTCCTTCCACAGTTGCTGTGGATGGTGAACCACAGATGCCAAGGTGGTCTCCTGTGGCACCCATTCCTGTCTTTCCAAATGCCCCCAAGGACCTCCAGTCATGTATCTCAGCATTTCCCAGGGTGCCTAGCCCAGTCTGAGCATATAATAGAGTCTTGAAAATAATTGTCACCTGGAAACTCAATCTGTTTTTTGACATTTAAGTCAGATGCTTTCTGAAATAACACTAATTGTGTGCAACGTTAAATACTCGATCATGATCACAGCCTTAGTGACAATAGCGTCAATTACTGAGCATCTACAATGTACCAGATACTTTGTAAACTTTCTCTCTAATCTCCAAAGTAATTGTATTCAATTCAACAACCTATTTGTTGAATGCTTACTGGGGGCCAAACACTGGGCTCTAAAATCCCCATTTTACAAATGCACAAAATAAAGCTCCAAGATTGGGTCACTTCTAAAGGGGTTGGTCTGGGTTAAGAACCCAGGCTTGTCTGACACCACGGCCCACGTTCTCCACTCTACTCACCCTACCTTTCTCTGTGTGTGAGAGCATTTATAATAGTGTGACTATGTTACAGTAGTTGGAACAAAGAGAGCTGACCATACTTGTCACCACAAACCAAAATGCCACGGTGCTACCAGAAAGACACCTCTAGGAGGCTAACTCTGACCAGGTCCCGCTGCAGCAGGCTCACGCACAGGTTTCCGAGCGATCTGGCCTCCCCAGCAGCGCTGTATCTTGTTTCTACCTACTTCATTAAAGTGTTCTCACAGCACTGTGCATAAATTAATTAGCACATATTCTTCTATAAGAAACAGCCCCCTGGATTTCAACCTTAATTCAGAGACAACAAAGTATTGGATTTCCAAGTAAAGAACAATGCTGGCTTTTTCTAGGTTCCCTTTAAAAATGTAGAACTCGGTAGAAACCCCTACGTGGCTGCCTCCAATGGCCGGGTAGGAGTGACCTCTTGCCCAGGTGCTACCCAAATCCGTAGAGCCAACAGCAGTCACCAGCCAGGCAGGAGGGGGTATCACTGATGAGTTGGGCTGATGCATTGTAATTAATGGCAATAAAAATAGATGCCACATGAGAGAGAAGTGCCAAGCCAGGAATCCCTAAGACAGGATAGAGTTTCTTTCAGGTAATGGAAAGAAGAAGGAAAAAAAAGTCACTTCTAACAGGAAACCTGATCTACTCGTTGCCTACAGAGGATTTTTGTAAAGTAACTAAGGAAATGCAACGGAAGACGGCAGCCCCAGAAAAATTAGAATAACTCTTATTTAGAAAACTTCCTTTCCTGCAGAAAGAAAGTGGTGGGTCTGGGTCAAGAACCATGGGAACCTAGTGATGCATTAGGCAGTTAGACCTCGAATTTCTAAGGGCAGCGAGTTCAGTCTGCAGCTCCTCCCCGCCCTGACGAGACTCCAGCACCCAGGACTCTGATTGAAGGAAAGCGTCCACTCTCTGAGACTTCCCCTCCAAGGAAGGGGGAGGGTAAGACAGAGGCTGGGAGAGAAGAGCAGGAGGAAAGAGGAGGAAGAGGGCCATTCTCCTATTGGCCTGGTCACTTTCCAGCTGTTGCTGTCAGTCTGACCCGATTGGTCATTCAGACATCCATTCAAACATTTCCTGGGCGCCCAGACGCTGCAGGGGAAACGTGAGATGGAGAAAAGCCAGTGTCTATCCCCACAAGAATCCTGTGATCAGACCGTCTGGCAATCTATTGCACCTCCAGGCTGTGTGTGTGTCTGTCTCCGAGGTCTCGCTCTTCGCGGACGCGACCCGCTTTTCGAGCCCTCCGTACCAGCGCGCAGGCGGGTCAGTGCTGGGGGGAGGAGGGAGGCACCAGCAGGCCCTCTCTGCGGCCTCTCCCTCCTGGGCTACAGGCCTGGGGAGAGCCGAGCGCACAGCCCCGCCGGCCTGAACCCTGAGCCCGCCGCGTGGGGGGCGCCGGCGTGCAGACCCGGCGGAGCTGCGTGGTCCGAGACGCGTAGCCCCTCCACCACCCCGCTGCAAAACGACCCTGCTGTGGAGCTCGGCGGCTCCCTGAACCCAAAGCCGCCTGCCCGGCCCCTCGCCCAGTGGCGCTGCCTGCCGCGGCCGCGCCCCGCCCTGCCCAGGCGAAGGGCCCCAGGAAGGGACTCCAGGACTAAGGCGGGACCGCGGGCGGGGACGCAGGGTCGGGCGTCGCAGGAAGGCTGCCAGCGCCCGGGCCCGGATACCCGCCCCAAATCCCGCCTGGTCCCGGCGCCTCCCAGACCGACTCGCCGCTCTGCCGGCCTCCAGGCGGGCTCCAAGCCCCAGCCCTCGCTTTTCCGTTTGAACAAAATCCCCCGTGAGCCTGCGGCCTCTAAACCGTTTTATCGTGTGGGCCCTCCAGGCTGCCGCGTGGGACTCAAGGTAAAGTCCCGGAGGGCAGAGCAGTGGCGGGGACCCTGTTGCTCCAACCCTCGGGGCCTGTGACCGCGCCAGCCACGTGCGATGCGGGCGACGCCACGGTTCGCGCAGTTCCGGGAGTGTGGCCGCCCGTAGCCCAGCGCCTCGCAACCTTGCCAGGCTCTGGGCGCCGCGGGCGCGTTCTCCGACACGGAGAATTCGAGTGAGCCTACTGGCAGCGCCTTGACCTGCCCTCGCAGGACAGCACAGAAAACCGCGGGTGCGGGCTTTGCGAGGAGCTGGTTGCGTCGGCCGGGACCGGACAGACCCCGCGGGTGCGAGGGGCAGGTGGGAGGCGCCGGAGCCTTCGCACAGCCCCGCCCGCCGCCACCTGCCCGCTTTCAACGAAACGCGTCGCCCAGGCCCAGGCGGGCGGCCGGGTCCCGGCGAGTGTGCGCAGAGACGAGAGAACTCGGGGACTGTCTGGGGACCGCGCCCGGCCGGGCCCGGCTGAGACTCTCGGAGCTAGCTCCTAGAGGGCGGAGAATCCCCAGCCAGGCTGGGGCGTCCCAGAACCCGAGGTGAGCTGCATGGAGCGCCGGAGGCGGGCGGCGCCAGGGCCGGAGTTTGCCCAGGGGATTTCTGCCGCCTTTATAAGCTGGAAAAATAAAGATCAAAAACAAACCAAAAAAAAAAAAAAAAAAGCTCTGGTTCCCTGACTTGGCACCGGGCACCCGCCCCCTTCTCTTTTTCCCTCTGTCACAAACAAGGTTTCTGGTTTACCCAGAACAAAGGCCTTCCCATCGCTGGCCTTGGAAATAGCCGGAGAGCAGCTTCTTCTTCCTAGATTACTCTATTCTTTCCGAAAGGACCCCATCCCAAAACCAGAGAAGCCCTAGGGAGGCCAGTGGGCTGCCTTCTCCCTTTCCCAAGTGCCCCCGGTGGGCGCAGTGTGCCAGCCCCAGGCTGCTCAATGGTCGCCGGACAGTGAGTGCCTTTGGGCTCTGTCCTGGGAGCTTCCTGCCCAACTCCAGACACAAAGACCCCAAACTGTCCCTGACAGTTTGTCTAGGACAAAACTATTCCATCATCCTAAGATCATCGGGGAGCACCCACCCACCCCCTGCTGCTGCTTTCCAGAAAGTCTCATCCTCCCAGGCTACTTCAAGGAAGCTTGGAGGTGAAAGGAAGCATTTCAGTGAAGCCTAAATTGCCATGGTTCTGAAAAGGTTTCTCCCCCCTAGCCATGGAGTTTCTCCGGTTTGTGCTTGATAAAAAGCAAGTACAAGCCTCTTGGGAATGGGTCTTTGGAGAGGAAGGAGGACAGGGATTCCGGAGGTTGGAGTGAGGTAGACCCAAAAGTTTCGGCATCACGCAGGCCTCTCAGCAACTGCTCTGAACACTGCATCTGGGGGGCTAAGATTGTCCTTGGCTCAGATTGGCTATTAAATCCTCATCCAGACACCTCCCAAGTATTCTGTCCTGTGGCAAAGACGATCAGGGAATGGGCCAGGCAGGGAAAGGGCTGAGGAGTGTGAGGAGAACCTCATTCAGCATGTAACCTTTTTAGGGTCGGCACCCAGCTACTGCTGCTACGGAGAGGTTCTGAGCCAGACCTGCTGGAATCAGTTTCCCACAAACATAGGGGAGGAGGAGAACCAGGGGGCATATTGACACACACCCATACATCAGGTAATGGTTCCCCCAGGTTTTCAGTGCTTGCTCTGTAATGAATTTTCATATGACACACACTATGTTATCCACGGTGGCAGGCCCTATGTCTGTTCTGTTCTCTCTGTGCTGCTGAGCATTGCCTGTAGGCTCCTGGCAGGGCTGACTCATGGGTTTAGGGCCCAGGGGCTGCAAAGAGGGCAGCACTTGGAGGAACAGTGAGTCTGAAGCTCCAGAAAAATCTGTTTTTACTGAACATGGGCAGGACCCAGTCCTGGGGGGAAGTTTAACCGTAAAGCTCCTTGGGTCGGAGGAGGGTACATTCATGGTGAAAGCTGTGGCTTGAGGTTGCAGAGATTGTAGGTTTTTTCAAGGTACAGAAACCCACCTCAGCCCAGAACCAGCAGGAACTTGAGAGATCACTCAGGTTTCAATCTAACAGTGGAAGAGAATGAAGAAGAGCAGACTGGGGACTGGCCCAGGGCCTCATACCAGGAAGTGACTGCCTGGTCTCACTCACCCACACCAGGCCAGGGTGCTCCTCTACAGCCCCAGCCTAGGCATGCTGAGATGTAGGACGGCCATTGCCAGGGCTGGGACCAGCCAACCAGCTGAATCCTTTTAACCAAGTAGCTGAAGAAGAGGTGCTGAAAAGAGTACGTTGCACTTTTGTTGGAGGTCAGCAAAGTGGGCTTTGAACCTCTTCACAGTCTGGGGTAAATTCTTCTCCAGGGTTCCCAGGGTCCTGGGAGCCAACTCAGGGGCAGCCCCTGTGCGGCAGTGCATGGGACTCTGGATAGGGTGACCTGGACACAGCAGGCCCCCTCCCAGCCCACAGATGCAGACTCTAAAGATGCCACCTGGATTTCTGCAGAAAGCTGCCCCTTTCTGTGCCCACACTGGCTTGGGAACTACTTTATCAGCCCTGTGGCCTCGTTCAACACACCAGGGTAGGCCCCTGGAAGCTAAAGTCTTAAGAGGAGTCCCAGGGTTCCACTCTCTCATGTCTGAGACACTCCCAAAAAACTTCCAGAATGCTGGAGCAGAGGGAAGATTTTCGACATCTTGCAGAGAAGGAAACAGACACAAAGGAATAAATATATGTCTTACCAAAGACACCAAGTAAAGCCAAAAGTTGAACCCAGGGCGCTATACTCCCATTCCAGTGTTCCTAGCACAACCCCCCTAGAAAGCATAAAAGGGTGGTAAAAAAGAAACTGGCCTAGACTAGGGTTCATAGCCTAGGCTGAGGGCAGAGCCCAGGATTTGTGCTAGCTTGAGTCAGGCACTGAGAATGGCCCTGGAACTCCTGGCCTGCAGTAGCTGAGGGGGAAGAGGGGAAACTGAAGGAAGTGGAAAGGACTAGTCAGGGAAGGAGCTAAGCCCCGGGCTTTTCAAAACGTAGACAGCGCAGGAGCACCCCACCCTCAGTTCTCCCACAGGACCAGCCACGTGTTTCCACTGGCGCCCTGACAAAGAAGCAAAAAACAGGACCCCCTTTTAAAGCCAGTCACCCCGGAGCTCAGCGAGACCCGGTTCCCAGGCTGGAGTGGCCAGGAGCGGAGCCGAGCCCCAGCAGGGAAGCCAGAGGACTGGGAACCTTGCCTCCGTTCTCCTCCCCGACCTCCCCACCGGGGAAGCGCCACCACCGTCCTAGAGTCCCGGCCCTCGCCCCTCGCTCCCGCCCCCGTGGGCAGACTTCGAGTCTGCGCCGTCCCCCGGGTTCCGGGTCGCAGCTGCCGGCCCGAGTTAGCTTCCATAGAAGCCACACGGAACTGCCTGGTGCTCCTCGGGCTGTGGGACCCGTGGGGTTAAGTCTGAGTCTCCGCCCGGCGAGGAAGAGCGCGCAGAGTTGGGGCGGTACAGGCCACCGGGCAGCCGGCGGGGCTAGGAGAGGGAGGAAGGCGGGATCCTCCGGGAAGTCGATTCTCCGGCGTCCGTCTGCGGCCACTGCCAAATCTTCCCCATTTCTTTCTTCTACTCCCTCCCCTTTTCCCTCGAGGACCGCTGGGTCCAGAGTTTCTAGGATGGGGGTGGGGCGCTGTCAGCAGGAAAAGCCAAGTCTTTGGGCGGCACCCGAGCACGTCCAAACTCTTCCATCCCACTGGCCTACACCGGGATGGAAAGTGCTCGGAGAACAGAGAGCCCGGGAGGGACGCGGCGACCCAGGTGGGGGAGAGGGGGCACCTGGGAGGGCTGAGCGAGGCTGCAGAGCCCTCTCCTAGCCAAAGCTGCCCAAACTTTCTTCCCCCTGGAGGCTCCTTCTACCCCTTTCCCTCCCCTTCCTCCCGGACACCCCCTTAAACGGTCTCCGCCTTCCCTTCTCTCCTCTTCCCTCCCCTCCTCGATCCACCCCTTTTGGTCTTCGCGCGTCCCCACTCCGCTCCTCCCGCTCCCCCCGCTCCCCCATCGTCCTCCTCCCTCCCTCTTTGGGCATCCGCCCCGTCAATCTCCGCCGCCGCCGGCCCCTACCCGGCCCCTCTCCGCCTCCCAGGCTCTCAGAGTGCCCCAGGCTCCGGTCGAGCCGCTCTCCGTTTTGCGCGTAGCCGGGCGATCTGTCAGCGGAGCCGGCCGGGGGAGCCGCCCGGCCCGCCGGGGCTCGGGTTACCAGTGACTGACAGCGTCTCCATGGCGAATAATTTGACTCCGACTATTGTCTGGCGCGGGCAGGCCCCGGGTCAGATAACAGGACCAATCAGGGCGCGGGCCGCCGCGCCTCATGCCCGCTTAGAATAATATTATTAAAAAAGCTGAGAGCGAGCTAGACGGGAGGGAGAGCGAGCGAGAAGCGAGCGGGGGAACGGCAGGCGGGCGCGGAGCATGAGGAGCGGCGCCCCGGGCGGCCCCCGGGCTTGGGCTAGGGCGCAGGCGAGGCGCGCGGGCGGCGGGGGCGCAGAGCTGCGCGGGACCCGCGTCCGGCACGAGGACTTACGGCCGTGACTCCGGGCTCGCCCGGGGCCAGCGCCGGGCCAGGGAGCCCGCCCCGCCCGCCTCTCGGCCCGGACGGCCCGGCGGTGAGGCTCCCATGCGGGACCGCGCGGCGCGGTGAGGGCACGCGCGGGCAGGCGGGGACGCAGCCGGCACCATGTCCATGCTGCCCACCTTCGGCTTCACCCAGGAGCAAGTGGCGTGCGTGTGCGAGGTGCTGCAGCAGGGGCGGCAACATCGAGCGGCTGGGCCGCTTCCTGTGGTCGCTACCCGCCTGCGAGCACCTCCACAAGAATGAAAGCGTGCTCAAGGCCAAGGCCGTGGTGGCCTTCCACCGCGGCAACTTCCGCGAGCTCTATAAGATCCTGGAGAGCCACCAGTTCTCGCCGCACAACCACGCCAAGCTGCAGCAGCTGTGGCTCAAGGCGCACTACATCGAGGCGGAGAAGCTGCGCGGCCGACCCCTGGGCGCTGTGGGCAAATACCGCGTGCGCCGCAAGTTCCCGCTGCCGCGCTCCATATGGGACGGCGAGGAGACTAGTTACTGCTTTAAGGAAAAGAGTCGCAGCGTGCTGCGCGAGTGGTACGCGCACAACCCCTACCCTTCACCCCGCGAGAAGCGCGAGCTCGCAGAGGCCACGGGCCTCACCACCACACAGGTCAGCAACTGGTTCAAGAACCGGCGGCAGCGCGACCGGGCGGCCGAGGCCAAGGAAAGGTACGAGTAAGTAGAACTTCCTCAGCGCCGGCTCCCCCGGGGCCCAAGGGAGGGGTTCGCAGGGCTTCTGCCCGTCCCTGGGAGAGGCCTCAACTGGGCCCCAAGGCCCAGCCACAGCCCAGCTGCAACCCGACCTAACCCGGACGGTGCTTTGCCGGAGACCCGGCGAGCAGGGATTTGTCTAAAGCGGGCAGAGCAATTCAGGAAGTTGTCAACTAACTACCCGGCCGCTAGAGGAGTTGGGTGGAGAAGCAGAGAGCTTCGGGGGCAGCGCGGGACTGTTGCCTGGATCCCCTGTGAAGCAGACACAGTAGGTCTGGTCATGCTCAGGATGGAGGGGCTTGGGCCTAGGTGAAAGCGGGATTTGCAGATTTCTTGCTGTTGGCCAGCTTTCCGGCATTTCCCCCCAGCCTTACTCAGCTCCAGGCCAAAGCGTGGTGGGGTCCGGACTGGGACTGGAACTTCCCTAGTATGACTTGGATGGGGAAAAGCCTGGCCATTAATTTTTTTGTCAGATGTGGGAGTTGAGAGCGGGCCCCTTAGAAAGGATCCAGAGGTGAAAGGGAGGAAGTGTCAGTTCTAGGAGAGAAGAGACGCAGGCCCTGTTTTCCGCCTTGCTGGAGACAGCCGCCATTCCCTGGCACTCCAAGTCCCTGATGTCTCTGTCCTTGGGCCCTACCTCTGGTGGGTAGGTCGGTTTGTCTGCGGTGAGCTGAGAGCCACAGAGGGGCTGGGAGTTGGATGTCCTAAGGGAAACCAGGACTTCCTGAACCAGCCTAAGGATTGATCATTAGGCCCTTGCCACTGCCTGCCCTATAACCCCTCAGGACCCCAAATCTGGAGAGAAACTGATTATGGGAACAGACTCTGCCTGGAGTAAGAGCAAAACAGCATACCTAAGGTTGGTGATATGGATGGGTTCCACCCAGAGTTTGAATGATCAGGGTCAGAGGTGGGGGTACTGACCATGGAAACATCTTGGGGGCAGTGGGACAGGCTCAGATACTCCCAGGTATCTGAGACCCTGAGGTTGGAGTATTCACAGTGGTGAGGTCTCAGCTGCCAGCTCTGTGGGAAGTTCCCTCCCAGGAAAGCAGAAAGAAAAACCCTCCGGAAGCCAGTGACAAGAGATCCTACCCAGGATTTCTAATTTCCAAATCTGTGGAGAAGCTGTCAGTCAAAGGCTTAGAAGGAGGTGGGTTCTCTCTGCTGGGTCCCCCGCCACCCAGACTGGCATGTGTTCAGACTCCTGAAGACTTGGGTTCTCAGCCCAGGCCCCAGATGAGAGCGGGAGATTCCCGGAGTCTCTGGTTACAATGGAAAAAAGTCTCAGCCTTCTCCCCGGGGGCTGCCCTTTATGCCCCCAGCTTCTGGTCCCCCCAGCTGATGTTTTCACTGTACCACCATGGAAAAGGAGTCCTCCATCCTTAGACCCTTGTCCCTAGACCCAGCAAGGGGAGCCCTCACAGGGCTGCCCAGTTTGGAGCTACAGGGAAAACACGCTTAGCCCCAAGAGCCTGTCTTCCAGCCAGGGGTCTCCCTTGGGCAGAAAAATCAAAGGGAAATGAAGGCTTGTGAGATGCCCCAAACCCCTTGGCCTGGGATCCAGGGTTCCTTAACCTCTTAGCCCTGTGTCTACCCAGCAAACCTGCCTTGAGGGGCCTAGAGTGATCTGAAAATCCAGGCATCCTCTCCTCCTCCCTGTTCACCCCACAACTCCAGGAAACCCTGTTCCCCTGCCCCTCTGTTCCTGAAAGAAATCTTGGTGAAGTGGGGGTGTTGTGGGGAGGAAATACAGAACAGAAAAGATATTGATGAGACAGAGAATGAGATGTGGGGACAATAAGGGGAGAGAAGCAAGAGAAATCAGGTGTTGAGAGATCACGAGAACGGGCCGAAAGGAGAACCCAGACCAGGTCGAGGAAATGGTAGAAACCAAAAACACCCACAGGCCGCAAGCCGGGGATCTGTCTCCCGAGGCCGGTGGCTGGCTCTGACTGCCAGTGGGATGGCGCTAGGTGCTCTCAATGTCCCCGCTGACCCGGCTGCTTTGCTCCCGCACTTGCAGGGAGAACAACGAGAACTCCAATTCCAACAGCCACAACCCACTGAATGGCAGCGGCAAGTCGGTGTTAGGCAGCTCGGAGGACGAGAAGACTCCGTCGGGGACGCCAGACCACTCGTCATCCAGCCCTGCGCTGCTGCTCAGCCCGCCGCCACCCGGGTTACCGTCCCTGCACAGCCTGGGCCACCCCCCGGGCCCCAGCGCAGTGCCAGTGGCAGTGCCAGGCGGTGGTGGAGCAGACCCACTGCAACACCACCATGGCCTGCAGGACTCCATCCTCAACCCCATGTCGGCCAACCTCGTGGACCTGGGCTCCTAGAACCTGTTTGCCTCGATGAGCTTGCCTTCTATGGCTTGACACTGGGGACCTGAGAGTGGCAGTGTCCAGGGGCGTCCGGCCCCTGCGGCCCCACCAGGTACTGAAAGACCCGCAGGCTGAGTGGGTGGAACAGCCGGTCAGGGTAGGGTGGATAGCTGTCAATGCTGGTCCTTGTTTGAGATTTATTTTCAACAAGTTACCTTTGGGGATCCTTTTGGGTCTGGAGACTGGGTCTTGAACCAGAGAAGGGAATAAATTATACACCATTGTCATTCTCTCTCCCCTCTCCCTTCCTTTCTTTTCCCCCTCTCTTGCCTTGTCTTTCCCCCTTTTCTCTTCCTTTCCCCTTCCCTCTGTTTTCTCCTTTTCTTTCTCTCCCTTTCTCCCTCTCCTTGTCTTGCTTTCCCCTTAGTCTCTGTTTTCTTCTAAATTTCTGGCTTACCACCTGTTCACTCTCTCCTCCTCTCTCCCTTTCTCTCTTTCTCTTTCTCTCCTCTTCTCTCCTGGCAGTCTCTTGTACTCCGTGTCCTGGTCCCTCCATCTGTACTCCTGTCCTCCTCCTCCTGTCTGGTGGTCTATCTGCCCCTACCTCGGCCCTTGCTCTCCAGAGTGAGGAGTCGGAGGGAAAGAGGAGAGAAAGACAGGACCTTTGAACCTAGTCCATCTCCAGAGGCCCTTTCCCTCGCCCCTGTGGGTCAGTGGGAGCTGCAGGTGTCAGCTTTTCGCCTAGTAACTTAAGTGAGAGAAAAAGGGCAGCGCTACAGAAGCCCCTAAACGCCCCCCTCCTCGCTCGCCCCTCGTGCTTCTGTCTTGGTGAGGCCCTGCCGCACCCCTCTCTCTTCCTCCCGGGACTGTGGCCACAGTGCTCCCGGCTGAGCGCGCCCCCCAGCCGCCGACTTGCCGTCTCCCCTGTAATGCCCTCATGTGAATGTTCTTCGGGAAATATTTCTGCTTTTATTTTATAATAAAATTAGAAATCATAAATATATATATGGTTATATGCCACAAGGCCCGGGGGCCGGGAGTGCAGCAGTGTCTGATTTCCCTACTAAGACCCGACACCCCCGGGTGGGCCGTTTGGTTGACGAGGCTCTCTGGTGAGTCCCTAAAACGGAGACACACGCACAGGACGTTTGTCAGTCGCAAGGTGAAGGCACTGAATCCTGAAACACCTCTCTCCCTTTTCTTGTCTGGGAAAACTCCCTGCAGAAGCGGGGAGGGGCAGCCTGTTCCCCTGCCCACACCAGCGACGCGCAGAGCCCTTGCCAGCCTCTTTCTTCACTTCAGGTCGAAGTGGAAGACGAGAGAGCCTGTGCCGAGGGTGGGTGTGTGCGTTCGGAGGTGCCAAAGCTGGGGAAGAAATTGGGCGGCAAAAGTTTCCTGCTGCGCGGACTCCTTGGCGGTGGTTGCAGTCTCCGAGACTGGGCGCGATGCGCTGCGCGGATTTGCGGGTCCCAGGGTTAGCCCCGCAGACCTCAGCTCCAGACGCGCAGGCCCGGTGGCGCGTGTGGCAGTGGAGCAAAGGTCTTCGAGCTCGCAAACCTGCTTCTGTGGATTTGCAGTGGAACTGAAGGGACAGGGGAGGAGGGAAATCGGACTCTGGGTGGCCAGGCCGACGGGAGCTTGGGCTCCGAGGTTCAGACCGAGCTGGCGGCTCCGGCTCCGCACACCGGTCACCTAGGTGCTTCCGTGGCTTTCAATTAACCTGCAGTGCCCCCTCCTCTCTGGGTGCCAGCCCCCTCTTTAAGCGACGCCTCTAAGCCAGTCTGGGCAGACCCAAAGTGGGCAAGACTCCGAGAGGAAGAAGTTAGACTTTCCCTTCTCGTGTCGCAGTGGCTGTAGGTACTGACCGCGTCCCTCCGCGACCAGGGCACCGCGGCTGGGTGGAAGGGAGGGGATGAGGCTCTCGTGGGGCCCCCGAGTTCCTGGAGGACTGTGTCCTCTCGGGGCTTTTCCTTTCAGCGTTTTCTGGTAAAATCGGGATAAAATCAGAAGACATTTTCGCTTGGACTTTCTAAGCATCAAGGATTCCTTCCTAGTTGAGATTGGAGCGGCTGCAGGCAGCTGCACAGGCTAACTTGGCGGGGAGGCTGCACCTGAGTCTTGGCTCTGTGCGGGCCTGCAGGTCACGGGGCGACCCGGGAAGCTGGGACTGCTGGGTGTGGCTGCAGTCCTCCATCTGGGGTCGCACGATGCGCCCCTCCACCTTTGCACCCCAAGGCAGCTCCTGCGGCCTCTCCTGGAAGCTCTGCTCTCAGGCACAGCTCAGGTCCTCCCGGGAACTGGTCTGTTTTTCTAAGGCCTGAGTGGGCCCAACCTCTGCTGACTGGCGGGGTGAATGGCAGGCTACTGCCTGAAGGTCCAAAGAGACTCCAGCGATGACTGAAGCCACATTGGGACAGCCTAGCCTGCCACACAGGACTTGGCGCTGTCCCGTGGGAGATACCAGGGCCCACTCTTCTATGTGCTTACTTCTCCATGGAAGCACACAAACCCACAGCCACACACCAGTGCCCTGGCCGAGCAACCAGTCCCTGCCCATGGACCTGCTAGGGCAAGATCCAGCTGGGCAGCATGGATTGATGGGAAGGCCTTGACACCTGGCTGCTTGATCCCAGAGAACGAGATGGCCCCAGGCCAAGGTGGCAGCTGGTGAGGGATGCCACCCCAGGCACTCTCTCAGCCAGCCCAGGTGGGATCTCAGGAGCTTGCCTGGAGTTTCCGCCTGCCAGGAGGGGTTGGGGTGCCAGTCCCAGGCGTTATGCTGGAAAATGAATCCCAGCATAGGGGTGCTACTTGTTGCAACTTCCCTCTTTTCCTCCCCTCCTGGAAAGCTAACCCTGAAAATATTTAAACAGACAGAGGGATGCTACGTGGAAGTTCTGAAAGTAAATTTGGAAGCTCTTTACCCACTGCATAAATCTAGCCAAGCCAGTCTCCGGCTCCTTACCTGGCAAGACCCAGCATCTGTCCTGACCAGCGCATGCCTGCTACAAGGGACGTTCCCACAGATGTTGCTCAGCATTCACATCCCTGTCAGCGTCCTCACTGAAAAGGATTCCCAGTGGCTTGTCACCTCTGCCACCCTCCATCCCCCTCACCCTGTAGCAGTTGCGGAAGCCACCAGTTTTGCTCCAGCCACCTAACATGACCAAGTGACTGGAAGCACCCCGGTCTTCCTTTCTGCCCCCCCACCCCGACTGCGTTTGCTACAAGACACCCTTCATTTGTTCCCAACTAGGTCCCATGCCCACGGGACCCTTTAGGATGAAAGCCCAAAAAGAAATAAAATCCAGCCCTCAGGCAGCTGACTAGACCAGAGAAAGGAAATCTGCTTGGGATCATTAAAACCTCAGGCTACAGGGGGCAGAGGGGAGTATGCGGAGCTTGCAGTGTGTCACTGTCTGTCTCCTCCCACCCCCACGCCGGCGCCCCCGCTGAGCCTCCCCCTGACTGAGTCTGGACCCTCAAATCCCTACCCCAAATCGCACCTTGAGGGAGTGGTGCCTGCCTGGGGGAGCAGGTGGTGACTCGCGTCTCACCAGGAAAAGTTAAACAGAGCCAGAGAGATCTGGTGAGAGAACATGGGGCTACTCAACTCTTAGTTACCTTTAGTCGTTGTAGGAAATAAATTTCAGCCAACGAAAAAGGCAGGGACTCGCATCCTGGGAATTCGGCCTCCACACCCCACTAGGGCCCATCTTCTGCCAAAATCCACCCGGGTGCTGGGAGAGAAGTAAATATTTTTTGACGGAAAGTTGAAGAAGGAGGGAGGAGGAGAGGACTTTGGACAGGCCCCTTCCTTTTTCATCGAGTTCCCATCCTAGCACTAAGACTTCAGTTTCCTCGGCACTCAAAGCTGCCTAGGAAACGCTGGAGGGGCAGGGAGACCCATTGGGTGGAGATGTACTGGAGATGTGAGCTGGAGTGAGAGAAAACGCGTACACCGCGAGGGGGGTGAAAAAAACGCCCCATGAGCGCTGAGGGGACCGACCTGCAGCTTGGAAAGGTGGCAGTCCTTTAGTGCACAGGTGTGAGGGTGAGCCCAGAAGCCCAGGAGCCCACCGAGCGTCCGACGGAGTAGGGGAAAGTCTAGCTAAGCTTCAGGGCTCCGGCACCTAAGTGAAGGCGTTGGGGCTAGAGGAGGACCCCCTCTCCATTCCTGCCGCCCGAACCCATCCCAGCGAGGGTTGGTGCTCATTCCTGGAGCCATTGCCGGAGGCCGGCTGGTGAGCAGGTAGGGAAAGGAACTCCCCGGTCGCGGCGGTCGGGTCCAGGCGACGGAGCCGAGACTGGTCCTGGAAGACCTCGCGTCCAGGTGTCAGGGTCAAGGTTCCGAGCGACCTCGCGGGAGTCTCATTTGGAAATTCCGCGGGTGCCTGTGCGGCTGGAACTGGGAAATGGTTTCTCCTGGGCTGCAGGGTGGAATCGGAGTGCGGAGAGGCAGACGGGGCGCCCTCCGATGGGGTGTCTTCCGCCATTTCCCCCACAATCTCTGCGGCGGCAGGGCAGCTCTCTCGCCTGGGTAGATGCCCGCCCCAGGCAGCCCAGCAGTGGAGAAAGTTTCCGTAACACCGCTGGGGATTGGTCCGAAGAAGGCCTGCCGCCTCGCATGACCCGAGACACGTCCCTAGCTGCCCTAGAGGGCTCTTTCTTGGAAGGACCCGCAAATCCGAGGGGGCCGGCACAAGGGCGGATGTGAGACTAAATCCAGAGCTCGCAGCTGCCCAGCCTACCCTGGGCACCAAGCGCGTCCCCCTCCTTCCCCTCCCTAAGTACCTGGGACCGACCTCGCCGCAGGCCGGCTCCGGGAGGGGATCCAGGGCTCCGCCTGCTCTGGGCAACCTAGGCCTCGGAAGACCGACGGGCCGCAACCCCCACCTGCCCCGGCGGGGAGGGCTTTCCAGGCAGAGTAACCAGTGTACTGCTCGAGGCAATGCAAGGCTCGGAGCCCTGAGGGCAGGGGAGCTTGCAACCCTAGGACTGGTCAGCCGGATTCCCTTCGGCCCGCTGAACCCGCTGCCTGGTGGTAGGACAGAGAGGCCTGGGAGCCAGGATGATTGAGCCGCCCCAAGGGCGACAAAGCCATCTGCAGCTCTGTCATTCCTGGTAGCCTTAGGTGTGGAAGACTCCACCACTGCCGGTCCAGGGCACCCAGGCCCACGCTCGGGATTCTGTAGTTAGCTGTCTTGGCTGCTCCAGCCCGGGAGTCAGACTGAAGCTACCTGAGGTCGTATAAAGAGTAACTGGTCTGTGGGGGGAGGAGGGTAAGAGCAGCGACAGGGCGGACCTTTCAGAGCTGCCTGCCCTCAATTTCCTTCCTCCAGGGCTTTTCCATTAACCCAGGTCTGTTTGCCCAGCAAGGCTCTCAAAAGCTCATTGTCAGCAGGAATTATCCCAGTAACTTGCCATGGACCATCGAGACTCTGCTCATTGGTGACTTCTGGACCCCCAGAGTAACCAGTCATAACTACCATTTCTTTCTTTTTATTAGGGATAGAGTCTTGCTCTATTGCCAAAGCTGAGGTGCAGTGGTGAGATCATAGCTCACTCGAACTCCTGGGCTCAAATGATCCTCCGTGCCTCAGTCTCCCCAGTAGCTAGGACTACTGACTCGAGAGCATGCTTGGCTAATTTTTTTAGTTTCTGTAGAGATAAGGTCTTCTTACACTGCCTAGCCTGGTCTTGAACTCCTGGGCTCAAATGATCCTCCCACCTCTGCCTTCCAAAGTGCTGGGATTATGAGGGTCAGACACCGCACCAAGCCTGTAACTACCATTTCTTGAACATATACTATGTGCATTGAGCACTTTAGACACCTGATATCTGTTTAATTCTCACAGAGACCATACAAAGAAATTATTATTACCAGTATAAGAAATGAAGCTGCCAGGTTTGGGAACTTGCTGGAGTTACAAATTAATTACAGCAGCAGGACGAGCATTTGAACTCACTTCCAGAGTTTGCAGCACACTTTCTTCCCAGCATGCCGACTGCCTATGAGTGAGCCCGATGCCTGAGATTAAAGCCCCACCTGGTTCAGGAGCTCTAGGTAGCAGGGGCAGGTGTGGTGATTCCCACCAGGGCGGGGAGGTGGGGGATTGGGACAGCTCCTAGATGTGGGGGAGAGAACACTGGGCTACTCAATCCTCAGTTATTCCTAGTCCTTGCAGGAAATACAATTTTGGCCAATGAAAAAGGCAGGGACCAGTAGCTCTGGGGCCATGTTCCTGGAGACCAAGTGGTGGTAACGGAACTCGGAGCCTCAGTGACCAGCTTTAAATAGCTTAAATCCCGTGAGTTAATATCCTCAATAATTCACAAAATTACTGTTTCCTCACTTGCCCTCTGCTGTGTAGACATGACTCACAGTCCAGTAGCCCAGAGAGGGTTTCTACCAGGCCAGCTATTCCAGAGTAAAGGTGGAACTGTGGAACCCCAGGCTCAGCCTGCTGCTGTCTCCCTCTATGCCCTCCTTCTGTGACCCCCCACCTGATCTCAGCCACTCAGCTCAGGAAGATGAGACTGAGGCTGATACAAGGACCCTGAGGGCTGAGACATTAGTCCTTGTGGGATGTCCCCCTCTCCCCACCCCACCCCCCCATTAATTCCACACTGGTGGGTTGGGGGCAAAGTCTGGGGACCAGTATATTAAAGCATCATTCCAGTCACTCTGATTTACCACTGCTGAGCAAGGAGACCAGGGAGGGAGGGGGATCCCAGACCCTGCTCTCTAAAGACCAGAACAGAGCTCGCCATCCCCTGTTCCCCCAACCTCACACAGGCTCCACGGGAAGCCCTCGTCTTCTTCTCCACCTGCAGAGATATTGGCGGTACAGGCTCTCTGATTTCACCAGAGCTAGGTGATTCTATCAGTTTTGAGATAAAGTGTATGAAATAGGTTATTGTCCTGAGCCAAAGCTTTTGGTGACCCTGGAAAGCCACGATGAACTGAAGAAGGAGGTCACCCATCCAAGCCTAGGGAAGTGAGCTAAATTTAAGGGTGAAGCTAAACTTAAGGAAATAAACCCAGAAGTGTGAGTCATTCCTCCCATTTCCTTCCTGGCCCTGATGGGATGAGGGAGGTGGCCAGGGGGAATTAGAAAAGCCGAGAAGGTGAAGCTGAATCATTTCTAAAAGCAAAGTAATATGAATAGCTCCTAGCATTCTTTATATGGTACTTTGCAGAATGTCAATGGTTTCACAAAATTCTCATTGCTTAATATTCACAATTATATAGGTAGGCAGGAAAGTAATTCTGTTCCACGTTTGGCAGATGAGAAACTGAGGCTCAAGATGTTATGTGCGGCTCTCCTGAGGTCCCAGAGCTAATGGAGGCTCTTGCCTCTACACTCGTGTTGAGGTGACTTGTTGAGTTTTGGGGAAAGAGCAGATACCAAACCAGCCCAAAGAATAAAGATTGCTCCACTGGGATTGGGGGAAGGATGTGGAGAGATGGCAGACATCATGGAGGTCTAGATGATGCCACAGAGACTTAAAATATCTCAAAATCAGAACAATCTGCCTCTGAAATAACTAAAAGGAATGCCTGAGGCCACTTCCATACAAGGAAAGCCTGGGGAAGTGGACAGAACTGAAAACCAGAGCTTTGTTCTGTCATTGGACTTGGGACCTGCCAATTAAAGCTCTCAGCCAATGAGCTAGGAGCCAGATATTTTCTTAAATGGTGAAAGTTTTGTAGGTGACGCCCAAAGAGCTGTAGATTTTGTTAACTAGAGAAAATGAGAAGAGACTTAAGACTTTTGTTTACTCTGAAAGCCTAGACCCTGATGTCGGTCTGGAGCCTTAGGTGTAGAAGTCAAGAATCACTGTTTTGTTTTTTTGTTTTTTTTTTAGATGGAGTCTCACTCTGTGGCCCAAGCTGGAGGGCAGTGACACAATCTCAGCTCACTGCAACCTCCACCTCCTGAGTTCAAGCGATTCTCCTCCCTCAGCCTCCCAAGTAGCTGGGATTACAGGCATGTGCCACCACAACCAGCTAATTTTTGTATTGCAAAAACCCTAGGACTGGTCAGCCCGATTCCCTTCGGCCCGCTGAATCCGCTACCTGGTGGTAGGACAGAGAGGCCTGGGAGCCAGGATGATTGAGCCGCCCCGAGGGTGACAAAGCCATCTGCAACTCTGTCATTCCTGGTAGCCGTTCGGTGCAGAACACTCCACCACTGCCGGTCCAGGGCTCCCAGGCCCACGCCCGGGATTCTGTAGTTAGCTGTCTTGGCTGCTCCAACCCGGAAGTCAGACCAGCATGGTTGAAACCAACATGGGCTTTCACCATGTTGGCCAGGCTGGTCCGGAACTCCTGGACCTCAGGAGATCCGCCCGCCTGCACCTCCCAAAGTGCTGGGATTACACGTGTGAGTCATGGCGACTGGCCTGATAATCACTTTACAGTTTATTTATTATTCCTTAAAGGAGTAAGTAAACCAATTGCTTGAAGGCAAATAATATTCAATGGGAAGAAATGGGAAGAGGATTAGGAACAAGGAATGAGTGAAGACAAGAGAGATACAAAGAGTGAAGGAGGTGAGAGTCCGGGATATCTGGAGCCAAGACACAAACTTGGGGGTCAACAGGCGTCAGCTGGCAGCACCTTCCTCCAGGAAGGAGACAAGGAAGGAGACAGGAAAGCACGAATGTGTAGCACCACATCACCCAGAGGCAATGAAGATGTGTTGGGCCCCAAACCAGAGACCAGAAAAGACTGAAATCCCATCATACCTGGTAGTGTGTCAGCAAAAACCCTACCTCAAACTCAAAATCTACCCAACACAGGTCAGCTTCCAACCCAGATGGAGCTGAGGCAAAGGACAGGAAAGAGCCTCCATAAGGTGTCACTGTAACAAAAAAATTCCAAAACATAAACTTCTTTCTCACCCACCCAACCGTTCAATAGGAGTGTTTCCGGTCAGCAGGTGGTTTCCCACAGGGAGATTCAAGGACCCAGCCTCTTTATCAAATGGTTCTATCCTCACCTAGGACCTTAGAATCCTTTGCACTTAGTTGCTGGATAGTAAGAAGTGTGGAGGACAGGCATGGGAGGTGTGAGGTGGGGGCTGGTGTAGAAGTGGTACACTTTTTTTTTTTTTTTACAAAAAATCAACTTTGTTGAACATTCAGGGTCAATTTCTCTTCTTGCTCTTCCTGTGACCTTGGCTGGTGTGAGGAATGGAGCTGCTGCCTGGTACAGAGTGGAGGAGGTCTTGTTGATGTAGTACAGACCAACCATGGAGAAGATGAAGCAGACTTGGTGGATGAGGCCAGATGCAAAGATAGCCAACAGGAGGCACAGGAGAATCTCAGGGAAGATCTTTACTTGGTATCCTTTGCCAAAGATAAGATTCTCCAGAACCTTGAATGCAGTGAGGGAGAACACGAAGAGACCTGAGCCAAGCAGTGCGCCCTGGATGGTAAGCCACTTGGTGGATGCCAGCTGATGGCTGTACACCTGCATCCCAGTGAAGAGCAGCAGAGACAGGAGGGAGGAGATCGCTAGCGAGGTGCCTATAACCACCACCATCATGCCGCACCCATTAGTCAAATTGGCGTCTCTGGCCAAGGAAAGGACACTTTTACTTTTATTCTATTGGCTGAAGCTTAGTCACATGACCAACCAACCGCAAGGGAAGCTGGGAAATGAAGCTACCTGTGTGACCAGGGAAAAAAATCCCAGGAAAAGTATTTACTGAGTGTGTATGAAATGTGAGTCAGTTCTCAGTGATTTTAGAACAGAAGCAACTGTGCTCTGTAAATTTCCTTTTTCTGTGCATGAGTACTTACTGGTGTTGCTGTTTTACTATCGTGGTGTTCGTGTACTGTTTTGGGGATTGTATTTTTTTTTTCTTTTGGTCTTGTTTTTGGGTGTTTTTTTTTTTTCTTATCTTGTTTTTTCTGTGGTGGAGAATGCATGTAGAGGTACTTCATGAGATCCAATTCCCACAAGTGACCACAAGTTATTTCATTTCCTCATTGTTGCATAGTATAATAATTTGGGCAAGTTGCAGCTGGAAGTAATTTTTTTAAAAACCCAAATGAGAGGTCTCAAGCAAAATAGATGATTATTTCTCCCACACATTAAAGTCTAGGTAGGCAATCTAGGTTTGGTGCAAAGTCAAGCTCCTCCTACTTAGTGGCTCCACTGTGTATAACCTCAATGTCATGCCCCAGGATGGCACTAGGAAGGACTGAAGAAAAAGATAAAGTCACATGTATTCTGTCCCTTAAGTGAGATTCCTAGAAGCTGCCACACAACATGCCATTGTCCAGAACCTAGCCACAGAACCACACTGCACTTCCACGAAGACTGAGAAATATGGGCTTTATTCGGGACAACCATTTATTAATACAACTAAAATCCAGCAGTTCTATTGCTGAAGAAGGAAAGAACATCGTGTCAGAACAGTGGGAATTGAACTTGATTATCTCCACGGACCTTTACTGATGTTCTGAGTTTCTATCAAACCAATAACAAGAACAACCAAAACAATAGCAAATTGTAAATAAGAAAATTTGCTTTTAAAAAGCAGCACTGTAGCAATTTGTTAACAACAACCCATGGCTAATTTATTTGTAAAGTTTAAAATCACATTAATAAGAATATCTCCAAATATATATAATGTAATTTCAGAATTCTATCCACTGAATTTCCTTAGAGTAGGACAATTGTTAATTATTTTCCCATGCATTCATGTGACAATGTTTTCTGCAACTGTGGAGAAATATTGGGGGGATCTGTAACCTCTTTCATTGATAATAAAATAGTAATGTCTGCAGAAAAATTTCTGTAACTAGCTGTGCAATCATGGAAGAATCGCCCCACTCCTTCACTCATTTATTCACCCATTCCCTTGTTCATCTATCCCATAATTTAATAAATATTTTCTAAGTACCTGTCTGCTCAGTACCAGATATGAGGATATAAACATAATTTTTCCCATCTTCATTGGAAACAACTGTAGCCTGGCATATGGCTGACCAACTATATGACCTTTCCCAGCCTCTTTTGCTGTTAGGTGTGGCCCTAGGACCATGTTTTCTCTAAAGAAATGTGAGTGGACACAATGTGGGCCACTTCAAGACCCAGCCCATAAGATCTCCCACCTGTGCTTCCCCATACTCTTTTTCCCTTTCCGTTTCCTTGTTGAATGGCAAAAACGAGAGTCACATTGGAAGTCATGCTTTGAAAACGGCAGTGCTATCATTAGCCTGGGTCCCTAAAATTACCATATGGAGTAGAGCACTGAGTGACCCCCCTGCCACAACCTGGGACAGCTGCCCCCGGGTAAAGGAAGAGACAAACTTGGTAAGTGTAGAGATTCTAAATTTCTAAGCGGCATCTGAAAGATGTGTTTTTGTGTTTGAACCAACATGTTTTGGGATCTATTTGCTATAGCAATTTAGTCTAATTCAATTCCAGAGTATCACTAACCCAATAGGCATCATTCACACTGTGCTTTATCTGCCCCTGGAGCACAACAGCCAAATTAATAAACTAGATAAATGTGATGAGCATTCCAGGCAGAGAATCTCCAATGTAGATAGATGACTGGATCTGTGTCCTCATTGATGAAGTGGAAAGGCATCCTTTCCAACTCTAACATGTGTGATTCTCTAGGACAGACCACAGCAGGCAGCAGAGAACTCTAAAAGAGTAAACTCTTCTGGAACCAATGCATTCAATGCGAATGTTCTTTCCCTGGAAGCCAGAGAGGGCAGCAGCCTGTCAAAGAGTCCTAAGAATTCTTTTCTTCAGGGTCGTGGGAATGGGTATGGGTAGAAAGGAAGTGGGTATAAGGAGAGATCAACTGAGGCCAACGCTTAAGACTAATGAAGAAGATGAAATTCTGATTTATTCACACAGTGCAACCTGCACATATCTCCCAGCTTTATCTTATGGAGAGAGCACTAGATGGGGAATCAGGAGGTCTGGAATTTTACCTCTATCTTGTTCACCTTCCTGTACAACCTTGAGCAAGTCAGCAAACTCTGTAACTTCAGTTCCCTGACAATAATGGGAAAGAGGACTATCCATAACCTCTTATTTCATAGATGTGACAGAGGAAATATGATCAGCATGGAAAGCAACCTGAAATCTTTGGAAGAAAGACCTTGAGAATGGTCACATGGATAAAGGCATTGGTCCTTTAGAAGTCACATAAAGTTGAGAAGTACTCACACTAACACACTAAATGCTGGGTTGGAAGATAATTTGTTAAACCTACTGTCTTTGAGCTGCCGTGCTGGGATTTTAAAATGAGTTTTCTGGGGAAAACCCTCCAGTTTAATGGCAGTGAAAATGGCAGAATAAGGATATCCAAAAGACCATCTTTAAAGGCGATTTCTTAAAAATAAGCAAAAACTATCAGAATCAAACTTTCTAAAACTCTGGAAACTAGCTAAAAGCTTGCAGCAACCCAGGGTGCACTCATTTGAGAAGCCAGCTGAATCTCAGTAAGAACAAAGAGCTTCGTGGCGTTTTGACTTACCCCTAGTCCCATCCCACACTCATCATCTCAGCAGTAGTCTTGAAAACAATAGCCCACATCTTCAGAACCAATACAGGAGGGAGCAAATGGACCTCATTTACAAATTGTCCTTAGTTCATAGTGGTGGCTCCCAGAAGTCCTGTTGAAAAGATTTGTCTTTACATTGCCAGCCTGACTAAAAGTTGCCTTCTGCCAAATTCACTACCAAGGGTAATTTATCAAAAACATTTACAGGCAAATGTTTTAGTCTCTGCTGTTGGAGTCAATGGATAACAGTTGGGCACACAATAGATTAACCCAAAAGCTCGAGAGGAAAGGCTAGGGAGTGAGATGCTTTGGGAACTAAGAGCTTTGTAAAGATTCAATATATTCTTGGGAATCTAGAAGATGACGTGCATACCCAAGGTTGTGTACATGCCCAGGTAAGACCTGAGGAGGCTCTAAGTTCTTATCTCTGGTTGACCTTGAGGCTATGCACAAGCAGAATTAAAGGCAGAGTTGTAAAATCCCTGGCTGAGTGTTGAAGACGTGGCCAACCTACACACTTAATCCTTCTGCAAATACTGGATGTTTTTGTTGTTGTCATTGTTCGAAGTGTTTAAGGAAAACTCTAATTAGCTGACTGCTAAGCTAATGGAACAGAGACTTCAGTGGCCATGCATGACAAAGAATACAGACTTTACTAAATTGGTTTAGAAAAGTCACTAAGCAAACAGCAACAATAGCAAATGCTAGAGAGGATGTAAAATCTGATTTTCAGAGTTGCCACATATTATTCAAAGTATCCAGTTTTAATTTTAAAAAATTATGAGGCATGCAAAGAAATAAGAAAAATTTCCCACACACAGAAAAAAATGGAATCAATAGAAACTGACCCTGAAGAAGCCCACACATTGGACTTACTAGATAAAGACTTTGAGATCAGTTCAAATAACTAAAGGAAACTGTTTAAAGACCCAAAGGAGGCCAGGCACAGTGGCTCATGTCTGTAATCCCAGCATTTTGGGAGAATTGCTTGAACCCAAGTGTTTGAGACCAGTTTGGGCAACAAAGCGAGGCCTCATCTTTGTAAAAATAGGTAGCTGAATAAATAAAATGTTTAAAAGAACTAAAGGAAAGCATTAGAATGATGTATCACCAAAATAGAAAATATCAATAAAGAAATAGAAACTATAAAAAGGAACCAAATCAAAATTCTGGAGTTGAAAAGTACAGTAACTGAAAACTTTTACTAGAGGAATACAGCAGAAGATTTGATATGGCAGACAAAAGAATGAGCAAACTTGAAGATAGGTCAGTTGAGATTATTTAGTCTAAGCAACAGAAAGAAAACAGAATGAAGAAAAATGAACAGAACCTATAAGATCTGTGGGACATCATCAAGCATACCAGCATAATCATAATAATGGCCCCAGAAAAAGAGAAGAGAAAGAAAGGGACAGAAGGAACATTTGTTGAAATAATGAACAAAAACTTTCCAAATTTGATGAAAAGCATAAATCTACATATCCAAGAGACTCAGTGAATTCCAAGCGGGAAAACCTCAAAGAGATCCATGATGACACATATTATAATCAAAGTGTTGCAAGATAGAGAATCTTGAAAACATCAACAAAGAAGCAATTCATCATATGCAAGGGACCCTCAATAAGATTAACATCTGATTTCTGATCAGAAACTGTGGAAGCCAAAAGACAGTAGGATGACATATTCAAAGAGCTGGAAAAAAGAAAAATAAACGGTTCTCAACTGAGATTCTGCATCTGATAAAACCATCCTTCAGAAATGAAGGAGAAATTAGACATTCCCAGATAAAGTGAGTTTTGCTGCCTGACAGTATTCTCAAATGCTACCAAATGAGCCTCCACTTTACACTGAATACTATTTTACAAAACCATGACTCTCCCACCAGGATGGGAAAAGGCCATGGGCCTCAGTTTGGTCATTGTTCTGAGCGGCCAATTAACAGTCACTAATCTTCACCCTCACCATTAGAAATGCCGCTTTTGTCCCCATTCACCCCAAATAAAACAAACCCAGGGTTAGATTCAGAGGGACTGGCCCCCAGACTCCTTTCCCAGATGTCTTAAAGGGCCATACAAGAGCTCCGGGGGAAAAAATGTATAATCCACCTCTTAATTTTTCAGTTGAGAAAGCTAAGGTTCAGAGAGATGAAGTTACTTTCCTGAACCCACTTAGGGGGCTGGTTGTTCTGGCTCCACAGGCATTGTAGACCCCTCTTTCCTCCACCCTCTGTAATCATTTTTTAAATCAAGCTCAATACTATACGGGAAGAGATAGCTTAGAAAGACATCTATCAAATATCAGAAGAAAGAAAAAAGGAGATGGAGAGAAGAGAACATGAAGACAGAGGAGGAAAAAACAGAATGAAGAGAAATAGAGAGATTAGGTCAAAAAAAGGAAAAGAGAAAAGAAAAAGCTTATAGGAAAAAGAAGATAGAAGAGGAATCAAGAGGAATATAGGTAAGAAGGAAAGGAAGCCCAGGGAGCCCATGGAGACCTGGATTTATCCATAATCAACTTGCAGTTTTCTTAAATTGGAGGTGCCACATTCCCATACCTCAGAGAAGTTACAAAGAAATGTCGCCTTTTTTTCACCATGAAATATGAAGGTCAACATGAGAGGTAGCATCTCTTGATGGCATAGGGTCCTGACCCACAGAACCCTGGCCACATCCCTCTAGACTTTCTTTCGCTGATTAACACTATCATGGTAGCTCCAAGGGCCAGTTCAGGGCTTGACACTTGTTTTGTTTATGTTTTGGTGTCTGTTTTTTTGAGACAGAGTCTTGCCTGGGCTGGAGCGCAGTGGTGCTGGCACAGATCACTGCAGCCTCCATCTCCAGGGCTCAAGTGATCCTCCCATCTCAGCCTTCTAAGTAGCTAGGAATACAGACACACATCACCATGCCCAGCTAATTTTTTGTATGTTTTTGTAGAAATAAGGTTTTGCCATATGGCCCAGGCTGGTTTCAAACTCAAGGCAATCCACCTGCCTCTCTAAGTGCTAGGATTACAGACGTGAGTCACCATACCCGGGCTTACCCTTGTTCTTATAACACAGCTAAAATTTTGCCAAAACTTCAAAAAGGATTTTACTAAAAATTATTCCTTCCAATATTCCCTGCTACCTTCTTGGTTCTGTGTCCACCCAGCTTCATCCTTTAATCTAGATTCCTACAGTTGCCTCAGGCCACTGCCTTGGTTTAGATGCTCATCTGGACTTCTTCCCTTCCCTCTTGACAGTCCTTTGATTTGGGTAGAACCCAGAAATAAAGTACCCTTGTAGGGTCATTTGTGCCAGATACCATTCCTTGCCTCCCATCTCTTCCTAAAGGCATACAGATTTTCCTCTGGCTACCCATCTCTCCCTCTTGCATAGCAGCCATGTGGGTTTAGCTGGTGTTGACCCCAACCCCAGCTTCAGGGGAGGGTCCCAATTGTCTTAATACCCGTAATATAACCCCACCCCTCTTGCCACAGTAATTGCTTAAAAGGATGGTCATGTAACCCAGGCCTAGATCAACATGGCAGTCTGCATACAGTCATGACTATTTTAGGTTTGTTAAATCACAGAGAAATGCAGAACTTACGTACCGAAGTTCATTAAAGGAAGAGAAAACTGCTTTCTCTCTGTTTTGACTGAGTGATATGAGTTTGTAATCTGGAACGGCTGTAGTCATTTTGCCACCAAGAGGGAAGATAGCCTGAGGGCAAGGCCCCCACACCGAGGAGGGCTGACTTTTGAGAATTCCGGAGAAAGTAAACCAGAACCATGATCCAATCACACTTGAAGGTTGCCCTACCTCTGGACATTTATGTGAACCAAAAACATTTTCTAATCATTGGATATTCCATTACTTGGGACCAAAAGCATCCTACTGACACTACATTCCGCTAGTTTCAATCCTGTCAGAAATCACAGGCCTTTATCCCGTATTTCCTTTCATCAAGAAAAGGGGCTTGATTTACCTAGGCTGATCTTCTGCAGAGTGCGAGGAGTGACACTTCAAAAAAATACCAACGGCAAACAGGGAATTTCGTCCTAGAATAAGATCACTTGAATTCTTAGCTCTGATGCCTGTCAGCCAGTTTCCCTAGCCTGGAACTCTCCCAGTCAATGCTTCTCCCCCTCATACCCCTTATTTATAAATATCCTATCCACTGTGCTATAGTCAGATACCATAGGATGTGTAATGACGGCACTGCTTCCCACTGAGGACTTGGAAAATCCACATGTGGGATATTTAGTTTTTCAATAATTGAGTAGGGAGAGTTACTTTATCTCCACAGAAGGAGACCTTTGATGAAACAGAAAAAAGTGACAGAGGCTGGGCACGGTGGTTCACACCTGTAATCCCAGCACTTTGGGAGGCCGAGGTGAGCAGATCACTTGAGGTCAGGAGTTCGAGATCAGCCTGGCCAACATGGTGAAACCCCATCTCTACTAAAAATACAAAAATCAGTCAGGCGTGGTGGCGGGCACCTGTTATCCCAGCTACTCAGGAGGCTGAGGCAAAAGAATTGCTTGAACCTAGGAGGCAGAAGTTGCAGTGAGTCGAGATCATGCCATTGTACTCCAGCCTGGGTGACAAGAACAAAACTCCCTTTCAAAAAAAAAACAAAGTGACAGAGGCTCAGTTATCATAGTGTGCTCTAAGAAGCAATCAGTATTAGCAACAGAGGAGTCTGTTTTGCTGCTGTGTTCTGTGAAGCTGATCTGGGAAGGACTGTCTTTCCGCATTTCCTATGCCAGAGTGATGACTGACAGCTGGATCTAGAGGCTAAGAGGAGAAAGAATTAAGACTCTGGGAGAAAGCAGGGTATAAAAAGATGGGAGGAGTGGTAATGGGGAGGGAAGAAAATAAAAGGTCTGAGAGAAGAAACTTCTTAATGCTTCCTAAGGTGAATCCAGTATAGACCCATTAGGTGGTCCAAGGTGATAGGGTTTGGATCTGTGTCCTTGCCCAAATCTCATGTCGAATTGTAATCCCCAATGTTGGAGGTGGGGCCTGGTGGGAGGCAACTGGATCATGGGGGTGGATTTCTCATGAATGGTTTAGCACCATCTCCTTGGTCCTGTTCTCGTGATACTGAATGAGTGACTTCTCATGAGATCTTGTTGTTTAAAAGTGTGTAGAACCCCACCCCTCGCTCCTGCTCCTGCCATGTGAGACACCTTACTTCCCCTTTGCCTTCTGCCGTGAATAGACGTTTCCCAGGGCCTCCCCAGAAGCAGAAGCTACTATGCTTCCTGTACAGCCTGCAGAACGTTGAGCCAATTAAACCTCTTTTCTTTATACGTTACCCTGTCTCAGGTATTTCCTTATAGCAGTGCAAAAATGGATTAATATACAAGGGGGGGAAGAGTAGTAATTTTCATATTTCTTAGTACTTTGTGTATGTGCTTGATAGGCTACTAGTACCATTTTCCTTCTGGCAATGAACTGTACCTTCCCACTCCATAGACTGCTATTAGTCCCCTTTATTCAGTCTCCACTTCTTCCTCGATAATAAAACTTGCAATTTGTAGCTGGGTACATGGTGCTCAAAATAAAACTACATTTTCCAGCCTCTCTTGCAGCTACATGTACCATGTAACTAAGTTTCAGCTAATGAATATAATTGGAAGTGTCGCATGCAAATTTCTAGAAGTGTTCCTCAAGGAAGAAGATTCCTTTCTTCTCCATTCCTCCTTCCTGATGACAGGAATACAGATATGATGGCCAGGGCTTGCACAATCACTTTGGACCATGAGGCAGCACGCTAAAGTTGGTGGAGCAGCCAGACAGAAGGAGCCTGAAACTTACATGATTTTGAGTGGCTACCTAGCCCTAGACTTCTGACTCCAGACCTCATTTAAGTAAAAGAGAAATAAACTCTGATCTTATTTTAGTTACAAATTTCTTGGGTTTCTGGCACATGTGCTTGCATCTAATTCTAACTTCAAAACTACCTTTCCATATTCAATTCAAAAAGCATAATCTTTCTTCCTGGAACCCTACAGTCCTTTTATGTGTGTAATTTGCATTCATTCTCTTAATATTTCCTTGGGGTATATTATTAAGTCTGACCATTCTTATTTCACGAAAGGACAGAAAAATTATATGACTCAGGTGTAAGTACAGCCTAAGGCAATGAATGGGCTTAGCCAGGAAGGTGCAGCTCTTAGTTTCCCAGTGCATGCTGTTCCCACCAGAGGGTATTATGGAAAGCTAAGTTGCAGTATAGCTGGGCACTGGATGAAGGCAGTGTTCAGCCACATAGATCCCTAGATGAATTTGTGTGGACTCAGGAGGCTTCCAGAGATGTTCTCGCTTTTAGTTCAGATTTTTATCGGACTGGCTGTCTCAGGAAGAGCCCAGAAGCAGAAGAGGTAAGTTTAAAACCCTCAGCTTTTTTTTTTCTAATATATAGCTAAGGAGGTGATAAGCTATTGAAAAACAGAGAGAGTTTAATTTCTCCACTTTCCAGCCTATTGAATCGTACCAAAAGATTTTTACCTAATTTTTATAAATGACCTGGAAGAATACGATGAAATCTCCAGATTTCCAGATGACACTATAATCTTGAGGGACTGAAGGACCAAGAGGATGTAAACAAATTCAGGAAGCTCTCAGGAAGGCTCCTGAGCAAAAGACCAGTAAACTGAGGTGACTACCAGGCTGGAGATGGATAATAACCCACCTAAATGTGTGAGTTGGGAGCTGAAGGTCAAGGCACAGAGATTATTCTTAGCTACTCTTCAAAGACATTAACTAATGAGCTGGTGTAGTCAAGAATGCCAATGCAATTCAATTGTACAATATTAATCAAGAGTCTATGATGGGCCAGGCATCATACCCAGTGCCAGTTTGCAAATATGTGCATAACGTGGGCCCTGCCATCACAGGGTGCATAACCTAGTTCCAAATGTCAACAGGAAGGGGTTTGGAAATACTCTTCTTCCCTGTTCTCTGGAACACTGTGTGCAAAATAGATTGCTATGGTCAAAGGAAGCCAAAACAAAGCTGGAGAAGGTCCAAAGAAGAGGAAGAACAAGGGAGCAAGTGTCTGCTACCATGCACTTGTTACATATGTCACCTCCTCTGTGAAGTCCTCCCTGATTGATTCCTCCAGGTAGAATTGATTTACTTTTACTTGAGTGTTTTGCAGTACTTTGTGAACAATTCCATCATGACATTTTATGTCAAGTAATTTTTTAAAAAGACATATCTTCCAAAATATGTGAAGGCAAAACCTTACTCACTTCTGTATCTTTAGTATTTAATGTATTATGTTCATTCATATAGTACATGCTCAATAAATATTTGCTAAATAATGGAAAGATGGAAATAGATTCCATTGGTCTCCAAAGGTTTTGTTCATATGCTGAATCAAAAAACAATTTGAGTATGACACATATGTGTATTTTAAATACATCATATATGATATTATGTACATTATAAACCACATAAAAATAATTAAAACTGAATAAGGTATAAAATGAGCTATAACATTTTAGTATGTTATTTTTAACAGCACATCAATACCAATAGTAGATGTAAATTCATATTTCAAATAACCTCCATAATTTTGATTGTTTTTTGGCCTGGCCTTGTCTAATCTGATCAGGATATTATTGTTTTCACTTCATAACGTGACAGATGAAGTGTCCAAGCCAGGAGCTGAAATGCCTGCTCTGTCATTTTTTTCCCATTGTTTATGTATATTAATTACCTAGTTTTTCTTTTTTTAATATAATTTATGAATTCCAATATTTTATTATACTAATATTTAATCCACTCAAGGCACTTTTTTTTAAAATTGCATTTTAGGTTTTGGGGTACATGTGAAGAACATGCAAGGTTGTTGCATAGGTACACACATGGCAGTGTGATTTGCTGCCTTCCTCCCCCATCACCTATATCTGGCATTTCTCACCATGCTATCTCTCCCCTACTCCCCACCCCCCGCTGTCCCTCCCGTATTTCCCCCTGACAGACCTCAGTGTGTGATGCTCCCCTCCCTGTGTCCATGTGTTCTCATTGTTCAACACCCATCTCTGAGTGAGAACATGCGGTGTTTGATTTTCTGTTCTTGTGTCAGTTTGCTGAGAATGATGGTTTCCAGGTTCATCCATGTCCCTACAAAGGACACGAACTCATCATTTTTGATGGCTGCATAATACTGCATGGTGTATATGTGCCACATTTTCCCTGTCCACTCTATCATCGATGGGCATTTGGGTTGGTTCCAGGTCTTTGCTATTGTAAACGGTGTTGCAATGAACATTCATGTGCATGTGTCCTTATAGTAGAGCGATTTATAATCCTTTGGATATATACCGAGTAATGGGATTGCTGGGTCAAATGGAATTTCTATTTCTAGGTCCTTGAGGAATCGCCACACTGTCTTCCACAATGGTTGAACTAATTTACACTCCCACCAACAGTGTAAAAGTGTTCCTATTTCTCCACATCCTCTCCAGCATCTGTTGTCTCCAGATTTTTTAATGATCGCCATTCTAACTGGCGTGAGATGGTATCTCAATGTGGTTTTGATTTGCATTTCTCTAATGACCAGTGATGATGAGCATTTTTCATATGTTTGTTGGCCTCATGTATGTCTTCTTTTGTAAAGTGTCTATTCATATCCTTCGCCCACTTTTGAATGGGCTTGTTTTTTTCTTGTAAATCTGTTTTAGTTCTTTGTAGATTCTGGATATCAGCCCTTTGTCAGATGGGTAGACTGCAAACATTTTTTCCCACTCTGTTGGTTGCCGATTCACTCTAATGACTGTTTCTTTTACTGTGCAGAAGCTGTGGAGTTTGATTAGGTCCCATTTGTCTATTTTTTTTAATTGCCTAGTTTTTCAATCTAAAGATTGTTTATAAAAATCCTTGAAAGTTTCTTAACCATTTGGGGACAGGTAATTTTACTAAAGCTAGATCCCATTGTGTTGCACCCACAAACTCAAGCGACTCTATAACACGAGGCACACAGATGACTGAAGTCCCCACTGGCAATCCTGCTGGGAAACACCCCCTCTTCCCTTGGTACAGATTGTACATAGCAGGTAACAAATACCCACCTGAAACACAGCCTGAAGGTGGGTGCCAGTGTCAAGTCTTATATAAAACATTAGTAAAGCCTCACTTTACATTTTATAGGTAAAATTAAAATATGAATGAAAGTTCTGTTATTTTGGTGTCTCACCCACAAGGATCATTTTGTGGACTGGGTCATCGACCTTAGGTATTTCGAGAGGCTCCCTTGAACCTTGACAAAGAGGTTTTGAATAGAGAAGAAAGACTGGATTCAGGAAGTGTACAGCAGAGGCAGATATAGAAAAGCTAACTTCAATTCAGTAACGTGGTTTCAATGCATGGTGGCCAAGTTTTTATTTGTCCCATCAACAGGCAGAATCTATCTCTCTCGCTTCCAACCTGGGTAGGCCTCTGACAATTAGGATGTGGCGGGAGTGGTGTTATGTGACTTCCAAGGCCAGGTCATAAAAGGGCATGCAGGGTCCACCTCATTTACTAGAACACTCGCTCCTCACATGGGGAAGTCTGAGCCTCCCTGAGAGAAGCTCAACTGCCCTGAGACCCATGATGTGCTCTGGTTGATAGTCCCAGCCCAGCCCAGCCTTCCATCCCTCCCTGCCAAGGTGCCAGATGTGCAAGAGAAGCTGTCTTGGACCCTCCAGACCAGCTCATTGGCCAACTAAATGCCACTACATGACCCCTGTCAATGCCTCACAGAACAGAAGAATCATCCAGGTGAGTGCTCTCTAATTCCTCCTGCACAAAATCGTGAGATGCAAGATACGAGAACATGGCTGTTGTTTTAGTTTTGGTTTTTTGAATTTTTTTGATGGTGGTTGTTTTTGCTTTGAGACAGGGTGTCGCTCTGTTGGCCAAGCTGGAGTGCAGTGGTGCAATCACGGCTCACTGAAGTTTCACCCTCCTGGACTCATGCCATTCTCCCACCTCGGCCTCCCAAGTAACTACAGGGGTGTGCCACCACACCTAGCTAATTTTTTTTTTTTACATGAGATAGGGTCTCACCATGTTGGCCAGGCTGGTCTCAAACTCCTGGGCTCAAGTGATCCTCCCACCTCAGCCTCCCAAAGTGCTTGGATTACAGGTGTGAGCCACTCTGCCCAGCCTGCTGTTTTAAGTCACCAAGTTTTGGAGTTGATTGTTACGCAGCAGAGGATTACCAGACAGTAAGGAAAGTGTTTCTCAAAACCCAAGGCCTCAAACAGTGGGACACACCACCTTGGGAGGGAATAATTGTGGCCATTGTGTCAGTATTCAGTAAGAACTGGACGAGACAGGCGCGGTGGCTCACACCTGTAATCCCAGCACTTTGGGAGGCTGAGGCAGGCGGATCACCTGAGGTTAGGAGTTCGAGACCAGCCTGGCCAACATGGTGATACCCAGTCTCTACGAAAAATACAAAAATTAGTCAGGGGCGGTGGCACATGCATGTAATCCCAGGTACTCAGGAGGCTGAGGCAGGACAATCGCTTGAACCTGGGAGGCGGAGATTGCAGTGAGCTGAGATGGTGCCACTGCACTCCAGCCTGGGCGACAGAGTGAGACTCTGTCTCAAAAAAAAAAAAAAAAAAAAAATGCCAGGCGTGGTGGCTCGCTCACACCTATAATCCCAGCACTTTGGAAGGCTGAGGTGGGCAGATCACGAGGACAGGAGTTCAAGACCAGCCTGGCCAACATGGTGAAACCCTGTCTCTACTAAAAATAACACACACACACACAAATTAGCTGGGTGTGGTGGCAGGCACCTGTAATCGTAGCTACTTGAGAGGCTGAGGTAGGAGAATCATTTGAACCTGGGAGGCGGAGGTTGCAGTGAGCCAAGACTATGCCATTGCACTCTAGCCTGGGCAACAGGACGAGACTCTGTCTCAAACAAACAAACAAACAAAAAACTGGACAAACATTTGCCAAGTGTGATGGGGAGGTAGCTGTGATGCATAGAGTGCTGATCTTGAAGTCAGATGACACTAGTAGATCCTGCCACTTACTTAGTAGCTAGGAGTCCTTGGGTGAGTCACTTCCCCTGTGTTCCTCACAGGGTTGCAGTGAGCATTAAAGAGATATGAACACGATCTGCAAACTGGAAGGGACCCTGCCGCTATCAAGTTGTCAAATTGTAGGAAGGATTCCTGCATTGGGTGAGAAATGGGTCAGTCCTACTTCATATAGTGAGATGTAAACAGATGTAAATATATGCTCCCAGTCTGGTGCAGCAGTGGCTCACACTTGTAATCCCAGCACTTTGGGAGGCTGAGGCAGGCAGATCACTTGAGGTCAGGAGTTCGAGACCAGCCTGGCCAACATGGCCAAACCCTATCTCTACAAAAAAAATTACAAAAATCAGGTGAGTGTGGTGGCCCGTACCTGTAATCCCAGGTACTCAGGAGGCGGAAGCAGGAGAATTGTTTGAACCTGGGGAGATGGAGTTTGCAGTGAGCTGAGATCGTGCCACTGTACTCCAGGCTAGGCAACTGAGTGAGAACTTGTCTCAAAAAATAAATAAATAAACAAATAATAAATATGCTCCAACTTTAACGGTCTGGATTACATCTTTCCAAAGACTGCTCAGAGTGAAACCCAGATGAGCGTCTGCCTTGCAACTTTACCTAACCTCTGAGAAATGAGAGGGTCGGCCAGGTAACCTAGCTTTTGACAACGTAAGCAAATCATAGACGCTGCAGATCCTGATGGCAGACCTCTGAGAGGAGGCTGAGGGTCTGGGGACAGTCCCAGAATGGGGAGTAATGGAGAACATAATTTATGACTTGCCCAAATTCTTCCACAGTGTTCCGGGTCTGGAAGGACCGTCCGTATTTCTGACATGAAGGATTGCGCATGATGCTCAGATAAAGAATCAAGAAATATCGAGGGTTTGAGGAGGAGAGTGGCATGGAGAAGGTCAGTTGGAGAAAAGATGATGTGGGTTTCTGTGAGATATTAAAGCCCGAAATACAGAGGAAAGTAGTCCCAGATAGCTGCCTCATACCCCTGCCTGCAAACTCAGCTTCCATCGCAGGCCACCGAGCCGCGGAAGGTAAAGTTATGGCGCCACCTGCTGGAGAAATGTAGCCTCGGATTCCCTCCACTTGTTTCCGTTCCTCCCTAACACTCAGCCCTAAAGCTCAATCCTCAGGAGACCCCAAACCTGCAAGGGTGCCATGCCCCAACCAGGTAGAAAATCACTCTCCTGCTTACCGATATGCCTTCAGCTTTTCAGCTTGTGCTTTGGAGTCTGAGAATTGCAATGTTATAAGCCTAGCAGTCTTTCCCAAAGGTGACTCCGATAGAATAGACATGCTCCAAATCCCTTAAAAAGGTAGGACAAGAGGAGAGACGGGGTCCCCTGAGGTTCACTTATCCGTAAGTAATCAGCCCCCCTCGACAGCCCACCGTAGTGAAGGTCCTCTTCCCATCCACGGACAGACGCTGCCGAGGCTCGGGGAAGAGTCATGGGCCAATGGGAGATGAACGCCTTTACTGGCGCATGAGCCACCAGCAATCCAAAGCCCAGACCAGCACTGATGAATGTGCAAGCGCATCTAACTCTGTGTAGACCGGGTCTGAAGGGTTCCGTAATGACCCAATCAGGGCAGCAGATACCCTGACAGTGGCTCCCTCCTCTAGGGATCATTAGAAAGCTATTAAGGGTGTCTAATTATTTCCTAGTGCTAATAACAGTGCCAATAAGCCAGGCAAGTTTTCTCACTTTTATAGCGATAATTAGAAGGCCAATTATTTTTTATGTCCATGAAAGAGTGAAACTTTAACCGCTGTCCCTGCAGCTGTATTTTATATCGCCCTTGTGACAGAAGCTGCCTTGCAGCACTTCATTACGCATTAACAAGGATCTCGGGTTTTTAAACTCCAAACCACAGCCTACACCAGATTCAGAGTCAGTCTGAAGGAAGTGGAGCGGGGAAACAGGCAACAGATATTTTCGAGGACTTTTGGGGGAAGGGGTCATCTAGGCCATGCATTTGCTTCAGAGGCTGTATCCTACCAAACTCTAAGACAGTGGTTCTCAAACTTGAGCTCGTAGCTGAAGGCCATGAAGACTCACCTGAAGGCTAGTGGCACGTTCTCGGCTCACTGCAACCTCCACCTCCCAGGTTCAAGCAATTCTCCTGCTTCAGCCTCCGGAGTAGCTGGGATTACAGGCACACAGCGCCAAGCTAAATAAGCTATCGGGCCCATACCCCGAAAATGTCGGTTAAACCCTTCCCGTACTAACATCAACCCCGCCATGCTCAACTAATTTTTGTATTTTTAGTAGAGACCGGGTTTCACCATGTTGTCCAGAATGGTCTCAATCTCCTAACCTCATCATCCGCTCACCTCAGCCTCCCAAAGTGCTGGGATTACAGGCGTGAGCCACTGTGCCTGGCCACCTGCAGGTTGATTCGAGCACAGATTGCTGGTCCCTACCCCAGAGTTTCTGATTCAGTAAATCTGCTAGGGGTAGGGGGCAAGAATTTACATTTCTAAGGGTTTCCCAGGTAATGCTAATATTGCTGGTGCTGGAACCACACTGCCAGAAACACTTCTAAAACAAATGTTTCTAACTTGGAATCCACAGACACCCACTTCTCTTCATGAAGAGATTAATAGGTAGAATTCAAAGGGGTCCATGACTTTGGTTGGGAAAAGGCTTACGTCTTTATCTTCACTAACTTCCAACTGAAATTTAGCTTTTCAAAAAATGATGAATGTAGGCAGCAGACCACCGTGGTATTGGCAGTCATCACAGATATGTTCCATCCCATTACAGCAGCGGCAGGTTTCTGCAAATATCATCTACGCTCATTAGTGTTTAAAAACTCCAGTGGTTACTAGTCCTGCCAGTAGATTTTATTCTTTAATCCATTAATGGAGAAGCACATATTACTATATCACTGCTTTAAAAATATTGTGATAACTGTATTTCAAAATGATTGGTTTCTTTTGATTGGTTTCTATGTATTATCTTTTGTGCATTTGAAAGTGTTATTCAGACTGCCCAGGGAGGAGGGGGAAAGGGAGGCGGGGCTCATGGCACATAAAAAAGTGTAAAAATCTTGTTCTAAAGGTATGAAATTAATCCTCAAGAATAATTCAGAACTTCCTTCAAGGAAAAGTTTAAAAGAAGTGATGGTGCTTGGATAAGTGAGGGGAGAATGAATCGGGAGGTAGCCTAGAGGCAGAGGGATGGATGAGATGACCAGGTTGTTTTACCTCAGTGATGAATGGAGAGCAAGAAAGGTCAGCTCGATCTTCCCTGTGCTCTTCACAAGAGGTTAAGTCTTAAAACACCAGCCCTCGGCCAGGTGCAGTGGCTCACTCCTGTAATCCTAGCACTCTGGGAGGCCGAGCTGGGTGAATCACCCGAGGTCAGGAGTTCGAGATCAGCCTGGCCAATGTGGTAAAACCCTGTCTCTACTAAAAATACAAAAATTAGCCGAGTGTGGCGGCAGACGGCTGTAATCCCAGCTACTCAGGAGGCTGAGGCAGGAGAATCACTTGAACCCAGGAGGCGGAGGTTTCAGTGAACAGCGATCATGCCATTGTGCTCCACCCTGGGCAACAAAGTGAGACTCCATCTCAAAAAAACAAACAAAAACAAAACAAAAGAAAACACCACCCCTCAATTTGGTGTCAGCAGTGGCAATAGCAACTATAGCACTAATATTTTAAATACTATGAGCGTCTATCAGGAGCCATATGGTTAAGGCCTTAGGTGCGTCATACATTTTCTCTGGGAGATCTGATTTTGTGTGTTTGTTTGTTTGTTTTTTGTGAAACAGGGCCTCAGCCGCCCCCCCACCCCCACTGCCTCCCCTGGGCTGGAGTGCAGTGGCGCGATCACTGCTCACTGCAGCCTTGATCTCCTGGGCTCAAGCGATCCTCCCACTTCAGCCTCCAGAGTAGCTAGGACTGTAGGTACATGCCACCACACCGGGCTAATTTCTGTGTTTTTTGTAAAGATGAGGTTTCAATATGTTGCCCAGGCTGGTACCAAATTCCTGGGCTCAAGTGATCCACCTGCCTGAGCCTCCCAAAGTGCTGGGATTATAGGCATTAGCCACTGTGCCTGGCCGGATAGTGGTCATGATTTTATGAAGTACAGCGATAGAAAGGCTATCCACTCAATAATTTGGAGAGAACCTGATCTCTTGACTCCAAATCCTGCACTCTCCATCCAGTTGAAGGAATGTGAGTGTGTGTGTGTGTGTGTGTGTGTGTGTGTCTGGAGGACAGAGTTGGGAGAGATGGCCCCTGTCATGAAGTCCTTCTTTATCCCTTCAAGCAAACAAATCCTGGCACCGTGGTCCCCAGACCCAACCCCAAGTCCTCCTTTATGTGGCATAAAGGAAAGAGCCTGGGATCTGGAGTCAGAGATTTGAGTTCCAAGGCTGATTCTGCCATTGTGATTCCAGGTGATTTACTCAACCTCCCGGAATCTTAGTCTCTCCCTCTGTAAAATGAGTTTACCCTCCCCCTGGCATGGCTGGGGTGCTCAGCGGGTGCTTGGTAAGTGCCAGTGGCCATCCCTCTTACACCTCCCGCTGCTCCAGTGGCCCCATATGAGCACCCTCTCTCTACTCCCTGTCAATCCCTGTCATTTTGGCCTGACCACACGTCTCCTCTCTCTCTTTCCATCTCACCCCCATCTTGCTTACATCTAAATCTCCTAACTCCCAGAACTGGACATCTGGAAACAGCTCACTCAGTATCTTCAGTTATGCAAAAGAAGGCCTGATTGTGCCTCCTTTAAAGATTGCTGCTGGCTGTTGCCTGAACAGAGGAGTGGGTGCCTAGTCCGAGGAGAGAGATGGTTTCTTCCAGCAAGACTTCCCTGAAACAGTTCAAATCTTTCCGGCATAGTTCTTAGCCACAAAAAGTCTGGGACCTGTTTTGACTTCGTCCTTCCCCCTCTCCTGTGTGTGTTGAGACAAGTCCCCTAAACCTGTGGGTCTGAGTGCAACCCCCACACTTCTGCATCTTCCCCTTCTCAACCCACCCGCCCTTTGTGGATGGCGCCAGAGTAGCACACTGAAGCTTTGTTTAAGAAGTGGGAGGAACTGACAGTGTCAACACCTCAGCGTCTTGCATTCAGATGTGTTAATCCTTTTATTTGCTCTGCGTCCTTAGGCAAGTCACCTAACCTTTCTGGGCTTAGGATCAACATATCCTGGTGAAGGGAAGGAATGGCTGCTTCATTTTCCTGAGTGTCAGAAGGAGTGACAGCGGATTCAGTTTAATTACCCCAAAGAGGGGTCGTTAAAGTTTAGAGAGAATGATAGCTAGTCGCTAGACCCAAGATTCACAGTGCTTGCCTACAGCCTCTGTCCTGTCCAGCCGTCCTTGATACCTGCCTTATAAAGGAAACAGAAGACATAACTCTTAGGCATTCTGTACAGGAAGATAAGCTTAAAAACGAAACGACAGCATATGTGACAAGCACTACCTCGCCTTGTGGGAAAGCACTCCACGTGCAGGTGAGTGAGTGACCAGCCCCTCCTGGAGTGGGGTCGCTGGGCCCAGGTGAGATTTGCACACTGGCTGAGCACAGCAGTCTCAGGGAAGGGAAGGATACGGAGGGAATGCCCATATATTAGGGAATAATATGCCATTCATCAAACTGGGGCATTCAGGAGGAGAAGCAGGTTTGCAAGGATGTGAAAAACAACAGTCAGGCTAAGGTGTAGAAATGAGAGGTTAGAGCTGGAAGACCACAACCCAAGAGCATCTGAACCCAATGTTTTTTTTTTTTTTTTGAGATAGAGTCTCACCCTGTCACCCAGGCTGGAGTGCAGTGGCGAAATCTAGACTCACTGCAACCTAAACCTCCTGGGTTCAAGCAATTCTCCTGCCTCTGCTTCCCATGTGGCTGGGACTACAGGTATGTGCCACCACGCCCGGCTAATTATTTTTGTGTTAACAGAGACGGGGGTTCGCCATGTTGGCCAGGCTGGTCTCAAACTCCTGACCTCAGGAGATCCGCCCGCCTCGCCTTCCCAAAGTGCTAGGATTACAGGCTTGAGCCACTGCACCCAGTCTCCAATGCATTCTTGAGGGAGGCATGTGCCTAAAGGACAAGGAAGAATCATAACGATAATCGTTGTAATAATGATGATGATAACTACAATAGTCACCTGCATTAACTGAGCACTTACTAAGTGCCAGGCACTTGCTCAGTGTTTTGCTTCGTTGTTTAAGCTTCATAACAAACCCACAAGGTGGATATTGTTGCCTTCATTTTACAGATAGGAAAACTGAGGTGCGAAGGGAAAGTGTAACAAGCTCATAATCACACACCCCTATGTGTCCAAACCCTGACATCGAGCCCTGGTGAGCCAGGCGGGACCCCCAACAGATTCGGTTTACTCCCAGCTAAAGACCACAGCACCATGAGCCACCATGGGCCAGTCACTCTGCCTGTCCCCTCCCAAACGGGCTGTGAGCTTCAGCAGGTCCAGTGATGAGAAACAGGTAAGAAAAGAAAAATTACTTGATTCTAGTAAGAAAGAATCAAGGTCCACAGCTGAGCCAGCCCAGGCTACAGGCCCACGCCCGCCTCACCTCGCCAAGGGTGTGTGAGCCACTAACGAGCTCAGAGGACCCAGAGGCAACCTCTTAACCTGCCAGAACTGGCCCAGCTCCTCCCACCCCAGTTCCACTTATTTAGAAACCTCTTCCTACTTGATTAGGGAATTACATGTCTATGGCAGGATCCTGACCCACTACTGAAGGGGGATGCCGAAGGGATGGAAAGGTAGGAACAGAGAGGAGCCTCAACATCCTCCCGGCTTCTGCTCTTTCTCCTGTTAACTCACGGGGTTCGATAGCCAAGCTGGAGAGCCTGACATCATCCCCACTTCCACCTCCAGGGAGGAGTCTTGCTGCGCGTGTGTGCATGTGTGTGCGTGTGCGTGTGTTCATGTGTGTGTATAGGGGTTGGGGAGGTCCCCACCACACCTTACCTCTGACTTTCCCTGAGCTCTGGCCTCGGATCAGTTCACAGATAGGCTGGACACAGGGCTGAAAGTTAGGCAGCAACCAGGACAGCTGGATCCAGACCCGGAGGGGCCAGGCTGAGGAGGTTTCTGCCTCCAGGGCCTGGGAGGCGGGGCTCAGCCAGAGCTGGGGGCTGCATAGATCCACACCAGCCAGGGTCTTCCCACAGCCCAGCAGCTCCTCTCTGAAGCACTGGAATCCCTCTCACCCCCTCCCAGTTCAGGAAGCCCCTTAGGTAACTCTAAATATGAAAGACCATCTTCTCCCTCTGCTTTTACCTCCCAGTTTGAGCAAATAGGAAGCTGCTGCTGCTCCTGCTGCTAATAGAAAAGTGATTTTGTGGGGGCTCTTGCTTACACAAAACTTTTGTCGGGAGTCCCAGAACATTAACGTCTCTCAGCCTCAGTTTCCTCATCTGTAAAGTGGGACTAATAGCTTCAATGGGATAATACATGTAAAACGCTATCTTAGTCCCCCTCGGGCTGCTGTGACAAAATACCAATCTTACGCACAACAGAAATTTATTTCTCTGAGTTCTGAAACTGGGAGGTCCAAGATCAAGGCACTGGCAGATTCGATGTCTTGTGAGGGATGCTTTTCTGGTTCATCACGTGGTGGGGATCAAGAGAGCTCTGTGGGGTCTCTTTTAGAAGAGCACTAATCCCATTTATGAGGGCTCTGTCCTCCCAAAGGACCCACTTCCTAATACAATTACACTGGTGATTAAGTTTCCACAGATGAAATTGGGAAGGTCAGACCAGGCACCGTGGCTCAAGCCAGTAATCCCAGCACTTTGGGAGACCAAGGTGGGTGGATCACCTGAGGCCAGGAGTTCGAGATCAGCCTGCCCAACACGACGAAACCCTGTCTCTACTAAAAATAAAAATAAAATTAAAAAATTAGCTGGGTGTCTGTAGTCCCAGCTACTCAGGAGGCTGAAGCAGGAGAATCATTTGAACCCAGGAGGCAGAGGTTGCAGTGAGCTGAGATCGCACCACCGCACTCCAGTCTGGGTGATAGAGCAAGACTCTGTCTCAACAAAAAAAAAAAAAAAAAAGAAAAGAAAAGAAAGAAAGAAAGAGAAAAAGAAAGAAATTGGGGCGGTCACAAACATTCAGACCATAGCAAAAGCCTAGCACAGAACCTAACTCCACAACTGCTGGCACCCGACAGAGACTGGTGTCTTCTCAGCACTGGGCTCGCTCCTGGGACTAGGAGAGGAGAAGGACCAAGCCGCTCTGGCAAAACAGGTCCCTGCGGCTGTGGCTAGTCTGAGATTCTGTGGTCAGGTCTAGCCAAGGGACTCCTCAGACCAAAACGGGGTTCTAGAATGAAGAGTTTCCAAAGGCAGGATGGGAAAGAGAATGCCTCAGAGTGACTGAATGCTGGTCTCCAATTCAAATGGGTATCTCACTTCTACAAACGGGGTAGGGTTCACACTGAGGAAACCCCAGGAGTAGATAAGGGACCCATAGAGGGCGCTCTAGGGAGAGACATTGAGTCAGGAAGAAAGAACTCTACAGAGGTGAGTCCAGGGATGGCCTGGGATGGTTTGGGAGTGGGGAGTTCTCAGTCACTGGACATGTTCAGGCAGAGGCTGGGTGAGGTCAAGAGGATTTGGGACTGGAAGCGGGACTGGAGCAAATGACTTTACACTGCCCCTAATCTGGGGCTTCTGAGTCTATCAAAATAGGTGGCTGCCAAGAGGTATAATTTGAGGACTCTCCCCCGCCCGATCTCCCCTCTGTCCGTTACTGATGCCCGACGTTCCTCTGTTATAGATTCATTGCTTTGAGTCAAGGCGCTGTCTCTTGCAAAATTCGAGGCTCCCTGATTGATGCCATCCTGGTTCATCAGAGCCCTGATCTTGGACTTTCCAGCTACCAGAACTGTGAACCAAATACACCTCTTTTCTTTCTTTATCACCCAGGCTCAGGTATTTTGATATAGCAGCAGAAAATGGACTAAGATAGATGTCAAATTTTATGTTATATATATTTCACAATAAAAATTATACCCTCCAGAGTTGGGGATTCAGAGAGGATCAGTGAGGGAGGCTATAGATTCTGTTTCCACAGATACAGCCTGCTGGCCCTTTGCCATGGATACCTGCGCACTGCCCACCCCCCGGCCCCCATGCCTGCAGTGGTGGCTGGGCCCAGGACTTGTGCTCATGGGGGAAAGGTGCTAGCAGGGCTTAGGGGAAGGAGCGCCAAGGCTTGCTGAGTGAGAGGCTCAAATACCCAGTAGCCCCACTTAGGACTGAACACAGGGGCAGAGAGCTATAGAAAACTAGTTAGAGTGATGGCTGAGTGACCAGTGGAGTTGCTGGAGCTGAGGGTACAGCAGGGGCAGCAGGAAGGGACGAGTAGGAAGCTCACTTGGGGCAACAATCCTGAAAGTATCCTCCTGTTAGAAAGGGGGCTTCACTGTTGAAACGGGAATCCTGTGGTCAGTGGCAGCTCCAGAGTTCCTGCGGAGGAGGAGCTTAGAGCAAGCACTCTTTGGGTACTTAGACATAGGATATTTGGTGCCCCCACTGCTCCTGGAAGAAGCAGCAGGCTTTGCTCCATGACGCAAGGAAGAAACAGCAGGGAGACTGCTTCTCAGTCAGTGGAAGGAAGAACTTTGTAGCACAGCTGCAGATGGATTGGGCTTCCTTGAAATGTGATGAGTTTCCCATCCCAAAGGTGTTCCAAGATAAGCTATCCTCTGCAGATTCAGAGCTCCTCGTATGGGAGAGAGTGAGATCCCCCTGAAGAGGAGGCATTGTGTAAAGGAGTGACCGTGGCTTTTCAGAAGAAGAAATCCCTGCAGGAGACTATGGCCCAGGGCACTAGATAATCCTAAACCGCCATTCTGGAGTTGCCTTTCATCCCGGAGCCTGGCGTGAGGGGCAGGGCAACAGAGCCCAATCCCTGATGCTTCCTGGAGACAGTGCCAAGTGGGGGCACAGACTGGCTTTCTGATCCTTTGCCTTAAATGCTAGGGTGGAGAGGAGACTGGCAGGAAGATGGGCACAGAGAGATGTGGCATGTCACTCGCACTCTCTCCAAGGACTACTTCAGAAACTAAGAGCTGCTGGCCCTGGACTGGGCTGGGCCAGAGGGGGTAGGACTCTGGGCTCCCAGTATGTGGCAAGTATGGGTCAGCCCACCCCACAGGCAGGACACACACAGATGGATGGCAGAGCTACACACACAGCCTCGTGAGACAGCCAGCAAACTGCCTGACGATCTCTCCAGTTGTCTGGGTCCCAAAAATGGCCCATGAGTCACCACTGCAAGGCCCCCAGAGCCTGGCAGACAACCACACACCAGCCAAGTTCCAGAGATGGCCTCAGGGGAGAATCTCACTCTCCGGGGGCCCTTCCCCAGGCTCTGCTGGAACCGTCACCTCCCTTGTTTCAGCCACTCCCCAGTGTCTACGCCAGTCTGGGCATCTGTGGCTGGGTCACCGCCCAAGATGATCAGTGTTTAGAGAACCCAGCAGGGGCTGTTTTCTCCTGGTGGCAGTCAGAGACAAGGGGGAGCTCAAGTGAGCTGTCACCTCAGAGGATGCGCAGACCTGCCTCCAGTCACACATCACCTGATCCCCCAGGTCAAAGGCAGAGTTCAAAAGGGGTCCAGGGAGTCACTTTACATTCTAAGCCAGGGACAGGGACACCACCAAGCACCAGCAGGACCATGTCCCGCCTCCGGATTCCCCACCATGGAGAATGCAGGGGGCTGGAAGGAGCAGAAAGGCCCTGTCCCTAAATCTGGGACCTTTTCCTCAGGGCAGAATTGCTTTCATCTAGGAGTAGCTGAGCAAGGACACCCCCTCCATCAGACTCCGGTTGACTGTAGATTCTCAGTAATGATGATCTGATCAACACAGAGTCATTTCTCTGCCAGGCCTTCCACCCTCCTCCTCTCCTGCAGTGCTCACGTAACACCACTCAGACGGTAATTCAAATAGCTATCATGGCTGGGCACAGCGGCTCACATCTGTAATCCCAGCACTTTGGGAGGCTGAATCGGGAGGATTGAGACCAGCCTGGGCAACTTAGTGAGACCCCTATCTTTACAAAAGAATTAAAAAATTAGCTGGGTATGTTGGCACATGCCTGTGGTCCCAGCTACTTCAGAGGCTGAAGCAGGAGGATTGCTTGAGCCCAGGAGGTAATGGCTGCAGTGAGTCGTGATTGTGCCACTGCACTCCAGCTTGGGTGACAGAGCAAGACACTGTCTCAAAAAAAAAAAAAAAAAAAAAAAAAAAAAAAGCAATAGCTATCACTTGCTGAGTTCTCAATATGTGCCAAGCTCTGCTTAGCTCTGCGCATGTGCTCCTTTATGTTCATCATGGCAGCCCTCTGCCTTCCTGTGCTGTGTTGACTTCCTGGACAACCCTGTCTTGGTCTTCCCCCTGTGTCCCCCGGTCACATGTCAGCTTGCTTTGCTGGCTCTTCCTCTTCTCTCTTCTCCTGGCCCACAACGGTCAGAGTGCCCAGGGCTCCCGCCCTGTTGCTTTCTCTTCTCCTTCTCCACTCTCCCCTGGTGAGGTCATCCCGCTCTGTGGCCTTAAACATCATCTCTATAAAATCTGCCGACAACTCGAACCTGTCCACCTCTCCCGAATTCCTACTCATAGGCCAGCTGCCCACTCAGCCTCTCCATCTGAATGTTTCACAGATGCTCAAACTCAACATGTTCAACCTGAGATCCTGATTGCTCCCGTTCCTGCCCCAAACATGCCTCACCCTCACCTCAGCTTCCTCACTCCCCCACCAATGGCAGCTCCCACCTTTCACATGCTCAGAACTTCCAAGGGCCCCCATTTTCCTTGAGTGCAAGGCAATTCCCTATGTCGACCTGCAGGGCCTGGAGGACCTGTACCCTGACCAACATCATTTCTGTGCCTCCTGCTTCAAGTCACACTGGCCCCCTTGCTGTCCCTCGAGCACAGCAGGCGTATTTTCAGCCTTTACTGTAGCTGTTCTTCTTCCTGGAATACATTCCTTCCAGGTAGTTCCTTGGCTCACCTTCCTCAAGTCCTTCTCCCATCTCACTTTTTTTTTGAGATGGAGTCTCACTCTGCCACCCAGGCCGTAGCGCAGTGGCGTGATCTTGACTCACTGCAACCTCCGCCCCTGGGTTCGAGTGATTCTCCTGCCTCAGCCTCCCAAGTAGCTGGGACTACAGGCGCCCGCCACCACACCCGGCTAATTTTGTATTTTTAGTAGAGATGGGGTTTCATCATGTTGGCCAGGCTGGTCTCGATCTTTGACCTCGTGATCCGCCCACCTTGGCCTCCCAAAGTGCTGAGATTACAGGCGTGAGCCACCACACCTGGCCGCGTCTCACTTTCTCACAGTGACCTAAAATGACAATTATATTTCTTGCCACCGCTTTCCCCCCACCCCACCCCACCCCTCCCAGTCCCCTTACCTGGCCTCACTTTTTATTATTTCTTGTTACCTTCAAACATATGGCATGTTTTACTTATTGATTTTGTTTCCTTTTCACAGTTTATCTCTTTAGAGATGAGGACAGATCCTTTTCGGGTCCATCGATGTCATTCAAGTTCCTAGAATAATGCCTGGTACATAGCAGGTGTTTAATAAACAATGTTGAATTGACTCCCATAAGCTGCCGAATCTCCTCCAGGCCAATCTGAAGAGCTTCAGAGGCTGCATATCAAACACACTAAAATGTTACCATGCTCACATTAAGTTTCCTGCTGATAATTTCCTGTCTAGAGAATCTTGACACATTTCATTTGTGATTGGCTTTGATGTCTCAATCATTAGGCATATTTAGGAAATCCTGGGAAGTATGAGACCCTAACTTACAAGTTGATTTCAAATATTACAAATATGAAATATTTACGAATGTATTTATTTATGAGTGATGGTGTCTTGCTCTGCTGCCTAGACTGTAGTGCAGTGAAGGGATCATGGCTCATTGCACTTGGAGTTCCTGGGCTCAAGCGATCCTCCCACTTTCATCTCCAGAGTAACGGGGACTACAGGCAAACACTACTGTATGTTTTGTAGAGATGCAGGGTTTCCCTGTGTTGCCCAGGCTGATCTCAAACTCCTGGCTTCAAACGATCCTCCGACCTTGGCCTCCCAAAGCATTGAGATTTCAGGTGTAAGCCACCACACCCAGCACAAATATTAAATTAAGGAACTTTGAGTATACTAATAAAATATATATTAATGGGATTTTTATCGTTCTTTTTTCACACTTTGGACCCATAATGTATTTTCAAGATCTGAAACATTGTCACAGGCCCTGTGACTCTGGTGCCTACAGGAAAAAGTCTGATGATGTCAGCGGTGGAGCTGAAGCGTGGACGAAACCCACCTGCTAAGAGGACAGCCTTAAAACCTGGTTCCATAGATGTCCTCAATCTTGAATGAACTTCTGAGTTTTAAACATTCACTCTCCAGTCTCCATGAGAAATGGCTGGGCAGCTTTCCCCAGGTTTCCAGAGGCCCAGCCTTGTGATCAAGACTCTTCTTGTGTTCATGTCCATACGCATGTGTCCCGTGAACCTTGCTTTCTGGGATCCCATGTGACTCTGTACTCTGAGAAGTCAAAAGAACCCCATCCACCCTCTCTCCAGACTCTAGGTCCTGTTTTCTCTGTCATTTCTGCACATGTGATTGCTGGATGAATCCTAGTCTCCCTCATTACCTTCCTACCTGGGATCCCTTCAGTCATGAGTGTCTATAGGGTGCAGAGTATACAAGAAAAAGAGCTCTTATATATAGCTGGTATAAGGCTCTGCAGAGTCACTGTTTAAAGAATCTTTGTTCAGTCCCCTGACTGTAAATAGCTGGGCATGCAAAAAACATTAGCCTCATGAAGTCAAGACATGGCCTGCCCCCACACTCACTGTATGTTGTCACCCACTGTCCATGCTGCCTGCACTCACATTGAGCCCCTGGAATGCTGGTGGCCCACCAGCCCCCATCTGCATGGTGGTCTTTGGGTTTGGGCTCTGAGCTTGCACCTTCACACCTTCAGTTTCAGGGTAACCTGGACTTGCTCTGCAGCTATCTCAGCCCTCTTAGGGATCCCTCTGGTTTCTGGCCCTTGTTTAAAAAAAAAAAGCCAGGTGCAGTGCCTCACAACTGTAATCCCAGCACTTTGGGAGGCTGAGGTGGGTGGATCACAAGGTCAGGAGTTCAAGACCAACCTGACTAAGATGGTGAAACCGCGTCTCTACTAAAAATACAAAAAAAAATTAGCCGAGCATGGTAGCCAGCACCTGTAATCCCAGCTACTTGGGAGGCTGAGGCAGAGAATTGCTTGAACTCTGGAGGCAGAGGTTGCAGTGAGCCGAGATTGCACCACTGCACTCCAGCCTAGCAGACAGAGCGAGACTCTGTCTCAAAAAAAAAAAAAAAAAAAAGCCATTTCTTCCACACCTCTAGATTGACCAGGCTGTGGACCAACATATCTCAGCAATCTTGTAGTCATAATATTTCCACACCAGGATGTTCCCTCCCACAGACCTCCAGGGAGTCTCATCCTGCCTTCCGTCTGCTCTTTTTCCTCACCCCTAGCCCTTGACATTGGGGCTACACATGGCATGTGGCATAAAAGGAAGATGAGCCTGGGGAGGTGTTACTAGTTTCTGATTCTGAATGTGCCACTCTCTATCTCAGTGACCTCAAGTATGTCATTTAGTGCATTATTTAACCTCTCTGACCCTCAGGTTTCCATTAGTCAAATGGGTTTTATAATAATATTTATAAAGCAGAAGCTCTTTAGGAATTCATGTGAAGTACCTTGGATAGCACCCGGTGCAGGGTAAGTACTCACTTAACCTTAGGCTTCCTCTGATTTTGCCTTTCTGCCCTCTAACATCTGTAAGTGCTGTTTTTTTTTGGGGGGGGGGGGTCTTGTCTTCAGTCTTAATTCATGCTCTCTTCCAACTTGGGCTCACGTGTGTCAGCACAGCCATGTTCTGATTCCCCGTGTCTTTTCTCTTTCATCAGCCAGCCCTTCTTAGAGTTCTGCCTAGTTCCTTAGTGTGACAATGCGTATGAGGACACCGGGGGTGGGGTGGACCTCTGCTGTATCAGGACTCTCTGTGATCCTCTCTGTACTTGCTTCACAAATCTTCTAAAGTACCCCCTTTGCTCTCCCCCCAACTAGACCCGCATTCTGCGGTTAAGAGAAAGAGAGGTGAGAAGCTGGGTATTTTCACAGTTTGACATTAATCCTGAGTCTTCCAGAAACAGTGAATTTAAAAAGCACTCTGCCTTGATAGGAATGAACACATTACAATTTTCTACTGATGTAATAGGTCTGCATTTGTACATCACTCAGGCAGCCCCCTAGATTTCTGCAGAGCCCAGCACTTTGCTGCCTCTTCCTCCCCCACCAACCTCACTGAGGCACAAATGCTTGCAGAGAATGTTCATCTCCAGGAGCGTCAGCAATGGCTCTGGCCTCTGAGTCATCGGATGTCAGATTTCTTTTCGGAGACAATTATTTGCGATGCCATTTATCCCGTGTGTGTGGCTCAAATTTTACAATGTATGTTACAATATATCCCTCTGTCCTCTGTCCTGACTACCAAGGCCAACTGACGAAGAGGGGCCCATCTCTGAAGACTGGAAGCTGCTCCTCCAGCTGACTTGAGATGTAGGTGGCCTTGTCTGCAAATAGAAAGAGGGGTGAAATCAATGGGTTCTTGGGCTTTTGCAGCCCTCGATCTCCTATGACAGACGTGAGCCTCTACTCTCTGCTGCTGCTACAGTTGTCACAGTGGAAACCCCTTCCCCAAAAGGCAACTTGTCACCAGCCTGGCTGCCTGCATGGGGGCCTGGGTGAAGAACGTCTTGCAATTATTCTTCAGTTGATGCCAGAAACTAAAAGTATATACCCCACATCCTAGGATTTGAGACCAGCCCCCAGGACCCCTCTTAGCAGGGTGAGTCTTGGAGACTGCAGGCTTTGGGCCCATCTCTTGCCACATGCCCTTCCCCCACCCTGCCCCTTTTTCCCTGCAGAGGAACCAAATTAAGCTGAGCAGCCTCAAAGGGAGAGGTTGTTAAAAGACAGTCTGAGGGGGAAATGGCAAGAAGCAATCCCTCATTCTGCTTTAGGGCTGGGAACAAAAGGGTTCCTTCTTCCTTGAATACTGTTAATCACAGGACTTTGGGGGGCCCCACTGGTGAGGAGATCCCATAGGCTCTCTCAGGGGCCCCTAAATCACTAGGGAGATGACTAACCTCAGCCCACATCAGCCACCCCTGCTTTCCACACTGTAGAAACGTCTCTGTTCATCTCAGACAATTGAAGGCCAAAATATTTCTTGAGGTTCTTTCCTGCCAATAAACTCTGTTTTATTCCAGGGGATACAGGAGTCTACCGTAAATGCTTTATTCGTGTGCAGTATTCATGCGGTTCATCCACCTGTGTATAGTCAGTGCATTCGTTTTCGTATCCAGCCAGCCATCCTGGGTCTTCTTGCAGGACGGAAAATCTGGAGGCACTGGAACAGGCCAGTGCAGGGGATGGGGAGGATGTCCCCCGGCACTAAGACAGATGGCATTTGACCCCACTTTTCTCTGTCAGTCGATGGGGAAGGCACATTTTAACAAGAGTGGGGGTCCCTCCCAGATTCTTTGAGGTGCCGCCACTCCTACTCTACCGACAAACCTAACACCTGCTCAATTTCATGCCCATAAGGTATGAATATGGGGGGACTAATCAAGAAGAGAGGTGAAGGGGAAACTGAGGCAGGGGCCAAGTCCAGGACAGTGGGTATTGCTGCTTCCAAGGCAGCTGTGGAGGAGCGATTCCATTTCCTGAGCTAAGCTTATTCCATTTCAGTTTGAACAGATGGAAATATAGTTCAATGTTTCAACATCATTTGCCTTTCTCGTGCTAAAATATTGATAAGTGCTGCCCGGGCTGATGCCCCAGCAGTTCCAAGCAGTAACTGGAGCATGATGTGTACTGAAGTGAGACAGGGCAAAGCCTTTAACGAGTGTTTAAAATTCCTGGAATAATGCTCAACACTGGCTCAGCTCGTTCGGCTCCTGAAAACCGCCCCCCCTGGCTAGCCCCCTAGTAGGCAGGAGGAGTGCGAGCACAGCCCGGCCCCCCCTGCTGGTGGCAATTAGTGTGGCAGCTGCTCGTCTTCAGGACGGGAAACAATGCAGGGGTGCCTGCATCTGCCCAGGCGGCTGAGCAGGCAGGGAGGCTGGTGCACCGGGGGAGGCAAGGACGCGGGGAGCTGGCTCCTTCACCTGCAGGGCACTGTCACTCGGAACTCAGACCCCAGGGAGAAGGAAACTGGGTGAGTCCCTCCAGATAGGCAGATGAGGGAAGGGCAAGAAAAGGGAGAAGAAGGGCAAGCGCGGTGGCTCACACCTGTAATCCCAGCACTTTGGGAGGCTGAGGCGGACAGATCACCTGAGGTCAGGAGTTTGAGACCAGCCTGACCAACATGGTGAAAGCCCATCTCTACTAAAAAGAAAATACAAAATTAGCTGGGTGTGGTGGTGTGTGCCTGTAATCCCAGCTTCTGGGAGGTTGAGGCAGGAGAATCGCTTGAACACAGGAGGCGGAGGTTGCAATGAGCCAAGATCGTGCCGTTGTACTCCAGCCTGGACGACAAAGTTAGACTCCATTTCAAAAAAAAAAAAAGAAAAGAAAAGATAAGGGAGAAGAAGAGAACGAGGAAGATGAAGAGGATGAGGACTCAAGAAGGAAGGGGGAGAGGAGGAGGACAGGAAGGAGCCAGGAACAGCAAATCCCCTGGGAAGAGCTTGCCCCGCCCCAAAAAGAGAATTCAATGTGTGGCTGTAGAAAGGGGAAAAGGACCCTCAGGAAGGCCTCAGCCAGTGGCATTCTAGTCCTAGGACACCTCTCTGCAAGTTGCAGCCATGACAAAGGCTCCCAGACCAAGAGTTGAAAGGAAACCTATAGTGTGGACCTGCAATGTCACTTCCAAGGTTTGGAACAATCCAGGCTTCACAGGCAAGGCTCTCCGAGAATCAAAGTATCCCCCATGTGGAGATTGTGGAATGTCTAATTGTTAAACTTCTCACGTGCTTTAAGGTGCTGGGTTTTTGGTTCACAATTTTTGAAAACTCTTGGCTGGGTGCGGTGGCTCATACCTGTAATTCCAGCACTTTGGGAGGCTGAGGCAGGTGGTTCACTTGAGGCCAGGAGTTCAAAACCAGCCTGGCCAACATGATGAAATCCCATCTCTACTAAAAATACAGAAATTAGCCAGGCATGGTGGTGGGCACCTGTAGTACCAGCTACTTGGGAGGCTGAGGCAGGAGAATCACTTGAACCCAGGAAGTGGAGGTTGCAGTGAGCAGAGATTGCGCCACTGCACTCTAGCCTGGGTGACAGAGAGAGAATCCAACTAAAAAAAAAAAAAAGAAGAAAATTATTTGTAGATCTTTGTGGGATTGTTCAGAAGAATGTTTTCCAAGAGGACTACTTGAATCAAGACAATGTCAGCTTTTTTCAAGAGTGACCTGGTTAAGAGAGAAAGCAAGGCTGTGCCCAGAAAGCTGTGGGGTAGCCCCATTGGAAGGAATTCCAGGCTGGTGGGTGTATGGGACTTAAGTCAGCGGAACTGACAGCCGCTGACCGAAAGTACATGCATTATTATGACAGATGACTGTAGATTGATTAATAGTTACAACTGGAAAGAAAGAACAGGAAATCTACAAGGGTTGGAAAGCAAGGCCCAGTGAAGTCATTATTTATGCTCTACCTCTGCCTTCCACGAAATAAAACTCAATGAAGTAATAATGTAAATATAACAATCCTATTTTCTGAGACAAAAAAAAGGGACATGTGATCTGACACGCAGGAGAACATTTATGGAAACAAACAAGATGTGGTATAAAATTGAAGGAGTCAGGCCAGGAAGGTCTAGGGCATGAATACAGAGAGGCTGGGGCTGAACACAGGCCCCCAGAGGCCCGCCTGAGGCTGATCTGATTGGACAAACCTGCATAGAGGAGGAATTGTCTGGGTCCAGGAAGTGCTGCAGGGTCTGGGGGTCTGGGAAAGCTGGTGGCAGCCTCATCTCCATCTGTAAGTCAGGCTAGCTGGGTGGGGACTGCCTGGCTTGGTGGCACAATGGTACCTTTATCCACACACATTAGCTCCAGGCACCCTTCATCACCCCGCAAGATGTTTAAGCAGCTGGCCCCTGTCCAGCCACCCTCACAAAGCCAGCCCATCACCCAAACCGTTTCTACGTGGGCTGTTTCTGGGACCAGCACAGTCCCTCTGTGCTGAGGCCTTGGCAGCGGGTCTGTCCCTCCAGGAAGGAGGCTCTGTCTGTGATGATTCTCTGAGTCCCCGCAGCATCTGTCCATTGAGTGACTGGGTGTCTGGTTTCCATGACCAGAGGTGGGGTGGGAAGGTGGAGCTGTGGTTGTGGCCAAGGCGGTGACCCCCCTCAGAGGCTAACCATCTTCTCAAGAGTTTATCTGCAAGAGTCGAAGAGCCCCACCTTCAGGCAGCCAGCCTAGGCACTGTGGCCAGGGCTGGCGGGGGAGGCCAGCACCTGTGAGAAGACAGACGGGGTGGGGGAGTCCTGGGGGGGGCCGGAGTGAAACGAGCAGCAGCCAAGCACAAGGGCTGGACACCAGGGTCCGTCCACATTTCTAAGCTTGGTGAAATGTTTCCAGCCCCCACATGCAATCTGGTCAACACAACCAGTGCCAACTCTTATTACCACCAATTCACAGAGGAGCAAGACCAGAGCGCAGATTGCTGAGATGACAGGACCAAGGTCACGAATTACCCGACCTTTTTTACAACTGGAAAGAAAGAACAGGAAATCTATAAGGGTTGGAAAGCAAGGCACACACAGTGTCACCTTGAAGAATTTCCAACCCAGAGACACCCCTGTGCCTACAAATCACCTGGGATCTTGTTAAAATACATTTTTCTTTTTCTTTCGTGTGTGTGTGTGCGCGCGTGTGTGTGTGCATGTGTGTGTGCGCGTGCATGTGCGCGTGTGTGTGCGTGTGTGTGCGCGTGCATGTGTGCGTGTGTGTGCGTGTGTGTGTGCTCACGCGTGCGCTCGCGTGTTGGAGTTGTCACCCAGGCTGGAGTGCAGTGGCGCGATCTCAGCTCACTGCCTCTGCCTCCCAGATTCAAGCAATTCTCCTGCCTCAGCCTCCCAGGTAGCTGGGACTATAGGCCAGCACCACAACACCTGGTAATTTTTGTATTTTTAGTAGAGATGGGGTTTCGCCATGTTGGCCAGACTGGTCTCAAGCTCTAAAATGCATTTCTAATGAGTCCCCAAGAGACACCGGTGCTGCCAGGACCCCTCCCTCACCCTCACACTGAGGAACAGGACCTCGCCAGTATTTTCCCATCCTGCTCGTGCGTAAGAATCACCTCCAGCACCAGGAGATTCCAATTCATTAAGGACTCAGAACTGTGACTGTTTGACAAGGGCCTCAGGTGCCCCTCATGGTCAGATAAGTTTGGGACACACTGCCCTAGAAGTGTGGGAGCGATGTGGCCACTTCTGGGAAGCTTTAGCAGGTCCCAGAGATGGAGACCTTCTTCATGGGCATCTTAGGTCTCCCGGGGGCCCTTCACTCCAGCAGGAGAATGGCTGCCTTGCCCCTGAGGGCGCTTTAGTGTTCAGCCTTGGCAGGCTCCTTCCCCCTCTCTCTGCCTCCACCTTCTCATCTGTAATATGGGAACCAACACCCAAAGGCCAGGACATGATGGAAGGGGCCCCCTAGAGAAGGGGGGCATTTGGAGAATGGGGCTGCTGGAGCTGCTACAGACAAGGCAATATCCATCTTGTGGGCAGGAGGGAGATGAATAAAAAAGGCAAGGCAGCGAGAAGGGGGAAGGAGAGGAAGCCAGGGTCATGCTGAGATGTAAAAGAGCAAAGATACCATACCTTGCCCCTACCCCTTGGCATTAGGAAAAATGCAAACAAACAACCAAGGAGGAGACTAAAGGGCAGGGATGAAGGGGGACTCACCGGCCGGGCGCGGTGGCTCACACCTGTAATCCCAGCACTGTCGGAGGCCGAGGCAGGCGGATCACGAGGTCAGGAGATCATGACCATCCTGGCTAACACAGTGAAAGCCCATCTCTACTAAAGACACAAAAAATTAGCCAGGCTTAGTGGCACGCACCTGTAGTCCCAGCTACTCAGGAGGCTGAGGCAGGAGAATCTCTTGAACCTCGGAGTCGGAGGCTGCGGTGAGTCGAGATTGCGCCACGGCACTCCAGCCTGGGCGACAGAGTAAGACTCTGTCTCGAAAAAAAAAAAAAAAAGTAAGGGGGACTCCAAGATGAAGTCTGCAGAGCTCATCACTCTAGTCTTCCATGCCATAGAGCAGCAGAGAATCAATATCTGGGAGGCTTGGTGCGGGGCTGGCAACCAGAGAGGGTGGCCAGGAATCCTGAAATGAAATGGAGGCGAGGAGGACAGAATTGGCCAGGAGTAGGGGATCACCTGGCCCCACATCTACTATGTGGCCAGATGGGAGGAGCCCATGGAAAGGAGACAGACCCCCCCCCCCGGCTCCCTACTCCCTACCTTCACCCCCATCTCAGCCACCATCACCCCACTCCAGAGCTGCTACCACCAGGCCTGCTTCCTCTCTATAGGCAGTTATTGAGAACATGTCTATGTGGAGAGAATGGAAGGTCAACTTGATCACATCAGTTATTCATATATATATTTTTTGAGATGGAGTCTCACTCTGCCACCCAGGCTGGAGTGCAGTGATGTGATCTCGGCTCACTGCAACGTCCACCTCCCAGGTTTAAGCTATTCTCCTGCCTCAGCCTCTCAAGTAGCTGGGATTACAGGTGCTGGCCACCTTACCTGGCTAATTTTTTGTATTTTTATTGGAGATGGGGTTTTGCCATGTTGGCTAGGCTGATCTCGAATTCCTGACCTCAAGTGATCCACCCGCCTTGGCCTCTCAAAGTGCTGGGATTACAGGAGTAAGCCAGCGCGCCTGGCCTGTTTTTTAATTAAATGCTAGTTCCCTCCACAGTTTCCACTCAGAAAAACAGCAGCTGCTTCCACAGAGAAATCCTCCCGGCAACCATCACAACCCGCTTTTCTTTCTACCCAGGGTAGGCCTGGCTTTGCAGTCAGGCAACTGACTATGTCCAGTACCAAGGGAGGGCATGAGCCACCACACCAGGCCCAGCTATTCCTATCTTTACACTGAGATAAATGGACATGAAGACTTGTGCTCAAATGCTTGATGTTTAAATTAAAAAAGAAGCAGGGAGAGACAGAAAGGTTACTCTAAAGTTTGTCAAAATATGATGTGTTCAGATAGTGCCAGGGAAGAACTTTCAGTACTATGGTACAAATTAACCCCAAGCGAGGATGTTCTGTCTCAATTCCAAGTGCTTCGTGGTGACATCATCGCCAAGGCCGCCCTCCTTCCTCCACAGCACACAGCGTTCCTCCAGGTACCGCCTGTCATTCTTCTGCCCTTGCCTGTGTGGTACACTCCCCTTGCAGGTTCCCTGATTGCTTCCCTTACAGCTGGCCCCAGAGAGTCCTCCTGTTGCTGCAGGCAACAGACATTCTGCTCAGGTGCTCTCCCGTCCCCTCCTTTTAGGAGATTCCCATGGCTCCAAGTTCTGGATGCCCCATCAGGGTCACCTGTAGATTTCTCTAGGCATACTCTGTGGCAGGCTGGTAATGCCTGGTTTTTAAGCCATCCATTCAACAGATGTGTATCTGGCTTTGTGTTGGGTGCTGCGGGCAATACAAAAGTGCATTCAGCACAGTCCCATCCCCCAGTCTAGGTGGAGAAATAAGCCATGCACCCCAATCATGGTAAAGCCAGGCAGAATGTGGTCTGGGGCTCTCTGGTGGCCAGGAGAGCTCCATGGGGCAGCACTTTCTGCGCCGTGACTTCCCCATCACCTGTAGTGCCTCCTTCCTCCTGCTACTTGAAAATCCCAGCTCCCCTCTGGCCCATCTGCAGGGCCCCCTGTTTCCTCTGCTTCTGGACAGGTCATGATGACTCTGGTATCTCTGAGTCACTCTTCCCAGCTCAGCTTACTGTTCCCACCCTGTCTCTAAGCTGTTCTCCAGTGACTCAGGAGCCCAGATGTTCCTGGAGAGTGCAATTCCAAACTGGCATCACTGCAAGTTTCTAGTGTTACAATACTTTAAATAAACATCGAAAACAATATAGCTGGCCGGGTGTGGTGGCTCACATCTGTAATTCCAGCACTTTGGGAGGCCAAGGCAGGTGATCACTTGAGGTCAGGAATTCAAGACCAGCTTGGCCAACATGGTAAAACCCTGTCTCTACTAAAAATACAAAAATGAGCTGGGTGTGGTGGCAGGTGCCTGTAATCCCTGCTATTCAGGAGGCTGAGGCAGGAGAATCGCTTGAGCACAGGAGGTGGAGGTTGCAGTGAGCCGAGATGGAGCCACTGCACTCCAGTCTGGGTGATGGAGGGAGACTCTATCTCAGAAAAAAGAAAAGAAAAGAAAAAAGCTGAAGTTCTCACAAAGAGAAAAGAGGGGAGCGTTGACACAGAAGGAGGAGCTCAACAGCTGCAGAGGGAGGTGAGCCCCACAGGAGGGAGCAGCCTTCACTAGAGGGACAAGGGGATATGTCACCATTCTATTTGTCTCTGCTGGAGCTTTGGAAAAGGAGCGCTGCAGGGTTAGCCTGGATTATCCCCCAGAGCTCAGGGCCCCCAGCCACTCCCTCCCACGGGACCCACATTCTCCCTTCCAACACACAGTACCAGGGCTCTAGTCTCTCCACTTTCCTGGAAGATGGAAGAGAAGAAAGCTTGGACTAGAACTCCTTACCCTACGGTAGGGGACTTCGTGGGGAGCAGGAGGACTAGCAAGGATCCTACAATCTCTCAGGCCCTCAATTTCCTCAACCACAAAAATGAGGATAAAAATACTGATCTCCCAGGATGCTGCAAGGATGAAAAGAAAAATAAGCTGGTGTAAAAACCTAGGATACCGCTGGATGCCTAGAAAGCATTCAATCCTAAATGTTCACTTTCTTCCTCCTTCACAGCTGTCTCTCTCATGTAAAGTTTTCACATTGTAGGTGCTTACCTGTGGCTTTATTCCACCAGGGCATCCAGGGGATGGAGCATCTGGCTCTCCCTAGCTGACTGACCTGGAGAAGTGGAGTCAGGTGTTCCCTGAGTCTGGAGAAAGGGAGAATTCTGGCATCAAGGAGAGAGTCTGACTCTGAGAGAGAACGGCCATGAAAAAATGAGAGCTGTCCCCAGAAGTCAGGAAGTCAAGCTGGCCGTTTAGTCAGAAATCTAATCTCTGCTGAGTTACAGACTTTCCTGCGAGGGATCATTTTTATTTTATCAATTTTGAAGCTTCTTGAACCAAGCCTCTTCCTTTCCACTGAAGGTGGATGCTGCATCTGCCCCTGGGCTCAGCAAGACCAGCCAGCAGGGATTTGGGATACACCCCGGAAGGCGGGGGATGCTCAGCTACCCCAGCTCAATGTGCGCCAAGTTCTCCCAGACTGACTGCCCCAGGAAAGATTCTGCTGTCACCATCACCCTGGGTTCAAATGCCCAGATTCACTCACCACCTTAGGTGGCTACCAGTCTTCTTTTTCGTCCCGGATCAGTGTAGAATTGTTCTAAATAAACTTGTTGAAAATAACAGGGTGTGTAGATGGGAGAGGAGGAACCTGAAAACTCCAACTCCATCTGTAAGTTTAACACACATCACTCTTCCTTCTACAGCCAAAATACAGTCACCGGCAAGCTGGGGTGGCCCAGTGCACGGGGCCCACCAGGTCATCCCCTTTTCTTCAATCCTTCCCTGGGAAAGAGCAAAAGCCCCCTTCATCAATGGATGAGGGGATAAACAAAATGGGGACTATCCATACAGTGGGATATTATTCAGCCATAAAAAGAAACAAGGCTGACTGGATGCAGTGGCTCAAACCTGTAATCTCAGCACTTTGGGAGGCTGAGGCAGGAGGATCACTTGAGTCCAGGAGTTCGAGACCAGCCTGGGCAACATAGGGAGACCCCGGCTCTACAAACAATTTAAAAATTACCCGGGTGTGGTGGTGTGCACCTGTAGTAGTCCCAGCTACCTTAAGGGGCTGGGTAGGAGGATCACCTGAGCCCGGGAGATTGAGACTGCAGTGAGCCATGATCATGTGCCACTTCACTCCAGCCTGGGCAACAGAGCAAGACCCTGTCTCAAAAACAAAACAAAAAAGGAACAAAGTATGACACCTGCTACAAATGGATGAACCTTAGAAACACTGTGCTAAGTGAAAGAAGCCAGACTCAAAACGCCACCGATTGCATTATTCCATTTATATAAAATGTCCAGAGGCTGGGCACGGTGGCTCACACCTGTAGTCCCAGCACTTTGGAGGTTAAGGCGGGTGGACCACCTGAGGTCAGGAGTTCGAGACCAGCCTGGGCAACACAGTGTAACCCTGTCTCTACTAAAATACAAAATATTAGCTGGGCATGGTGGCAGACACCTCTAATACCAGATGCTGGGGAGGCTGAGGTGGGAGAATTGCTTGAACCCAGGAGGTGGAGTTTGCAATGAGCCGAGATTGAGCCACTGCACTCCAGCCTGGGAGATAGAGTGAGACTCAATCTCAAAAAAAAAAAAAAAAAAAAAAAAAGTCCAGAACAGGCAAATCTATGTACACAAAAAGCAGATTCCTGGTTGCCCAGGGCTGGTGGGGAGAGAGAAGTGGTCACAGGGGTGACATACAGTGGGATGACGAAAATGTTCCGGAACTAGATAGTGGCGACAGCTGCACGGCATTGTGAATGTACTAAACGCCACCAAAGTGCACACTTTAAAAGGGTAAATTTTGCTGTGTGTATTTTATTACAATTAAAACACACACAGCCAGGCGGAGTGTCTCATGCCTGTAATCCCAGCACGTAGGGAGGCCGAGGCGGGTGGATCACGAGGGCAGGAGTTTGAGAGCAGCCTGGTCAACATGGTGAAACCCCGTCTCTATTAAAAATATAAAAATTAGCCGGGTGTGGTGGCAGGCTCCTGTAATCCCAGCTACTCAGGAGGCTGAGGCAGGAGAATTGCCGGAACCCGGGAGGTGGAGGTTGCAGTGGGCCAAGATCACACCATTGCACTCCAGCCTGGGTGACAGAGCAAGACTCAGACTCAACACACACACACACACACACACACGCACACGCATGCACAACCTTTCCAGGCCTTGAGTATTTCCTCCTCCATTTCAGCCTCCCTTTAGAAGGAAGAGCTCTAGAGCTCACACAAGTCAAAAAAGTCAAAAAGGGAATTTTATATTTCTGATTGTTTTGAGGAGGTCTCATCCATTGGCCAAAGTTCACTAAGGATGATCCCAAAGGTCCTTGAGTGAGGCAGTGTCACCTTCAGATCTAAAGTCCCTGGACAAAGAATAAGAGGAAGAAAGATCCAGGCTCATTCCAGGCAGGACTTCATCCCAGCTGACCTCTCCAGCCAGCCCACTCTCTATTTTTGCAAGCACTGAAATTCTCAATTGGTCCCAAAGAGAGGAGGCTTACCCTCTGTGTTTCAAGATACTCTGGCTCCCAGGGACAGAAGAACTGGCAGGATGGAGTCCATACTCATGGAGTTTGAGAACTGTTTGGAGCTTCATCCATAAGGCCACACCCATGGGGCAGGCAGCACATTAGGTCTGAACACAACCCAGCCCCTTCCATGCAACCAGAGGCCCAGTCCTGCAGCTAGAGATAGGCAAAGATGACCACAGGAAGCCCAGGCAAGCTCCCATGATCTCTTCCCTGTTTGGAGATAACCTGGAACTTCATGAGATGCCATTCAATTTGCAGTGGACTAAGCTTGGCTTGAGAGTCAGCCAGGCTAACTCAACATGAAATGTCCAGTAGAAAGCTACCCTGGGCTTGAATGTGTTGCAGAGGAGAGAGGATACTTAGAGACAGAGCCCTGGGGCTGGCCAGTCCTCCAACTGTTTGGATGGGCAGGAAGACATCCAGAAAGATAAATGTTTCCACAGGGTAATGGCTTCTTCTCTCACCCCCTGATGCCTGGAGCCAGAATCTTATCTACCTTCTCCAGCTTCTATAGAAATCCAAGGGCTGGGCGCAGTGGCTCATGTCTGTAATCCCGGCACTTTGGGAGGCCAAGGTGGAGGACTGCTTCAGCCCAAGAGTTTGAGACCAGCCTGGGCAACATAGTGAAACTCCATCTCTACAAAAATACAAAAACTAGCTGGGCGTGGCGGTGTGCACCTTTTTCCCAGCTACTCAGGAGGATGAGGTGGGAGGACTGCTTGAGCCCTGGAGGGTGAGGGTGCAGCAAGCCATGATTGCGCAACTGCACTGCAGCCTGGGTGACAGAGCAAGACCCTGTCAGAAAAGAAAAATAAAATTTTAAGCCAGCACGATGGCTCATGCCTGTAATCCCAGCACTTTGGGAGGCTGAGGCAGGCAGATCATGAGGTCAGGAGTTCGAGACCAGCCTGGCCAATATGGTGAAACCCCATCTCTACTAAAAATACAAAAATTAGCTGGGCATGGTGGTGCACGCCTGTGGTCCTAGCTACTTGGGAGTCTGAGGCAGGAGAATCGCTTGAACCCGGGAGGCGGAGGTTGCAGTGAGCCGAGATTGCGCCACTGCACTCCAGACTGGGCAACAGAGCAAGACTCTGTCAAAAGAAAGAAGGAAGGAAGGAAGGAAGGATGGAAGGAAGGAAGAGAGGGAGGGAGGGAGGAGGGAGGGAGGGAAAGAAAGAGAGAGAAGGAAGGAAGGAGAGGGGGAGGGAGGGAGGAAGGGAGAGAAAGAGAGAGAAGAAAGAAAGAAAGAAGGAAGGAGGGAAGGAAGAAGAAGAAAGAAAAGAAAGAAAGAAAGAAAGAAAAAAGAAATTTAAGACCCTAGCCCTGGAGGCCCTCCAAGATGCCAGCAGCTTTGCTGGGCTGGCCCTGTGACCCTGCCCCACAGCCAATGTGACCTACTCTTCCTGCAGACTACCCGTCATGGTTTATCTCATTATATTGTTTACATTCCCACTCTCTCCCAATCTTCCTCTCCCACCACGAACCTCTTTCTCATAAGGCAATCCAGGCTCAATCCCAAAGGACCACAATCCCTTTCCAAAAACCTTGGGAAATTCATAGTTTTGGAGATTTCAGAAAGGTACATATAATGGTCCGTATATTCTGTATTACATAACACCATCCGAGTGGGTCCAGAGCAGCACCTGTAATCCAACACATTAGCATTTCTGCAGTGAAACGTCCAATCTATGCCAAGCAGCATAAATAAAGACTATAAATAGCTGCTTACTGTTTAGGTCAGGTTTGGCTGCCAAATAGTTTTGGCAGCAAACACACCAAACAAACAAAACCCCAAAGCTTTTAGAATGTTTGCGTCTGTAGAGAAGACAGTAAGGGTTGGTATTTATGCTGCCTAAGAGAGAAGAAGGCAAGCAAAACTGTAGCTGAGAAAAGGAAACGACCCTGTGATGGCTCCTCTTGCCCCTCCCCCTCACCACCATCCTCCTCTTTCCAGACAGCCTGGCCTTGGAACCCAGCCTCACTTAGGCACCATGGTGGACTCTAGAGAGCTATCAGCCATCTAACTAGTTGTGTACTTAAGACCAGAGACTTGGCCGGAGTCTTGGTTTCCTTATCTATTTAAATGGGAAAATAAGCAACTCCAAATATTCCTTTCACCACTGATACTTGATGATTCTGATCAATACATTCACCAAAGTTGGTGGGCTATGCTGTCCAGGGCAAGGCAATGTCTTCACCACCAGACTGTGGAGCTCCCCCAGAAAACAGCTGTCCATCTCAGCACCCAATGCCCTTTTGCACACAAGCGTCTTTGGACACACACTTCGCAGTCCCTTGACTGTCGTTCCCTCCTCTTTAGCCTGGAAAACTCATGCTTATCCATCAGGATCTGTTTCAGATGCCCTCTTCTGGGCTCCCTCTTGTCCAGGCCTCCATATGGCGGCTTCAATTATAATTCGTGTATTGCGCCTCTCTGCTTGCATTAAACTATAATTGCAGGGGCAGAGTCTAGGTTGCCATTGGCTGTCTTTAAGGTGTGGCAGCGTCGGGCTCATGGAAGGCCTTCAGCAGGCGGTTGTGGAGAGGAGAGGGTGCTAGCCCGGCATGGCTTCCCACCATACAGGCTATCACAATGGAAGATCGGCCCCACACTCCCCTCTGCAGGAGACCTGGGAGACATCTATCTGCAAGAGAGGAAGTTAATAGTGCAGAAGAAGGGAAATATTAGCACGAGACCTATTGCAAGTCCAGGCGGACACCTATGGGATCAAATAGTAGAGCAAGAGAAAGGAGCTAGAAAGGTGACCCTAAATTTCACAGGCTAGGATGGAGAGTCCTACCCTCGCAAAATGGTGGACTTTGGCATAAGCCAGTGCGCAGTCTATCGCAGACCTCAAGAGGAGAAGAAAGCTATCCCGGTGGAAGAGGTGTTGAGAAAACTCGAGCAGAAAAGGAAAGCGCGGCAGGGAAGGCCTACCAAACCACCCGGGAGCACTGCCAAGGTCTGTGGCTTGGAGAGTTCGCATGCTACGCACCATCGCCGCGAGGTGGCAGCAAAAACCTGCCAATGGCCCCGGAGCGCGCTGCCTTCCGCCTCCGACCTGTAGTGCTTTGCGCCTGAGTGCGCGCACGGCCAACGCCTAGGGGCGATCCCGACCGCGGAACCTCGGGGTCCAAGGCTGAGCACTGCAGCCAGGCTTCGGGTTCCTCGGAGGCCGATGAGGGGACTTCCCCCGGTCTCTGGCTCTTGAGAGCTCCTCAACTGGCGTCTGGCAACTTCTCGAGGGCATCATGGAATCTAGCTACCCGACCTGCACCCTTCCTCCGCTCTCCCATCCCCGAGGAAACGGGTCCATTCTCCCGCCTCCCCCGCTGCCCAGGCATGCAGGGTCGCGTCCTGGACTTTTCTGCGGGAACAGAGCCCTGGTCAGCCTCCATCCTTCCCTATATGCCTCCTTCCGCTCCTACTCACCGCTCTGGCTAGGACCCGAGAGCGGGTCTGGAGGCTGAGGTTTCCCTCCCTGTCCTGCTCCCGGGTACCTGCCACACACGCGCCTACACACTTGGAGACAGTTGCAGGCGTGGAATCACCCAAAGGCCACGCACGCAGACACGCACTGGCACAGACGCGCCCTGGTCGCACCTACACTCCAAGCTCGCGAGGAGCAGATGTGAAAGGCCCAGGGCGCAATGTGCAATGGAAGGATCGCAGGAGTAAGGGCCGAGAAACTTGGTTTGACTTTGACTCACTCCATTTTTCTGGGTCTCTAAACCTTCGCATGTCCAATAACAAGATGGTCAAGTTGCCTGGGGAGCCGATGCCTCCTCTGCGTGGAAGCGCCGCGGCCGCCCGCGATGCCTCCCTGAATGTCCCAATAGTGCAAATGGAACATTCTTGCGCTGGGCTGACTTGACCCCTGGAGCCCGCGGCAAGGAGGTCTCGCGGAAATGATGTACAGGAGGCTGCCCGCACTGAAGTTTCGCAGAGCTTGCGGCGGCGCTCGAAACTGAGGGGTGCCGAGGCGCGCGAGTCCCGGGGTCCCTGGCGCCACCTCTGACCCTCACAACCCTTCTCACAGGCCACGCTCCCATTCACCTAATGCGCTGCTCTCCTCTGGCCAGCTACTTCTGGAGGACTCGGGGCCTGGGACTCAAGCTTTCACCGTCCTCCGACACCCCCGTGCCAGCTGTGACTGCGCAGTATCACAAAGGCCGAAATGGTGGATATGGGAGGAGACCTGGCCCTACAGCACTCCTATGCTGGTAGGGAATGGGTTTTGGAACAAGGTGCACAGCTTTGATTGGCTCGTGGTGTCCACCGACAGACCCCTCTAAAGAGCACGTGTGAGCATGTGAACTGTGAGCGCACATGAAGCTGGAGGTCACGGTGCTTCTGGAGAAACTGAGGTCAGAGAGTGGGATCTAGGGCCAAGTTACAGATCCATGAAAAGGGGACATCGGAGAGCAGCCTACAGGTCTGCAACTGGTCAAGTCCTCACCATTCATCCTGGGAAATGCCTTTAACCCATTGCGGCGCCTTAGCTCAGGCCTGTCTATTGGAATCGTTTCCTGAGGGCCTTCCTGTCTACAGCCTCACCGCCCCCAACCAAAGTCCTTAAGCAGGACACTGGATATTCCCACTTAAGCTTTCATACAGTTTTACTTGGCTCCCCCAGTACCCATGGGATCAAGGCCACACAGCTTGCCTGATCTTGTAATTAATCCCTACTCCCTCTTCCCTCAGAATCAATTACCAACTTCTCAAAAACCCATGGGCCCCCACACTACAGTACTCCTGGGGGCTAGCCACACTGCACTGCTCCCCCACTGGACCGGCACCTCCTCCATGCCTTCCCCGCCTGCCAGTCCTGCCTAGAAGCTCCTCCACTCAACCCCATTCATCCTGGGTCAGTGCCATCGGCTCAGAGAAGCCCTCTCTTCTCCACCGCCAAAGTTGTAGCAATTAATTGCGAAGTTGCCACTCTGGGGAAACACTGTTGCAACTCCATGGGGTTGGCTTGTTTTTAAGTGGTGACCTCACCTGTCCCTCCCACTGGACTGTGAGAAACTTGAAGGCAGGGCTAAATTGTGTTTGCCCCTCTCCCCTCCATTCTTCCAGAGCTTAGTTGATATTTCTGTGTCATGCCCGCAAGCAGTGGACTAGCCCCTGGGCTCATCTGTAGGTAGACGTGTCACAGGCGTAAGGTAAACATTTCTCTGCAACTACTTAGAATCTGCACAATAGTTTCACTGCACACTCAGCAACGTTCACAAGTATCCACATACTTCACATTTGGAGTCCCAGCCCACTGGGAAGCACTGGTGGTTTAAGCGGAGGCTGGTGCGCTGTGGGGAGGGGGGAGGCCGCCGAAATCCCCCGCTCTTCTCTGGGCCTGGTAGGGGCGCCTGCACGTAGCTCCTTGCTGAGCGCTTATCTAGGGTCTGGTCCTCCTAAGCAGCTCATAGGAGGCGCGTTCCTGCAAGGTCCCAGTGCAGGTGGCGGGAGAGATGGCGTGCCCAAAAAGCCAGGGCCTAGGGCCGCCCGCTCCCCGCCCCATCCCACTCCCTTCTCCTGCTTTTGCCTATCTGGCGCGCCCAGAGAGGCACTCAGAAAGTATATACCCGGCTATCGGGAGCGCACGGCCAGGAAGACAGAGAGGGTCATCGAGTGCGCAGGTGTAGCGGGGTGAAGGTAGAGGTTGGCTGTGTGATAGTGACCAAGTTATGGCCCCTCTCTGAGTTTCCGTTTCACCTCCCCGTATAAGCAGAGCCGCTTCAGCTCAGACACACAGGGGAAAGGCAGCGCTGGCCGGGGCCTGGGTTCCGTGCGCCTGCACAGGTACACGTGTCCGTCGGTCCTCCGCCCTTCCTCCCAGTCGGGCCTGGCCCTGCAGCGCCAGTGTGTCCCGGCGAGGTGGGGCAGGCAGAAGGCGGCGGCGCCCGTCCCGGGCTGCAGAGCTAGAGGCGCGCACGCCGGGAATTAGCAGCTCGTCCAGTTGTTAAGGGGCCTTGCTAAGAAATTCTGTCGATAACGGCTCCCAAATTAATTTTGGGTAAATATCGCAAAATCCAACAAACTAAGGCCAGTGTGGGCCTGGAAAGGCTCCAGGCCGCCCCCAGCCACAAGCTGGGCCATCGCCCGAGGCCGCCCAGCCCCGCGGGGACCCGGTTCGGAGAAAGACGGCGCGGCCGGAGAACCGGGGCATCAGGCTAGGAGAGGCCGGGGCTTCGGCCACAGCGCCTCCCAGCGGCCTGAAGGAAGAAAGTCGGAGTCTGAGCCCAAGAAGTGGGGCAAAGGCCCAGCAGGAGAGCTCCGCGAAGGCCGGAGGGCGGAGCGGGGACGGAGGGGTGGGCGCCCCGCCGGGCCGCGTCGGCAGATCCCGGACCACTGCCCCGGGAACCGCATCCTCCACGCCCCGCCCGCGCTCCCCCCTCATGTCTGGACCCTGCCTTGGCCCCTCGGACCTTCTGTTTTGATTCCTGGGCTCCGCACACTCTTCTGCCTCCACCTTCAGGGATCCGAGAAGCTCCCAGGGAACTCGCCCCTCCTGCCAAGCCTCATCTTTTGAGAGAGAGAGAGAGAGGGAGAGAGAAACAGCCAATGCTTGGCTGGTCTGTAGCTCCTCCAGCCACACAGCCATTTCCACCCTCACGCAGAGCTGGGCTCCACCCTGAGTCCACCTTGAGCAGCCCGGCGGGGCCAGCGTGCAGGCACAGCCTGCCACATCATGTGTGTGTGACTTGCCTGTGCGCTCCTTCTTGCCAGCACATTCTAAAGCTCTTGACGTCTTGAGGGGTTAGACTACTGCAGGTTAAAGCCCTTTTCTTTTCCAAAAGAGTGTGTAGAAACCAGTTTGAGTCGTGGGTTTATTTGTAAAATGTGGGGAGCCGCTGCTAGGAGTGGAGCTGTGCTCTGTCCCGTTCTGCGGTGGAGCTCATCCTGTGCAGAAGGGGGTGGTTGCCTGCGCCCACTGTAGAAGGCGGGGGGGGCGTGTGTGCGTGTGTGCGTGTGTGCACGTGTGCATGCCAAGCAGTGGCTGTGTGTGTCCTATGAATGGAATCATATTGGGGGAATCTCTAAGAGTGTGTGGTGTGAGGGGAGAGTCCAGAGGAGGGAGGCAGGGGCAAGGTGGGTGCTTTTTTTGGGTGGGCCTCTTCTGGGCAGAGGAACCTGCCTGAACTCCCCAGCCCACAAGGGGAATGGGAGCTCTTGGGCCCCAAGCTGCTGTGCACCCCGCAGTATTTGGGGCCTCTTTCCAAGTCCAGCCAGCCACAAGTCGGTGTGCTCTCCTAGGCGCTTTCTCGGAGATGGAATCGCTCTCCTGCTGCAGTGGCACCCTCTCCCCAACCCGCCTTGGGCCTCCCCCTGCCTAAGCCTGGGAGGCTGCTCTCCATCTTCCCTCAGACCTTTCCTGCCCCTTCCCCTTCCCCTGTTCTCCTCTCCTCACTTTTTGTTTCAACTCCCCCTCTCCTTCTCTCCCTTTTCCTTTTGCTATTATTCCCACTCTATAATTTATCTCCCGCTTCTTCACTCTCCCTTCTTGCCCTGCAAAACAGCATACCATGGGCATTTAGGGGTGGATTGTAACACGGAGGCCTCGGTTTACCTGAGGCTTCTCTCAAGGTGTTTATCTAGTTCCCTACCTGTCTTCTTTGGGGTGCACGGGCATAACCTTCATTGGCTTGGGAGTAGGTGAGGCTGGGCAATGAATGGGTGCTCTCTGAGTCCCTAGAGTCAAACTCTGTGGTTTGGAGGCTGGCATGTTCTGGGTGGCATGTCTTATGTCTTTGGGTTGGCTCACAGGTATGTGTGTGTGCTCTAAGGTTTCCTCTGCATGTCTTCTGTGTGTTTGTCGGGTGACTGTGTAGTGGCTGTTCTCTGGCAGGATTTATTGTTCATTTGCTTCCTTTCTTGTGTGTAAACTTTTGGTGAGCCCAGCACACTGTGTATGTACACCAGGCTGTGCACAAATGTCTATTGGTGCTAATGCCGTCTCATGCAGATGTGTGTTTCTATTGTGTGAATCTGGGTAGCTCTGTAGGAGGGTGCGATTGTGAGCCTGGGCGTTTTGTGCGTGTGTCGTGCAGATTTGGAGTGCGTGCATCCTGGAGAGTGTGCCTGCAGGAGAGGCAGATGAAGGATTCTTGTGTTTGTATCTGAGGACCGGTGTAGAATCCATAAGGGGAAAATCAGAGAGGCAGGCCTTATGCGGTGTAGAGAAGCAGGTCTATGAGTGCTGGGAAACGCTCTGGGGGCAGGTAGGTGCGTGAGGGAAGGGGCTCTGCTGCGTTTCTGATGGCACGGCTGGAGGTGAAGTATGATATAACATGAGGGGGCATGTTTATGTAGATGAGATTAATGCGCATACGTGTGTATGTGTGTGTGTGTGTGTGTGTATGCAGCCTCTGTCAGCCCGGCTGTGCCTGCCCCCCTCCCCGCCGAGCCCCGCCCGGCACAGTGGAGCTCAATCAGCCGCTGCATGAATACACTCGAATGGAAAGTTGTGCTCAGCTGACCGGAGAAATCGGAGCCGGGCTAGTACCGCTCCCCCTCCTCCATGGCTCCCTCTCGCCTGCTCCCGCCCTCCCTCGGGCTCGACGGCCACCGGGGCCCGCACACTGGGGCCAGGGAGATTCAGCTCATCTGGGGCCGGAAAAGGCCAGAGCGATGGGAAGCCGTGGGGGCCTCAGCTCGCACAGCAGGGACTGGAGCGTCCTGGTGGGCCGGGCATCTCAGCCCCAGCTCTGGGGCACAGAAAGGACAGGGGGAGGGCCCGGGAAAGCCCTTGGGGCACAGCCCGTACTCCAGGTGACGGCCACACAAAGGCTTAGGCGGGACGGACAGGGCCAAGGAGGCAGAGGAAGAAGAGAGGGAGTAGAGACTGCTCCTGAGAGGCCGAGGGCCTCCAGTGCGCCACAGACTGGGAACTAGGCTTCGAGCTCCTGGGGTCCAGGTAATGCGCTGGGTCAAGAATGTACCAGGCTGTCCCATTCTCCTTGCAGAAGAACCTGGGGGCCCCTCCACCATTACAGCCCCCTCAGCAAGCCCAGGCCCTGGGCCTTCCCACTGCCTCACTGAAACCAGCTCCACGCCCAAAGTCCCAGGCTGGGCCCTCCGTCTTCAACCCCATTCCCAGCCCGGACTGGCCAGGCTCCTGTGCCTCCAGTCCCACTATTGATCGGCATCTCTGCCCCGCACCATGGCAGCTTCCAGGTCATTTCATTTTAATCAGTTGTGTGTCTCGCTGGGGATAATCAACCGCACTGGCACTGGGCAGTCAATTCCACAGGATTCAAGGAGGGCAAGAAGAGAGGCCAGGTGGGGGCTCATAGCCAGGGCTGGGGGGCAGGGAGGGAAGAGGGCTGGGTGGGAGGAGAGTGAGAAGGCCAGAAGGGGAAGACGGTCCTCTTCCCTCAGGCAGGCACTTCTAGGAGTCGATGGCTTTGATACAGATTTGCCCAGTTCAGGTTTCCGGTGCAAATCCTGGATTGCCATTATTTTTCTTTGAGAAAATAGCCAAGTTGGCTATTATTCCTCAAGCCTCTCAAAACTTAGGGAAGGTGGCTCAGGTACACAGGAGGCCTCAGCACGCAGGGAAGGCTCTGAGGCAGAGCACTCCTCTGGGATGCAAGGCGGAAGTGCACTGTGTGTGGGGTGGTGGGTGCCCCCTCACTGGAAGGCCAGAAGCAGAGGAGCCAGCCCACTGGCTGTTGCATGGCCCAGACATAGGGGACAGATGGTTAGCACTTAGGCCTGCATATTGGGCCTGACCCAGGTTCACAAGGCCCGTGAGAGAGTACACACCAATGCACACATTCTCCTGGCCGAGGCACAACCTGCAACCTTCCCAGGCAGTGGGGGCTGTGCACAGTGAGTGAGATGGCTTTCCTGCAGGTGGAACTTCAGCCTGGCCTCACCCTCAAGCTCTGTCTGAGGGGCTTGCAGGGTGTTGACTGCCCTGGCCAGGGCTTTGAGGGACCCAGAAAGAGATTAGGCCAGCAGCTGGTAAAAGGCAAGATCTGGTCAGAAAGAGGCTTCTATTCTCTCACTCTGATGTTTAAAGAGACAGAGGCCAAATCAACCATAATATCCCCCAGTAAATCAAACAGAATAAAGGGTGAACTGGGAAAGCCAAAGAGCCCAATCCCTCTCTGCTGTCCAGCCAATGAATACCCATTAAGAACACTTGTGTCTTAAAGGGACAGGAAGGACTGTTAGAGGTGGGCAGCCTTGCAGTCCTATCTAGGGACTGCCTAGAACAAGGGACGTGTCTACACTAGAACCAAGACCCTCAAGACACATGCCCATGTACCCTATAGGTGTATTGGAGCCCCCAAAATGCACTCCTTGCAGAACTAAGTACAAAGAAACTGCCTAAGCTACAAAGAAATACCTATGCTATGCAATGCACATGAAAAATACTGGACACACACCAATGCACTGGACACACATTTATATCAAACATACACACACACACACACACACACACACACACACACACACATCCTTTTCTATGCAGACCTTGACTGAGTGTTGAAAGCTCAGCATCCAGAATTGCACACATATACACACCCACAACACACATGTCCTTCCTACAGGGAACCTATATGTAAGGTCAGAAAGCATAAAGCATAGAGTATTGGTATTCATGCAGACCTGGATGGAAACATGGGATATGAGAGAGTGATACATAATAGATAGCAGGATAGACAGATAAACAGGCTGCTGACATCAAGTAAGGCCCAGGCTCTCCAAAGCTAAAGGCTGCTGTGGAGTCTCATGGATGGTTTTCTGCAATACAGAAGGAGTGGGCACTGGATGGCCTAAATCTGCTTTCTCTGCACCATGTGTTGAGATAGGAAATCATTTTAACTTCCAGGTTTGTCTCCTGTCCTCCAGACAAAAAGGCACCTGCTCCCTGATGTGCTCTGCCTAGGCAGGCCCTTCCAGGAGTCACCCTTCAGCAGTGCCACTCCTTGCCTTTCATCCATCAGCTCTGGTCAGTTGGCTGAGCAGGGTCCATCCAGACTCTCCACACTGAGGCAGGCACTTCTTTGGGCTTCCAGGCCCAAGCTCTGTGCCAAGTATGTGACTATCTAAAAGCAAGTGTGGGTAACAGAGTTCCTCATTCCAGAACAGAGCCTCAAGTTGGGTAGAATCTAGTTAGCCCCTTTCCCAAATTCCTACCACCTGGGTCAATATTGCCTGAAATGTGGCAGCCCAAGGAACATTTTCTCAAGCAGTGAACACACACAGAGATTCTGACACGGTGTGCCAAGCCACAAAACGTAGGAGCTCGGGAGGTCGGCTGGATGCTCTGGTTCTAAGCAGGGATGCACTCAGGAACCTTCCCTGTTTGCAAATGCTCATCCTGGACATGCAAGGTCCCACTGGAGCACTCAGGGCACCTCTGGGCTAGACAGCGTTTCTGCCCAGCCTGGCCCTCCTAAACCCCCGCGCTGCTGGGGGTGGCGACAAAAGGAAATTGGAAGTCAAAATTAGTTTGGAAATGGATGCAGATTCCAAGCACGTTTCTCCCTAATCCTCCGCTCTTTGGAAATTAGACTTTCAAGTAAAGGCAAGTTTTCTGAAATTACCTCTTTTACTCTTCCTTGGGTGCAGGCCACGCTGGCCCAGAGCGACAGAGGCACAGCCAGCCAAGCTGTCCCAGGGAATTGTGGGGGCCCCGCCTGGGCGTGGAGGTCTGGGGCCAGTGGGAACATGGTTAGCAAGAAGTGGTGATTTTTTTGGTTTTCGTTTTAAAGTATAAACCAACTCTGAAATGTCTTAGGGGCTCGAGAGACTCCAGCTGAACCCCAAAGATGGGAAGAAATTTCAGGGAGACAGATCGAGAGCCATAAGGCAAGTCACACTGTCACAGACACACACTCAGAGGTGAGGAGGGGAGTCCATCCTGATTCTAGGCCCTAAACTCTGCAAGCAACCTCCTCCCTCACTCCCTCTGCCTTCCTCACTCAGGTAACTGTCCCCCACCCCCATCCCCCCCCCCAAAACAAGACAAAACCCGTCAGCTCCGCTCGGGATGGATGCTAGGGTTTGGTGACCTTGTATGTTTCTCCTTTTAAAAACAAAGCAACAACAACTGAAAGACACCCAGCACACCCCAAGGACCCACAGGATCTTGGCAGGCTACAATTCTGGCTGAATGTGCACTGCGGTGAAGAGGGCCTGGCAGCTCACTCCGAAGAAACTGGAGGTGGCCCTCCCGCTCCCAACCCTTGCACCCTCTTTGCCTTTTTGCTCAGGATCCAGCTTTGGCTCTTTTCTGAAGGGCCTGTTCTGGTCTTCCCAATGCCCTCTGGGGGAAGAAAAAAAAAGCTCAGACCCAGCCTTGAAATTCTGCCCTGGCTCAGGTGAGCAAGAGTGGAAGCAAAGGCCAAGCCCCCCCAAGGCTGCAGGCCAGGGGCGGACAAAAACACCGGTCTCTGGGAGTGATAAGAAAAGGGAGAATACTGTATTTGCTTTAGAAAGTTTTTACATATAGATAAACACGCAGTTTAAGATAACAGTAAAAGCGCCCTACAGGGAGTGAGAGATACCTCTGAAGCTGCTAAGAAATACTGGAAATAGCTTTTGCATAAGAATACTACAATCTCACTCTCCGCTTTTGCTAGCGATGGGGTCCTCTTCCTAACCCAGGCCACCAAGCCTCTCCTTGACTGCCAAGTCGATGCCAGGAGCACCGGGTGGAAGAGAACCCCAAAAAGAAAAGAGGTGAATGGGAAGGAAAAAGAGAGAGGGAGAGGAGAGAAAGAGAAAGGGAGAGGAGAAAAAGCAATATCATATACAGGCAATTTCTACACATATATTACAAACTGGGAAAATGACCGATCATTAAGATATACATAATTCATATAAAATTTTGAAATAAAAATAAAAATCTGTTACAGTCATAACTATTCTTTTTCCACATTTATAACCAGTACCCACACAGGCAGTGACAGAGTGGAGAGAAAAAGGTGCTTACGAAGAAAATGATTGTCTGCTGAACAAAAACAGAAGATTGCATTTTGTTTGACCAATACTTGGACTTAAAAACAGAGAGAAGAAGAGAAAGAAAGAGAGCGAGAGAAAAAACAGAGAGAGAGCAACAAAAGGCGAGAAACATTTGCTATTTCCCTCTCCAGGAGTTCTTTTTTTTTCCCCCCTGTCTTTTTTTTTATATAAACAAATTCGGAACGGAGATGGCGATTTTATTGTTTTTTCTTTTTGTCTGTTTTGCTTTTGTCCTCTTGTCCTCGTGGTGGTGATTGGTTTTATATAGTCGACTCTTTAAATCATTTTTAACTAGAGAGAATATTTTCCCAGATACAAATAAATCGTCATGCAGGTGGGGTGCCGGGTCCATGGGAACCGAAAGGAGAAGCCGTGCTTGTCCTAGAAAGTATACAATTGTCACCTCTTTTAGGTTTTCTGCCCGCAACATCAGCGTTTGACTGTCTGTTGGCGTCGGGGTCCTTTGGGGTGGCCGTAGTGGTAGATGGTGGTTGGGGGTTGTTGATAGTTTGCGGTTAATTTGTTTTCTTGTTTTTTTAATATATATTTTTGGCTGGGGTGGGAGTGTGTGTGGACTTGTATGTGTGCATGGTTGTGTATCCTGATTTCGGTTTGTTCCGGGGATGGAGGAGAAGAGGAGGAGGGCTAGGAGGAGGAGGGGGAAGGAGTGGGGGGAGGAGGGGAAGGAGGGGGAGGAGGGCGGCCTTGGCTATCATACATCACATTCCGAGTCGCTGGAGGTTACCGAGAGGATGGAGGTGCCGGTGTCCGCGCGCTCCGTCAGGCTGGACACGCTGGTGGTCGGGCTGGCCGCCGTGGACGGCGACTCTGCCGAGCCGTGCGTGGGGCAGCCGGGCTCGGCCAGCGAGCGCATGCCGCTCGGTCCAATGGCCTGGTGCTGGAGCCTGCGGGAGAAAGAGAGCCGCGCCCGCCCTGACACAGCGGCCCGCCACCCCGTTCCCCGCGTTGCCGCTCCCGACTCTGCTTTCGGGAGCGTCTCAAGGCTTCTCAGACAGAGGCTGGCCTCGGAGGAGAGCCAGAACCCGAGCCCGGCCGCCTGGAGAGGCCTGGGTGTCAGCGGCAAAGTACGCCAAGCCCTGGAGAAGCAAAAGTCGGAGAGGAGCCGGGCGCTCTTCCCCTCCGCAGTCCCTCGGGCTCTTCAGACTGAGCCGGCTGGCCTGGGACCGGTCGAGTTCCCTCAGTAACCCTGTCTCTGCTCCCTCAAACACACACCCGGAGCTGCGGGTTCCTCACCGCCCGGCCGGTCTCCGGGTAGAACCGCAGGCTTTGCTCTCTGGATCCCAGCGCAGAGCGCAGGACCGGGGGTAGAGAAAATAGGAAAGCTGGCGGTGGAAAAGTGAGGTAAGGGAGGGGAGACAGAAAGGGGCAAAGGAGAAGGCAAGCGAGGAGCACTGAGCAGTCTCCAGCTGCCCTTTCCCTCACCGGGAACCTTCTGCCTGGACCTGGTGTCTTGAATCCTCTCCAGAAATAGGCCTTGGCTTGACCCTGGGCGCTCCCCCTCATCACACGAAAAGTGAGCTCCAAGGCAGGGGTGAGAGGGCCATGGGCTCAGGTCTGGGCCGCCTAAACTCGAACACGCCTCCAGAAACTCACACCCAGCCCCCACCCACGGGCAGCTGTCAGCCGCTGGGGGCCCTGCTCCCTGAGGTACACCAGGCGCTGGGCCTTCCTAGCTGGATAGAGACACAGGCTCCACACCAGGGCTTTCACCCAGCTTCCTCTCTTCCTTCTCCCTTCTCTCCCCAATCCTTTCCTCTATCCCCTTCTTTCCCGCTGGTTCTTCTCCTTCCCCCCAGGCCCAGCTCCTGTGATGGTCAAGCCCTACACAACTTTGTGACTTTGTGGCCAACTTGCCGGCAGCGACGCTGCTCCTGCCCTCTTTCTTCCCAACTTAGAGGACCAAAGGGATTCTCCTCCGCTGGGGCAGGAGGGCCAGTACATGCACACGCGCGCACACACGCACACGCACACACACTAGGCCTCTCCACTCCTAGCCCGGCTCTCCAGCTCCAGATCAGGCTACGTGCAGCGTTGTTGGGGGGGGGGGGGGGAGAGGCCCGCTGCGCAGTGGCCTTCGTCTTTTTCCCTTGTGATACGGACCCAGGCTCACTTTCCTCTCCCTGACGCTCGTGGATTTCTCTCGGGGTTTTGCAATGCACAGAAATAAGAACCAGATGTCAAGGAGTGCTTTCCTTCCCTCCCTGTCTCTAGGCTCCAGAGGATCCCCTAGCTGGCAGCAGGGCTGAGGAGGCGGGCACGGGTGCCGCTCAGGGCGAAGGCTCCCAGGGACCTGGATCAGGGGCTGCGGGCACTCGGGTCGCACGCACACACTCTCCGCCCTGAAGAAAGCCCCTGTTGGGCAAAGCAACCAATAGACCCATGGCCAGCCCGCCCCCTCTTCCGCGCGTCCCTGGCAAGCGGAAACTTTCTCCAACTGGCCAGGAGTCACGGCTTCTCTGGCTCTCAGCGGCCGCTCCGCTCGCCCCATCTCAACCCCTCTCCCCTTCCCTGGCCTCTGAGGCTATAGCCAGGCCGCGGGCCCCGCCACTAACCTGTTCTTGGCCGCCGCGGCGCGGTCGCGCTGCCGCCGGTTCTTAAACCAGTTGCCTACTTGTGTGGGAGTGAGGCCGGTGGCCTGCGCCAGTTCGCGTTTCTTGCTGGGGTTGGGGTAGGGGTCCTGCAGGTACCACTCCCGCAGCAGGCTCCGAGTCCGCTCCTTGAAGCAATGCGTCTTCTGCTCGCCGTCCCAGATGGTGCGCGGCAGCGGGAACTTCTTGCGCACGCGGTACTTGTCCACCGGGCCGAGTGGGCGGCCACGTAGCTTCTCGGCCTCCTGGTAGTGCGCCTCGAGCCACATGGCCTGCAGCTTGCCGTGAGACTCCTTGGTGAACTTGTGGTTCTCCAGGATGTGGTAGAGGTCGCGGAAGTTGCCCGTGTGGAAGGCGACCACGGCGCGCGCGCGCAGGATCGACTCGTGTTTGTTGATGGCCTCGCACGCCCCGGGGGCCACGGGCAGCGACCAGAGGAAGCGGCCCAGCCGCTCGATGTCGCCCGTCTCCTCCAGCGTCTCACAGACGCTGGCCACCTGCTCCGGCGAGAAGTTGAGGGTGGGCAGCTGGAACATGGACAACTCTTCCGGGGGGGGCCCTGGAGCCGCCGCCGCCGCTGCCTGCTCCGCCAGCACCGCCGCCTCCCGCAACGTTCCCGCCGCCGCTGCCGCCTCCCGCGCCGCCGCCGCCTCCCGCACTGTCTCCCGCCGCCGCTGCTCGCCAGAAGTATGGAGCGGTGGTGAGATCGGCGAAGTTTGGCAACAAGAAGTGGGAGGAATAGAGGTCTAGGGGGGAGCGGAATACCATGGACTGACCTGAGAGGAGAGGAGAAAATTCAGGGAGAGGAAGAGAGAGGGGGAGGAAGAGGAGGAGAGGGGCGATGAGGACCAGGAGGAGGGGGAGAGGAGAGGGGGGAGGAGGAGAAGGAAAGGAGGGGGAGCAGGAGGAGGAGGAGGGGGAGGAGGAAGGGCGTAAGGGACACCCACACCCCACACACATCCACACACACACACACCCGCGCAGCCACATAGAGAGGGAGGAAGGAGAGCAGCCCGGTGCGCGCGCGCAGAGAGGGAACCAGAGACAGAGAGGGAGAGGGAGAGAGGAGAGGGAGAGCCAACCACCGCCGAGTCAAGATTCAGCGATTCCACCGCAATCGCCCTAATGACAACAGCCTCATAATATCTCCCCTAAATCCACAGTGAGTGCAGCATTGAAACATTTTGTTTCGCTTTTCTATTGGTCTGTGGCGTGTCGTTGTGGCGTTGCCACGGCAACCACTGCCAATCACTGTCAGCCCTGCCAATCAATACCGAGAACGTAAGGACGGTTTTACCACTTAGCCAGAGGGCGGGGGAGGGAGAGAGCGGGGAAGGAGGGAGAAGAGGGGGGATGAAGAGAATTTTTTTTAATCTTTGCAACTCTTAATCTCGCTACTTCCCCCCTCCACTCTCTTTTTCTCTTCTCCCTTTCTCTCCTCTTTTCTCTACCGCTGTCTCTGAGGCTTCTTCTTCCCTTTTCCTCAAAGAAGTTGATCCAGAAATTCGAAAAGCCCTGGGCACAGAATTGTTGAATGGGATGTGCAATTAGAGCGGGGATTTTGTTCGGAGGCAAGAGGGTCTCCCAGGCTTCACATAGGCCAGGTCGGCGGGCAAGGAGAGAAGGCTGACCAGCCCAGCGGGCACGGTTTGCACATGGTGTGCACGTCGGGCCGCCTCTTTCTGCCTATGTGAGCACTAATAGTGGCAAGGAAGAAAGGGGAGATGAGATCATGGGGCCCACCAAGCACCGACCTTGGCCCAGCGGGCCTTGGCGCCAGCCAGGGATCTCGGACTCCGGGGGCATCTGGCGCCGGGCAGCCTGAGCCCAGTTCCCAGGGTGCTGGAGGCCGCTCTTGCCTCCCCCCATCTGTGCCCATGGACCACATTCACCTCAACTCCCTCCTCATCAGTTAGGTTTCTCTTTACTCCCCTCTCCAGCCAAGAAGCCTCGATTGCCCCCACCATCCTGTATTTTAAAATAACAGTCCAAACAGTACACTTCTTTCCATCTTAAGAAGCAACTCAACTCTTTGTTTCCTCCCAGAATTCAGCTGCCTCTCTGAGGAGTGGTGGAGGAGCTGCGGGAGCGGAGAAGCTCAAGAGCCCTCTGGACCCGGAAAAGCCCCACAGATGCCCACTCCTCACCACACAACAGAAGGAGCTCTGGTCCTGCCTGTCAGCCCCATAGGGCACTCAAACTTTGGAGGCCAGCCACCCAGATGAAGTGGATAAGGCCTGAAAATTGCTTGTTTGCTCGTATTGTAAAATAATAATAATTACTATTATTATTCTAAAACTGTCTAATTTCTCTAGAGAAAGTAACATCGAAAGCCTAAAACAGACCCCAAAAGGCCCATAGAACACAGAGGGCCCTCTCTGCCTCTGGCTACCACAGCCCCCAGGCCAGGCATGGGTATTTATTCTTAGGTATGTTGCTTTTAAGAAGATGTAATCAGCATCTTGAGCCGGGCCTCCCTTTGTGAGGCTTCTGTAACTATGGAAGTGTGATTTACGCAGATTTGTCGGGGTCAGAGACGTCTTTCCCTGAGCACTGTGTATATTTAGACAGGACTCGGTTTGGTGTTAAAAAGTGTATATGTTGAATGGATTCACACACAGTAGCCAACAATGACCACATTGTCGGCCCGTGTGCAACGCGTATTGAAACGCAGCGCCCAGACTTCAACTAATCTGCCCTCAATAAAGCTGAAATAATTATCCTAAGCTGCCTTTCCAGAAGAAAAATCATTGAGGAATTCAAAACTTTTTTTTTTTAAGATCTTTTCTGCATTCCGATGCAGATCTGGGGGCAAGGCGCCGGGTCCACACCACTTTGGTGATCTCAATGAGGAAAGAGAAAGAGAGGTTGAGAGAGAATTTAAATGGGAAACCCAACGTGACTGGGGCTACGAGTGTCCCAGCCCCTAAACCCTGAGCTGGAGCCCTGCTTAGGCCTGACTCCCGCAGTGCCAGGCCTCTGAGGGCCGGGGAGAAGAGCAAGCCGGGGAAGTGCAAGCCTCTTCGGAGGCTTCGGGCGGCAGGGAAGCTCTGGGTCCGGCGAAGGGCCCACACTGGCTCACTTGGCTAGAGGCAGCCGTGGGGCAGCAGATCTTAAACGCGACGACTGGGACAGAAAAATATTCCTCCAAAGGGAAGACGTGCCCAGCCCCATTTGAGTGCTCTCTCCACTCCATATATATTTCCTCCCCCTCCTGGCCAGGAGTTCTCCACTCAGCTGAGAAGCTCTGGGTGGTCGGTCACTGAGGGCCCAGAAAGAGCCCAAAGGTTGGTACACAAAAACAGACACTTCACGTTTTTCTCCCGATCCCTTTCTCTCGTAGGGGGAAGGATTATAGGCTGAAGGGTGGGAGGGGGAAGGGGCAGGAGGAGGAAGCGGGGGAGGAAGGAATGAAAGGGGAGGGGGAGTGGGTATTGTACCGCGTGTGGGGGGAGAATTCCCACGGGTGGGTTTCCGAATATTGTGTTCAACTTTTTGAAAGCAGCTCGTGACCCCGAAACTGCATCCCCCGGAGCCGGGGACCCAGGCGCCGGGCGGGCGGGTGAACCCGGTCAGTCCCTCCCCATCCCCGCAACCCCCGCCTCCGGGTGGGGGGCGACCTGGCCTCTCTCAGCCGCTGCCGGGCCAGCCCCGGAGGGAGGCTGGGCAGGTGCTGCGGGCTTTACCGAAAGCGCTGAAATCAAAAACCATCGCCACTCAGGGAGAACTGAGGCAAGTGGGGCTGAGACTCTGGCGACACCCCCGCCTCCCCAGCCTCTGCCCCAGCGCCAGCCGCCCTGCAGCACCCTGCCTGCTCGGGTGGCGGCCGCGGCTCCCGAGCGCGAAGTAGGGCACAGAGCTGCGGCGAGGCGTGCAGCTTTGGGCGCCGGGACCCGGTGGGGCGGGTGGCAGCCCCCGGCTGTCCAAGCCTCCCAGCAGAGCCGAGCTCGGCGCCGCCCACCGAGCCCACCTCGCAGTCCAGCCGTCGCTAGCGCCTCTCGGCTCTGGACTGAAGCTCTATTCCCACCGCCTGAGCCGGTAAGTTGAGAAAACCGAGAGCAGGGCAGGGAGGCGGGGGCGGCTGGTCCCAGCTCCGCCTAGGGCCGGACTGGCTCCCGGTCGGGCTGGGGGCGCTGGCTCCGTAGGGTCTCAGTCGAGGGGTTCTGAGTGTGTTTGGGTAGGAAGCAGGGCTGTGGAGCACCAGAGCTTCCCCCTCCCAAATTCCCAGGCGCTGGGCACTGGGGAGGGAAGCAGGAGCTCAGGGACCTTGGGTTCCAGGGCCCAGGTCGCCTTCCTCGCTGTTCTAGGAACTAAGCAAACCTAGTGAGAGGACTGGAAGGGACCCTGGGGACTGCTAGAGGAGGTGGCGCGCGGAGGGCGCCTGCACCCTGGGTCGCTCAGAACAGAGAGACTCGGGTGGATAGGTCAGCTTGCAGAGCCCCTAGATCTCTGCTCTCTGGCCGCTCTGACTGCGGGATCTGGGACTTGGCGCCAGTACAGGCCGAGTCACCTGTGCAGAACAAATTCGCTGCCATCGTCTCCGCTTCAGTCCTGGCCCCAGAGATCGAAAAGATCGCCTTCAGGTGGGGCAGGGAGAAGAGACGTCTTTGGGGTTTAGAGAGGGTTCTCCTTGTATCCGGCACCCATATGACATTTATTTACAAATGTCAGCCGCAACCCCAGCATTGGGAAAGTCTCAACCACATCTGGAGAAAGCCGGAGAGATCGCCCACTCTCTTCTTGTTTTGGGTTACAGGGAAAGCCAACCGGTCTGCAGGCCTCCGGGAGAGGAGGATCCGAAGGGCTGGGGCAGCTGCACCTAGTTGGCCTCTCTCGGCTCTAAACGGCAGACCCAGGAGGCCCGGGGAAGGTTTGCCGTGTGGGGGGCAACGCCCCTTCCGGCTCCCAGGACGTCCGGAGGCGGGGGCTGGCCGGGTGGCCCACAGTCTGGGCCTCCCCCGCAAGCTACAAACTGAGGCGCTTGGCGCGGGCGGCCAGGGAGGGCGCAGGGGAGCGCAGCACGCAGGCGGGGAGGCCGCGAAACCCTTCAAGGACCCCGATTACTTTCCTTTGAAAAACAACAACAACAACTGCTCTCTCCCCCACCCCCGCCTCCCGCCTTAGCCTCCGGGGACTGGCGCTCCAAGCAATTGTCGCCCTGGATAGTAAACACAGCTCAGTTGCCTCAGCTTCTCCCTGCATAAAAGTTCCTGGCGTGCGGGGAAATTTGAATATTTGATCAGCCCCTTTGAGTGACCCTCATTAGTCCGGCGCCCTGCTAAGGCCGGGCATTGCAAGAAAGCTGCTGGGCCCGGCATTTGTACGCCTTGTTAGCGCAGCTTAATGAAGCCGCCCCGACGGCTCAAAGGCGGCCTCAGGGGCCGGCGGCGCGCACCTCTCGGCACCCTGCTCTGCCTAATGAGCCCCGCCGCCCGCTAAAGGCCCCTCCACCCCCCACATTCTCAAACAAGCGAAGTTTGGCTCCGTCTTGAACCACAGCACCTCCCACTGCCAGGCCCAGGAGGGTGGGCACAAACCCAGCCTAGCTGCCTGTGGTGACCCAGCCCCAAGAGAGAGGGGCTGGAGACTTGGGAGACAGGAGCCAGACTGGTGGGAGGGGGCGCGCTGGTGGCGGTGGAGGGGGAGGTTTTTCTGCCTCAGGATCCAGCCCAGGGAGTGCACCGCCAACCTCTCCCAAGAGGACCAATTGCAAATCAATTAGTCACTCCAGTTCCTTAAAGGTGAATCTGGACTAATGTTGGGGTGGCTGAGGATCAGCCTTCCATCCTCCTGTCACCTCAAGTTCCCTTGGTTTCCTCTGCCCAGAGGCCACACACTTCTTCCCAAGGATCCCCTTTGAACAGCCAGAGCTGGTGTGCCAGGACTTGGATTTGAGAAAGGGTGGGCAGCTGCCCTCCCTAACCCATCATTGCCTCTACCATCCACAGAGCCCAGGCACAGGTTATGACAGGTGGCAGTAGGGAATGCAGGGACCACAGCCTGTCCTGCATTCCCCCCTCAGCAGAGGGGATCCCTTCTTTGGCTTCTAGTCTCTGGGAGGCCTGAAGAAAGTGCTATAGGCAGGACCACCCTGTAAGACTGGCCTGGCAGCCCGGCAGAGAGGCAGAGAGCCAGAGTTCTGGAAGGAAGGGAAACCAAAGCAGCCATCTACTTCACCTTTTCTTAGTGGGGCAGCTGACATGGCTGGCCAATATATATGACACCCTCTTAGAAACTGTGCTTCAGTCCTCAGGAGGACTTCCCTTTCTGTCTCTCCTCTCCTCTGATGCCCTTTTCCCTGGACGGTTGGATGTCAAGGTCCCTCACTCCCTCCTTGCATACCCAGTTCTTGGGCCCTTAAGGGTTACTTTTGGGGGAGAATTGATGCTATGGGCTTGGGAAGCAGGCTGCTGCCAGATCCACACTCAGGACTTTCTGGACCCCACCCCCCAACACACGTGCGCCCAGAATCCCTGAGACACACAGTGGGCCTAGTCAGGTTGGCAACCTCAGGACCCCATTCCAGAGTAAGCATCTCTGGGAGGTCGTGGGAAGGAGCCAAAAGGCCAGGTAGGCCCTGGGATCGAGAGAGCCCTCCAAGTCCATCTGGTTTGCTTCTCTTCCTTTCTCTCTCCCTAGCTCCACTAGCATGCCCTGCCCCATTTCCCATCCCATAACCCCTAACTCAACCCGAAACTGGCAATCTTTAGGCATCGCCTCTGAGCTGGGCAAAAGCTGTGCCCGGGCCTTGATCCACCTAGAGGGCTAAAGTAAAGACAGGGAAGGGAGGGATGGGCACTGTTGGTGAGAAAGGGGACCTGAGGCGAGGGTAGAACTCAGCCCTGTGGCCTCGAGGCCAGGCCCACCGGCTGCTCAGGGAGGAGGCGAGGGGAGGGGGCTGGGAGTCCGCAGGCAACGGTCGGGGCAGCAGGGACCTCAGGCGTCGGCGTGGGGGGCTAGATCGGGAGGAGAGGGGAGGGGGAGGCGGGGGTCGGGGGGATCGCGCAGGGCGGAGGAGGGGTGCGGCTCTTTAAGAGCCACACGGCTGGCAGGAGAGGCGCGCGGCCCGGTGCTGGTAGAGCACTGACCCCGAAGGGGATTTAGAGGGAAGAGAGTGGCCGGGCTCTGGGGGTTTTGTCCGAGGGGGCCGGGAGAGGCCGAGACACAAGAATAAGCAGCGGCCGCGGCATGAAAGGCCGCGAGGAGCGGCAGCGCTGCTGCTCTTGACTTCTGAGCAGGGCTTAGCGAGCCTGCCCCGGCTTAAGCCGAGATGCTGGTGCTGGGCCCTGAGCGCCGAGTCCGCGAGCTCTGAGTCCCGAGTCCCGTGGAGGCGTGGGATGAGGTGGGCATCGGGGGACAGGGCAAAGTCGGTCTTGGCTGTACAGCCGCCCGATCCTAGCGCAGAGCTGCGAGCCTGACCGGCCGCGTCTGGCATGGTCAGAGAAAGAATTTTCTTTTTCCAACTTTGGCTTTTGGTTTTGTGTGTCCACCTTGCGCAACTCCGGAGCCCGCCGACCCCAAGGGGATTCTCAACAGGTGGCCGGTAAGTCCGTTTAAAGAATTCTGTTTACATGGTCAGCCCCTTCCCGACCTTTTCCTTTTTCCCCTCCCTCTTTCTCCCTCGGCTGGCCCGGGTTCCCCGTGCTCCTCCCGCAGGCGACGGCTGAGGTGGCGGTATGGGAAGAGGCGCCCTTCCCCCTGGGGGTCTTTGGGTTCGGGGTTGCAGCCCAGGAGGCCTGGCAGGCGGCCCCCAAGGAGTTCCACCCCGTACCTTCAAGTCTCGATCACTCTTAGCTCTTTGGTCTGGGCCCTGGCGCCCTGAGAGGGGGAGGGAGAAAGAAGGCGCCGCAGCACCTCAAAAGCCGAAGTCCCCAGGAAGGGGGACATGGGACCCGGTGGCCGGGCGGCCTTTGTGTGGGGGGTTAGGGCGGAAACAGAACTATTCATCTTTTACGAGAGGCCGGGGATGCGGCCCGGGGGAGCCCGCGCCAGCCGTACAATAGCCGGCAGAAGAGCGCCTTAGCAGCCGGGGTAGGAGTGGGGTAGGGTGGGGTAGACCGGGGTGGGGGGAAGGGAGGGCGAGAGAAGGGGGAGGGGAAACAGAGAAAGGCAAAGGGGAGAAATCCAGGGCGTCCGAGTGAAAAGTCGGAAAATGTTCCTAGAGCGCGCCAAAAACGCGCGCGCGCTTGCGGGCGCATAGTCTTTCTGTCTCTTTTCTCACACACACACACAAACACACTCTTACATGCTCACACTCATTCCACAAGGGAGCCCACGCACGCGGTTCCTAGTCGTGCAGGGTCGCATTCCCGGGCGCCCAAAGTGAACGCAGAGTAGAGCCGCCCTCCCACCCCCACCTACCGAGAGCCCTCCCGCCCAGCCACAGGCTCCCCAACTGGGGAGCTAGGAGGGTCCCCGGGGCTGCGGCACGGGGGAGGATCTTACCTGCGGAAAGGTAAGGGAAGCCGGGAGCACGGAGCAGCGGCGGATAAATATTCATTAGTAAGTCTCTCCTTTTAAGCCGCGCGGTGCGCTCTCTGGCTCCTATCTCCCTTTCCCTCCCTCCCTCTGTCCTCTAGTGAGGCTCTCTCCCCCTCTCGCTCTGTCTGCCCCCCCCCCTTCCTGCGAAATGCCGGGTGGATCCCAGTATAGCTAACCTGTTGGGAAGCCTGAACCGCGGGCAGCGCCTCCACAGCTGTTTGCTTTCGCTCTTGGGGGCGCGCGTTTCCCCCATCCTCTCCCCCTCTCTCCTTTGCCCAGCCCCCTCTCCCCCTCCTAAATTACTACATCATTAGCTTTATTTGGCGGGGTGGGGGAGAACAGCGCAGCCAAACGCACCTCCCTATAGCAGGGTGAAAAGCCGCTGCTCTCGGAGGCAGCTCCAATTCCATCCTTACTCCAGCCTCACCCATCTCCTTGTCCCTAGCCAGTTTTGTTTCTTTTTCTTCCCTTTCCATCTTCACTTCCGTCCTGTACCGACCCAACTCCCTCACCATTCCTCCCTCCCCCGTCACTGCCAATACGGATCCCAGACGGGGTCGGCAGGGAGATGCCAAGTGGGTAGGTCCAGTATGCCAAGGTCGGGACTCCATCCTGCCATGGATGTGGGGATAGCTCTCCAGGTCCCTCTTTCCTACGTAGGTTTTCCAACCTGACCCTTAGTGGGCATCGGGGCAGCTTGGGCCTTAGAATCAGAGCACCAGGGCGCACAACCAGGGCCTCAGCCCTCCAGGCCTCGGGGACCTGGGGCCTGGGTCCTTTGAGCCAGTCTGGGAGAGTGCACAGGTGAGGGGGAGGTGGCTTCACTTTGTGAGAATGCTCAGGAAAGACTCAACCACCGACCCTAGGACTGACATTCTCCCATTCCAAACAAATTGACCTGAAGTTAGCAGCAAGTCCGCATCATTCTCACGAGAAAACACATCTACAAGATTCTAGGAATGCACAAGGAACCAATTCCAGTCGCACGCGAACACGTGTACACACACCACAAGCCTCACCCCCCACAGACCCGAAGCCAGCGTTCCCGCTGGCCTCTGAAACAGGTAGGCGCGCGGGACCGAAAGGCTAATTCTGGCTGAGGAACACATCGCAAAATCGCCCTAGGAAATTCCTGGCCACTGTTGTTGGCCCCCATTCTTCCAGGTTCAGACCCCTAGGATACCCCAGGGACCTTGAAGGATGACGAGGCCCCGGGTTGCTTGGGGGTGGTCCGGGACGCGAGCTCTGGCGGCCCGCTGAGAGCTGCGTGTTGCGGTAGGGGCTGGAGGAGGGGCCAAGGGAGGCGGGCCCAGGCCAATTCCAAGTTACAAATACAGCTGCTCCTGGGAGGCCAAGGAGAGTTTTGCCCCGAAATGTGCAAATCACTCGCCCCGAGACGCCACGACCTCCCCAGACAGAGCCCCAGGGCGCATTCAACCTCGAGATGGCTTGGGTGATGGGTGCAGTCGAGAGCTAGGAGGCTACATCCAGACCTCCGACCGCCCATTCAGCCCAGCCCAACCACAGTCCACCAGGAGAGGTCCTAGAAGATGGTCCTATCTTTCCCAAAGAATGGCGGGGCGCAGGATTGCGGAGGGTCCCGCTCCGTGTCCCAAAGGTTAAGAAATTGGGCTGATGAAGGTATTTAAAAGAAGCCTAGAGCGCCCTGGGGCTGAAAGCCTAATCAACCTCACACTCCACCCAAAGTCCCGCGTTTGCACGTGCACACCTCCTCCTCCTCCCCATGCAGACCCAGGGGGTCGCGCACATTTGAGCTCAGACTCAAGCTGAGTCACCTGACTATGCATGGAACGTACAGGCAATCGTACTCAAATACATACGAGAGAATTAAAGAAACACTAACAGAAGAATTTGAGGAATAAAGAAGTGTCCACGGGCATAATCATTTGAACGCACGGGTGCACATTCAGTTGTCCAGACGCAGACAAAAGTCACAGTGCCCGCGAGGAGTGACCCCAACCACACAGACAGATAGATAGGAAGCCGCGACCGGGGAGAGCCGGTCGAATGAGGATGCCGGTCGCAAGGCCAAGGGGGCTTCCTGCTAGAGGGACGTTGGCTCGGAGGGAGAAACTTTGTTGGGCCGACTGGGTGAAAGGTTTCAGGTCAAGTCTTGGCCACTAGAAAGAACCAAGGCCTCATCCACCCAGAGGCAACCTTTTTGCCTTCCTCTCAGCTCTGTTGGAGATACCCAGAAAAGGGCCATCCGGGAATGATTCATTTTGACCGAGATTGTTTTTATTGTTTACTTCTTATGATTTTTGACTTACGGGATTGCATTCTGAAGGAGGATTTGGGTGGACTGCGTACAAGTTCTCACTCACTACTGAGAGATGCATAATTCTTTATGAGAACATTTAGCTCTAACGTGGCCTGAGAAGCTGGAGGGCCCTTATTTTGCCCCTTGCACTCTTCTTATCCTAAACTTGATCATTCAAAAGGATGCTCCACCTCCTGCCCCCATCTCCATCCCAATATCCTGTATGTCAAATACATTTACAAAAGAACATACTTCAAAGTAAACCAAATTACATAGTTTATTTTTTAAAAAAAATTTTTAGTGATATATTGGCAAGTTCTCACCCCCAGTTCTCCAGCTGGAGGGTTGCAGAGAGGGGTTTCCAGAGGGGCTCCTGGGCGAGTCCTGAGAAACTGCTCTAGGCAGGCTTGATTTTAGCGTGAGCTCCCTTTGCCTAACAAGTTCCAGTGGCTACCTCCAGGTTTCCTGTAGAAGAGGCAGGCTCCCTGGAGCAGGGGTGCCCTCCCTTCCACTTCACCTCCCTTCCCAACTTTCTCTCTTTTGAGCACATCTTCTGAGCCTCCCTCTCTCATCTAAAAGTGGAGTGTAAGTCCGAGAAGATTCATTTAGACAAAGAAGGAGGAAAAAAGGACTTTCTGGGCCAGCAAGTCGGATGACCACCCTCCAAGGGGCAGAGGAGGGTCCATTTTGTGAAGAAGAAATGAACCACCCGGAAAACGCCACAGGAGGACATGTTTCTGCAGATGTAGTTGCCCTAGAAACAGAAGAGTATGGGGATGTGAGTTGGGAAGAATTTCTTCTCTTTGGGGGCAAACACCATGTCCTTTTCTTTTTTAGATACAGTTAATTCCTGGAAATTTTATCGAGTTTGTTCTTGTGGACGTTTTGAACAATAAAGAGTGAAAATCACTTTGGGACTCACTTAATCTTCGTTGGAAGGGCAGTTTCTTCCAGGAACATTTTCTTTAACCAGATTTGATTTTCCTCGTTCCCAAATGAGATAGTTTTAAAAATCAAAGTCCACCTGCTAACTCACCTGGGAAAGAGACTGCGACAGAAAGGAAGATAAATAAATAGACATCACTCTCAAACTCAAAGTACAACTTTCATTCCTGGTAGCTGAGATTCAGAACACAAAAAACCAAACTCGTTTACCTTTGAGTATTTTCCCCTCTGTTTTGGTCATTTAGCTAGAGCTTTCCCAATAATTAATCCCAGCATTTTGAAGTTGGAAATGTTTGCTATTATTTTCAACCATACAAGGTTCTTCCAACTGTGCTTCTTTGGTTTTAAAAACGGTTTGCGTCTACATAGCTATGCCCGTTGCAACATTTACCACTCAAGCAGAAAAGCAGCTCGTTTTCTCATAGCCCCAAATGCCCCGTGTACAGTCACTGGAGCGAATTTATTTCTGTCTGTCTTTCCCAAATGCCCTTGTCACCTCTGCCAGGGCCACAGGCTCAGGGCAAAAATTCGGAGGTTGGAGACCTCTTGAGTGTGTGGATCGCTGTTATTGTTAGTATTTTTGTTGGGAGAAATCGTGCTCAGCGATTGCGTGCGGTTCTCTACGCCGACTAGGGTTGCCTGCGTCTTCCTGAGCAGAAACTCCCAGATGAAGCTAACCATTTCCGCTGCCCGGGGCAAAGGGTTGAACGGTGTTGTCGGGTCTAGGGCTGGGGTGGGAAAGTGAGGAGGGTATGCGGGTGAGGGAGGGGACAGTCATCATCTTCAACAATAAATTAAAATAACCTGATACCCCTTTAATCCCTTCCATCAACAGTGTCAACGCGCTACAGAGGCCGTCTCACCTCCAAAGGTGTCTTCACTCCCGGAGGGCCCGGGCTTCCAGCCGCAGTCCCACACTGGGCCCGCGAGCCGGATAGGAGGTGCTCCGACGGCAAAAATCCCATATATTTTTAACTACAGTGATTACTAAATTAATAGCAGGCACTAAGACAGATGTCAAAACGTCTTGAAAATGTTTATCTGTGAATAATTGAGAAGGTGGTGGGACGCATTATCTGATTGTGTAATGAAATATGTATGAGGAACAGCTGTTTGCAACAGTCCCCTCCCGCCGCCTCAGCCAAGGCCCTTCTCTAGGAAGCAGGCGTCGCGGCGAAGTTGGTCGCCCACTTCCGTCCACTTAGAAGTCCTCTCGGCCCCTCCTCGGCCCCTGGCAGAGTTGTGGCTCCAGCGCGCCCCAGAGTCGCCCGGTTTCCTGACGGACAGTAGCCTGGAGTCCTCCTGAGCCTCGCTCTGTGGGCTCAGTGGCGGGGTGAGGCTCCACTGCCCGCCGCGCTGTCCCTCGAGCCTTCCGGGCGGGCCGCGGGCTCGGCCTGCGGGGGACAGAGGGGGAGCACGGGCCCGGGCGGCCGTGGAGGCCTGGCGCGCGCCCGCCGAGCGGTGCGGCCTGCTCGGGGGCGAGGCTCGGGAGCCCTGTGGCTCAGCAGGGCGGTCCTGGGGTCACCGAGGGGTGACGGGGCTCCCGAGAGGGCTTTGTTCGCGCTCTGGCCACACTGCGCACTTCCTTCCAGCCCCCCCGCGGCCCCCACCCGAGGCTCCGCGCCCCGGCCCTGTTTGTTTTTCCAGCCCCGCGCCCTTCACCCCAACACGCAAACAGCCCTCGGAGCTGCGTCAGCGGCCGGAGGCCGTGGCCCAGGGCAGGCCTGAGTCCAAATGGGGCAGCGCGGCCAGCCCTGGCCCCGCAGGAAGCGGTGTGAGGGGAGCGGGAGCTCCGGGGCCTTCCTGGCGGGAGAGGGGCAGGCGAAGGCCGGTGGGAAAGGTGGCCCAATAGGGCGCACGGCCTGGGCGGGCGGCGAAGGCCCGAAGCCTGGGCTCGGAAGAATGCGGACGGCCGGCGCTGCTGCCCGTGCCCTGCTGCGGTTCCCGACCCCTAGCCCCAGCCGGACAGGGGGAGGCGCGGCGGAGTGGGGGTGAGGAGGACGCCAGGAAGGGCCCCATCGGGCCTGGGCCTTGAAGGCAGCGTCAGCCACACGGACAAACCCGGTGCCCGGTGCGAGTGTGCGGGCCCCCTCGCCGCCTTCCACGAGCTTCGCACCGCCCGAGACCGCGTCCCCGGCGCAGCGCCTCCCGCAACTCCCAGCAGGGCCGTCCTCGCCCGCGCCCTCCGCCTCCACGACCTCTCGGCCCCTCATCTTCCTCAGTTCCGGGGCCCCGTACCTAGCCCCTGGCGCCCGGGAAGCCTGGCTCCGAAACCTTCGGCCTCGTTGCCCCTTCCGGCGCCGCCGTCCTGACCGCTCCGGGGCCGGGCCCGGGGCCGAGAGCGGAGGAACCGAGTCTGGCTTGGTGGCGCCACGGCGCCCCGACACCCTGCGCCTTCATAGTCTCCCCCGGCTGACTCAGTCGAGATGCGCTCGGGCGTTCTGTCTCAAGCGTCGCCCTTTTACCTAATCCCTTATGCTTTTATTCTAATCCTACACATTACAGTTAATCTGTAATGATACCGCTTCGGAGGAACCTGTTGCTTCCAGGCTCGGCAATTTGTAACCTTGGAAACAGTTTTAAATAAAGATTGCAAGAGTGATGTCAACTGTGTTTATTCTCCACGCGGGGGGTGGGCTGGGGGCAAGGCAGCCCCTCGGCGGAGAGGACGGAGTTTCGGGAGAAGGGGGCGAGGCGCGAGGGGCAGAGCCGAGCAGCGACCAGGGGTCGGGGAGGCGGAGGAGCAGCCAGAGCCGGCTCTAAGTGACTTCAGCCAGCCGCCTGGGATCTTTTGAGTTTTTCTTTCTGGGAAATGGCGTGGTCTTAAACCGCAAGGCATGGGGAGGAGGAAAAGGATTTGCAAAACTGAGGAAAACTTGGTGAACTTGAGCTCCTGTGTATCCCAAATTAGCATTCAGCCGGGCCTTGCACGCCTGGATCGCTGAAGCTGCGCAGAGCAGAGAAAGAGCGGTTTGCAGGACCCTTGGGCTGCAAGAAGGCAGAGCCGCCTCGGTCCGGCTGCTTTGCGATTCGAGCTTCCTCCTCTTCTAAGCGCACTGGCAACAGCAGCAACAACCAAAAATTGCCGGCACACCAAAAGCAAAATTAAACATAATTGCTTTTATTTATCTATTGCTTTCATATCATTAAAATATTTTTAGTTACATTGTATAAAATGGCATCCACTCTGATTATTACCTGCCATAGCTGTTGATCTGCTCCTTGTGTATTCAGCACAGCAATATTAACAATTAAGAAAAAAGCACATCTTATATAGTGTATCTGTCAAGATATGTTACAATTTCCATTAACAAAAAAACATTATTCTTGTTGAAGAAGCTATGAAGCATATCTTTCACAAGCACTTTATTAATAATCATAGTTGTCAAAAAGAATTAGATATGCATAGATTGTAGATGCAAAGGAAATATTAGATGCACAGAATAAAATATACAGTGGGACTGAGACATAACTATTTTTCTTTTTTAAAATAAATTTTACTGAGGTAAAAAAAAAAAAACCTGAGCTATTAAGCTTACTTAAAAGATGGCTTTGTTGGTTTAATTATACTGTAGTTATTTTATAAATATGTTTCAAAGGAAGCTTGCCATATTGCATGTCAATGAGGAGTGTAAAAAAAAGCTCACAAAAGCTAGTGCATACCAAATACCAAATTTTAGTCATTAGCATTCCTATTTATTACAAACTAAAGGAACCTATTAACAGACAAGAATTTCTATTTAGCTGGCATTACAATGTTTGGCTATTAAAATAAAAAGGGCAAAGTATATACGTATTTTTCCCCATTGGACCTATATGTTCTTCCCCCCTCCCCCCCCCCCCCCCCCCCCCCCCCCCCGCTTAAAGCTTACGGAAAGATTGGGAGATGTTTCTGATGGAAGAAACTCGATTCTACGGTGGGAATGGGCCAGAGGGCCCAGAACCCCTCGCTTTACTTGTGCAGCTTAATGCTATTCATTCGGAAGCTAACAGTTCAGCTCTGGGACTGTGGAAGACTGCGTAGTGCCCACAGCCTGTGAGGGGCCCTTTGTCTTATAATTTGTGTTATGAGAATACACAAATTATTAATTGTTTTTCCTCAAAGGGAGGGAGTGGGTAGTGATGATAATACTGCTTTTGTTTGGATATTAAAATTTCCTTAAATGCTCCCAAGGCGGGAGTACGTCTCGCAATGTGGATTCCCCTAGGAGGAATTCCCACTGCTACAGTGAATACATGGGTATCAGTTCTAGAAACAAGCACACATAGATTTGTATCATTTCAAAAAACTTTCTTTGAGCAAAGATGATATTTCTGTTCTCACATCAGAAGTAAATGAATATAGAAATATATTTCTCTGAATGCCAGTTCGAGAGGGGAAACAACTTTTCAGCCATCCTTACTTTTAGAAACTTTAAATATATTTTTCTTCTTAAAATGGAAGCAAATTTTCCCCCCCCAATTGGGCAGGGAAACAAATTTTAAGGAACTGAAATAAAATATTTGAAATGGTAAGAAAGGGTTATTATGAATTATAAGTGAGTTTTGTGTATTTTTAAGGGAAAAAGTAGAACTTTAACAAGTTCTACTTTGTCAAGTGACTCAAAGCACAGGTTCTTCTGGCCTGACATTTGGCTCTGACAGGATGTATTCTGCCTGCCTAGGGGACTCTTTGCATTAAAAGATTGAAATTTTTTAAGAAAAATTCTTCCCTGAAAGGGCCACATGAAAATAATAGGTATCGCAAGGAAGGAAGGGAATTCTGAATCTCTGATTTAAAAAAGAAAATCTCTTCATCAAAAGTCATTAACATGTGCAGATCTCATGCAAAATCTTATATTTCGATAGCAAAATTGGCTGTGTGGGGTTGGTGGGGCTAGGTATTCTTTCCCCTGTGACTAGCTGGGCAGAAATAAGAGAGGGAAATTATAATAATTCCTACACCAAACCTTTCCCACTGGGAAACAGTATAAGTTACTGTAGTAAGAAGAAGCCTGGATGCCTCAAGGCTGGCAACTGTAGAACAAAATGTGAATGTTCTCCATTTCTATCCCACTATATCTGGATGCAGTGTCAATTCCCAAATCTCTAAAGCATATTTGATACAGAGGTGGGGAAAATAGCTTTGCCAGCAAAGGCTGCATCTACACAATTGTTTGGATAATTCAGCTCCTATTCCTCCAGATTAACCAGTCTGATGTTGCCTACATGGCACCCAGATTATCTGGATAGACCCATCCACTTCTTCCCCAGCCTACATCGTTGGTACAACCTTCATTGAATGCCGAATCCAGACACTCTCAGTAGCCAAGGAGGAGAAGGCTGCTTCCCATATATTCACACCGAAGTGGTTTAGATCTCAATGTGAGTGAGAGACAACCCAGTTTTCACTGCCTTAAATCTCATTTTAAAGAGATTTAAAGGAAAGACTATCTCAGCGACACAGAGATAAGATCAAGACCCTTTTTTCAGGGAACTAACACTTGTTGGGGAGAAAGATGTACCCAGTTCAGGACAGCACAGAACAATGCTGTTTTATGGGTATCCTTGGTTGGGAGCACACAGGGAAGCATGGGAGAAATCTTAGCAGGCTTCCTGGAAGAGATGGAGTTTGAGCTGAGCCATAAAGATTGAGTGTGATTCTAGATGGCAAGGAGTATGACTTCTAAGCAAAATTGCTATCCAGGTAAGATATTATGTCAGGTCTGACATAAGGTAGGCATTTTAAAGTGCCTACTTGAACGAATTAATAACGTGAGTGAAGTTATGTGGAAGTCTGATAATAAATTCCTCTGAACATTTCTCGTTAGGATGGCCTGCCTACAAAGTTAACCTGAAATTTGCTTATTTCTCTCCCACTTTACTATTGTATCTTTCCACTCTTTCAAGGACAGGGGAGCTCAGTTTGAGATTGGGAATGTCTAGAGCCGATTAAATGATGCCCATTGCTACCATGCAGTGGGTGCAGTTTCTTGCTCAGAGGAGACTTTTCCAAGGGCTGAACTGATGTCCTATTTACATTCATGTCCCCTGAACTGATGTCCTATTTACATTCTTGCCAGAATGAGAGGATTACTGCAATTCTAAGGAGTTTTGTATTTTTAACAAATCTTCCTCTTGTGGTAGCAATTTAACATTTTGTTTGAAACATCCCAGAATGCAAAATGGTTAAAGGGGGCTTGTTAGGTTTTTATTCCTAGAGCAGAGAAGAGTCCACTGTAAACAGCCTCTGGATTAAAAACAAGGAAACCTGCTACTGCCACTAACTAGTGGGTAAAGTAGCTCACCCAAATCAGCTTTGCTTTTTCTCACGGAAAGACAGAGACAATATTGGCTACCCTTGTCTATACGACAAGGCTTTTGTTTTAGTTCTTTAAAGACAAAACAATAAGAAGGTAGGTTTTTACATAGCTCTAGCCTCCAGCAAGTACAGGATTCGTGTGATATTAATCAATTATGAACAGTTTCTTTTCAGTCCAGGGAACAGATGCTTATTAGCTTGAGCTTTAAGATACAAATTTTAAAAATACAGCAACTAGGAAAATAAAGAATACTGGCACAATGAGAAATCTACACCCATATTGTCTTTTCTTTGAAACATGCTTTTATGCTTTAGTAGGTTTTGGGGTCTGGGACATGCAATCCACACTGGGACACAGCAGAGATTTGCTCTTCAGAAAATGCCTTCACTGAGTAAAGTATAGCCAGGCTATATTATGGATCCTGTCTCGAGCAGAACATTCCACATCTCATTTTCCCTGGAGGATCTCTTCTCCCTTTCCCTCACCTCCACCTCTGATCCAGGAGATCTGACTTTCATTTTCTTCTTCCTTTTTCTCTCCTAAACATGACACTGTTTCTTTCTAAACTAAACTTATTGACACGAAAGTCAACAAGTTGAAGGCAATTCAATTTCAATAATAAGCAGATGGCTTGTGAGTTCCCGAGACCCAAGTAAAGGCCCTTCCATGGGAAGCACCTAATTCAAAAGGAGGAAACACCCAGAATTATGAAGAACTCTGCAAAGAGTGTGGCTGAAGAGCAGCTAACTTCCAACCCCTCCTTCCTGCACCATCCCTCCAAGTTCATCTGAGGGAGCTCGCTTTCCCAAGAGCCCATCTTTTCCTTGTTGTAAGATGTGTTCATTTCCAATGTACACAGCCTAAACATACAGCAGAACAGTGTGAAGAGGGAAGTGTGTCCATTAGCACATTTGGGGACAGAGTCTGGGATGTACATTCAACAAAGGGCTTCTTGTATCTGAGCCCTATACCACAGCATTGCACCAATGAAAACTGAACTGACCTCAATTTGTGTGGGCAATGGTGTGTGTGTGTGTGTGTGTGTGTGTGGTATCTTTACAAGGCCAGATAAATTCAGGCTACCCTGTTAAACTGTCTTGGTATAAAGGAGGAAAAAATTATTGGATGACCTCGTATGTATTAAAGAGGAGGAGTCCCCAGAGATCAGAAAAAGAAGAGGAGCTGGAATTTTATTTTAATTAGTCTCACATTCCCTGGAGTGCTTTTCTGAGAATATGATCTTCTTTCCCATTTACTTCTCTGCAGCAAAGTCTGGAGACTCACCAGGCTGAGGAGGAAGAAGGGAACATCTCAACCCAAGCTGAATTCTGAAGATCACTTGGCCCCACCTTCCAGAAATCCTACATCACACAGAGGGCAAGTTTTGGCTAGGTCACCAGAAGCTGAGTACATTACTTCAATTTTCACATTAACCAGAAGACACATTGAAAATTCTTTTCTTGAGTGAGAGACTGAAAACTTGGCTCAAGGTGCTTCCATTGAGTCTTCTCTTGATATGGCATGTGAGGACCGCATCCCAGCTCACATCTGCAGCCACTCCCGGATTACACTGCAAGAGAGGCTAGATTAGGAGTGGGTGGGGCATAGAGAGGTCTGCAGAAACAGCAAAAGCAGCAAGCTGGAGCAGGAAAAACCCAGGAAGTATGTCTCAGAGACAGCCAGTGGCTGCACGTACTAAAGGAAGGCACCTACCTGGAAGAGAAGGGGTTATTAAGTCCTGTCCAGAGTCACAGCGCTGATGTCCTCAGAAAGTCTCCAGCCTCTGTAGCAACCTATAGTGTGCGTCACTATGGTTGAAAAAGCTTCCTCTATCAAGTTTAACAACTTTCCGGTGTAACTTCTGAGAGGACTGATTGCTTATTCATGTGGAAACAAGACGCCCAGTTCATTTTGCCCGTTTTTGCTACTCTTTGTTGGGTTAGGGAGGCTGTTATGGTAGCTGCAAATGGCTTCTCAGGTGACATTTGCTGACATTCAGTGAAGTACATTTATCAGTATTCGCCAGCTCACCTCTACACATGCAATCCATTTTGTTTTGTTCTTCATAGCAAACTCCTTTCCGATACCCGTGCCCTGAAAATGATAAATGGCAAGGTGGCATATTTCTCAAGCTGCACTCAAATGTCACTGTGAAAAATCTTTAATGGACTAAGTGTAGCTTTTCACGTTACAACTTGTCAGGTACTGAGAAATTCTAGAGTTTCTCTTTAATCCACAAGTCTTTGGAACCACACATCTGCAAGCAGAGACTAATTATAAGCTGCACCAGTCAGACCTGGGCAAGCAGAAACCGAGGAGAAAACATCTGATATTAGCTGATTCTTTATCGTCACCATTATTATTCTCATTCCATTTTGTTCCTTCCTTTCCTACTCAGAGGATATTTGAGGTATGAGCAATCTGTTACTCTAATTAAGTGGGTGACAGCCCACACCAGGCCACCATGCAGGCTTATAATCCACTCATACACTCAACTTTCTCCATAATGGCTTTATTCTTTTCCTCCAAGTTTCAAAATCACCATGACTTCTCCCCCGGGAAAAAAAAAAACAAAAAACCTGACTCTGAATCATAACTCCTGGCTCCTAAACATTGGCCATAATTGGGTAGGCAAGAGGTATCTGGTATGTCTGGGTGGAAGAGTTCTTTCTCTTGTCTCCCTGATGATCCGTTTTCAGAACACATGGCCATCCTTCCAATGGCTTTGAGTTTCACGTCACCGGAAAGACCTGTCTGTGTGCCTGTCTACTGCCATCATCCTCCCGGGATTTCGGCTTATGGGCACTCGCTTACCCTTGAACATGGCTTGTTCACTCCAGTTCTCCCTTTCCAAATGTTCTCAATCCCCTGGGCTGTGCTGCAAGGGGGATTTAGCCCTTGCCCACCGGTCTGGTCTGAATGTTTGTGCCTCCCCCACAATAATATATTGACATTTAACATGTGATGGTGTAAGAAGGTAGGGACTTTGGGGCTTTATTAGGTCCTGGAGGGGGAGCCTTATAAAGAGGCTGCCTTCTCCCCTCCGCCATATGAAGCACCATCTACAAACCAGGAAACAGGCCCTCACCAGACATCAGATCTGCTGGTTCCTTGATCTCAGACTTCCCAGTCTCCAGAACTGTGGGAAATACATTTCTGTTGTTTATGAGCCACTCAGTTTAAGGCATTTCATTATAGCAACCCAAATGGACTAGGCCACCACCACAGTCAGGGGAGAGCTGGCTGAATTGTGCGTGTCTGTGCTGTGTCCCAATAAAAGCACCATAATCAATGAACATTGATTCTGCAATCCATGTCTGAAGGTCAAAGGAGTTGGGAAGGGGGGATCCTGAAGCCAGGGAAAAGCACTATACTCCCCAAAACTGTGCCAGCCAGGTTTACCTTTTGCAAGATGCTAAAGATTGAGATGTTTTAGTTTTACTTCTGGCTCCTTAAGCCCCGCTCAAGCTCTAATTTTGATATCTGCTTCTGGACTCCTTAGTATGGGACCCTCCCAGGCTCCCTTCTGTTTCTGTTCTTTTTTTCTAGCATCATCCTTGGCTTTTCTTCTCCTTTAGGTTTGACCTCCTGTCTCCTGGGTTAAGTAACCGTCCCCTCTGGCTCCTGACCCCCTGTGGTCCCTCCAAAGCCCTCTGTACAGGTCTTTGGCAACACAGAGGCTCAACAATCTAATAATCTTAATAATCTAAAATTGTAAATGCCATACTTTTTGTATGTGTTTATTGTGTCTCAGTTTTGAATTCTTTTTGAAATCTTTTAGTTATTCCAGAAGGGATAAGATAAAGAAGAGAAATCAGTTATAATCCCAATGGCCAGGCATGGTAGGGCAGAAAGAGTGTTGACACTTGCTGCCTTTGCAAGGCAGAGGGCAGAGGACCCCAGGTTAACTACCTAGAGATGAGATGGATCCTGGACTAGCTCAGGTCCTGGGATACCTGCACCAATTGCTCTCAGCAGGTTGAGACATCACAGAAAAGAGAAGATATGTCAACTCTCTACAATAATGTCTTAGCCCTGGAGAAACCATTGGAGAGTGACAAGAGGCAGCAAACGGGGTCCTATTCACAGTGGCCATGGTTTCACCAAGCAGAGAACATACCCAACCAAAGAGACTTCAGTGGAGCTCTTTCTAATCTGTGCTCTGAAATGATGAAATAAAAGAGAGCTATCTAGAGTAGATGAGAATGTCTTTAAAGGCACACTTGCATTAACTATTGCATGCAGACTAATTATGGACTAAAAATGAAGGCTGTTTTATTTGGGTGAGAAAACTGGATGTGAGGCATCATTACATTTTCTTGGGTTCTGAAAAGTGCTCCCTTCACTTCCTTCATCTGAACTCCTCAGCCTTCCAGAGCACCCCCTGCACATGTACACACATTCTCTCTCTCTCTCTCTCTCTCTCTCTCTCTCACACACACACACACACACACACCTCACCCTATCTCAGGAGACCCAATAGTCACAGATCTCATCTGGAGTCCAACCCTTAATCCAGATGTTGCGATCACCACGACAGACAGTGGAATCGCCACTGATTTTGGAAAGAACTACTCAAGTGTTTTTTAAAAGAAATAATGGAAAAAATTAAACAGCCAATTGAACAGCCAATAATAAAAATAGGATGTGGCTATCTCCTATATTTTGCCATTTATATCTAAAATAACTCATGGACATGCATAAAAACAGCCATGAAAATAAAAACATAACCATTCCCTTCAAAAATCACCCTGGACCCTGCACATTCTCACCTTTCTCCCTGCCAGCTATCTGGCTCACTGAAGTCTTGACCTCCTGGGCTCAAGTGATCTTCCCACCTCAGCCTTCTGAGTAGCTGGGACCACAGGCACAAGCTACCACACCTGGCTAATTTTTTTTATTGTATATAGAGGCATGGTCTCACTATGTTGTCCAGGTTGGTCTTAAAGTCTTGGGCTCTAGCAATCTGCCACCTTGGCCTCCCAAAGTGCTGGGATTACAGGTGTGAGCTACTGTACCCAGCCTCCACCATAATTTTATTGACAGAGCACATGACTGTTTAACCCAGTAAGAGGCTATATACTATTCTTAATTAGGCAAACTATGGCTCATGGAACAGATTCATTCTCATGCTACCTGTTTTGTAAATAAAGTCTTATTGGATCAGAGCCGTGCCCATTCATGTAGATATGATCTGAAGCTGCTTTCCCGCTACCACCACAACGCTGATCAACAGAGACCATGTGGCCCATCAAGCCTGAAATGTTTATTATCTTGCCCTTTACAGAGTTTGCTAACCCCTGTTTTAGATTACAGGGGATGTTTGAATGGTCCAGTAGAGATGACGAACTATGATTCTAGCACTAGAGGGGCGAGGCGGGGATGGCAGGAACAAAAGCCACAGGGAGGAAGCAGGCAACAGGTTCCAGAACACAAGTGAAGGAATGGGTCTTGATGAGTGAGGATACTTCATCCACTGTAACAAGCAGCAAAGCAGAAAATGAGTATAAATGCAGGCAGGAAAAGGACGGCATTTCTACCTCCTACCCATTTTCTTTTTTTAGTTGGAGTCTTACTCTGTCACCCAGGCTGGAATGCAATGACACCATCTCAGCTCACTGCAACCTCTGCTTCCCAGGTTCAAGTGATTCTTCTGCCTCAGCCTCCCAGGTAGCTGGGATTCAGGCATGCGCCACCACGCCCAGCTAATTTTTGCATTTTTAGTAGAGATGGGGGTTTCACCATATTGGCCAGGCTGGTCTTGAACTCCTGACCTCAGGTGATCTGCCTGCCTCGGCCTCCCAAAGTGCTGGGATTACAGGTGTGAGCCACGGCGCCAAACCTCCTACCCATTTTTTCCATTAGCTCTGTCTTAATGAAGTGTGAAACAAGCTGAAAGTTTGGGTGGGGGAGTAATGGAGGTTTAAGGACAACGGGGGAAATTGTAGGGAGTGGAGAAATGAGCATATGAGGACATTTGGTTAGGATGCCTGGGCAGTGTTGTGGTCATGAATTTAACGTGCATGCAGTGAGCAGCACCATGGTATATTATTCTTCATCAGTGTTTGTGGAGTCTGGTGCAAGCACAGAGTGAGTCAGTGGTTGGGTTTAATCATTGTTGGGATTTTGCCAGGCAAGAACAATGGATGGAGAGAGGGGCAGTGGACTTAAGTGCGGCAAGGGATGACTAATGGTAATGGTGGGTCATGGAATCTAAATTGGTGAGAAGGAGAATAATGAACGAGGATGGTGAAAGACAGTGGAGAATGTGGTGGGGGCAATGAATGGATTGGAGGTCTCAATGAGAACATAGCATTTTTGGAGAATAAGAAAACTGGAAAAATAGGAGCTCAGAGAGTGGGGTGTCTGCCATCCAGATTCCAGAGGTGAGGCAGTTTCTGATAATGGCAGGGTCTGGGGATAGGACTGTGGCAGAGGGAGGCTGGGAAAAGTGAGGAAGTCAAGGGGGCCAAGACACTGGGAGGCCACCCCGACTGTGACAGTCCATCCTGTGGAGAGGAAGTGAGTCAGAGCCAGGTCCTCAATAGCTAGGGGCTCTGAAGGACAGAGGAGATTGGTATGGAAGTAGCAATGGGAACAAGAGAGCCCCATCTCACCTCAAAGACCCACTGGGTTAGGGGATGCGGGAGATAAAATAACCTCCAACCGAGAGGGTGGCAAGTCCTCAGAGAGAAAGGGCTTCAGTTATGTTAGGAGAGGAGAAAGCATGCAGGGGAAGTCACTGAAGCAATAGGAGCTGTGCTGATTTCCAGTGTGCCTAAGCAGAAGGGTTTGAGAGTGTTGGGGAGATGTGGGCAGGACCTAAGCCAGGTTCGGATGTACACAGCTGTGTTGGGTGAGATCTGGGAAAGGGACCGGGTGGCTTGAGTTCCTGGGATTGAGCAGGTTGGTAAGGACATGTAGACATCATGGGATTCAGCTGGGACAGACTCTTCAGAGAGCAGGCTAGAAGGACTGGGACCCCAAGATGACCCCAATATCTACTGTAGCTCAACATGGTGTGCTGTCAGCACAAATCGGGGGCTGAGAGTCTTCCCTGAGTGTCTGCTGGCATAGACAGCAAGCAGGGATGAAGGAGCAGTAAGTGGGGGGTCTTTGTCATTTTCCTGGCCCTTCTGCAGAAGGCAGGACGGTCAGGGTTGTGGGTTCTCACATAGGAACGTGTGCTAATCATCCCTATCAACATCCAACCTGCTTTCATAAAAAAACACACAAACTCATCGCCACAACAGATTCCTCCCTTGAACTTGATGATCCCATTCAGTTTCCAGCCCATTTACCTGCTTCCCTTCAACATAAAACAATTCCAAAGAGCTAGGGACGTTGTCACAGTTTGCCGCCTGCCCCACCTCTCCCCTAAGATTGCTCTTCTCAAGGACACGCGCATCCAGCCACAGAGGCCTCCATTTCTGAACACATCAAGTCCACCCCTGACTGCACACCTTTACCCAGGCTCTTCTCTCAGCTGGGATGCTCTTCCCCTCAGGTTCCATAGCTGGTTCCTTCCTGTCCAGTTAGTTCAAATGGCACCTCCTTAGAGGAGCTTTCCCTGAGGAACACATCTAACTTGGCTCCTACAGTCTCTCTGCTTCATCCCACTGTATTGTTTTCACAGCACCTCTTGCCTTTGGAAATTACAGTTCTTCACTTATTTGTTGACTTGTTTATTTTCCATTTCCTTGATCTAGAATGTAAACCCATGGACACAGAAATCTCAGCTGTCTTTTTCACTGTTAGCATCTAGAACTTTGCCTTGCCCCAACAGGTGCCCAATAATTATCTGTTAGTAAAGTTACCCTTTACAATAGAACTCTAACTCAAGAACACATAAAGAATCTGTCTGCAACTAGGAATCTCTTGATCCCTCTACTGGAGCCACAAGGAGCATGGTAAAAATACAAAATACGCAGGGCCCATGGAAGAAGGTGTGGGTTAGTCAACCACAAGTTAGGAATTAATAGCTAGCACTAAGCTACGAAGTCATCAGCTTAAATTTTCCATGGGGGTGGAATGGTGGCTCTTACTGGTTGCTACCACCTGGAAGTGAATAAGTTTATCAAGTTCTTTCCTAAGGATAGGTCTTAGGGAAGTGTGGCAATAACTATGAAAGCATTGAGCATCCGAAGAGTTTGCTGTCAACATTGGAAAGATCATCCTGCTCTTCCGTGGGCACTATAGGCAGGTAGACAATCAAAGACAAGGGGCTTGGGTAGCTGCATGGCATGAGAGCCGTTTGAACCTGAGGACAGAAGAACATAAGTTCCTGGAGTGGTTGGATCCACGTGGATTGATACTTTCAGTTGCTTAGTTAGTTCACAGAATTTCACAGGATCAGGGACCCAGGAACCTTCTCAGAAGCCTGTTATTCATGCCCTGGGAGATCTTTTTTATTTAAAAACTCTTGAACACTGTTTGCCTTCCCCTTCTTCTCATTTCATAGAGAGTCAACAGGCCAGGGCAGGGGGACCAAGGCAGCCAGGGGTATTTCACCCAGATCCAGGCAACATGGCTCTATACATCTGCAACTGAAAGCTTTGAGAACGCTCTCTCTCTCTCTGGCTCGCTCACTCTCCCTCCCTCCCTTCCTCTATCCCTCTCCCCCTACCCCCCATCTCCTTGGCTTCACAGGATCCAATAACTGAACCTGGAGACCCACCTTCCTAGGACCCTCTCCTTAGAAATCTCTTTTCTCATGAATTAGATCTCACTTCAGTTCTCCCCATTCACTCTCTGAGCTGGGCTTATTGGTCAGCAAATCTGAAGACCCAGGCAGGGGGCCTGGTTATGCCTCAGACAAGGACAGGATCTATGAAAACAACAGACACAATTCCTAGTAGGGCATGGGCTTGGTCAAACCACTGGTGCAGGGACAGTGAACCAGACTGGCCCACGGCTCCGGAGCAAGACCGTAGGGGTAGAGCTGCCATCCTCCTACAGGCCAGGCCACAGATACAATGCTTCAAGCCCCAATTATTCCCTCTCTCACAAAGCAAGAGCCAAGAAGCAGTTCTTCCTCCCCTGCCTCCATCCTTGCCTGGGGCAGGAGAAAGCATTGGTGGAGTAAGTTAGGATTCAGAGATGTTGTTTACAGTTCTGGCTCATTCATTCCCTTGTTCATCCATTGAGCAAACATGTAATGAGTACTTACCACAAGCCAGGCCCTGTGCTGAACTCACTGTTTCACAGTGAGTGAAACAGGCACAGTCCCTGCTGTGACCAGAAGCACAGGCTCTTCCCAGGCCTCAGTTTCCTCATTTGTAAAGTGGGATACTTGAACTGGATCAGTGGTTCTCAACATTCAGCCTGAATCAGAACCATCTGGAGAGTTTGTTATAACGCAGCTTGCTGGGCCCTACCCCCCGAGCCTCTGATTGGGTAGGCCTAGAATATGCATTTCTAACAAGTTCTCAGGTGTTGCTGATGCGTCTGGCCCGGGAATACACTTTCGAGAACTACTAAACTAGATGATCTCTCAGGCCCCTTTCAGCTGTGACAGTTTGTGACGCAGACCGATGGGCAGTGGCTGGAGTAGCCCACGCAGAAAGGGACTGTGGGGAACCAGGCTGGATGTGGAAAAGTCCCGTGACTTTCCCAAGCTTAGGGGCAAATGGATCAGAGATAAACCCCAACAGAGCCACTGAAGCATTCACCTCATTATTTTTTTACAAAATGATTAAAAAGTAATTCCCCAACATGAAAGTTCAATCAGATGCTGGAGAAATTACTTCAACTTTCCATAGGGGAGAAAAAGGCTCCTCTAAAAAGCTACAAGGGTATTGATGTCTATTAAATATTTGCTTTTCTCCCCAGCCCACACTAGACTGAGTAATTTGTATTTGGCAGAAACCAGCCGCAATTACATTAGTCAATCCAAAAGCCCAACTTGCTCATACAAAATGCAAACAAATTAGTTAAAATGGCCTAATTAGTGGACTGTAAAAATACAAACTGAGGCTGGCAGCCTGATGTGTATTAGACAAAAGCACTGTCTCCCCCACACAGGGAGGCCTGGAGCCTAGCAGACCACAGGACCCAGCTCACACCTGACTGCGGGGCTTCGGACCTCCCATAGCCAGCGACGACACAGCTGAATCCCGTGGTTTTGCCTTGGATAACACCGTCTTCTCCTGGCTCAAGTCATGGCCCTCGCTTTGGCCAAGTGGGTATAATGGAAAGAATGTGGGGTTTGGATCCAGAACTTGAGCTTGAATCTCAGCCCTAGTTCACCAACTACTGCTTTATTAAAGTTCTTAACCCTCCTGAGCCCCTTGCTTCCTCTGTAAAGTGAAAATAATATAACCTGTCTTGAAAGGTGGTTGTAAGGCTTAGTGATTATAGATGCGTGTGCCTGGTACACAGCAGTTGTTGGGTTATTAGTTTAGGTCTGGTTTTCCTGTGCCTTAGAACACCAGAGTGGCCTTATAAGTCAGGATTCTGACTGACTGGGGGCACCAGAGAACCATTTTTTAAGATTGAGGGGGTTTGGGATAATGACTCTTAGAATGTTGACCAAGGTGAGTGCGTTGCGTTAGGGTATATATGCGGTGTGACTCACACAACTCATCTGTGCTACATCCCAATGGGCTACAGGCTGCGGCCTTCTAGATATGTGGGTCATAGCATCAGAGAACTGGAAAGGAAGGATCACAGACATCCCCCAGGCTGGGGGTTCGAGCCCCCAGAGCCCTCACCATGCATCAGAAGCTTATAAAAAATACCAGAGCCAGCGCCCCTCACCCCAGGGATTCTGATTCAACCAGCCTGGAAGGGACCCAGGTGACAGTGCATTCGAATGTCTCCCAGGTGATTGTAAATGAAGTGGTGTTTAAGAATTATTTCTCTAATCTGAATGCTTTGCTTTTATGGAGAAAGGGGATAAAAGTAAACAACAACAACAAAACAAATCAGCAAAACAACTGCAACTCAGAGATTTAGAGGGATGTGAATTCTTTCAAGTCACAAATAATTACATTTTCCTAACTTCACTCCTTGTTCAAATTGTTGGATCAGACCATTGGGTCTGACAGGAAGGAATATTTCCAGGATGCCAGGAGAGAACTGGGGCTTTCTACCAGGCTCCCGAAGGAGGCTAGGCTTCGGTGACAATCAGCATCTCGGTTTTTCTTTGTTTTTTGTCTTCTGGTTTTGTTTTGAGACAGAGTCTCACTTTGTTGCAGGCTGGAGTGCAGTGTAGTGACCTCGGCTCACTCCATCTCCACCGCCTCCCAGGTTCAATTGATTCTCATGTCTCAGCCTCCCAACCAGTGGGGACTACAGGCACACACCACCACACCCAGCTAATTTTTTGTATTTTTGGTACAGACGGGGTTTCGGCATATTGCTCAGGCTGGTCTCAAACTCCTAAACTCAGGTAATCTGCCCGCCTCGGCCTCCCAAAGTGCTAAGATTACAGGCATGAGCCACCGAGCCTGGCCAGCATCCTGTACTTTATAAACCTTCCCAGCAAAGCACATTTCCAGCTCAATTATAGTTATAACATCAGCCAGATTGAGACTGGGAATCCCAGGTAAGTGTTGCAATTTGTTTCAAGATCACATAGCTAATCAGCCTCAGACACAACACTTAGGTGCCCAGGGGAATTGGTATTAAACAAATAGCCTCCATCAACTCTGACCACCAGACATTGTGATTTATGTCAGGATGATCCCCACTCACTTGTGGATTCCCTCCAAGAGCAGATGGTAAAGTTGCACCCTTCTTTAGAGAGGACCAGAGACAGATGTTTTCTTGAGTGTAGCAAAGAGATGTTTTGTTTTCTTAACGTGGAACCCTTATCTCAAAAAAGGAATCTCACCCTTTAAGGACCGTGCCTCATTTATGTTTGTATTCTGCATTTAGTGAGTGTTCTTGTGAGTCATTCTGCCTCCACTCTCATGGGCCTCTGCTGGCTCCCGCAGAGAGGGGCACCTGGGCTCAGAGAGGCCAGGACACAGGTAGAATCTAAGGGCCCCTCTCCCTGAAGGAAGAGCAAGAGGGTTCTACTTCTGTTCCCATTTTTCAAGTTCAGGCTGGCCTTATGTCCATCCTTGCCACTCCAATTCCCAGAACCAAAATCTCTGGGAACATGAAAATGCAGTGCCATCTCTTACTGTGTGGGCTTCCATAATTTCACCGCTACTTATGCTCCAACCCCTCTAAGTGCTCTTAGACACAATTCACTCTCAGACACAGTTATCTCAGACTGTGGCAAGGACTCAGGCTGAGGTCAGATCCCTGGCTTTGCCCACCTCCTTGGGTCAGATGCTTAGCTCATTTCTAATATGATCATTTCAAGTTAGAATTTTTCTCCTAAGAACTGCCTTGGCTGTGTCCCACGATTTTTTAAATGTAGAAGTTTATCTTTCAGGCTTTTCTAATTTTCCTTGGTGAGAGTCTGTTGGTAGAAAAATTAGTTTGTCTGGAAATGCATTGAAATGTATTTTTTCTAAGTATAGACTTTCGGGTTGCCAAGTGTTTTCTTTCAGCACATTGAAGATATTTTTTCCACTATCTTCTGGCTTCATTGTTGCTATGGGGAAGACGGTCACTACTCTAATTATCATTCCTTTGAAAATAAAACTTTTTTCTCTCTGGCTGCTTTTTCTGTTGTTGTTGTTTTTTTGAGACAGAGTCTCATGCTGTCACCCAGGCTGGAGTGCAGTGGTGCAATCTTGGCTCACTGCAACCTCTGCCTCCTGGGTTCAAGCAATTCTCCTGTCAGCCTCCAAAGTAGCTGGGATTACAGGTGTGCACCAGCATGCCCAGCTAATTTTGTATTTTTAGTAGAGATGGGATTTCACCATGTTGGCTAGGCTGGTCTCAAACTCTTGACCTGAGGTGATCTGCCAGGCCCAGCCTCCCAAAGTGTGGGGATTACAGGCATAAGCCACTGTGCCCAGCCTCCTCTGGTTTTTTTTGAGATTTTCTCTTGTCTTTTGTGTTCTGCAGTTGCACATGTGTATGGGCATGTGCATGGCCCCTAAACAGAAAACAGCAGTAGGTTCAAATTGATAGAAAAACCAGACATGGACATCACACAGATAATTCAGATGAGGTTTGATTATTTAGATAATACAGATAGGAGTCAGCATAGTGAGGGTACACAGCAGAGAAAGCCAGAGGTGTAAGCTTCTATGATATGGTTTGGCTCTATGTCCTCACCCAAATCTCATGTTGAATTGTAATTCCCTGTGTTTGGGGAAGGCCCTAGTGGGAGGTGACTGGCTCATGTGGGCAGATTTATCTCTCGCTGTTCTCATGAAAGGGAGTGAGTTCTCACAAGATCTGATAGTTCAAAAGTGCATGCCGCCATGTGAAGACACTGCTTCCTTCCCCTTTGCCCTTCCACCATGATTGTAAGTTTCTTGAGGCCTCCCAGTCATGCCTCCTGTTAAGCCTACGGAACTGTGAGTCAATTAAACCTCTTTCCTTCATAAATTTCACAGTCCCAGGTAGATCTTTATAGCAATGTGAGAACAGACTGCTAATACATTCCAGAACCAAATTTTGACAAAGGAGTACACTGTTGCAGATGACGATTTCTAAGTGAGCAAAGGTCGTATCAGACTTTCTAGAAAAACATCTTCCCTTTCTAAGATCAATTTTGTGTACAGTCTTGGTGCTATACAATATGTAATATGACCACAAAGTTCAGTACAGTATAATACAGTCTTCTTGTGCTTGAACACAATTCTTATTAATCATTCCCAGCCTGTTCTTAAACTTGTGATATGGGACTAGAAAAGGTCAGAACCAAAATATCTCTGTAAGTCATACTAACTTATAGGGCCTACTCTGCCATCTAATTTTATATTTCATTTATCCTTCTTGGCATTTTGGAGGCTTTCAGAATCTGTGAAAAATTCTCATTTTTAAAACACTACCTCTGCCCTGTTCTTCTTCCCCTCTCCTCTGTAATTTCCTTGAGATGCAGGTAAGATATGTTCACTCCATCCTACATGTTTCTTAACATTTCTTTCACATTTTCCCTCTCTTTGTCTTTCTGAGCTGCATTCTGGATTTTTTTTTTCATATCTATATTCTAGTTTATTCTCCTTTCACTTACATCCAATCTTCTGTTGAAGCCATCTATTTTTAATTTTTTTTCTTTTCCTTTTTCTTTTTCTTTTTTTTTTTTTTTTGTGATGGACTTTCACTCTTGTCGCCCAGGCTGGGGTGCAATGGCGCAATCTCAGCTCACCGCAACCTCCTCCTCCTGGGTTCAAGCGATTCTCCTGCCTCAGCCTCCCAAGTAGCTGGGATTACAGGCATGTGGCACCACACCCGACTAATTTTGTATCTTTAGTAGAGACAGGGTTTCTCCATGTTGGTCAGGCTGGTCTCAAACTCCTGACCTCAGGTGATCTTCCGCCTCGGCCTCCCAAAGTGCTGGGATTACAGGCATGAGCCACCGCGCCCAGCTTGAGTTTTTAATTGCAATGATTATATTTTTACTGGTGAAAGCTCAGTTTGAATCCTTTTCCAATCTCCTTTGGCATTTCTATAGACTCTTCATAGTCATAGTTTTAATTCTTTTATTTCTTTAAATGTATTTTAAACATCTTATTTTATATTTATATCTGATACTTTCAATATCTGACATTATTGTCATCCAGTTCTGCTGTCTGCTGGCTCTTGCTCATGGTGCTTTGTTTCTTTGAGTGCTTTAGGATATATGACTATGAGTTTATATCTTTGACATTTTACCTGTGGGAACTTTTTGAGGATTGGATTAAAGTTCCTTCAGAGAGATAGCACCTTATTCCCTAAGTGCCTGGGGCTACTATTAACTCAGAGATTCACTTTCTCAAATTCTTAATTTGAGGTCTCTAGACCTAGGGAGTGTGAATTTGAGGGCAAACTCATGGAAGAGCTGATTTATGGTTTTAAATTCTCAGAATAATTCTCTTCCTCTATTTAGGGTCAAAGTCAGAGAGGCCTGATTTTCCCTATAGTCCCTGTTGCAAGATTACATTCTGGGATTTATTTCTTATTCATCTTTACACTGATGGTGCAGTAACTTTGGATGTCAGCTTTATTTTTATTTATTTACTTTTTATTTATTTGAGACAGGGTTTTGTTTGTTTGTTTGTTTTTGAGACAGAGTTTCTCTCTTGTTGCCCAGGCTGGAGTGCAATGGCGCAATCTCAGTTCACTGCAACCTCCACCTCCCAGGTTCAATCGACTTCTGGGTTCAAGTTATTCTCCTGTCTCAGCCTCCCTAGTAGCTAATAGCTAGGATTACAGGCACCCACCACCATGCCTAGCTATTTTTTTTTTAATTTTTAGTAGAGATGGGGTTTCACTATGTTGGCCAGGCTGATCTTGAACTCCTGACCTCAGGCGATCCACCCACCTCAGCATCCCAAAGTGTTGGGATTACAGGCATGAGCCACCGTGCCTGGGTGACAGGGCCTTGCCTTACCCCTCCGGCTGGAGTGCAGTGACACTAACATGGCTCACTGAAGCCTCTACCTCCTGGGCTCAAACGATCCTCCCTCTTCAGCCTCCCAAGTAGCTGTAACTACAGGTGCATGCCACCAAGTCTGGCTAATTTTTGTATTTTTTGTAGAGAAGGGAGTCTCCTGTGTTTTGCCCAGGCTGGTCTCAAACTCCTGAGCTCAAGCTATCCGCCCACCTTTGCCTCCCAGTATGCTGAGATTATAGGTATGAGCCACCATGCCTGGCCAGTGTCAGCTTTATGGATAGGGGATCTCAGCTATACTCCCCACCTTAGGTGCATACTAGGCTTTTTCTCCTTCTCTCTGGCCTTGTGAACTTATGAAAACTAAAATTAAAGTTTACCTGATTTGGAAAATATCCTAAAGACCAAAGTGAACTTTAGTGCTTCACTTATTTTTGTGGATTTTCACCTTCATCTAGTTCTGAGTATTTCTTAGTTTCTAATTTATTAGTACATTTAAAAATGTTCTTTCACCTACTGTGTTTCTGACCCTGGGCAAACAATTGATCTCTCCAAACATCGGTCTTCTCACTTACAAAATTGTCTACTTTGGGCTGGGTGCAGTGGCTCATGCCTGTAATCCCAGCACTTCGGGAGGCCAAGGCAGGCAGATCACAAGATCAAGAGATCGAGACCATGGTGGCCAATATGGTGAAACCCCGTCTCTACTAAACATACAAAAATTAGCCAGGCACAGTGGTGGGTGCCTGCCGTCCCAGCTACTCAGGAGGCTGAGACAGGAGTATTGCTTGAACCCAGGAGATGGAGGTTACAGTGAGCAGAGATTACGCCACTGCACTCCAGCCAGGCAACAGAGCGAGAGTCTGTCTCAAAAAACAAAAAAAAAATTGTCTTTTTTGGAGGGTCGTTTGAGGATCAGTTGAGAAGCTCCACATGAAAGATCTTTTAAACTAAAAAGTATACCAATACTAGAGCATTTTGCGAAACTGTATCAAGTTAAAATATATTTTCTCCTTCATTAAGATGCGTGAAGAAAACTAGCAAAGGCAGCTTATAATGCAGGTCAATATTCAGCCATTCTCTCAACAAGGATTTCTCAACCACTTTCTACGTGGCGCTTCCCTAGCCTGCAGCTACTTGGTTCAACTGTTTCCAGAGGTGTTGAATTCAAGACAAAATTACGGTTTATTTAAACTAAAAATAAAAATCTTGTGCTGTTTGCTTATACAGCCTTTTTGACATAAAACACATATTTTCCAGCACATCCCATTTTCCTTGCTGGTTAAAAAAGTCTTAGTTCCTTTAGCATTTTTAAACGGTCTAGACTGTGAGTTAGGAAACCTATGTTCTAATTCCCCCTCTCCACCACCTGGATATCTAAACTTGGGAAAGTCACACCCTTCAGCTCCAAAGACCACACATCCCATTCCTATAAAACAGGAATACTAATCACAGGAGTATTACGAGGATCAGGTGAGGTAATGCAGATGAGAATATTGTGGACATTTGAAAACTTTCTACAATTTAAGGGAAGGGAATTATTATTGCCCAGTATTAGAAATGATTTATTCTCCACTGGGCATGGTGGCTCATGCCTGTAATCCCAGCACTTTATGAGGCCGAGGCAAGCAGATTACCTGAGGTCAGCAGTTCAAGACCAGCCTAGCCAACATAGTGAAACCCCATCTCTACTAAAATACAAAAAAAAAAAAAAAAAAATTAGCCGGGCATGGTGGTGTGTACCTATAATCCCAGCTATTTAGGAGGCTGAGGCAGAAGAATTGCTTGAACCCAGGAGGCGGAGGTTGCGGTAAGCTGAGATCACACAACTGCACGCCAGTCTGGGCGAAGAGCAAAACTCTGTCAAAAAGAAGAAAGAAGGAAGGAAGAAAGGAAAGAAGGAAGGAAGGAGAGAGAGAGAGAAAAAGAAGGAAGGAAAGAAAGAAAGAGAAAGAAAGAAAGAGAACGAAAGGAAAGAAAGAAAGGAAGGAAGGAGGGAGGGAAGGAGGAAGGAGAGAAAGAAAGAAAAGAAAAGAAAGAAAGAAAGAAAGAAATGATTTATTCTTAACCTCTCCCCCACTCATGATATCCCAGGCCAGAAAAAAAAACATGCAGGGATTATTCTCTTGGAAGCCATGGTCTGAGAATGATCAGAGCTGTGTGTCATCGCAGGACACATCCCTGTGTGGCTGCAGGTTCCTGGCTTCAGGAAAGCAGCACATTCCTGCCATCTCTGGTTGCAGCAGCACCTGTGTCCTTGCCTCTCCTTAGCTGGGCTGCCCGCTTTTTGGGAGGTTTAGCTCCCCTGGAGAGGAGAGCAGTCCTCCCACAGCGCCAAGGAGACCTGCCCCTCTGTGCTGGGTGCAGAGTGCCAGGGCTGGCTGCTCTGCAAAGGGCTAAGGCATCAGGGGTCAGTGTCAGGACGTGATGACTGCAGAGGACACAGTGACAGGCTGAGCTGGGGCAGTAATTAGACAGTGAGAGCTTCCTCCAGCAAGCTACAATCAATAGGTCCACTTACCGAGGAAAAAGATTAAAGTAAAGCAGATGGCGGAAGATAATAACATCTCCCACTTAACTCGTATTTTCACTTGTCAAAGTACTTTCACCACCATTTCCTCATTTGGTCCTCAGAACCTCTTTCTCAGATCCTCTGCTGGGGGTAGCTGTCCAATTTTACAGGCAAGAAAGCTGAGGCACAGAGTGGCTGCTGGCTTCCTTGCTGTAGCAGCTGGGACACACATTTCCATTCTTTTTGCGCTGGCCTTCCAGTCGTTCACATCTCAGACAGTGTGAACATACTAAATAATTTAACACATTTTTATTGGACACCTACTATGTATCAGTGATTTGTGGATACAGCAGTGAGAAAAAGCCCTAATCTTGTAGTGGTTAACCCTTTTCTCTTCTTTCCTCCTTTCTTTCTGTTGTTGTTGTTTTGTTTGTTTGTTTTTAAGACAGTGTCTCACTCTGTCGCTCAGGCTGGAGTGCAGTGGTGTAGTCTCGGCTCAGTGCAGCCTCAACCTCCTGGGCTCAACCAATCCTCCCACGTCAGCCTCCTGAGTAGCTGGAACTACAGGCATGTACCACCACATCTGATTAATCTTTGTATTTTTTGTAAATGCGGGATTTCACTATGTTGCCCAGGCTGGTCTAGAACTCTTGAGCTCAAGTGATCCACGAGCCTCTGCCTCCCAAAGTGCTGGGATTGTGGATGTGAGCCACCACACCCGGCCACGAGGTTCCATTTTCTTAGGAGAAGAAGATAATACCCAAGTAAATGGACAAGATAACTTCAGACAATAGTGTGTGCTCTGGAAACAATAAAACAATAATTTGATAGAGAGAAAGCAGGAAGGCTAATTGAGCCTAGAAATAGGTGAGCAGGTGATATCTGAGCTAAGCTAAGACCTGAATATTAAGAAACTGCTTGAAGGTCAACAAGTGGCAGAAGAATGAAGGAAGAGCGAGGTGCAGATGGAAAATGGCAGCAAGTTAATAGTGCTGTGGGTCTTTCTGGTCTCTAGGGATTAAAAAAAATAAAAGGGAGCTAAGGAAGAGGGTGTTCTATTGTGAAGCATGGAGATAATTGGCCTGAAAAGCTAGAACTTCTTTCTGGAGCTCTTTTCCCAGGCTATCACCTTCTCTTTACTCCTGGTTCACTGTGCCCATCTGTGAAATGGACACAATGGTTGTCAGTCACTGTTATAGACACTTTTTTTTTTTTTTTTTTTTGAGACCTAGTCTTGCTCTGTTACCCAGGCTGGAGTACAGTGGCCCGATCTTGGCTCACAGTAACCTCTACCTCCCAGGTTCAAGTGATTCTCTTGTCTCCGCCTCCCAAATAGCTGAGTCTATAGGCACCCGCCACCATGCCTTGCTAATTTTTGTATTTTTAGTAGAGACGGGGTTTCACCACGTTGGTTAGGCTGGTCTCGAACTCCTGACCTCAGGTGATCCACCCACCTCAGCCTCCCAAAGTGCTGCGATTACAGGTGTGAGCCACCACACCCCGCCTATAGACAACTTTGACTGTGGGCCCCCTGAAGAGTTGAGAAGTGCTAGAGATGCTATCCAACCATATCAGCAAGGGGTTACAGACTCTTTAGGTGCTTAGTGAATATTAAATATTTTCTGTTTTAAATGACACTACCGAGATAGCAAATGGGCAAGCCACTCTAATCTATTCACCTGGATTAAACTCAATTGTTCTAGTTGCTACATAGGCTTCCTAAGGTCTCCTTTCAAGGACACCACTATCTCAACTTCATATGGCACATGCCACTGTGCTGAGTTCTTTCATAGCTCTCACTAGGCATTTACTAGATTGTAAGACACTTGAAGCCAGGGACAATTTCTTACTCATGTTTATTTACATACTAAAGGTACAATAAATGTTTGTGAAATTCACATGTGAAAGACAGCTTTATCTCAATCACAGCCCTTCTCCTCAAACCCCACTTCCAAGTGGGCACTTTCATTACTAGCATCCTAATATATATTAGGTGAGGAAACTGAGGCATGGAGAATTTAAGAGACTTACAGTCTCTACCCAGACTCATTTAATTTGATTGGGAATGTCTCTTGGTACCTATATCCACAGCAACAGCAGAAGCATCAATCAAGTTTTCAGAAGCAGACACAAAATTAGACATTTATCTCTGCTTAAAAAGTCCTAGGGATTTCAAATTTTAGGATCTAAGTGGGATTTCCTAAAGAGAATTTACAGACCCTAGACCTCAGAAGTTCTGCACAGGAAGAGACTGACAGTATTATTTGCCTTGTTTCAAGAGTTACCTGGGCTTGTCAAGGTTATCCAGGTAGCTCCATAATTATTTTTAGGGCAGCCATCAGCTACCTCCCCTTACAAAAGGTCACCTGTGGCAGGGCCTCAGGGTTTCATGTCATTTGCATTTGGATTGCCTAAGATGTCAATCAGTTCTAGCCACCTGCCAAGAAAGTTAAAAGCCGAAGACTTTATTTTTCTTTAAGGAAGGGGAAAGGAAGCAATAAAACCAGTCTTGTTATTTTAATGAGGCCTTAAAAATGCAGTCAGTAGATTCAGTTAGAAACACAGCACATTTTCACATCATTCATTTTACCAAAACACAGACTCCTTTTCAAGATAACTCAGGCTGCTGAAGACACACCCAAAGGGAGCCCAACCTTAAGAGCTCCTTGAAATCCCTTCTCCAATGCACTGGTCCTCAACATCAGGAACACATTGGAATCACCTGGAGAAATTTACAAAGCACTGCTGCCTAGGTCCTGCCTCCACAGAGCCTGATTCAGTTGTTCCAGGATGAGTCCTGGACACTGAGAGGATTTAAATCTTCACAGATGATTCTAAGGTGCAGCTAAGGTTGAGAGCAGTGATCTCTAAAAGACTGTTCCAGGTGAGCAAGAGAGGAAGATGCTGATATTACAAGGGGGAGACAACATCGTTTCTTTGGTAACTTGCACTATCTGTGTTGGGATAGTCATCTCTCAGGTGACCCAATCCAGTTTTATGTCCCAGTTTTAGCATGGAAAGTCCTATGCCCCAGGAAACCTCTCAGTCCCAGCCAAATAAAGAAGGCTGGTCACCCTACTACTGCCCACCCACATTGGCTCAGTTCTTCTGCATAATGGAAGAAGGGGTGAGCTTCCAGGCATTTCAGGAAAGGGAAAAGGAAGGAGCTAAGGGAGTGAGGAGACAAGATGGTGGAGGGATGGGGCCTGTGGTCCCTCCCATAGACAGTGTACAATTTAATGACACCCTCCCCCCATTCACAAAAGTACATTAATTCAAAAAATACTTGATATGAATAACTTGTTTCCTTTGGAAAACTGGACAGGTGACAGTTTCATTCCAGGGTTGAAATGGTGTGGGATACCAGCAAATCTCTTGAGGCTGAAGGGTCCTTGAGATGATAAGCTCCCCAAGAATTTGCGGATATCTTGTAAGAGGGCTTTGGAGCTGGTGGAACTGGTGTGGTTTGATGTCATTATTATCTTAGACCTTGGAGGAAAGCAGCTCCAGGTGACAGCTGAACCCTACTGAGGAAGGAGAAAAGGGTCTGGAGGCAGGGGAACCTAAGGCCCATTCATGCTGACTAGATATCAGAGGCTCCTCCCTTTTCAACACCTTCTTTTTCTGCAGGGCCATTGCTGGTGGCAGTTGCAACGCCTCCTTTTTCTGTATGGCAGTTGAAAAATGAAAGTACCTCTGATTGGTCCCCTCTTACAACCAATCAAACTGGTCATGGGCCAATGGGAAATCTCTAGAGGGTATTTAAATCTCAGAAAATTCTGTAACCAAGGCTCTTGGGTGGCTTGCTCCAGCCACTTCCATATCCCTGTGGAATATACTTTCCTTTAAAATAACCGTCTGCTTTCACTGTCTTGCTTTGTTTTGTGCGTTTTGCCCAATTCTTTGTTTAAAATGCCGAGAACCTGGACAACTACCCTCAACTGGTAGCACTACTGACATCCATCACACACTCAGCCTTTTATTGGACACCTGCTATTTATCAGACTTTGTGCCCACACTCATTTCCTAGGAGGGTGAAGACTGTGGGGGTGGCGGAAATAGAGTACAAAGTTACTGCAGAGAAGGTACTTTTAAGCGCTTTGCTGGGGTAGGGGCAGGACTTGGGGGGGGGGGTGGCTAGGCTGACACAGATGGGGCCTCCGGAGACGGGAGGCAGGCTTAGCTAGCGTCACAGAGGGTGGGACCCTGTTTTATGTCATATTATAAATCATCAATCATGCCAGCTTGAAAAGTGGCTATTGGCCAGGAAATTGACGTAAATGAATGTGCAGAAATCACTTACAAAAGGAACTCAAAGGCTCCCAGTCATCCTCAGAGTTGACAAGATTTGTGGCTGGAAGCAGTTTCGTTTTCTTTTTTTACACAAGCCTCCATATCCACCTTGCCCTTGCCATCCCCAAGGAACCGAATTTGAAAAGTTCCCGATTGGCCTTTGGTGCTCTGATTTTTGAGAGGGAAGGAAAACACCTATTAAAAATGTTCGTTCCGGGTGGATGGTTGCTTCCAGCAGCCTCTGGTGCCAGAGTAATGAATCTAGAATCCCCATTCCTTGCCCAAATCTCAATGGCTAGTAATTAAATTTCCACTAACAGTTTGTTTTATCACCTCAGTTAGCTCGTTGACATATAATAGGTGCTGCTGAGAGGTACATCCAGTTAATGATTTTCTTTTACATATTGATATTAGTACCTGGAGTGGGAACATCTCCTCTTCAGAATATGATTACTATTTTGAAATCTTAAGCACAGGAGGAAAATCCGTTTCTATAAATTAAACAAGAAGTTCTGAGAACTTCTATCTTCAGTTCCCATCCAGACACTAATGCATCTCATTTACTTTGTGCTGTTCCCCTGAGTTATCTGTGTCATGCAGACGATGCTTGCATGTCATGTTAACTATCTATTGAAAAAAGCTCGAAGTGCGCTTGTAACAGTGCCCTGAGCCAGGATGCAAGGTAGGAGCAGAACATGAAAAATTCATCACTGTTACATTTCAAGTTGCTTGGATATTTTAATTGGAAGAGGAAAGAACCCATGTCAGCTAAAGATGGAGCTATAATTAAACCGATAGGGCGTTCACAATTGCCCCCAAACCCGTTCCAGTTGTCATTTGTTTCTTTTCGCCATTTTTAAACTACATGAAATCAATTATCTCCGCAAACCAGTGGCAAGGATTGTATGCCAACCACTTACTCCTGACGTGAATAAATTATTCAAAATTCATTATTGATGTGAATAACTCTTCAGAGGGAAAGCCCGTCCTATTATCTGGGTATGTGGACTCAGGAAGTCACACCCCCTGGTCTCTATCTTGGATGCCCAGGGCAAGGTCTTTCTGTCACAAATGCCTGGGCAGGGTAGAAGGGCAGTACAAAGCAGGCTTCACATACATAGTGACCGCCCTTAACGTGGGTGGCTTTACACATAGTGACAAACAGGTTCCCAGCATACCCGTGAGTGACAGCTATAGGGTAAGGGGGGGACAGACATCCTGGTCTGAAAATACCTCTTGTGCATCGAGGATGCCAGCCACCTGGAGCAGTGATAGGCACTGGTGTGTACAGGATCTGAAATGGAGTTGATGCGATGTCATCTTGGCTCTCCTATAACCTGGTTATCTCTTGCCAAGATTTCAGGTCTGATTAGTCTACTTGGAGGGGACAGCGGATTTTATCAGTCTCACTTCCTGACACTCCCGTCAACTTTAGAAATGTGGTGAAGAAATTTAAGATGAGGTGTCACATCTTCCTATCAAATTCCTCTGTGAGCCACCCCTGAGTCAGGAGCCTTCTTTGGAAAACATTAATAACGGGGGAAATGAAGTTTTAGTTGGCTTTGCGCAGGCAATGTGTTCTGCAGTTACATCTCCCTGAGGCAGCATCTCCCGGTTGGCCCTGGGCCGGCCCCCATGAGTTCTCTTTGTCAGCCAGGAGAGTAGGAGGTGACCACAGGCGCTGCTGCTTTGCAGGTCGCGGGGAAGCGAGAGGCATGCTGGAGACGGACGAGTCTGCTCTGAAGGATACGTGGTCTGATGATGGGGAAATCATCCAACAAACTGCTGACAAGTCGATCTTCCCCAGCCACTGCCTCTTTACCTAGTCTGTCAATTTCACTGTTTCTAGCTCCAGGGTCCCTGGCAAGCCCTGGACCACACAGGGTTTTCCAGGGGCCTGATCCTGCCAAGCTTCCTGGCAAAGGAAGGAGCCAGGCTCCTGTGCCAGTTTACGCTCTCAAATCCACCCCTGAGCCCCCTACCCCAGCTGCCATAACTGTCCCTCTAGCAGATCCACGACACTCTCTATCCTGAAGAAGGAAGATGAACGACAGCAGGATTTGCCCTTAGAAAAGTTAGGAAGAATGTCCAAGAAATATGACAGAAATTTCCCAGCAAGAGTTTCCTCAAACTCACCCCATCCCTACTCTGGAGGTGTTGAGTGCTTCTATGATGCCACAGCTCTTTTATCAAGGGCAAGATCATATACTCATTTACAGGGGCATATTAGGAACTCAGTGTATGGCCCTTGATCCTAGAAAATTGGTTTTAGAAGAAGAATCTATAGAGATCAGTGCTTAAGCCAGAGGAATGAGCTGCTAATGGTGGAACTGGTAGGCACCGAAGATCTGACGTTTTGGACCCTGGTGAGATATTTGTCAGGGTCTCTTGGATCATACTCTCTGAAGAAGGTGTCTTAAATGGTAAAATGGGGATTGTAACATCAGGTTTGTGTCTTAACTTCTGTCAGAGTTACAGAATATGATGACTGATTGAGGACATGAAGATGAAATGCCACACAAATGGTAAAGTGCATAAACTAACATCACTATTGTCTGTAAGGGGATGCTGACTTAGTGAGCAAACTCCAGACCTTCCATGGATGTGGTCTAGGAAGGAAAATCTGCCAGCTGATCTCACAACACTAATTCTCTCCCACCGAATTCCTTGCAGGCTCTGAGGAATGCTCTGCCCTTTGCTGCTGTCTTCAGGAGAAACAATATGTTCGCCTTTACTTCCTCTAACGGGCAGAGTTGAGTTACAGGAGACATAAGACATTATATATATTTTTTTCTTTTTTTTCTTTTTTTGAGATGGAGTCTTGCTCTGTCACCCAGGCTGGAGTGACGTTGTGTGATCTGGGCTTACGGCAACCTCCACCTCCTGGGTTCCAGCAATTCTCCTGCCTCAGCCTCCCGGGTAGCTGAAGCTACAGGTGCACACCACCATGCTAGGCTAATTTTGTATTTTTAGTAGAGATGGGTTTTCACCATGTTGGCCAGGCTGGTCTCGAACTCCTGATATCAGGTGATCCGCCCGGCTTGACCTCCCAAAGTGCTGGGATTACAGGTATGAGCCACTGTGCCCAGCCGATTTTATATATTTTAAGTAGGGTACTTCACACAAAGCACTTATGAAACCATGAGAAGGGCTGCAGAAGCTGGCTGTATCCTCGACTCTAGGATCAATTCCCAGAACACCATCACAGAACTGACCCACCAAGGAGCTGCTGCTTCTGCACATCAGGGAGGTGGAGGATCTGGTAGCCAGCACCAGAATCAGCACAAGAACATGTCACCAAGGTATGATCCGGGACTCAGGGAGCACCCTCCATTCCATCTGCCTCTCACTCTCCTGCTGGTGCCAAGAGGAAGGAAGATGCCCCTCTGCCACTTCATCTTCTGTGTCTCACGAGAGTGCACATAACTGGCAAAATGAAATTGACACCCAGAACCCCAAGTGCAAAGAAATCTATCATTTTTGGTTTTCCAGCCTCTCCAGTTTATGAAGAAAGAAATAGAAATGAATACTGTGCAATTCACCATATATCCTCACGTTCTATGCCTTAGCATAGCTGAGTCAGGGAAGCACCCTAAAGACTTTAGTAAATTTGAATAGGACAAAATAAAAATTAACATAGAAAGTGTAAGGAATTAAAAGAGCCAACATAGCTTTCTGGTTCACATTTCAAGTAGGGCCCGTCTCCTCATTTTCCCATAGGATAGCTATGCTTTTTCCTCAGGTATTGCCAACCAGACATGGGCTATCCTTCAGATGAAACCCAGAGGTAAGGCACAGGAAGCTGGCATATATCCGCTAGGATGCTTTTGGTTGCAAGTGGAAAAAATAAGCCAATCGAACTAGCTTAAAAATGACTTGCATTTATTGTCTCATGTAAACCTCAGAGTGGGTGGGCTTTAGATGTTCTTTGAATTTTTTGTTTGTTTTCTGTTTTGTTTTGAGACGAAGTCTCACTCTGTCACCCAGGCTGGAGTGCAGTGGCGTGATCTTGGCTCACTGTAACCTCTGCCTCCCAGGTTCAAGTGGGTCTCCTGCTTCAGCCTCCCAAGTAGCTGGGATTACAGGCACCTGCCAGCAAGCCCAGCTAGTTATTTTTGTATTTTTAGTAGAGATGGGGTTCCTCCATGTTGGCCAAGCTGGTCTCAAACTCCTGACTTCAGGTGATCCACCCACCTTGGCCTCCCAAAGTGCTGGGATTACAGGCATGAGCCAGCATGCCTGGCCTAGATATTCTTTGATTAGGGCTTCAATCCCATTTCTCTGCACTTCTCTGAGCTTTTTCCTTCTCTGTGTGTGGGTGTGGTTTATAGGATGGCTTCCCTGATGGCCACAAGATCCCTGATGGCTTCCCTCATAGCCACAATGAAGGCAGCATACTCTTCATTCACTCCAGGTAAAAAAAAAAGGGTAGCTTTTACCACTCAAGTGTTCTGAATTTCTCTCTGAATCACTTCCTAACCAGCCACTGAGGTCTGACCTAGGCCTGCTGTCCTCCGAACTCCTTGTGCTGCAGATGGAGTCAACTTCACCCAATCTGTTTGTCTGTTACCCACTGGGGAGGGGTGGAATTTGGATGTGAATGCAACTCAGTGCATTGCGCTTGCAGGGACCACGGCTGGCTTTAATCTTGCAGGCCTGGGAACCAAGCTGCACATTAACCGCACATTGAGCCTAACATATGAACAACTACAGACCTGTGCATGGACATCAGGGGCAGGACTGCCCTCTACTGTTCATGGATAAGGCTGGTTTTGGGAGGCAGAGTCAAAAGTTAAGGTCATGGGGTTCCTAGACCTTATCTCCTGGCCACCATCTGCCAGAAACACATACGGCATCAGGACACAGGAGCACAGGTTTTGATTTACGTGCAGAACCCCAACATTGAACTTGAGATTCCTACCCTTTTCACCCAAGATCACCTGCAAGAAACAGCATAGAGGAGGTCTGTGTTTGGAGCAAGGTAGACTGAGGTTAAATCTTAAATCTCTTAAGTGGCACAGCCACTTAAGTTAAGACTTGAATCCTTGTTGATGTATCTACCCTCATAGCCTAATTATGATGTAACAAGTTTCCTAAGCCTCAGTTTGCTTATCTACAAATGGGGATCATGGTACCTAGCTCATAAGATTGCTGTGAGAAATAAACAAATAAGGTCACAGATGACCTGGAACAGTGTCTGGCATATTGGGTGTTTCTTAACCATCTCTCCTCCTCCACTCCCCAAGGGATCAAGATGGATGCCAACCTAGTTGACGTCATTGTTTGGCTGCCTTTAATGCACCAGTTACCATCCCTTAGAAATACAGGACACCTGCCTCATTTGGAGGAATATGGACACTGAGCAACTGGTAAATACCAACACCTATTATATCTGTGCCTATTTAAGGTGCTGTAGGGATGGAAGAAGAATTAGAAATCAGTGGCCTTTGCTTTGATGGAACTCTGCTTGGCTGGCATAATAAGATTTATGCCAGTGAGTCTCCAGGGAATTCTGTCTTTTGGTCTCCCTGGCCTCCATGATCTTCTGGGTCAATGTCAAGGTTAGAATTGCACTGTCCTTGTAACTCTGCAGAGGATAGTCATATATGAAGCTGGTAACATATAGCCTTTGAATACTTCCTTCACTCTGGACAGAACTGTGAAGCTGGCCAAGTTTGACCTCATGGCTTTTGTTTGAGATCCCCTGTCCTCAGACCCCTGCCTCCCAGAGGTTTCTCTTTCATCTCTTTTCCTCCAGCCTAGTTCCCAGTGAGCTGCTACCTGGGAACATTATTTGAGCATGCAATTCTTGGACTAAAGTGTCAGAAGTCACACACTTAAGGTGTTCTTTGCCTGTGATATTTGGTTGAAAGACTTGAATCCTTGCTGATATATCTACCCTCATAGCCTCTGAGTTGAGAGACACTTTTGTACCTAGGACCCAGATCTAGCTAATAAGATGATAATGAGAATGGTGAGAATGTTACTAAAAATAATAGCTAACATGTATTATGTATTTGCTGTGTACCAGGCGCTGTTCTAAGACCTTTATACATATTGACCCTTTAATTCTCATAGCAGCCTTAGAGATAGGCACTATAATTGTGATGATTTTATAGGTACAGAGAAGTTGCCCACGTTCACACAGATGGTATGTGTAGGAATCCAGATACGAGTCTGACCTCAGAACTTCTGTTCTCTCCCCTGTCTCTACAGGATGTGGAGGGAAATCTGCTGGGGCTTCTGGGAAAATATTTCCTCCCTGGTAAAGGGCAGCACAAGGAGGAAATCTTTTTGCCCCCTTCCCTCCTTTCCTTGCATGTCTTGTTTTAAGGAGCAGTGGCAGCCATCTTGTAACCATGAGGCAATAACTTGAGGACAACAACCAAGACATTCAAGGCAATGGGATAAAGGATGCCGAAACCTGGTCCCTGATGACAGTACTGGGTTGTTAAACCAACCCGTGGACCACCAACCTCTGGACTTTCTTTAAATAAACAATAAACATTGTTATTAAACTACTGCTAGATCTTCTGTTACTTGAAGTCGAAAGCTTCCTAATTGATATGAAGGTCTTCCATGCTATACCTTAAAAATTCTCCATATGGGCATCCACATCCCCTGTACCTTGCCAATAAAGCATGCCAACTGTGTTTGGTCATTATGTTACTAATGCCAGTAGAGGTCCATTATTTTAACAAGCTTGGCAACAATAATATTATCTTCAGGAGTAAGAGATGGAAATATCATCAGTAATATAACGTAACTTTCTTTTATAAAATCAAACCCAGATTCTGCAACGGATTAACAGAGACCATGGAGATGGTGATGGTGGGGCAGCACCCAAGCGCCTCACCAGAACTTTCTTGCTGATGTTTTCTCTAAGCTTCTAAGTTGTTACCTAAGAGATCAAGGCCAGAGAGAGTTCTAAAGAACCCTGGCACACTGGCTCGTCTTTAAATTTCAAGATTCTTATGTAAAGATTCACCCCCTTTGGTTGAAAATGGGAATATCCACCTGCTTTACACCCACATAGAGGACAATCTTAAATTTAGCACAGTTTAATGAAACCCAGTCAAACCCACACAATTCAATGCGACACAATGTAATACAATGCAATGGACCGAAGAGTAAAAACTAGAGTAGGTGGGTGTGTATGTGTGTATGTGTGTGTGTGTGTGTGTGTGCACAAATAAACTTTTCATGGCTGCATGCTCCTTATCTAGGTGATTTTTGTTTTGGTGGAGTTTAGCTCTCGTCGCCCAGGCTGGAGTGCAGTGGCACAATCTCGGCTACTCCCACCTCCACCTCCCAGGTTCAAGCAATTCTCCTGAGTCAGCCTCCCAGGTAGCTGGGATTACAGGTGCCTGCCACCATGCCCAGCCAATTTTCTTTTCTTTTTTTTAGTGGAAATGGGGTTTCACCATGTTGGCCAGGCTGGCCTCAAGCTCCTGACCTCAGGTGATCTGCCTGCATCGGCCTCCCAAAGTGCTGGGATTACAGGAGTGAGCCACTGAGCCCGGGCCCTAGGTGATTTTTATTATCAGAAGACGGCCACCTTCCCATGTGTTTTTCCCCCAAGGTACTAGGAAGAAGTTGCAGCTAACAGAAGAAAGGCAAGTTCTCTCCCAGTGGGTCCTTCCCGGGCTGGAGTCCAGGGCCCTCTCAACCTGGATGTCACTCTGTTATAAGCTGATCACTCATCTTTCTATATAGACATTTTTAAAACATTTGACTTTTTACAATATAACACATCATTCAACTCCCTTTTTTCCCATTAAGACTTTATTCTGAGAATGTCTCTTTGCTATTTTTAGGACCATTGATTTCTTTTTGATTCATTCTGCCTGCGTTATTCGTGATGTCCTCAGACAATACTTTCAGTCTGACTCTTCTATCGACACCTAGCAGAGGCATCCTGCCGATCAGTCAGCAGACGCGGCAGGAGGGAGGACGCTGGGGAAGGAACCTCAGCTCCCCTGGCTCCTCTTCTTCTTCCCCTGCAGAAATAATCATGATAACAATAAAGACACCACTGCCCTGCATTTATACAGAACATTGTACTTTTCAAAGAGCAAGAAACTTTCAATGAGCAACACATAATATCTTTCAAGGAATGAGAACAGAACTGTATGCCAGAGGAAAAATTTTTGATTGGGGTTGGGAGACTGGGTAGCAATACATGCGTCCTGGGCTTTCTTTCTTAGCAATTCAACATCTGTCTTGAGAAAGGGAAATCCATTCTGTTGATCACCTTGTTTACTTCCAGGCCTGGTCCTTTTGATTATGCCACTACTCTGTTTTCCTTGACCCCAGTGGAGATATTCGCCACCAACCCTTAACACAGCTGAGAGCCTAAAATTTTCTTAAGACACCATACTCTTAAAGCAAGACGTTTCTATCTTTACTTTCTAGGTAACTTGGATTGTCATCAAATGCAATGTGTTAAAACAAGACTTGTTTTAGGAACTTTGGAAGAAGGTTTCTACTGGAAGATACAGTAGAAAAGGAGCTGAATTTGCTGCCAGGCAACCTGCCTTCAAATCTTGGCTCTAACACTTATCAGCTGTGTGACATTGGTAAGTGTTTGTAATTAAAATTAAATGACACAAACATTTGTTTGTAATGAAAATTAAATGATACAAATATCTAAAGAAGTGCTTGGCAAATTGGAAAGTAACATATAAATGCAGCTTGAGTTAGAGGGAGCTTGGGTTTTGTAGGAGGCACTTTGGGCCTAAATCCTGGGATGGCAGATGACTAACCGATATGGTTTGGCTGTGTCCCCACCCAAATCTCATCCTGAACTGTAGTTCCCATACTCTCCACATGTCGGGGCGGGGACCCAGTGGGAGGTAATTAAATCATGGGGGTGGTTACCCCCATGCTTTTCTCATGATAGTGAGTGAGTTCTCATGAGATCTGATGGTTTTATAAGGGGCTTTTCCCCCCTTTGCTTGGCACTTCCCTCTCCTGCTGCCATGTGAATAAGGATATATTTACTTCCCCTTCTGCCATGATTTTAAGCTTCTTGAGGCCTCCCAGCCATGCAGAACTGTGAGTAAATTAAACCTCTTCCCTTTATAAATTACCCGGTCTTGGTTATGTCCTTATAGCAGCGTGAGAATGGACTGATACAGTAAATTAGTACCACAGAGAGTGGGATGTTGCTATAAAGATACCCTAAAATGTAGAAGCAACTTTGGAACTGGGTAAGAGGCAGAGGTTGGAACAGTTTGGAGGGCTCAGAAGAAGAGAGGAAGTTTGGAACTTCCTAGAGAGTTGTCAAATGGCTTTGGCCAAAATGCTGATGGTGATATGGACGATGAAGTCCAGGCTGAGGTGGTCTCAGATGGAGATGAGAAGCTTGTTGGGAACAGGAATAAAGGTGACTCTTGCTATGCTTTAGCAAAAAGATGCACCATTTTGCCCTGCCCTAGAACTCTGTGGAACTTTGAACTTGAGAAAGATGATTTGGGGTATCTGGCAGAAGAAATTTCTAAGCAGCAAAGCATTCTGCCCTTAGAAAACTGCTTAGGACAGTGACCACAATGGCTTGAGTGCTATTAAAATCTTTCAGGTTTATGCATTCACAAAGATATAGTTTGGAATTGCAACTTACGTTTAAAAGTAAAAGGGAGCATAAAAGTTGGGAAAATTGGTAGCCTGACAACGCGATAGAAAATAAAACCCCATTTTCTGGAGAGAAATTCAAGCCAGCTACAGAAATTTGCATAAGTAATGAGGAGCCAAATGTTAATCACCAAGACTTCGTGGAAAATGTCTCCAGGGCATGTCAAAAACCTTCACAGCAGCCCTTCCCATCAGAGGCCTGGAGGTCTAGAAGGAAAAAATGGTTCTGTGGCTGGGCCCAGGGCCTTGCTGCCTTATGCAGTCTTGGGACTTGGTGCCCTGTGTCCCAGCCATGACTAAAAGGGGAAACATACAGCTCAGGGTCAATGTACAGCTCAGGCCATGGCTTCATAGGGTGCAAGACCCCAAGCCTTGGTTGCTTACACATGGTGTTAGGCCTGAGGGTGCACAGAAGTCAAGAATTGAGGTTGGGGAACCTCCGCCTAGATTTTCAGAGGATATATGGAAATGCCTGGCTGTCCAGGCAGAAGTTTACTGCAGGGCAGAGCCCTCATGGAGAACCTCTGCTAGGGCCCCAACACAGAGGCACTGCCTAGTGGAGCTGTGAGAAGAGGCCCATCGTCTTCAAGACCCCAGAATGGTAGATCCACTGACAGCTTGCACTGTGTGCCTGGAAAAGCCACAGACACTCAACATCAGCCCATGAAAGCAGCTGGAATAGGGAGAGGGCTGTACCCTGCAAAGCCACAGGGGTGGAGCTGCTCAAGGCTAGGGAGCCCACCTCTTGCATCAGCGTGACCTGGATGTGAGACATGGAGTCAAAGGAGATCATTTCGTAACTTTAAGGTTTAATGGCTGCCCTATTGGATTTTGGGCTTGCATGGGCCTTGTAGACCCATTTGTTTTGGCCAATTTCTCCCATTTGGAATGGGTGTATTTACTTGATGCCTGTACCTCCATTTGTATCTAGGAAGTGACTAACTTGCTTTTGATTTCACAGGCTCATGAGTGGAAGGGACTTACCTTGTCTCAGATGAGACTTTGGACTTGGACTTTTGGGTTAATGCTGGAATAAGTTAAGACTTTGTGGGACTGTTGAGAAGGCATGATTGTGTTTTGAAATGTGAGAACATGAGATGTGGGAGGGGCCAGGGACAGAATTAAATGGTTTGGCTATGTCCCCACCCAAATATCATCTCAAATTGTAGTTCCCATAATCCTCATGTGTTGTGGGAGGGACCTGGTGGGAGACAATTGAATCATGGGTGTAGTTGCCTCATGCTCTTCTCGTGATAGTGAGGGAGTTCTCATGAGCTCTGATGCCTCCCCAGCCATGTGGAACTGTGAGTCAGTTAAGCCTCTTCCCTTTGTAAATTACCCAGTCTCAAGTATGAACTTACAGCAGTGTAAGAATGGACTGACACACTAACAGTTTGGCCCTTGGCAAATTACTTAGCCTTTCTGAGCCTGAGTTTCTACATTTGTGAAAATGGAGCTACAAGACTGCAGGTAAGTGACTGAGATGCTTCACACAGTGACCATGCTTAGTAAAGGATGGCACTTCCATTACTACTGTTACTCGTCTCTCAAACCCTGGCCAAAATTCCCTTTTCTCACTAGCAGAGGAGAAAACTGACAATGACATGTCCATAATTAATAATTAAAGATTTTTCATATCAAGTCATGTTAGGTATTACAGACCAGATAATATAGGGGCATTAGACTGTTCACGAGCCCTCTGCCCTTGCAAAATTGCTTAGGACAGTGACCACAATGAGTTCACTAATGATGATAAAACATAAAAGAGGGCCTTGATCCAGGGGATAGAAGGTCGACCACAGCTTTCACCTTTCCTCTCTTGCTCTTCACCTACATCAACTTAGTGAGGGTTTGTTCAGCTTTGACCTCCTTTTATCCACTCAGGATTTTTGCGGGTCACATTCAAAAGTTAGTTTTAGCAAGCCAGTTAAAACTCAGTGTAAAAAATGACTTTCTGCCCTGATTTTTTTTTTTGAGACAGAGTCTCACTCTGTCACCAGGCTGGAGTGCAGTGGCGCGATCTCAGCTCACTGCAACCTCCACCTCCTAGGTTCAAACGATTATCCTGCCTCAGCCTCCTGAGTAGCTGAGACTACAGGCATGCGCCACCATGCCCAGCTAATTTTTGTGTTTTTAGTAGAGACAGGGTTTCACCATGTTGGCCAGGATGGTCTTGATCTCTTGAACTTGTGATCCACCCGCCTTGGCCTCCCAAAGTGCTGGGATTACAGGAGTGAGCCACTGCGCCCAGCCTCTGCCCTGATTTTTACATGGCTCTGAGTCTGATACAGCACAGAGACTCAGAATTCTGAATGTGACTGTGTGAGGCAAGCTATACATTTCCTGAGTATATGCTGGATACTATTATGCCTACAACAAATTAGTTGTGGTTAAAGAAACAATCATTAGAGTGAACCGGCAACCAACAGAATGGGAAAAAGTTTTGCAAGCTACCCATCTGGCAAAGGGCTAATATCCAGAATCTACAAAGAACTAAAACAAAGTTACAAGAAAAAACAAACAACTCCTTCAAAAAGTAGGCGAAGGATATGAACAGACACTTTTCAAAAGAAGACATTTATGCAGCCAACAAACATATGAAAAAATGCTCATCATCACTAGTCATTAGAGAAATGCAAATCAAAACCACATTGAGATACCATATCACGCCAGTTAGAATGGCGATCATTAAAAAATCAGGAGACAACAGATGCTGGAGAGGATGTGGAGAAATAGGAATTCTTTTGCACTGTTGGTGGGAGTGTAAATTAATTCAACCATTGTGGAAGTCAGTGTGGCGATTCCTCAAGAATCTAGAAATAGAAATTCCATTTGACCCAGAAATCTCATTACTGGATATATACCCAAAGGATTATAAATCATTCTGTTATAAAGACACATGCACATGTATGTTCATTGCAGCACTACACAATAGCAAAGACCTGGAACCAACCCAAATGCCCATCAATGATAGACTGGACAAAGAAAATGTGGCACATATACACAATGGAATACTACGCAGCCATAAAAAAGGATGAGTTCATGTCCTTTGCAGGGACATGGGAATCTGGAAACCATCCTTCTCAGCAAATTGACACAAGAGCAGAAAACCAAATACTGCATGTTCTCACTCATAGGTAGGTGTTGAGCAATAAGAACACATGGACTCAGGGAGGAGAACATCACACACTGGGGTCTGTTGAAGGGTGGGGGACTAGGGGAGGGATAGTGGGGAGTGGGGGAGATTGGGGACGGATAACATCAGGAGATATACCTAATGTAGGTGATGTGGGGATGGAGGCAGCAAACCACTGTGGCATGTATGTGTATACCTATGTAACAATCCTGCAAGATCTGCACATGTACCCCAGAACTTAAAGTATAATTTTATATATATACATACATATATATATATATATATATATAATAAAATTAAAAAAATAAAAATTGGTTGTGGTTTCAGATATATAGAATAGAATAGAAGAAACATGGGAAGTCTTTCAGCAGAATGGCTGCTCAGGTACTTGACTGTAAAACTTGTGGAATCCACAGGTATTTGCCTTCACCTGGGTATACAGGCATTGCTTGAATCAAGTGGCCACAAAGGCCCATTTCAGATTGATAAAGTTACACTGAGTGAGTACATACTTGACATAAATGAGTTCTTATGTCAACCAGAAGACACGTACGAGAATATTTATAGCAACTGTATTCATAGTGTCTCAAATTGGAAACAACCCACATGTCCATCAACAGTAGAAAGGGTAAGTAAAACATGATGTTTCACACAGTGGAGTATTACACAGCAATAAAAAAGAACTACAGATATACTTAGCACGTTGCTAAGTGAAAGAAAGCAGACACAAAAAGAGTACATTCTGTACAATTCCATTTTTGTGAAGCTCAAGAACAGAAAAGATGAATTTTTGGGGATAGAGGTCACCTTTCGGTGGTGGGGGCAGTATTGATTGGAAGGGTACATGAGGGAAGCTTTTGTGGGACTGGATTACAAATATCATTGCCTTTCTGAAAAGCGATTTGGAAAAGGAATAAGCTTAAAGTAGCCAAACAGTCCTTCTAGTTCTGTGGTTTCACATTTAAAGAAAGATGTCATTGTAGCCACGTGAGCATAGACTCTGAGAGAAGTCCAGTATTCTCATTAATATCCATTCAATCATTTACCTCTAAAATTCTATCAAATATGACATTTATTGACAGATAGTTGTTGAAAGAACAAATGGATGAATGAATTATTTTCAATTATTCACATAATTTTATAGTGAGACGAGTCATTTGCTGACCAGCCACTACTTTGACACTTGAGTCAATCAAAATATTAGTGGTCCAGATTCAATAGTGAGAGCCAGTCACAGTCTTCTCAGAAGCTAAGGTGTCTGGGAAGACCCAGAGGCCTAGGGCTAGACCACTGGAGCATTCCAGGCCTTGGCTCCTGACTCCAGCTGAACTTACTCTGCTCTTTGGACTTCAGGCCTTTGAACTAATGCGTGCCCTTGCAAGATTTCCCAACTTCCTTGTTTGGACTGGAGAGGAATGAGAAACACCATTCTTATGGTATTTCAGGATCTTGTCTTCCTGTCCAGTCCCTAAAGGAGGAAGTTCAGAGAGGGGTAAAAGTTCAATCCAGTCTCAACATTTACAAACCATCCGGCCACCCCCTTGTGCCCTGAGCATGTCTCCCCTGAGAGTTTATTCCCTCCACCCACCTGAGTCCCCTTTGCAGTGTTTTTCCATGGCAGTCAAGGCCTCTATCCCCCATCTACCCACACCCAAAAAAGCTCTCCAAAAGGATTTTTCTATCCTGGCTTGAAATTTTAGCACCTTTTTGAGAACAGATCATTATTACAATAATAAAAACCTTGGGCATTGAGTGAATCCTGCTATTTTCAAAATCCTTGTGATCCTAGGAAATAGGTTACAGCAGGCATTATTTCCTCCACTTACAAAAGTGCAAAACATGGGGGGCTCAGAGAGGTTAACAGATTCTCTCAAGGTCTCACAGTAGTACCAGGCAGGAGCGGGGGCCGGAATCCACATTCTGACTGTGAACTCATTTCCATCCTTCTCCTAGGCTCTCTTCTGTGAGTCAGTTCACAGCTTCTGACTCTCGTCTTCCACTTTGGAGGTGAAGACGTATCCTGCAAATGAGAAGGCCCAATGTCACCAGGGAGATGGAAACTAAGAATGGGCTTTAGGACCTGCCAAGAGTCCAAAGTGGCCTCTGGTGCCTTTCCTATATTCCCAGGGCCCATCATGGAACTTGACACCAAAGGGTCCTCCTTAAAAGGTGCTGATGTGAGGCTGCAAGCCTAGTGCTCCGGAGATCCTAGCCAAAGCATGGCTGGGAGGTCAAACCATAAAGCAGGGAGGATTGACTAGAGGCCTTCCTGCCCACCTGTGAGCTTACTGTGTGCCAACAACTTAAAAATTTTGACATGGATTATCTCAATAATCCAATGATTTTATGAAATAGGCAATTTTCATCAGAGTTTTATAGGAGGGGAAACCAAGGCTCAGATAAGTGGCTTGACCAGGATTACTCAGGCAGTATGTGGGGGTGTCAGGATTCAAACTCAGGCCTCTAAGTCCAAGCCTCTAAGCAGGTCCCTCCAGAGAGAACTGGTCCCAAGGCCAAGGAGGTTCTCAGTCCACTGGAAGCTTCCAGTTGCCTGTTCCCTGGACTGATATGTCACCTCCGTCAACAGATTTGCCTGCTTTAGACATTTGGTAACTTGCCTTCTATTCTTTTCCCCCTCCTCTCCTCATTTAATTTTCTCATCCTTCCTGTTTCTCACATTTTAAAAGGTGGTCCCCCTCTTTTTCTTCCTTTCCTTCCTCTCTGCCTCTAGCTTTCCTTTCTTACTTCTACAAATTGTTCCTCCTCCTCCTCCTCCCCCACTACCTCATTTCCTTCCCCCACCATCTTGAGATCCTTCTCTTCCAGCAATGTTGGCACAATCTTAAGTTAGAATACAGAATCATCTTGAGGAGGGCTTAGGATGCCCTCAGAAGCCATCGGTTCTTTCTCTCATGCTGGATGAGTCAACCAGCCCAAGAGACCATCCATTCATTCAACACATATTTCCTGGACACTGCTCAGTGCCAGGCACTGGGCATACAATGATGAGTAGAAGCAGACATTAACCAAGTACTCACACTACAAATGTAAAAATACCATTGGGTTAGTACAATCAAGGAGAGAGAACTCTACCAACAGGACAATAGTGGCCCCTGGGCTGGCCTGTAAGTAATACTAGCTAGGTACATCTTAAGGAGGACCTTCCTCTGTGTCTGACTGTTGTAGGTGGCATTAATCAATGTCTCAACGTGTTTAATATTCACAATAGTAGCGTGAGGTGGTGCTATTACTGGCCCCATTTTACAGATAAGGAAACTGCAGCATAAAGAAGTGAAATGTTTTGCTCAAGGTCAGAAAGCTAGTGAGTAGCAGGGTCAGAATTCAAGCCTTGACCCTGAGCCTGTGCTTTCAAAACCCACGCTATGTTGCTGAGAAGGCAGGGAAGGCTTTCCTGAGCAGGTGACCATTGGGGTGAGATTTAAGAATAAGCAGAGCTGGATTCTTAAAATGTTGCTGTTCCCCTCATGCCCCTGTCCATGGCAGAAATCACTAACTCATTACAGCACCCCTTTTCTCCAATCAGGACTGAACTTCACATTCCTCAAGAAGAGTACTCCAAGAAGTCCCTCCTGATGGATCCAAATTGGTCCAAGATTTAAAACCTACTTGTCACCCTGGGATTTGCTCATCTGAAACCAGCAGGCACCCTAAAACCACCTTGATGTAGCTTTGAAGTCCCTTCCCCTGTGACAATGAGGCAGCAACCGTCAATGGGGTACTTGTTGTATGAAGCAGTGTGGCTTTTCCAGCATGGTAGGGACTTACCTGGACTGGGTCTTCATTTTCCGGGAACAGCGTGAAAGAGAAGGGCAGGGGAACTGAAGGTTGTGTGAACTTCCATAGGGATTGTTTGGGGAATGAACATCAGCTGTGGACCATGCATCAAGCGGACGACTCACAGCCAAACAGAAATGATGCCAAGAATGGCGAGTCATGGCGAGTCCTAAACATCAGCTTCCAAGCGAGAATTCAAAACATCTGCTCAAGTGCTGACCTCCACACTGCATTCCTCATATTCCCGCCCTGCCCAGCTGTTTGCCGGCAGGCAGAGCCCAGCTCCCTGTGAAAACCCAGAACGCCCGAGGGCAACGTGAGATGGGGTGAGGGTTGCTGGGAAGGAGGGCACTGTGGCTGAAACAAGGCTCCTAAAATCACTTACACCTTAGACTAGTTCCTCCATTTTACTTAGGTCCCACCATTGTTTCAAGCACTCACATTACATATTGTCTTTTCAAAAAATATACATTTAATATGGTTATACTTGTATGAATAGATCAGTGTGATATAAGTGATATTTAGTAACCGATAATTACTACATGTTAGCCATCTGCTATTCCTGAGGGTTTCACCAGACCCTTTCATAAAAGCAAAATGATACTCTGCAGACAAATTATATAACATTAACAGAATATTTTATATGCGAAATGCTGTATTTCTTTACTTTTCATTCAACCGAAAATGTACACAGTTAGTAACAAGCCATTTCAGCTGCATATTTATCCAAAACATTTCATAGGCAAAAAAAGTCAAGTGAGAAAAATAACAGTTCAGCCACATGAGGGCTAGGAAAACACATTAGAAAAGGGATCCTCATTACAATAATAAACGAGGGTCCAATTAAGGCTGCCACACGCAGGGCGGGTCCGTACTTGGCAGGGAAAGCCACGCTGAGGAGGTTTTGCCCTTGACTTGGAGAGTGTCCCCAGCACCCTCACCAGCATTCCCAGGCTGGAGCTGCTACAGCTGCCTCTGTCCCCGAGACGACAGCCACAACTCCAGCCATTTTTCAGCCCCACATTTTGGAAGTGCTTCTTTTGTGTGCACAGACATCACTTTCCAGGCATGTTTGGGCTGCTACTTTATCCTGCAATAAGCCTAACTACCCCAGAACTTGCAGCGGACAAGTAGGAAAGGAATAGGGCGCCGAGTTCTGCAACATGGCAGTGGAAGGCGTGTCTTAATATCCATGAACTTGGGCTTGGAGGCCCCAGGACCAGAAGCAGGGGGTGGGGAACCTGACTCCCGGTTGGTAGCATTTGCCAAATGAGTGTGACGTGCACAGTCCAGGGTCAAAAGCAAGCGAAGAAAGCTGGGACAAAGGTGTAGTGTGCTCAGACAGTTATTTACTTTCTCTAAGCCTCAGTTTCCTCATCTGTACAATGGAGGCATCATCTTTACCTTCTGAATTGTCCGAGAATTAAATGATATTATATTTGGCAAGTGCGAAGCACAGCGCCTGGTCCCTAAGAGTCACTTAATAAATGTTCGCTCTTCTTATTCTTAAGCTGATAGTCTAGTTGGGTAGGTAAATGAAATATAACCACATGAAAGAGGAGGGAATAATCACGGAACAACACGGCGGCAAATGCAAAACAGTCGGGAGCGGATTAAATGCAAGGCATTAAAACATTTGTATCCGAGGAGGTTCACAGAGGGAAAGTGGGGCTGAGCAACAAACCCTGCCTGGAGGAGGCGGGTTTCACATAAGAATTTCTCTGTGTTTCACATCCTCAAGGGTGCTGGTCATTTCTAGGCACTGGCAAATCTTGGGAGGCCTCTGGGGCAGATCTATTCCCCCCTGGCTCCAAAAATCAGTTCAACAGTAGGGTCTATTTATGGTAACTTGTGCCCAGTGGAATAGGCTTTCTCCCAGGGTGGATGATTGAGAAGGGCAGGAAATTCACAGAGGCACTGAATGTCCGTGTCAGCAGTTTACTTCTAATTAATCTTCTCAGAATTGCTCTATCTGTGCTTGCAAGAGCCTTCAATATTTACCTCCCAATTTCTTAAAGGGGCCAGGGCCTTTAAAAAATATATATGAACATTTAAAAACCTCCCAACTAATAGAAAATCTATGTTAAATACCGTTACATGGCCATTTCCCATCTCCTATACATAGTCACAGAGAGAGGGTGATGGAGAGGTAGGTAGAAGGGAGACAGAGAAGAGGAGAGAAGAGAACCTGAGAATAGAGGGAGGAGGACACCAGGAAAGACCAGGATGGCCAACAGCAACAGGCAAGGAAAGCAGAGGGGAGCGTGTTCAACCAGAGCCTCCCTTGAGGAGGCAACTGTGTTGCTGCAATGCCTGAGCAAGCGTGGGAGGTTGGCACTCCGGCTGAGTGGGGCCCCATTCTCACCCAGCTGCCTCCGACCTTTTTATCTGGAGACCCAGCTCCGCAGTGTTCAGGTCCACATCCCTCGCTCTATCTGCCCATGCTTTCAGCCAGCCTGGGTTTGATGACGACTCATCAAGCGCAGTTCAGATTCAGAGACAAATCTGTTGGACTGTCAGCTCCTAAGGGGATCCATTTTGTTTGCAAGGCAAGTGAGGTACAAGAGCACTCTATTCTCTAGAGTTTCATAATGTGGCCGAAAGTTCAGTTTACATTCAAAGTGTTCGAATCCAAACTTACCATAATATAGGAGCTATTTAAAGGAGCTCAGCTTTTTAGAATGAATAATTCATGTTAGTTCATCTGGTTTAGGAAGCTGGCATATTAGATTTTCTTAAAGCGGAATTTCTCTTATGTTGTGTTTATTGTTAATATGGTCAATTAAAATGAGTGCTTGACAAAAGCTTGTATCACAGATTTCATAGTAAATGATGGAGCAGGGCTGGATCCAAACAGATGGGCTTAGTATTTATTGAGCATTTACTAAGTACCCATCCTACACAGAAAGTCAGGAGATACAAAAGAAAACATATTCCACCTAGACTGCCTTCGGTGTCCTCGTCTACAAAATGAGGTGTTGGATGAAATTATGCCTAACAAGACTGCTAGCCCCAGTAGTCTATGGTTCCGTAGTTGATCTAGGCTCAAGGGGGCCTCAAAATCTTGCAGGAATAAAAACACAACACATACCTCCCAATGCCTGAGGTCAGGGATGGATGTGCCATGGCAGTTGCAGAAGGTCTAAAATGCGTTTCTGCAGTCTGTGGGACATGGGTGGGGCCTTCAAAGATGGAGAAAAGTCTCCAGAGAGGACCAGTGGAAGGCTGAGTCAAGTGGGCATGCTCGATGAGGGCTGGGAGCACCGTGAGGACAGCAGGTACTAGGGGATGAGTGAGATGTCACATACAGAGCCACCAAACCAGGCTCTGAGGAGTGAGACTGTGTGTGTGTGTGTGTGTGTGTGTGTGTGTGTGTGTGCGTGTGTGATGGAGTCTTGCTCTGTCGCCTAGGCTGGAGTGCAATGGCGCAATCTCCGCTCACTGCAACCTCCACCTCCCAGGTTCAGACTCCCTGAGTAGCTGGAATTACAGGCATGCACCACCACACCCGGCTAACTTTTTTGTATTTTTAGTTGAGACAGGGTTTCACCATGTTGGTCAAGCTGGTCCTGACCTTGTGATCCACCCGCCTCAGCCCCCCAAAATGCTGGGATTACATGTGTGAGCCACTGCGCCTGGCCAGGAGTGAGACTTTGAAAGGACAGCAAAGGAACCACATAGGTTTCCATACAAGGGAGAGACCAGATGGGTTCCAGCCTGGCAGCAGCATGGAGACAGGGCTGCCATGAGGAGGGCAGCTTTCCCCTTGATAGACGGCACCCCTAAGAGGTTCCCACAATGCTGCTAAGGTCTTCCTTGTGGGGCTTTCTCAGGGCCTGGGTGACCTGAGGACTTTTTCCTTGAAAGTTAATTAATTAAGCAGGCTTTTGCATCTTTGAGGAGAGTGTTCTGGTAAGGTATCACCTTGAAAGTATATAATGTTATCTCTCTAAGTTTTTCTGTTTGTTTGTTTTAATCTCTTTTTCCTTTTTCACCCCTCACATAGAGGCTCTGTCTTTGCAGTAAACTGGTTTTGACCTTGCTTGTCAATATTAGCCCCACAGCCTTGGGCAAATTACTTAATCTTCCTAAGTCTCAGTTTTCCTACCTGTAAAATGGCATAGTAACAGTACCTGCCTAACAGGGCTGTTGGATGACTGAATGAAGTGAACGGTCTAGCATATGTGAAGAGTCTAGCACAGTGCCTGGGATAGAGAGCACTTATTACACATCCCAACAGGACTGCTAGTGAGTGACTGATGCATTGGATTATCTCGTGCTTAAACCTTGTGGGTTCAAGGAAGAGGAGGAAGAAATCTCAGAGGAGCAGCTGGAGAGGGCTTTGGAGGTGGAAACACAAGGGCAAATGGACCGAAGGATGAGTGTCCCAGGAAGATGGGGAAGCGGGGCAGGTCTGGCATCACGATTCATCTCTATTTAGTTGTTTTTGCACAACAACTGCTTGAGAGGTGCATGTAAACAGCAGCTTCAAGACCCTGGAGAGCTTTGTAGATAAGCTCTGGGTTAAACTGACCTCTTGGAATGCTTAGGAAGAATTTCATTTCAAAAAAACAAATTTTGTACCTTGTTTGTCTTTATTATTATCAACCGAGGCACAAAGTTGTTTATCGAACTGTCTGTGCTCGTCATGCTATTCCCGAGAGGTCAGTGGGTCCAGAAAACGCCAAGCCTCTAAGATGTTCCCAAACCAAAATGCCAAGGGGCCTCTTTTAAAGAACTAGCCTAGTCTGTGATCGGCTCTCACAAATACTCTTTGACTACAGATAGATTCCCAGCCAAGGATATTTACACTAATATCTCTCTTCTCTGAGTTTCAATTAATAGCTTTGTTAACATAGCTATCATTTATCAAGCCTTTACTATGATCAGGTACATAGATAAGATTATTAGATCAGCTTATAAAATACCTTACATTGGTCCAATGTAATAGATCCCATTATTATGTCCATTTTTGCAGATAAGGAAACAGATCTAGAGAGGTTAAGTAACTTGACCAAAGTCACACAGCAGTCAAGTGGCAGAGATAGGACTAAAATCCAGGTTTGCCTGATTCTGATTCTTAATAACTATACCCTCCTGCCCCCTAGATATGAAGGCAATTGGGTATTGGGAATAAAAAAGGCATATAAGTCAGATGGATAAGGAAAAAATGGAAGGGTTTTCAATGGTACCCTGGGAAAGATGCAGGAAGATGGTAAGGGGAACAAACACAGCTGCAGAAGCGCACATCGTTAGCTTGTATGGAGAGGGCAGGGGCACACAAGTCGAAGGAGCTGGTGCCATGTGCTTTGGCAAGATGGTACCATGAAGAATCCACATTTGATAGTCCCGAGTATTTAGGAGCCAAGTCGCGTTAAGAAATGCCTAAATACTGGGTACAGCCCTCACTCCCCCACCTTTCCTGTTTCAAGCATCTGGATCTACCCGGGTCTTAGGCGAGGGAGGAGAACTCCTGCCTCAGGGGAGTTGAGGCCCCAGAGATAGGAGGCAGCTGCCAAGGACTGGAGAGTCCTCAAATAGGAAAGCACCGGACATTTGGAAGCAGGACAGACGCAGAAAAGAAAATGCCTTCTAGGTGTGCATCATCTGCAGCAAAGTAAAGCAAATTTACAAGCGTGTTATGGAAACTGCAGGAGAGGGAAATCATAGAAAGTTTCTAGTGAACAAGGAAATTGGAAATGGAAATTGGAATCTCCCAGTGCCGTGCTGATGATTATTAATTTGAACTGTGTACAATGTTATTGATAGTGTCTTTGTTACTGTCTTCTTTCTGCTTTATCTTAGCGATTACACAAATATTCAAAAGGCTTCCAATGGTTCATTGTCAACCTCCTTGTCCCGATCCTATTTTTCCTATAACATCTTCAATTCCTTAAACCTCAGTCCTCCTCCATTGGAAGTTCTCCTCCTGCCTGGACAGAACCTATACGTGATGTGCTCCTGGCCGGCCATGACTGTGCTTTCCATCTCTGGAATCCCTACCAGGCTAAGCCTGGTCAAATAAACACGTGCTGTGTGCTGAACACTTCTCAGCTTTCCCTGCCCTGGTTGTGTGACAATTCTGCAACTCACACTGAAAGGCAGCAGGAGAAGGCAGTTGCTCCTGGTTTCTGCCAAGATGGGGTGCAGAGCAAAAGCCTGTCCCGGTGTGGGTTTTGGGGGTGCTCTACAGGGCGGGGGAAGAGACTGACAGGATTTGCCTAAATCTCTGCATTTTCCCTGGGCAGCGAGAGTTGGAGGTGGAGGTAGTTAGGGGCATAGGAAGCCCACCATGTCCAGGACAATGAAAATAAAGAGCAAGCGTGCATGTCCTGGACCAAGTCGACCCCCCTGCAAGATACAAAGATGGCTCAGGGCCTGCCTGGGAACAATTCCCTTGGTGTGGACCCCAAACTTGGAGGAAAACTGAAGAGCAGAACAATTTCCATTCATGAAGAAAATGAGGAGGCCGAGTATCTTTTCAATGAGTCAGCTGTAGGCAAAGGGATTTATTTATAATATTATTATTTGGTAGAAAAGAACTTACTATGGCCAAATGTAAAAAGTATTTTTTTTTTGATAAGTTAAAGAGATTAGGAAAAATCGGGCCGATTTTGACAGAGAATGGTGTGTAAACGAGAGGTGTTATCAGTGAGAATCTGGCATCAGCTCCATTTTGTTATGGTGAAAAATATCAGTATTATTTACTAAGAAGATTAGGGTTGAATTGGAAGAGAGGCTGGTTGTTGTGTGCAGATGGAGATAAGATAAGGATTTTACCTTCTCTGCAAAGCCAAATGCAGCACACACAGCGCTGTTATCTCGGAGCTGGCAAGCAGAGGGATATTAAGATGTACGTTGTAATTACCAATGGCAGGAGCAAATTTCATAGCGACTATTTTAAACCCTAATAAAACGCCGGCCTTTAATTATACAGCTTTGAAATATTTTTTTCAGTTAATTGCAACCAGGGAAAATAAAATCAACCTCATATTTGAAACTGATTCTCACAGGGAAAGCCTTCGGCCTGGCGCTCCAGCTGCCTCTAAGCGTGGTGCTGCTGAGCAAGGGGGCTGCCTTGGTTCTGAGTTTGCAGGTTGTTCCATCGATCCTCTCCCTCCCTGCCTACCCCCAGCCTCGAGTAGGGAGAAGGAGTTAGAAAGGGTGAAGCCTTTCCAGGTAGAATTCGATTTCCCCAGGAAGCCACATGCTCATCCCACTGAGAGCGAAGCCTGATTTCTGGAAGCAGGAGGCAGGTGGGATGTGGAGAGGGGGAGAAAGGAGGGCTTGAGACCGGGGCAGGCTTTCTGCTCTGCAGAGGAACCCTCAAGGGCTCTGATCTGGGAAACATTCAACCCTATCACACCTCCCCCCAGGGCACACTGAGGATGTCCACCTCTGCCCCAGCCACCATCCTGTTCATGCATCTCCCATTTCTCAGGCTCATTGATCCTTCCTCTCAAGTCATTAACCTCTCCCTGTCCCCACATTAATAAAAATAATAACAATAGCAGTGGCACTGGCAATAGTCGTAACAGCTGCAACATACCAGGCACTGTCCTAAGCACTTTATATGCTTTATCCCATATAAACGTCACAGCAGCCCTCTGAGACAGGTACGTACCTGGCTCAGAGTGTAATTTTCCTGGGATCATGCCTGGGGTAAAGTAACTTGCCCAGGATCACACCTGGGGTTGCCACTCGGGTCTGTCTCTTCATTACCAAGCATAGACTCACCCCTCCTTTTCCTCCACTGTACCACGGCTCTTGCTTGGCCGGGGCCTCATCAACTCCTTCCTCTGACATCATTTCACACCTGGCCTCTGTGCCGTCATCACCTTCTGAGTCCTCCTCCTACTCCACTCTTGTGTTGGCAAACATCAAGACCCTCTCTGTTACCTCCATCGTCTGGCCCCAACTACCTTTCCTCACTCGTCATCCACTTCTTCCGCACAGGACCCTTGCAGCCCAGGAAGGTCGACCCGTGGCTCACCACACCCACTTATTTTCTTCCTGTCTAGAACCCCAGAAGGCCTCTTTCCACTCAGCTGTTATTCCAAACCCAGTTCAAACTATGCTGTCTCCTGACGCCCCCGGCCCCTGCAAGCCCTGACGGTGCCCTGTCTTGTCCACCATCTGACCCTCTTTCCACACTTGCCTGTGGTGCCTTCTTTGGATAATTTAGAACGTAAGCTCCCGAGGGCAGAGGAGTGGCACCTTATCGTATCCCCAGTAACACACCATTTATGTGAGACTCTAATAATTTACCGATAATTATCAATTAATAATTGGTCAGTTATCTTTTAATATTTGTGTGTTTTATTTCACCTAGGGACTGTAAACTGCTTGGTGGCAGGAACTATACGTGAATTCATTTTACACTCTCAGCCCAGACTGCCTGGGATGGGAAAGGGCCTGGATATATATCTTGGTCCAAGTGGTGGGAAAACCCCTAGCCAGGAAGCTGAGAGATTGCACAACCTTAACTAGTTTGTGTCACCTTATATCCCATAACCCCAATCTCCTATGTAAAATGACTCCAGTAACACCTACCCTATAAAGTGTGGGATGTAGGGATTCAATGATAACAAGGAATGAGAAAGACTTCTGGCTTGTTGGTAAATAACTACCTCCTCCCAGGTGCTGCTGGATTCTGAAGTCTGTTTCGTTGGCTGGCACAAAAAAGAAAATCTCTCATCCTATACCACTGGCCCCTGAGCTCTGGCCACACAGTAAGCTGCAGGCAGGCAAGAGGGCACTACCTCAGGGAACCCTGGTTGGGCTCTGAATGAATTGGGAGGGTTCTTCTAGAATCCTCCTTGGGGCTGGCAGGAGGCAGGGAGAATGGAACACTGAAGGTTTTCCCCATGGAAATGAAACAACCCAATCAGATACTCCCCCTACTTGGATCACTTTTATTCGGGGCATCAGGTCTTCATTTAATATTTACAAGACCCTCAAAGTGAGCACTATTATTATCCCTATTTTACTGATGAGAAAACCAGCTTAAAGAAGTAACTGTCAGCTGACTGTCGAAACCACTCTCACCCTAAAGCTGCGCTCTTAACCACTATGCCTTACAGCTTCACACGAGGCCAGCCTGCACAAAATGTGTATGCAAAAAGAGATATTTGATTATGCAGATTTAGTGCACACCGGTATGGTATATGGGTATCTTTGCAGCCATCCCACCTGTCTGTCCCACTCTGGCCATTCCCAGACTTCCTGACAGTTAGAAATGACCAGGGCTTTGTGAGTCTCCAGCTTTGAGGAATTGGGGCCCATTCAGCCGCAGTGCCTGGCAGCAGCCCGTTAGCCAAATAGCAGGAGCCAGTCAGCACGTGCTCATGATCACAGAGCTCCAAGATTGTCTTGAGTGGCTGCAGCTGGCCCTCCGGTTGCAGTCTTTGTGGGTGCTGGCTGGTGTTGGGGCTCTCACTGTCCCAGAAATGATTAATACCCTGATACTATCTTGATGGCTTTAGGAGACACCCCTCCATGGACTGGGATGCTACTGGTTGATATAAAATGATATATTTTTTTCAATCTATTTCACGGTGGCAGTAATTCAGACAAGGAAATGTCTTTGCCTTCTACTGGAGCTTTATGCTGCATTTTAAAAATCACGGAAAAGGATGAAGAGAATTTTTCAGAGAATTTTATACATTAGTAACTAGGAGCTCAGAAAATGAAACACTTTCTAAATTTCAGATATTGAACAAATAGCTTTCCCTCCCTCCTGAACAACAATGATTATCTCCGCCTCTTCCAAAAGCCACGCAGCCCAAGGGAACTACAGAAAGATAGAACACAGCTAGAGGAAGGTTTGACAATATGACAGTGTTTTCCTGATTTTTCGCCCAGGAGCAGCTCTATTTATTGGTTTCCTTGAGCAATTATCCATTATTTTTGCAGCCTGTTTTGAAGGGATAGAATGCATAATTTTATGCCACCGACTAAAATTAATTTATAGATTGTGTTATATCTTTGTTCCTCCCACATTTACGATGTTCTTAAGGTGTTTTGTCCCTGGCCAAAGTATATAATGACCAAAGCAGCTCTTTAAGAGAAAAAGATCTGTTACAACTGTGGGTTTGCTTTCTTCAGGCCATCTTCTGTCTTCCCTTGGCTGCACGCAACAAGCTGAGGGCACTGGTAATAGTCATGTTTTAAGAGATTCCTGAAGCTTCTGATTTTGCAGCAAATACAGAATTCAACAAAGTCTGAGCTACCCATTTGCCAGTGGGAGGCTGTGGTTTGATAGAATTGGCCAGCAAGTAGCTGGTAGCTAGTAGATAGAGGGGTCTGGGAACTTATAGGGATTGGTGACAGGAAAACTGTGATCAGAGAATTAAGCTTGAACATTTACTATAAACCTTTGCAAAACATTATTTCTGTGAAAGTTAAACAGGTATGTAGTTTAAAAGTAAAAAAAAAAAATGTGATTCTAAAAGGATTTACCCAATTTCCTTTTCACATTTTCCAGAGGCCACCATTTCACATTTTTAGCAGCTTTTTCTATTATTTACTTCCATATAGCTAAATGAAATGCTTATGCTATTATTTCTAGAATTTTCCATTTTAGACACTGTCTACTAGCTTCCTACTCAGGAAGATGAGGAGTTGGCTTTCTTACATCCCCCTGTCTTCCCATTCACCTCTGCTCCCTCTCTACCGACACCTTCTCTGGCCTGGTGCTTACAACATAGTTGTATCCTAATTTCCCATAGAGTCAATATTTATCATTTATATTACTATGATTATGAAAATGCCATTTCCTGTTGAGCTGTGTGTAGTCTATGATTATATTTCCTTTCTTGGTCTACAGCAGAGTTAATGATTCTCTCCCTTTTGCTCAGTTTTCTAATATACTTAACACTGATTTATCCCTAAATGTTGTAAATCTTCTCTCAATATGTTCAAAATATTTTATCCATTTTATTTTTTTCCTAGAGACTTGCATCCCATAGCTCTCTCTGCTCCTGCTTTAATCTGGACAGGTTATTTCCTAGGTTATTGTACAGTTATTGCCCTGGGATTGTTCCTGGGATTATTCTGGTGATTCTATCAGTTTTTCTCTTGTGTTAGATTTCCTGTTTCTGGCAACCAATGTCTTCTTTTTTCTTGGTTTACTCAGTAGCATCATAGTAAAAATATATGTAAGATAAGCGGGGGGGGGGCAAATATTTTTTGAGCTCGCATATGAATGAAAATGTCATTATTTTACCTATATACTTGATTGATAGTTTGGCTAGGTATAGAATTCTATAGTAAAAATAATTTTCCTCCAGATTTTTAAAGCATTTCTCTATTTCTCAGGATTACATATAATTCTAAATATATTAAACCAGTAAACTCAATATATTCAACAAGGAAACTCATATCAGTGATTATCATAGTAGTAACCTACTGATAGATTTTAAGAACTAGAGAAAAGTTGAAGGGGGAGAACTCACCATGTAATAGGTATAGACTGATTAAGATAATAGGAATGGTAGCAGTAACTTATAGTCTTCAAACTCCCTTGCTTAGTAAACTTCAATGTCTCCTCCACTCCCCTCCTAGAAGATCAAGTTCAGTCTCCCCTAAAGAGCTCTCCCAGTTCCCAACCACCTCATGCCTTCCCAGCATGCCCACTCCAGTCCAGTTCAGCTAAGCTATTCTTATTATCCCTATTTAATTTTCCTCTCTACCCACCAGGAATTCTCTTCCCTAAAAGAGTCTCCCTTAAAACTAATCCTACACATTTCTGAGGCCTATGTCAAAGCCCATCTTATTCATGAGACTAGGGTACACTAACATGCCACATACTCAGGAGCAGCTCACTCAGCCTTCCCCTCCAACCCCCTTGTAGTTTGAGAGATTCAAAAGCTGAAAATTAATTTCTGAAAATTTCTTGCAAGTACGGTTCTGGATTTGTTTTTGTTTTTGTTTTGAGAAAGAGTCCTACTCTGTTGCCAAGCTGGAGTGCAGTGGTGCCATCATGGCTCACTGCAGCCTCAAATTGCTGGATTTAGGTGATCCTCTCACCTCAGCCTCCCCAGTAGCCGGGACTACAGGTGCATGCCATCATGCCTGGCTAAGTTTTTGTATTTTTTTGCAGAAGTGGGGTTCACTAAGTTGCCCAAGCTAGTCTCAAACTCCTGGGCCCAAGTAATCTGCCCCACCTTGGCCTCCCAAAGTGTTGGGATTACAGGAGTGAGCCACTGTGCCTGGCCCAGTTGTGGATTTGAATTAGGTTCTGCCTAACTAGATACACTCACACAAGATTTGGAATTGAATTAAATCAACTTGGAATTTGGAACTGATGTATTCGCCATAGTATCTGAAGAAGAAAAAAGTAGATAAGGTTAAAAGTAAAAAAAAGGAGTCTCCTTCCAACCCATCAAGGAATCAGTCTGTCACCCTCAAGGCTGACTACTTGGGTGAACCAGGATCTGTCTATTTCATATAGTTACTTAATACATATTTGCTGAATGAAGAATTATTGATCCCTAGAAAGCTATTAAAGATCTCAAGGACTGAGGTCCTTATCACTCCCACCTCTAAATTAAACCAAAAAAGACAGAAAAAAAGAATTTAAAAAGATGAGGAAAAGAAAAGAATTTCCCAGTAAACTGACCTTGCCCTTGGGAGTTCAGAGTCATCATCTACAGTGGTGGCCAAGGAGGCAGTGGCAGAAGCTGGAGATGGTTGGTTAATTAACCTTGCACATCCCGTCTATAGAGTTCTCTGCCCAGTTCTGCCTGGCTGCAGGCCTTTCTGTTTTGTTCACTTTGGAGGCAAGTTTCTCTCCCCCAAAATTCCCTCACTTCATCTGGTATCCAGTTCATTTTCCACTTGCAAGTGTCACGAGAATCTCACTCTATAACAACAACACTTGTGTATTCTCCCAAATTGAGCTCTGTGAAGCCCCTTATTGTTCTCCAGAGAATTCATGCATATCTGCCATTATGTCACTTCTGACACAGAGAAGAAAGGGAGGACTCCATTGAGAGCAGTTGACAAGGCAAAAACAACATGTTCCCGAGTCAGACAAGTTAATTTTACAGCTTGTTCACAAGGAGTTCTTTGGAAGATGGCATAAATCTAAACACCACCTCTAATTCTATCTCTAAAGGGGCAATAAATATATAAATAAATGTTTCAAAACTACGTGCAGCAGTTAATGAAATGACCAGGGACAACCAGTGTGCTCAGCAAGAATCATGGGAACCAGAAGGGACTGATGAAAGCAGGAGAACCAGAAACAGAAGAAACAACTAAGTTACATTAAGAGATACAACCATGATTAAGCATCTACTGTGTGCCAGGTGATTTCAAGTACATTATCTTATTTAACTCATAAGTTGTGAGTTATATTATTAATCCCATTTTGCACAGGAAGAAACTGAAGGTCAGAGAAGTGAAGTAATTTGTCCAAGGTCACACAGCTAGTGCCTGAGCTAGAATTTTGCCTCTAGGTACTTGATGCTGATCATGAGATCAGTTTAAGTCTTTATCTGTGTATTTATGCAGGTCCCAGGATGCAAACAGATGGTGAGAACCAGGGAAGGAGTTAGGAGAGGGACAATGTCCATTAATGGTTTTAAGATGAACATCAAAGGGAAAGGTAAATGGATGGGAACAACTTGTCCTAAGAAAGGAGTGTCTTACAATTTCTGGTCATCTCTTTACTACAAGGATATAGATGGAAGTTAGACAAGCAGAAGTGCCTGGTAGCCAGGGACAGTCATATGTATTTCTTCGGGGCTTGGATCCTAGAAGACATTCTCCAGTCTGGAATGATTTAGGGAGGCTTCCAGAAACTTAGAGGCAGAAGTGGTATCCTTTTCTTCACCCTGGCTCACTCAGAGCATCTCCATTGTCATCACTTAGATCCATTGGCTTTTCCCTTACGAAATAGAGTTTGAAAACCAATATGGCACTGTACAGCCTTGAATCAACTGTGTGATCAAAATTTCTGTCATTTATTCACATATTCATTCACTCAGTTGGTATTTTTTGAATTCCATTTAAGTACTCAGTTCTGTTCTTAACCCTATAACTCATGAAAGAAAGAAGCCACTTACTCTATCTTGAAAATATTACCGTCTTAGAGGAAAGACGAAACACCCAACTTCGTTACAGAACAGCCTACAGCAGGAATGATCAAATGCCCAAAAGAATGATACAGGTAACATACATACTATTTTGTATTTATTTAAAAAGTAAATGAAATGGCTAAAATTACAAATTTTATGTTATATGTGTTTTTAACACACACACACATTTTTCACAAAACTTTTTTATACTTTAAAATTTTTGCCTTTAAAATTACCTGGCTAAGAATAACTCATTTAAGTCATAATTGACAATGGATTTCTGTCAATATCTTGTCTACCCAGGAATCCTGGGAAGGTACAAATCTATTTTATAAATTATTTTCAAATATAATATTTTATGAATAGTAAATTTAACAATGACAAATACGCAATATGATGTAGATATTTAATCTAGCAAATATAAATTTTGATTTTGTGGGGTTTTTTTTTCTTTCTTTGTTTCTCTCTCTCTCTCTCTTTTTTTTTTTTTTGTTTGAGACAGGGTCTTACTTTTGTTTGAGACAGGGGCTTACTCTGTCACCCAGGCTGGAGTGCAGTGGCACAATCACAGCTCACTCCAGACTCAACTTCCTGGGCTCAAGGGATCCTCAGCCTCACCCTCCCAAGTAGCTGGGACAAAGGTGGGTCCCCCAATGCCCCACTAATTTTTTAAAAAAAAAAATTTGTAGAGATAGGGTTTCACTATATTGCGTAGGCTGGTCTTGAATTCCTGTGTTCAAATAATCCTCCCACCTCAGCTTCTAAAAGTGCTGGGATTACAGGCATGAGCCATCACACACAGCTCTGGTGTTCTTTTAGAATCAAGAGCCAGTAAGTATGTTTTGCATCTGATTGTTGAAAAGAAAACATGTGGATCCTAGGATTGTATCCAGGTGCCCATGAATAAAATGACCTGAAGGTAAGAACAAAAATAAGAGGAATGTTCTCATACACACACACACATACAGAGAGAGAGAGAGAGAGACAGAGAGAGAGACATATAATACATGTGCAATATGAAATGAAAGCTTCCTCTATTCATTTTTTTATTCCTCCGCTGAGAATCACACAAAAAGTTAGAACTACAAAACATATGATGGGTACTGATCTGCTCCACCTCATGTTCTTGGAACTAAGTTTAGGTGAAGGGTCACGGGGATGGATTTTGTTGCCACTAAGGAGATCAGGTGGTACCCATATGAGTGAGAATACTAATAAAAATGGACATGCTATGTATTGCTTGGTCATTACCAACAAGCCTCTAATTTCAAACAAGGAGATTGGGCTCTCTTCTCCCCACATTTGTCCCTCAACTCTCCATCAGTTTTGATCCCCCACTGTAATCAAACTCATATCTTCTAAACACAAAATCTTAGCTATACCTCAGTAGTGCTTGGCAGCTGAAATCTTTTCTATTTAGAATATACCACCTTTCTATCTTGGAATTTTGTACAAGCTAAATGCCTCCTACTAATCTCCGCAAACATGCAGGAAGACAACATGGGTACCACATTGGCTACCAGGGCTGCAGAGAGGATTGTCTCAAAATCCTCTCCATTTATCACAGGAAGGGAGGCGGCGGGGGGTGGGGGGCGGGAGAGGAACGAAGTAGGCTATGCCTTGAGGCTCAAGGCTACTGGATGGCCAATCTGTGCTAGGTTTGCGGGCCAGAAAGTAGGACGATATGAGCTGATAATAGGAGAGAAATACAGGGCACAGTTTCTACTCTGAGGGGATTGTATTTTGGTTGGGGAGATACGTGCAATGATTGGACACCACCACCAAGGATAAGGAAGTCCTGGATTGTGTGAAAGCCACAGCAGTCCAGAGGAGAAGGAAAAGACTCCATGGAAATGATGAGAATTGAACCAGGTCGGGGCCTTCTCCATCTCAGGCACACTGGAGGCTATTTCCCTACCCTGCTGAATCTCTTGGCTTTTCCAGGGTTCTGTCTTATTACAGACTCTTTCCTCTCTTCCTCCTCCTGGAAATATTGGCAAGCTTCTTTAGTCATTTGTGTTTCTTTACATTATAGGCCAGAGGTATAGCTTCTCTGATAGATAATGGCCCTCAGTTAAGAGTAGCAAAAGCTATTTTGCTTGCTGTATTAGCGCCCTATTTTAGAATAATCCTATTCCCTTGATTCTTTAGTATTTACAATTTTTCTAAGTACCGATTATATTTTCTAAGTCAAAGTGGGGTAAAATTAGTGCATTGTATCCTGTTGTTGCTGCTTTCTGGAGTAGTCAGTCTTACATATTTGAACAATACCACCCTGGTGTAATTTTAAAAAGTAAGAGCTTGATTCTTTAAAAAACACTTAGGCGGGCAGTGTGAGCTCTCTCTGAGGATCCTCACATTAGGAGTGTTTTACATACATCACACAAAAGGAAAATGCGTTCTGAGGGGATCGGGGCTCCTCCGAGCTGAGAGCTGGACCTGATGAATTGTGGCAAATGGGCCCGTTTCTGCCAGCTGCACGTTCCCAGCCAGGTGACATCTGAGGCTGCCTGCCAGTAATGGCTTGTGGCTTGGGGAGCGAGAGGGAGGCCCTGGACATGCTCACTGGTGGGGGACCAGGAAAAATCAGGCCCAATCAGAAACAGTAGCTTTCCTCAGTGTTCCCCAGCTAAGCAAAACTGTGCATTTACCATGCAGTCCCCATCCCAAAACTCACAAAATAAAGAATTTGTGATACACTAGGGGAGTAGTGGCTCGAGGGGTTCTGATAGGTCAGTAGAGGGAGAGGTGACTGTGAGCTGGAAGAGTCTGGGGTAGGCTTCCTTTAGGAGTGGGACTTCAGCAGGGCGGGGAAAAGATAACCAGGATTTAGCTAGGCAGAGCAGAGGGCACAACTTCTTGGCTGCCAGCTCCTTGCTTGTTGTGCCAAACTAATCACTTTGCTGAATTTTTGCCCATGCGTCATACACTCTGTCCAACTTGCCCATAAAATATACAGAAAAGCATAGGGGATAATATGACGAATGCTCTGTCATTCATTGCAGTGATGGTACGTGTCACCTCAAACAGGAAAATATTTTGTATTTTTACCATATGAAATCTTTTTTAATAAGATGATTTTTTTTTACAGATAACATAGATTCTCCTATGAACCTCTCCAGTCTCATCCTCCCCATAGGTAGCTACTATAATGAATTGGTTTGTATCCAGTTAATGTTTTATACTTTGTGTGTGTGTGTGTGTGTGTGTGTGTGTGTGTGTGTGTGTGTGAGTTTTATGGGCCTATACTAAAATAATTTCCCTTTTTTTTATTAGGAAGTGGGTGCTGCAAGTATCAGACTCTAAAACATGGAATTGGCTGAGTGGAGGTGGTAGGAAAAAAAAGGCTGGAAAGTTGGGGGACCCTTGACTCGTAACAAGTGTCCCTCCTTGTTCCTTGGGACTTAGGCCACATGCCTACAGGGGTTGTAGTATTAGGGAAAAATTCAGAATCATGGTATGTGTTGGCTACTTCTTACTGCTTTTGGTCAAGTCCTCCAGGATATAGATGGCCACAGGCATTCCTATAGCAGAGAAGAGGAAGACGAAGCAATCGTCACAAAGCTCCCCCGTCCTCTCCTAACACACTGGGTCTTGGCACTCAGGATTGTTTAGAATTACCGTAAGACAATTAAGACAGAGGCCAATAGATCAAAGAACAGGGGCTGGATATAGCTAGGAAGAAGTACTATCAGGACCAAAGATTGTGTCCAGACAAGATTTTGGCTTAAGATTATTAGCCCATAGAACTCCCTGAAGCAAAAAGTTGGGAAACCTGCTAAAAGAACTGTTTTGCCCAAAGAAATGCCAAGACTACTCATGGCAACCCATGACTGTTCAGCCTCGAAGGCGATCCCTCAACTCCCAATCAGGTACCAAAGCAATGTGTTCTTAAAACTGTACAGCCTCAATAAAGAGTTACTCTCCCTAATGCCCATCTCAGACGTGGCCGTAAGGATGAAGAACAAGAGAGATTCTGCAAGGGAGCAGAACTGAGGGCTGCCAGATTAGCTGACAAAGGATCTTACAACATTTGCAGCACATGGAACCCAGCAGACTATGGTGATACGTGCAGTGGACCATGGATCAGTGATGACTGTGTGTGTGCGTGTGTGTTCACCTTTTTCCCTCCTTTTCTGATTGAGAGTTTTTATTCCATTTTGGGTATTCTGAACATGCTCATACCTACATAAAATACACTCATCCCCCTCACAAGAGAGAGATGACCCAGTATGTCAGGAGGGGATGGGGGAGCTTTATGACACTTGCTTCGTCTTCCTCTTTTCTCTGCTATAGGAATGCCTGTGGTCATCTACATCCTGGAGGACTTTACCAAAAGCAGTAAGAAGTAGCCAACGTGGATATCATTGGACCATAGTCACAACTGTTTGGAAGGTAGATAGAGTTCAGATGCAACCTACTTTGCAAATGTTTTCCAATCTCCTCTCCCCCAGTAGCATTTGGTCCCACCATATTGGGACTTGACGGACACGAATTTACCCCACTCAGAGATTCTGGACCTAGATCTGGATGCCGTAACCAAAGGAAATTTTGAGTCATCTCTTTCTTGTGAGGGGGATGAATGTATTTTATGTAGGTATAAACATTTTTATACTGAATGTGAAGGTAGGCAAAGGGATGCACTGTAATAGACATTACTTCTTGCCGCGAAGGACTAATCAATTGATACACAGCATCCATCCTCACCTCTTTCCACATGCCTCCCTGTACTGCAAAGGCTGGAAAGTTAAAACTGAATTTCCAGGACTCTTTTGTTGTTAGGGTTCTGCATGAAAATTAAGTTCTACCAATTATATGCACTTAACGTGGTATTTCTAAAATAATCCTGCAGCAGCACGCATTTTCCAAGCTGTTTTGGCTCTTTTCTCCTGGCAAGCAAGATTGTAGAGATGCCAAGGTCCAGTATCCATTGTGTGTGTGTGTGTGTTAGGGTGGGGGCAGTACTTAGACATATTTGCAAAGTTGGTGACAGCTAACAGTTGTGATAGTGGCAGTGTTTCTGGATACACGCTTCCTGATTCCTGGATCATAGCTATGTCTGTGTATTCTTTAATGAAGAGCTCCCAGTGGCTGCCTGATGCCCTGCTTTTTTTCTTTATGCCAGAGGTAGTAGCAACTGGACTATGATGTTCTAGAAGTCATTAGAGGCTCAACCCATAGTCTGCTCTCTCAACCCTTCGGAGATTTCATAAGCATCTGTTTCTCTGTGTTCAATAGCTGCAGTAGATTTTGTTTCCGAATCCTTGACTGATATCATTGCCTATGCATTCAAATTTCCCCCTTCTTCTATGAAGAGCCCCAATTTTGTTCTGCTTACCTTTTCCCCACTGTAACCCAGTGATTTAAGCCAACCCTAGTGATCCTATTTCCCTTGTAATTGGTTTGGGAGAGAACATGGACACAATTCTGGCCAACGGAGATGTCTAGAGGGGGAAGCCTACTGGGTGGTCTGGCTAGGAGATCTTTGCTTTATGATAAAGATGTGCAGCAAAGAAGTGCTCTTTTCTCTTTCATTGGATGTTGTTGTTTCTGCATGTGGTGCCAGGGATTATGGTAGCCATATGGTGTCCAAGAGAGGAGTTAGGCTGAGGAGAACACATTTTAAATTGCTGAATGGAAATATGGACAATCCTAAATCCTTGATAATATGTTTAAACTGCTGGATTAAATACCTTGGAACTGTCCTACTTCTGGGTCTCTTGTTATGTCAAGATAATAAATCTCTTCATCATTGAAGCCATCTTGAGCTGGGGATTCTTTTATATGTATTTAAAAAATCCTAACTGACAGGATATTCACAAATAATTATATGTTTTATTACACACATGTAAAGTCATAACCAGTATCATGCTGATTTGTATTTTTAAAAATTTACTTACATTAGAGCCTATGTTTTGTACTGTTCTGCAAAATTCTTTTTTCCTCTACATTTTTTCTATCCATGTGGATGCCTTTAAATACAGTCCATGCATGTTGGTCCCATTATATGTAGTAGTTTAACTAAACATAGCACAATTTATTTATTCCTTTTTCTATTAATGGACATTTGGGTTGTTTCTGGTTTTTTACTATCACAAACAATGCTGGAATGAACATTCTTGTAACATCTTCTTGAACACATGTGCAAGTGTTTTCCTAGGCTTTTGACTAGAGATAGACCTGCTGGGTCATACGATGCACATGACACATTTTGCTAGATATTGCCTAGTTGATCTCCAAAGTGGCTATGCCAATTTGCATTCCCATCAGCACTGTGCAAGACTTCTGTTTCCCAATATCCTTTTCAACAACAGAATTTATTTTCTGCTAATCTTATGTGTGTGAAATGATCTCTCATTGTGATTTTAATTAGTGCTGCCTTGATTCTAGTGAGACTGAGCTTTTTAAAATGTGTTTTTCAGCTATCCAGGTTTCTTCTTACATGAATCACACATTTTCCTATTTGGTTGTTAGTAATGCTTCATTCTGAATGGTAATCTTTTGATTGTTACATATGATGTAAATACCTTCTCCCAGTCTACTGCTTGGCTATCAGTTTTGTTTATGGTGGCTTTTATTCCACAAAGCTTTCAATTTTGATGGGTGTTTTTGCAATCTTTCTTGTGTGATTCCTCCATTCATGGGTGTGTGTGTGTGTGTGTGTGTGTGTGTGTGTGTGTCTTTGAAAATAATCACTCCTGTCTACGGTCGTATCACCCTGAACACACCAGATCCTATCTGAAAATGCAAAAATCCTGAATAAAATATTAGCAAATTGAATCCAGTGACATATAAAAAGAATTATTTCCCATGACCAAGTGGGATATAATAATTACTCCTTATTTGGGAATAATAAATGTATCTTTCTATATTTTCTTTCAAGAATTTTAAAATTATCTTCTATTTTATTTTTGATTAATAAACTATTTTTTAGATCAGCTTTAGATCTGTGGCAAAATTGAACAAAATGACAAAGTTCCCATATACTCTCTTGTCCCCACACACACACGACCTCACTTAGGATTAACATCCTGTACCAGAATGGTACATATGTTGCAATCAAACCTACATTGACACATCATTGTCATCCAATGTCCATAGACTACATTAGGCTTCACTGTTGTTGTTGTTGTGCATTCTGTGGGTTTTGACAAATGTGTGGCACGTACCCACCATTGCAGTTTCATAGAGAATAGTTTCACTGCTCTAAAAATCCTCTGTGCTCTGCCTATTCATCCTTCCCTCCTTCTAACTTCTGGAAACCACAGACCTTTTTATAGTCTCCATAGTTTTGCCTTTTTTGGAATGTCATGTTATTGGAATCATGCAGTGTGTAGCCTTTTCAAGTTGGCTTATTTCACTTAGTAATGTGCATTTAAGTTTCTTCCATGTCTTTTCATGGCTTGATAGCTCATTTCTTTTAAGTGCTGAATAATATTTAATTGTATGAACGTATTACAATTTATCCATTCACCTGCTGAAGGACATCTCGATTGCTCTCAAGTTTTGACAGTTGTGGATAAAGCTGCTATAAACATCTACATGCAGGTTTTTGTGTAGACATAAGTTTTCAGTTCATTTGGGTAAACATCAAAAAGTATGATTGCTGGATTATATGCTAAGAGTATGTTAGTTATGTAAGACAGCCAAGCTGTCTTCCAAAATGGCTATGCCATCTGGCATTCCCACCAGCAATAAAGGAGAGTTCCCATTGCTCCACATCCTCACCTGCACTGGGTGTTGTCAGTGTTTTAGATTTTGGCCATTCTAATAGGTGTGTAGTGATATCTCATTACTGTTTGAATTTGTAATTCCCTAATGACAAATAATGCTGAATATCTTTTAATATACTTAACATCTGTATATCTTCTTTGGTGGGGGTATCTGTTTAGGTATATATTCATTTTTAATTTGGTTGTTTTTTCCCCTATTTTTAAATTTTAATAGTTCTTGGTATATTTTGAATAAAAGTTCTATGTCAGATATTTTTTGCAAATATTTTCTCCCAATCTGCAGCTTGTCTTCTCATTCTCTTGACATTGCCTTTCACAGAGCAGAAGGTTTTAATTTTAATGAAGTTCAGCTTATTTCTTTCATGGATTGTGCTTTTGGTGTTATATCTAAAAAGTCACCAGCATACCCAACGTCATCTAGATTTTCACTTTTCTAAAATTGTATAGTTTTGTATTTTACATTTATGTCTGTGATTCATTTTGAGATAATTTTTGTGACGTGTAAGGTCTGTGTCTAGATTCTTTATTATTATTATTATATTTTGCCTGTGGATGTCCTGTTATTTCAGTATCATTGGTTGAAAATGCAGTATTTTTTCCATTGTATTGCCTTTGTTCTTTTGTCGAAGATCAGTTGACTGTGTTTACATAGGTCTATTTCTGGGTTCTCTATTAGGTCCCATTAATCGATTAGTCTATTTTTTTTTCACCCCACTATCTTGATTACTGTAGCTTTATAGTAAGTCCTGAAGTCAAGTAGTGTCAGTCCTCCAACTTTGTTCTTTTCCTTCAATATCGTGTTGGTTGTTCTAGGTCTTTTCCGTATCCATATAAACTTCAGAATCAGCTTGTCAATATTCACAAAATAACTTGCTGGGATTTTGATTGGGGTTGTGCTGAATCTATAGATTAAATTGGGAAAAACTGAAATTTTAACAATATTGAGTCTTCCTATCCATGATCATGGAATATCTCTCCCGTTTATTCTGTTGTTCTTTGATATCTTTCATTAGAGTTTTGTAAGTTTTTCTCATACAGATTTTGTTCATATTTTGTTAGATTTATACCTAAGTATGTCATTTTGAGGGATACTAATATAAATCACAATGCATTTTTAATTTCAAATTCCACTTGTTTATTACTGATATATAGGAAAGTGATTGACTTTCATACATTAACTTTGCATCCTGAAACCTTGCTATCATCTCTTATTAGTTGTGGAAGTTTTAAAAAATTGATTCTTTCAGATTTTCTGCATAGACAATCATACCATCTGTTCCCAATCTGTACACCTTCTGTTTCCTTCTGTTTGTTTTGTGGCATTAGCTAGAACCTCTAGTATAGCTAACTAGTGGTGACAGGGGAACATCCTTGTCTTGCTCCTGATCTCAGCAGGAAAGCTTCGAGTTTCTCACCATTAAGTACGATTTTAGCTGTAGAGTTTTGTACATATTCTTCATAAAGTTGATAAAGTTCCTCTCTATTTTTAGTTTTCTGGGATCTTTAAAAATCACGTATGGCTGCCCAAAGTAATTTATACATTTATTGCTATCTCCATTAAAGTACCATTGACTTTCTTCACAGAACTGGAAAAAAAATCTTAAATTTCATATGAAACCAAAAAACAGCCCACATAGTCAAGACAATCCTAAGGAAAAACAAACAAACAAAAAGAGCTGGAGGCATCATGCTACCTGACTTCAAACTATACTTCAAGGCTACAGTAATCAAAACAGCATAGTACTGGTACCAAAACAGAAATATAGACCAATGGAATGGAACAGAGGCCTCAGAAATAACACCACACATTTACAACCATCTGATCTTTGACAAACCTGATGAAAGCAAGCAATGGGGAAAGCATTCCCTATTTAATAAATGGTATTGGGAAAACTGGCTAGCCACATGCAGAAAGCTGAAACTGGATTCCTTCCTCACACCTTATGTAAAAATTAACTGAAGATGGATTAAAGATTTAATCTTAAGACCTAAAACCATGAGACCCCTAGAAGAAAACCTAGGCAATACTATTCAGGACATAGACATGGGCAAGGACTTCATGACTAAAACAACAAAAGCAATGGCAACAAAAGCCAAAATAGACAAATGGGATCTAACTAAACTAAAGAGCTTCTACACAGCAAAAGAAAGTATCATTAGATCGAACAGGCAATCTACAGAATGAGAGAAGATTTTTGCACTCTACCCATCTGACAGAGGGCTAATATCCAGAATATACAAAGAACTTAAGCAAATTTACAAGAAAAAACAACCCCATCGAAAAGTGGGCAAAGGATATGAACAGACACTTCTCAAAAGGAGACACTTATGCAGCCAACAAACATATGAGAAAAAGCTCACCATCACTGGTCATTAGAGAAATGCAAATCAAAACCACAATGAGATACCATCTCACACCAGTTAGAATGGTGATCATTAAAAAAGGGACAACAGATGCTGGAGAGGATGTGGAGAAACAGGAATGCTTTTACACTGTTGGTGGGAGTGTAAATTAGTTCAACCATTGTGGAAGACAGTGTGGCAATTCCTCAAGGAACTAGAACTAGAAATACCATTTGACCCCAGCAATTCCATTACTGGGTATATAACCAAAGGATTATAAATCATCCTATTATAAAGACACATGCACACATATGTTTGTTGTGGCACTATTCACAATAGCAAAGACTTGGAACCAACCCAAATGCCCATCAATGATAGACTGGATAAGAAAATGTGGCACATATATACCACATGAAATACTATGCAGCCGTAAAAAAGGATATCATGTCCTTTGCAGGGACATGGATGAAGCTGTAAGCCATCATTCTCAGCAAACTAAAACAAGAACAGAAAACCAAACACAGCATGTTCTCACATAAGTGGGAGTTGAACAATGAGAACACATGGACACAGGGAGGGGAACATCACACACCAAGAGCTGTCAGCAGGTTGGGGGCTAGGGGGAGGGGGTAGTATTAGGAGAAATTCCTAATGTAAATGATGGGGTGATGAATGCAGCAAACCACCATGGTGTGTATATAACTATGTAACAAACCTGCACATTCTACACATGTACCCCAGAACTTAAAGTATAATAAAAAATTTAAAAATTCGTAAAAATTAAAAAAAAAAGCATGAATGGGTGTTGGATTTTTGTTAGATGCTTTTTCTGTATCTATTAATATGATCGTGAGACTTTTCTTCTTTAACAGATAATGTGGTGAATTACATTAATTGATTTTCAAATGTTGAACCAGCCCTGCACACCTGGAATAAATCCCACTTGGTCATGACATATAATTCTTTTTATATGTCACTGGATTCAGTTTGCTAGTATTTTACTCAGGTTTTTTACATTTATGTTCATGAGAGATATTGGTCTGTAGTTTTCTCTTCTTATCATGTCTTTGCCTCATAGGATTGAGTTAGGAAGTACTCCCTCTGATTCTATCTTCCAGGAGTGATTGTAGAGAACTGGTGTAATATCTCCTCTAAATTTTTGGTAAAATTCACCAGTGAACACATGTGGGCATGATGCTTTCTGTTTTACAAGGTTATTAGTTATTGATTCAATTTATTTAAATAGAAATAGGCCTATTCAGATTGTCTGTGTCCTCTTGTGTGCATTTGCAACTTACATTTACAACTAAGTCCACTTTCAAATAATACTACACTATTTGCAGGTAGTGCAAGTACCTTATAATAATAAAATAATTCTAATCTTTCCTCCTGTCTTTTGTATTTATTGCTGTCATTCATTTCACTTATACATAAGCATACATAAGTATATAGGTATACATGAGTATAATCAAAGACACTGTTATCATTATTTTAAACAAACTGTTATATGTTGGATCAATTAAGAATGACAAAATATTTTTATTTTACTGCATTTATTCGTTCTCTGATGCTCTTCCTTTACGTAGATTTGAGTTTCTGACCTATATCATGTTCCTTTGCTCTGAAGAACTTACTTTAACATTTCTTTCAAGGCAGGTCTACTAGCAACGAATTCTCTCAACTTTTGCTTGTATGAGAAAGTCTTTTATTTCTCCTTCACTTTTAAAGGATAATTTTTCTGGGTACAGAATTCTAGGTTGGGTTTTTTTTTTTAATCTCAATACTTTATTTCACTCTGCTCTATTCTTGTTTACCTGGCTTCTTAAGAGAAGTTGGATTTAATTCTTTTCTCTTCTATAAGTAAGGTGCTTTCTTACTTTTTTAAAAATTGTTTATCTTTGATTTTCTTAAGTTTGAATATTGTCTTAGGCCATTCTTGCATTGCTATCAAGAAATACCTGAGACTGGGTAATTTATAAAGAAAAGAGTTTTAATTGGCTCATGGTTCTGCAGGCTTCACAGGAAGCATGGTACTGGCATTTGCTTGGCCTCTGGGGAGGCTTCAGGAAGCTTATCACCATGGTAGAAGGCAAAGGGGGAGCAGGCATCTCACATGGTAAGAATGGGAGCAAGAGAGAGAGTGGGAAAGGAGATGCCACACTTTACAACAACCAGATCTCACAAGAACTCAATATCATGAGGACAGCACCAAGGGGATGGTGGTAAATCATTCATGAGAAATCCACCCCCTTGATCCAATCACCTCCCACCAGGCCCCACCTCCAACGCTGGGGATTAAAATTCAACCTGAGATTAAGAGGGGACACATATCCAAACTATATGAAATATGATATGCCTATGTGTAGTTTTTGGCTTTGTTGGCTCGTTTGCATCTACTCTACTTGGTGTTCTCTGAATTTCCTGAATCTGTAGTTTGATGTCTGACAGTATTTGGAGAAACTCTCAGTCATTCTTGCTTAGAATATTGCTTCTGTTCCTTCTCTCTTTCTCCTTCTTCTGAGATTCTCATCATGCACACATTACACCTTTTGTAGTTTTCCCACAGTTCTTGGATAACCTGTTCTGTTTCTATTCAGTCGTTGTTCTCGTAGCTTTTCAGTTTTGAGAGTTTCTATTGTAATATCATCCAATCTACTAATAAGCCCATCAAAGGCTTTCTTCATTTCTGTTACAGTGTTTGGGATTGCTAGCATTTCTTTTTAATCTCTTTTAGAATTTCCATTTCTCTGCTTACATTATCCATCTGTCTTTGCATGTTGCCTATTTTTTCCAGTAAAGCCTTTAACATAGTAATCATAAAGTGTTACAATTCCTGGTCTGAAAAATCCAACATTGCTGCCATTTCTGACTCTGATTCTGATGCTTAAGTCTCTTCAAGCAGTGTTTTTGCCTTTTAATATGCCTTGTAGTTTTTTCTTGAAAGGCAGACAGGATGTACTGGGTAAAAAGAACATTTTAGTAAGCAGGCTTTTGGTAATGAAGTGGTAAGGTGTTAGGGAAGAAAATGTTCTATATGAGTATAAATAGGTCCCAGTCTTTTGGTTAGCCTATGTCCCTGGACTGCAAACTTCACTAGTGCTCTTCAGTACCCCCTACTTAGGTGGGACAGATAGCAGGAGGGGACTAGAGTTGTGTAGTCTCCTCCCCTGTGTGGAAGTCTAGAGGGGGGCTAGAGTTGGGATTTCTCTTGCACCTTGTGGTAGGCTAGAGCCATCTGGATTTGTGTATCTTCCTTTACCAGCAGGTTAGGCTCTGGTAAAATAGTTTCTCTTGAGGGCAGGTCTTGTTACAAAGAACAGAATGTGCTAGTATATTTCAAAATGGTTCCTTTTCCTCTCCCCCCGCTGCCAGAAGCACAAAGGGATTTTTCTCTGATATTTACTATGAGGGCCTGGGAGAGCTCTTGCAGGCAAAACTCAATAGATGCGAGACTCCTCCATGACAGAGTCTGCGTGGAGTTTTTCTTTCTTAGGCTTGTCCACACTGAGCCTCCAGCAATTTGTCAATTACAATTAATGTGTTCCTATCCCAGTACTCGTTCCCATGGAAGTTTCCATTCATAAATTTTGGCTCAAGTAAGTTGTAATTTTCTGTATCCATCTGTCTGTCTTTCCAATTTTGTGAGCAGTGATTCCCCCTGTGACCTTGCTTCTCTGACAGATCGTAGAAGAGTTGTTGGTATTTCAACTTTTTACTGTATGTTAGGATTTATATACTGAAATGTAGACTGGAAATCTAGTTAATTTTTAACATTTAGCTTTTTAATAAATCTAGAGCTTGATTTTGTGTCTAATGTAATAAAGATATAAAATTTTATTTTATTTTTATATGGTTAGCCAAGTGGTACAACACCAATTATTGAATAGTCCATTCTTTCCCCACTTAGTGTTTAATGCTATCTCATTAATAGATCAAGATCCTACACATGCTTGAGTCTGTTTCCAAGCTTTCTATTGTACCCTATTGTTCTTTTCATCTACTCCTGTACAAACATCACACTGTCTTAATTACTATACTTTTGTAATAATAGTCCTAGGTTAATATGCTGGCAATCAATTTACTGAAAGCCAATTTTTTCCCTTTTTAACAGCTTTATTGAGTTATAATTTACACACCATAAAATTCATCCATTGCATGTGTGCAATTCAGCGGTTTTAGTAAATTTATAGAGTTTGCAATTGCTACAATTCAGTTTTAGAACATTTCCATCACCCCATAAAGTTCCTCCATGTCCATTTGCAGTTAATCTTCACTCCTCTTACCCCTCCCCCAGCCCAAAGCAACAACTGATCTGCTTTTCATCTCTATAAATTGGCCTTTTTTAGACAAATCATATAAGTGGAATCACACACTATGTGGTCTTTTGCATCTGTAAAAGCCAGCTTTAAGTCACTTTATCTAATGTTTAATTTGTTAAAGTTATTAGATTTACTAACATATCAAACATTTTAACACACCACCTTCTTGAATATATTAAAAGTACGACAATATTCTTCAGACTATCTTCATAGATTATATATATTCTAACTTGCATTTTTTAGAGCACTGAACAAATATTTAATTTATCAAAGGTTGAGTTATGAAGAATATGTTTCAGAATATATTGAATGTAGTCTTGAATATATTCATGTATATATATTTGATCTTTTCTCATGTATATTGCCTATAAGAATAAAGACTGCCTTATGAAGTCATTGGTTATACAGCCATGTGTCGCTTAATGATGAGGATAAGCTCTGAGAAATGAATCATTAGTCAGTTTCATCCTTGTGCAAACCCATAGAGTGTACTAACCCAAATCTAGGTGGTATAGCCTACTACATACCTGGGCTATGGGGTATAGCCCACTGTTCCTAGACTACAAACCAGTAAAGCATGCTACTGCTCTGCATACTGTAAGCAATTGTAACACAGTGCTAAGTATTCTGTATCTAACCTACCTAAACAATAAAAGGTACAATAAAAATACGGTATTGTAATTTTATGTGGTCCATCATTGACCAAAATGTCATGATATGGCACATCACTATATGAAGAATATCTCTTTGAAGTATATAGTCTTGAATAGATCCATGACTATCTATTATGTTGAATATATTCTTTCCTAGAATTTGAACTAAAGAATAACTAGAAGTCAATAATATTTCTTAAAACACTATTTGTGACTATTCAGTACATCTTGTAAATTTTGTGAATCAGTCATTTGTGAAGTTAATTCTTTAGCAAATTGACTTTGGGAAATTGGCCTTTGTCAAACTGACCATTCGTTGAATTGGCCATTTGACAAATTGGTGTTTGATGAATTGGTCAACTTCATGATATGTCTTGATAGTTTATAGAGCAAATCCTTTATCTTTCCTCTAGTTCAGATTTATCTTGGTTACTTATGCATTTATACTTTTATGTTTTAATCAGATTAAGTTCTGTAAAATATCATTTTGGAACTTTGCTTGAAATTACATTGAATATCAAGAATTGGCTACTAGGTTATTATTGTGTCTAGAACTTTTGTATATTAATGCTGTACCCAGCAGTCTTGCCAACTGCTCTGATTAGTTTTAAGAGTTTGGTTTTTGGATTTTCTATGTAGATAATTATGTTGTCTGCAAATAATAATTTTTTTCTTTCCTTCCTTGTATCTACTTTTTCCTTGTTTAGGAGGAGTAATAATGGGCATTCATATCTTATTCCTGACTTCAAAGAAAATCTTGCTAAAATTTAAAAATTAACAGCCAGTGGCTCACACTTGTAATCTCAGCACTTTAGGAGGCCAAGGTGGGCACATCACTTGAGGCCAGGAGTTCCAGACCAGGCTGGCCAACATCGTGAAACCCAGTCTGTACTAAAGATACCAAAAAATCAGCTGGGCGTGCTTGGTGGCGGGTGCCTGTAATCCAAGCTACTTGGGAGGTTGAGGCACAAAATCGCTTGAACCTGGGAGGCGGAGGATGCAATGAGCTAAGATTGCACCACTATACTCCAGCCTGGGCAAAGAGCAAGACTTTGTCTCAAAAAAAAAACCCACCCCATTAAGAAAGACATTATCGGAGATTTTTAGATCCTACTCTTTATCAAATTAAAAGAAGTCCCTTCTACTTCTAGTTAAATAAGCATTTTTCTTTCTTTTCTTTTAGTTATGAAAGAGTAGTGCATTTTATCAAATATTTTCTACATCTACTGAGATGATCATGTGTTTTTTCTCCTTTAATCTGATAAGTGGTCAATTACATTGATTTGTTTTCTGCTACTGAGTGATACTTAGATTCCTGGGAAAAATCCTACTTGGTCAGGACGTATTATTAGTTTTAAACAACTCTGAGTTTAATTTGATTTCATATTTTACATCTATGTTCATAAGTAACATTACCATATGATTTTTCTATTAACCTACTATCCGTGTCCAAGGTGAAACTAACTTTATTCAATGAGTTAGCTTTTCCTAATTTTCTGTTTTGTGGTACAGTTTGTTTCGCTAATGGACTTAGATACTGATTTAATTTATTTAACAATGATTACAGGTCCCTTAAAATGATCAATTTTTCATGAGTCCATTTTGACATTTTTTTTTTTTTTTTTTTTGAGACAGTCTCACTCTGTCACTGAGGCTGGAGTGCAGTGGCACAGTCTTAGCTCACTGTAGCCTCCACCTCCTGGGTTCGAGTGATTCTCCTGCCTCAGCCTCCAGAGTAGCTGGAACCACGGGCAAGTGTCACCACGCCCAGCGAGTTTTTTTGTGTTTTTCGTAAGATGGGATTTCACCATGTTGGCCAGGCTGGTCTCAAACTCCTGACCTCAGATGATCCACCCACCTCAGCCTCCAAAGTGCTGGGATTACAGGTGTAAGCCACCATGCCCACCAAGTTTCAATAATTTTTATTTATCTAAGTTTTCAAATTTAATGACATAAATTACCCATTATGATTTTAAAATTTCTGCTGTATCTTTAATTTTGTCCTCTTTTACCACCCAATATTATTATTTAAATACTCTATTTTCTGCTTAATCTATTCATCTGACAGAGGTGCACTAAGATTTCCCACTTCAATTTTGGATTTATTTTTTGTTGTAATTATGTCTGATTTATTTTTACTTTATATATTTTGAGGCTTTTTTCTCTTTTATTGATATGTAATAATTTACATATTTATGTGTGGCTATCTTATTATGCACATGTAATTCTATGATAATAGTATCTATTTGTGAATTGTTCTTTCCATTATGCAATGTCCACTTCATCTTATTTATGCTTCTTGCCTTAAATTATATTTTGTCTGATACAGTTATTTTGATTAGTATTTCCCTTGTATACCTTTCGCCATCCATTTGGTTTCAATATTTCTATCATTTTGATTTGGGTTATACTTATAGGGGGCACATATTTGGACTTTTAAAAAGTAGTGTAACAGGCTGGGTGCTGTGGCTCATATCTGTAATCCCAGCACTTTGGGAGGCTGAGGTGGGCAGATCACAAGGTTAGGAGTTCAAGACCAGCCTGACCAACATGGTGAAACCCTGTCTCTACTAAAAATACAAAAAAATTAGCCAGGCATGGTGGTGCACGCCTGTAATCCCAGCTACTTAGGAGGCTGAGGCCAGAGAATCACTTGAACTCAGGAGGCAGAGGTTGCAGTGAGCCAAGATTGTGCCATTGCACTCCAGCCTGGGCGACAAAGTGAGACTCATCTCAAAAAAAAAAAAAAAAAAAAATTAATGTAACAGTCTCATGTTTTTTATAGTTTGAGCTTAGACAGTTTATATTTATGATTATTACTGACGTGGAATTATATCTGCTCTTTTTACTTTCTTTTTTTCCATGTTTTCCCTTCTTTTCCTATTCCTTTTCTGTCTACTGTTAGATTGATGACATTTTCTTCATCCCAACTATTTCCGTTTTCTCTGCTAATTTGGAAGTGACATGTTTTTAGTATCGTAATGATTACTCATAAATTTAAATTTTGTAATTATGAAATATTTAAAATATTTAAAATGCATGGACAGTTGTACATACACTCAATAATACATTCATCAATGTACTTATTTATTGTATGTAACAGTTGACCATGTTTGCCTCAGATATTTTATAAAGAAATAAAGTATTACCAAGTGGCTAAAAACTCTATGTACTCAACTCTGGTCCCACCTCCCTCTTCTCTCCAGAGGCAACCACTAATCTGAATCTGGAACTTATCATTTCCATCCATGTGACATATGTATGCTGCCATGATTCATATATAGTATTGCTTTGTGGTTTTAAAATTTTTATATAAATGATACATGTGTAATTCTACAATGTTGTTTTCAATATCATTATGTTGAGATGTATTTATTTTAGCCTGTATGGCTCTAGTTCCTATCTTTAATTGCTGTTTAGTATCCACTGAATAAATGTGCCACAATCCATTCTCTTGTTGATGGATATTTGTTTGTTTCCAATGTTTTACTGTCACAAATACCATTGGAATAAACTTCTTCATAGTTCCTTGTGCAAATGTGTATGAGTTTCTTTAGAATATTTACTTTGGCTGGGCACAGTGACCCACACCTGTGATCCTAGCACTTTGGGAGGCCAAGGTGGGCAGATTACTTGAGCTCGGGAGTTTGAGACCAGCCTGGCCAACATGATGAAACCTCACCTCTATAAAAAATACAAAAAGTTAGCCAGATGTGGTGGCATGCACCTGTAGTCCCAACTACTTTGGAGGCTAAGGAAGGAGAATTGCTTAAGCCTGGGAAGTGGAGGTTACAGTGAACCAAGATTGTGCTGCAATCACTTGTTCTCCAACCTGGCTGATGGGAGTGAAACCCTGTCTTAAAAATAATAATTATATAGATATTTTTAATATAAATATCTATAATATATATATTTATATAAAATATCTATATAATATATTTACTTTGAAGTGGAATTTTTTTGTCTTAAGGTAGTCACAATTTCAAATTTATTAGATATTACAAAATTGGTATACCTAGTGGTGGTACCAACTTACATATATTTGGTGTATTTTTCAGGTTCCCTTGAATCTAAGGTTCGAGATATGATCTGGTTCTGCTAATAAGATGCACTCATGTGAAATCTGGAAGGGGAAGTGAGGCAGAGGGCATGGTTCTGTTGCACCTGCTAGCTAGCACAGTTTTGGAGGCATTTGTTTTCCGCAGCGGCATTATCAGGGGTCCCAGGGTCTTGTCCCTTGTCTTCAGGGTACAGGGCATCCATTTGGCTAGTGTAAACCAAAGGGGCAGCTTCCTGATCATGATGGCTTCAGATCATGTAAGAGGCAGCGGCTATCTTGGTGGCCCAGTTTAGGGTGACTTTGAGGACTGTTTCTGAAAGCTCAACCTAAAGTCTGTTTTTTTAGTGCAGTGATTCTGTGAGCTATTTAATACCCTCCAAGAAACTACTTTCTATTGAACTTGCTACAATAAATTCCCTTCCCTACAATGCCCTAACGAATAGACAAAATTGTTTTTATGGCTCTTTCCCTAGAATCAGGGTACACTATGTTTTTAATTCCCTTTTTGCAAAAATCCACGTAAAAATGTTTACCTATCTTTCGTATGGCTCATCGTCTTAAAATTTATTCAGGGCTTAAAAATTGTTTTTGAAAAGGTAATAGATGCACCTGTTAAGCATTCAAAAGGCATTAACGGGTACACAATGGAAAGTAGGTTTCCCTGCTTTATATAGAAAGATCTCTGTCCTCAAGCAGCTCAGTTCCCCAGAAGCAAATTCTGCTATCAGTTGTGTGTCTGTCTTTCAGAGTTATTTTAATGCATAGGCAAGCAAATATGTGTATCTTATTTTATAAGATGAATGGTATAACACAATATACATAGTTCTTCACCTGCTTTTGTGACAAAAGTTATTGGGGGAAAATAACACACATATAAAATGCAAAAAACAATACGTGTAGTGTACATCTATGTAGCTAGCACCCAGATCAAGAAGCAGAACATAGTCAGCATTCCACAAATTTCCTGTCCGCTCCTCCTTCGTCATCTGTTCCTTCCCTTCTTGCAGAGAGAGCATTATCTTGACTTTTGTGATATTAATTTCCTTGCTTTTCTCTGCAGTTTTGCCTCCTCTGAATGTATCTCTAAACAATAAAGCTTAGCCGTACCAACTTTAAAAGTTTACATTAATGGAATTATATTTATGTATTCTTTTTGGTATTTTTAAATTTTTGCAAATTATAGTTTTAGGATTCATTTATGTTGAAGAGAAAGCACTTGTTTCATAGCACTGCATGAAAAAACAACAATTTATTCAACCAATGTCAGGAATGAGCATTTAGGTTACTTCCCATTTTTGCTATTACTAATATGCTTCCATAAATATTCTTGTATATACTTGTACAAAGAAGTCAGTAGAATAAATTTCTAGATACTAAATTCCTGAGTCAAAGAGAATGTTCAATTTTTACTCTTTACAGACATTTCCAACTTGCTCTTCATAAAGATTATATTAATTTTTACTCCCATCAGCAGAGTTTCTATTTCCGTAAACTTTCCCCAATACATTTTCAATTTTTTCCCATTTGATAAGTGAAAAATGATAATTTTTTGTTGTTTTATTTCATATCTCTTCTATTATAAGAGCTACTGGCCTCTTTTCACTTTTAAAAATTATGTATATTTTATTTTTTGTTAGTTGGTCTTCTGCTCTCTGACTTATGGAAACTTTTCATATTAAGGTAATTAGTTGGTGGGGCCTGGTGGCACATGCCTGTTATCCCAGCACTTTGAAAGGCCAAGGTGGGCGGATCACTTGAGGCCAGGAGTTCAAGACCAACCTGGGCAACATAGCAAGACCCTCTCTCTAAAAACAAATAACAACAAGAACAGAAAGGTAATTTGTCCTTTTTTTAGATAACATGAGTTGTAAATCTTTTTTTTTCCCAGCTTTCTGTTTGTCTTTGACATTGTTTATGGTATTTCTTCCCATGCATAAACTTCAATCTTTATACAATTACATTTACCAATGTTTTTCTTTTTATAGTATCTGGATCTTATGGCATACCTAGAGATGCTTTCTCTTGTTTTCTTCTTGCTCCTTTAAAGTACATTTGTAAGCTCTTTGACCTATCTAGAGATGCAGATTTTTAAGTATAAGATCTAAGACAGAAGTACAAATTAATTTTTATACATAGTTTCATTGATCTATGTGCCAGTACTTGACTATTTTAATTTTGTAACTTTATAATATATTTTAATATCTGGCTGGGCCCTGTTCCCCTCATGACTTTTATAATTTTTCTGGCTATTTTTACTTGATTATTTTTCCATGTGAAATTTAGTGTCTGCTTGTTTGATACCCTCCTTACCCTAGCCAAAAAAAATAAAAATAAAAATCTTCTTGGGATTTAGAGATTAATTTAGGGAATATTAACATCTTTATGATGTTGAATCTTTCCTTACAATAATTTGGGGATATTCTGTTCACATCCTTATGATTTTTGTTGTCATTCATCAGCATTTTAAATGATCCAGCTCTTGAAGCTTCCTGGGTTTATTCCTAAGTATCATTTCTTGCATTATCTCTTAACTTTTATTTAGAAATGCCATAAATTTCTTTACGTTAACTTTATACCCAGTCATGTTACTGAATTGTAGAAGTTTTTCAGTTGATTCTCTTGTTGGTTTATTCCCTCTTATTAAAAAACAAAAACAAAACATCATAAATAAAACAAATGATAATTTCATTTCTTTCTTGTCTCATTGTGCTGGGAGGTACTTCCAGGACAGTATCAACAGCTATCAAAAAGACCATCCCTGACTTGTGTTTGCTGGTTGGTTGGTTGGTTTGAGACAGAGGTCTCGCTCTGTCGCCCAGGCTGGAGTGCAGTGGCACGATCTCAGCTCACTGCAACCTCCACCTCCCAGGTTCAAGCGATTCTCCTGCCTCAGCCTCGCAAGTAGCTGGGACTACAGGTGCAGGCCACCATGGCCAGTTAATTTTTGTATTTTTAGTAGAGACGGGGTTTCACTGTGTTGACAAGACAGAGTTTCACCATGTTGACCACTCCTGACCTCAAGTAATCTGCCCGCCTCGGCCTCCCAAAGTGCTGGGATTACAGGCATGTCATCACACCCAGCCCCTGATTTGTTTTTTACATTAATAAGATTTCTCCTACTGCTTCATCCAACCACTTGATGTTTTGCTCCAATAAGTTGGAGGGAACTCAGGCTAAGAGGAGATGGTGGCAAAGTCCATGACCCTCATTAATAACCCATAACTTTGTCGAATTGGCCAGGCTGGGTTGCAGGCATGCCTCTGCTTTGCTCTGTTGCCCATCTTAGCCCTTCCTCCAGACAGAGGCAGAGAGAATCCTGGGAGAGATGGAGACCAGGTGAGAGAAGCAGTGGATGGAGGACTTCAGAGAATCCTATGACTTCCTCTTAATGGCTAAAGCTGCTCATGGACAGTCCTAGCTCCTGAGGCACTGGCTATGACTCTTTCTTTAATATCTCATCAGCTGTGTGTCCCCTTTCCACTCTAAGGGTAGACTGGGAAGCTGCTTAGCTAATGGAGACAGGGAAGAATAAGAGGGGAAGGAACATTCGCTTGCCTTTCCCCATAGTGCACTGTAAGTTGAATATTTTTGTTTCTTTGCTGTTAATAACATGACAACCTATTTATATTTATCATCACTTCTCTTACATTACAGAATCTCCAGCCCCTCCCCCCAGTCACCATGAGAACATTAGAGTAATACTCTTTCCTCTGTTAACCTTTCCTTCCAGGATAGTTTATTTTCGAGAGGAAACATTTGATAAAGCTCAGAGTAATTTTAAATACATGATTTGCCATGTTAACACTTGTCACTTATCATATGCACTTCAGTCTGACCTCCCTGCCGTTCTGTTAACCTCCCGAGGCACTGTTAAAGCCAGCCATTTGCAGCTGCCCTGTGAAAACTCGGCATTTAAATTGCTTTTCCTCACTTCCCCAAAGTTTCCATAACTATAAATAAATTTAATTACCATTCCAAGAAGTGTAAGCAAATCTTTTAATACATTTTTTAATCTTTTATCTCCTTCTTGTCCCTCCACCAAATACACAGTTTATCAGGCGGCCACCCTGCGTCTAGTGGCACTTGCCCCCTCTTGGCTTCCCTCCTACTAATAAAATCTGAGTTTGTTTTCCCTTCTGTACAACTGAGTTTCCCAAGAGTTGCAGCCCAACCCAGCACACCACAGCCTACCCTGCAGACAAGAGTGTTTCTGTAGAGAAGATAGCGAAACATCAGCATGTAGGTGTCCTAAGACGCCTTTTTGTGCCTCCCTCCACTGGCAGCTAAATGCACCACAAACAGTGTCCTCACCACACCAAAGTGAAGATTTCCTTCTATCACTGTGAGTTGGTCCAAATGGCATCTTTTAAAGGCTTTGTTCTTTGCAAAGCACCTTTTATCTTTCCGATACAGGGTCTTGCTCTGTCACCGAGGCTGGAGTGCAATGGTACAATCTCAGCTCACTGCAGCCTCGACCTCTTGGGTTCAAGCAGTTCTCCTGCCTCAGCCTCCTGAGTAGCTGGGACCACACGCATGCACCACCACACCAGCGTAATTTTTTTGATTTTTAGTAGAGATGAGGTCTTGTTATATTGTCCAGGCTGGTCTCAAACTTCTGGATTCAAGTGATCCTCCCACCTCGGCCTCCCAAAGTGCTGGAATTACAGGTGTGAGCTACTGCGCTTGGTCTGCAAAGCACTTTCTAGTGTATTAATTTGTTCTTGGCCAAATCCTCCAAACATAAGAAAGGTGGCCATTTTTTTTTTTAAGAGAAAAAGAGAAAGAAGGAAGAAAAAAAAGAATGAAATAAAGAGAAAAAGAAGAAAAAAAAAAGGGGGGGGGGAGAGAGAACGGGAATCTTGCTCTATTGCCCAGGCTAGAATGCAGTCTACAAATAGATATTAAAAGCTTTTTTATACTAATAATTGTGTTATACAATGGAGACAGGAAGGAATAAGGGAGGAAAATAACAAACAAACAGCCAACCAATATTTCATTTAAACCTATGAAATGCTATGCAATTGCTAGGGAGTGATTTACTCCCAACCATGTGGTCACTTTTAGAATAAATGTGATGTGTTACTGAAAAAAAAAATGTATATTTTGTGGATTTGGAGTAGAGAGTTCTGTAAATGTTTATTAAGTTTACTTGTTTGAGGTTTAAGTTCAAGTCCCGGGGTATCCTTCTTAACCTTCTGTCTCATTAATTTGTCCAATATTGACAATGTAGTGTTAAAGTCTCCCCACCATTATTGTGTGGGAGTCCAAGTCTCTTTGTAAGTCACCAAGAAGTTGCCCTATGTATCTGGGTGCTCCTATATTGGGTGCACATAGACTTAGGGTCGTTAGCTCTTCCCGTTACATTGATCCCTCTACCATTATACAATGTCCTTCTTATCTCTTCGGTTTCTATTACTTTAAAGTCTATTTTATCAGAGATGAGAATTGCAACTACTGCTTTTTTTTCTCTCTCTCCATTTGGTTGGCAAATCTTCCTCCATCCCTTTGTTTTGAGTCTCTGTATATCCTTGCATGTAAGATGGATCTGGATGCAGCTTACTGATGGGTCCTTTGAAGTGGCTGATACTGGTTGTTCCCCTCTATACATAGTGCCTCCTTCAGAAGCTCTTGTAAAGCAGGCCTGGTGGTAATGAAATCTCTGAGTACTTGCTTGTTTGCAAAAAATTTTATTTTTCCTTCACTTATGAAACTTAGTTTGGCTGGATATGAAATTCTGGGTTGAAAGTTCTTTTCTTTAAGGATGTTGAATATTGGCCCCCACTCTCTTCTGGCTTGTAGGGTTTCTGCTGAGAGATCTGCTGTGAGTCTGATAGGCTTCCCCTTGTGGGTAACCTGACCTTTCTCTCTGGCCGCCCGTAGTATTTTCTCCTTCATTTCAGCCCTGATGAATCTAATGATTATGTGCCTTGGGGTTGCTCTTTTTGAGGAATATCTTTGTGGTGTTCTCTGTATTACCTGGAGTTGGGTATTGTCTTGCCTTGCTAGGTTAGGAAAGTTTTCCTGGATAATATCCTGAAAAATATTTTCCAGCTTGGATTCATTCTCTTCGTCACATTCAGGTACACCTATCAAACGTAGATTAGGTCTTTTCACATAGTCCCATATTTCTTGGAGACTTTGCTCATTCCTTTTTACCCTTTTTTCTCTAATCTTGTCTTCTCGTTTTATTTCGTTAAGTTGGTCTTCGACCTCTGAAATCCTTTCTTCTGCTTGATCAATTCGACTATTAAAACTTGTGCATACTTCGCGAAGTTCTCGTATTGTGTTTTTCAGCTCCATTAATTCACTTATTTTCCTCTTTAAATTGTCCATTCTCATGAACATTTCGTGAAACCTTTTTTCAAGGTTCTTAGTTTCCTTGCATTGGGCTAGAACATGTTCTTTTAGCTCACAGAAGTTTCTCATTATCCACCTTCTGAAGCCTGATTCTGTTGATTCCTCACATTCATTTTCTATCAGGCCTTGTTCAATTGGTGATGAGGCACTGCAATCCTCTGTAGGAGGAGAGGCATTCTGATTTCGGATGTTTTCAGCCTTTCTGCGCTGGTTTCTTCCCATCTTTGTGGATTTATCCATCTGTCATCTGTATAATTGCTGACCTTCAGACTAGGTCTCTGAGTGGACGTCCAGCTTGCTGGTGATAAAGTTTCCTCTATTTCTTAATTTTCCTTCGGCAGATGCCCCTCCCCCCACAGAGCTGGACCTTCCTGGGTTCAGCTGCACTTGCTGTGAAACTCTCAATCTTCAGCAGTTCCAACTGCTGTTTTTATTTTATTTCTTTGTGGAGGGGGGTACCAGCCTTCCCCTGTGGCGACCCACTACGCCGGCTGAAACAGCGGCGTTAAGATTCGTGGCGCTTTTCTGCCCGGGAATCTCCCGGTCTGGTTCCCCACTTCAGTCCGCTTTTCAATCAGCTGAATGGGAGACTCTGCTTTCCCCCGAGCTCCAACGCCAACCAAAGGGCACTCAGTCCCGTATACTCCGGACTGAGAACCGCCGCGCCGGGGCGCCTGCAAAACGGCCGTGCCCTCCAAAAGGGTCGCGCTGGTGACCCGTGGGGCTCCTCCGCCAAGAATCTCTTGGTCCGTGGGCTATGAAAATTCGTCTGAAAATGTGGCGTCCACTCACTCTCTGTGCTTTCAGTGGGAGCTACAATCCTGAGCTGCTGCTAATCGGCCATCTTGGATCTCTCTCGGTGGCCATTTTTTTATCCTCTTGATGCAGATGGGGAAATCGAGACACATTTCTCTCTCTCTCTCTTCTCTCTCTCTATATATATATATATCACACACACACACACACACACACACACACACACACACACCCACACACCATCTCTGCCTCTAGAGTTGCTTCTTTGACTCCTACCCTCTACTCTTTAAGGCAGTTGTCTTATTCTCACCTCCTTCCTTGGTCACATCTCTAGCAACACTGTGACAACAGTGGGCTGTTTAGACCCTTTCCCAGAACTGCTGAAGGCAAAGCGAGTGTGTCTGGGTCTACACCGCAGTCCCTGCAGCTTTCTGTGCCTGCTGATCCTCCCTCAGTTCACCCACCAGATTCCTGCCGCATCTCAGATTCCCAGACAGAGGGACAAGGGCCTGGCTCACTCTGCTTTTTCCCATGCTCGCACCCAGGCCCAACACCATGACTCCAGTACCTCCCTCGTTGAGCCCTCCCAGGCTTCTGTCCCCAGCACCAGCTACCTCTAGGCTTCTGGGACCTGAGACCTCTGGGCTGGTCCTTCCAGAATTGAAGGGGAACAGGAAGAAGTTGGACATGTTGCTCAGATGGGAGCAGAAAGACTCAAGTAAGAGAAAGACTGAGAAGACCAAGAATCTTCATTCCAGGCAGAGCAACAATGGATGACAGGGGAGGCGAGCCATTCAGACCCTCCATCTGCTAATGGCAGGCTGGGGTGTAGGACAAACTCATGCAGGACATTCAAGGAAAGCTGCTAAAGTATCTGCTTGCTCATAGCAAAGAAGAAGAAAAAAGATGAAGGAGAAGGAGAAGAAGGGGTAAAAGGAGAATGAGAAGGAGAAGAGGAAGAAGAAGAAGAAGGAAGGGGGAGAAGAAGGCAAAGAAGAAAGGGAAGAAGAAGGAAGAGGAAGAGGGAAAAGGAGAGGAGGAACTGTGTGCCAGCCACCACCCCCTTGGTTCTTTATATGTAATAACTCAGTTCTCCAGCAACCCTATGCTTGAATACATATTATTTTTCACATTTTACAGTTAGGAAAGCTGAAGCACAGAGAGGTAAGCACATTATCTGAGTTCACACAGCTAGTAAGCGGTAGAGTGAGGATGTAAGCGGTAGAGTGAGGATATAAGCCTAGGGATCTGGGCTCCAGAGTCCGTGCTCTTAACCATTACACTTGAGAGTCAGTGATGGCAAGACAAAACTTAAATCTTGATTTGATGGGTTTATAACTTGTGATGCCTTCCATTGCAAGTATCAGAAAACACATCTCAAAGTGACTTATACATCCTACACTATAGATGAAGCTGGAAGACATGACGCTAAATGAAATAAGCCAGTCAAAAGAACAAATATTGTAAGACTTCTTTTACATGGGGGACCTAGAGCAGTCAAATTCATAGTGTGAGAAAGTAGAACGGTGGTTGCCAGGATCTGGGGCAAGGAGGAATAGGAAGTTAGTGTTTAATGGGTACAGAATTACAGTTTCAAGCGTGAAGGTTCTGAAGATGGATGGTGGTTATGGTTGTATAATAAATATAGGAATGTATTTACTGAAGTACTAAACTGTACACTTAAAAATGGTTTGAATAGTAAAATTTATGTTATTGTATATTTTACCACAATTTTTAAAAACATGACTTACCAAGGAAATGCAGAATCATCACAACACAAGATCCACAGGCAGGGCAACTCCATAGTTTGTGCTTGGTGGCTACATCATCGGCAGCTCGAGTCATTTCATCTTTCTGCTCTGCGTTGGCTGAGTGTGCATCTTGCTCTGCTTGTGATCGTAGGATGGACACTGCCGTTGTGGACACCACATCCAAACATGGCACATCATAGAGGTAAAAGAGACCCTTTCTTCCTGGGGAAGGAGGGTGCTATGGTCTGAATTTTATTTCTCCCCCCACCCCAACACATTCTTATGATGAAACCTAATCCCCTAGGCCATGGCTCATACCTGTATTCCCAGCACTTAGGGAGGATCACTTAAGCCCATGAGTTCAAGACCAGCCTAGGCAACAGAGTGAGACTCTATCTCTAAAAAAAATATTATTTTTTAAGATGGATTCTCGCTCTATCGCGCAGGCTGGAGTGCAGTGGTATGACCTCAGCTCAGCAACCTCCCGGGTTCAAGCGATTCTCCAGCCTCAGCCTCCTGAGCAGCTTGGACCATAGGTGTGCGTCACTATGCCCAGCTAACTTTTTTTGTATTTTTAGTAGAGACAGGGTTTCACCATGTTGGCCAGTCTGCTCTCAAACTCCTGACCTCAGGTGATCCAACCGCCTCGGCCTTCCAAAGTACAGGGATTACAGGCATGAGCCACTGTGCATGGCCAAAACTATTTTTTTTAATTTAGCAAGGCATGGTGGCATGCATATGTATTTCCAGCTACTCAGAAGGCTGAAGCAGGAGGATTGTTTGAGCCTAGGAATTCGAGGCTGCAGTGGGCTGTGATGGTGCCACTGTACTCCACACCCCATCTCCAAAAAAATAAAAGGAAAGAAAGAAACCTAACCCCCAATGTGATGGTATTAAGAGGTGAGGCCATGGGGAGGTGATTGGGTCATGGGGCTCGTCAGGAATAGAATTAGCGCCCTACTGCCCTTCCACCATGTGAGGACCACTTATGAGGAATGGGCCCTCACCAGGCACCACATCTGCTGGTGCCTCGGTCTTGGACTTCCCAGCCTCCAGAATTGTGAGTCATACATTTCTATCATTTATAAATTACCCAGTCTATTTTTTTAATAGCATCCCAAACTGACTGAGACAGAGGGATTTCCTCAGGAGACTGGGAACATTTCTCAGAAGACTTCTAGCATATCTATCCACGTTTCATTGACCATTTCATTACATCACAAACCGAGGCCCAGGGAACCACATGACTAGCTTGGACCAATCAAGATTTGCCCTTTGAGGCTAAGACCAGAGCCAGCTTCCCCAGGAGTAGAAGGCCACATTGAGTCAGGTGGACACCTGAACAAAATCATCTCTGTTGGGACGATGGATGGTAGTAGAGAGGATGCTGACAAGACCCCCAAGCGTGTCTGCTATGACTTTGTAAAAGCTAATTTAATAGGGTCATTTACAAGTCATGCTCACCATGATGGTGGCACACTCAGCTATTTTATGTTGCTTTTCTAATACGTTACAACACAATCTCTTTAGTAGTCCATTTGGCAAAATTACCTTCTCATAACAGCTTAAAAATAAGAGTAGCTGGGGTTGCCACTGCAATTTTGATAATATGCCACCAAACTTCTTTTCTAATGGTGAAAGGTTAGGGAAAGGGAAGAAGAAGGAGGCACATGAAAGGGCAGGGGGACATGGATTAAAGGAGTAATTTGCTGCCCCCTGACACACACACACCACACACACACACACACACACACACACACACACACACACACGCACATAAGAACATAATAGGCAAGAACCAGCCTTGGCTACAAAGCCCGAGGCTTGGTTACAAACCCAGCTTGGAGAAAAGACAAGTTACTTGACTTTGGGCAATTGACTCAACATTTTTGAACCTCCATTTCTTTATCACAAAAAAGAGGTGAAAGTAGCATCCACTGAATGACACATAGGGGGTTGAGTCATCCTGGACTCCTCCTTTTCCCTCCCACCACATCCTGTCAGCTGCCAAGCCCTCTGGGCCCCCCCCTCTAACACCTGGGACCTCCATTGCTGCCTCTCCATCATCATCCTGCTCACAGCCTGCAGTGGGACTAGCTGTAATTCTCCCTAACTGGCTTCTGGTCTCCAGTCTTCAGCCCCTCCAATTCCCTTGCCCTACACTCCAAAAGAACCCTTTTAGAAACATGCATCTGACCATGCTGTCCTTCTGTTGCTGACAGAATGAAGCCAACGGCCCCACGACTGGGTCTGATGACCTCTCTGGCTTGCTGGTCATGCACTTGCCTATTAGAACCCCCAGTGGTCCCTGCACTTCCTAGGACATGCCTCTGACTCTTACCTACACTCCTCCCTTTACCTCAAATGCTTTCCCTCTTGCACAGCAGGCAAACACATTGTCCTTTTTAGTGGAGTTTGGATCCAACTGGATCCAATTCTAATCTTAGCCCCACTGCTAACCAGCTATGACACTGGGAGCAAGTAGCTTTACCCCCGCCCCCGGAGCCTCAACTTCCTGATTGGTCCAATGCTGCTTCCCGGGTTGTTGCGAGAATTAGACAAGACACAGGAACGTGCCTAGGACAGTCCCCTCTCCCAGCAAGTTCTCCAGAAAGATTGTTATTATTATCAGCTCAGGCATCCCAGCTCAAGCATCATTTCCTCTAAGGAAATTTCCCAAGTCCCTTGGCTAGAGCAGTCCTTTCTTCTTTTCTACATGGACCCTTTATGTAGGCCAATTCCACCATCTGAAACATGTTCTTTATACTCACTTATGTTCAAGGCTTTCCTCCATTTTCACCCCTATAGATTATAAGCTCCTGGGGCACTAGAAGCACGTTTATTTATTTGCGAGTCCTCAGTACCTGCTCCAAGGTGTTTCAGAGGGCAAGCATTTAACTAAATGTGTGCATCCAGGGCCAGTGACCAAACCAGCAACAGTGTTAACGGATTATGTCCTTGTGCCCAGCCCCATGCCAGGCTCTAGCATAAACTTCTTTGGAAAGACCACAAAATCTGGGCGATATGGAGTAAAAGCCCTTTAGGCACCACAACCCTAACTTCCAAGAGCCTGTGTCCCCTGGGAAGCCTCGCTGTGTCCCCCCCAACATGCTTGGGTGACCCCGTTGTCCTCCCTTACCACCCACATCCACAACTGGAGGGGGACTTATTGAAACACATGCACAAACAGCCAAATTGCTTTCCCGTCTCTCCTTTCTCTGGTGAAGAGAAAGTAGCATTCCAGCGCCATTGTGTGTCCGAGATATCTCCCAAGTCAATTTGTCAGTCTCATTTTTAGATGAGGCCAGTACTTAAGCACATGACTAGGCCTACAGAAAGGTCTCTGGCAAGGCAGGGTGAGAGGATCCGGCCGCGGTGAGCCAGGGTCAGTTTGTTGAACGGGTTCCTGAAAATAGTCTTCATGTCCAGAACTTTTTTTTTTCTGAGCCTGTGAACAAGGCTAGCCTGAAAGTCTGGCCTACCTCCACACCTCCCCCCAAGCCCACTCCATTTTTATATTGCTCCGAGGTTAATAGCCATGTCGTGTGGGGTCATAGAAGACATCTGTGTCTCAGATAATATGCTTACGGTGATTACCACACATAATTGACTGACCTCCCCTCATTCTTTCCCTGCTGCAGGCCGAGGCTGATAGGATGAAGCAAGCCACAAGAGTTTATTTTCCATCACACACCATTGTGCTGCTGAGCAAATATTTTAGCAAGCTTTGAATGAACCACCTTTTCAAGCTCTAGGTTTTCAGAGTTAAAATAGGAAGCCATGACCAAACTAAGGATATTAGATTTTAAATCAGCTTTGGGCCACCCTACCTAGAGCGCTATTGTGGGCATCACAGGGAACCAGGCTTGGGGCATGAACATTGCAGGATGTTTCCTTCAACTTCCTCCTTCACTTTGCCTTGGGGGTGGGGGGGGTGGTAGGGATTCTTGGGATTCTTGATACTACTCATTGGAGCATCTGGTTGTTTACGGGGAAGGAATTATTAGCCATTGGTGGCCAGGCAATACCCCACAGGGTAACTGGAGTCCAGGCTTTTGCAGTCAGCTCATCCCTTCACATCACTGGCCGCATGAGATCCGCTCCTAGCTCATACACCCACCTGCCCTCACAGGACCACCTGGCCTTCACAAAGGACATACTAAGCTCCCAGCAAATGGACTCCTCCTTCTGCAAAGACAACTAAGACTCCTGATCCCAGAGAGAATGGAAAAGTAGGAGACTGAATTGGAAAATAATCCCCAAAGCAAACTTCAAAATGTTACATTAAGATTTTAAAACTTTTTAATAATGTTTTACCTTAGCTCTATTCCATCTATCTAGCAATTAATCCATCAGTCTTCACATAATACACACCTACAGGAAACGCAATTACGCATCTCTGGGCTGGATTCCACTGTGAATTACTAATGTGCTAACACTAGGGAATTCCAAGATCCCTTGACTTCCAGCATCGCCTCTCCCCATCCCACTCCTCCCAAATAAGCTCTCGTGTTTCGAAGAGGACAAGCTGGGGTTTGGTGACTCTGCCGGGGTTTTGGCCTAGCTGCAGAGAACCGACCAGGTTCCAACTCAGTGAGATCACCTCACCTGGGTCTAAAATCTCAATGTTTGCACTCTAAAACTCACGTCAATGCCCCAAACCTCTATAGTGCTACATCTCAGGAAGATTAACTACAAGGCGAGTGTCGAGGAGAAAGTTTTCTGTCACAGTTTATCACATGAGTGCTGCTTCAGAGTCATTTTAATTTGTGCAATAACCTAGATTGGGTTCTGTTTGCCACTTAGAGAGATCCACCTGGGATTGTCGATTCACCAGCATTTCACATAAGTCATCCATGTCTTCCGTTGCTGGGGGAGGGACCAAGGAAAAAGGGGTGAAGGGGAAGTTGCCACTGCTTAACAGAAAAATTATACATATTCTAAACATATGGGTGATCTTTAGAAAATCTCAGCATCACTTCATAATTATATACTACAAGTTTTAATTAACTAAAGCTCTGCAAATCATAATGCCTTATTAAAATGCAATTAATCCTTTGATTAAAAAACAAAAAGCACAAGTATTTACAACAAAAACACAAGTAGAATAATTACAAATATCATGTACCCATTTCTTTTATTTGGGTGTCACTTATGATGTTGCCTGCTCCCTTCATTAATTCAAACACACACATTATCTCACATCCGCAGCAGCGTGAGTGACAGTGGCCACCAAACACACAGCACTATATCCTATTGATTTCGGCAAATCCTGAACAATGCCATTTGCATGCTTGTTTCTGTAATAATAAAGATATGCCATTCAGAATTAAAGCCCGGCCAGGCTAGTGGCAACTAATTGTGTTGTATGTAATGAGTGCAATTTCAATTTGATATCACCCTCAGCTTTTCTTGCCGCACTCGCTAAGTACTTTCAAGTCTTTGTGGGGAAATAATTGATTTTTTTGTGCTGTGGGCACAAGAAAATTATTATGATCTTTTGAATAATGCCAAAGAAAAGACCATGAATGATTTAAATTGGTATATGAAGAAGGCTTTGCCGTGGACTACGGCTTGACTGACATCCTGCTAATGCAGTATCTAGATTAGCAGTTCTTAAGGAGGTAGCTAATATGAAACTGGTAAAACAGAAAAGGTCGCTACCAGCATTAGGTGGTGGTGGGGTACTGGTGGTGAGGATTGCTGCTCCATTTTATTTGTTATCCCAGGAGGACCAACAATTTGGGGATTTAAGGCATGACACGATTACATAATCGCCTGGCCCTCACCACCGAGGGTATGTTTCGACTGATAAATTGCACATTTGAAATGGACAGATAGGAGAGGGCTGAACCAGGATTGTTAGCATGGCTGCAGCTCAACTGGGTAGACCCACCTGCGGTGGGCGTATCCCTATGTCTGGAACATGAAAGTTAGTTAGCGTCTCTTTTCCTGACATTCAACTCCAGGAAGAAATTGGGAGTAAGGGAGCTACTTCATTTATTCCTTAATCTTCCCATGAGGAACAACTGCTCAGTCCCACTGCAAGCAAGACTTGGGTCTGGCAGAAGAGCTAACAACACCTTTTCACCTGGGATGATAACAAGGAGGGAAATCTGAACCCAATACGGGTTTCTTTTGTGCCCATAAAACCTTGTGTCTACAAATCCAACCAGGACAACTGGTGTCTCTCCCATTCTTCTTACCTCGCCACTCCCCAGCTGAGCCTTCCATGCTCAGTGTGGCAGCCTGGACTTTAAGGATGAGGAAATAAACACCTCAGAAGGATGGATCACCAATTCAAAACACAATTCCACCTTAAAATGCATCCACCTTCCAAATCTCATTCTTCAGAGGACGGAGTGTTGTTAATTTAGTTGGTCATAACTAAATAGTTTCTAATCTGGAGCAGGAGGCTGCTGGGAATATTGGACAGTTTAAAGGTTAATCACCATCGCCTGGTTACACAAGTGAGGCAGAACTAATTCCTCCAAAGGCAAATGGCTTGCAGTTTTATCAGCAGTGCAGATTAGAAGTGTTAATATACAGAACAGAATGGACGCTTAAGGGCCGGTTTTCCCCTTATCGGCAAACTTTGCAACAGAACTCAGCTCCTGCACAACCTCTGCACTTCTATAATAAGGCCCCTTATTTTGCCTCTCGAGCAGAACTATCAAACAATCCTGTCCAAACCACTGCCACCAAAATCAGGGTATTACAGACCACGGCTAATTGGAAGATCACTATAATGAAGGAAAAGATAAAATACTCTGGCTGTTGGCCTAAAATGTGGATCAACACAACATAGGAAGCTATCTTGCTATGTCACATTCTGAGAGATTTACATAAACAATAAAGTCAATCCAACTGCCCCCCCCCCAAAATACATCTTTGTTTACAGTAAATGCAACCTAAAGCCAGACTCATGGAGGCAGGAGAGGTTCTTTACATAGGCAATATGATTAGGCTAGCAGTTTTGCAAGTGTGCAGGAGAGCAGGACTGTGTATATTTCCTCTCTTGCAATCAGCAGGGAGAAAATGGGTTTTAATGTTCTCCACGCTTCCTATATCATAGATATTTAAATATTTGGACCACTCAATATGCTAAAACACTTGCACCAGTCGCACAAATTGACTTACACGTTTCTGCTAGGGCTGCAGGTACCTTTCCAGGGGAGGAGAAAATGGAGGGCATGGAAGAGGAGAGCTAAAAGCCTGCCAGAGGCTGAGTACCCACGTGCCTCAGTGGGTATTCCACTGGAGACTCGGGGAGAGGAGGGCAGTTGCAGATGTGAGAGGATAGTGTGTTAAGAGAGGAAATTAGAGACAACCAACCTCATCCAGCAAGGACTGAAATATTTCTTTGGGGGAGATCTGCTGTTATAACCACAACCAAACATTCCAAACATAAGAGAAAAAGACATTCTAGGGGAATGCCCTAAAAGCAGGCCCAACCAAGTGAGGTATTCTGGGGTCAGATTTATTATTTTTCCAAGATATACCAGGCAGCCTGATAAGCTCATCTCCCAAGCATTGTTCAATGATTTTTCACTGCAGGCTGCTGGCTCTCTCTGGACCCACAAATACCTGTCTTTCCTGAGCCCTGGAGCAGGTCAAAAGGTGGGCTCCTCAACATCCTCAGCAAACTACCACACGAGCAGAAAACCAAATACCGCATGTTCTCACTCATAAGTGGGGAGCTGAACAATGAGGACACATGGACACAGGGAGGGGAACATCACACACTGGGGCCTGTCAGGCTGAGGGAAGAGGAGGGAGAGCATCTGACACACAGCTAATGCATGTGGGGCTTAAAACCTAGATGACAGGTTGATAGGTGCAGCAAACCACCATGGCACATGTATACCTATGTAACAAACCTGCACGTTCTGCACATGTATCCCAGAACTTCAAATAAAATAAAAAATTAAAAAAAAAAAAAGATGGGCTCCTATGTGGCAACAACAGGCCTCTGTCATTCTCTTGTCCAACCCCTCCTTCTTTTATTGTGCAAACTCCCACAAAAAATAGCCTTGTCTTTTCTCGGAATGGCCCACAGTACCTGGAAGAGGGTACCAATTAGAATACGTCACAATTTACACCAGTGGACAGATGCATTCCCCCATTCCACATATATTTATTGAATGCTGTTGATCCTGTGGAAGGCACAGACTGCCTGCAAGGCACCAGCGAACTTTCTGCAGGAAGGCTAAACCCGGCGCCTGCAAGTTAGTACACCATTGGAGGTAAACGGCCTCATAGGAATAGGGAAAACATGACACGGAAGCGTGGCTAAGTGTCACCTACCTAGCCAGGGCAAGACATGCTCCAGAAGTTCAGAGGAGGGCGAGGCCTATGTGGCCAAAGTGGTCAGACACTTTGAACCGGGCCTGGAAATTCATCCACGTGTTGGTCGTTTACTCAGCAGATACTGACTCTGCTCCTGCTATGTCTCTGGCAATGTCCTGGAAAATGGACATGCAGAGGTGAGCAGAGCAAGGCTCCGCGGCAAGGAGTTCATAGCGGAAGGTGAAAAGGACTGACATGCAACCAAATGACCCCAATTCGTCAGGCCCCTGGCACCCCCAGATGTAGTATGGGAAGCACTGGCTCACATTATGAGTCAGCGTTAAGGCCCACGACGTGCAGCTCACAGTGCTGACCCTGGAAGCTGGGAAGCCAGTATGTGGAAGATGTAGGACCTTGCCAACTGCGAGTTTAGCTCTAAAGGCGAGCAGAGAGATGGAGCAGGAACTGAGGGGAAAGTGGGGCCTAGGAGGGTTTTTATTTTTGTTTTTTGAGACAGGGTCTCACTCCGTTGCCCAGGCTGGAGTCCAGTGGCCTGATCATGGCTCACTGCAGCCTGACCGCCCAGGCTCAGGCAATCCTCCCACCTCATCCTCCCGAGTAACTGGGACTACAGGTGGACATCACCATGACTAACTTTCGTATTTTCTATAGAGTCAGGGTCTCCCTATGTTGCCCAGGATGGTCTCAAACTCCTGGACTCATGTGATTCTCCCGAGATTTCCAAAGATGGGCAAATTCATGGCATGTCTATGTGCTAATGAGACTCATTCAGACAAGAAAGCAAAATGGTGGTGCAGGAAACAGAAGACACAATTACAGGAGCAGAGGCCCCGATTACTTGATGAGGTAGAATCTCGTGCATGGGGGAGAGGTAGGGTGGCCAACTCATCCCCCACCGGCCCAGGACTTGCCCATTCTTTGTACTGAAAGTCCCACCTCCCAGGCAGCCTGTAGGAAGTAGAAAATTTCCTCTTTAAAGTTTCCTTTATTGTTAAAGAATAAATCATAAGTGTTAGAAATAACAGTTTGTTTTAGAGACTTTCTTCAAAGCCTTCTTGCTTTTTGCTAATAACTCTTTGTTAAGCCCTATCCTATCCTATGTAGCTGTTAGACATGCTCATAGGCACGTAGTACATTCTATGTCCTTGTACTTTAACCAAGATATCTGAGCTAGACGTGCTCATAGGCATGTCCCAGCTCGCAGCCTATGCCCCTTCCTTATTTAGACTTCCTCTTTTCCTTTGTTCTCCATTGCCCATACGTATTTAGAAAAGTTTTAAGTTATTAGCCAATCAAGTTTAGCTTTAGATTGTGAAGTCTAGCTCCAACCAACGGAGATCAGACACAGCAGTAAGGATGACCCCAAATGCATAAAAGATAAATATGTCTGCTTTTCCTTTGTTCATTGTACTCTTATAGCAAGATGGCTGGCAAGAGCACCCTTTCTGCAGGAAGTAAAGATTGCCTTGCTGAGAGATCCTTTATCTCAGTGCTGATTTTTATTTGCAGCACTGAGCATCTGTTTCCAACACAGCCCCTCAGATCCAAGCAAACTAAGACGTTTGGTCACCCTAGTGGAGGCTCAGCCTTAAAGACCTGCGGTGCAGGGATGGGGTAGGCTGAGCAGATGATGAAGATGTGGGTGGGCTGGCCGATTGGTGACAGGAAGAAGGTGGTTCCCTTTTGATGCTTCTACTTTTCTCAGTGAAATAACCAATATCATATTAGCTGAGACTAATGAGCAAGGGGAAAGGATTGAATGTTTGAGGAGAGCAGAGAAAGTAGGGAGCACTCGTTTGGGAGAAGGGAGAGGAACTCCCATGGAGAAATGTGTGAGGACTTCTAGACAGTGCTGAGCACCCACCTGAGACTCATGGTGAGGAGTTGAAAGTGAGATGTGGCTGTGTGCTTTGCTCTAGCCATATTCACAGGACCAGAAGGGATTGCATTTCTCCAGAGTAGACAACCCTTGGTGGAGAAACTGAGGCCTCACAGATAAGTAAATTTCAGAGCTGAAGCAGGGCCTGGGGCCTTGCTTCCCAAGTCAGTGGTTTCCGTCTGTCTAGAATCAGCACCCAGGCCTCACTGGCACCTCGGCCAAAGGTGTTTCCATGATCTACAGAGGCCCAGCCTGGGTGAGCTGACAGGCTACACTGGGCATCAGGGAGGAGGTGACCAGGCAGGTGACAGAGAGGGAATTCAGGGCACAGGAATGTCCAAGTGGCAAGTGTCAACCACAAAGCAGAAGGACCTCAGGAACGTCTCCCTGTGGATAGGAACAGTGGTCTGCCAAAGAATTTCATCTCATGCACCTATGAAAGCTTTTAAACATATAATTATGTCATTTACTTCTTCATACTGGAGCAGAGACAATGAGATGGCAGCCTGCTCCGTCTCCACTGTGCCCCACGGCTATCCTGGAATTCTTTCTCTGAACTCTCTAGCACAGGGTTGGCCATTTCTTGTATATCTTCTTTGCAAAAAGGGCCCAGAGATCCTAGGAACATCACAAGAGGGACCTTAGACAAGAGAATTTTGTACTTTACCACAGGGAGCTGTGCAGCCACCACTGAAGATGTGAGCATTCAACCAACACTGATTGGCACTGTGCTGGGGGCCGTGGAAAGTACAGGAAAGACAAAAGTCCACAGCCCTGATGGCAAGGGTAGGGACAGCTGGGGAGGATCGTCTGGATCTACTGAGAACAAAGCACTGGAGAGAGGCTGAAAGTCACCTTGCCCGGGCTGGGTGAGTGACAGGCAAAAACCCAAGTAGCATCTTCACATACCTACACCATTGTCATGAGCCACTGGTGAATTTAGACATCAATTTCAGTTTTTCTCAACCTGGGCCGAGTGAGTCATGGGCAAAAACCCAAGTAGCATCTTCACATATCCATACCGCTGTCATGAACCACTGGTGAATTCAGACATCGGATTCAGTTTGTCTCAACCCGAGGTTTCTGAAGAGGTCCGTGAAACTCTTAGTAATGAGTAATGGGGAAGTTATTTCAATCTTTTTTTTTTTTTTTTTTTTTTTGAGACAGGGTCTCACTCTGTTTCCCAGGCTGGAGGGCAGTGGTGCCACCTCAGCTCACTACAGCCTCTACCTCCTGGGCTTAAGCAATCTTAAGCAATCCTCCCACCTCAGCCTCCCGAGTAGCTGAAACTACAGGTGTGTGCCACCACTCCTAATTTTTTTTTTTTTTTTTTCCCCGAGACGGAGTTTCGCTCTTGTTGCCCAGGCTGGTGTGCAATGGCGCAATCTCTGCTCACCGCAACCTCCGCCTCCTGGATTCAAGCAATTCTCCTGCCTCAGCCTCCTGAGTAGCTGGGATTACAGGCTTGCGCCACCATGCCCAGCTAATTTTTTGTATTTTTAGTACAGACGGGGTTTCACCATGTTGACCAGAATGGTCTCGATCTCTTGACCTCGTGATCCACCCGCCTCAGCCTCCCAAAGTGCTGGGATTACAGGCGTGAGCCACCGCGCCCGGCTATTTTTTTTTTTTTTTTTTATAAGAGAGACAGGGTTTTGCCACACTGCTCACTCAAGCAATCTGCCCGCCTCAACCTCCCAAAGTGTATCTCAATATTTTAACAGCCAGGTGGAAATAATACATTTAACCACCTAAGAAGAGTAAATAGCAAGCTTCTTTACTTTCGGCTGGAATAGAGCAACTCCAAGTGGCATTTCTTGGTGGTCAGAAGCTTGATTGGCAGTTCTGTCTCTAATAATAATGGGAAAGAAGTTACTTAAAATACCACTTCTCTGATGGACGACAGTATCTTTTAAAATATAGAGGTCAGGGGGTAAACTAATAAAAGGAGGGAGACAAATAGTTAGGAAAGCACTGATCTGCACCTATGGCTTTTTGTATAAGTTATTTATTTGACCCAACATTACAACTAGCAGTTTCAGTAGCATGGTAATGAAGGAAATAATTTCTCAGTACTTTTATGTAAGTAAGTGCAATTGCATAATACATATATCTCTTTTATTTCCAGCTGCGACATCTCCTTGATCCCTCCACCAATTCAGCCTGATCCTCCGAGGCCTAGAACTTGGCTGCCCATATTGTGAGTGCACATGAGCGCTCCTCCACTGAAAGTTAACGGTGACCTGTACTTGCCTGTCTGCAATGATGACTGCTCCCAGGCCCTACCTGGCCTTGACTCCTCTCTTCTCAGCTGGATCCCTTCCTGCAAGTTCAGCCTCTGATAGGACCAAGTCTGATCAGCAGGTAAGCTCGCTGAGAATCAGATACAGTCCCCATTGCTGTTAGCCCAGCACAGACTCTTGTAACTGGGCTTCCTCCCTGCCTGGATGATTCTTTCATCAGATATATATTGCATGACTCTTAAAAGCCAGGTACTGTGATAGGCACTAGGACTACAAGAATTAATAATTAATAATGCTCTCTTCCCCAAAAGAGCTCTGATTGTTTTAGGGAGGAACATGTTTGTAAAGAATGATACCACTGGCACGGTTAGGGTTCTAGTGTTAATACAGAAACAGATTTTGAAGGAGAACCTCTGGATTTTCAGCAAAAGCTTCACTGCGGAGGTAGTGCTAGAGCTGAGGCTGAAAAATGAGTAGATGTTCACCAGCTGTCAGGGCATTAAGGGGCAGGGCAAGTTGTAGAAAGAGTGTGGGGAGGGAGGATTGGAAAAGATACTCAGAGAAGCAGCAACAACATGTGGTAAGACCCAGAAGCAGAGGAGAGTACGAGAAATTTGCAGGAGTCTTCAACGTTCAGTTGGGCTGTCTAGTGGGTTCTTCTAGAGAAAATACATTTATTAGATGAACTGTTCGGGTATGAGTTATTGCACTGTTGGCTGTGAATTCACTATTAATGAAGCAACAATGTATACTAAATAAGGCATGTTGAAGCAAAACACACACAAAATAAAGTTACGTATTGACCGCCTGGTGGAAATGTTGTGACCAGAAGCTTGTAGGAACCTAACCCTATATTTCCCCTGGAAGCAATGGTTTAGTGTTTGCTAACTCAGCATTGCAGGCAACTTTATAGAACATAGTACTGCAGATAACAAGAATAAACTAAAAGAGGATAAAGTATTTGTGGAGTGAGATAGAAGCCCCAGGCACTTTGGAGTTAGAGTTCAAGTCCTCCAAAGCTTGCAGGAAATGACTTGGCATTAGCTACCACTTTAAATAAAGACACCAATTGTGTGGTGCCTTTGGCGACACTTACAAAGATGTTATTTATTGTTTTTTTTTAAGAGAGTGTTTTCCTCTAAGAGTCTTTAAAAGATAAGTCCCAAGCTCTTGACCCCTGGTTCTGGTTATGGGATCCATTTGGGTGAATCCCTACCCAGTATTTCCAGAACTAGAATCCAGCTTTGACTTGACCAGTTCCCCTTCTCTCCTGCCCGTTCTTGTCTCTCAGCCAGGGACCCAACTCTCTGCCAATCTCTTTTCAGATGCCAACTGCTCAACTGCCCAGGTTGCCACGTGGAACCTGCCCCAGATTTTGTTTATCCCTGCAACTGCCGCTGTCCCTCCAGGACCTGTTCCACTCCACGGAGCATGTCCAATGGCAGATTCCAACTCTCTCAAGTTGCCCCATCCTGCTACAATGGCTAAAATCATAGAGTCAGAGCTCAATGGTTGTGAGAAACAGAAACTTAAAGAAACAGATGATTACCAAAAGGATATGGAATCATGTTACAGAAATAAAAATGAAGACACACCTTTCAGAAACTGAAGCTGGTAATGGAGAAGCCACAAGAAGCCAAAATATTTCTTTCCCTCCCCCACCACCTCCTATGTCTCTCTCTGTCTCTTTGTGTTTCACTTTTCTTCTTTCCATCCTCTTTTGCCCTTCTCTCCGCTTCCCATTTTTCCTCAATCTTGGCTTTTCTCGCCTGGTCTGCTTTATTCTCTTTGCAAACCAACTTGTTCCACTTCCTCTGGCCACCCTCTCCCCTCAATTTTGTCTTGCAAGTGGCTTGGGTTTTCCCTGGCATTAACTCCAACTCCCATTCTGTGAGGTCTTTATTTCAAATGCCCACCACCAAATACTCTTAGTTTGCATATGCAAGGGAGAATCTGATTGGTTGAACTCACCAACTTACATAAGCTTCTCTGAAATCAGGTAACCACCCTTGGTCCAATCAGCTGCAGCTGGAGGGGGAGGGGAAAATAACCTAAGATAAGTCATGGCCATCTAAACCTGCCGCTGCTGAGGGATGTGAGCAGAACTTAGTTCCCAGAAAAGGGGACCAGCCCTCCAAATATGTTATCTATGTTTATTTCATAACTAAGACCATTTTCTGAAATAGGAGGCAGTCCTCTGTTTGATTATTTGGAATCCTTATTTAATCGTCTATGTTGCTTATTGTCTAAAGGAGAGAGTGGTCAGGTCATTAATGAAACTTGACTTTGGGATTCGTTCTGTGTCCTGGGGGATAAAATTTCAGCCCTCTGCCCCAACCCCTCCTCTCCTCTCCTGTCTGATCTCACTGTCTTTTACTATTTCTTTTTCTTTTTTCTTTTCTTTTCTTTTTTTTTTTTCTTTTTTGAGTTGGAGTTTGGCTCTGTTGCCCAGGCTGGAGTGCAGTGACATGATCTTGGCTCACTGCAACCTCTGCCTCCTGGGTTCAAGCGATTCTCGTGCTTCTGCATGCTCGGCTAATTTTTTTTTTTTTTTTTTTGGTTAAGTAGAGATGGGGTTTTGCCACGTTGGCCAGGCTGGTCTTGAACTCCTGGCCTCAAGTGATCCACCTGCTTTGGCCTCCCAAAGTAACCTGGGATTACAGGTGTGAGCCACCACACCCAGCCCCCTCACTGTCTTTCCTCAGCACTTCAGGAAGTGTGACAAGTTTGGCAACCAAGGACCAGTATCTCCTTGAGCAGGTTGAGGGTTTCCCAGGGAGTGACTGCAGAGTCCCTGTTGCACAGACAGGTCAACCTAGGGAGATGAAGAGGCAAGGCTGAGCAGGTCTACAAGCAAGAAGATGTTGGGAAAGTCTCTCCAAGTCAAAGCAGGTCAATCATAACAGCAGAGATTAGGGATGGTCGGGACACTAGGTGGGGGATGAATGAGGGTATGTCTCAAGGCTGATCTTCAGTTTTTTTCTTTTCATCAGGTGTGGCATTACTGTTGAGAGAGGAAACTTCTCCCTCTCCTCCCCATGTTTCTGCCTCTGTCTGTATGGAGGACAGAACTTCTCTTAACCCTCTTCCCCGCTGGGGTGAGTTTTAGGGAACCATTCATGCTCCTGTGTCTGGGCTCTCTCCCTACAGGTGGGGGGAAAGGCTACCAGAGATGAACTGTCACTGTACACGAAAGTTTCATGACCACTTTCCTCCTTTCTGTTTCACTTCTGTCTTGCAGCTGCCTGGCCACGGGGTTTGGGTAGCTCAGCTGGCTTATCCGCTACACTTTGGAGGCACAGACATGTTTACTATCTTGCCTTGCTCTTTCTTCTCTAGCAAATGTGCTTCAAATCGGCCTTTCCTAGCACCACGCCCTTGGGTTCTACGGATAAAATAGGCAGAGATTTGTGGAAAAGGAACAGCAGCTACCCCCTTGACAGTAAGTCTAACCCATGTTCTCCAGCCCTATTTTTGTCAGAGCCCTGTTTTGGGGGAATCCAGTATTGGCCCAGAGACTCTTCTTTTTTTTCAGATGGAGTCTTGCTCTGTTGCCCAGGCTGACAATCTTGGCTCATTGCAATCTCCGCCTCCTGGGTTCAAGTGATCCTCTTGCACGGGCCAGTCACCACGCCTGGCTAACATTTGTATTTTTAGTAGAGATGGGGTTTCACCATGATGGCCAGGCTGGTCTCGAACTCCTGATGTCAATCGATCTGCCCGCCTCGGCCTCCCAAAGTTCTGGGACCGCGCCCGGCCCAGCCCAGAGACTCTTAAAGCCACACTTTGTTTCACAATTGATCACTAGTCCCTGGGCTGCTATTCAGTCCATCAGAACGTCAGAAAGAGGCATTTACTCTAATCTGCTCGGGAGGCCCAGAATCTAAAGATGCAATATATGTGGAAAGGAACTATAAATTTGTTCACCAATGACTTTATCTTACATGTCCCCTAAATTATCACAAGTGAAAAGGTGAGATGTGTTCTGTCTTGGTAACTCCTTGGCAGATGAAAGAAAAAGTTAAAAGAGGCACTGGGATCAAAAGGTTTTGTTGTTGTATGAAAAAATCTTTTTTTTTAATGCTTCCCGGTTTCATCACACGATTTTCTCTGCTGGAACATCAGACAAATTTAGTTTATGCCATTTAGTCTCTATTTCCTTCCTGCTGTTCCCACATTTCCCCTACCTATGACCTGGGCAGCATGGTGAGAGTCTAGGAGGGCTTCCCCTGACGGCAGGGGGACAAGTGACTCAGGGCCCCTGCCCTGGTGGACTTTTTCCACCTCTAGAGGAAAGGGGAGGATGGCTCTGAGGCCTTGAGGGTTTTCTGGAATTGGATTGGTCCTCTACCAGAACTGCCTGTGCTGTGTAATGAGACTGTCTCCTGATGGTCTTTCGGGAAGGTGGATTGAGCCCTTCCTTGCTGTGCTCAGCAATGAGGAACAGCAGGGCTAGGACCTGACCAGCAGTAGACCCAGGTTTTCCCCACCTTACCCTTTAAACACTGCACAAGTAAATATCTACTTATATAGAATGGGCATGCAAAAAGAAAAACAACCACCTGAAACCCTAGCATGTTGAGTGGCCACTGTCAGCATCTCATATGCATCCTTCAGACTGTTTTTGTGCCTATGTGTAATATTTATTTGCTTAAAACAAGAGGAATTACATCATGCAATGCTGTTTTGTAATTGGCCATTTAAAATTTAACAACATGTTGTAAATATACGTCTGTGTTGACATATATGGCACCACAGCATCATTCTGAATGGTTACCTCCTATTCCAAGGCATGGTGATACCCTCAGTTACTAACTAACACTATTGGTAGATGTTGAGAGCTTTCCCAGTGTTCTGATGCTGTTATAATCAAGTACAAAAGAGCCCTTGTACATTCACTTTCAAATGCTGTTTGATTATTTCCTGTGAATACATTTCTGGAAATGCAGTTGTTGGGCAAAGTGTTGCCTGTTTACAGCTTTTGTCGTATATTGCCAAATTAACTCCCACCAGAGTTTACCAATTTTTACTTTTGCAGCAGTGTAAAGGTCTGTATTCTCATACCAGAGGCAACGTTTCATCTCTGCTCCCATGTAACAGTGGTTGGAGAATCACACGTGTATAAGAAGAGGGGGGTGTGGACGGGGAATCAACTCCAGCCCTAGCAAGTCATGGCTCTTCTCTGGGCACGAATTTCCCTTGTGGAAGAATCAGATGCGTCCCACAACAAGTGAGTCCTCCAGCAACTTGGGCCCATGACCATGGGCCTCCCTCAGAGCCTGGCCCCACTCTGAGGGTTTGGGTCCTACAATGACGAAGGTTGGTCTCACCAGGTTGCACCTCTGTCTCCCTCCCTCCCTCTTCTGGCCAAAGTCCCCGTCGCCCTCTGGGGTAAGCCAAGGCTAGCCAGCCTGCAGCAAGAAGCAGTCAGAGAGAGAATTACTAACACCTGCATCTCAGCAGTTTCCCCAGAGAGCCCGGCGTTCCTAAGCACCCTTGTGACTCTCTCCTTGGGTCCCAGCTGGCTTCCATGGCAGGTTTATTGGAAGTTTGGAGCTTCCCTGTAAGTCAGAAAAAAAATCTGTTAAATCACCCAGCAAGCCACAGAGCTAATCAGAGACCGCAGAACCTAGAGCAGACGGAACGAGGTGGAAAAGCAAATGGCTCCCACTGTTCCGTTGATCTATTTCTCTCTTTATGCCACTCTTTCTTATCTAGCACCACAAAAAACACTGTCTCTCCCCAGCTTGCGAGGAGGATAGCTTTCCTGCCAATCTACATATTATTGTCCACACAGCCTTGAGCTTCCGCAGAGAAGGCAGTTGATTTATGGGAAATGGATTTTCAATCAGCCTCATTCCAGCCTTCTGAGGCTCTCTATCCACTCTCATTTGGTTCCTAATTCATTAATCTCCCCCCCCCCTCCACTTGCTTGATCCAATTATTCTTGGATATAATGTATTATTTTGCTCCTTTATGTACCACTGACTACTCATTTGATCATAGGTGCTCCGGTACCTTGTACCAGGAGATGTGAAGAGGCCGATATGAAGCCTCCTTCACTCCTGGGGTCTTCCCTGACTCTCGGGGGATGCAGGGATGAAGCTGCAGAAAGAGAAACAACAGTGGTGGAGAGGCACATGGTCTCACCGGTAAGGAAGCATCTTGTTTTCTGGTTCTTTTTTCATTACACAGAAGTTTTCAAGCTTCCCCCAGCTGTATCTTCAGAAAGCGCTGTAACCGTTAGCAGATTCTGTGGGGTCTCTCTTCTGTTAGGGTCATGCAGTGGAAAACCTGCGGAGGGGAAGCTGCTTTGTCTGCAGAACATGCAGCAAGCGCTTCACTTAGGACATGATGACCAAGAACTTTTCCAGAAAACTGGGCCAGCATTCAGCACACGTTAAATGAGATTTGCTACACTCCAGAGCTGGAAAGGACGTGAAGATTATTCTTGTCCAACTGTCTCATTTTATATTTCCTCCCTCCTTTTCTTTCTTCCATCCTTCCCTTTCTTGCCTTTTTTTTTTTTTTTTTTTTTTAGACAGGGTCTCACTTGGTCACCCAGGCTGAAGTACAGTGAAGTGAAGCGATCTCGGCTCACGGCAACCTCTGCCACCGAGACTTAAGCGATCCTCCCACCTCAGCCTCTTGATCACAGACATGTACCACCATGCCCAGCTCATTTTTGTATTTTTTGTAGAGATGGGGTTTCACCATGTTGCCAAGGTTGGTCTCCAACTCCTGAGCTCAAGTGACCTGCCCACCCCAGCCACCCAAAGTGCTGGGATTACAGGCATGAGCCACCACACTTGGCCTTGGATTCACCTTTCTTTTCTTTTCATAGCCATCCAGGAAAGTGAATAGTGCAGTGAAAAGAATACTGGCCTTAAGGCCAGGCACTATGGCTCATGCCTGCAATCCTAGCACTTTGGGAGGCTGAGGCAGATGGATCATTTGAGGTCAGGAGTTCAAGACCAGCCCGGCAACATGGTGAAACCCCATCTCTACTAAAAATACAAAAAGTTAGCTGGGTGTGGCGGCACACACCTGTAATCCCAGCTACTGAGGGGCCTGAAGCAGGAGAATTGCTTGAACCTGGGAAGCAGAGGTTGCAGTAAGCCAAGATTGTGCCACTGTACTCCAGCCTGGGTGAAAAAGTAAGACCCCATCTCAAAAAAAAAAAAAAAAAAAAACTGGCCTTAGATGCAGAAACCAGGAGCTTGAGTACTGGCCATGTGAGTTTAGAGGAGTCACTTAATCTTTAGTCTTGATTTCAGTATCTATAAAATAATGGTATTAAAACAGATGATCAATGACCCAGGCAAAAAGGGAAAAATCAAATTCTAGGAATGGGCAACATGATCATATCTATTTTACAGTCGGGGAAACTGAGTAATGCGGATTGGCAGATGGGGTGCTGGGACCAGCCAACGTAGGTTCTCATTTGGTCCTGCTACTGACTGGCCCAGGAACTCAGGCAAAATACACATCTTCCAGTCTGGTGCTGTCCTGTGTCTTCTCCCATCATAGCACATGGGGAGGGTCTCTGTGCTTCATCTCTGTTCTTCACTGGAGGTGTTACAGAATCCCAGCCACTACTGTCACTTCTCAGGCTACACGGAGCTGGCACCTGGACAGTGGTTCCAATCTCCTGTTTCTCAGCCAGGTGTTCATTTCCTTCAGCCTCCCTATCTGAGATTCTGCAATGGCCCAGCAGTCTAGGATGCAGACCAGGGTTAGAGAAAGAATAAAATGGAAGGAAGCTACAAAGTTAGAAGAAACTTTTGGAATCTTAGAAGGATGGAATAGTTATTTCCTGAGTTCACTAGAATAGCAGTTCTTAAAGTGTGGTTTGGAGACCCCTGGGTGGGGCTGGGGGCCTGAGATCAAAATTATTTTCATAATAATACTAACATATTATTTGTTTTTTTCACTTTCATTCTCTCAGGAGTATACACTGGTGTTTTCCAGAAGCTACACAATGTGCAACATCACAAAAGACCGACTACAGAAGCAGGTAGAAGAATCCAGCTGTCTTCTACTAAGCCAGACACTGAAGAGATTTGCAAAAATGCAAAACAATGCCACGCTTCTCACTGATTTTTTTTTGTTATGGAAAATAGTAATTTTTCATAAATACATGCTATTTGTGCCAACACATAACGAGTTTATTTGGCTATTCTTAGTGTAAATAAATATTTTAAATATTGTCAGTTTTATTATATAATGCAGTAAATATCAACAGATACAGCCCATAAAAACAAAGTTCTTTATTTTATTTTATCAGGTTCTGAATAATTTTTAAGAGTGAAAAGGTGTTCTGCAACCTAAAAGTTTGAGAATATTTTCATGGGAACATAATATTTGCTTGCCAGGAGTCAGTGCCCCTTTACCCTACCTTCCCAATCTTCATCTCTCTGTTATTCCTGGAGCCCATGTTTGTGAATTTTTGGATTACTCTTAGCTCCAGATAATCCATAAAGTGTGGCTCCCAGCAGCCCTCAGCACCGGCATGCTAATGCAGGCAGACCAGGTGTGTGGGGGAAGGGAGCTTAGCGAGGGTCCCTGAGCATCCTCCCCGCCACATCCAGCAGGCCGTTCCTATTTCTTCTTTGTCAAGGGCCATGAGTCTCTCTTATCACCTCAGAAATTACCTGTCTTATTCCACGCAACTTGGCCAATCCAGCAACCAGGCCTTCTCAGCTCTAAGACCCTTTCTCCAAAGCAAGAGTTGAGGGAGGTTTTCTTCAGGATTAGCTGAATCCCAATTTTCACTCTCCCTTGGAGATGGTGGGGAGAGTGAGAGAGAGGGCGGGAGTAAAAAGGGGATGCCCTCCTCAGAAAGCCACCACTGGGCTGAGGGGCCTGGTGCTGGCAACCCCACCCCACCTCCGCTCAATGACACAAACCCCAGAACCCCCAAGACCATCTGACCCAGGAAACCGCCTGAAGGCCGGGACAAAGCATGGTTTGTCTGAGCTGGTGTTGCCATGAAGAGATAGAATGACTTGCTGCCCGTAACAAATCAAGGAAAGCATTTCAAGGACTAGAAGGTCCAGTCACAGAGGGATGGCAATTTGTCTGGAGGGCAGAAGGCAGGAGCATTTCTCGATGGGAGAAATGCTACCACCCACATAAATAATAATAACAGTAAATGTTTATGATTAGCACAAGCCACTCACGCATTTCCCACAACCCAGTGAAGCAAGTACATGATTATCTCCCCTTTACAGATAGGACGCTGAAGCTCAGCACGTTGAAGTCATTTGCCACCTAGGAAGTGGCGGGGCTGGATTTTGGCTACAGAACCCTCGCTCTGCAGAGCAGCTATTTAGAGAATAAGCGTTCTGGGCGAGGCCTCAGGAGGCAGGTGTTCTCTTGGTTAATTATTGCCATAGGGAAAGGAAATAGAGCAACTCCTCAGAAAGCCACATAAACCGATTGTCAGACGTCAGCTTCACACCTCATACGGTCACAGTAGAGTTCATTTCCCAAGCAGTGCACCCAGGGGACACACCAGGCAGAGCGGGCCGTCTGGGCAAACATTCTCAATTCTTTTTTGGCAGAATTGGCAGAATTTGGATATCTGGTTACACCTGCCTTCAACATTTTTCAGGGTAGACTGTCCTGGAGTAGACCCCAGGTGCCTGCATCACCATGTTCTTGTGGGCTACAGCCAACTCCACACGATTCCCAAGGGTGAACCCGGCAGAGCCGGAAGTTCCCCGGGGCTCCTCTTGAGAGGGGTGGAATGGCAGTGCAGAGAGGCAAGCCCCCAATCTCCTGAGCTTCCACAAGGGTATAGCTGAGTCTGCTCCCAATGTGTCTGTCTTATCTTTCAAGGGAAAGAAGATATTGGCGACCTCCCAGGTGCCTGCCAGGCAGCACTCCCCCAGCTTACCACTCCTCTGCCTTTGCGGCAGGCTCAGTCAAAAGAAGGGATATCTTGTTTGTATTTGCTTTAAGGATACATGTCCTCTTTACTCTTCCAGGGGCTCAAAAGCCCACACCTGGGCCAGGCTAGCTCAGCAGAGAGCTGAGGGTCTGCCCTGCGGTGGCTGGGCTTTCAGGATTGAGTCTTGCCGGATGCCATTTAAATAAACTGGTCACTGGTTGGTGGCAAGGCTGTCAAGAGAGGCTGTGGATGACATCACATGGCAGCAGAACCAAAGGAGGTCCCTACCTGAGCCTTTCTCACAAACAAGTTTAGGTGAAGAGCGATACAAATGCAGATTCCTAACAAACAGCCCCATCCTCCACACACACACACACACACACACACACACACACACACACACTCCTAAACGCCCAGCGCTTGGCTTCACACCCTCCTGTGCGGACATTCTAGAGCTGCCACTGCTTTTGGGTTTCTTAGTACCAGGGTAGCTGGGCTCCCAAAGCCTGGATCTGCTTCCACACTGGAGACACTCATGACCTGACCCTGGGAATCATATAACTGACCTGGTTCCTTCCTTTGTATTGGCTGTTAGAAAGATTAGAGACAGGGCCAGGCACAGTGGCTCATGCCTGTAATCCTAGCACTTTGAGAGGCTGAGGCAGGTAGATCACTTGAGACCAGGAGTTCGAGACTAGCCTGGGCAGTATGGCAAAATCCTATCTCTACCAAAAATACAAAAAATTAGCCAAGTGTGGTGGCGTGTGACTGTGGTCCCAGCTACTCAGGAGGCTGAGGCGGGAGGACAGCTTGAGCCTGGGAGGTGGAGGTTGAAGTGAGCCAACATTGTGCCATGGTACTCCAGCCTGGGTGACAGAGTGAAAAACACAGCTTAGAGACAAATGAGTGGCTTCCTAGAGCAGATAAATACAACTTTGAGATACTTGTTCAAATCTTTCTCTATTTCTTTCCCCTTTTTTTCAACCAGAGAAACTTTTCTAATTCCAAAATATACAAAATGATACTATACTTGATCCCTGCCATACAGAATGGACAGCAGTTACTATTTGCTTCAATCCCATAAAACATTACATGAAGTTGAATGTCATCTGTCTCCTTCTAAAACTATTCCACCACACCCCTGAAAGGAAGAGTTCAGGATTTATCCTGTAAGAAATATCCATAAGAAACAGAACAATGAAGGTTCTGTGCCGCAGTGACATGTGGCAAGGAAATGTATCAATCAGGATAGGTTGAAGAGCAAACACTCCTCCTCCATTTCTCAGTACTAAACCAACAAAATTGGCCGGGTGTGATGGCTCACGCCTGTAATCCCGACCTTTGGGAGGCCGAGGCAGGTGGATCATCTGAGGTCAGGAGTTCAAAACCAGCCTGGCTAACATGGTGAAACCCCATCTCTACTAAAAATACAAAAAAATAGCCAGGCATGGTGGTGGGCACCTGTATTCCCAGCTACTGGGAAGGCTGAGGCAGGAGAATCACTTGAAGCTGGGAGGCGGAAGTTGCAGTGAACCAAGATCGCACCATTGCACAGTAGCCTGGGCAACAAGAGTGAAACTCCACCTCAAAATAAAATAAAATAAAATAAAAATAAACCCACAAAATTTATTTCTTGCTCAAGTTACAGGTCCTCTGCCTGTCAGCTAAGCCTTTGCCCCATTTGGTTTCATTCTGGGGAATCTACCTAGAAAAGAGTGTCCAATCTTTTGGCTTCCCTGGGCCACATTGGAAGAAGAAGAATTGTCTTGGGCCACACATAAAATACACGATCACTAATGATAGCTCATGAGCGAAAGAAAAAAAAATCGCACAAAAAAAAAAGTCTCATATGCAGCCAGCCATCAGTGGGTTGGACAAGTTCGATCTAGAATATTGCTGTGTTCTTGTTGCAAAGGGATAAAAAGCCTATGGCGAACCATGTGTCCCTGGCTCTTAAAGCTTCCGCCTGGAAGGGACGCGCAGCACACTGGCCAAAGCAAGTGAGACAGCCAAGCCGGCTGTCAGTGGGACTGGGATGGATATCATCCCCAGGCAGGGGCAGCAAATATTTGTGAACGATAATGTAACCTACCCTAGGGCGTTTTAGGACCCTGCCTAAGATTGTCACACAGCTTCCTGCTATGATATCCCCTCAGCCCAGTAACATTGTTTATCACGCATTATTACAATTTTGTCTTGAGACCTTGAGGCTTTGGAATTTGCCTTGAAATCAACATGGATCTCACCCCCACCTCAGGATGTCTCCATTAGCTGATTAAAAGGAAAGGGTTCTTCTAAGATCTGTTGTTTTTTTCCCCCAAGCTTGAGAAATGAATATAATGTTTCTGTTTTTGAGTTACTCAGGCATCTTGGTTGAGGTGAGCCTCTGTGGTTCTCCAGTTTGCCTAGTTTTATAATTTTATAGCCTGCTGCGATTTCTGGCCTATTGATTAATGGGTCTCTCTCTCTCTCCACCACCAGCGACCTTAATCTTTTCTTAATTGCTTTAATGGCTGTTCGGCTTCCCTCTCGTGCCTTCCCCCCACAATGTTGTTGTTGCTAAGCTTTTGTGTCTTAACTTCATTCTCCAACCGAGGACTTCGCAGGCGAGTGAAAGGTGAATTCTCTCTTTGTTTACCCTCTTTTCCTTGTTTTTCTCTTTTGCTTTATTTCTTCTTCAGCTGTTTTCACATTTCTTAGCCAGTGTGGGGGCATTGTCTGAGGTAATTGCTCAAAAACAGAAAAATAAACAAAATATAATGAGGGGGAGGTCAATGCCAAGATCCCCTCTCAGCACCCCCCCCCGAGTGACCCCTGCACCTACTCCATCTGAATCCAGTCTGGTCACTGTGCCTCCCTCTCTCTCTCTCCTGCCCCTCCAAGGCCAGCAGCCAGGCCAGCAGCTCCTCCCCCAGGCAGACAGTGTCCAAGGTCTTCTTGGAAGCCAGACTGGGGTGAGCTGACTTTCACCTGACCTGGTTAGGGGCTCTCTCCTTCCTTAGGAACAGAATTCTCAGAGTTTCTTCAAATATGCTTCATTCGTTGCTTCCTTCATCGATGTATTTGCAGACTTATTGAATGCTTACTGTGTGCCCGACACTGGGCCAAATACCATGGGAAAGAACAAATGAAGCTCAGGCCTGGAGCTGCAGACACACACAGGTCAAACTAGCAGAGGGGAAAGCGTGCGGAACAGAGCAATGCATCAGGAATCTTCCAGAGCACCGAGTAACAAATACGGGGGAGTTCTGAGGTGAGAGGCCACTGTGGGCTGAGGATTTGGACAGACCTCCTAGAGGAGGTGGGCTTTTAAATACACCCTAAGAGATGGATAGAACAGACAATGCAGACACAAGATAAGGCACTTCTGGAAGTGGGAGAGGCACGTGGGTGCTGGGGAGAGTCACATGGGCCCTGGGGGAGAGTCAGGGCTTAGGGGCAGGAACCCTGACTCCCATCTGCCCTGGACCTCGCCGTCATGGCCTTCCAGGTGGAATGTGGTGGGAAGAGGACTTTGCTTTGCACACCGTGCTCAGGGTCTGTGGGCACTGGCAGGAACCCCGTTCCCATTTGTCCTCCACTCTTTTGAGAGGACAGGATGATAGGAATGGTTGGTGGGTGCCATTTTGAGGGGGGAGACAAGAAGGAGGAAATACTCTCTTTCAATGAGGACTCGGAAAACAAAATTGTTGGAAGCTTCTCGGGTGGCCCTACAAAGTCTAAAAGCACCCATATGGAGCCCAGGCCTCCACATGACCCTAGGCCATTGTCTTTGTACCAGGCCTGTTGAGATGTCAATGTTACGTTTAGGTATCTTATCATATTCTGTTTGCCAGGCATCTTACATTGCCTCCTTCTTCTTCTTTTATTTATTTATTTATTTATTTTTAAGTCAGAGTTTTACTCTTGTTGCTGAGACTGAAGTGCAATGGCACGATCTCGGCTCTCTGCAACCTCTGCCTCCCGGGTTCAAGCAATTCTCCTGCCTCAACCTCCCAAGTAGCTGCTCCGTGGCCTGTTAGGAACTGAGCTGCACAGTTCATACATGGGTATCATATATGCAAGAGGTCAGTGGCGGGTAAGTGAGTGAAGCATCATCTGTATTTACAGCCACTCCCCATGGCTCACATTACCCCTTGAGCTCTGCCTCCTGTCAAATCAGTGGGGGCATTAGATTCTCACAGCAGAACAAACCCCATTGTGAACTGTGGGTGCGAAGGATCTAGTTTGCACACTCCTTATGAGTATCTAATGCCTGATGACCTGTCACTGTCTCCCCTTACCCCCAGATGGGACCGTCTAGTTGCAGGAAAACAAGCTCAGAGCTCCCACTGATTCTGTATTATGGTAAGTTGTATAATTATTTCATTATAGATTACGATGTAATAATAATAAATATAAAGTGTGAAATAAGTGTAATGTGCTTGAATCATGCCAAAACCATCCCCCCATCCTGGGTCCATAGAAAAATTGTCTTCCACGAAACCAGTCCCTGGTGCCAAAAAGGTTGGAGACCGCCATATAAAACTAAACGCTGCTTTCACAGGCTTAAAGTTTTATATGATGGGTATCACATTTTATGAATCCTTTTGAAAATTCCTTTCCCATTCAAATTTGCATTCTGAAATTGACCCCACCCCCGGTTGATACCATTGCCGTATGGTGCTTTGCTCTAAGCATGAGCTCTTGTTTATTTATCCATCTTCTAGAGCAGGGGTCAACAATGTTTTTCTGTAAATGACCAGATAGTAACTATTGTAGGCCATCCACTCCTCGCAGTGATTTCACTCTACCATTGTAGAGGGAAAACAGCCATAGACGGTATTATAAATCAATGAGTGTGTCTGTGTTTCAGTTAAAAAACTATTTTATATCATTTTCATTGTCACAACATATTCTTCATCATCTGCTTTTCTAACCATTCTTAGCTCACATGGTGTGCAAAAGTCAGTGGTGGCCAGCTTTGGCCCACAGGCCACAGTTTGCCAACCCCTACCTGGGAGAGACTGGCGGATTGTCCCTGCCCTTTCTTGAACACTGCAAGAGTGTTTCTCTGCAGGATATGGAGTTGCGGGGTCTTTGCGTGTGTGTTTCCTGTTTACTAGGTATTGCTAAATTGCTCCCAGAGTCACTACTGTGCCTATTTACACTCCTTCTGGCCCATGTTGTCACCAATACTTAGTGTTGTCAGACTTACTCACTGTTTGGGCAAACAGAGGAGTGTGATGAGCGATATCTTATTCATGGCTTAATTTGCAATTCCCTGAGGAGTGGGGGAATTTTTCCAGATGTTTATTGTCCAGGTTTCTTTCCTTGTGAATTGCCCATTATCCTATTGGATTGTAGATCATTTCCTTGTTGATTTGTAGGGGTTCTTTTAAGCCCCAGTTTTCTTATCTATGAATACTGACGGTCCCTGCATGACAAAGTCACTGTAAGGCTTAACGTGAGTATCATACATGCAAGTGCCTTTGCATCTATCACACGGAGTAAGAATAAGCAGAAAATCAAGTTCCACAGAATTCCTCTCACTGAGAGACTTGTGCCTGCTAGATGACATCAAGAGAAGGATGAGGCAGGAAAGGGAAACTCAAGAGCAAAGCTGACTGCTAACTGGCTGTAGAATGTGAAGTGCCAGATTTGTACCACCACTGCCAGGGAGGGGGAGAGAGAGGCTGCCCATCACATGTGGAAAGGGGAAGAATTAAAAGAGAGAAAGAGCAATAAAGAAACCTCAAAGAGTAACACTGGAGGACACATAAGTCTCCTAAAGTTTTGAGGTTGGTTGCAAAGTAAGTGGCATCACTGTTTCTCATAACGCAGTCTCCACTACTCACAAATTGTGCTAGGAAGAGACTCTGGGGACTATGAGAGGTGCCAGGGTGTGCACTTGGGTTGGGATGAAAACAGATAGCACCTGTGCACATAAATCCCTGAGTTTGAGAGGACAGCTGTCAGCTCAAAGGCTGTTTGCTGGTGTAATGACATCAACCCCATAATTGGCCTTTTCTTTTTACATTACCTCACTTAATCCTAGCAGTGGCCTCATGAGGCCCTAATATCATTTCCACATTACTTAAGGGACATGAAGCTCAAATAAGTTAAGTTTCTTTTCTAGGATCCTGCAGGCAGTAAACAGGGAAGCAAAGATTGTGTCTGGGTGTGTCAGACCCCAGAACTTCCGTTCTTGGCGAGAGAGACTGCGGGAAGGGAAAGAAAGGAAGAAGAAGACAGGAGACAGGGAGAGGAGCAGGAGATGGTGGGGGCGAGGGGCAGGGACAGAAATCTTTGCTTGTCTTTTTGGAAGCTCCATGTCGAAGGAAAGGAAGGCAGAGTGGGGCCCTGGAATTCCAAGCTGCTGACAGCTAGAGTTGCCAAATTCAGGAAATGACAATACAGGATACCCACTTAAATTTGAATTTTTGATAAACAATAATAATTAGGTCCCATGCAATATGTGGGACATACTTATACTAGAAACTCATTTGCTTTTGATCTGAGACTCAAGTTTAACTGCACATCCTGTATTTAATCTGGCAGCCCTGCCCTACGAGCACAGGGACAGAGGAGCAGCAGCATCTGGAATGAGCCAGATGTTACAGCTCACATCCCAGGTAGCAACTGCCTCCTTTCAGAGCAGCGTCCTCGCAACCTCCTAAGCAAACGAGCCAAGCATGACAGAAATGAGAAGTGTCTGGGAACTGCAGGCAATGCCGTGCACACAGCGTCTATACTGCCCACAAATATTAATTGAGTCCCTTTCAGGAAAGGCTGTGTGTGCATAGCTTCATTTGGGGGGGGGAGAAAGCGCTGTAGTGAAAAGGGCTTGATTGTGGGGGGTTCCAGTCCTAGTTCTGCCACTTGCTAGTTGGGTTCTTTCTGGCAAATTACTTATCTGCTCTGAGCCTCGATTTCTTCATCTGGAGGGACAGTAATAGCTGCCTTGCACGGTCCCCTGTGAGGATCAGCAGTAGCGTGATGCTAAGCACATCCTCCGTTCTCAATAAATCAGGAATTGCTGAGAGAAATAAACATACCAGGTCTGCTTGCCATGCCTTTCAACCACAGAACAAAGTAGGACATTCAACCAGGACAAAGTACCTTTTGGTGTGAATTTTGCAAATCATAAAACATCAAATTAATGTCTCATAGCGTGTATGACTATGAATGGAGGCATGGTGGCTTCAGAATTAGTATTTTGAATGGGAGTGTTAGAATCCGTACCTCTGTTGAATACCATCTCTTGCTGCCAGTGAAAGCTTACAAATACCACCTGAAAAATTATATCAATTTGCCGTCAGACTGGAGCCATCAATTTATACCTGAAATGTGTCAAAATGTTGGGTGTTTCTATAATGATAAAAATGATTGGAATTGCCATGTTTAATTAAAATGTTAATCCACTATCATTTTCAATGATCTCTATTTATAGAGAATTTTCTGTTTGCTGTTAAGGTGTTTTATTATTAAATCTTGCTGTTTAGCCTATGCCTGACACTAACTTAAGGAAGAGGTGACAATCTTCCAGGAGTAAGGAGAGGTGACTCCTTCTTTAGGAGAGTGTCTCTCATAGGTTGTAGAAGGAGTGGCTTCCGCGGGAAAGCCAGAAAGACCACCCCGGCTCTCAAATCACCAGCTTATGTTAGTAACATAAGCCTGTTCCCTTATGTTCAAAATCTTTTAACATTAGAGTTGACTGAAATGCAAATATTTTTGGAAAAAGGAACACCAAAGTTTGAATTTGCAAAGGGATGTAAAATGCCCTATACCAACCCCTTTTCTGGGAATGAGGTTGAGAGGTTTGAGAGTTACAAAATGGGAAGAAGGAAGTATATCTGCAGAATTTATAATTGGCTGAAATTGACCTTGCATCCAAGGAAAACTAGATTTGCTCTGTGTGTGTTGGTGGTGGGTAGGTGTGTGAGTGAGGAGCGAGGGGCACTGAAACTTTGTCCTTAAGCAACTGATACTATCTCTGCTTTCTTGCCTAGGGGATGACTGGGTACAAGAGCAGTCTTCCTTGAGGTACAAGAACAGATCCCAGGAAGAGGTGTGGAAAGAGATTTGGAATAATTACAAGGGTTCCTCCTTGGTGTAGTCACCATCTTAGATTGGATGCAGTCCATTCTGCCTTCCCGTGTGACTCTTCCAGAACTTGGAGGATGTCTCCACTACACTGCGCTCCGTCTTCCTCTCCAGTTGCCTACATCTTGGTTGATGTAGCCTCCACACCTTGGTTGATGCAGCACCCCCTCCCAACCCCAGGAGGGCTGCTCCTCTGACTCTCTCCGCTGGACTCTCTTCCTCCTGTGATTTGCACTTCCCCCCCCTAGTCCATTGCCTCCTGAGGTGGTGGCTCCATGACAGGACACCCTCCACCCACTTCCCACTCAAGCCTTTGCCCCGTGCTACTCTGTAACAGCATCAGCACTTTCCTCCTGGCCTGCAGGACAGCTCCAGAGCAGGTGGTGGTGTAGCCGCTCAGTCTCAGACCCATGGGTCCCCTGCCCAAGCTGCAGTGCCTGTGAGGCTCCTGGAGCCCTGCCCTTCCTGCTCTTAGCCTGTTCTGCTTAAAGCTCTTCCTTTATCTCTCCCAGCCAAATCCTTCTCAAGTCATACCTCCTCCGTGATGTCTTACTTGACTCTTCCAGCCTTCCCTGGATAACAATTATTTTTCCGAAATTGCGGTAAACACGTAACACAAAATTTACCATTTAGAAACTCTGTATCCATTAAACACTTATATCTCCTCCCCCAAGCCCCTAGTCCCCTCTAATCTGCTCTGTCTCTATAAATTTGACTATTCTAGGGATCTTATATAAGTGGAATCAAAATCTTTGTCCTTTTGTATCTAGCACATTCTTTTTTAAAAAATTGAGACAGTCTCACTCTATTGCACAGCCTTGAGTATGGTGGTGTGCTAATCACTCACTGCAGCCTCGACCTCCCACGCTCAATTTATCCTCCTACCTCAGTCTCCTGTGTGGCTGAGATGGCAGGCTCGCACCACCACACCCAGCTAATTTTTAAATATTTTGTAGAGATGGGGCCTCACTATGTTGCCTGGGCTTGTCTCAAATTCCTGGGTTCGAGCAATCATTCCACTTTGGCCTCCATAAGTGCTGGAATTACAGGTGTGAGCCACCACATCTGGCCACGTATCTTACTTAGCATTATGTCTTCAAGATTTATCCTGTAGCATATGTCAGAGTCTCATTCTTTTTTAAGGCTGAGTAATATTCCTTTGGACGTAGGTACTATACAGTGTTTATCCATTCATACGTGCTGGACGTTTGGGTTGTTTCCACCTTTTGGCTGTTGTGAGTAATGCTACTATCCACATTCATATACAAGTTTGAATCCCTGTTTTCTGTTCTGTTTGATATATTCCTAGGAATGGAATTGCTCCATCATATGGTAATTCTCTGTTTAACTTTTTGAGGAACTGCCAAACAATAATCACTTTGAGGGTGAACGATAGTTCACATTCACATGGCACCTTATGGTTTACCAAGTGCTGACTGATCCACTGGCTTCTCAGAACAAGCCTGTGAGATAAGTACTGTCATTAACATCACCTTTACTCCGGTGAAGAAAGGTTCAGTGATTTTATGAGAGTCACACAACACATGGATGGGGACTTTACCTCAAAGCAAAATTGTGTGACTCTTGGGCCATAAGTTTTCTGAGGCTGCATGCTACCCTAGAGTGTTCCCTCATTGCTTTATCTCAATGCTAGATTGACCCTGAAGTCACCATGATTGTGTCTTGACTCCCTTGCCAGGCTGTCAGCCTCAAGGACAGGGGCTGTGTCATGATTATTTGTCTCTCCCATACGGTGAGGGGGCTGACACATCATAGGCTCTCAATAAATGTCAGTTGAATAAATAAGTGACTGGATAGATTCCTGATGGAGAGGGAGGTGAAAAATGCCCAAGAGGGCTTCATGGCACCTTTCTGTGCTGCCCCAGACACACAGGTTGGGCTGAGGTCTTTGTACTGGTGCTGGCCTCTGCCATTGATGGGAAGTTTGTCAGAGAGAATACAGGACTCCCAGTTAAACTTGAATTTCAGATAACTGATGAATAATCTTCTTCACTATAATACATGCTTATATGAAAAACTTATTCATGTTTATCTGAAATTCAAATTTACCTGGGCATCCTGTATTTTTATTCGCTAAACTGGCAGCCCTAATCACTAGGTACTTACTACTTACCATCATGCCACCAAAAGCCTCAGAACTGCTGAGGAGGAATAGGAAACTGGCTTTCCAAAGCTGAATTGCTAACTACTTTTTAATTTACAAAATGCAAATGGGGGGAAGGACTTTTTCCTAAATGGAAAATAATCCTACACCTGCAGTGATTTAATTCCCATTTGAAATGGCAGTTTCTGTTGTTTCCCAGGTAGCTCTACTCTGGGTGTCAAAATAGTTCAAGTGTCTGCCGTGGCTTTGGCTAATTCTGGCACCCAAGCCATTCACTCTGGGAAGGCGCCTGCTTATGGCTATTTAGGACATTCCCTGAAGGCTGACACACAGGGGTCCCCCTCCGCTCACTACCATTCTGATGTGTGGAATTTATTACACTCCAATTTCTGCAAGATCTTCTGTGTTTGTCTATTCTATAATGCAGAACTTCCTGATCAAGACTTCATTAGAAACCTGACTCAGTTTCCCCATAAGCCTGTTTTAAATTGTGGCACTGGCTGGAGACACTGCCTAATCTCCCTGAGGGTCCTCTCGAGTACACTGGAGAGTCCTAGGATCAGTTCTTCTCACTGGATATGTCTCAGACATCTGGGAAGGAAGGAAGTGAAGGAATCCAGGTGAGGTGCAGAGTCACTGTTGCTTTGACCAGGATGGTGTCTTTAGGGTCTGGGGGTCTAGGGGGCTGAAACTGAGGTTGGAGGTAGAAAGGGTTGTCACGACAACCCAAGGGAGGAAGTGAGACTCTTGCTTTGGTGTTTACTCAGGGAGTATCCTCCTAAGTAGTGAATTATCACCCTTCCTTGCTGCTTTTTTAACTCATCTAATTTAATATTGCCAGGACACAATTACTTATGTGTCTGCTGATTGGGGACTTTATTTTTTAAACATTAGCTTTTCAGACTTAGAAGCCGCTGGGCCAGCGAAAAGCCACACATTCGGGGAGTGGTGGATAGAAGGTGGCAGTGGCTCACCCAGGGCCTTGTGAACAGCAGCCAAGTGAATGCAGTGGCTGAGAGCATGGGTCCAGCAGACACTTCAGCCGCTCTGCCACTCAAAGGCACTTTCAGAAGTTTGGGGTTCCCCCCCAGATAGTGGTGGGGTGGGGAAGGGCAGAGAGGTCACACACCCTAGGAATGTCCCAGTTATTTAACATCCAAACTTGTCATCTTGATCTCAGGAAGTTCTTAGGTTAAGGAATTGAGACATCTGCATTCTTTCAGGCCTCAGTTTCCCTTGTGCTCCAAGTGTAGAGAACAATCTCCCATTGCCAGCTGGCCAGTGACCTCTGCCATCGGTGGGGAAGGTTGTCAGAGAGAATACAGGACTCTCAGTTAAACTTGAATTTCAGATAACCAATGACTACTTTTTTTAGTATAATACGTGCTTATATGAAACACGTATTCATTGTTTATCTGAAATTCAAATTTAACTGGGCATCCCAACTTGGCACCTTGGAAACTGGGGTACTGCAGGAACTGCAAGAGGGTCTGGCATTTTGCGTATGTAGGAAGACAGGTATTATCCAAAGTAGAGTTAGAATAGGTCCAAAGTGAACAAGGTGGAGAATGCCTTTCCAGAGCCATGCGTGGGGTGGGGAAGGCCAGAATGTACAGTGGTGCCGTGAAGGTTGAGTTATTCTGTGAGAGCTCTGCTCCCCCTCTGGAACCAGGAAATGGAATTTGCCTCATAACTTGAAATCCAAGCTGTCCTTGGGCTGTCACTCATTTGAGGGGACCTGGTGGGACCTGGCTGATGAGGGGCAAGGTAGTCCAGAGAAATTAGCCTGCCCTGTGAGACTTGTCACAAAGTCCCTAAATGTCCCAAACACCAGGGCTCAGGCTGAAACAGAGCATCCCATGGGGAACTCATCACCTGATCCCCCATTCCATCCTATCTCTGAAGGAGAGTCATCTGTGGTAAAGTAGCCCTAGGTTGGGTTTTAGAATCTATGACTGAAAAAAACTAATTTTGCTACCATAAGAGACCCAAAAATGAGGTCCATGGAGATTTCAACCTCTGATTACAACCACTTATGGGATTACATAGAAGACCTGGCTCTGGTTACCAGTCAACAAGGAAGGGGCCGAGAGGAAGAGGAGATAGGAAGAGGGAAGATGGCAGGGTAGGGTCTGTGGGGGACTGTTAAGCCCCACAGCCCTTGCCCCTTCAGGAGGGGCCTCCTGGTGGGCACAGAGGAACCATCGAGAGACTTCTGAATCCTCAGGAAGGGCCAAAGAATGGACCAGGTCTCAATCCTCCAGAAGCCTGAATCCAAAAGATAACCTCTGTCCTCTTCCTGGACTTCAGGGTCTCTTCCCAGGCAGGGTCCTTTCTGACCAGATCAACAAAATGTGATTATTGTGCAAACATCTAAGAAATCAGATGACGAGCTTTTATAATCCCAACTTCTCCATTCTCTTCCCTTTGTGGAATGTTATGTTCATTCCAAATTAGTATCGGGGTGGGGTTGCTGGTGGCCTATGGGACAGAAGGTCTGACTGGTATTGAGGGGGGCAGTGAGCAAGCCATGTCTGTCACCTCCACTCTACCCGGGTGACGTAGAGTGTGGCCCCTCAGGACACCACTCTGAGTGGAACTGGAGAGGAGGCAGGGGGCTGAGGAAGGGAGCAGACCACTCCTTGAGGCCTCCACTACTCGTTCCCCCTCAGCCTGGGCCTCTCTCCCGGTCCCCTCTCTAAAGTCCCCTTACTCCTTGCTACTTGCGTGTTGATGATGTGGGGGATGGCCAGAGGGGAGCCAGTGTGCTGGCCTCTTGTATAATCTGATAATTGGCCATAATCTGTGTATGAAATATTTGGAGGTCTGCCTCCCCATCAACTCCTACTTGAAGAATAATCACATCTCTACATACAGGCCTTTGGGCCAAGATCTCCCTCACATAACTGAAGCTCCTATCACAGCTTTGATGCCACCCAGGATTTTTGTAATTGCCCACACCCTGTTTGTTACATTTTTAACTTTTGCTGCACATTTTTAAAGAAATTAATCTTCAAAGAGAAAGCCCTCCATAGATGTCTTTGAGTAAACATGGGAGTATTAATACAATTCTTTTTTTTTTTTTTTTCCGCTCTGTTGCCTGAGCTGGACTGCAGTGGCACCATCTTGGCTCACTGCAACCTCTGCCTCCCAGGTTCCAGCAATTCTCCTCCCTAGCAGCTGGGACTACAGGCACACACCACCATGCGTGGCTAATTTTTTATTATTAGTAGAGACAGGGTTTCAACATGTTGGCCAGGCTGGTTTCAAACTCCTAACCTCAGGTGATCCACCCACCTTAGCCTCCCAAAGTGCTGGGATTACAGATGTGAACCACTGCGCCCGGCAGTAAAATTCTTACAAGCTGACAGAAAGGGGGTCTGTTAGGCAGAGTGTGCATGCACTCCATGGGACCAGAAGAGGGTCTTGATGAGAATCCTGGGTGTGGGGGTAAAACATTGCATGGGGTGATTTGTGTTATGGGTGTGGAAGGACAGCAACGCCTTCGGTTGTCATGGAAACAGCACACAGAGGTTGTTGAGACATGGGAGGGTCAGGTGGCAGCCTGACACTCTTCTGGGGTAGCCACAGCCAGCCAAGGACAGGTATGCCTCTGAAGACGCTGATGTGGAGCCCCCTTCTCTGGGAGCTGGCCTCTGAGTCTGCTCTCAGGGTGGGAAACCACTCAAGGACAGGAGGGAGAACAGAAGTGAGAACAAGAGGAGCTGGAGACCCTCTCAGGTGTTCAGTGCTGGCGTTGTCTGTACAAAGAAAGCTTTTCAGCCCCTCAAGAGCTCCCCAGGGCAGGGGGAAGCAGCCCCAAGCAGGACAACCCCAGTAGATTTTAATCAGGCTGGAATAGCCTGTCGAGTTGATGCTACATTGTTGCACTGATACATTGATTCATTCAGGCAGGGCTAGCTTTATAGAGAGGAAGGACAGTAGGTGGTTCATAGTTGCAATTTGAGGGGGAAGAGAGTACCAAAAGAGCCATTCTGTTCTCAAATTTTCCTCCAGCACTCATCAGTGTTACCATCCAACAATTAATATTTGTCCATCTGTTATCTTCCTATATTGGAGGCCAAAGAAGACCCTTCACTGACTGATCACACAAAGTTGTATCAACTAGCCTTAATGAGATGAGTTCTTTGTTACATTCCCTTTGCGCCAACTCCCTTACCTTGACCGGCACCACCACCACCACTATCATCATCATCATCATCATCATCATCATTGTCATCAAAATTCAGATTCTACTTGAAGGACAGAGACTTTCAAGGAAAACATAAATGCTTTAAAAGATAGAGCATGTCTTTTTTTAACATTAAACAATTTCAATCTTTCAAAATTAGTTGCAGCTAAACGCATTGTTGGGTTCATTACCGGTATTACTACTCTTCTAGCATACTGAGCCATTTGCCTTCGTGTCCCTTGAGAAATGTGTGGCTTCTCCAGAAAAGTTACGTGACTTAATATCCTCTTGGAGCCTTCCACTACCCTTTTCCAGCCATATAAGCCAGAATTTGACAAAAAACTACACAGAAAATTTTACTTTGAAATAATAGACCTCCCCAAACAAAGTTAATGCCCGTCAAAGCAAACATACTGAACCAAGTCCAACTTGCATATTATAAATTTTGAAAACTCTGGAATGTGCCAGAGAAAATAAAATCACTCTGAGAAATATAGTACAGTAAATATTCTCAACCCTTTAGGTAGATTAATTATATTGGCTATTGTTGCTGAGAAATATTTAGCAATATCGTGATGTTTTAGGATGATAAGACTCTGTGGGCTGAATAATGTTTATTAATAAATTCAATAAATATTCCTAAAGCTGTTGATGCCTTTGGCACATGTTTTACCTCTCATAGATGAAAAAAAATTCTTGAGGATCTGACAGTTCTGTTTCATTTTTATAACCTTCACAGGGCTTAGCCTAGTGTCACTCTTGTAACAATTTGCTCAATAAATGTTTGTTGAATGAATATTAGTATTTAATAACAATTCTACAAATACTTGTTGGTGATTCTGCAGCTGAAATTGTAACTAAAAAGTAAACTACAGATACAACATTGTGAATGTACTAAATAATACTGAATTGTATACTTTAAAATGTTTAATTTGATGCTATGTAAATTTCACCTCCATTTTTTAAAAAACTGCACAGACTAGGACATAGCAACCTTTCATTAAATTCAGCAAGGTATATTTTCATTTTTTTCATGTCGACTATAAAGTACATAACAGCCCATGAACATTTTTATGAGTAGGAAATTTTTTATTTTAAAAAATCAGTATTAAATAGATAAAATGTAAAAGTTACAACAGAATTTCCAGAAACTGTGATGCAAATAATAGCACGAAATATGTAAAGCACTCATGGCTTAGTGAGAGGTATTTACAGGGCTTTGCAGACCCCTCCCTGGCTGCTCCAGTTTGCACCCCCGGTGTCCCTATCATGCTGTGAAGGGAAGGAAGAGAAAGAAGTCTCCGGGTTTCTTCCCCCATCTGAGATGTGTTCCAAGTGCCAGAAGACAGACTCACCGTCCCTCCATTCCCATCTCTTCATCAACTTCAATCGCAGTTTCCAGATTCAAGGTGGTATTTCTAAGGATGTCAAACTTGTAAATAATTTACAAAACAAGACTTCCCTCCTTTTATGACAATGTGATGACAGGCTATTTTTTTTTTTTTAATGCAGTAAAGAAAAAGCCTCTTAACAATCTCAATTCAGTAGAGTTGAAAATATAAATGTCGTTTCTTCCAGTTTAGAGAGCAATCTTTTTCTTTCTGATTATTGGCAAAAGAGTTTTTCTTTTCCGTTAAAGGGCTGTTTATGGAGATAAATGTTTCCTTGCACACAAACATTCTGAGGACATTGTACAAGGTTTTCAAGCTATGTTTTTAGTCGTTAAAGGCCAGTGATTACACACTTGTTCTCAAAAAGTTAATACATTCCGAGTAACCTGGAGCCTGGAATCTGGTCTGTATAAAATTTTCCTTTCTGCTTTCTGATAAATCACAATGTGACAGCCGAGGAGCCTGCCTCCCTCCTTAGGTCTTTAAAAGAAAATGCAAATCCTCATCTCTTCATTAACCCATCTTAGAAAATAACTCAGATGTTCCTAATTTCTCTTCTGATTTATCAGATTGGTCTCTGATCACTTTTGTAAGAAGTCTATTCAACATTCTCAAGGACAAAGGACGCTTTATAGAAATAAAGAAAACTCCTGACGTCAACACAAGAGGAGAAAAACATTGGTAAATGTTGCTTGAGAATTATTTCAAGTTCTACTCAAACCCACAGATAACATACTACTGAAAATGTTTCATTCAAAAACTTCTCTGATATAATCTATGAAAATAACCAAAGGACTTTCCGCATTACTCTACAATATGGATGCCTGGTGAGCTAAAGGAAATCAACAGTCTTTCCGTTCAGAGAAAATAACAGCAGCAACAAGTAGGGAGAGATCATACAACCTGAATGAATCAAAATATGTTTATTCTTAACTCCTGAAACTCTTCTCACCATGTGATTGTATATTTTTAAAAAACCTCTCTAAAATTAAGTCTTTTTTTCACACACCAGCACTAACTAAAACCTAGGGTCTTCTTATGTCTCCCCGTGATCAGATGGCTTTAAAAAGAAGTCTATTTACCAAAATTATCATGCCACTGTTTATTTTCCTCAGAGGGGGACTGGAGGGGAGGGCAGGTGAGTTTTTGTGTAAGAGGTGACCGTATCACGCAAATAAACAAGCGAATTTCTTTCGAAATATCTGTTATCAAAGACATCTCCCACCCTTTACTGTGTTTCTCAGTTCCTCGCCAGAAATAGAAAAAAATAAGTGGAGGCACCAGAGATGATGAACTATTGACCTAACCAAAAGTAAATGCGGATCTTTCTCCTCCTGCCCAAGACACAGCGAAAATAAGGGTGCTGGTGAGGAAATACTTTTCTTGCACTGCACCGGGTACCTTCTCAGCCACCTGGGCACAATCTGGGCCCCTCCCTCTCCACCTTCTCCCTCCCTTGGGACAGATCGCAGGGACAGACCCCCATGCTCCCCAAAATTCCACCATCCGGTCCATACTTTCGTTCTGTTTTTGTTTTTCTAAAGTTCTCAGTATTTATAGGTCTCCAAGTTGGGAAGGGGGCAGGGTGGAGCTCTTCTCAACAAAGCCAAACTCCAGTTTTCAATAACAAAGTAGGGTGGATCTGTGCGTGTGGGATGGATAGGGCCGGAGGGGGAATGATGTTTGGTTTGTTTTTCTTAGAAGAATGAAATGGAAGGTAGGCAGTCCAGACTCCCCGGAGTCCGATTCTGAGGAGGTTAGTAACACTGGGGAAGGAAGCATTTGAGAAGCTCCCTAATGGAAAATTTAACTATCAGAGGGAGAGAAGAGAGTGTGAGGTCTTCTCTAAAAAGGGCATCGAAAGGACACGTCTGCCCAAATATTTCCTGTAAGCATCCAGAGAGATCTAAAGACATCCCTCAGGTGCGAGAGCACTGTCTCCTCTCCTTAGCCAGAGGGGCGATGGTCCTCTCGGGTGGCAGGGGAACTAGGCGTTGGAGGGAGAAGGAAGGCTAGTCTTCTCCAAGGGCCCACAGGACTGTATCTTTGCTCACTGGAGTCTGTTTTGCCTTGTCTTCCACCTGGTTCCCGGCAGGGAATCCTGGCCCTCCTTTGGGGGTGCCTGTCGACTAATGTAACAGTGAAAGCATAGGTCAGCCATCAGGCAAATAATAAACATATTTGCCTTGCACGTCTGTTAACCCTGTTTAATGGGTCGTCCCTACATGTAAATGGACTTCCTACCCCAGCCTCCATCACTCCACCTGTATCAACAACAATGCCTCCACACAATTATCTTACCTTAATGAACTTAATCTTTAATTTCCCAGCTTGGCCCTGGTACTCAGCCTCCTAACAAAGGAAGTGGAACTGTTTGAGTCCCAGTGAGCAGCCTTTCTCCAACAGCTAGGGAAACTTTAGCCACGACAAGGATTTTTGCCCCTTGTGGAACTGTCAAAAGCAATAAATATTTTTCTTTTTATTCCATCATTAGACCCTCCTAAGAATGCCTCCCCATTGTCCACTGTAATTCCCAGAGCTCTCTGGGCAGGGGCGTTATTGTGCAAAATGAATCCTGAAGTGTTAACAATCCTGCCAAAGCAGCTACACTTTTTTTTTTATCCCCGAGGGCGTAACCGTTAGGAATGTGTCGCCTCACCATAGCCTGCTCGGCGAAAAGAGCACTTGTGTTTTTTAACACTGGTCTTTGAGAAGGATGCTCAAGTTAAAGCATTGTGGCCACTGTAAATAGATGCACTCAGCAGAATAGAACTTCTTCATTCCTAATTAGGGAAGTAACTCTAGAAAGACAGAATGTCACTTGCTAGGCTGTGCATATTGTTGAGTTTGTGCTCGCCTCCACAATGTGAGGTAATTGGAGTTGTACCTTTTAGAAAGCTGCTAATTTCACATAGGAAGTGCTAACAAGACCTTTCTGGGCCATGTTTTCCTTCTTCCTTTTTAAGGAAGTTACAGACCTTCAGTAGTGGGAATGGCTGAGCCCTGGCCTGGCGGAGGAAACAGCAGTAATGAACCACTTCAGCCCGCAGTTAGAAAAAGGAGGCCTCATTTTGGAGTCCTGAGAATACTAGGCACAACAAAAGGTTCTGTTTAAGCTTGTTATCCAGGACATTCTTACAGGCTACACAGCTCTCCCTGCAATGACCCTCTTCAAACAAGTGCATCAAGTTTGAGCAAATAGAAACACGCAACTTTCAAGGTTTGGAGTTATAGTTTTCTTTACAAAGCCATTTATATAATGTAAGCTGCAATTAGCATGGGACAGAGCGAGGAGATTTAGGCTGGAAAGTTCTTTTAACAAAAGATAGAAATTAGTGGAATAAGTAACAGTTAAATATCAGCTTCAGATAACTAGCTGAAAAGACCTTTTAAATCATTTACTAATAAAAAAAATGATTTTGCCTCAGACCTTGTTCCAACCAAAGTGTGGTCTTTTAAATCACTGAACTGATTAATCTTACTAATTTTAAATTATCCAGCAAGAATGGATCGGAGCAAAAAAAAAAAAAAAATCCACATATCCCCAAATGAAAAGCACTACGGCTTTTAAGCCTGACAATTTCATCAGAATGTCCATAGGAATTACATAAAAAATTCAAACCGTAATGAAATAAATTGCTACTTACATTATGAAAAGTCTGCAAAAGCTTTTTATAGACTTGAAATGCAGAAGTTATATAAACTGCACAGTAAAAAAGAATTAGAAATTGACCTTTACAGATCAAGGGCTAAAATTAACAGTCTTCAGGGGGAAAAAAATTCCCAGTTCACAATGGCTTTTAATGCCATTTTTTCCCCTACACTCATTTATCTAATAACCATGGCAAGGTTAGGATAAACAATGAACAGTATGTTTTCACATTTTCCACCTTTTGTGTCCTCCCTATGAATTCCTAAAACACTTAAGAGAATAGATACATAAACCTGTGACCTTCAAATGAGCTTTTTGATACTCTCAACATTTTGAATAAAAAGATCAGAAAATGGAGCCACTTTTACACAGTAATGAATTCCATTCTGTTGGGTAAACAAAGCTAAATTTTAAAACAGAGACCTGACATTTGTATAGCTCAAGAAGCTATTCTGTTCTTTGGGGGTGGGCAGAGGGAGGGAGGGGGCCTTGTCAGTACTTTATGTGGGCTAGATAATGACCAAATCTACAATCCATGTCAGGAAGAGACAATCCATTTGGCCGCATTCAACAGAGAGCCACCGTTTCCAAGACAAGGAAAACAAAAATGCCCAATTTTTACCACAATTTCCCCCCCACCCCATGACCAATTGATCCATCTCACAAAAAAAAAAAAAAGTGTGGGGCAGGTGGGGGCGGGGTGGCGGCGGAGGCCCAGCCGCCATTGTGGGGCTGACGCTTATTGACGGCAGCTACAAGGGCCTCCAAAAGTTACTCCAATTTCCGTCGAGCTTTTGTGCATCCGTTGTCCTGTCTGAAAGGCTCAGTTAGGTATTGTTGCAAAAAAAGTCTGCATCCACATTTGTTCCCCCTCTAATTCATACTCGGCATTGTGAAGTTTCGCTATTCAGGGGCTGATTGGACAACAGCCCTGACAATGGCCCAGCGATTAGTCGCTCAGCATGGGCCAGGGTTGCGGGGTATAAACCTAGGGATGGGGCTGGAATGCGCGGGGGCCTTCAGCTTCCTCTCGGGGCCGTCCTGAGAGGCCGCGCCTCCCTCCTTTGCTGCAGGTAATGCATTCCTTCAGAGCCGGGAAACCGAATCCCTGTAATTAGCGGGTCCCGGACGGAGCAGCCGCCCCCTCCCCGCAAGGCGGCCCTCGGGGGCCCCCGAAGCTTTCTAAGGAGCTCAGCCCCTGAGACGCGGCGGCCGCGTCGAATGGAAAACTTTCTCGGGCGGGGGCAGCTCTGTGGGCCTGAAAATCAGCACGCAGGGGCGGGGAGCCGGGAGGGCCGCGAGCCGCGCCGCTTAACCCTTGGCACGCCGCGGCGCCGCGGCAGGGCCGCCCCGGGCCCCGCCGGCCTCCCCCGGCCCCGGCCCCGGCCCTGGCCCGCGAGTCTGCGAAGGGACCGCGCGGGCCCCGCCACAGCGGCTGAGGAGCGAGTCGCTAAGTGTACAGATGTCAGTCTGGCGTTTTACATGTCAGTAACTGGAATTCATTTACATTTATTTTCCTATTGTTTTATATCTCTTTATGACAATGTGCTGCATAATATAATTTAAATCTTTAATGTACAACTAATTCTCTACCATTAATTTGTCAACATGATTACTGGATACGCCACCCGAGGAAGCAGGCTGACTTGAAGTCTGTGTAAGACGTTCCTGTGTTGTTTCCTGAAGGTTTACAGAGGAAATGACAAAGACGTACCGAGCTGTTTTTCTTGGACTGTCTGTAATCTTAGGAAAACTACAATTTCGGTGGGAGTCCCACTTACACTGAGAAATTCCAGACATCAGTTGGGAAGGAGACGCACACACAGCCCCCTTAGAGGAGAGATTAATTAGGCAGCGCCCGTGAGCGCAGCAGTGGCCGGAGACCGGCGCTGGTCCAGCCCTTGAGCCACGAGGGATCCCCAGGACGAGGCCCGGCCCGCGCGGGCGCTCGCAGGGGGAAGAGGAGAGCCGGCGCCGGGCCGCACCGACGGCGCTGGGGAAACTTACTAAGGAAAGGGCGGTGCCTGTGGGCAAAGCGTTTCTGGGCCGCCCCGACTTCGGGGTCCCCCCAAACTGCCCCCAAACCTTGGCCTCGCTCTCGCACCGGCGGCCAGAGCCTGGCTTGGAAACGCTCTGGTCCTTCCCTCCGCGCCCTAGGAGGACAGGCCCCCCTGCAGCCCGAGGCCAGGGATCACGCCCAAGCGGCCGCACCGTCACAATTAAAAGGAAGCGACAGCACCCCAAACCTTATTAAACATTCAAATAGAAAAATTAAGATATTCTGGGCAAACGAAGTGTTTAGACAAAGGCTGTCTGCTTCAATTTCCCCGTTAAGCGGGGGAGCTGGCTGCTCGGAGAGAGAGAGAGTGACGGTGGATTCCATAAATTAACTGAAAATCCCTCTTCTCCGGAGCCCAAGTTATCTCTCCTTTGCCTGCAGCTCTGATTTAGAATGGGAGCCGGCTTGTTTACCGGTTTAATTAATGCTCCTTTTCAAGCAGGGAGGAGAGGAAGGGAAATGAAGCGACTTGGTGATAAACAGGTGTAGCCGGGCCTAGAGTGGGGCTCACCGGGGCCGCGGCCGCTTCCTCAGGCTCGACTGGGCCTGACCCGGCGGAAAAGGTAGATGGCCCAGTTGGAAGCGCAGTAGGTGAGCATTATTTTAACTGCGAGCCTGTGATTGGAATGGCTTAAAGGGACAATCAGCGCTTGGGTTTGTTTTTTTCTTCTTCTTCTTTTTCCTCCAGAATGCATTCTGATTCTTTCGTGTTGCTGAGCGGAGAAGGAACAGATCTTGGCGATAGAGGGCACATGCCTGTTTCCTTCTCTGTCGCCTCCTCTTCCTCAGCCTTCACCTCCAAATGTTAGGGAAGAGCCACTTGAGGAGGGAACCTGGCTTCCGCGTCACGCTAGGGACCGGCTTTCTGCTCTGAAAAATCCCTGGGCGTTCTCTCTTTATTTACTTATTTCAGCTTTTAATTCCGGGAGCCTAATATCTGGGATTGGACTGTCCGTGGCCTACGTGTTTCTGTGACCTTACAGATAACAGGGAAGCTTGGATGGAAAATGAAATTCAAGCGCCAGCTAATTTTAAAAACATAACGAAAAACTCATTCCCGAGGGGGAGATGGCAGTTTCGGGTAAGCACAGGCTGAAGATGTTTTTAAATTAATAACTAGCCCTGGTATTTGCTAAATGATGGCTGTATCAGGGGGGAAAAAATTAGTCATTAAAAACAGCAGGTACCCAAGGTGAGAATGTATGTTTCAGGACTTAAAGTCACCTGTCTGCGTTGCCTGCCGCCTTTCTGTGGCCAGCATCTCCAAGGGCAGAAGTGAGGACAGGCGCTGGTCCATCAGCCATACTGGCCTTTGGAGAAAGGAGTTTTTGTTGCTATTGTTGTTGTTTTGTTTTTAAACTATCATTTATTGAACGCTTCCTTGATGCCTACAATGGGTCATTGCTAATTCAGCTTCCCTGCAAAGTGATTGTGCTGGTCCACATTTCTCAGAGTTTAGACAGCTCTGGTGATTTGCCCAAGGCCACAAAGCTTATCAAGTGCCAGCTAGGGATGAGAACAGGGGGTGTCTCTGAGCCCAGCGCCTTCTCCACTTTTTTTCCCCACCCTTTGTGAGGTAACAGTGACCCTAGGTACCTAGAATCTATGGAAAAGGGGATTCCATTCTAGATAAAGACTGGTTATGTCCTTGGTTACAGGAGAGGATCTCTTTTTGCCACGAGGGAATTCTACTCACGTTCTCGTTCAGGTCTACGGGTACCCAACACACATACAAGCACAAACTACCTTGCAGAACATAGATTTCTTGCTGGAGATATTTTGAGAACTGGAAATTAGGATCTTCCAGTGTCACTGCTGGTTCAGCCGCTCATTAATGTGTGACCTTGAGCAAGTCACCCACTGCATCTGACTGAAGGCCTCCTTGTCCCTGAATGGGCACATTGCCTATCCTGCCTGCCTCATAGCGTGGGGTGGGGCCAAAGTGAGTGGAAGTGGGTTCAGATACATCGGTCACCATGAAGAGCTGCACACATGTACAGTTTTATTGCTGACTTCCTAGTATTATGAGGTCCTAATGTAAGATATGTGCATGTGTTTTGAAGGGAGTGACTTAATAGTATAAGTGGGAGGATTGTTCTTATTATTAAAGACAACAGCCTTTAGCTCCTGATTTCTAAACATGAAAATCCTGGCTACATTAAGAATGGAAGTTCGAATGCATCCTGAAATTACAGAATTTTGATGAAAGAGACCATTGTTATAATAATAATAATTATATTAATGGTGGCTATATGCCAGGCAGTGCTCTACCAGATATGCACCAATTAGTTCTCACCGTAACTCTATGCCACAGGTACTGTTACCATCATACCCATTTCACAGATGAAGAAACTGAGATGCAAGGCAATTTGGTCACAATTCATGAATAGCAGAACTACCATTTGAACCCAGACAACCTAGCACTGGAATCCACATGCGAAATCACTGTGTTATACTGCATCCCATGTCTGTGTTATCCCTGCTTCTCCAATGCACATTTTGAAGATGAAAAACGTGATGCTCAGAACCATTAAATGATTTGCCCACATCTGTTTCGTGGCAGGGGTGAGAGTAGAGTTTGGATCCCCTTATGTCCATGAGTGGTTCTATTTATAACGTAATTGCTACTCACTTCTCCCAGCCTTCAGGTCATCTCTGGAGATGAACTGCCTGGGTTTAAACCTTGGTTCTGCAAGCTCCTTACCCTCTCTAAGCCTAAGATAATAGTACCTTCAGATATCTTGGAGGGAGTTTAATTAAAAAACCTCACTGTAGATTACATGAAATAATGTACAAAAGTATTTAGCACATTTTCTAGCAGATAGTAAATGCTCAATAAATTCACCTCAAATTTAAAATCCTGGCTCCAGGAAAACATACATGAACAGTGGGAAGGCCTTGAATTGGATGAGACTGTCCCTACTCAGTGAGTTGGCTCAAGCTAAGTTGAAGGAAGAGACAGAGGACAGGCCCACAAGCTGGTACATGGCGAGAGAGAGCCAGAGCCCACCACTGGGGGAAGACTGGAGGCCAGCCCCTCAGCTATGAGAGGGTCTTTCGGAGTGAGTCCTGGGGGAGATGGGACATTGAGGTCATTGGCCAGGCCCAGGGACAGAAGGGAGATACTGACGGAGGAAGACAGAGGGAGGGGGAAGGGGGAGCAGCATGCGGGGCTGGAGGAAAGCAGGTTGGGCAAGGCCAGAGTAGGAACAATGGCCGCCTAAGCATGCACCCATCATGGGGCCTCTTCATGAGATGCTCCTGGGAAACGTGAGCCATGGCTGTTTCAGCCCCATGAGGAGGAGGAGGAGGAGGAGGAGGGTGGCACAGTGCTGAGTGCTGAGGAGGAACCACAAAATGCCTGGCTGACAAGAGGCTGTCCAAGGAAGAGAGACGGCTGGAGGCCTGTGAGTACAGGGTGGAGAAGGGGCAACCTAGCTAAGGTAAGAGACCCTCCAGCGTCCCAGAGAAGTGGGAGCTGGGGCCATTGCAGTGGCCAGGCGGCTGCTAGTCAGGTGCCTAGGGGCCAGGTCCTGGAGGGCTTGTTGTCCTCGGAAAATGGGGTACTGCCACATGGAAGACAGCTGCAGACCGAAGGGGTGCTCAGGTTCTGCTGTCGGGGCCTCCAGTGAAGGTCATGGGGAAGATGTTCTTGTCCCAAGCATGAGTTTCCTGCCCTGCTGGGTCTTTCCCCAGAGGAAGGGACAGGGATTGCAGAGGCAGAATCAAGGGATCCCTGCCCTGTGATTTGGTATCCAGGAATGAGCTAAGGCTCTTGGGTATGGGCAGGGTCTGGGGCTGTGGTTTCTACCTCTCTAGGGAGCTTCTAGTTAAAGCATGTTCAGATTTAAGGTAAAATATCCCATCTGACTTTGGAAAAATATCTGAAGAACTGGAAGTAGGAAAAATGTCTGGTGATTCTATCTCTGCCACCTTGGAAAGTGTGACAAACAGCAGATGCTCAAGAGCTATATGTTGAATAAGGGAACAAAGCGGTGCCAGAAGTACTTATTACTGAGGACTCAGAAAGGGAAAATATTTTGGCTGCGCTCACTCCTCTAATCCCAGCACTTTGGGAGGCCGAGGTGGGCAGATCACAAGGTCAGGAGTTCAAGACCAGCCTGTCCAACATAGTGAGACCCTGTTTCTACTAAAAATATAAAAATTAGCTGGGCCTCATGGCACATGTCTTAATCCCAGCTACTGGGAAGGCTGAGGCAGGAGAACTGCTTGAACCGGCACCCGGGAGGCAGAGGTTGCAGTGAGCCAAGATTGCGCCACAAGACTCCATCTCAAAAAAAAAAAAAAAAAAAAAGGCGAAATATTTTGTAAGCCATGATGGTATTTCCTGCCACCTAAACTCCTGAGAGAGGAGGAGGAAAAACCTCTCTCCAAGTCAGGCCCTGCATGAGTCTTTGTCTTTCTGTTTCCTCATCAGTCAAAACTTCCCAACTGCCCAGCTGGGGTATTCTAGGGATCAGGAGGGTGATTTGATGTAAATGTAAACCATGCATGCTAAGCAAGTCTAAGGGACTGTTATCTATAGAGAGAGCAAGGCATATTAAGTGAGGGATTTACTACTGACTGACAATTTTAAACACATACTAAAGTACAAGAATTTATAGCCAAAAGTTTCAACACACAACCCCCTGCAACAAGACCATACCGGATTATACCGAATTAATTCTCATATATTTAGGTATAAGTATTTCAGAATATGTAAAGTCTCCTTTAAAAACACAACCACAATTCATTACGTTAAAAAAATGATGGTAGTTTCTCAATCTCACCGATATTGAACCAATGTTCAAATTTCCTCATTTGCCTTAGAAAGGAACTTTGGCAGATGTTTTTTCAAATCGGGAGTCAAACAAGGTTAACACCTTGCATTGAATTGATCAGGGAAGGGACTTTTCCCTAGGGGTTAGCCCTGTCTCTTGGCCCGCCAGGCCTGGGAGACCCCTAGCCAGGGTTTGCTCAGACCCAGCCAAAGCAGTGGTTCCCCGTCACCTCTTGACCATTGATTCATCACTCTGGAAGGGCTCTTGGACATTCATCTACTGGTCGAGCAGCCTTTTGAAGGTCTGGAGACCCATAAAAAGTGGGTGCTTGTTGGGGTACATTTGGGAGAGGTCGGGAGCAGGCAGACAGCTGATCCTTTGCTAAGGTGTGGTTTATTGATTTATTTATTTTATTTTTGAGACGGAGTCTGTCGCCCAGGCTGGAGTGCACTCTGTCGCCCAGGCTGGAGTGCAGTGGCACGATCTCAGCTCACTACAACCTCCACCTCCTGGCCTCAAGCGATTCTCCTGCCTCAGCCTCCCAAGTCGCTGGGATTACAGGTGTGCATCACCATGTCTGGCTAATAGTTTTGTATTTTAGTAGAGACAGGGTTTCACCATGTTGTCCAGAGCTCCTGAGCTCAGGCAATCCACCCACCTAGGCCTCCCAGAGTGCTGGGATTACAAGTGTGAGCCACCATGCCCAGTCCTAAGGTGTAGTTTAAATCAGAGTCTTTAAAAGCAGCCACTGGAGTCGCTGCTTATTCCTTTTCCAAACCATCCTCCTCCTCTTCTAAGTCCCATCTCCATCACCAACCCTGTTCTGCTTTTCATCTGCTCCCTCAGCTCAGCCCCTGTACCACTTAGCAGTCACCACCTTTACCACCGTTTTCCCCCGTCATCTGACTTCAAGTAATAGAAGCCAACCTCCCTTAAAGAGTTAGCTGTTTTGTACACAATATTTATCTTGCCTCTTCATCTAAATATCAAGTTCCTAGACTCGGGGACCTCCCACAGCATCTGGCACATACTTGGCCAAAGTACCTAAGTCTTGTGGGTGCCTGACAGGCTTACAGATGGAATCCTTACAAACTAATATTCTTTTTTTTTTTTTTCCAGACATTGTCTCACTGTGTCGCCAGACTGGAGTGCAGTGGCACGATCTCAGCTCACTGCAACCTCCGACTCCCTGGTTCAAGCAAGTCTCCTGCCTCAGCCTTCCGAGTATCTGGGACTACAGGCACACGCCCTCATGCCCAGCCAATTTTTGTATTTTTAGTAGAGACAGGGTTTCACCGTGTTGGCCAGGATGGCCTCGATCTCAACCTCATTATCTGCCCACCTCGGCCTCCCAAAGTGCTGGGATTACAGGCGTGAGCCACCATGCTCAGCCCTAATATTCTCTAAATACTTGCTTAAAATGTATTAAATGGGACAGGGCAAGTCTGATTTAATAAAGATACCTCTTCCTATATATTCAAAATAAGGGTTTGATTTCCTACATGTGCTGAACACATCTGAAATTTTTTATTCGTATCCAAATAAAGCAAACATACAGTTACAGATCAAGTAGTAGATACATACTTATGGTCTTTAGTTCTTTTAGGGGATCTAGAGTTGCCAGATTTAGGAGAAAAAAAATACAGGATGCCCTGTAAAATCTGAATTTCAGATAAACAATGAATAGATACAACCCACACACTGTATAATATTGTATTTTATCTGGCCCTAGGTGGATTTCTCCATATAACATATAGAGTTATATACATTATACTTGTAATGTACTTTTATCTCTGCTTTTTCATTTACCAGTTTTTCAGGTATCTGCAGGATTCTGAGTGTGAATTTCAATGTTCAATATTTGGATATTCTCTTCTTCTATGGTTTGCCTTTGTAACTTTAATAAAATGTTTAAACCTATATTTATGGATCTATCAACTTTCCCCGGTGCCTCTTGACTGTCTGCTTTGCAAGTTGAGAATATTATTGCAAATATCGTCTCCTCTAACCTTTCTTTTCCTTTCTGTATCTCACCTTCTGCCACTATAGTTGTACTTTTGCATTATTAAGGTTGTTAAAGTTTCTATTCTCTCCTGCCACACACCCTAGTCTTCTAAGGTTTGTCTAAAGCTTGACTCTTAAAATGGGAAACTGGTCATATTGGCTTGATTGTATTATTGTGCAATTCCTATTTACTAATAGTAATGTTAGGATTCTACTTCCTGCTCTCCAAGTTCAGAGTCATGATCCCTGGACCTCTAAAAAGAGTGTATTATCAGCACCAAGTCAAATGGGTTCTCATTCTTTGTACTTTGTCAGTTGCTTCATATCATGTCTCCTAGTTTGCTTCATAGAGCTTGACTTTTTTTTTTTTTTAAACACAATTTTTCTCCATAGGGTTTCCAGATACCTTTATTTTTGCTTGCATTATTTGCTATTATGTTCATTTTCTTTTCATTTTTATTTTTTAGAGACAGGGTCTTGCTATGCTGCCTAAGCTGAACTCCTAGGCTCAAGCTATTCTCCCACTTTAGCCTCCTGAGTAGCTGGGACTACAAGCACCTGCCACCATGCTCCACTCTACGTTCTTATTTTACATCTGAATTTTAAATGGATTTTGTTCTTTAATCTACTGAGAATTGCCTTTCCCCACTTCCTCTAAGTCTTCTGTGATTCCGCTCTAGTATGGCAGGCTGCTCTCCAGGGTGCTGCACAACTGTCTCCTTGAGACTCCTCTTTATGGCTTTCCTAGGTTCAATCTCAGATTTTCTTCTCTTTTCCGTCTTATGTCTTGCTTTTGCTGGAGTATAGCCTCCAGCAACTTCCTAAGAATGGGCATGTTGGAGGGAAACTTTCTGTACCTGTTTGTCTGAAAACTCTTCTGTTGTCCTCCACTTGGTGGATAGTTTGTGTATAGAATTCTAGACTGAAAACCATTTTCCTTCAGCACCCATTATCTTCCAGCATCTGGTGTTGCTGAGGAGAAGTCTGATGCCATTCTGACTGCTTCTCATTCGTAGGTGTCCTGCTCTTTGGCTTTGGAGAGTTTTACAATCTATTCTTTCTACTTCATGCTTTGAAATTTTGCCAGGATTCTGGTCTAGTTGTGGATCTTTTTCAGAGGACTATTCTTTCTTCAGCCCTAGGAAATGTTCTGTGCTTTGAGACTTCTCTCCCCTTTAATTCCTTTTTTTTTCTTTTCTTTCTAGGATGGCTTTTGGATCTTGAATTATTCCATGTCTTTTATTATTTTCCCCCTCATATTTTCTTATTTTCTGTCTTTCTGCTGTATGCTTTGTGAGCTTTCAACTTTTTAGTCCTTCTACTATTTTATTTCACCAATTGCATTTTTAATTTCAAGAGCTCATTTTGTTCTCAAGATCCCATTTTTAGAATGTATTGTCTTCCCAGTTCTGTTTGCCCAGGAATGATATTTTTCTGCTTTTTTTTTTTTTAAGATAGGGTCTTTCTACGTTGCCCAAGCTGTCCTCAAACTCCCAGGCTCAAATGATTGTCTTGCCTCAGCCTTCAGAATAGCTAGAACTACAGGCACATGCCACTGCACTGAGTAACTGCTTGTTTATTTTCATATATTTCATTCATGCAAATGGTTCTCCTCATTTCTCCATGTATGCTTCCTCAGTCATCACAGTAAATCCAAATTTGGGGATATAAAAGCACTATAGATGATGTAGATTTACTGTGCAGTTGTGTACATACCTTCCCTGAGTCTTTCTGAGGTTTCCTGGGTGAACCGGCTCCCATCTCCTTTGTTGCCACGACCCCCATAGAGCATTCTATGTGGTTGTCATCAGCTGTTTCCCCTAATAACGTCTCCCATACACTTCACATATTCCAGAAATTTGCTTACATCTCTTTTCTGTGGGTGACCTCATTCTCCTCTCCTTAGTATTATAAGTTTGTGTCTTTTTGAAATTCTAAAACTATTTTGGCAAGATTTCTGGAAAGATGGGAGGCAAATGTGTGTACTAGGTTTCCCATCTTGAACAATAAAGAGATTCAGAAAACTATCTTTTTGAACAGTGATTTTTTTTTTTATTTTTAATTGCTCCATCTTTCAGCAGCTTGGTGCCCAGATCCAGGAGGTTCATCCGACGTTTAGGGTCTCCCCAGGCTTCACAGATTCTCAGCGTCTCGTGGCCCACTTAAAAATGCTACACATAAACTAGGAACACCTCCCTGGTTCAAGCAATTCCCCCTGCTTCAACCTCCCAAACAGATGGGATTACAGGTATATGCCACCATGCCTGGCTAATTTTTGTATTTTTAGTTTTTCCCAGATTCCCTGCTTTTCCCAGATTTTTTCTTGTGGAGGCTTGTGGTCCCCAGGAGTCAGAATGAGGGAGGCCAGCTTCCTTGTACACACCTTGTACACATCTGGTTGAGACACTGTACGGCACTGGCGGGCTCCCCTTCACCCTGCATTCTCTTCTGCTCCCATCCTCGGCCTGGCTTAGCCCTTAGGTACCCTTCAGATCTCTGCTGTTGCTCATTTCCTTAGGAAAGTCCTCCCTGTTCCCCTTGACTCTGTGAAGTCCCTCTATTGCATGGGCTCAGGGGACGATTCTTTCCTTTACAGCACTTAGCTCAGTTTGTGGTCCTTGTGAAGCAAGGTCATGTCTATTTTCTGTTTCACCTTAATGTCCTGAGCATTTGAACACAGTGTCTGGCACATAGCAGGTACTTGATAAATAGCTGTTCAATGAAGAATGATCATTGATATGGTTTGGCTGTTCCCCACCCCAAATCTCATCTTGAATTGTAGCTCCCATAATTCCCATGTGTTGTGGGAGGGACTTGGTGGGAGATAACTGAATCATGGGGATGGCTTCCCCATACTGTTCTCGTGGTAGTGAATAAGTCTCACGAGATCTGATGGTTTTATAAGGGGTTTCCACTTTTGCTTGGCTCCCGTTCTCTCTTGCTGTCACCAGGTAAGAAGTGCCTTTTGCCTTCCATGATGATTGTGAGGCCTCCCCAGCCACATGGGACTGTGAGTCCATTAAACTTCCTTTTCTTTATAAATTACCCAGTCTTGGGTATGTTTTTATCGGCAGTGTGAAAATGGACTAATACAATCAGGAAGATGGCCACGGAAGAAACATTCCTTCAGCTCATTATGATTTCAGAAATAACCCACATCTACCCCACACATCCCCCACCTTAGAGGTCTGAAATTCAACAGGGCACAAACATCTAGGCCCTCAGCAGCCTTGACCAAGGACTGGAACACAGCCTTCCCAGAACTCTTCCCCTGAAACCTCAGCTCCATCCATGATGAGTCCCCAGGTCAGGGAGGCGGGTTCTGGTGCAGCCCACAGGGCTGGAAGCTCATATGGCTTTCTGACCACCCAAGCCTTCTGCAGGGACTTTGTTCAGGCAAAGTTGTGACTTGTCTCTGGACAAGGCCAGTGAAGCCTGGCAGGAAGGAAAACAACAGACTACCCCAAGGGACCAGGAGGAATTTTGTTAGCTGAGGCCACAGACCCCCAGGGGGGTGGGCCCAGAGGCTGCTCAGACAACCAATGGCGACATCCCTGGCTGGGAACAATAGAGCCCCACACCTCAGCTACCTTCTGGGCTCTGGCTTCCCAGTGGTGAAGCCTTATTAAATTTGGGATTACCATGTGTAAAGCACAGTCTGAATTTTGTTTGCTCTGCCATGTAACTTGCCTTTCTAAACACTCAGTCAGAGCTGCAGTTAATCTACTGACCATGGGCTTAACCGGCAGGTGGCCAGGAGGCCCCCACCAAATTCCTCCTGACCCTTTGTTACCTGGCCTGGAAGGGGAGAGACTTCTTGTTTGGGAAGTGTTTCTCCTCCCCCGAACATTTTCAGTATTAAGAGTCTTTTGTCACCATAAATCTGGAGCGGGGATTATGACGGGCAGGCTGTCACCCAGATTGTTTCCTCCAGAGGATAATGGGAAAAGTTTGCGGGCTGGCCTAATGAAACCTTTATTCTAGGGACAATGCCATTTCCATTAAATTAAAGCTCAAGCCTTAACAATGCCCCAGAATAAACCCCATTTGAATATTTAATTTGGAATAGAAGGAGCTGGGTAAACACCTCACTCCCATCAGCCCCTTTCTGGAGACTTCTTGCAACAAACTCAAGGAAGAGTCTTGGGTTGTTGATGTCAGGTTAGCACCTGTTGCTGCCAGTGTCAAAGGTGGAAAACTCCAAATCTTTAATATTCAATGGACAATAAAGAATGTTAGTCCTAACTGAAAAAAATCTAGGAAGTGAATACTGATCAGATAAGCAATGAACTAAAATCTGTTTGTTCTGAGCCTTGCAAGCTACAAAGCCTTTAGGATGGGAGCTCTTTCCCCTAGCTCACTGCTCACGATGCACAGGCGGCCCGGAGGTCCTCTGAGAATTGTATGCTGCCTCGAACTGCACCCAAATTCCTCCCTCTTTGCTTCTTCAAAGAGAATGTCTAAAAGGAAGAAATGTCTAAATGTGCTTGATTTTTTAAAAAAAATTACTGTAGTGACGTCAAATGCACTGTAAGGGGAACAGAATTTTCTGTATCTTCCTCCTCTACTTGGCAACCAGGCAGCCAGGCAACAGGCACCTGTGAGACAGTTGTGTGTGGGCTCCTCTGCATCAAGAGTCAGAATTACCCAAGAATAATTTATCCGCAGATTCTAGGTGCAGTTTTCTTGTCCCTACTCATAGCACATCAGCTAATTGTTGGGCTTTGTTTTTGTGCTTCCTGGTGAAGACCCAGCTTTTGTTCTGTCCTCCCGAAGATGGAAATCAGCCCTAACATGTTGATGTGCTGGTTCTATTTCCTGAACACTTCTGTTCTCCTGAATTTTCGTAGTCTTTACATAGAGTGCAAATGATGAAAAGCAGCTTAATCACACTGTAAGGGGGTGAATCACTGACACATCTAATTTCTCTGTCAAAAATTTGGTTTCTACCTTGCCAGTGAAGAATGGAAGGGAATATGGGAAAGGAATATCTTTTAGCATTGCTGTCATGGAGATTCTAGAGCCTACTGTGCAGACCACAAGTGACCCCACGTGGGTAGGTACTCTGAGAATCGTATGCTGCCCAGAGGTCCACTGCTGGGGCAGTGCTGATGTCATAGGAGAAATTCTAACCACGCTCCCAACACCTATCCAGGGGCTGGCAATCAAGTCCCAAAGCAAAGGTGACATTTAAGGTGATTTTAGAGATGGGCCACCAGAATCACCCAACCCTTGGCTACTGCTTGGGGTCTTGGGAGGCCAGAGGCTAAAGCTAGAGAAAGCTCCTTTTCAGGCAGGATGTGCATATGGGTGTGTGCACAAGCATCATGTGTGAGGCAGGGAACGAAGCCTGGCATGCCACTTGAGATGGTAGCTGACCCCCGGTCTATCCGTGACTGAGACCCAGATGTTCCTGCATCTGGTGGGATAGACTGTCTCACATCTGCCCAACCCACACACATCACAGCCCTAGCTCTAAGGGCTGGTTTCTCAGACACAGTTTTCAACTCTTCATTTGCTTTGACGGCGCTACCAGGCTGAGAACCAAGCACAGGTGATGCCACCCTTCTTTTCCTTTGCATTTGGATTCACCTGGAAGCCTTCTTTTTAAGTGAGCCTTTCCTCTGGGCAAGAGGGTCACAGGCAGAGTGGCCAGGCTTCATCTGGGCAGAGGTGGTCAGGCAGCCAACTGGCCTCTCCCTGGGAAGGTCACTTCGCCTCTCTGAGCCTCATTTTTTTTGATTTAATATAGTTAGATGCCCAGTGAATCTAAGCTCTTATTTCCCTTGGGGTCTTTCCAATCCTCAGCCAGTATTTTCTGTCCTTTAAACAGTCCTATGATTATTAAAATATGTGACCTCCGAAGACCTTTTAGAGTTGCTCTTAGGAGGCTTTTGACAATTCACCAATTCCTGATTGCAGCCCAGAAGAGGGTAGAGATGGAGTTGGAGAGATGTCCTGAGTGAGCACTCGTCCAGCCTCCTCCCTCTGGCGTTTCTGTCAATCAGCCATGCTGTACCGAGTGCTCACAGGTGCCAGGTGCTGCCGCATCTCAGTGAGTGAGGCACTGCCCCCACCCTCAGGGGCAGCATGTCAGCCCTGGGCTCTCCAGGTCCAACAGAGAGCCCAGGAAAGTCCCGCACTCCTGCAGTTGGCACACACCCCAAAGACAGACCTAGGACTCTGCTTCCACATCTGCACCCACCCGTGCAGGAGCATCGTCACTCCAGGTCCCTGGATGGGTCACATCAGGGTAGCAGCTCCCAGGACCCCAACGCTCCTAAATGAAGTCCAGCACTCTCACTCTCCTTTCTCACTCCCCAGCCCTCAGCTGGCTCTGTGTGTCCTCCTGTCCCTGCCACTACATGCCAGAATGGCTGGAAGAGCCTCTCACTGGGCCTCCTCCTTCCTCCGCCATGCTCCTCACAGCAGCCAGTGAGCTTCTAAACATAAGAATCAGGCCGGGCATGGTGGCTCAGGCCTGTAATCCCAGCACTTTGGGAGGCCGAAGCGGGTGGACTGCCTGAGGTCAGGAGTTTGAGACTAGCCTGGACAACTATGGTAAAAGGTGTCTACTAAAAATACAAAATTAGCCGGGTGTGGTGGCATGTGCCTGTACTGTAATCTCAGCTACTCAGGAGGCTGAGGCAGGAGAATCACTTGAACCAAGAGGTGAAGGTTGCAGTGAGCCAAGATCATACCATACACTCCAGCCTGGGCAACCGAGTGAGACTCTGTCTCAAAAAAAAAATAAAAAAGAAACATAAGAAATCAGACCATGCCACTCCCCTTCTTAGGATCCTACAGTGGCTTTCCATTGAAATGAAGTCCAGCTTCCCTTCCATGGCCTACAAGGCGACTGGGTCAGCACTCTCTGGCAGAGGCCGCATTCTGCTCGCCACGCTTCTGCAGGTTCTCTCCTGCCTCCGCGCCTTTGCACTTGCCACTGCCTCTGCCTGCAGTGCCCTTCCCCTCAATCTTGAAAAGCTGACTTCATTGTCATTTAGGTTTCAGCTAAAATGCTGCTGCCTTAGAGAAAGCTTTCTTGACCTCAGATCCAAAGGAAGCCTGGTCACTTTCTAAAACACTGCATTTTATTGTCCTTCCTGCCTCTATCCCAATTTGAACTAGCCTTATTTGTTTACATTTCTGTTGTCTTTCTCCCCCTACTCAAATGTTGGCTCCTTGAGATCAGGGACTTTGTCCATCTTGTTCGCTGCTCTCCCCTGACTGTCTGGCACCTCTTAAACATTCAGCAAAGATCTGTGAGATAAGTGAATGGATTAATCTTTACCCCGTTTAACCCCACATTCCTGCCACGTCAAACATCTTCTCAAATCTTCCTGTGGGCCTCAGCTCATGAGCTTTCTGCCCCTAGTAGGCCCTTTCTCTCCACTTCACAGCTTCTGAAGGCTAACATCAATTCTGCCTCCTCTCCCATAAAGTAGTTGCTCCTGGTCTCTAACAACCCTCAGCCAGTCCCCCTCCTCTTCCATGGATCTGGCCTATTTGAGGACATGCTCTGTCTCCCTTACTAGATTATAAGCACTGTGTGGGCACGGGCTTCCACCTGCTTTGTTCTCACATTCCTGTGTGCAAGAGGGACTTGCAGTGGGTGTGTGCTGGGTTGAATGAGGACAACCCTCCTGGCTCCAGATCACTTTGTGAAGCTGAGGAGTGGACTTTTGACACCAGAATTCTCCCATTTCTGTTCCTTTGCCTGTTCTTGGGGTCCCTTTGTTTCATCTGGGTTCCCAGTGTCCTATGCTCCCCTCCCTGCCAGTGAGGCCTATTTTCAGCTCGTGTCCACCAAGGACTATGAGAATATTACCGCTCCCAAGGAGAGCTGTTCACAGCAACCCCTGCCTAGAGCTAAGGGGCAGATGTTCTCTGGGTGGAATTTTCACATCAGTGACACATTTTCCCACCCAAGAGCTCTCCTGTGCTCCTGAAATCTTGCCACATCAGCAAGTACCTGCTCTGCCTCTCTCCAGCTCTGTGAGGTGCCATGACCTGGACAGAGGCCAGCTCTGACCTCCGTGGGTCTTTTCCTTGAGAAACCCCAAGAGCAGACATTTCCACTGCAGTGCTGGATGCCCAGAAAACAGTGTGAGTCAAAGCCTAGGGTTTCTATCTATGGAAAGAACATAAATGGACTTTGTATCCTATGGCTCCAACCTGTTTAGCCACTGCCACCTCCCTTTTTGAGAGTTTAAGAGGATGTCAGGGCCAGTCTGAGGGGCCAAGAAGGGAATAGGACACGAAGACCCCCCCAACCTGCCACGTTCCCAAGGGCTATGAACTTGCAGCTCATGCAGCAGAAAGTGGAAGCATGTGGAGTGTCCATCCCGTCTCCAGGGCCTGTCCTCTCACATATCTGCCTATCCCAGGCCTTAAGGTGGGGTGGGGTGGGCTGAGGCAGATCACGGGCAAAGGAACTTGAATTCCTACGCACTGGGTGCAGATAGGGCTGAACAACCTTATCTTCGCCTGAAACTTTATGAGGGACTGCCAGCAACGCCTGTTAATTTGGGGTCAAACACACAGTTGGAGTTGGTTTGCTCCCCCTTTCCCCATTGTCACTCACATCCCCAGTCCAAGCTGCTATTTTCTCCCACCAAGACTATATTATAGGAGTCTCCTAACTGGACTCTCCACTTCTAGCCTGTTCTCCATGCAGCATTCAGAGTCACTTCTAAAAAATGTACATCTCACTATGTCATTCTTATGACTACAAACACTTCAATGGCTGCTGGGCCTCCCAATAAAATCCAAACTCACTAAATCCCACACATTCTGGCCCTTGCCCAGCTCGAGTCCCTTGTGTGGGACCCCCACCACCCTGGCTGGCTTCTCATGCCTCAGAGGCAGCAGGCTCAGCTCCTCAGGGTCTCCCCCACCCACTCCCTCTGTCTGGGCTCCTTGCCCCACCACGATCTCTTCACATGACTGGTGCTTTCTCCTCCCTGAGACCCCTCCTCAGGCAGGCTTTATCTGACTGTCCTGTCTATTATTATTCTCTGCCAATAGGACCTTATGTGTTTTTCACAGAATTTATAATTTATCATATAATTTGCTAATATGATAATAATTATTTTTTGAGATAGTCTCACTCTGTCACTCAGGCTGGAGTACAGTTGCTCAATCTCGGCTCACTGAAATCTCTGCCTCCTGGGTTCAAGTGATTATCCCAATCCAGTCTCTGCCTCCTGGGTTCAAGTGATTATCCCACTCCAGTCTCTGGAGTAGCTAGGACTACAGCTACACACCACTACAACCAGAATTTTTTTTTACTTTTCATAAATACAAGGTTTTGACATGTTGACCAGGCTGGTCTCAAATGCCTGGGCTCAAGTGATCCTCCTGTTTGGCCTCCCAAAGTGCTGGGATTACAGGCATGAGCCACCACATCTGGTCAATAATTTATAATTATTTTATAAACCCACTGGCACATTTGTTTGTTGCTTCAAATGTAAGCTATGTGTGGGCGGTCATTTTGTCTTTCTCACTTGGTTCCAACATGTAATAGGGTTTTTTGTGTTCAGTATTAGATGCCCCGGGGTGCCTAGCACACAACAGATGGAGGAATACCTCAGAGATACTGTGAGCTTGATTCCGGGTCACTGCAGTAAAGCCAGTATCACAACAGAGTGAGTCACATGAATGTTCTGGTTTCCCAGCACACATAAAAGTTATGTTTACACCGTACCATATAAAGTTTACGATAGCATTGTCTTCAAAATGTACATACCACAATTAAAAATAGTTTATTGCTAAAAAATGCTAACATTCATCTGAGCCTTCAGTGAGTCACAATCTTGCTGCTGGTGGAGGGTCTTGCCTCAACATTGATGGCTGCTGACTGATCAGGGTGGTGGTTGCTGAAGGGTGGGGAGGCTGTGGCAACTTCTTAAAATAAGACAATAAAGTTTGCTGCATCAGTTGACTCTTCCTTTCAGGAAATATGTCTGTGTAGCATGCAATGCTGTCTGACAGCATTTTACCTACAGTAAAACTTCTTTCAAAATTGGAAACAATCCTCTGAAACCCTGCCCCGCTTCATCAACTCAGTTTATGCAATGTTCTACATTCTTTGTCATTATTTCAACAGCACCTTCACCAGAAGTAGATTCTATCTCAAGAAATGACTTTTGTTCATCTCTAAGAAGTGACTCTTCATCCACTCGTTTCATCATGTGATTGTAGGAATTCAGTCACATCTTCAGCCTCCACTTCTAATTCTAGTTTTCTTGTTATTTCTACCACATCTGTAGTGACTTCCTCCACTGAAGTCTTACACCCCTCAAAGTCATCCATGAATGCTGAAATCAATTTGTAACAAATTCCTGTTAATGTTTATATTTTTACCTCCTTTCATGACTCAAAAATGTTCTTAATGGCACCTAGAATGATGAATCCTTTCCAAAAAGTTATCAAGTGACTTTGTCAGGATCCATAAGAGGGATTGCTATCTATGGCAGCTATAGCCTTACTAAATGTCTTTCTGAAATAAGACTTGAAAGTCAAAATTACTCCTTGATCAGTGGGCTACCAAATGCATATTGCGTTAACAGGCATGAAAACATTAATCTCCTTTTATATCTCCATCAGAGCCCTCAGGTAACCAGGTGTATTGTCAATGAACAGAAATATTTTGAAAGGGATCTTTATTTTGAGCAGTAGGTCTCAACAGTGGGCTTAAAACATTCAGTAAACTATGCTGTAAACAGATGTGCTGTCATTCAGGCTTTATTGTGCCATTGAGAGAACACAGGTGGAATAGATATAATTTCATAGCATTTGCAAAGTGGTAAATGAGCACTGGCTTCAGCTTAAAGTCATCAAAAGTTGCATTAGTCCCTAAAAAAAGAGTCAGCTTGTACTTCGAAGCCAGGTATTGTCTTCTCCTCTCTAGCTATGAAAATCCTAGATGGCATCTTCTTTTAATAGGAGACTGTTTCATCTACATGGAAAATCTGTTGTTTAGTGTAGCCACCTTCATCAGTGATCTTGGCTAGATTTTCTGCATAACTTGCTGCAGTTTCTACATCAGAACTTGCTGCTTTGGCTTGCACTTTTATGTTCTGGAAAAGATTCTTTGCTTAAATCTCATGAACCAACCTCCACTAGTTTCAAACTTTTCTTCTGCCGATTCCGTATCTCTCAGCCTTTGTAGAGTTGAAGAGGCTTGGTCTTAATTAGTCTTTGGCTTAAAGAAATGCTGTGACTGGTTTCATCTTCCATCCAGACTTTCTCCCAAACTTCTATCCAAACATTCTCCCTATCAGCAATAAGGTTGTTTTGCTTTCTTATCATTCCTGTGTTCACTGGAGTAACACTTTTAATTTCCTTCAAGAACTTTTCCTTTGCATTCACATCTTGGCTAACTGGTACAAGAGACCTAGCTTTCAGCCTGTCTCAGCATTGGACACATCTTCCTCATGAAGCTTAATGGTTGCCAGCTTTTGATTTAAAGTGAGAGACATGCAACTCGAACAGTTTAACACCATTGCAGGGTTGTTAACTGGCCTAATTTCAATATTGTTGTGTCTCAGGGAATAGGGAGACCCCAGGAGAGGAAGGGAGACAAGGAACTACCTTTCAGTAGAGCAGTTAGAGCACTCAGAACATTGATTAAGTTTGCCATCTTATCTGGCTACAGGTGTGGTATCCCAAAACAATTACAATAGTATCATCAGAGATCACCAATTACAGATCACAGTAACAGATAGAATAGTGAAAAGGTAAATAGTGTGAGAATTACAAAAATGTGACAGAGACAAAGTGAGCATATGCTGTTGGAAAAATGGTGAAAGGATAAATGGTGAAAGGAAAAATGCTGAAAGGATAGTCACAAAATGTTCAATTCGTAAAAAAAAAAAAAAAAAAAAAAAGGCAATTTTCTCCTAAGTGTGATAAAATGAGGTATGTCTATATCTATTAGATCAATGAATAAAAATGGAGGAGCTTGGGCCTCCACCGCTCCACCCTTCCCCCTGCAGTGCTACTTGAGGTAGCCCCGAAATGTTTAGCCTGGGTCAGAGGAAGGTGAAACATTGGGATCCACCCCAGAACCACATGGGAGAAAGTCCCTTGAGATGTATTACGTATTCTCTAGGGCCAAGCTAATGTCTGAAAACTGTCTGACAGTACCAGAGAATTCTAACTCCCTGAGGTGGCCAATATCTCTGGTCTTCATAACAGAATGTTTTTTATCTTGAATACTTCAGAAGTTAGCATGAACTGGGAAATCAAATTATGTTGTTCAGCTCTCCTATGTTATAGAAGAGGAAACTGATGCCCAGAGAGTTTAAGCAGCTTGCCTACACCCACCAGCGTGGTACTAGTAGAGTCCAGTCTGGAATCTAGGTATTCTTTTTTTTTTTGAGACAGTCTCGCTCTGTCGCCAGACGCCAGGCTGGACTGCAGTGGTGCGATCTCGGCTCACTGCAACCTCCGCCTCCTGGGTTCAAGCAATTCTCTTGCCTCAGCCTCCCAAGTAGCTGGGACTACTGGTGCGTGCCACCACGCCCAGCTAATTTTTATATTTTAGTAGAGACGGGGTTTCACTATGTTGGCCAGGATGGTCTTGATCTCTTGACCTTGTGATCCGCCCGCCTCGACCTCCCAAAGTGCTGGAATTACAGGCACGAGCCACCGCGACCAGCTACTGTAGCCCACTTTCTCTGGTGTCCTCTCCCAGTAGCCTGAGATTGATGTGCCTCCGTAACAGGCTGGATTTCTGAACAGTAAATGAGGCCTGTGGTACCTGCATTCTATTTTTGTGTTTTTGAAATGTTAGTCACTATGTAACTCACCACATTTTAGGCAAAACATTGTATCAAAAGTTACACTTAAGGATGCAGAAAAGTACCTCCAGAGAATAGATCAAGGACTGTATGAGTTATCTATTGCTCATAACTTTGTTAACAGACTGCCCCAAACGTAGTTGCTTAAAACCACCACCGTTTTTAGCTCATGTTCTGTGAGTAGGCAATCTGGGCTGAACTCAGCTGGGCAGTTCTGCTGGCTCACCTGGCCCACTCACAAGCTGCTGCCAGAGCCGCATCTCTCAGGGACTGTTTGGTCCTGGATGCCTTCACTCATGGCTGAATAATGGGGGTGACCGGGCCACGTGTCTCCACTGTCTAGCAGCACAGCCTGGGCTTCTTCACATGGTAGCTGGTTCCAAAAGCATCAAGCCAGGGCAAACCTCAATGCACAAGTGATTTCCAAACCTCTGCTTGTATTCATGTTTACCAATGTCTCCTTGCCCAAAGCAAGCTAAGCCAGGTTCAGAATCCAGTGGAGAAAGATTCCATTTCTTGATGGGAGGAGCTGGAAAGCACTGTTGCTATTCCGCCCTTCCTCCCCCCAGCAAATCTACCAGAAGGACAGAGCTGGATAAATCCCTTCAACATCACATTCATATTGAGATTATTGTAACCATCGATGGCTTATCTAGTCTCTTGGTCAGGTGTGTGTGAGAGGACCAAGAAGCAGCACCTGGCTGTGAGGTGAGGGAAAACCACTAACAACTGGTGGAAATACAAGCTGGAAACTCAAAATCTGTCACCTAGCCCAGAGCCAAGGTCCTCATCTTATGAGGCAGGAGGTGGGCCAACCAGGAGTACCCCTGGAGAGAGGAAAGACCTCTGGACACTCAGGACCTGTGAGTGGCTTTATTCTCCTCTGAGCTGCCTCATACCGGCTCTCCCTTGGCATCAGCAAATGCTGCTTGAGAGAGAGAGAGAGGGAAAGCAAGAGATCCAAACTGCAGGCTGGATCAGGAATGTGGCCTCTGCTCCTAAAAATAAAGCCTGGGAGGGAAAATGAAGGCTAATGTACCTGGAGGTGGAACCAGAGGTCAGGTTGGCAAAGCTTTTAAATGTACTGCCTTCTGCGTTGGGAGCAACATGGTGACATTCCCTCAAGCCCAAGGAGAGCTCGGCCATCAGAAGGCAGATTGCAGATGAAGACTGTGATGGCCTGAGCTCACTCTCCGACCTACTCTGACAGTCAACATCGTGTTCAGCTTCCACATTTCTCACATTTAGGCTGCAACCCGTCAGAAAATAGTATTTCATATACAAAGCCGAGTACTTATTCTGGATTGCACAGGTGATGCCCAGACAACAAGCCAACATTTTCAGATCCCACCGCCCAGCTTTCACCGTGGACCTGGCCTGGGATGGCGCGGCCTCAGTGCCCACCGGGAAGGCAGAGTGGCCCAGCGTCGGCTACAGAGGTGAGGGAGGGAGCCGCTGCTCAGAGGCCTTTTTCTTGTAGCTCCAGACAAATTAAAAACCTCCTTACCAGCCATTCATTCTGAGGAGGCCTCTTCCTTCCTCCACAGGGGGGCTGCTGTGTTGGAAGCCGATCGGATTCTGGGAGGCTGGGCCTCCCGGAGCTCTCAAGGAGGGGGGAGCTGCAAGAATGGAAAGAGAGAGGCCCTAACCCTGAAGAGATTGGCAGGCAGGGAGTGGGGGCAAAGTGCAGCCCAGGTCACTGGGAAAAAAGAAATCTCAAAGTAAGGGAGTGGGGGGGAAGCTTCCACTTTCAGCCTAATTATGAAAGAGGCCAGGGTAGAGAGGGGCGGGAGAGCCCAAGAAGAGAGAGAAAAGGGAAGTGAGATGTTGCAGAGAGCAGAAAGAGATTCTCAGGGGGCACAGGCTATTGAAGGAGGGCGGGCAGGGAAAGGTGCCGCCTCTTCAAACGTGGGTCTGTTACAACTGATTTTGAGAGACCTGGAAGCACATTTGCCTGGGACTCCCAAAGAGGGAGGGCAAATGCCCTATTAAGGGTGGGACGAATTGATTTCTCAAAGAAGCACAGCACCATTTCCTCCAAATGCCCTCTCCAGTCCTCCTTAATCTGCCCTGGAGGCAGCAGGTGACCTCTGCACAGGCCCCTGGAGGCGCCTTTGTTCCAGGGCATTCGGTGGCCCGCCCCGCCCCCTCCCCTTGCACCTGGGCAGCGGCCTCAAAATGCACTTGTCCACCCTTGGCCGGCTCCCGTGGTGGGATGGCGGATGCCTTTGTATGTGAAAAGCCACGAGCCCTCCAACTCCTGTTTTCCCTTTGGCTTGTCACATTCGCTAATGATTTTCCTGTGCACTCCCAGGGAAAAAAAAAGAGTTTAGCCTGCAATACTTTATCTGGTAAGACAAGTCTGTGACTGAGACTACCAAGCAGGCCGACCCTCACAATTCCGGGGAGAGCCACTGCCATTCAGAAAGCCTGGCTCTGGCCTCCAGTCCCCACGTGTTCCCTGCCGGGTTCTAATCCAAGCCCTCGGAGATTTGCTAATTTAATTGTGTAATGGTCCACACCTGAGACGTTCCCTGAACGATCTTTAGGACACTACTTAGCCTAAAAGAAAGACAAATTAGAGTATTAAGACAGGGACTTAGGCATCGAAAGCTTTTACCATCTCTAAAACATCTGAGTCAAGCAGAAGAAAACGGAGTGGGAGGATGGGGGGTGGGTGGTCTCCAAGTCAGAACATGCAACAAGAAGTAAAGTTCTTGCTAAGTGAGTCTGAAATCTGTATTTAGCCCTTGTAAATTAAATAACCCTGGGTTTTTAAAGAGCGATTCCCCAAACATCTATTATTCACATCAGTAGGACAGACCGTAAGCCACTGTAAGATTTATAGAAACTAAAAGACTTCCCATGCTAAAGGTTAATGAAAGTGTAATTTGAATCATGAAATCTTTATGTGTCGGCTCAATTTACACCGAGGGCTCATTAAGGATGCGTTTGGTACCGCGGGCGGCAGGTGACGTCACATGAGTATTTAAATGGGCGGGGCCAGGCCACTCTGCATGTTATCCTTTAAAAATATAACAGCCTCCCTCTTTTCCTCTCTGTCTCTCCAGCTGTAACAACTTCACCAACTGTCTGGGTTCCACCCCGAGGATTTCACTGAGAGAACACGTTAGAGGGAATCAGGAAGCAGAAAAAAGGTCACAAATAAGCACCTCAGGAACAATGAAAGCTTTTCTCTATGCAGCAGTGGGAGAGTTGCTAGAAAAACTGGAAAGGTATTAATCAGAAGTGGCTATAAATCCTCTGGAGTTTTGCTCTTATAAAACTCCTCAGAGAAAGTCTTGAAGGAAATGCAGGTCAAAGCCCAAAAAAGCTCTTGATCAGAGATTGCTGGAGGAAAATCTTCCCAGACGCCGTTTAATAGGCAGCAATCACCCCAGGAGTGGGGAAGCCAAGTACGCTTGAAACATGGTTGCAATTCCTAATAGGTCTTGTCACACTTAAGGCACTGCAAGCTCCATCCAACGAACAGCTGAAGCTAGCTGGCGATTCATAAAGCCAACAGTTTAAAGTTTATTATGATGAAAGCACTTAATGACAGCCATCGCTAGGGGCCCATCATTTATAAAGCTGTGCTGAGTATTAGACATGTAGCATGACCACCAATTTTATGTCACAATTGCTACCATAAAATGACCTTTGGTGATTTTTGCTGCATGCGGTGGCCAGCTCTTCCTTCACATTAGTGCTCTGTGGCTTTCTTTGCAGACTATTATGCTGTCTAAAGCTTATTTGGCACTGTCGTGAGCCTCAACCCTTGTTATTACCCCGAAGGCCTGTCTAAAAAAAAAAAACTCATGCTCTATTACGCCACTCCAATAATTTACAGTTCTTACCAGCCTTGGTTAGCGTAATATTTTAATGCAAATATGCTTTACCATTGGATTTTATTTTAAGCACACACACGCACAACTTCCCATGCTTCTGGCTAGCAAAATATCCGTTTTGTGGGAGTTCACTGAAATCGGCCTCTTATTCCCTGGTCAGGTCTCACTGAATGAGCACTGTTTCCTCTGGGTCAGTTAAAACATCACCAGAAAAAGAAAAAAAAAAGGTTAATTAAACTTCTGTTGAGAGAGATTTTTTTTTTTAAAGATCCTATACATGATAAACCCACCTAAGGCAGAACCACCAATTCTTATTTCACTGCATCCAGTCGCAATGCAAATTTATATCGGAGTCACATTATTTAATTAGGCTTCCATTTTTCCACCTTCTTTGTGTAGTTAGGAAATGTTTGAATACACAGCCACTTTACTGCTCCAGTGTAAACCGCTGCTAAGAAAGTGGTCTGTCCATGCTATACCACCTTTAAATTGTGTATATAATTTTACAAATGATATAAAATCTGCTTCTAGCCCTGAAAAAAAAAAAACCCCACAAGCATGGCACACTGCAATTTTGGAAGGATTTAAAATATGTGATTTCTGCTGGTACCTACTGTATTGGGTTTTATATAAAGCTTTTTTCAATAAGGTAAATTGTTACATGACAAACTCATCTTCCACCATTATCATCTGCTGTTTGTGTTTAACCACAGGAGTCCTGCTCTAACAAAACTGTTGTAATGGCTGTACAAATTACTCAGCTGAAAGCTTTTCACCAAACAAAACAGTATTAATCAGCAGTTCTTATGAAGGTGCTAATTAAAAACAATTTTCTTCCTCAGTTTGCAATACTAAAGCCATCTTCACTTGCACAGTTTCCAATATACAGCTACTGTATTTGCTCACACTTCAGGCCCTCTATTAACTATTGAATCTCCTATTAGCCATTTTATTACATTTCTGTTTACAAGCTTGTTGACATTTTAAAAGTCACAGTATGATCTGTTTTATCTATTAAAAAATGTATTAATTGAAAAGTCAGGGAGACAAAAAAGGCAAAATACAGACTCCAAATGCACAGACTTCCAGGGCAGAGAACACTGTGAGCATTTAGCCACAGCCTGGAAAGTAAGCTCTCTGGGTAAAATGAAATCTGAGAATTAAAAGTGGCATTTAGGCTTAATGGTTTGTTAAACACTAACAGGCTCCTTCCTAATTTGGAAATAGTCCACTCAGGAAAACATATTTACCCTGCTTAAAATCAGCCTGATTTTCAAATCCATTTTTTCTCTATGGCATACACGCAACATAATTACGATGTTTCCTACAGCCTGAACTCAGAAGGTTTGGATCTGGGGTGGGGATGTACCTGGAATCTGTGGGGGCTGGAGCCCAGATCTCAGATCGAAATAGCTGAATCTTTCCTGTGAGCGTGTGTGTCTATATGTTTGTACATATACTTTGACTCTCTCCCCTATGTGGGAGAGAGTTCCCCCACCAGAGTCTGCCCCCACCCCCAGAGTCCAGTGAAAGGTTCTTGCCAGACAATGCTACCAAATTGTCTGGCATAGATTGGAAACAAGTCAAATACTGACTAAGCACAAAGACAAAATCTGTGGAAGCTGGGTTCCTATTAAAAACCAAAAAACACCTAACCTTCATGAGAAGGTATGCCCCACTTTGGTAGCAGGGAGAAGGAAAAAAACACCACCACCTCCTGCCTCTGGTATTAAAACCAGGTTCTTCCGCTGTCAAAAGCAGTTAACTAGTTTAGGACAGACACCTGGCTGTTGAAATAGGGCTCCGGAGGGCAACTAATCCTTCCATTCACTCAGTTAACTGCTGGATCCCCCAAATTGATTCAACAGGTATGCAGTGGTAAATTCAGCCCATACTGAAGCCAAAGGGAAAATCAGCAAGGGGCGGGCAGCTCTTCTCTGAAAATACCCGAGGAACTAGCCAGAAAAGCTTTTATGGCCCTGACAAGTTTTCTGCTGAATACTGAGCACCTAAATTACCCTTCCCTAATGGAAGTTACATTTTCATGCTCAGTCAAAAAGCCAACAAAATACACAATTTATACAAAATAGCATCAACCTCTTAGGTAGTCTTTTCTAGCACTTTTATCCCAATTCACAGCATATGTCTTGCTATAAAGTAAAATATATTTCTTATAACCAACTTGCATGTGGCTATTCATCTCACAGCATTAGAACTGACCATGGGCAATATTAGAAACATTCTTTCATCCAACCAAATCTACTTAGTATGACAAAAAAAAAAAAAAAAAATCATGAGTTTTATCAGAAGATAAAGGTACACAAAGAAGAGAAATATCATTATTATTCGTATTTCCTAAACAGACAGGCTTCCTTTTTGAAACAAACGCATACTTACATAGACGATTATGGAATGGGCCATTTCAGTTGCAATTGATGTACAGAAATATCACAAAGTTCAAAAGAATGTAAATGGATAAACTTTTAAAGCTGCTATATTTCCCTTTTCAATATCGGCATTCCATTAAACTTTGAGAAAACAAAAACTGTAAAATTATTCAATAATATAGAACATTTCTTACAAACTTTCAAAGAGCCTGGACTAGAGATATTTCCAGGATCCCATAAAGAGCAGATCTACGAAACCCTTAACATTGTATAGGAGATTCTCTAGGTTTTAGTTACATAGTAAGTGTATTTCCTTACTAGATATCTCTTGGTAGGAGCAGTTCAATTCTGAAACACTGTTCTCAGATATTTTTAAAAATACATTGCTAGTTTACTTTTTAAAATATAATTTCTCCCAGGGACATAAACACTGGATTTCTCCACCCACAACACACAAATGCAAATTGAATTCTTGCCAATTCATGTATTTTCTTGAGAGAAAAAAGAAAATATTCTCATGGTCCTGCTGTTCCATATTTAAAAAGAAAAAAGAATAGACCATCTTAGGTGCCACTACAGGGATACGTTTTCTTTGTCTGGCAGATTTAGTTGCAGGTTTTACAGAGGAAATGATTTTGCTGTATTTTCACCAGTATAAATGGAACGACTGGTGTTGCCTTTTAAAACATGCCAAATTCTAATTTTTAAACAAGAAAATATGAAGCCAGTGTGCAACCTATACAGTCACCAAAGGAGAGCTGCCACTAGCTGAACTACTCAGCTAAATGGCTGGTTTGCATTGCCCTGGTCTTTATCTAGCACTGAGAATAGACTGCTGTTTTATCCAAAGAGGAATAAATTGCTGTTATTGTGATGTTAGCCCATCACTTGGCATTGCAATTCAAGTTTTTGTGAGAAAGAAATGTATGATCTAACTGCGACTTGACCTATGCCTTCTGAGATCCATCTAGGTGCTCTAATGGAGCAGAAAAAGTGGTGAATACAAGGACATGCAAACTGATGGTGAAAAATTTGTTTGATGATAGAAGTGAGCAGAGAAGACATTTGAGAGGCGCTGCTTTTATGACAGCTAAGTTTGTTTAACATGCAAAATGATGCACCCCCCAGTCTCTCACCTATCACTTTAATTGTATCACACTGAATACATGTTTTTGCCTCTACTAAAGATATGAGGATACATAGCTAACCTACTAATGACATTACTGCTAAAGTGGGCACAGATGATTCCTTACAGATAAACATCTGAATTTCCACAAAAGGCATTAGAGCATCTCATGGATGCACTAGGCAAGGATAAGCTTGGGTTCCCTGCAGAAAAGTCATTCTCTCTGAATCCTAGGTAGCACCTATTAAATGTTTACTATACACTTGAATCACAGCACATAACAATATATACTTATTTTAAATAAGATAATTGTGTGATTGAGTTTTTTTAAAAAAAACTCCCCCTGGTTGCAATCTAGTTTATCAACCATTTATTCAAAATTTCTCTGGGAAGGACCTATTTTGAAAGAGGCCTGGAGAACAGCAGCAGTGAGATTTAAGCCCTGATAAAGGCTCACTTTTCATTCATAGTCAGAGCCTAAATGTGCTCTTCTTGTACCTAAACAGATAATAAGCACTCAGCACACTCCCCCTCCTTGACACAGCACACTGAGACTAATCACACATAATTGGGGGAGGAGGAGCAGAGGGCTGGCCACGCTATTGTGTCCAGAGGACAAACGGTCAGTTTATGAGGCTTTGGGCTGATGTAGTCATTTCTTATACATCTATAGGGGAAAAAAACATACTGTTTAAAAGGAAAAAAAAAAAAAAAAAAAGAAGAAGAGAGAGAGGCAGAGAAAGGGATGGTGGATTTAATACAATTAATTGGAGAGAGATAGGAAAGATGAGCTTTATTTATTTCTTTAACCAGGAAAGAATCATGATATTTGCTGGGTTTACTGATTAAAAACTACCACCACCAAAACAGAACAAAGACAAAAAAAAAAAATTTAAGGAGGGATAGGTATCATCAAAAGAAATTCTGTCTCAATTAGAGGGGAAAAATATTTAGGTTGTTCACCAGTCAAATTGAAGTCTCAGACATGCGGCTTATACACATTTAAACAAAGGTTTAGGGCAGGAAGAGCAACAAGCAGACTGTAAAAAGAGGCAGGGAGGGGTCTGGAGAGGGCAGCTGGGAACAGCATGGGTGAGGACAGGTGGAGTCCACAGCCCACACGTGAAATGCTGCAAAGGGGGCGGGCAGGCGATGATACCCATTACAGATTTCTGTTTTTGTAAAAATTTTCCCTGTGCACTTGATACTTTTCTTCATCTTTGAGAAGCTTAATCTTCTATCCATGTTTGGTTAAAATAAGCAGAAGCGGGGTAATGAAGGTTTTCTTCATATATGTCTGGGTTTTCCTTTTTCAACTGAAAACAATAATAGAAAAAGAAAGGTAAGGGGACTCCGATTAGGGTCTTTACCAGTCAATATTAATGTGGAGTATCATGATGACTTTTACACCAAAATATATAGTTCTGGAAAAATAAATCACAGAAAAGGAACTCAAAGTAGTTCTCAGTGGCACGGATGTGACAAATCTATACATTAACATGGGGACTATTTTTGGTGGGGGGTGGGTAGGGTGTTTTTTCATAAATACCCAAACTGCATTTTGACCTCTGTAAACTGTGAGGCACTTGAGGGAAGGCAGAGCTGGGGCCCCTTCATTATCACCTGACTGGCCATTTGACATAGAAGTTTCTGCTCTCTGCACCTTCTGCCTCTGACCAGCGCCACACTATTCAGGCAGGCGGGCATTTCAGATCACTGCTTGGAGCACATGGCAACATCTGGGCACAGGAAAAGGCTTGTGGGGCCCAAGACATTGCAAAGGCTCTCTAGGTGCTTCTCAGGGGTTTCAACATTAATAAGAAGTCACTCGAAAATTCTTTTCTCTGATGAGGAGAACATATTCCAACAATTAGACTAGCAACATTTCTGTCAATACTGTGCATGGAAGTTCTGAGGATCTCTCTGTGATAAGATTTTAAAATCCAATCAGCTTTCTCACATCTAAAGTACACTTTTTCTTCATTCAGCTGGAATAGTTTTAAAGTCATATTTATATTTACCCTAGCAAGTAATCATTTGCTATTTATAAAGACAAAATTAATATTTTTGAAGTTGGCATTTATAAGCCAACTGTTAATTCCTTTTTTTAGATTATAAGAATAAAAAAATCATTATTTCTTTTAATTATACATGGAGCCAATTCCTTTATTGTTTCAAATTAGTCAAACACCACCCACCCACCCACCCTAAAGCAAAATGAATGGCCTCCACATCACACTCTCCCAGGTTGGTCCCTCTGGCGCATGGTAACTTGAATCTTTTCGAGGTTCATGTGTCTTCTAAATCATATTCCCAAACCATGACATGGACATGCTATCACTATTAAGGACAGGAGTAAGGAGCCCCACTTCCCCTTTTCCACTGGGGGAACAAAAAGCTAATTCAGTCTTTACTTTCTAATCCACTGTCCCAGGAACTGACAGTGGTACAGTCACAGAGGTGACTTAGTTCTGTTTTCTTCGACGGAGTTTGTTCTGTGTATAGATGATTTGTTGTCTACTTAGAAAGGTCCTTGTGGATTTTTGCTGCTACCAAAGTAGCGAGACTGTTAAGCCTAAACACAGGTTCTGCAACCTTACTCTTTAATTTTAGAAAATGCCAAGAAAATGGCTTCACCAATTTCCCAGTCCATACGCACGGACCAGGACCTACTAATTGTAAACACCTTTGTTGCTAGTTGCCCTAGTGATAGAGGGAGCTCACTGAAGTATTTTATAGAGGGAAGAGAGGGCCAACCTAGCTCAATTCTTTCCTCAGGGATTGGGGATAAGGGAAAGTTGATTACTCAGTGGCAGTCAGCTGACCTACTCACTCACAATGCACTAATATACAGAGAGTCAAATGAGCTCTTTATAAAGTCCCTGAGGTAATATGTGGGATAAATAATTCTTCTGTAAATATGGGTTAGAAATCACTTTTAACTTGGATTCTATGCTGACCTCTGGAGGCCAAAGCGGAGGCTTCGTTGCTGAAAGGGGCCAGGGGCCAGCCCCGTGTTGCCTGTGAGCCCTTTCCACAATGGGGAAGAGCGGACAACCCTCAAAGCCCACACTATAACCCAGCCCCCGGATCATTTCTGAATCAAGCAAGTCTGTTATGTGAGGGTACTTGAACACACACAAAGCTGTTAGCCAATACTTGCTTCCATGGCGGAATGTTAGGAGCTTTAAGAATAATTCCATTTACCCAGGCTGTGCTTCCTTGGCCAATTAATAATTACAATTTTAACAAACACAAAAAGGCACCTTGAAAGAAAATGAACAAAAAGCAAATCATGAATAAAACAATTTTTCAATTTCATAGGTTAAAACAGGGTCTTTGAGGACTAAACTAAATTATATAGCTGCTATTAGTAGCATTATGCTTTACTTCATAATTGGATGTAACACGTTCAGCCTTACTACGGCGTGAACAGCAGCAGCGGGAGTGGAGTTCAGACTGTTTACCCTTTACAGTATCCACAATTATCAACAGCACACCACACAGATTATAAGCACCAGCCACTTGTAATGTGGCATTTTGAATAGATAAGCAGAAGTGCAATATGGCTGTGTTTTTAACACAATGTACTGACTTCACAGCCAAGCCCAAGCCTATTTTCAGAGCTACTACAAAAATACAGAAAAGTAAACACTTCAGGGCGGTTTTGCGAAAGTTTAAAAAACCCACGGCATGTAAAATTATATTTCAATGAACATTTGCATGAATGAGAGTATTTTTACCAACTGGTATCAAGCCAGCTGTAATCTCGAAGTCACATCTCTACCTTACAAAACGATCTGCTATCTTACTATCCGAAAGGTTCTGAACCACACTATGGGGGCAATGAATTTGATTCTCAGCCTCGAGATCAAAAGGCTGGGGAGGAGAGAGAAGGGTTTTATTTTTCTCCCCTTGCAAGGATGGACTGAAAAGCAGTCTTTTAAAAACATACTACACCTTTGGCTGCCTGGTTCCTGAGCACGCTGGCTGCATGGTGTGGGCACAGTTTAACAAAAGCACTGGCAGAAAAGTGCAGAATGGCACCGTTTTGATTACAGGCTTGCTTTTTAACGGAAATAAAATTTCACAGTTAACAATGAGAGGTGAAAAGTTTAAGAGGCAAAGCTGTTCCTCCTGATCACTGACTGTTAATCAGCTTCATGGGTGGTTGCCTAAATCTGTAGATTTTTTCTTTCCTTTTTTTTTTTTTTTTACCTTGCACTACTGCCAAGTAACTAATTTTTTCCCCCTGTTGTAAGAGGAGGGGTGAAAAACTAGGCTTCGAAGGCAGCTGTGTATGAGTGACGCGAGGCACTAATGCAGAGGGCAAAATTAAAATTCATGAATCTCTTCACGACCATTTGTGTAACAAGATTAAGACGGGACAGCGGAAAGGAGCGGCATTATCAGGCGTCTTACAGTCCTCCAGCTGGTTACGCTCTATTCCAACACAGTAGGGCTAAGAGGATAACACGCAGCCTGAAGGAAATGCCGCTCCTCCATTGGGGGAGCAGCGCGTCCCAGGGACGAGGGGCTTTGGCCAGAGATGGAGAGGAAGAAAGCTGATTGCCGCTCAAGATGGAAAACTTTTAAGCCCTGGCTATTAGCACGCGGCCAACAAAAGCCGCCAGGGTGGAGGCTCCCGGCGGCCGTGTCCCCCGAGCCCCGGGCGGGCGGTCAGGGCTGGAGGGGGCAGTGGTGCTGTCTTGGGCCTCGGCCTTCGCGCCCTGCTGCAGGATATGGGGCTGGGCGAGGAGCAGCGGCGCTCCCCGCTCCCTCCAGCGTGGCCCGCGGCTCACTGCTCCGGCCTCTGGGCGAGCTCCTTCTCCTGCAAAGGAGCACAGCCTGCACCGTGCCAGCCCGGTCAGCAGTCTCCCCCGCTGCTGGAGCAGGTACAGGAGGGACCAGAGGCATTCTTCTGCTAGAAGCAGAACCCCACACCAGCTGAACTAGCTCTCATTATTAGAAATACATATCATGGGCTCCCGTTTATACCTTTTATCCAGGATGCACCAACTGCAGAATATTCCCCTAGGTAGGGTTCTACACTCTCCCCACCCCCAACAATGAAGAGAACTATTTCTTAGTCCAATGTACTAATGCCAGCAAACTGTGAATTTGACTTTTCAGCAATTATGACCAGAGAAAAATAAGGCCACTTAGTTCTTAATGTGCTACGCTTAGCAGGGTAGTGTACAATGTTGAAAATAAAAATAGGAGGTTTGCGGGCCACCAGGTGCTGACACTCTAAAGTTCTAGACAAAGGAGAGGTGGGCATGCCTGGCACATCCCAACACTCCTCAGATCTCTCAGGGAGGAGACAGATGGTATCAGGCACAATGCTGAACATCTTTGCTGGTGGAAAAACCCACGCCTTTGCTCTCCTGAGCTGTCACTGGGAAACTAAAAGCATTTGTTGTTGTAGGGGGAAAGTAAATGCCTGACATTGAAGCAGCTGTCAGCTGATCCTCCTAGTTCCAGCCCCACCCTGGAGAGAAAGCCACATTATTCCTTTGGGTGGAGGAGTCCAGGGAGCCAGGAGAGGCCCTTTTCCTACTAGGTAAAGCCCTGCTGTTTTAAGTGGGGAGTTTGAAAAGGGGAAAACATCATTCTAGAGAGGCAGGTAAGATCTGAATCACATACCATTCCGTTTTTATTTTCTGATTGTAAGCAATGGACCTGACTCCACCGTGAGAGGACCTGATTTAACTCTTTCAGTTCACAAAGCACTATTTCCCCCCCAGAGGTGAAATGGAGCCTTAAAGATTCAAATAAATAAATTTTTCATTTCCAGAAAGTGAGAATTTCTTTCCCTTGTTTGGAAGATCAGATTAATTTTGCGTATATTTTTCCAAAAGCCAGCACACTTCTACATTATATTATAGTCCTGGGTAATAAAGAATGCTGTTCACATTGTCCCAGGAGAAAATTAAGGTCAGGCCTTTATTTTTCTGCAGTTACAACTTGTGAAATCATGACAAGTTAAAGTCTCTTGCCAAGGTCAGACTAGCTCAGTGAGGGGGAGATTTCTGTAAGGCACAAAATTACTGAAATAATACATGTTATACTAGTCACTGTGACATGTATTCACAAATGTGAGAATCCTAAAAAGTTTTCAGTGAAACACTTGCCTCTCAGTGTCCTATATTGCTCTATACCTATAAATAATAAAAAGGCTGATAACATTGCTTTATGTAAGCAGGCTTAGAAATCACTCTCAGATAAGTGCTTTTGACCTAAATCTTGTAGCGCCTCGATCTGACATATAACCCCACAACTGTGAAATTCTGTATGAGATTTAACAGTCTCAAACTGCCAACTGACCCAGCTATAAAGCAAGCAGAGATAAAGATTTACGGTCCAACATGATACAATTAGACATTCACCTTCTATTTATTTCAGTGCAGCTAAGCATTTAACCTACTTAAACGCTGAAGGTTTTTCATTAAAATATAAATGCATGTTTATCATTCATTCTATGCCACCTCCCCTTGCATCCTACAAATTATTCTATTATGAATGAAAAGATTAGTTTGTTTCAGAGAAAGGAGTAAACAGGAATGGTTTCTTAAAATCCTTCGAGACATGCAAAGATAAAAGATGGCTTTACCACACAAAATAATCAGATACAAATAGCTGTTCAGAAGCAACACACCTAAGGAGTACTTTAATCAAATATTTAGGTTACCTGCCAAAAAGACCATGATCTTTTCAAAATGCAATGCGGATTAAAGTGTTATCTAACACAAGCAGAAAACTAACCTTGGAGTGGAAGTTTGAAATGTGTTCATCATAATTTTCATGTCTTTGGATAGAGAAACCAGCTTTTTCAGCTAGATTGCAAAACTGGTTTAAAGTATTCCCCTCGGCGTGGGGCGAATACCATTGCTTTCCCCCTGGAACAGTAAAAAGGAAATTCACATATTTTAAAACTGAAAGGTAACCAAACACAACAGACATTCGTCAAAGCATTTAATATACTGCTCTCAAGTAGAAAAACTCAGTTGTTCTTGAGATGCCCACACAGGATGGGCATGCACAGTGAGAATAATTTCCAGGAGAGATATATATCAAATTAAAAAAAAAAAAAGATTTCACATCCAAATGGCCAGTTGCCGTGTTTTATTTTTTTCAAACAATTGTTTATAAAAAACAATGTGGGTGAAAGCTGGTGTTCAGAACACTGTGCATTGTCTCAGGTCCAACAGTTTAAGCCATTGACTAGATTTTAGAGTAACTGGTCCAGGGCAGTGCCACTCACCTTGTGACTCCTTGGCACCTGCCAACACTTCCCCAACACAGTCCCGGGATATGTGGCAATGGATGCTTACATCTGTTTGTTGTGCCCTGAAAATTCATAGAAATCCTTCATAGAGACAAGTAACCACAATTCCTCTTGGAGAGTTTTCATATTTCAGCCCTGCCACTAGCCTTCTCCATGACCACGCTGTCAGAGGCAGGCTCCAGGATCTCGGTTTCCAACTTTGCTGAATCCCTCATAATGGTCATCACTATAGCAAAGCAGTTCCTCATACTATTCACATGACTGCTTTTCAAAGAAAGTGGTCTAATGAGGGTAAACAGGCTTTTCTAAAATAATCCACACAATCTTATGTGATTGTTGCAGTGAGGAGAACGGGAGGACCTGAATAAAGTATGTACTGGATTTCAGACCATCTGACATGAAACTTCACAACGACCATTTGTTAACTATTGGATGCACATGGATATTTTTCCTCCCTTGTATATGTGTACAGAACAGCCAGACTTCAGAATCTTCTTTTCTTTGTGTTTTGTTTTTGTTTTTAATAAAGATGGCTATATGCTTCTGTTAATCTCAAGGTAACACTTCACCTCTGTGAAATGCCTCTTTAGGTTTTGAGGGTATCATGAAATATATCTGAGTTTCTTTCTTTCTTTCTTTTTTTTTTTTTGAGATGAAGTTTTGCTCTTGTTGCCCAGGCTGGAGTGCAATGGCGCGACCTCGGCTCATTGCAACCTTCGCCTCCCAGGTTCAAGTGATTCTCCTCCTCAGCCTCCCAAGTAGCTGGGATTACAGGCATGCACCACCACGCCTGGCTAATTTTGTATTTTTAGTAAAGACAGGATTTCTCCATGTTGGTAAGGCTGGTCTTGAACTCCTGACCTCAGGTGATCCACCCACTTCGGCCTCCCAAAGTGCTGGGATTACAGGTGTGAGCCAATGCACCTGACCCTGAGTTTCTTATGAAGGGTGGTCTCGAACTCCTGACTTCAGGAGATCCACCTGCCTTGGCCTCCCAAAGTGCTGGGATTACAGGTGTGAGCCATGGCGCCTGGCCTTCCTTTACTCTTTAAACCACCCTATGTGGTAGGTATTATCAACTCTGTCAGTGAATGATCAGAAGCCCCAGCACTGATGCTCTTTCCACTACACTACATGTCTCCTTATTAGTAACAGTGATGACAATAATAATGATAGCTACCACTGTGCTAGGTGCTTCACAAACCCTCGCTTTAATCCCCTCAACGATCTTCTCAACAACCCTGTACAGTAGACATGGCATTTTACAGATGATTAAACATGCAGTGAAGGGTTTGAAGAATGTAAGGAGGAAATGTGGCAGAAAGGACTCTGGACTTAAGGGAGTCTCCACCATTAAGCAGTTGTGTCACTTCAGGACAATCAGAAAATAATCACAGAACTTTTGAGTGAGAGGGAAACTTGGAGATAATGTAGTCCAATCTCTCCATTTTGTAGATAAGAATCTTAAGCCATCCTCGCTGATCCACTCAGTTTTCTCATCCATCAAATGGGAAGAACAAAGCCTGCCCTGCCTTTCCCCCCAGCAAACTCTAAGGATAAAATGCAGTGATGAATGTGAAAATAATTAGAAAGATCATACTGATGTAAGATCAGAAAAATCCATACCACCGAACAGTGCTCTAAACATTCTATCAATTCTCTCTCTCTCTCCCCTTCGCCCTCACTTACCTGTAAGAAAATACGTGGATACACTGTCCTGGGCGTCAAGTGTGTTTTCATACTGTGTTTACATAGGCCTGTACACACTCAGGCACATAATTATAGCAGCACCAATCATGCCACTACACTTAAGGTTCTGTCAGCTTTTTCAATATTAATTGCTATTTTCAGGCAGTTTTCAAACTTAGCAGCAAAAATTCATTTTTATGTGAAACTAGATATAATACATGGTCTCAGCAGGAGAGCAAAAGTCTCCATTAGAAAAAAAACAGGGAATGCTGGTAGGTCATTTTAGTCATTTCTAAGAGCTGGTTGCCATTCTGGATTTTTGAATAATGGAAGCTGTTTTATTTAAAAGTCACCTGCAAAAGTTGTCTCACAGTAACCCTTGAAGAGTAGGTTTTTAACAGCTATTATCTAAGCTGCATATCACAATGTGCATAAGGCTACAGGTTTCCAGGTTGGGCTGATCCTTGCATTGACAAAGCAGTGCATCCCACATGTCTTGCTTGGGGTGAGCTGTAAGGGCGGCAGCTAAGCATGTGACAGCACTCTCTGCCTAAACATCCCTTGCCCCCTTCAGCTCTCAGTCTACCTGTCCCTCCCTAACCACCCTGCCTAGAACGCAGTCCCTCACTGGGCTTTATTTTTGTTCTTAGCACTCATCACCAGGGACACACATTGCATCCTTGTTTGTTATTGCCCTGTCTTCTCTGGCTCAAATGCATACTCCATGACAACAGGATCTTCTAATGTTTTATTCACTACATTTTCTCAGTGCCTAGCACATAGTAAGCACTCAGTCAATATTTGATGAGACAATAAACTAAATCCAGAAGTTGAGTAACCTAAAAAATTTGAGACTTTGGGAATTCAAAAGCCATGTTCTATTGCTTATTCTTTTGAAAAGATTTTCCCAAGAAGCTTTTACAGAGTCAGCTGCCATGATGGGATTTCAGAGAGCAGCATTCTGTGCCCACGAGAAAGACTGGGCAGTAGTTTTAATTTCTAATTACTCATCAGGAGTTTTGTTTTCTTTTTCAGTTTGTTTAATACAGACACCTTTGAGATGTGGATTAACAGTTAGGATGGAAAACAGCCCATCATCCATTCATGCACTGAGCACTACTGAGTGCCAACATCTCCCCCCCTCCCCATAATGATTTTAGAAGACCCCAGTACCCCCAGGGGAGAGAACACGTCACAGGTGGACCTGTATGATCAGAGGAATATGCTTTACAATTTCAACTGCACAAATCAAAACGAGAAAAGGAATATGGATTTCAAATTAGCCCATCACTTTAGAAAAATTATTTTCAATTTGCCAAAGCACAACTTTCTAAGCATTCCATTGCAGAACCACTTTAAACTCAGAATGAATACTCAGTTGAATGTAACACTTTGACTGATGAGCAGAAATTCGAGAGAATTCATTTATTCCTGGAGAGAGAGAGGAGAAGTTCCACTAAACCAGAAAGATACTGTTTACATTGCGAGCTCAGTTGTTATTCTGCTAGACTAATCTATACCTATATATTAAAGCGTGTGTACTTCTGGAAAATAGGCATGCTTCAGATTTATTGTAAAAGGAATATGCTATACCAACAAAATGTATTAGGGGAGGGAGACCAAAACAGAGGAAGCACTATTCTCCATTTAGCTTATTCCTTTTTCATTTCCAAGCAACCAAACAAGTAAATACCAATTATATGTTTAAGCTTATGCTTATTTTCTATTTCTTTGTTGTCATTTATAAAGACGAGGTCTTGTTATGCTGCCCAGGCTGCTCTCAAACTCTTGGCCTCAAATGATCCTCCCATCTCGGTCTCCCAAAGTGTTGGGATTACAGATGTGAGCCACTGTGCCCAGCCTATATTCTATTGTTTTACCTGTTTCTGAAATGCTGCCTTCACCTGCTTCCTCTCCTGGCATCTCTCTTAGCTTCTCTCAGCCTCCTTTAGTAGCTTCTCTTCTCTGACCTGTCTTTTGTCAGTGGTCCTCAAGACTCTGCCTACTTTTTCATCACGTTCCATCTAATTCTAGGCAATTGTACTGATGTCCATGGCTTCAGCTATCACTTATATACCAATAACTCCCAAGTCTGTAACCACAGCTTTCACCATTGCCCAGGGGCTCACATCTATATTTTCAGGTGCCTACTGCATGTGGATATTCTGAAAATGCCTTTAATCCATTTTGTCCAAAATAAAACTCAATAATCTTGACTGCTAACCCTTATCCTTCCCAGGGCAGTACCCATCAAACACAGCACATACATACACATACACTCAGACATGTAAGCTGAGTACCTCTTAGGTACCAAGCACTTCTGTATCTGTCACTTTCAAAATAAACCTGGAAACTTGGGAACCACAGCATTGCCCTTCAAGACCTTTCAATGCCACCCGCCCCCCCCCCCCCCCCCCCCACTGCATTACTGTCACCTGCTGCAGGTGGTTCTCAAACTGTGTTCTGAATTGCTACAGGGGCAGCCTTGAGGGATAAGAGGAAGATCAAGACAGAAGTGCCAGCCTCACATTACTTTAACTAGAGCTGCATCAGTTTTATCTGTTTTGTGATTGGGGTGCTGGCTAAGAAGTTTTGACCAAAGCGTTCTGCCATTTAAACAGGGTTTCAAACCCTTGACTTAGGTCCCACCTTCTTGGGATGGCAGGCAAAGCCCCCATGACCTGCCCCATGCCTTTATCACAGCCCTGTCCCGTGCCACTCCCTCATCCACTCCTTGGGCACTAGTCAGCCCACCCTCATCACAGCCCCCATCTGTTCTTTTATGTATCCTGTGTCTGATGCTCCCCTTGAGTAGAATGCCTCCCTCACCTCCAGTTCTCTGTCTGCCTGGTTACTCTTACTCACCCCTCAGCACCCAGGATAGACTCCCTGCCCTGGTGATGCCTTTGCTGACTTCTCTGGCCTCCATACTATGACTCCTCCCCAGTTAGCCACCTCCACTGCCTGCCCCCAGGGGTTGCCCACACCTCTGCTGTGCCAGTCACAGACCACCAGGTCATCATCCCTTGCTTGTCTCTGGACTGTGAGCCCACTTTCAGGTCTTCACTAGCTCCTAAATGGATAATTCCAGGTGGATATTGGTCCACACTGGACCTCTGAGGAGCTTCATGGCTTTCAAGTTCTCCCTTACTCCAATTTACCCTTTATGCTATGGGCAGAGTGATCCTTCTAGAAGGTACACCTGACCACACCACTGCTAATAAACTTTCAATGGCTCTCTGTTACCCATACAGTAGAGCCCGGTCTTCATCCCAGTGTTCCTGGCTGTTCATAACTCTTTAACTTCATCTTCCTGCCCTTCCCTCAACCCTAACCTCAAAACCACAGACACTCTTACACTCCAGCCAGAGCAACTTCTTGTTGATTTCAAAACACATCATGCTTTTTCTTACTCCACACACTCACAGTGCCCTTCTTACTCTTTCAGACCGAAGTCAGACACCACTGCCTCTAGGGAAACCTTCCTCAGGCATTTAGTCACTCTTGGTGCCTTCTCCTGGTACACGCTGTCTGGTTGGCTTGGCTCCCCCTCCCTGTACCCACGATATTGCACTGTAATTCCTGGGAGTTCATGTATTCATCTGTCCTACTAAGCTATGAGATTCCCACAGTGCTCCTAGTTCATAGTCATTCTCCTAGCCCACATTCCACAGCACATAGGAATGGCGTCAGTGCCAAGTGGATAGTAGTTGCTCAACAAATGTTTGTTGAATCAGGACAGAGTGTTTTTCCTTCTATTGAAGGCATAAAGTCGAAAGATTCACAAAACAAATAAAAATAGCACTGGGCTATATTTTGCACTGTCTGGTGTATGTTACACCTCCGCAACCAGACTGCAACGACCTTGGAGGCAGAGACTCTGCCTCATGTCTTGGTATTCTCTGCTAAGCACGCAGTACAGTATGTGCTGAACAGCATCTGGGTAGATATTAGAAAAGGACTTCTCAGGGCTGGGCCCCTGCTCTGAGGGTCTTAAAACCATTTGAGGACTCTCTCTAAGCTACAACCCTTGTGTCAAAGGCAATCCTACAACCATAGGAGCTAACTTTTCACCAAGAACTGGCAAGGATTTGCCGGGTCTCTGACTCAGTAGGCAGACAAGAACTCAAGTGCCTTTCAGCACTATTTCAGTTCACAGTACTGATCCCACATACGCAAGGCAATTTCCCTGAAATGAGCAAACAAAGAGGTTTATACAGAGGTGGGCAGAGATGTTAGAGTTTTTCAAAAAAAAGATGAGAAAGTCTCTCAGCAAAAAGAACTTGACTGGGCACAGTGGCTCATGCCTGTAATCCCAGCACTTTCAGAGGCTGAGGCAGGAGGACTGCTTGAGCCCAGGAGTTCAAGATCAGCCTGGGCAACATGGCGAAAGCCCATATCTATAAAAAATACAAAAATTATCCAGGCGTGGTGGTGAATGTCTATAGTCCTAGCTATCTGATAGGCTGAGGCAGGAAGATCACCTGAGTCCGGGAGTTCATGGCTGCAGTGAGCGGTGATGGTGCCACTGCTCTCCAGCCTAGGTGACTGACTGGGACCCTGTCCCCCCAAAAAATTGCTTTTCTAATACAAGAGTTTATGATTTACATTGATAGGAAACCTTGGATATAGGTAGGACTCTGGGAATCTGGTGGTCAGTTAGGGCCAATTTCTGAAGAAGGTTAAGTGAATTCCACAGTGATATATCTGGATTCTTGACAGTTGGTTAGCAGTGGTAACAAGCTGGATTACTGTCAATATTCTATCCTCTGGGCCTGGGCAAACTCATCCTGTCTGGTTGACTTCTCCCCTCCCCTGTACCCAAAGCCATTTCAGAGGAATATTAGTAGATATCATTTGCTGGTTGTCATTCCTGGATGAAAGTTCAACTTCCAGGCTGCTGTGCCTGTATTTTAAATTACATTTGGGTCCTGTGATACTGGACACTGCTATTGTCATGGACTTTAAGGAATACAATGACAGTGAGTCACCCTATCAATCATCAGCAACAAGAAGCCACTCACCAAAGGGAAAAGTGGGTGGGTGGGGGGCGGCTGGGGAGGGCATTGCTTCTTGGAATGGGTAAAATGTGCTGATTTCATTCCTTTTTCATACCTATTCTATTGTTTTCATCTATTAAGTTTGCTGGGGAGTCCCTTGTGGTTGAAGATAGTTCTGACAGGAGTTAACGATCTTTACAGTTTCTTTAGACCAGCAGGTTGAGGAAAGTCTCCATTTCAGGTGGTAACGAACATGCCCTGCTGAAATTTGGGGCCTGCTGTAATGACTTTTCAGGCACAGGTGCCTGTTTGGCTGAGGATCTAAGCTCAACCTGGGATCTGACATGACCTTGGGCCAAGCGAGGAGCCCACCCTGGTGGCTACGCTCTCTCTGGGGCCCTGTTTGTCTTCATTCATCACTTCAGTGTGGAAAATGAAAGGCAGAGAAACTCCCCCTTTCCATTTATTTTCTTTGCTTCTGGACCCTCTGACTGCAGACAACTGATTGGCTCAAGGTAGAAATCAACCATACTCCCCTAAATGGCAGAATTCCCACAGCCTGACGCTGCAACCTTCAAGTTGCAGTTACTTCTCTCTTGTCAATGTAGAGTACTCTCCCCCCCACTTGGTGGGGACTGTCTGTAGTAAAGTGTCATCTTCATCCAGGTAGACAATCCTCCTGGAACCAGTGCAGGGTCTGCTACAGGTGTTCAGGACACATGTGCAGGGGAGACACAGTGTGCCAATTATGTGCAGAAATTCTCAAAGTCCAGGTCAAGAAAATCATGTCTCCCCCTGCCACTGGCATTTCTCCAGGAAAATGCTTGGAAGAAGGCCCCCACAGTCTGTATTTACCAGTCAAAGTAACCAGAGCTAACCTTGAATAGATACTCAGAGCCAATCATGTCCATTACAGTCATCAGCTTTTTCACTCCCCATTTTACAGATGAGAAACTGAGGCTTCCAGACATTAATTCTGTCAATGGCAGAGACCAGATTTGAACCTAAGCTTTCTGTCTCCAGGGCCCACATAAACCTTCTCTCTGTGAGGTGAACGTAGGATTTCAGAGTTCACAGAACTCTAGGAGAGCACAGGTGAACTTCCTCATTTTCCCTCTTTGGGGAGAGTGGAGCGAGAGACGATTCCAGAGCCTGTTAGTGCCACACTGGGCCTGGAACTCAGGTGTCCCATCAGCCAAACCAGCATCCTCCTGGATAAATGTCTCCTGTGGGTTAACCTTAATAAGTTGTACAGCGATAAAAGAGAAGCAGCTCCCCCTTAAGGAGCACCTCCTGTGAGCCAGACACAGACCAAGGATTTACATATGTAAATATTTCACACCAGCTCATGAGGTGGGCATTAGTCCTGCCTTTTGACAGGTGAAGAAACTCAGGCTCAGAGAGGCCAGGTAGTTAATGTAGACTTGGGTTTTGTATGCAGATTTTTCTGATGCTTTCTACCCACTACACTATACCTTCAGAAACTGGGGCCACACTATGAACCTGAAGCATGTGTTGGAAGTGCACAGAGAACTTGCTGTATCTGGCACTGAATCATCAAGAACTCAGGATCCACCATATAGTCCACCACGTTGTTTCTTTGTGGGCTTCTTGTGACAGCTTCGGCCTTTGGGCCACAAAACCATAGAGGAGTTGTCTGGGCTCAAGAGAACGCTAAAACCAGCTCAACTGTAATGAAATAAAACCTTGACCATTTTCTTAGTCTTGGACTGTATACTCAGCAGGGGGAGGTCCTTCAGCAAACAGCCAGCCCTGAGAGCTAAGAAGAGAAGTCCAGTTTTCCTCTGGTTACCCTGTGCTCTGGACAGCCTCCTAGCTCACCAGCACAGGCTATGGGACTGTGCTGTTCACTGCCCAGCCCACATGACCCTTCTGTGTTCCATTTGGGTGGAGGCTCAGGGAGGACAAGTGCCCACCTCCCCAGACCTCCAGATGGAGATGAGGTTCCTGGGTGGTAATTTTGGTAAGTCCATGTGCCATCCACAACTGGGATTTCCCCTCTGATGGTGGACTCCTGACACTTTAGAATACCTGGCAGACTTGGGTATCAGCCATTCCAAGAGGGACCTAAGTGAGGCCTCCCCTACATTGCCATTTCTAATACTACAGGTTAGTGTGAGCCCCTCTGACTTGGCCTCCCTGCTCTTCACATAGCAGGAGTAAGTTCACCTCCCCTAGCGCCCTGCCTCACCCTTCTGTAGGCTAAGGGTGAGTATCAGCTGTCAGCAGGAGGGCTGCTGTCCTCGCTCAGAGGGGGCTGCTGGGTGCGGCCACACTTCACACAGAGGGAGTGCGCTCAGGGTTTATTAGAGGGTACAGAAGAGCTCCAATCTGCGTTTAGGTCTATTCATAGCTTGGGCACTTTTCTATTGTAAATCACGCGAACGATTTACAATAGATCCTAGGTAAATCATGCAAATTTGCTGCAAAATGGAGTATTTGCCACAAATAGGCTTTGAAGGGGCATTGGTGATGAGTGAAGTACTGTTTGTGCAGTGTGAGATCCAGGAGTCCTTGAAAGCATTATATTTATGTATGGTACATTTTCATAGAGGCCTTCATATCCAAGAATCTCAGGCCGTCCCTGAAAATCCTGGTCTTGCAAATGCTCACAAGACTCACCCAAGGCCAATAGGGGTGGGGGGATGTAGACACCCAAAATTCCTTCTTCTGTTCTCAACTTGGGCTGCCTACTCAACCAGGCAGTGGCCATCGATAGCTTGGAACATGCCCCTTTCTTGCCTCAAGATCTACTGCCCATTTCACAGGGGCCACTGAGGAGGCCAATTGAATGGACTGAAGACCACTTATGAGGCTATGGCTACTCCTTTGAGAGGCCTATTTTAAGTTTCTGAGCTACACAGAGATAGCAGAATAAAAAGCAACAGTGTATGGCAAAGGATGATTATCAGATTGCTCTGGGAAACTTCAATATGAAAAAGATATACAAAAAAAGGTTAAAAGGTATTGGTCTGTAAGTCTCACTGAGTCAGAAGACTAGAGTGAGGCTTTCCAGAAAATACTTTAGAAACAAACACACACTCTTCAGTGTTCTTAGATAAATATGCGTTCCTATCTTTGACTATATTAATACTGTTAACCTATTTTAAATTCCTATGGCACAGCAAGAGTCTTACATAGTTATAAGATTTTTTTTTAATGCATGAGCTTTAAACTCGTTTTCTTACTTTAAATAGATATACATTAACTCTCCGTTTAGGCTGCAGGACCTCCTAGCTTAGTATAACAGTCCAACAAAATACGAGTGGATACAAACTCTGTAATTTACTCACAGGCATAAATGGATATATAAATGTAAAAATGTGCACAATATTTGATGCCATGCTTGGCTTCATTGTGACCTAATGTTTATAATATGTAAATAATGGCTTCCTTTTAAAGCAAAGAACTATTAATATACAGATTCATCTGAAGTCCTTTTTCTTTAATATAAACAGAAATAAAAAGAAAAAAAGTATTCTTTTGCCATAAATAAATACCCAATGACAAAGATTACTATTGAAGGAATTAAAGTGACAGAAGTCAACAGAAAACTTTCAATATCATACTTCGACTTTAATGTGAAGATACTGTCATCAAAGGAAAAGACTTAAGAAATTCTTTGATAAAAATAATCTCACACTATCTTTGAAGCGGTTGCATTTATTTTACTACCCACTGTGTTTCTTATCAGAAGGCCAAGGGTAAGAAGTTTCCTAGTTATGATTAGGAAAGAATCTAATAGATCAGAAGACCCAATTGAAGTTGGACATAATAAGTATTAAAGTATTACATGACATTAATCCTGCCATTCCATTACTCTCTCCATCTTTGTGCACAGACTAATTATTCTGCAGCCACTGTTCAGGAGAAAATAGAAACATACTTACCCTGGGCCGGAGTAATCTCTTTATTGCATCAACAAGGCTGGCTCTGTACTGGTCCAGAAACAGGCTGACATTGAGAAGAGAGCAGAATCCAGATTAAACTGGGTTTTCAAGTCTAATGATACTAATAGAGATAAGTACAAGGCTAATTACACATGTTTACCCAACACTAAAAAAGGGAAATTGTTTCCTACCATTCAAGTGTCTCACTGGAGGGAGTAGGGGGAGGAGATATTGTGGTCAGTGTTATCCAACTAAAGTCAAGTTGTCAATATGCAAATGGGCCAGGACTCACAAATGACTGGGCCATGTGTGAATGTTACAGGGACAATTTCCAAACTGCTGTTTGGGGTAGCCATCTGGTTGAGATGGAGCACTCTGGGCACTTCCTGTCATTAGAGCCTAGTTTCCCTTAGACCTAGGCCCTCTGCCCACCAAGGGTGCTATGTGGCTGCCCTCAGACAACAAGCCACCAGCCCTATAACACCCAAACCATGAAACATATCTCAAGGAGGTAATGGATTTTAGTGACTAGAAACAGCACTGAGGTTAGCTAGATGCAACCTCTGACTTAGGAGTGAACAGCTAAAAAACAAAGAGCAGGCCCAGGCAAGACATCACAGAGACCATGGCAACTTTGGATTTTCCTCTCTGGGCCTCTACATTGATTTTTTGTTTGTTTTTTTCGTTTTCTTTCTTTTTTTCTTTTTTTGAGATAGGGTTTTGCTCTGTCATCTGGACTGAAGAGCAGTGATGTGATCATACATAATAGCTGACTGCAGCCTCAAACGCCAGGGCTCAAGCAATCCTCCCACCTCAGCCTCCCAAGTAGCTAGGACTATAGGTGTGTGCCGCCACCATGCCCAGCTAGTTCTTTTTTTCTTTTTTTTTTTTTTTAAGAGATAGGGTCTCACTCTGTTGCCAGGGCTAGTTTTGAACTCTTGAACTACTGGGCTCCAGCAATCTTCCTGCCTCAGCCTCCCAAAGTGCTGGGATTACAAGTACATGCCTCTGTACCCAGCCTATGTTAATGCTTTTATAGTTCACTTTGGTTTTTTATTTTCCATCCCTTTAGCAAATTTCTGTTTAGGTAGCCCTGTCTGTCACCCCTTTGCTTGGGTCAGTCTGAATCTGTCCTCACCAGGTATTATCTTGAAAGCTTGGGACACAGTTTTCTTATCTGAACTTGCAGGTCCCAGACCTCTGTGTTTGGGTTGCTTGACAGTAGGTAACGAGTTACTTAATTCAGCCATACCTGATGCTATGGTCTGAATGCTTCCCCTAAATTCACGTGTTGGAAACTTAATCCCGAATGCAACAGTATTGAGAGGTGGGGAGTTTGCCTCCTTTTTGCCCTTCTGCCTTCTGCTATGTGAGGACACGTGTTCCTCTTCTCCACAGGATGCAGCATTCTAGGTGTCATCTTGGCAGAGAGACCAGATGCTCACCAGATGCCAAACCTGCCAGTGCCTTGATCTTGGATTTACCAGCCTCCAGAACTGTGAGAAGTAAATTTCTGTTCTTTATAAATTACCCAATTTGTGGTATTCTGTTATAGCAGCAGTAAATGGACAAAGATAGCTGGATGTTTATTAAAACCAAGGAAAGGATTCTGTGGGTGGGGCTGGGGTGGGGACAGGTGAAAGCATTTAGTGCTGAAGGCATGCACAACAGAACTGGCTGCCAAACACCAGGGAAGTTGTCCAGCCTCTGCAGAAGGGCTCCTGGGCATTGCTAGAGCACTCTGCCAACAGAAAGCAAAGCTGCTAGAGACTGCCAATGATAGCTATTAGTAGGGACTTTTTTTTTTCCTGAACCCCATATTGGGATATATGAGCTGATATTATGTTGGTGCAAAAGTTACACCAACATAATGACTATGAACTGAGCTCATAATAACTGAGCTTAGAAAACACAGCTGAATCTTTGAAATCTGAACAGTCCTGGAATATCCGGGATTCCAAAACCATGGGACCCGAATTGTATATACAACACTGAAAGGCAGTGATACTGTTTGGATGTTTGTGCCCCCAAATCTCATGTTGAAATGTGATCCCCAATGTTGGTGGTGGGGCCTAGTGGGAGGTATTGGGTCATGGGGCGGATCTTTCATCCATGGGGAGGATCTACCTTGGTGAACGCCCCCATGGGAATGAGCTCATGTGAGATCTGGTTGTTTGAAAGAGCCTCTCTCATCTCTCTCTCGCTATAGCTCCCCCTCTCTCACCCTGTGACCGCCTGCTTCCCCTGTGCCTTCTGCCATGAGGAAACTCCCTGAGGTCCTCACCAGAAGCAGATGCCAGCAACAGGCTTCCTGTACAGCCTGCAGAACCATGAGCCAATTAAATCTCGTTTCTTTATCAATTACCTAGCCTCAGGCGTACCTTTGTAGCAACGCAAAATGGGCTAATACAAACAGTAAAGAGATAAGGAAGAAGAGGGCACTATGCCAGTCCTTATGGAGGTGACAGTATAACAGGGAGGTGAGCCAGGCACAAGGACACACATTAAATACAAATGGCAGAGACACACATGTTTTAATAACAAAGCAGTTAATACTCAGTTGGGCGCAGTGGCTCCCGCTTGTAATCCCAGCACTTTGGGGGGGCTGAGGCGGGCGGATCACAAGGTCAGGAGATCGAGACCATCCTGGCCAACACGGTGAAACCCCATCCTTACTAAAAAAAATTATCCAGGCGTGGTGGCAGGTGCCTATAATCCCAGCTACTTGGGAGGCTGAGGCAGGAGAATCGCTTGAACCCAGGAGGCAGAGGTTGCAGTGAGCCAAGATTGCGTCACTGCACTCCAGCCTGGCGACAGAGACTCAGTCTCAAAACAACAACAACAACAACAACAAAACCAGTTAATATTTACTGAGCTGAGTAGTAGGTAACAGGTACCTTCTAAGAACTCTTCATAGCTCATTTAATCCTCACATCAATCCTATGAGGTAAGTTTTACTATTATTGTCCATATTTTGTAGCTAAGGAAATTGAGGCATAGACAGGTTTGGAGTCACCCAGTTACTAATCAGCAAGGCTGGGATTCACCTCTGTACCATATTAGCTTCAGAGTCTGTGCGCTGAGCCATTGCTCGGTACCACCTCTCACGTCTAATTGTAATTACTCCTCGGCATGAAAGAATGCATGGAAGAGACCATAGACAGGTTTAGGCAAAGAGAGAGGTCATCAGATGATTAGAGTTAGGCGGGTTGGTCGAGAAAGCCATCCCTGTTTACTTGCATCCATAGTGATCTTTTCCTTTTCCAGGTTCAGTACAACAAGCAGAATATTTGGAGGTTCTCCTGGGTTCCTGCATTTCACTTTTGTCCTCTCATACAGCTGCTATGCTTCTTGAAGGCAGAGAGCATCTCTGCATTTCTTTTTTTTTAGTCTCAGTTTGTTGCCCAGGCTGGAGTGCAGTGGCGCGATCTTGGCTCACTGCAACCTCTGCCTCCTGGGTTCAAGCAATTCTCCTGCCTCAGCCTCCCAAGTAGCAGGGACTACAGACATACACCACCATGCCCAGCTAATTTTTATGTTTTAGTAGAGAGAGGGTTTCACCATGTTGGCCAGGTTGGCCTTGAACTCCTGACCTCAGGTGATCCACCCACTTCAGTCTCCCAAAGTGCTGGGATTACAGGCGTGAGCCACCGTGCCCGGCCTCGTCTCTGCATCTCTTTGCCTCTCCCATAACATTTGGGAAAGAGCTGAGGACATAGATGAAAAGGTTGATTCCTGAGGAAGAACAGCTGTGCTGTAGAGGCAGTCACTATAGTGATAGTGTATAACGTGAGGAGTGTATGAGACATACATCTTCAGCTTTACAGCCATCAGTTCTAGGATGTGTTTTTTGCAAAGCAAAAAAATAAAAATAAATAAATAGGACTGTCTTCTACTTAATGAAAATTGACAATGATGTCTTTTTACAAAGCAGGGACAGCAGGCCGGGCACGGTGGCTCATGCCTACAATCCCAGCACTCTGGGAGACCAAGGTGGGCCGTCCCCTGAGGTCAGGAGTTCAAGACCAGCCTGACCAACATAGTGAAACCCATCTCTACTAAAAATACAAAAATTAGCCAGGTGTGGTGGCACCCGCCTGTAATCCCAGCTACTTGGGAGGCTGAGGCAGAAGAATTGCTTGAACCTGGGAGGTGGAGGCTGCAGTGAGCTGAAATCGTGCCATTGTACTCCAGCCTGGGTGACAGAGTGAGACTTTGTCTCAAAAAAAAAAAAAAAAAAAAAAAGCAGGGACAGCAAAACTACTTTCGAAACCTCTTAACCCATAACACCATTTTAAATGCATTTGTTTGGAAAGTCATATGGAAAACTGTTTCATTCACAACCTGGATATCTTCTCTAACAATGGGTCCCTTGCCTTAAGCTAAAATACTCAGCAACCTTGTGCATCAGCCATCTCCATGAGGGGCCTAAGCAAGGCCCCTACTCCCATTTCTAATGCTGCAGGTCAGTCTCCTCTAATATAGCCTCCTGTCTCTTCACATAGCAGGAGTAAGTACCACCACCTACTCTAGGGACCTGCCTCATCCTCTTAGCTGAGGGTGAGTACCAGCTGTCAGTGGGAGGGCTGCTGTCCTCACTCAGAGGGGGCTGCTGTGTGGAGCTATACTTTAGACAAATGAGGAGTATGGCTCAGGGTTTTAAAGAGCTCTGGCTTTGATGTTGCCGCTATGTGACTTTGGGAAGGTCACTTCATTTGAAGCCTTAGTTTCCTTGTCAATAAGCACCCACCTATATGACTATGTGGGCATCAAATCAATAGGATATGTTAGCTGATAAATATTTGTTGAGCATCTACTATATATACTAAGGGCAAATTTAGGTACTGAGGATGAGCTATGAATAAGAAAGTTCCCGTCCTCGGGGGAGCTTCCATTCTGTCTTCATTTTGCTTTACGATTTGAGAGTTTCAGCACAGCGTACACACAGAAGGTGCTCAATACATGATTACTTGCAGACTGACTGGCAGGTCATCACAGTCCTTGGAATCAAGGAGCTTATGTAGGGTGATAGTTTCAATGTCCCTAAAGTGGGTGGTACACGCTCCTTTACTGATATTGTTAAGGATGAATCAACTTTCAGGTAGGATGTTTCACCAGACTAGGTTCTCTTCGATTCGATGATTCTGTCCTCTGAGGAGAGCAGTTTATAATAAGTTTCCAGAACGTCACTGCTTGAGTTTCTTTGGTCACTGCAAGTTCTGTGGAAGGTTCTTCTATGGAAGGGTGCTTTGAGCAATGGATAAAGAATCCTCAGATGAGCTAGAAACCATGTCCAGAATGGAACCTCATCCTGTTCCGTCCATCACTCAGGATGACCTGATTATTACCCATGGAAAGACTTTGTCTTTCCCTTTTCCTAAAACTACATTCTTAAATCTTGGAGCACGGAATGTATGTAAATTAAGTGCTACACAAATTTGCCATTAATTCATATTAAATAGTGATTAATAACCATTAAGAATTAATGAGAATGGAATAAAATTATTAAGTAAGTCTTTAAAAATGTTCACTCTTCAGGACTCCGTATTTTATTCCTTAGTGAGGTAACAATATCTTGAGTTTTAATAATTAAACATTCTGGGTTTTTAAAAGATTATGATTATAGGAAAATATCTCTGTCAGTTACCCAGGCCTATGGGAAACCTGGCTGACTGGGACATGCAGCATTTAAGCAAAGGAGCACACTCAGTTTATACCTGTGCATCCTAAGAGCTGGTAAGATTGTTAGAAAAATAATAAACAGCACCTCTCACAGCTGAGCCTCAGACATGCCTTTATAAAGCGGCATTTCTCCTTAAAGTCAGGATGACAAAGACGTTAACATCACAGCTTAACATGCAGCACACATTCCAAACACAGTTATTTGAAAGGTAATGCTGTCTACTCCATCTCTCCAAATCAAATTTCCCAAAAGTAATTCTTGTAGTTCTCTAATAGATCTTTATTCCAAGCAAGCTCACTTTCTACTTAGCTCTGATGCAGAATTTATAACACTTTGTAGAGTATGTCATCTGAGCAATTTCAATGTGTTTTAGTGGGAATGATATATAATCTCCTGAAAATTCACCCCTTAAATAAGTCCTAATGGGCTGAGAGAACAGCAGTAGCTTAAGTGGATCTATTAAAAAAGGCTGAGTGGGTCAGTGATGGGGACGGAGATACCATTTTAACTCTCCCTTCAGTTACTGATCAAAATACATTGGCAGTCTAGTTTGACCATTGAAGGGCGCGCACGCGCGCACACACACACACACACACCCCCCCTCTGTATAATTCACTTGTGGATCAACACTTGCTTTCTTCCATTGATCTGAGTCACAGATTTTCCAACAAAGGAAAGGTGCCAGACCATTTTCATCACCTCCCTTAGAATCAGTTTTATGCAGACGGCAGAGCATCTGTAACTCCTCTCATAGGGAAGTTAATTAGTGCAGAGAACAAGAAGACATTTTTCTCTGTGGATAGCCATAGAAAGGAAGACCCCTTTGTAATTTGCAAGGTGAAACGTGCTGAGTTAAAGTCACTGTTTTAGATTTGACTTCAGTAAAGGGATGACCTCGTCCAGTATTTACCAGCTGATTTTTATTACAGCTCAGAATGACACCGGATTCTAATTTTACTTGGCTCTGCCCCTTTAGTTGAGCAATCCTGGGGCAATTCATGTATTTTCTCTGGGACTGTGTCTTCTCAGGTATCAGGTGAAAGGGCTGACTGTGTCTGGACTGAAGACGTTTTCAGGTGTAAACGTCTGTGAGTTGTGATTCGGAGCTACCTATGATCACAGCATCTGAAAGAAAAATTCTAGAGCCTACGGCATTTCCATTTTGAGAAAAAAAAATTTCACAGAATCAGCTTAAAAATCAAACATTTTTCATCATTTAAAGTTAAAAGGATCCCCCAAAAAGAATCGATTTAGAGTACACAGCCAGTGCAAAAATGCTGAGAGAGCATGCGAGGTGGGTCGCTGCAGGCCAATGTGCTTTCCCCATTTCTTTCCAAAGTCTCGGGCTACAGGCACACAGATGTGCTGATTGTCCTGCAGACCCAGCTCAATGGGCCGGTCAGGCTATGGGTGGCATTTCAGATATGCTTTCTAAGCCTTTTGAGAATTCAAATGCACAGAGTCATTTCTATTTTTGCAGAGCTACAATAAACTGGAGAGCTGTCAAACACTGAATGAAAGCGTTCATTGGATAAAAAACATCTTACTTCCAGATCCTTAGATTATATTGTGATTGAACAGGAGTCTGGAAAGGCAGGCTTAAAATTAACAATCACTCACTATTCTAACTCGGCAAGGACCAGGCTGGACTGCATTCCAGTAGAAAGGAATCCTTATATTAAACTCAACATTAAACAAGTCAACTGAGGAACTTAATAGGCAGGTTTTTTCTACACCTGTGGTTAAAAATTCTAATATTTTGATGTTTGTCAATAGCATCCTTTTGCAGGTGTGGCTGCACCTCAATTTTTCCTTCTGTATATTTCAAAGTTGACATTTTACAAGTTATTTAGGAACTGTTGAACCATGAAACTATTTTTCATTGTCAAAAATGCTGAATGGTGAAATAATGACTAGCTTTCACAGTTTGCCTCTTTATTTTATAATCTAGTTGAGCTACTAAATTTAGCTGTGAACTAACAGACTGTCTCTTCTGGGAAATAAGTTATTTCCCCCACTGCCTACAGGTTTTTGAATGTTTGAATGTAAATATATGAATATATGAATGATTTAAGAACATAAACATATCACCGCTTGTTGTAATCATGTGCATTTTACTTGAACCACAATGTGGGTTTGGAATAGGTTTGTGAATAGAGCTTGTTTTCATGTAAATGGGATCAAGCAGTACCACTGGTTAGCTATTCAGGGAATCAGACAATGCCACCCTTGCTGGAAATGCTTCAGTAAGATTTTAATCCATGCACCTAATATCTGAACTCCAACGCTTGCTTCATATTCCTGTGGCCTAATGCAGATCTCATTGCTGACAATGACTAAAGGATGGTGTGAGACTTAATGTGATCTACTTATGTGTGGCACCTCTTTCTGGCATGAGGATTTCAGGTTTCATCTTGGAGGTAGTGTCTAAAGAGAGCTTCGTTTCCTCCCCCTGTGACATTCTTTAAAAAATGCAGCATGGTCTGCCTGCCTGCCTGCCTGCCTGCCCTAGAAGCAGCATCCACGCAATAACTCTTACAGAGAAACACCACACCAATAGGACATAAAGAATCGTGGAATCCTGTGCTTCACTGCTACATGCACAACGTGCACATCAGAAATATTACTGTACTTTTTAAGTTCCTAAGCAGCTTACCCATCCCTGCGAATATGAAGAGACCATTACCAAAGCATTTCTTTTGGAAATACTATGAGCATCGCAGTGAGAGTAACTTAATGTTTCACATTTACAAATGGGAAATTATAAACAGGCTGACGTTCTGGCACTTACAACACCAGGAAAAAAAAATTCATGCATGGAAAAGCCATTTGTAAAATGAAGCTTGGTGTATTTAGTTCATTTGAAGCCATAAATTCTCACACGGCTACCAGATGTGTGTATCTATGTATGTGTGTGTATACATATAATGTTGTATTATGTTATGTGTGTGTAATGAAAGTCTTAAACTGAATATGCATTATGTCTATCAGTGTACGTGACCCTGTTGTTGGCTAGGGAAAAAAGACGGTTTTTCAAACATGTTGTGTGGCTATTTTTAACCTGAGAACATTAATCAGAAAAGAGCTTAAATCTTACTTCCTCTGCTTTTCCCTCTGGTACAAATAGGATGACATGGTGCGAGTGTCCATAACATGAGGTATGACAAAGCCAGGCTGTTTTGATATTTGTGCAAGGGACAAATTTAACTCTAAATCTCTTGGCCAGACCTGCCTTCCCCATATAATCAGAGCCCATCCGCGTGTGACCCTCGTCTAAAGCTTCAGGAAGATGCTGCCCCTTCCCTCTTGCTGCTGCTCTCTGATCTGACTTTCATGCTTAATCTGATCTAATCCTGCCAGCATTATCTTCATCTGTGCAATGAAACCTGGAGGATTCTTTCTCATATTTGGTGAGGAAAGGCATTTACTAAATTACTTGCTCAAATCATACGGTGAGGTTTTAGCTCCTTATTTTTGATTAGATGAGGGCTGCAGCATTGAGGCACATTATCAATGATTAGTCAGAAATCTAGGTTTCTCCCATTTTTGGAACAAGATTTTCTGAAACTGGGTGCAAAAAGACTAAAAGGGCTATGAAAAACTAGAAACTCTCAGCTAAGAATAGAACAAAAAAAGTTTTGTTTTGTTTTGTTTTTTCTGAAGAAAAGAGCAAACCCAATTCCAATGACTTTGGTAGAAAAGTTATCCATTGAAAATCTTATTAAAATAATAAAAATAACAAAACCCACTTTCTGAAAATTTCATTCAACTCTCCTGTAGGGAAAGTCTTCCCTGAGTTCTGGATCTTGTGATTAGCCTTATCAATATAACTGAACTTCTTCAGAACCTGAAGTTAATGTGTTTTCAAATCCAAAGTGTCCTAATAAATATCATGATAAAACTGCAAACAAGATCTTACTCTTAACAGGGAAAATACTTGTGAATTGTCAGTGTTTCCTATAAGCTGAAATAATTATTATTCAAATAGCATGAAGAAATACATAAGATTAGTTGAAATAATTATTAAGGCCTGACGCGTATTTATCCTGTAACTTAGGATCAGACTTTCATTAACAAATAAGTAGATTGGGTGAAAACAGAGGGCAAAATATCTCATGTAAATTATTTTTAAACGGCAGGCACCTGACAGAGATTATAATGTTATTATTTGCATAAGAATAAAATGTAATTTCATAATTTTTGTTTTATGTATAATTAAATATTATAATTGAATACTGGAAACATTAGATAGCAAATATATATTTTAGGAAAAGCTATTTCCCCAAAGATATTCCACAGATACGTTTATTTGCTAAGAGAGTATGTGTGTGTACACACACATATATATTCCCTTATATCAATAGTCAGATCTCTCCTAAGAAGTAAGCTAATTGAGCTGTTTGTGTTGATAAACTCCTTTTTCTCCAGACTATTCCTCTCCGAGCCATAATTATTTGCAATTTGCCTAAGTCGTCCATTTACTGATACGTCAAGCATGAAACAGAGGCAATTCCAGAAAATGGAAATGCTTCTCAAAATCAATCTTTGGGAAATAATGTGGTAAAGTTACTGTGTGATAGAAGACTACCTTGTAACTGTCACATGGAGATGAATATTAATTTGTTGAGGTTAAGGTGGCTTTGTGCTTCATTTGTTGAGTTTGCTTAGCCGTCAGCAAAGCAGCACAGCCCAATTACTCCAGCAAAGCTATTTTTTCTAACAGGAGTTTTATGATTTTTATGTACTTACCAGTCAGCACACATAACAATGTCAAAATGTCCTTCCAGTTGAGAGACATCTGTCTCATTATCCCATCGTAAAACGCTTGAGGAGAAAAAGATTTTAAAAATTATACATAGGTTTTTTTTTTAACTTTTGATTTTGAGCTATTAACATTATTTTTTGTGGCACTTGAAATTATTTAAAAGGTATATACAAATTATTTCAAAAGATATAATAAAAAATAGGATGTAACTGTCTTCTGTGTTTTATTTAGTATTCAAATCTAGAAGAATTCTCTACTTCAATAGTTAACCTTTTTTGCTAGTTTTTATAGGTTTTTGTAGACAAACTAGAGAAAAAATATCTTATCTTCACCATAGTCATTATAATGAATCTGGACCCTTCACATCAATGAGGTACATATTGAAACCAAAGTATTCCACATTGGACTGGAATACAAATTTATAAAAATAAATGATGTGAGACAGCTTCTATCTATACTGCCTGGCATTTCAGTTGCTTTTCTTACTGAGGAAATGAGCAATTTGGCGAGATGGAAGAGAAAGAAGAGCCAAATTTCATTTGGTAGTTCTTGGTTTTTAGGCATTTTGAAAAATTCACCCACACTGACACTTAGTCTCCCAAAGAGGATCAGGTTTAAAACTTCACATTAATAACAATAATTAATAACATGCATTTGAAAACTTTAGTAACGCTTGTGAGGCCAACCAGAGGTTTTTAGTTACTCTCAATGAATAACTGTGATTATCAGCATTTTACCATATTCAAGTATTTTAATGATTCCTCTTACCACCACACCAAAACTGTGACTTACAGTACTATTTTTTAAAGTTAAATTCTGTTCCTATTTTCTATTTTGATTCTTTAGAGCTAACCGGAGTGACCATAACCTACCCTGCCCAGTTATATTTGCTTGTTTTGGTGGATTCATTTCTTCTACATCTTCCCTAGGTGAAAAGTCATGTGTCTGAATATAATGATAAGTCTTATAGTAGTCAGCCCAAGTTCTTTTCATGTACAGTACTTAACATACATTAATGCCAGTTAATTTCTCAAGGTAGAAAAGATTAAACACATCACCACAAAAATACCTACACAGGCTGGGCAGCAGCTATTCATTCACCAGTCCAACCCATTCCTACAGAGCCACTTCTCACTGTGTGTCAGGCCCTGTGCGGTGCCATAGACCGTGCCTTCACAGGGGCAGTCTGACGGGCCATGTGGACACATAAACCCCAATTCCTATGTGGTATCCTACACGTTGGGTGAGTATATAGATGGGAGCACTTTCCAGAAGCAGTGAATAACCTCAGTGTTCACAGGTCCTGTAACACCCAGATCAGCTTTACAAATTAACTTTAGTGTTGCTGTACTTGCTGAGGCCCACTGGAGAGGCAAGAAATGAAGGAAATTAGGAAATCCCTAAGAGATCAATCCATAAACGTTGTTTATGGATTTCTCAGAAACTCCACGCACCTGGGGAGAGTAGGAAACAACCAACACCAACTTTTCTGGAAATATGCTGAGGCTCCCAGAGTATCCAGGACTCAGGCTTGGTGAGAGATGGGGCCTGCCCAGCCCTCCCCAGAGCCCTAAGTCTTAGAATCTAAAACTCAAAGCATGAGCAAGATGGTTTAAAGTGTAGATCTACACTAGACTTTCTCAGATCAGAAAAGTAATGTACCCATCCATCACACGAATTTTAAAAAAAGATTAAAGTATTAAAATTACTCATAATCTTACCATTCCACAAATGTCTCTTTAGAATTTGCTTTTAATACATATGCAATTACTAAATCATAAGACCAGCTTGCAGGAAATCCTGCAGTGATAGTGGATGTTGTATTCCTGAGGTGCTTCAGCCTCTTGGTTCAACAAAGACAAACTGGAGAGATAGGGGTCTAGGCAGTGACTGGCTATGGATTCCCACAGCAGCTGTAACAAGTCGTGACTCTAAAATAAATTGAAATGTCCGGGTTGGTCACATGTGCCATAACACATTCCCCAAAGGCATTTTTCCCCAGTTCTCATGAGTCTTATAGCTGTGCTATAAGCATGTGAGAGAGAGAGAGAGAGTGGTATTATGGACAGAGTTTAGCTTTAGCACAACAGACAGACCTAGGTTCAAATCTTGGCTCCTCCCCTTAGTAGCTGTAGGAGTCTGGGCAATTATTTAACCTTTCTGAGCTTGTTTTCTCATCTGTAAAATGGAGATAACACTAGCTATCTCCTTGAACATTCTAAGAGCACCATTCATACAGTACCCACAGTTGCACTGTTCATGCAACACACAATGAGAATAATGCTTCCTGGAGCTGTGCAGTCAGGCAGCCTTCTATCTTGCAAGACTAGAGATGATGGTGATTTCATTGTTCAGAAATATGGTCCTTTTAATTCCTCTCCTCCAGTGACCTTGTCCTCCACCTGGAGACACACTCCCATGCATGCTCACGAGAGCACACGCTTCCACTGTCGGGGAGGACCAAACTTGGTTTGTTTGTATCTAATCTGTTGCAGACCAATACTTTTGTAAAACACAGTCACAAAAGAATAGATGAATGGGATTAAAAACACAAAGGCATTCCAAATACAAGTCCACTGATCATATGCTTGGATGTGGCAGCAGTGTTTCTAAACGTGTATTTTCTATTTCTGAACTGATCTCCTTGCAGATCAGTAACATGCAGTTCACAGACTGGCACCAGTCCATGGCCTACTCATTGAGCAGCACTCCTCTAAACCTGCCTTTACCAATTACTGCAACTCCAGCCACTCTCCGACCAACCCCTCCTACCTTTCACTGCTCATTTCTTCTAGAAGGTACTCTGATCTAACCATTCTTCAGTCCCACTGGCCCACACTGATCCTATCACCATGTCACTGTCCCACTTCCCTACTGTTTATCTTTCTTGCTTGCTCAGCTTAAATTGTAATTACTCCCTCACATACACCCTCAACTTCCTTATCCCTCCCTTACTTCCTCGTATTTGTTAACTCTAGCTCTCTGCCTGGTCCATATCTGCACCTGTGCACCTGAATGTGGCTAGAGACAGCACACAAGCATCCTCATTGGCTTTGCTTTAAATTCATGACCATGAACCTCAAGTGGACTCTTAATGACATCTGGCAGTTATACTTACATTTCCTTTGCCCATTTAGTCTTCCACTATCCTAGGTCATTATTTTGCACTTTCTACTCTCTCTTCAAAATTCTAACACTACCTCCCCTCATCCTCACTTTTAGCTGATGACCCTGCTTCTTACTTTACTTTCAAAATTGCAGCAATCAGGCCGGGCACGGTGGCTCATGCCTGTAATACCAGCACTTTGGGAGGCCGAAGCAGGTGGATTGCTTGAGCCCAGGAGTTGGAGACTAGCCTGGGCAACATGGCGATGCCCCCTCTCTGCTAAAAACATAAAAAATTAACTGGGTGTGGTGGCACACACCTGTGGTCTCAGCTACTCAGGAGGCTGAGGTGGGAGGATCATCTGAGCCCAGGAAGTCAAGGCTGCAGTGAGCCGTGATTTAGCCACTGCACTCCAGCCTGGGTGATAAAAAATGAGACCCATTTTCAAAAAAAAAAAAAAAGAAAATGCAGCAATCAGCTAAGAACTTCCATAAACTCCTACCACCACACTTATGCTCCCAGTAGCATCTGCACCTACATACTCTGCCTTCCTATCTATTAGCATAGATGAACTATCCATACTTCTAACTATAGCCGGTACCTTCTCTTATACCACCTAGATCCATCCCCTTTGATCTATTATAGGACATGGTCTAGCAATTTCCCTTCTCATTCCTATGTCAGCTCTTTTCTCTCTCTGGATTATTTCCATCAGTATTCAAACATGGAGTTCTTTCCTGCCTTGTAAAATATCCTCTCTTGATAGCTTTCCCCTCCAGTTACTGTGCCATTTCTCTATTCCTCCTTTGCAGCAAAACTTTTTGAGAAAATTGTTTAGACACTCTGTTGCCAATTTCTCTCCTCCTATTCTCTTAATATTCACTCCAGCCAGGCTTTTGTCCCCAACTTCCACCAAAAATGCTGTTGTCAAACTCACCAAAGATCTCCACATTGCTAAATTTAGGTCAGTTCTTAGTCTTTGACCTATCAGCCTGAACCTCTCCCATGAACTCCAGATTCATATATCCAACTTCCTATTTTAATATTTCCACTTGGATATCTAATAGACATCTCAAACTTAACATGTCCAGATCTGAATTCCCAACCATTTCCCCAAAACTCACTTCATTCACAGTTTTTTTTAAAATCTCATTAATGGTGATTCCATCTTTCCAGTTGCTCCAGCCAAAAACTTTGAATATATCCCTGACTCTTTCTTTTACAGTCCACATTCAATATGCCATAAATGCAGTTAGTTCTACCTTTGAAATATATCAAAATCTAACCACTTCTCTCTATCTCTACTTCCCTCTCCAGTCTAAACTACTATCATCTCTCATCTGAATTATTGCATAGGCACATAACTGGTCTCCCTACTTCCATCTGTCACCCAACAATCTCTGCTCAAGAGAGCAGACAGAGCACTCAGAGCAAAAGCCAAAGTCTTTACAATGACCTGTAAGACCCTTATAAAATTGGGCCTGGTTACCACTCTGTTCTTATCTCCTATTACTCTCCTCCTTGCTCTCTTTGCTCTAGTAACACTGGCCTCCTTATGCTTTCCTGAATACCCCAGGCATGCTTCTTTCCTAAGGTCTTAGTACTGGCTGCTTGAGCAGCCAAAATGCTCTTCCTCCAGATATCTCTATAGCTACAGCTCACTCCTTTACCACCTTCAAGTCTTTGCTTACATGTTTCACCTTCTCAGGGAGGCCTCCCCTGACCATCCTCTTTAAAACTGCCGTGATTTATTTTCAGTCCAGTACTTCTAAAACCCCTTATCTTGCTCTTTACTTTTCTATAGCAGCTATTACCCTTTAATGTGCTATATAACTAAATTATTGATTTTGTTTCTTCTCTCTTTTCCCACTAGACTATAAGCACCACAGGGATATAGATTTTTAAAATCTGTTTTGTCCAATGCCTAGAATAGTCCCTAGCACCTAATAGGTACTCAATAAATATGCCATATGGATGAATTGTGTGTGAATGTACCTAGCACAGTGCCTGGCACACAGAAGGCCCTCAAGAAATACAGGTTTCTATTGTTAAGTTGCTCTCTGAATAGAATGTGTGGATTAGCTAGATACGAAGGCCACTTAAAATGCTTTCTGAAGATTTCTGCTTCCAGCAAAGATGGTGTAACAAGGCCCTTATTTACCTTTTTTTCTGAAACAACAACAGAAAACCTAGACAAAACATATAAAACAATAGTTTTCAAGACACTGAACATCAGCAACACAGGACAGTATTCCTTAAAAAGAGACAAAGAAATGAAATGAGCCCTACCTTTACCCCAGCTTACTGCCTTGAGAGTTTCCAGGCCATAGCATAGAGGGGGGAAATGAGATACAAGCAGGTGGACTGCCTGAGTTAAGAAGACGGAACTGAGAGTCTAAGGAAACCAAGGGAGTCAGAGTTCCCAGGAAAAAATACTGAATAGGATCGCACTGGAGAAAGGAGAGAGAGAGAGAGAGAGAGAGAGAGAGGGAGAGGGAGAGAGAGAGTGAGAGAGAGTGAGTGTGAGTGAGTGTGTGTGTGTGTGTGTGTGTATGCTGGAAATCTGTGGATGGTTCCCCTTAGAATATCCTGTGGATGACTGATTCATGCATGTATGTGAGGAAACTATTTGAAGATGGGAAAGATCATGTCAAAGGATTGAAGGGGGAGTAGGTCAGTCCTCACACAGGGCCAGGAATAGTGCCTGTTCCACCAGCCAGATTAGAAAACCTCATAATTTACAAGCATTGTGTAGAGTCCTCAGAAGGGTCTTATCTCAATAGCAGGGAATAATTAGCCCTAGACTAAATGGTGCTCTGGTTCTGCCTAACAAATCTTAAAAGCAAGACCCAAACATATCAAACTATTTCAAAATAACTTAACTGTATCCCAGAACAAAACTCAAAAACACATTTTGGGAGGCCAAGGTGGGAGGACTGCTTGAGGTCAGGAGTTCAAGAACAGCATGGGCAACGCGGCAAGACCCCATCCCTACAAAAAATACAAAAATTAGATGAGCATGATGGTGCATGTTTGTGGTCCCAGCTATGTGGGGCTGAGAAGGGAGGAGGAACATTTGAGCCTGGGAAGTTGAAGCTGCACTAAGCTATGATTGTGCCACTGCACTCCAGCCTGCATGACAGTGTGAGACTCTGTCTCAAAAACAAACACAAAAGCTCAAAGACATTTACAGAAATATAAAAACATTCAGATCCCAACAAAGTAAAATTCAAAATGCCTGGTATACAATCCAAGATGTCAGACATACAAAAAATTAAAATAAAAAAAACCATAATGAGAAGACAAATCAAACAAGTGAACCCAAATGAAAACTGACAGAGATGTCAGAGTTAGCAGACAAGCGCATTACAATAGCTATCATAATTGTATTTAATATATTCTAAGAATCAAGTAGAGACATGGGAGATATCTTTTAAAGCCCTAAATCAAACTTCTAGAGATGAAAACTACAATGCTTGAGAAGAAAAATACATTGGAGAAGATTAACAGCAGATTAGACACTGCAGAAGAAAAGATTAGTGAAATTGAAAACACAGCGATAGAAACTATCCAAAATGAAATATATAGAGAAAAAAAGGAATAAAAATAAAGAGTGAGCTGTGGGACAAATTTAAGTGGTGAATACATGCGTAACTGGACTTCTCAAAAAACAGGAGAGAGGAGATAACAGAAAAAATATTTGAAGAAATAATGGCTGAAAATTTTCCTAATTTAATGAGAACTATTAACTCAGAGATCAAGAAATTTCAACAACCCTAAATACAAGAAACATGAAGAAAACTAGCAGGCACATAACAATAATCAAATTGCCCAAAAGCAGTGATAAACAGAAAATCTGAGACGCATCCAGAGGAAAAAGATGTTTTATATACAAACAAAGATAAGGATGACAGCATATTTCTTGTGATGAAAATGCAAGTTAGAAGACAGTGGAGCAGCATTTTTAAGTACTGAAAGGAATAAAAAACAACTGTCAACCTAGAATTGTATAGCCAGTGAAAACATATTTCAAAAAAAGGTGAAACAGATGTTTTCAGACATACAAAGAGCTGAAGGAATTAATCACCAGCAGACCTGCACTGCAAGAAATGTTAAAGAAAATCCTTAAGGCAGAAGAAAAATGATATCAGATGGAAATGTACATGAAGGAATCAGAAATAGTAACTATATAGGTAAATATACATATGATTTTTTCTTATTATTTAAACCTCTTTAAATAGAACTGGTTAAACCAACAAGTATTGTGGGGTTATAATATAGGTATAGATAAAAAGTAGGACAATAGTAGTATAAAGACTGGCAGGTGAGAAATGGCAGTATACACATGTAAGGTTTTGTTTTGTTTTGTTGCCTCCCTGCTTTCTATACTTAGAATGCCCACTTCAACTCCTCTTCTACCTTGATCTGGCAGAGCTCTTTATACTCACATTGCATGGTTAACTCAATTAGAGCAGACTCTGTCTTGAAACTTGGTAGCTGAGGAAGTGTCCATCTCTTGTGTGGACATCTTGAGCCTACTAAGGGCAGAAACCTCACCCTTAATCACCTTTAAAACCCACAAAAAGCCCATCACAGTGCTTTACACACAGCAGACACTAAATTATATTTCAATGCACTGAACTGAATAATACAAGTTAGACTAGAATAGCAGCTTAGTAAAATATTTTAGGAAAAAAAACCCTTTTATTCTTTAGCAAAATCAATTCCATGCCATTATTTAAAGAAGAATGTATGTAAGACTGCGCTTACATGCATGCGTAAACACACACACATGCACACACATGCGTGCGCGCACACACACACGTCCAGAAAGCAAGACAATGCTATAAAAGAGAGCCAAGCAATATTTTTGGATCTCCGTTTCTCATCTAGTCTGTAACTAGTATTTCTCAACTGGGGTAGTCTCGACAATTGGAATGGGACAGTTCTTCATTGTGGTGAACTGTCCCTTGCATTGCAGGATATTTACAGTCCCTGCTCTTCCCAGTACTATAATAACACTTAGCTATTGTGACAATAAAACCAAAATGTCCCATACAATTGCAAACAGTGCAGAGGTGGACATGCAGTCCACTTCTGGTTGAGCACTGTGGCTGGACTATCCCCTCAGGCCTGTCCACCTCCGATGTGTGCTTCTTGTTGAATCCCAACAACTAAAAGCTGCGATGTAGACAAGCAACCAATCAGAATTATTTTCTTATCTACACAACTTTCTTCTTTCCACTGAGGTCACACCTTTATTAAGATGATGCCATAGAAATTCAGAGTCCAATATGGGGAGGAAAGGCCTCACATGAGAGTAAAAAAAAATACATCTTCTAATGACAAACAGAGGCTATCCATGGATTCACTCTGGCGCTTTCAGTTTACTCATCCGAGGAACCATCCAGAGATATAAAATGGGCTTCTCAAAATGTGCTCTGTGCTTCAGATATATTAGAATCACCTGAGAATGTTATTCAAATGTCAGATTGCTCAGATGTGGAGTTGCTCAAAGGAACCTCAACTCTATGGAGTTTGCTTCAGCAAGGCTTATGTGATGTCTGGAAACCTATGGTTTTAAAATTAGCACCACAAGTGATGATGTGTCATGAACTACTTTGAAAATCTTGTTTCAGAAGATCTCTACTTTTATGAATTTACATTTAGAATATTCTTTAAAAAAATTTTTTAAAGGCCGGGCACGGTGGCTCATGCCTATAATCCCAGCACTTTGGGAAGCCAAGGTGGGTGGATCACGAGGTCAGGAGTTCAACACCAGCTTGGCCAAGATGGTGAAACCCCCGTTTCTACTAAAAATACACAAATTAGCCGGGCATGGTGGTGGGCGCCTGTAATCCCAGCTACTCGGGAGGCTGAGGCAGAAAATTGCTTGAACCCAGGAGGTGGAGGTTGCAGTGAGCCGAGATCATACCACTGCACTCCAGCCTGGAAGACAGAGTGAGACTCTGTCAAAAAGAAAAATTTAAGAGAGGGGATCTTGCTGTATTGCCCAGGCTGGAGTACTGTGGCTATTCACAGGCATGATGATGGCACACTACAGCTTTGAACTCCTGGCCTCAAGCAATCCTCCCGCCTCAGCCTCCCTAGTAGCTGGGACTACAGGTCCATGCCACTGCACCTGGCTAGAACATTCTTTAACCACAGGCCTAGACTTTAGTCCCAAGCATCACATTTCTTTATTTTCAAAAGAGAGTTTAAAGAAAGTGCCACTTCAGAGAAGTAACAGTTGCCCTAAAGACAGACTTGATTAGGAACACTTCTCTTATCTCAGAGAAGGAAGCAACGTCACAGGTTAACCAAAACAGGATTTCACATATATAAATTCCTTGAAACAGATTATCTGATCAACTTTGTAGATTTTATCATGAAACAAAATTATTTTACATTTCTGGACTAGGAATAAGGCTTGGAGAACGGCGAGGGGGGGAAGTAAAATGAAGTCTCAATGAAATGTTTACCTCAGAAGACCTACAAGATTAATTAATTCCAGACAACTGAGAGCTGACTGTAAGTCAGGTCCTTTCCTTTCTTTGTAAGTGCATAACATCTATAAAATAAGCAAGAGAATACAGTGAATGGAAGTGTCTTTAATGAATGGAAATCTGAACAACTTTAAAGCAATGGAACACTGCAGAGTTGAATGAGAAACTCTCAGAGAGAACTCTAGTTTGGTGGTTTCCATTGAGGGCTTCAGATCAGACATCAGAGTTACCTGTCAGAAGTGCAAAACCCAGGCCTGCCTCAGTCTCTCAGGGTGTGCGGCCCAAGAATCTGTGTCATAACAAGCTCTACAAATGATTCTGAGGATGAAATCTGAGAACTGTTGTTCCATCTTATCACTTATATTTTTCTGGACTGACTTTAAAGCTGATCTCAGCTCTGTTTTTGTTTGGAATTTAGCTGAAATCAACTTATTTCAGAGTCCAAAAGAGGGGATATTTTCCTAACATTGAGATCTCCCTCATGTTGGGGACCAGTATATTCTGCACTGGTTAAAGAATACTAGTAAGGGTTTCAAGATCTTGAAATGAAAGGTGCTAATTATTTTACTAACTATATTTTCCATTTCAAATATCCCTGATCCTATGACAGCTGATTAACTTACGTGGTAACAAAACAAAGTGACAACAAAATATCAGAATGAATGGACTGGAAATTACAATTATATACTATCTCAGATGAAATAAAAACATTATTTACTGCTTTTGGTGTTTTCATTTATTTTTTATTCCTTTTTTATGTTTCAAACTTACATACTTTCAAGTGCAGTGCATTTTTAAATGAAATTTCGTTCTTTCTTGCTATCTCAAAATATCACATACAAAATAATGAGATAAAAATTGTTCTTATCTAGAATTATGGTAGCAGTGTAGGGTGACCCACTAAGAGGTGGTTCAAACGATAAGAAAAACTTCCAAATTCTTTTAAATAGCTATCATGTCAGTGCTATTTAAAATCAGACAAAGATTGCACAATGAAGAAAATCCTGGACCAATTTTACTGATGAATATCAATACAAACAGCTCAGAAAACATCATATACCTTTTGGTAGAAAATTTAAAGTGGTTCAGCCACTTTGAAAAATAGTCTGGCAGGTCCTCAGAAGGTTAAATATAGAGTTACCATGTGACCATACAAACCCAAGAGAAATAAAACTTGTCACAAAAATGTGTACACAAATGTTCATAGCAGCATTATCTAGAATAGTTAAAAAGAAATGGAAACATTTCAATGTCCATCAGCTGTTGAATGGATAAAGTGTGGTGTATCCATACAATGGAATGGTACTCAGCCATAAAAATGACAAATGTCCTGTTACATGCTACACATGAATAACCTTAAAAACACTACTTTAAGCGATAGATTCCAGATGTGAAAGACCGCATATTACACAGCTCCATTTACATGAAATATCCAGAATAAGCAAAGGCATAGCAATAGAACATAGATTAGTGGTTGCCTAGCCCTGGAAGGGAGAAGGAGTGGGGAAGGGGGATGAGCATGAGGTTTCTTTCCTTTCCTTTCCTTTTCTTCTCTTTTTTCTTTTCCTTTTTTAAGAGATGGGGTTTCACTATGTTACCCAGGCTGGTCTCAAACTCCTGGGCTCAAGTGATCCTCCCACCTTGGCCCCCCAAAGTGCTGGGATTATAGGTGTCAGCCAGCATGTCTGGCCAAGTATGAGCTTTCTTTGGCCAAACTGAAATTGAATATTGTGATGGTTGCACAGCTCTGTGAATAAACTAAAAGTCATTTAACTGTATATGCTTTAAGTAGGTGACTTGTATAGTAAGTGAATTATATCTCAATAAAGTTGTAATTTTAAAAAATCTCAGATAATATGTTATTAGAATACAAAAGCATATTAAAAGAAGAATTAAGACACTGTGACCAAGTAACTACTAGAAATGCAGAGATGTTTTAATATTAGGAAACCTGTTGATATGATTTGTTATAAGTAAAATAAGGAAAGCAATTTGAACATCTCCATAAATGCTAAAAAGATATCTGCTAAAGTTCCATATGTACTTATGATGACATCTCTTAAGAAATTTTAAGAAGATAAAAAATATCATATATATCTCAACTCAAAAGCCAATGCATACTTAATGGTGAAAAATTAGTAGATTCCCAACAAAGTCAGACTCACTCATAGGTGCCTATTATTTAATAATCATTGTGGAAATTTTTATCCAATAAAATTATACAAGAGACAGGAAAAGGAGATATGAGAATCAGAGGTTACAACTGTCATCATTTATAGATGATGTGACTGTTTATTGGAAAACTCAAGAGGATATACCTGCAAAATATTCAAAACAATAACCCACTGAGGTGATTAAACATTTACTATACCAAACCCCACAGTAAAACATAATGGAAGTAGAAAATATAATGGAAGAAAAAAATTGTATTTATAAGACCAACAGAAAGATAGTTTCTAAAAGTAAACTTAAGAGAAACAAAAATGCTAGTGAAACACCTTAAAAAACTTAAAACGAGACCACCTGGTCATGAATAGAAAGACTCCAAGTTTTTAAAATGTCAAGTTCTTAGTAACTACGAAATATGAAAATATATTACAAAGTTATAGTGACAAAATTTATGAAGTTTGGTAGGGTTGTACAAATAGACACAATCCACTTCTGAAAATGTGTTGTGTGGACACACTGCAAATGTATAATTTATGTAAAGATGTGTCTCACTGCAGCATTGTTTATAATAGCAAAATATTAAAAACAAACTAACGTCCATTATTAAGGTAAAAAATAAATGATTGTTTAACAATATCATGTGGCCATTCTCTGAAAAATTTTTTTAAGATGGCTCTATTTTTAAGTGAAGAACTCCTTTGAAAATAAAAATGTTTTTATTGAAACGTCATTTCTGTGATATAAAATTCTGTGAAGGGGAAAGGATTTCTCTTTTAAAACCAGAAGACATTTTCACAGAGAATACAGTAGTCTGACTTGCATACCTGGCTATCAATACAGAACCCGGCCTATTTTCGGTAGTGAGATTTTGACCTTGGTAAAGAGTAGAAGTGGGCAAATCCAAAGAATCAACACAATGTTATTCTAAATGAAAAGGCCTTAATTTGTAATTGACTAGTTTAAGAGGGTCCCTAAAAATACAGTATCCTCCTATTTTAAAATCTAGCTCATTTTAATACAAAAATGAGAACTCTATCAAAACAGCTGAAACTGGATAACATTCCTGTGAGAGCTGGTATCCTCGGTGCAAAACACTAAATAGTAGGGATAGGAGCCCGTCTGTAAACTTGTCAAGCAAATCAACAGCGTTATGTTAGTAACAGAAAGTACACATGATAATTTCATTTTGTCATAATCAAGATAGCAAAAGAAGGAAACAGGAGTGTGGCATCTCTAGAATTCTCAGTGGTCTTCAGGATTCTGTTACTATAATTCTAGCAAAACTCACTAACAGGTATATTTTATCAGAAAATTTCTTAAAGAACTCCCTCAGCTTCCTTATCTCAATTACCTTCTACTAACCTTCCTCTTCAACCTGACAAAGAACAGATAAATGCCTACTCACATTGTCAGTTTGTCTACAGACTCTTAACCTGTGCATGCCTGAGAAGAGGCCAACACTGAAATGAAAGTCAGCTATCTGATATAGAAACGGATACCTGATTCTTTAGAGCTTGACTTTCCTCTACTAAAAATTGTTTGGTTCCATAAGCCTTATGGATTCGAGTCTTTCAAAATGTTCGGTAAATACTAATTTCAAAAGCTTTCATATACCAAGGATAAAGTGTACTAATTGCTTCAGGGAGTATAAAAACATATTAAGCAGAATTCTCATCTTCAAGAAAATTATCTGTTTCCCTCCCTAGGACATCAACCTCAAGAAGGCATTCTAGGTGCTCCATCTCTAGCACCTAGAATGGGACTTGGCAAACAGAAGGTGATCAAAATATTTGTCAGTGAATAGATAAACCAGTGAATATGGAAACAAAGTCAACATGCTTTGAATAATAGGAGAATAAGCCATGTTAAACGGTGGCACTACTCTAAGGGCAGCAGACATTAAAAGAAAGATTAGGGCAGGCTGAAATAGTCTGAGAAGCCAGGGGAGAAATGGTAGTGGAGCCATCCCAGAAGGAAGGATTTAGATGGTGAAGAGGAGGGAAACAAGATTTGCAAAGACGAGAGATGGAGAGATCATATCTGTCGGGGGGCAAGTGAGGGGTGAGCAAAGAGGAAGCGGCAGCTAGATGAGATGTGGGTTTGAGGGCAGACTGCAGAAGGCCTGGGAAAATCAGCCGCTGGATTCTACTTGGTCGGAATGTACCTTTCAAAAATCATTTTCCACATCCCCATTTTAACCTCTAAAGGAAACTGAGTCTCAGAGGAGGCAGAAATCTTTAAAAAGGAATAGGGCAATGGGACTGATAACTAATCTTGGGACCCACATAAAGGTAAATTTTGGGTTATAAAAAAGTCTTAACATAAGTTCCATAGTACTAAAATTCATGGTTTATCAAAGAATAATAAAGGTCATAAGCCTGAATTCACAGCAACTTTCACACTTAAGATACATACACTCTTAAGTGAAACTTACTTTTATCATCACAGCAGGGTACATTTAATGGATCTTATAAAAATTGTAACTCTCAACTAATATTAACCAGAGAATGACGCTATTCACTAATTCTGGAAGACCTAGAAATATGTAGACGTCAAAAGCTCCAAACGGTTCTTTGTTAAACAGTCACAATTTTGAAGACAGCTTTAGATAAACCCAACAATTGAGATGCTGTAAATACCCTTGCTCTTCATCAACCTCTAGCTATATTTAGTAGCATGGTTTCCTTTGTTCAAGAATTATTTTTGATAACTGCATATTTATATTCTCAAAAGCAGAGTACTTTGGACATATTTGTTAAACCAATGGACAGCCGCATGGATGGACAGTAAATAAACCAAATGACTGTATTAAGCTCTCTGAGATGTAATGAATATAATGCTTCATATATGTGGATCCTAGATTCAGCCAGGGCTAAGGCTTCCAGACTTTCACCAAGATGTCTTTCACATTCAGATACAATCAGACTACGATTAAAATGGGTAGAGGGAGCAGGAACGTTTGGTAGCTAAGCAAGGATGGTGGTGCTTGTGAGAGCAGGGGAGGATTGACTGTGAAACTAATGAAGGTTCAGCATCAGAGCCTCTTACTTGCAAGACCCCTTCCAAGGCCCTTCGAGAAGCCCTAGTAATGTGTTGACATGGTCATATATTTTTGTGAAATTTATCAAAGAAAGGTATAATAGAATTCATTCTTCCTAAGTGGGTCCTCAAAATAAGTTTCAGGCCCTACACAACTTGGGTCTGCCCCTGTGTAAGAAGTAGGAAGAAGTTGGCAGTAGGAGAAACACTGATAGTTACTGAGAACACCATCAGAACAGTGGGAACAGGAGCTTGGGTGCCAGTCAAATTTCCGGGCAGCTTGCTTTTTTTTTTAAATACCATTTCTTAGGCTCATAGTTCTCATATCACGACTTTGCTTTCAGCTTATACATCTTCTTTGCAAATGAAGTCACAAGAGACATTCAGCTGTTACAAACTTCATGTCAAGCTTTGAAGTGCTTTTTAATAGCAGAAATATTTGGCTCACGTGTGGGCTTTATAGCTATGATAAATACCTCTTAGTTATCTGTCGCTACTGTTATTCCACACCTCCAATTTGGAGGAGAAATTCTGCGTATGCATTGAGGCACTAAAAAAGAATATTGAACTCTATCTTAGCTGTTTTGTGAATGGCTTCCTTTTATTTCTTCTCTCATGGAACTAATACTTTCATCACATTGTACTGGTTATGGGTGGGAAAGCAGTGGATGGAGGGAGAATACTGATTATTACATCAGTGGTTGGCTGTCTCTCTTAGCTTCTTGACAGTTAAGTGATCAAGTCGCTCCTTAATATAAGATCAAGGCATTTCAAGGATTGATTCATCCACCTGTTTTCTAGAAAGTGCTTTAGTAGACTTTGGACAAAATGTTTGCAGGGCTCAAAAGAAAAGAAACTGACCACAATTAGTATGAGATAAAGAAGGAAAAAAAAAACACACTCTCACCTTGGAGGTTTCTATGTGACTATTATTGATATATAGTCTGTATGTCCAGGTACATATCAGAATAATAAATCTAGAAATAGCATTTTTGAGAACAGAAAAATAGGAACAAAGACCATGTATTAAGCATTTGGGATATGTCCTTTGTTGAACAATGACATTTTGCTTCTTTATGTAACTTAATTATTTTATGAAGAAATGACAGAAAATACTATTGCACTCCATAAGTTAAACACTTGACGTTTTTATTCCTCAAAACGCAACATTTTAGAAGTCTGGATATGTTTATTAATTAGTGATTATTAACACCCAGTAAACAACATTATGTCTTGCAAAAACACAATCTCTCTTCACAGCATGAAGCTAAAATCTATTATTCCCTGATTCCATATGCTGAAATACACTCAAATGGTCACAAATGACCTTAAACATTAAATAAATGTAAATGAGGACAACATAGAAAATGCACTTTTGATTGATAACTAAAAGACTAGGTTGAAAATCATGTCCAAAAATGAAGTCCTCTCCAGAAAGATAAGGCCATCTGCACTGTGAAGCAAAGGCTATCCTAACAATGAGGACCCCACAGGTAAGGGCAGACCCTTTTCTCTTTCTCTGAACCTACCCCATGTTTTCTGGGAAACAATTGGTTTGTTCATTTACATGAGAAACACAGAATATGCTGTCCCCTGTGCCACCAGCCTACTCTGAACATTTTAATGCAGGATTTAAAAAAATATATGGACACTTTATTACATTCACCAATTAACATAAGAGAAAAAAATTATTGCCATTCCACAGCCTCACACCAGTATGTGTTGTCACTTTTGTTTTTAAACATTGGAGCTATTTTCGTGTCCCAGGCCAGCACACAAAGACCACTGGCCGCTGGGGCTGTACCATGGGTGTGTCCAAGAGAAATAAGTCTGTAAGCCTCATCTTTTAATGAATAGTTTATATATCTAATAAAAAAAAAGTCAAACAGGGAAGTTGGGGTGGGAGAGTGTCCTCACCATAGGGAAAATTCAAAATAGCAAAGGATGACAGCTTCACAGTAATAAAGAAAACAATTAACATGGAGTTATTCTAAAAAAGGCTGTGGTTAAGTGAATGAGAAAAAATGCACAAATACAGATATTTCATGTGAAAAGTATGAAATGATTACTCACTTCTATAGGTCCGTTACCAATGGGGCAAAAATAAAATGTAGGATCACGGAACACACCATTGTTTTGGTTAACAGCAAGCATTCCTTCTAGATTGTATAAGAATTAACAGAATCTACAAGGGAATGGACACCTAGACTATTTTAAAATCATGGAACAGAGCAGAGTTTCTCAGTCTTGGCACTACTGACATCCTGGACCAGATGTTTCTTTGTTGTATGGGGGTGTCCTATGCAACATAGGATGTTCAGTGGAATCCCTGGTCTCTGCCACTAGATGCCAGTAGCAACACTCCCCTATCTCCTCCCAAGTCATGACAACAAAAAAAATGTCTCCAGGGAATGCCAAAAGTCCCCTAGGGAGCAAAAACTGCTCCTAGGCTGAGACTCACAGGAGGAGAGCCATTTAAGGAGTTCCTAGGTGGAGCTTCTCCCAAACTCATACTGCATAATCACAAATCATCCCCAACCCAGTGTTTCATATACGTGTCTTGTTTTCTCATCTATTAATTGGAGATAATGAGAGTGTCTGTCTGTTTCATAGTATTCCAGTGAGCACTAAGTGAGATAATACTTGTAAAGTGCTTAAAACAGTACCTAACACACAGTAAGTGCTCAATAAATGTTAGCTATTATTATTTTTTAAATAACCATCCATAGTATCAAGAAAAGCAATTTCAATGGGAGTGTTTTAATGAAAAACGTATCTTACCAGCTTGATATTTTCTGGGTCTTAAACACACCAGCCTTCTGATTCCATGTGATGATGTCTTGCACATCTACAGAACACAGTTAAGAAAGCATCTGCAGTGATTGTGAAGTGACCAAAAACAAGGTCCACAAACGGTGATTTTTTTTTTTTTGACAGGGTCTCGCTCTGTTGCCCAGGTTGGAGTGCAGTGGCGGGATCTCGGCTCACTGCAACCTCTACCTGCTGGGTTCAAGTGATCCTCCCACCTCAGCCTCCCTAGTAGTTGGGACTACAGGCATGCACCACCACACCCAGCTAATTTTTGTATTTTTAGTAGAGGTGGGGCTTCACCACATTGGCCAGGTTGGTCTCGAACGCCTAACCTCAGGTAATCCACCCATCTCATCCTCCCAAAATGCTGGGATAACAGGCTGAGCCACCGTGCCTGGCCAATCTTTTGATGAGCACAGTGAAAGGAGAAGAGCTGTATGTAGGGTGTGAAGCAGGTTGCTAACTTACCACGGGCAAGCTCTTTTACTTCCCTAGGCTGCATTTTATCACATGTGAGATGTATCATCATGGCAAGCCCCAGAGTTATGAGTGCTGGTGGAAAATAACTGTCCCATAGGTACCATGTCCTACTTGCTTAAAAGGGCAAGGAGTCCAAAGGCAAGCCTCTCTGTCAGCAGGGAGGGCAATGTCAGCCTTCTGAGACTTTCCAGTGTGAAGGTATTTCCAATCTCCTAAGGAGGGGGTGGGGGAGGAGCAGCAGGACGAGACTTGAGAGGAAGTGAGAAGAAAAAGATGGAGAAAATCCTGGAGAATCTTTGAGAGAAAATTAATTACTGAAGAAAGTCAGTTCAGTGAAAGGTCCCCTAAAGAACTGTCTTTGCAGACTTAAGCTTTGGCCTTTGGCATGGAAGGACTTGTACAAAGAACCACATTTATGGAAGACAGGTTTTCAGGAGCCGATTCATTACATCACCCAGCGCCATATTTACAAGGGCCCATTGGAAAAAATTGTCAGGTTTCACCACCAGGAAAGACTGGACTGCAGATCAAGGGATGTTGCTTCCACTTCCCGGCACTGTAAGTCTTAGAGTTGATCCTCTTTTTCTGTCTGCTCCAGCACCTGTACAACTCAGAGCCAAATGTGTGGCCTGACTGTAACAATCACAAGAACCCCTATCGCATATTTTTTCTACTGACCTCTATTCCTGCCTTCATCATCTTTTCCTGGCTTTCCAATTTCCAGCTGCCCTCACTTTCCCATTTATTTTATATGGTATATTCTGTGTCACCGTAAGAAGCTTCAAAATCCCTCTTTGGAATAAGGCAGGTTTAAATAAACAAGAAATGAAATAATTCCAGTGAAGGCTGCAAGCTGAATTAAACTGGGCCCATGGGGAGGACACCAAGCAGACAAGCGATGTGCTCCTATTGCTCAGAAAAACAGATTTCCTGAATGCTCAAAGCAAGCATTGGCCAAGATCTCCCTGCAAAAACAGAGCCACAGGACTTTTTAACCCAAATCTCTGCTTGAACTACCAGGCACACCCATTTCTTCTCTGAGTGAATAAGCAGGTACTGTGATAGGTTTCTTCCCCCCAGGGGGTGGGTAGGAAAAATCAATTAGGTCTCCTAATGAAGGGCTTTGTAGAGGTTTACAAAAGTGCTATAATGCAGACTTTTTTTTTTTTTCTGGGTGAACTTTCCTGTATGCAAATTAAATACCGTTAAATTACATTCATTAAAAAAATAAGAGAGACTAATTTGCCTACTTGTTTTGATTAACTAAAATGACACATCGGCCTACAGTTCTGTCTATTTCAGGAAGAAAGTATTTCAGGAAAGTCTTCTAAATGAAATGTCTTGGAGAAAAGGACAGCTGACATCTTTATTCTGAGAAGAACAAAATTAGTAAAGAGTCAACTGACAACTGTTTTTGATTAAGTTCCCCACACTCTGGCCACACCCTACTTAGAGTTTCCATGGCATCCAACTGCATACCATCATGTGTCCAGTACACCTGTAGAGCTGTGTGAGTACATGACTAATCTATCAAGCAAAACATATTATTTTGTTAATGGGGGGTAATACTTTTTATAAAATAGTCACAGGGAATTTAAATTATATAACTCAGAAAACCTATTAATAATTTTTAGTAAACATCTTAACACTATATACTTTTATGCAATTTATAAACCTGTGACTCCAGGTGGTAAGGTTGAAGCAAACGTATGTATTTATATTCTAGAAGCAATTTTTTCAAATAAAAAAAAAACCACAGCAGTATTTAGGCTGCTTTATTTTTAGAACTGGACAGGAAATATATTTTGTGGTTTAAGAGGTGTTTTTTAATATTAAAATGAGCATGAGAAGAAAAAATGTCAATAGTATTTTAAAATATTGCCCTAAGAGATAAATTCAGATATCCTGCTCCCCCACCTACCCCTTTACCTTAGGTCAGAGTTTGATGGTTCTTCTGGATGGCTCTGTGTCCTATAATAGATTTTATCATTCTTCTGTGTCACCTCAGGGTAATAAAGGAAATCCAATCACATTGAGTCAGTATGTCCAGGATAGTGTTCAACACAATGGACCGAATCGTGTTCTCTGAACCGCACCCACCTTCTGGAGGACTTCAGTGGGAGGGGCTGGCTGCAAAGAAAGCCTTAATGTGATTTCCGAGTAAATGAATACAGAGTAATCGCCTCCAATCCCCTTGTCTAGGTAACTGGACTTCCAGAGCTACAGGATAGATGTTTGTGGCTAAAAGGAAACCAGAATTCTATCTCTAGGTTTTCTTCTCAAGTAAAGCACTGTTCAGGAGTAGGGCTCCATTTCAATTTTGTTTCAGCTGATTTTTATTCTTAAAAAATATTTTTATAATAGTAGTAATTTGAAACAAATTATATACATGTTACATGTATATATATATTGTTAAAAATATCAGCCTCCTCCTGCAATAAGCAATTATTATATTTATCAGTAGTTATATATACATTTTGAGAGCATGTTCTTTAAGCAAGAAAATATTTTTAAAATAGTAACACTGTGATTCACAAAGCACCACTTTCTTGGTTTATGTTATCTTTATTTTCCCTGGAGCACCAAAAATGAGGGTAGGAAACTATGAGATCATAATACAAATCCTATTCATTTTGATCTCTCAAGGTTTTTTTTTAATGATTGATGTGGCAATATTTGCTAATTTAAGGCTGCAAAATATTCTTAAATGTGCTTTTTACTCAAATGAATTGAGAAGCTGACACAGAGCTACTATAAACTCTCTGTTAGCAAAGCCAACTGTTACGTTTATGGATGAGAGGCCTTTATTTCCAGAGTGTGGTAAGGAAATGCTAGATGATGTTCCCCAAATCATTTTAGTTTTTGGTGACACAGAATGGTTTAAGTGGAAAAAACATAAGCTTTGAAGTCAAATGAACTTGGCTTCTAGTGCTGGTTCTGATGGTGCTGTGTGTCCTTGGGTTAATTAACCTCCCTAAGCTCCATCTCTAAGATAGAAATAATGATACCTATTTGTTAGACTTAATGGAATATCACATATGATGGGCCTGGAACACAGTAGGTGCCCAATTCATGTCAACTCATTATCTTAGTGAATAATTCAGGCAAAAGATTTGGTAGGATGAAGAGGCTGGTAAAGTAACTAACATGAGGTTTGGCAGTTACACTTTATTTTCTTTCTCTGCTGAACTGGCCACAGTGGCTCATGCCTGTAATCCCAACACTTAGGGAGGTGGAGGCAGAAGGATAGCTTGAGCCCAGGAGTTTGAGACCTGCCTGGACAACATAGCAAGACCCCATTCTCCACAAAAAGGAAAAAAAAAAAGTTAGAATTAATTATGTGAACACTTATATTGTAGAATTTAAATAACTGGAAGTTATCAAAGGACTTCTGTCCTTCATGTGTATAAATGTGTTCCAGCCAAGGCAAAATCTGTGTCCCACAAGGATAGCTCCTAGACCTTTCTTGTTCACTACTGTATCTTAAGCACCTGGAATGACATGCCATTAATATTGGTTGAATTAATTTTAACTCCAAAAAATATATATTTGTTGAGCTGCTACCCAATGTGAGGCACATAGAGTTTGCTAATGACTCATCAGTAGATGGAAGCACAGCTGGCATTGGAGGAAGGAATCTGGACACAGGAAGATGGCCTGGGATTTCCACGTTGTCAGCCATCTATGATGCAGGCTGCACAGTCCACATGAAGCTTTGTTCATTAGTTACTCAAGTCAGGGATTCTATTAAATAAACATAATGTTAAACCGGGGTGTCTCCTTTAAAAAGCACAGGAGATTAACCCATTTTTGGAGAATCCAAAGTTCAAGATCATGATCCACACCGTGCATACTATGGGGGATAAGATACTTGAGTCAGGGGCACAGAGAAATGGGTCACCAAACTTTGGAGTTTTCTGCATAGAACTCCTAGACGTTTACTAAGACAGGGTGCTTATGCTGGGCACATTAGTGATTGAAACCAGAGAGGGTTGCTCACCTTCAGGAGTTCTACATTTATTCATTATAATTTAGAAGAGACTTGGCATCAATAACAACTCAGTATACCATGTCTCTCTCCTATTCCTAGGTCACTGTTATCACAAGCTACAAACCTGATGGAATAATTATTATATGTGGGCAGTTGAAGATTTCTTTGTTTACAGTAAAGGGGCACTGGCAAAAAAAAAAAAAAAAAAAAAAAAAAGGAACACATTTCACACTGTTTGACAATAAATTTGAGAACTGGACAAACCAAATAATCCCATTTCTAATTCATCCTTTGTTCTGTTGGGTATAGGTAAAATGGCATCTGTAGGGAAGAGGAGCTCTCGGGTATGGGGGCTTTGGGTTAGTAGACCCAGCAATGCAGTTCAAGGACCAAGGAGACCTTAGGGAAAAATGACCCAGGAGTCTAAGAAAATATTTGTGACTTAAAAAAATTTATTTTTACCTCAAGTCTTAATATCTTTCCAGACATCTCTGTTTAATAAATCAGATCAACATCTAGCTTTTCAGAGTCAAGATGGAAAGCTCAAGAAGACATAGGCAATCCATTTGATACATTTTAGGGAGATAATAAATAACCTCCAAACTGGTTGACATGCCTCTGTGATATAAAGATTCAGAACCAATCCATTCATTGCCTCACATACTAAAACAAATAGAAATAATATAAAATTAAAAGGAAACATCAGAAGATGCTATTTTTTTTTTTAAAAGGTAAAAATCAGAATCTTAGAGGCTTAAGAGACTGAGAAGACTCCACTGGATTCATTAAATTCAGAAGCCAAGAACAACAGAAATAATTCAAAAAATGATGAGAATAATAATACAGGCCAATACTCAGATGTGATATGCCATTGCCAGGTCGATTTTCAATTACATTTCACTGATGTATTCATTTGTTTCTTAATGTGCTCATCTTGCCCATTAAGAATAATTAGCAGCTTTACTAAGAGATTTTCTGGCTTCTGGCAATGTTTCTCCCCTTTTTTGTTGACATCCACTTTTACTTTTTAGAAAGTAATTTTTGAATAATATCCCACAACTGCTATATAATTTAGACTTCCTAAAATTTTAAAGGAAAGATGTAAACAGTAATTTTTAAATAAGTTTGTTTCAATCTATATGCATCAATAGTATGTGATTCAGTGAATTAGTTATTCTTACAGAAAGTGGGCACATAAATAGAAAAAAAAATCATTCATATTAACCTCAGTCAGTAAAACAGATGACAACGAATGCCAATTTTAAGCTCTGTTAGCAAATCAAGAATAACATCAGTATTAAAAGCAGGCAAAACACATTGCCAATTTTAAGGCTTTATGCATGCTTTTTCTCTTAATTAAAAAAAAATTAGATCTAGTTACAACAGAAAAAGGCACACAAACATAGAACAACTGCATGGTAAAAACTGAACTCCATCAGGAAAGTCCTAAGAGATGAAATAAAACACACTACCAGTTTTGGTCTGCATCCTGAAAAGACCTACTTTATCTACATTGTAAAGTCCTTCCCCTCCTGCCCTTTGGCACCCCGCTATATTAAACCCATTGTAAAACCCAGCACAATAAAGCACTCTCAGGGCTGAGCTTCTGAGGACCAAATGTTAAAAGTCCATTTTCTTGGGAGGGGGCTGTACCAATCATTTCTTTGAAAGGCCGGCGGAATGAATACAGAATCTGAGATTTCCTCTCTGATTTCAAAAGCTGGCATGGCATCTTTGTTGTTTAAAGCAAAGGTGTGTTAATTAATGACATTAGCATGGCTTCCCTTCTTTGGAAGCTCTGTAGTTCAGCTCAATAATAATTTTAGTACAATTAGATTTACATACTGACTACAGATGTTTCCCATAGTTTGATAAGAGTTCTAATTGGTTTCTGATGCTCTTAAATAAGACACCTGCTGACTTGAAGAAAACCTTAGGTTACTGGGCCCAAGCTGAAAAGTTTCTATGGCTAAAATAATCTTCTGTTGTCCAATAATCCTGCTCCCCCACACCCTCTAAAAATCCACTGGGGCTGAGCTGGCATACCTGAGCTTCCTCTTGCTCTGTATTCCCTGACATAAGGAGGAGGAGCACAGTGAAGTGATACGTGGATACAGGCGCGAAATAACTCAGAATAAAGCAGAGTGAATGAAACAACATCCGCTCATCTTCAGGAATATTTTGAAAAACTTGAGACAGTCTCAAGAACGTGATTAAAATCCTGCATTTTAAAAAAGGAAGCACCTTTTGTGATCTCTTTCTCTTGTGTGAAAGGCCAAGATTGTGATTGGCTGTTTTTCCTTCCTGAATTTTTTTTTTAATCTGTCAGGCAATTAGCTGGGTGGGGCTCTGTGGAGCACACAAGTGTTACTGAACAATATTAGCTACTGTGCTTCTCATACCTCCTTCCTCCTGTTGAGCAGCTTGATGAAGCTGCTGCATATTTTCAAAAAATCACATGGCAGAAGTCGGGAAGAAAATCAGAAATAGATTGTATGTAAGATGCCACAGAAATCAAAACTGCTTTGGCAGTTTAGGAGCTTAAAATTCAAACAAGTAGATTGTCTCCCTCATAATGTAAATGTAAGGCACACCAAAAAAAAAAAAAAAAATCCAAAGCAAACATACCTTCTACTTTTCCTCTCAGTTTCTAACAGCTGCTAACTACCCCTGAACAAATCAGCTCGACTGCTAAAGTAGCCACAAATTATGCTTGCTTTCTTAGTTAAAGTACAGTTCAATTTTCATGAACTCTATGTACATATTAGTAAAGCATAATCTAATATAATGGAGTTTGAACTGTAATAGCATAGCAGAAAAGCAGGGATAGCTTGTATAACCCTAAATAAAAGGAAATAATGAAGAACCGACAGCTGTTTCCAGTGGGAAATATAGGTAACTCCTCAGCAATTAGAGCAGGCACAATATTACATGGTACACACAATATCAAGTGCATCAACGTAATAACAAATATGAAGCTGAAGTTAATATTTGCAAGCAATATCTGACACAATCAATGCCAAATAATTTTACACTGGTAAATTCCAATGGGAATAAAAGAACAAGAATGCTTGAAAATTATTATGAAACAAATTTTCTTATTGCCTCGGGAGGTCCACAAAACATAGGCTCCTTTAATGAGAGATGTCTCTAAAAATTTATCGAAAGAAAAAACCCACAGAGTCATATGCAAGGAATTCATGTATTTCTACTTTTTCTTAATTACTTATCATGTATGTGGGGGGGGAACTCTCTTTACTACCCCATGCTGTCTTTCTTTATATCAATTGTTACTCAGCCGGGGAAAAAGGAATGAGCACAACAAACCCGTTTTCTATCTGAATAAGGATACTTCTGATGGCCTTTTCATTCCCATCAGTTAACAGAACTTCTTTGACATCTGCAGAAATAGCAACCTGAAAAAAAAAAAGGGAGCACAGCAAACAATGAGCAAATATGCTTGTCTGTGTGGAAGTGAAGACAGGAGTGACAAGCCTTCAGTATCATGCTTCCTCACCTATTTCTCTGTAACAATCTTCAATCTTTTTTCATTTTATGTCTGCATTATTTTAATCATTCAATCAAATCAGTCAATACTTTTATCATTCCATTTGCGGGAGCCTCTATCTTGCTATCATTCTGTTCGGTAATTGCATTGTGACAGCGGATGATGGTATTCTGAGAGGCTTTCATTTGTGGGCTTCTGTTTATCTAGTAGAGCCATCATACAAGGCTGTCACTCTGCCTTTCAGCTTGCTTCTGTCTGACTGCCTGATGCCCTTCATATAACTTTGCATTGCAGGCAGATGGCTTTGTGAGGGTAATTTTTTTGTGAGCTTTGACATGCTCGCACATTGGGCTGTAACCTCGACACATTGTATAAGAGCGACAGGTTTGTCAAATGCCAATCAGTGTAACAATATGCTTTTATTTGTAGAGACATAAAAACTTGTCTAATGCACTGTGCTGCTACATAATATCTCCTGAATACATGACTCAGAACCCAGAGAATGGGGAACGACGCTCCTGAATGGCCAATCTAATTCAAAAGAATCTAATTACTGAGCGCTCTGGATCATGTTTGTTGGTGTAATAATGCAGGCAAAACATTAGCAGCTATATCATGGTGCTCCAACTGTGATTCGCCGGGCTATTCCTGTATCTTAGCAAATGGGACTATAATCTGAAAAAAAAAATGCTTTCGCTATGGCAAAGAAAGGCCGTGCGAGGCCTGGAATGTCACAACAAGCAATATTGACTGCACTGAGGTAAAATGTTTCTGCTCATCGAGGCAACCATAAAATCAATATGATCCAAAAGTAAGTCAATCTAGAAGGTCTCTCAAGACCCGGCAGCTTGACCGCAGCTGATGCTGTTGGCGGTTCTCTGACCCAGCAGTTGGAGGCCCTGGAACATTTTTCCTTTTGTTCCTCCCTCTGAATGGGATTGGAATGGAGAAAAGACCTACCATGAGCCCAGCCAAGCATGTCATGCCACCCCCTAGCTCACACACAGCAAGGGCCCTGAAAAGAGAGAAAAGAAATGGTAGAACCCATACAAATTAGATGAAAATGGTCAGAGAGAGATATATGTTACAAGAACAAATTGCCATCTGCAGTAAGAACGGCGCTACCAGGAAGTTGTAGAGACATGACTAGGCTACCTCATGTCGTTTTGCGTTTTAAAAATAATTATGAAATAGAAAAGTCACAAAGGAGGCAAATCAGTGGGGATTCCCTCATTAGTGTTCACTGCAACATTACCACCGCTGAGCTGAAAAATCTGAGAAGGTTCCCTTTTTTCCCTTGTCAATGGCACTGTCTTTTTAGAACTAAACTAGCTAGAGTAGCGAAAGATAATTGTTAGGGAAGGATAACACTGTTAATCCACATTCATTCCTTCAAAAACAGTTAGACAAGTAAATGAAGAATATATGTGAGTGTGTATATACCTATATTATAGTCACATACACACAACACACACAAAATAAACAGATACAATCCTGAATTTAAAAACAAAATTCTAAAACAAACTGAAACACTTTGGAAAGCTGAATAGCCCCATAAAGAACAATTACACAAAAAGCATTTAGCAATTAACACTTAAATCACAATTGACCCCAACAGCACACAGTGAACAAACAATGCAGGGACATAATACGGGTAAGCCAGCAAACCCAGGCTAACGTGATGACTGGGCTCTGACTTCACTGCTCAAAAGTAAACTGGCTGAGCGTTAAAGCTGACAGTCTAGGGTGGCACTCTGCACTTACCTTTCCCTTTGTGCCTAAATATCAGCCCTCAACGTGTGACATTCTCGCCCTGGCCCACTGCTCGCTGATTGGAGCTCCAGTCAAGCTTAAGCACAGCGAGATGAGCAAATGCCAGCCTTCCAGGGCAGCTCTGCAGCCCACTTTCAAAATTGCCTTGTTCTTATTTATATGCTTAGACTCTTAGGATTGTTTCCTCTTCCCAGTTTGGGAAGTTTATTACCTCAAGAGGAGAAAAAAAAAAAAAGCAAAATTAAAAGGGAGGGAGAGGTGGGAAGAGGGGGGAAAAGGGAGGAGAAGAAGCCAGGGCAAGGACGTTAATATTGCAAAACACACTGAATGAGTGGTTGTTTAAAGCAATTATAGACTGGTTGGTAAATATGGACCCATAGAGCTTAAAAAAATACATATTATTGACCCAATCTTGTAAGTGCATACTGTTAAAACACATACTATGATCACTAGTGGTTTATCTGGAATCAGAATGGGCTATTCAGGAAGTATATATTGAATGACTTTTATAAAATGAGAATTAAAATGAAAAACATATATTTTCTGGGTCTACCAAACATCTTTAGAATTTTCAAATAAAGTTTATTATTTTCTTTTCCTAAATTTCATCCATGGGTTTGATCCGTAGTGCACACTTACAGTTGAAAACACTTATTTCTATAGCATGAATCTATAATGGTAATTTATAGAATTTATAGTTCACAAACACCTATTGTTAGATATATAAAAATACCTTTAAAACCAGGGGTAGGATGGCATCTTTAAATAATAGCTTGAGGTATTTATTTATCAGACATTCTGTAGTGACTTCCTTAGCAGAAGTTTAAAGAATGTCTTTACTGGTTTTTTTTTTTTTTTTTTTGACCTTCACAATCAGTAAAGATTGATTGGAGCTTCACTTTTGTTTCCCCCAAATCAAAGTGAAATAAAATGCCTTGAGTGGAAATCAAAAGCCTTTGACATACAGCGAACATCTTGCTGTGCAATATTAGTACCCAAGGCAATTCAGATTTCATTTCAGAAGCAACATGTGTTCACTGTGAACTTTTTCCCCTTTCTTTCTGTTTTCCTTTTCTTCCTATTCTGTTTTCTTTTGTTCTTTTTCTTTCTTATGTTTTTCTAACAATTTAATTTGAAGAATGTAATCATGGCAATTTTTAATATGTTGATTTAATGTCTATGATGGGCTAAAGAATATCTTACATGTAGCTCTGTACCTGAATATATTATTGTGCTTGAGGCAGTAGTAAGCCAAAACCTCTTCGGATGGCCAGATGCCTAGAAAACACAAGAGGATAAACCTTTGATTATAGAAGTTATTCTTTTAAGAAATGTCTTTTAAAAATAATGTTCAGTACAAGCTGTTTCAACTTGAATCAAACTTAACATAGTTTTTACTTATATCATACCATAAGTGTCTTTTATTGTTATTTTTATAATGGTGAGATTTATAACCCTTTCCCCCCAGAATGATAGAAAAATATCCTAAATATGCTTTACTAAATTTTGATCACAAGACAGCCAAAACAGTAACAACCAAAATCACAAAAGTTAAATCTTTTTGGTACTTCAAGTAGATCTTAATCTTGTGCACATAAAATTAATTAATATCAGTTGAAGATTTAATTATATATGCAGCCCATATTAGGCAAAAATAAATGGGACAATCACACACAGGAGCAAATAAAACCACTGATGTCACTATACTTTTTTTGTTTGATTCCATGCTAATATTTTTAAATATACACAATTCTTTCTTTCTTTTTCTTTTTTCTTTCTCTCTCTCTTTCCTTCTTTCTTTCCTTCCTTCTTTCTTTCTCTTTTCTTCCTTTATCTTTCCTTCCTTCCTTCTCTTTCTCTCTCTTTTCTTCCTTTCCCCTTCCTTCCTCTTTCTCCTTTTCCTTCCTTCCTTCTTCTTTCTGTCTTTCTTTCTTTCTTTCTTTTTCTTTCTCTCCCTCCTTTCCTTCCTTCCTTCCTTTCTTTCTTTCTTTTCTTTTCTTTTCTTTCTTGACAGAGTCTTGCTCTGTCACCTAGGCTGGAGTGCAGAGGTGCAATCTCAGCTCCCTGCAACCTCTGCCTCCCAGGTTAAAGCAATTCTCCTGCCTCAGCCTCCTGAATAGCTGGGATTACAGGTGTGCACCACCATGCCCAGCTAATTTTTGTATTTTTCGTAGAGACGGGGTCAGGCTGGTCTCGAACTCCTGACCTTGTGATCTGCCCGCCTCAGCCTCCCAAAGTGCTGGGATTATAGGCGTGAGCCACCATGCCCAGCCACAATTATTTGTTTCTTCAGATAAATAAAATCAAACTGGAGTATAAGATTAAGAAATTTTAATTTCACCAACTTTGGTACACCTTTGAATTTAACAATAATTCTACTTGCTAAATTGCATGGATGGACATTTTCTAAAATTATCTGTCAGTCACCGATTTCAAATACTTAGTCTTCATGAATGGATATGAATTGCTTAAAGAGAAGACAAACACGCTTGGAAATTGTAGTTTCTAGTTGTTATCATAGGATGGTAGGATTATAAGTGTTTTTAATTTTTTTCTTTATGCTTTTTTGTATTTTCCAACATTTTTATAATAAGTATATATTACCCTTATAATTAGTATAAACTATGACCTTATAAAAATTATGTTTTCCCCCAAGTAATCACACCTAAAGATCAGGCGGAATACCAGGCATCCTGTACTTCCTGAGGCTGAGAGCGCCATGCAGTCCCGGGAAGGGGTAGCAAATGTTCTCTGACTCAGCACCAAGCACTCTGCTGATGGGCCTTCATGCAAGGTTGAAACATCTAAAAAAGGCTAATTTTTCCCCTAGATGAACCTCCAACTTTGAGGAGTAAGAAATCCAAACATTTCAGAGAAGAGGATGTCAAAGAAATGTTAAGTAAAATCCTAAGAGATTCAGAGGGTAAATATATAAACAGCAAAGAGATGACTTTATAGAGCATTTGCTGCAGGAAAGCCCAGTCAGGTGTACACACTACCTCAGTTTCCCTGGCCTTTCTGGCAGGAACGACAGCTTGGGGGAGAAACAAGGAAAACCAGCCAGAAATGTTTGGAGTCATATTTAAGAGCAAAGTCAGAGAGGCAGTGGAGTGTGGCAGTTAAGATCAGATATTTTGGAGCCAGACTTACTGGGCTCCAGTGCCAGCTCCGCCATTCCCTTGTGGAGTGACCTTGGACAGGTTACTTAACCTCTCAATCTCTCACACTCCTCATTTGTAAAATATCATCATTGCAGTATCATCAACCTCACAGGATTGGCCTGAGAGTTAAATGAGTAAAATACATGCACTATGTTTAGAATGGTTCCTAACACATAATAAGCTCAAAGAAAAAGAAAGCTTTTGTTAATGTTCTTCTCCAGCAAAGAGAGATGGAAGAGTGGAAGAGAGAATATGTGAATCCAAAATGATTATCTCAATAACCAGAAAAATGGAAAGCCATTTTGACCTGTTCCTATTCTGGGAACCCCAAATCCTAATACCTGGCATATTTTCACATAAAAAGAACTCTATAAAGACCAAAGTATAAATAAAAGTTTCCGAAGGAAGAGCATAAGGTAATGCTGTATACCAAGTTGATACAGTCACCACAATAATGAATTTCTTTATCCTTCTAGTAGATGGCTTTGAGGTTTTAAAAAATTGACAGGGAAAGAGTGTCTAACTAAAATTTAAGCCTTGATTAGGTACAAAAATGTGACTTCTAAAATGCAGTCTTTTGCAATAGTTTTATAATTTTCTCAAAAAGTACAGAGATGAATTTTTAACAAAATTAAATGCAAAGAACAAAGTTAAAAAAAAATCACCTAAAATTTGACCACCAGGATATAATCACCATTAACATTTTGGACATTATCTCAAAAGATCTTTCTAGGCAAACAGATATTTTCCACCAATGTGATCTTTTCATGAAGATATTCAATAACCTGATTTTCCCTCATTCAATATGTGTTAGATAGCTTTACATGAAAATAAAATTATACTCCACCTGCATCATTATTTATAACGATTGCTTAGACACTCTATGTGTGCATCAGAGTTCATTTAGCCAGTTTCCTCTTGACAGACATTTCAGTTAGTTTCAAAGTTGTTGATATAATGAGTTTATTGTGTTGGTGCAAAAGTAATTGTGGTTTTTGCCATTAACATCAACAGTAGTACAATGACAACACATCTTTTCCCAACAAATGGTTTTCTCCTTAGGTCAAATACTAAGAAATGAGATATCTGGTCAGAGGTTACATATATTTTCCATTTTAATATATCAAACTGACCTCCATAAAATGTGTACCAAGTTATACATACTCATTATAATAAGAGTGTTTGTTTTCTCAAAGCCTTGCCCAGATAGGGTTTTTTCAACATACTTTATTTTTGCTAATCTAAGTTTTTAAAAGTTATCTCAGTGAAAATCAAAAACTAAATGAGATACCACTTCACACCTACTAGGATGGCTACAATAAAAAAAGTCAGACAATAATGAGGGTTGGGGTGGTGAGGACGTGGAGAAACTGGAACCCTGGTGTACTGCGGGTAGGAATATAAACTCATGTGGCCACTTTGGAAAATTGTCTAGCAGTTCTTTAAAAGGTTAAATGTAGATTGCAATATGACCGAGCAACTCCATGGCTACCCAAGAGAAATCAAAATATGTCCAACAAAAACTTGTACACAAATGCTCATAGCAGCATTGTTCTTAATAGCCCCAAAGTGGAAACAACCCAAATGTCCATCAACTGATGAATGGATAAATAAAATGTGATACATCCACACAATGGACTATTATTTGACAATGAAAAGAAGAACTGATACATGCTACACCATGGATGGAACTTGAAACATTACACAGGCAATACCCAATTTTATTGCAGTTTTCTTTATTGTGCTTTGTAGATGCTGCCTATCAAGTTTTACAAATTGAAGGTTTATGGCAGCCCTGAACTGAGCAAGTCCACTGGTGCCATTTTTCCAACAGCATGTGTTCAATTAGTCTGTGTCAGATTTTGGTCATTCTCATAATATTTCAAAAGTTTTTCATTATTGTTGTATCTGTTACGGCGATCTGTGATCAATGACCTTCGTAACTGTTTGGGGGCAGCATGAATTGCACCCACATAAGATAGCTAGCAAACTTAATCAATAAATCCTGTGTGTGTTCTGACTGCTCCACCAATCGGCATGCCCCCATTTCCTCTCCCTCTCCCCAGGCCTCCCTATTATTAGGCTAATTAATAAACCTACAATGGTCTCTGAGTGTTCAAGTGAAAGGAATAGTTGCATGTCTCTCACTTTAAATTAAAAGCTAGAAATGATTCCACTTACTGGAGAAGGCATGTTGAAAGCTGAGATAGTCTGAAAACCAGGCCTCTTGCACTAAACAGACCAGTTGTGAATGTAAAGAAAAGTTCCAGGAGGAACTTAAAAGTGTTACTCCAGTGAACACACCAATGATAAGAAGGTGAAACAGCCTTATTGCTGATATGGAGAAAGTTTGAGCGGTCCGGATAGAAGATCAAACCAGCCACAACATTCCCTTAAGCCAAAGCCCAATCCAGAGCAATGCCCTAAGTCTTCAATTTTATTAAGGCTAAAGGTGAGGAATCTGCAGAAGAAAAGTTTGAAGCTAGTGGAGGTTGGTTCAAGATATTTAAATAAAGAAGCCATTTCTGTAACAGAGAAGTGCAAGGCAAAGCAGTAAGTGCTGATGTAGAAGCTGTAGCAAGTTATCCAGAAGATGTAGCTAAGATCACTGATGAAGGTGACTACACTAAACAACAGATTTTCAGTGTAGACAGACAGCCTTCCATTAGAAGAAGATGCCATCTAGGACTTTGGTAGCTAGAGAGAATTCACTGCCTGGCTTCAAAGATAGGAAGGACAGGCTGACTCTCTTGTTGGGGGCTAGTGCAGTTGGTGACTAAGTTGATGCCAATGCTCATTTACCATTCTGAAAATCACAGGGCCCTTAGGAATTATGCTAAATCTAACCAGGCTCAGTGGCAGGTGCCTATCAGTCTACCCAGGATGGTGAGGCAGGAGGATTGCTTTAGTAAGCCCAGGAGTTTGAGGCTAAGTGGGCTATGATTGCATATGTGAATAGCCACTGTACTCCATCCTAGACAACATAGTGAGACTCTGTCTCTTAAAAAAAAAAAAAAAAAAAAAAAAAGAGAGAAAAGGAATTATGCTAAATCTACTGTGCCTGTGCTCTATAAATGGAACAATAAAGCCTGGGTGATAGCACATCTGTTTATAGCATGGTTTACTGAACATTTTAAGCTCACTGTTTAGACCTACTGCTCAAAAAAAAGCCATTCCCTTCCAAATATTATATACTGCTCATAGACAATGCACCTGGTCACCAAAGGGCTCTGATAGAGATATACAAGGAGATTAATGTTGTTTTCATGCCTGCTAACACAGTATCCATTCTGCAGCCCATGGATCAAGAAGTAATTTCAACTTTCAAATCTTATTATTTCAGAAATGTATTTCATAAGGATATAGCTGCCAAATATAGTGATTCTTCTGATGGATCTGAGCAAAATCGTTTGAAAACCTGGAAAGGATTCACCATTCGAGATGCCATTAAGAACATTTATGAGTCATGGGAGGAGGTCAAAATATCAATGTTAACAGGAGTTGGAAGAAGTTGATTTCAGCATTTATAGATGATTTTGAGAGGTGGAAATAGCAAGAGAACTAGAATGAGAAATGGAGCCTGAGGACGTGACTAAATTGCTAGCATCTCATGATTAAACCTGAAAGGACAAGGAGTTGCTTCTAACGCATGGATAAAGAAACTAGTTTCTTGAGATGGAATTGTCTCCTGGTGAAGATGCTGTGAACACTGTCGAAATTACAACAAAGGATTTAGAATATTACATAAGCTGAGTTGATAAAGCAGTGGCAGGCTTTGAGAGAATTGACTCCAATTTTGAAAGAAGTTCTACTTGGGTAAAATGCTGTCAAACAGCGTCACATGCTACAGAGAAATCTTTCCTGAAAGGAAGAGTCAATCAATGTGGCAAATTGCATTGTTGTCTTATTTTAAGAAATTGCCACAGCCACCCCAACCTTCAGCAACCATCACCCTGATCAGTTAGCAGCCATCATCAAGGCGAGACCCTCTACCAGCAAAATGGTTACAACTCACAGAAAGCCTAGATGATCATTAGCATCTTTTAGCAACAAAGTATTTTTAGTAAGGTATGTGCATTTTTTAGACACAATAATATTGCACACTTAAGCTACAGTATAGTGCAAACATAACTTTTATATGCCCTGGGAAAGCAAAGAATTTGTGTGACTTACTTTATTGTGATATTCACTTAATTGCAGTAGTTTGGGACCAAACCCGCAATATCTCCAAGGTATGACTGTACTGAGTAAAAGAAACCAGTTTCAAAGGACCACATGTTGTATGTTTTTATTTATATGAGGTGTCCAGAATAGGCACATTCATAAAGATGGCCTGTAGCACGATAATTGCCTAGGGCTGCGATGGTTAGGTGTAAATGGAGCATGATAGCTAATGGGTATGAGGTTTCTTTTGGAGGTGACAAAATGTTCTAAAACTGTGGTGACAGTTGCACAACTCTGTGAATATACTAAATACCACTGGACGAATTGTATGGTATGTGAATTATATCTCAATAAAGTTGCTACTTTTGAAAGTTTTCACAGTCTTATTTGTGGGAATAAAATGGTCTTTTTAAAGGAGTTTCTTTTCAAATTAGTTATACAGACATATAGTTTAGAGAGCCACTGAGATCTATTAGAATGGTTACGACAAATAGTAGTACCCAGCTCCTCTCCCCAGTATTTCTACTTCCCCAGAAACTATCACTTGCAACTCTTTTAGCTAACTCTTCTGATAATGTCTATATTTCTACATAATACGTTTGTATCATTGCTTCTTGATTTTTCAGTTTCAGGCAAAATCTATTGATCCCCGACTGTGCAAAATCAGCATTTTTTGCTTTTATCTCTATTCCTCTTCCCCAGTCACACGTGTGTCCCTTATCCACCTCACACGATCTGCTTAATATTATATTTTAATATTACAATAATAGTTATAAGGTTAAAATTTTGGTAAGATCACTCCCCAGTTGATTTTATTATGATTATGAAATAAAACTGAGCTATGTAGTAAACTATGATTTTTTTTTCTTTTGCACAAATTTTTGTTTTCTTTGTAGTTTATAAAGGTCTTTTCCCCCCCCTCATTTGCTAAGATTTTTATGCAATCTCAAACTCCAGTTATCAATTTCTCCTCTCAGTACATTCATTCACAATGGGTGTTCTATCAAACTTATGAGGAAATCTCTCTTGGTATCTTCTGAGCTGCCTTAGTCTGGACTGAATGCCCTCTATCCTTGGTACACAGCTGACAGTCTAATCTTCACTATTATCCCAGACTCCTTTTGCCTTTCTCCTGGGTCCCATCTCTAGTTTCCTCTACCCATCTTGTCTTCCTCTTTCTTGGTATATTCTCTCATTTTAGTGTAAAACATTCTCCAGTGGTTTCTTGAAAAAGGGGGTATAATAAGAGGTAAATGTTTAAGAACTTGCATGATTCAGTGAGTGATTTTAATCCAGCAACTCCATGTTCTTCAGTTCCTGGAAAGTTTCTTATAAAGTATCATAGATTATTTCCGTGTCTCTGTATTTCTCTGTTCTCTTCTTCTGGAACTGTTATTATTTGGATGTTGACTCTCCTGAATTCATCCTTTTATTTTAAAAAATCTTTTCTTTCTTGCCTTGCATCTCTTATTGTTTTCTACTTTCTGGGAAATGTCCTCAACTTTATCTTCAAATCTTTTTATTTTTCTTTTAATCTATGCTATTGTTATTGATAGTCATTCTCTGAATATTTCTTTTATATAGCATCCTATTCCTATTTCACAAATGCAACGTTTTAATTATTTGAAAATATTAATTATAGTTTCTTTTAAGTTTTCTCATCTTTATAAAGTCTGTTTTCTTCAAGTTGCTGTTTTCTGTTTCTTGGTTTTGGTATGTCACATTGAAAGCTTTCCTCAGTTATCTGGTAATTCTGGAAGTAAAGAAGGCTGAGTGCAGGTGAGTGAGGTGAGGGTGCGGGGCTCAGCATTCAGTCTGCATACGTTCACTTAGTCACTCCACTTGGCTTTTCATATTCTCTGATTTCAACTGTGCTTGGTGTCTCCCAACCCCAGAACCCCCAGTTTAACTTTCTCCAAAGAATACATCTCTAGTTTTCTGTTGGGGTAGAGGGGGAGCAGTTGCCCAGTCACCTGAAATGGGGATATAACTGCTTCTTAAACAACTTTCAATCAATTCTCCTTAGTTCAGGCCTCTTCAACTCCTTTTAGAAGCACAGTTGCCCTTCAGTATTTGTGGGGAATTCATTCCAGGACTCCCAAAAAATAAAATAAAATAAAATAAAAATATTTGTGTCATTTTTAGTATTTTCTTTTTCAGAATATTTTGGATTTGAGGTTGGCTGAATCCTCAAATGCAGAACCCATGAATATGGAAAACTGACTATATCTGATGCAACCAATTTTCAAGCCTTTCCAGGCTTCAGAAGTATAAATTGAGTTGATTCTCAGCTTTTCCAGCTGCTGGCTTTCTCACATCTGCTAAGTCAACGACTTCTCATGCATTTGCCTTCCAGCTTTTATTGATATTGCATGCTGCCCCCGACAATGGCCATTCTATCATCCAGGTGGGTTTATGGCTTAAAAACATCCCTACATAGTGGTTTAGTGAGATTTCTTAAAGGATTGCATTGTTCAACCTCCAAGTTTACCTGAAACCCAGAAATGTATGGTCTTCTGCATATAGCTCTGTAGGAAAGTTCTGGAATCCAAGATATAGTCTTATCTTTTCCAGAGTACATTTTAGCATCAGTGCTTTAAGCTCAAAGTGGTGAGGTTTCATTACTCATTCTGGAAGAGTAGTGAGTAGGGGGACTTCATAGACTAGAGAGAAATTCATTGGAAAAGTGATGAGAATAATTTTTAGAAGAAGAACATACAAGACAAGAACACTAATGGTGAAATCCCAAGGTTCTTATGTTCCATTAATAATATCATAGTACTATGGTTATTAACTGGGTGATGAAATAATCTGTACACCAGACCCCCATGACATGCAATTTACCTATCTAACAAACCTGAACATGTACCCCTGAACTTAAAATAAAAGTTGAAAAAATAGATTATAATGCTTTATCAGAAAATTAGAGGCATTTCTGCTACATTCTTGACATCACTCAGTGAAGTGTTGCAGAATGCCCAAAGTGGCATTTCTAGTAGCTAAAGTGTTAATATAAAAACAGTATCCCCAAGCTTTTAAATTAATAGTTTATTCTAGATATTGTATTTTCTAAACACATGTCGTGAATTAGGACACTCCCCTAAAAGTTATTCAGAAGCATATCATTTCCTATTCTTTAGTGCTTTCTGTATAAATCAAATGAGTTTATTTCATAGGAGCAAAGCCATCCTTCATCCTTTGGGCCTCCATAAAAGCGCTGGTTAAACAAGAGTTCTGTCTGGAAAAGGAAGAACATCATACTTGGTCATTTTGTTTCATCACATTTTCTTTTGAACAAAGGCTTGGTTCCCTGCAGATGCTTCCATCAGAACTGAGCCTGCTGAACTTGTCAGATTTCAGAAAGCCTATAGTCAGCCAACACTAAAACAGGAAAAGCTAGCTGTGTGTGTAGCCAGAGTGAGGTGGAAAATTGGCAATGTGATCTACTTAATATATGCAACCACTTTGTTGTTGTTATTGTTAGTGAAGTACCTAGTTTAATTTTATTTTTTGAGACAGGATCTCTGTCACCAAGCCTGGAGAGCAGTGGCACCACCATGGTTCACTGCAGCCTCGACTTCCTAGGCTCAGGTGATTGCCTCCCAAGTAGCTGGGACTACAGGTGCACACCTGTAGTCCCAGCTAATTTTTCTATTTTGGGTAGAGATAGAGTTTCACTATGTTACTCAGGCTGGTCTCAACTCCTGGGCTCAAGTGATCCTCCTGCCTCAGCCTACCAAAGTGCTGGGATTACAGGGATAAGCCACTGTGCCCAGCTTAGAATTATTTTAAATCTCAAGTTTCATAGTTAATCTGGAAACAAACAATATAACTATTATTAACCTGAAGACTGAGCAAATCCTAAAATTCAGTGACATGAGGATCCAGCTAAGCATGGGTCTTCTAGATCACTTCCATTTGAGAGCTTTTCACTTCTCGTAGTTCATCCTGGAGGGCAGTCCTCAGACTTTGCTAGACAGCATCCAGCAAGCAGCACCACTGGCTCCCCTCCTCCCCACCAACTGCTTGTACTTGCTCCGTGATGACACACACCCAGCTCTCACAGCAGACATATGGCTTTTCTGTGATCAGCTGATGTCCATCAAAGCAGCACCTTTCTCTGACTCCCTCAAAGTAAGTGATCAAGCCTATCACACAGGAGTCAGGAAAAAAGGCCTTTCTCAAATCTGAGACTCAAGTGGAGAGGCTGGCACACACTTAACTAAGCTATCAAACTTTCTGGAAGAAGAAATGCACCGGTAGATGTTACTAAAGAAAAGCTGCTCATGTTGGAATGAGTATGTAAGCTTCCTGGGCTACTTTCAGTGTTTGTACTCTGTCTAATTTTCTTTTCTTTTCTTTTTTTTTTTTTGAGATGGAGTCTCACTCTGTCACCAGGCTGGAGTACAGTGGCACAATCTCGGCTCACCGCAACCTCCGCCTCCCGGGTTCAAGTGATTCTCCTGCCTCAGCTTCCCGACTAGCTGGGACTACACGCACACGCCACCACACCCAGCTAATTTTTGTATTTTTAGTAGAGACGGGGTTTCACCATGTTGGCCAGGATGGTCTTGATCTCTTGACCTTGTGATCTGCCCACCTTGGCCTCCCAAAGTGCTGGGATTACAGTCATGAGCAACCATGCCCAGCCTCTCTCTTCTTTTAATCCAACTCACATTTCTGCTTTGTCACTGATGTGTCAACCCAGTGCAGAAATCCACAAGAGGACTACAGAACGCTCTGCAAATATTTACTGGGCATCTACAATGTTCCAGGCCCTGAGGATCAGCAGGGATGGAGACAGCATGGTCACTGGGGCTTCAGTCTAGCTGAGACCCAGACGAGGAAGAAAGAGCCCAATAGAGAAGGAAGAGGAGGACAGAGTGGAAGAATTGGTCCACAGAAGGGGAGCTCCATGAAATAAAGTTTTAAGAAGAAGGCTTAATGTTGTAGGAATGAAAATAAGGTCAATGGAGCTGTAGAATGAATGAGAAAGGAAGAGAGTAATACAAGATAAGACTGGAGAAGAGGTGGTTAGGGGCCGGAGCCTCTAGGCCCAGAGGTCATGTTAATAATTTTTTTTTTCTTTTTTTTCTGAGACGGAGTCTCGCTCTGTCACCAGACTGGAGTGCAATGGTGTGATCTCGGCTCACTGCAACCTCCGCCATCCGGGTTCAATCGACTCTCCTGCCTCAGTCTCCTGAGTAGCTGGGACTATAGGCATGTGCCACCATGCCTGGCTAATTCTGTATTTTTAGTAAACACAGGGTTTCACCGTGTTGGCCAGGATGGTCTCGATCTCCTGACCTTGTGATCCGCCCGCCTTGGCCTCCCAAAGTGCCGGGATTACAGGCATGAGCCATTGCACCTGGTCCCACATTAAGAATTTTTAGTCACACCTTAGAATAAATAATATGTTTTAAGCAGCACAGTGGTAGGACCAGATTTATAATACAGTTTAAAAGATAATTCTGGCTACTCTAAGAAAGTAGATGAAAGGAGGCAAGAGGAGGCAGGAGGAAACTAGGCAGGAGGCTACTACTAACATCCAGGTGAGAGCTGGGGGTGGCTTGGGTGATGGTTAGCAGAGATGAAGAAAACTGGAAAAATTTGAGATATATTTAGAAGGTACACTGACAAGGCTTACTAGTTAATTAGATGAAGGGGGTGGTAAGGGAGAGGGAAGTGTCAAGTATGACTTAGGTTTATGGCATGAATAAGTGGGCGGATGATGTACAGCAGATGCATATAGGATTTTCCTTCAATTTTATATGAAATGAGGAGGCTGAATTCATGGTGCAAAAAAACACTACCTAGGGATCTGGGGTCTGATTCTGGCTCCGCCTCTAACAAACTGTGGGATGTTAGGAAGTAATTTATCCTTTCTGAGCTTCAGGAACCTCATCTGCAAAATGATAGCCTTGGGTTAGATTATGTCTAGGGGGTCTTCAACTATAAAAAGCTACAGTAGAAAACCAGCTCTCATCTTCCAGAGTTAGAGTTCAGCTTGAATACTGGCTCTTATGGTTCTGTGATCTTGGGTAAGATATTTAAACTTTTTTTTTTTTCTTTTGAGACAGGGAGTTTCACCCTTTCGCCCAGGTTGGGATGCAGTGGTGTGATCTTGGCTCACTGCAACCTCCATCTTCTGGTTTCAAACCATTCTCCTGCCTCAGCCTCCTGAGTGGCTGGGATTACAGGCACCCACCACCACGCCCAGCTACATTTCGTATTTTTAGTAGAGATGGGGTTTCACTATGTTGGCCAGGCTGTTCTCAAACTCCTGACCTTGTGATCCTCCTGCCTCAGTCTCCCAAAGGTATTTAAACTTTTTAGGCCTCATTCATTCATGCAACATACAATTATCAAGGCAGCCAGGCCTGTTCTAGAAGCTGGAGATACAGCAGTGATTAAAACAAGGCCTTTGCCTAAATAACTTTCATAGGGAAAATACACAATAAGTAAGATCATTTCAGACAGTGATTGGTGCTGTGAAGAAAATAAAACATGTTAATGAAATAGAGAATAATTATGGGAGTGGGAGCTACTTTGGCCACATTGTTGGGTAATGCCTCAGTTCTCTCATTTGTTAAGTGCAAGCCATAAAAGTACACCTTCTCATGGGGTGTTGTGGGGGATTAAATGAGATAATGCATGTAAGACATTTAGAAGAGTGCCTAACATAGAGTGATTTTTTTTTTAGATGGAGTCTCGCTTTGTTGCCCAGGCTGGAGGGCAGTGGCTTGATCTCAGCTGACTGCAATCTCTGCCTCCTGGGTTCAAGCAATTCTCCTGCCTCAGCCTCCCAAGTAGCTGGGATTACAGGTGTACACAACCATGCCCGGCTAATTTTTGTATTTTTAGTAGAGATGGGGTTTCACCATGTTGGTCAGGCTGGTCTCGAACTCCTGACATCATGATCCGCCCACCTCGGCCTCCCAAAATGCTTGGATTACAGGCGTGAGCCACCACGCCCGGCCTTTTTTGTACTATTAAAAACAGCAATGATGCTGCTGCCTTGCTGTTATTATTGTAACAAGTTTGTATTCAGGGAATTTTATCAACCTGGATTACATTTTTATGGTACTTTCAGGGACATTATTATTCCTCATGAATAACCCACAAAATCAAAACAAAACTGAACTTTGGATAAATGTGCCCTTGTTAGGGGAGCTTTGAAAATGGATCCAAAACAATAATTCCATGCATATGGACAATACATGTTCTACACTTGTCCTCCGCTTTGACCCATTAACAAATTCACTCTGTACAATATATGATTAAGGGCAGGCCTCCCGGTGTTTGTGGAGCCAGGTCACAAAGGACATCTGAGTAGGAGAGAATGTCTGAGAATCCCAGAATGGTGGCAGGTGGAGGCCTACCCTGTGATACTCTACCATTTATGGAATGCTGATGCTGCCCAGGGACTATGAGGCAGAGGAGGAAATCAAGGCACAGGGAGGTTTGGACACCTTCTCCGCAGTCATACAGAAACTGGGTCACAGAGCTGGAATTTGAGCCCAGGCAATCTGACTCTAGACCTGTTATTCTTAACCTCTGGGCTCTGCTGCCTCTCGATTACAAAAACAAGGGTCCAAATGGTTGCTTTTCAATGTTGTTTCTTCCCCTGCTCCTGCAGAACCCAACTGGCCTGAGCTGACAGAAGGACAGATGAGGAGCATGTGGAAGCAGGAGAAATGAAGGGGTATAAAAATTACTCAAGTATTTCAACAATACGTTCTTCTAAGACTCTGGGATGGTCTGTTTATGGGTGTCATTCGATTACACATACATTAGAATTTAAAATGTCCTTTTTAACTCAGACTATTAATGTGACAGTCAGGATGTAAAGAAAAGATGGAAAAGGTCCCAGCCGTGTCCTGACACTGAAGCAGAGAGGGGAAGACAGCCCTCAGGGAACATTCCCCAGAGGCCCCAGCTGTTGGGCTGATGGTCAGTTTTCCAGCAGGTGCTGGGAAAGCCGCTGAGTGACAGATGAGAAATGGAGACAGGATCAGAAGATGTGGAAGCACTGCTGAGAAAAAGGAATTCACGGCACCCACAGCCATCCGCAGCGCTCAGGGAGTGAAGACATGAACTCGGAAGACACCTCTCACTCTTAACACATTTGTGGCCTCAGCAAGTCAATTTAACTTTTCCTTCCTTCCCCAATTCCTTATCTGAAAGTAATAATACTATGTACTCCATAGTATAGACTGAGGATTAATCACAGTAGTACCTAATAAGTGCTCAGTTAGTGTTAGCTAGTATTATTTTTTTGTTTTTTTTTTGAGACAGAGTCTCACTCTGTCATCCAGGCTGGAGTGCAATGACACGATCTCGGCTCACTGCAACCTCTGATTCCTGGGTTCAAGCGATTCTCCTGCCTCAGCCTCCCGAGTAGCTGGAATTACAGGCACACGCCACCACACCCAGCTAATTTTTGTATTTTTAGTAGAGAGGGGTTTCGCCATGTTAGTCAGGCTGGTCTTGAACTCCTGACTTCAGGTGATCCACCTGCCTTGGCCTCCCAAAGTGCTAGGATTATAGGTGTGAGCCACCACGCCCAGCTATTATTATTGGCAGTGGCAGCATCACTTATTGAACACTTACTACTTGGCAAACACTGGGCTGTGAACTTTACATCGATAATCACATTGAATCCTTAAAACAACCCTGTAAGACATGCATTATCCTTATGACCAGCTAACAGCCACAATGAAGTACAGCAGAAATGGAAACCCAGTGAACTGAAGTGCACAGCCAGGGTTCGGGCCCACACACGCTAACTCTAGGGCCCTGTCTCTTATTACTACATTCTGTACCCAACCCTGATGCTGCTCCTAGAATCAGGAGCACTAGTGTCTAGTTCTCATAGCTCTGTCAATAACTAATTTGGGGACTTTGGACAAATCATATTTGGGCTCTCACTTCAAGAATACAAATGGAAGAGTTGAATTGATTTCTGAGGCTCCTTCCAACTCTAAATCCAATGACTAGAGATCATTATATGTGTGTATTTCCAAATGAAAGCTATAAAATTACCAGTGAGCTCTAGCCTTCGACACTTTAAACAAATTAGATTGGTTAAAATATTTTATTTTCACTATAATCCAAATTTAAACCTCTACAAGGAAATATTTTTAGATGGGTTTCAAAACAGTCCTAGAAGTTACATCTTTATTACACGTCTATTTCAATGGAATTAGAACTACCTTTGTTAATTAAATCTCACAGCTTCGGAAAATAACCGCTCTACATCTACATACACTAGATGTGAATGTTTGTTTAGTTAATCAAGCGTAGTAACAACAGAAAACATCTTCAAGTATGATTTTCCCTTTCCAATATTGAGCACAGTTCTCTGCTATATTTTTTTCTTCAAACGAATTTCCTTCTCCTCAGTTTAACACAACTACCTAAGGGCAGAAGAGATTTTCCTGAGGTCTAAAGCACAGGTAGAAGAACATCTCCTGATGTGAGCTATCTGGGCCTAGGTGAGAAAATGCTCCATCTCCACTGGTCAGACAGGATGTCAGAAAATGAGAAGAAACATGTCTAGGATAGGTAGACCCAGAAAATCAGACCAGAGAGCTCCTGGCAGGAGGGGAAAACATGACACGGATTTCCCCAGAAACATCGCACGTCCTTCCCACAGTGGAAAAGAGAGAGACAGAGAGAGAGAGAAGGAGAGAAGAAAAAGGAAGACTTTCATTGTCAGTTTTATTCCTTTACTTGGGGGAAGTAATGCCTTCCCCCGAAAGCCCTGCTGTGCTTGAATGTCCTCAGGGTGGGATGATCAGGCCATCATTCTGATGAGATCATCCTTTTCCCTTTAAAATAAGCACTGTGTTATGGAAGGCTGAGGCTGGAGAATCACTTGAACCCAGGAGGCGGAGGTTGCAGTGAGCCGAGATCGCACCACTGCACTCCAGCCTGGGCGACAGAGTGAGACTCTGTCTCCAGATAGATAGATGATAGATAGATAGATAGATAAAACAGCGCTGTGTCATGTCTTGAAAAGTCATGTAAGAGCAGCAACATGCCAAATGGAGTGGAACAATGAAAATACTAGGAATAATTGTTACTGTTCCTGTCTTAGGTGTTGAGCCACTTCCCGGACACAGACACATACTTGTTACAGGGCATACCAAAATAGCAAAAGCAAGCTTCTTCCCTGGAGTTACCTGTGATGCATGAATTTGATTTCTAACGCACTTTCCTGCCTTGGAGTCCAGCTTTATCTCATTTGCAGGTAAATACTATGGCTAAATTCCAAACAAATTGAAAGCCATGTGTCCCATGTGGAATGCACGCACTACACATTTATGCAAGCTTTCCTGGAGAGTAAGTGGTATTTAGGAGACGTATGTTCAGGTGCAAGAACAGCACATATTTACTAAACAGTCCTGGTATTCGGCTTGTTAGGCAGCGTAACTTATTCTAGCAATGTTGTCTGGAAGGTGTGCGTCTCAGCATATCACACTGCCTTTATTCCAAGTTCCCTCTCTAAGGACTTGAGGAGAGAATCATTTCTGTGTGGGGAAAGGGGAAGGAGGAGAACTGCCTCCCCTTCTTACAGCGGGAATTGCCATTAGCAAGCTCCAAAAGGTAAAACACTATTCAGCAAATTGACATGGTAAGTAGAGCAACAACTCACTGAAGTTCAGTCTATACCTACTTTAAACAAACCTCACTTTGCCATGCCATCTGAAAGTAAATGTATGACATCCAGATTGCTAAAATAAATAAATAAATAAATATATGTATGTATGTGTATATATACACATATATGTATGAGCGCTGGCTGAGAATCTCAGCTGTGCAAAATGGCCAGGGCTCTGTCCTTCCTGTATCTCCACTCATCATTATTCATTGATACGAAGGAAACATGATGGTCTGCTCTCCAGAAATTTCTGCTGCTGCACAAACTTGGGCAGCTCACTGCAACTAATGTGGAAATGTAGTGCTAAGCACGTCCCGGCTGTAAACACAGCGGTCTTGCTGTGTCGGGGCCATCTACAAATGTCTCCAACCAACTTGTGTGATTGACTTTAACACTTTTTTTTTTAAAGAAATGAATTTGATTTCATTTTCCTTGCCCAGTTTTCAAATAGTCATTAAAAATTAAACAACACTGGGAAAAGCCTTTTGTGATTATAGCCTTCATTCTCCTGCAACAAACTAGATCTATAAATTTACGTACCATTGTAGATGTAAATTACAAAATTTATATTCAACTATATTAAAACATCTATTCCAAAAATGATTACCAGTTGTGAAAAGCAGACAGGCTTATCACTTGCTGTCAGTTGTTCATGTCTAGTTAAGCAATAATGTGCTAAAACTGCTCTTTTGTTTTGTGTAAGAATTTTGGCAATAGAAGAAATGAACACTCGGTTAATAAAAACTCAGGCTGCTTTTTGCTTTGATGGAGGAAGCAGCTGCCTGTTTTCATTTGCTGCAGAGCAGCAAAACCCATCAATATAATAAGCAGCTTAGATGCATCCATCCACAGCATCTGTAAGGATATAGGGCTATTCGCTCAAAACCAATCCCTGGTTTAATTTTAACAAAGATGTGTCTGACATATTTGAAAATGCATTATAATAGGTTTTGAAACATGAACAATTTCTCTTTCTTTTAAATACTTTTTACAGATTTGAAAGGTTAATATATGTAGCTGAATGATGGCAATGATAAAAACCAGTCCAAACTGTGAGGCCACCCTAAAACAACGGCAGTGAAGAGAGCAAATCGACTGGCAGCTATTTGGTTCCCTTCAAAGGAGAAATAATGCATTTGAATGTGATTTCATTCATTTATTCATCCAAACAAATATTTACTGAATCCTCACCATATATTGCACTGGGCGAGACACTAAGACCACAGCCCCTACTCTCAAGGAGTTCACTCTTCAAGGGAAAAGACGAACACAAAAACGTCAGTAAAACAATATGGTAAGCACAGTGATACAGATACACATTTTTATATTCGCCTTTTATTGTAAAAACTCAAATGGGCATACAACAGTGGAAACCATTTAACATAAAAATTAAAAATCAAATACTGTCTTGTCTATTATACAGTCACACACTTCATTAGACATACCTTTAAGAAAAGACGATCTGATAAAAAAATTGAATTATGTTGAAACACATGTCAAACTGTTTACTAGTGTAGCCAAGAATTATCACACATTGGAGAGAAAGTTTTAAGATTTTAAGTTTTGTTTGGACAGCCTCTAATTTTACAGTAACCATTAGACACTTTTACATGATCAGGAATACACCACACAGCAAGCTTAATAGAAAATACAAACTTTAATGCAACTTACAATGTGATACAGTATGTTTTGGCTAGTAAACATGCTAAGGGATTATTTTATTTTAGTGTTGGGTGGCAGTCCAAGAAGTCAGCTAATTTAAAATTCTCCTGTCTTCCTGACTCAACATCGGATAAGTGAGCATTTCAGCCTGATCAACTAGTGACCTGTCCGGTGGTATACATGAGCATAGGGTTAGTCATCAGCTTCTCAGGATATCAAATTTAAATCAGCATTCATTTCCAGAAAGATTAAGAAATATAGCATTGAGGACTTTCTTATTCAAACATGTTCATGGCAAAGCCCATATACATGGTTGGGTTTTTTTCTTTAAATAAGCTTTTTATTTTGGAATAATTTTAGATTTACAGAAAAGTTGCAAAGATGGTAGAGAGTTCCTAGCTTTCACTGTTAACATCTTACACTTCTCAAAACTAAGAAACTGACATTAGTTTATGACTATGAACTAAACTAAAGGGTTTGTTTTTTAATAGAAGAGTCACTATTCAGATGAGTTGATGAAGGTATCTGTCAGAAAGTCATAACTTGAATTTAAAGGACAATACTATCATCTATCATAGATTGCTGTCCCTTAATTTTATTCCATCTTCTTAAGTTACTCTAAGAAATTCATATCAGATTCAAGAGTTAAAACAGGACACAAAATATATATACCGCAGAGTTAAAAAAAATAAATCTGACCTCATCAAAAGAACTGTGTAGCCAGGTGAAGCCTTGGTTCCCCATTCCATTGTTGAAACGGGCAGAATATTATTTCTAAGTCATTATTCACATAGAAATCCTGATTGCCCCTATTCAATTAATACTTTCATATCCCAGTGTGATATGGACCTTGTAACCAATCTTGTGGCAGCATGAGTTAAGAACCACAAAGAAGTCAGAGGTCATTATTTCCCCCCCATTGAGAATGTTTATAAAGCATTCACTATGTTCCCTCTCGTCTCTGGCCTGCTTTCTTCCCTTGTCTGCTGCACTGGTTTAATGGCTGAGCACAATGCTTCCAGAATCCTGCAGAGATTCATGGGCTTTGTACCGGTTAAATGGTGGTCTCTCCAAGAGCAAGTTGGAAAAGACACCTTTGGGGGAGATTCCTCTAGCTATAACTGGTGGTCAAACCTTGGTGCCTGGTGTTTGGGTGAATACTCCCTCTCCAGCCCCAATGTACTGTAAGCTGAAAGAACTCCCTCCCTTCACTTTGCCCATTGCTTTCTCCCTCGCTTGATTCCTTCAGTTTCCCCCGTCCATCTCATCTTCTCTCCTTCTTTTCACATTCATCCTCACCCGTTTTAGTGACCACTTTTTCTGTTTGAAAGAATTCATAATAGAAGAGCAAACCTTTCTTTTAAAAAGCAAAAATTAATCATACTTTGATAAAGAAAACTTGCTGATATCACCATCAAAGTTTCATTAAAATACTTTGATCTCTTTCTTTATGTTGTCTTTGAACATAAACTGCTTGAGGACAGGGACCTCATTGTTTTCTTCTCCGGGGCATGTTTACACGATGCGCATGAAGTCATAATGTATTCACAGAGAACAGCAACAAATTGTTCTAAACCTAGAACTCACAGCTATAAAAAATGAATCCCTCTTCTTTTGCAAGATCCATTTCCTGAACTTTATATGCTGTCTCTACTCCGACCGGATTCTACCTATAAATGCAATCACAGGTCAGTTCTTGTGTGGATAAGTTTCTAATTGCACTCAATCCACTTTCACTGGCTTTCTTATCTACATCCACAATCTGTAGACCTGGCAGGACAATTATCACCAGTAGACAGGATAGATCCTCCAGGGAGTAGGCTTGCCCTGGGCCTGAAAGGTACATGCTTACCAGTTTCCAGGCCAGCAACATGGAAGAATCCACATTCAATAGGCCATCTTTCTCTAAATCAATCCTTTTGCTTCGTTCAGCAGAGCCCATGTCATGGGTGCTCTGGGGCTTATCTGTGGATATCTACAAACATGCAGGTCTCTAATCATAGGAGCCTGGAATGAGTCCCAGAACGGGCCCTTTAAGTGACTTGAGAGAGAGAAAATGATTCTCTGTCTGGCTTTTCTGTCTGGCTTTTTTTTTTTTTGTCTCCTTCTCTTGGCTATGATAAAATTTATAACCTTAACCCATATAGAAAATTGTTTTCTCTTAGAATCACAACTCCTCAAGAAATGTTTTCAAAATACACTATTTAAACCAAACTATTGCTCTGAACTTGACACCACAATTATCTTTCTGTTGGGAAAAATACAAAAATTCTAGAGCTGTTATATTGTTATCAGCCCTTTCACACCAGGACACACGAGTGTTCTTAAGTTAAGATCAAAGTGCACAGGCTGAGTTGCTGAGAATGGAGAAGTCATCACGATCTCTATGGATTCATGCTGGACTTCTCAGGACAGAAAACAGATTTCCTTCTCTCTCCAGCAGTAAAGAGTTCATGTTATTGTGAACTCCATCATTTCTCCTCCTTGGCCCCACCCTCAACAAATGACTGAAACAATGGCTTCAAGCCCAGAACTTTGTATTTAGGCTAGAATGTTTCTCATCTATGTATGCTGCCCAACAGCACTGAAGAGATTTTGGCTGAGCAAATACTATGGTGGAAGTTGACATTCATACCATTAGTGACATGAGAAAACAATAGCCTTTTGGAAGAATATGAAATAGTGTTTACTTATCACGAGAGTAATTTGTTACTATTTTTCCTAGGTGCTTCAGAGACATTGCAATTTATGAAGTAAGGTCTAAAGGATCCAGGGGCTTGCTTAGCACAAGAGGCTAGCTAGTTGATGGCCGAGTTTGGGCTAGAATCTCAGTTCCCTAATATCTCACTACGGTTCTCCTTTCAGAGTATGAGACTTGAACTACAGTGTGGGAAAGACATGATCTGAGTTTCCATCTTGTGGAGAGATTTTTACCTTCCAGGTGGAAATCAATGTTTGAAGAAATGAAACATACTCATAACAATTTCAACATATTCACAGATGCTTAGCAATAAAATTTAAGTCATTTTTTGTTTCTATTTCTCAATAAACAGTTTTGTAAAAACGCTGCCTCCTTTCCATGCTCCCCAACACACTGGCTGGTGGAGGAGGCTACAGATACATTCAGCTGCAGCTTACCTAATATCAGAATCTCTGAATCAAGGCCAGGAAGCAACATACAATCTTTAGAAATAAGTGACCCCCTTCTCCAGAATTATAATGATTGTGTGCCTTGCTTTATATAATTGGGCTTCTGTTTGTTTTCAGGAAATTTATCATCTACATCGTCATTAGTCTTATTTATTCAAATGTCTACATGTAATTTGTCTTGCAATTAAGAGTTTGTGGCAGATTCCAACAATTCTTTTGATTACCAGCATTACGGTCATAATAAAAGAGTAATTTTATTTTACATTGTTGTGTCTTGGGAGGGAGAATCATGTACACACACAACAGTTTTCACACACAACAGTGTTGAGAAATGTAATTTTCTGTGTATTCTCTTCTAAGAATATTTTCAACGTTTTTGGATTGTCTCCGCACTCAGGAACGGGATTGAAATCTCCACTTTGGTATTTATCTGAGGCTGCGATAGCTCGGTCGTCTGCCGCCAAATGCCAAGATAGGGGGGAATCTCATCATCCAGAGACCAGCTGCATGATGGGCAGTTAATAGATATATCAAACCTTAGGATATATGCTAAGCTGAAGAGATGATTGGTTGGTTGATACACTGATTGATTAGCATAGGGAGAATGGGTTTCTCTTGACAACCTAAGATTATGCTTCAGCTAAGCTCAAATTGCTTACACCTCTTCTATTGGGTTTAAAATTACAGTCCTGTCATCTAAAATCTCTCTTCAATGAAATTTTTACCATATATAAAAATTAAAGGGAAAAAGAAAGTAGGAGCACTGGATAAGAGTAAATGGAGTAGATACATTTCATGCTACTGTTGTTGATTCCACTAGGAAAAGTTGATATGTAAATCCCCTTGAAGAATGTTACACATTTCATAAACGATTACTGAATATTATACAATAATTCAGGGGAAAAAGTTCAGTGTATTTAAGTCAGTGAACACGTATTTTCAAATACATTACCGTTAGATCTCCTCTATATAAAAAAGGGAATTAAAGGAAAGCCCTCTATTAATCAGGTTTACTCTCTAAGGCACATAGACACCATCTTTGGACTTTTAATATTTTTAACTGCTGGCATGCCTTTCAGGGGCAGAGAAAAAAAGGGCAGACTTATCGAGACTGCGGATTAGCTTTGTATTTGAAGCTGCTTAACGCAAGTAGTAACTTCTTTAATTAGCAGTAACGATTCTAAAGACAGTCACATGTACATCTTGAAATATTTTAATATTGTGCCTGTTTCCCACGCATGCAGAATCAGATATGCTTTAAAATGAAATAAAGCCAGCTGAATGAAGGAAACATAACCCTGTTCTATCAAACTCTAAACTGATATTTAAGTGGTATTGAATAAAATCATCAAGACTTTGCACAAAGGGCCAACATTTAGGGCTCTATCAACATCTGATTGTCTTAGTTTACAATAAATTCATTAAGCATAAGGTTGGTTTATGATGTCCTGTTTAAAGATTCAATCTCGTTTTACTCCAAATTATCAGAGGCTGGCTAAAGAAAGGACCTTGCTCTTGCTTCCTCCTCCCCCATTCCCCTCCCCCTCCAAGAAAAAAAAAAGCTGGTAAGCTTTAATTCAGCACTTTGAAGAACACCCCTCCTCTGCCTGAGCAAATAAGGATTTGGTTGCCGAATCACACTGGATAAGTGGTTCATTGAGAATGTTAAAATCTGCATTAATAAATAGGACTGGGCTTCTCGGATTTTCCCCCTTCCTATCAGCTATGAGCGGTAGGGGATCAGCTGCGACTAAAATCCCCAGCTGAACAACCCCACATACAACTCAGTGAGCAGACTTAAAACAAGGCCATTTATTGGTGACTGTTATGCAAACAAAGCGTCCAAGTCTTAGAAACAGATGTCAACTGAAGCATATGCTTACTGTAAACTGGAATTTGATTCTCTTTATAAAAATAGACATAAATGGGCCTTCAGAAAGTAGACTGCCTCTTGTTGTCTACCCCTCCTAACTTGATTCAGCCTAAAGCTTTTAAAGAGATGAATAGACTGATATGTGAGGGCAAAAGAATAAGAGTTAAAAAAAATTAAATTGGAAATAAATGATAACATGTTGGAGCAGTTCCCAGAAGCAATTTTACAGATTTTTCTCTAAAAACACAAGACAGGAAGTTAAAAGCTTAGTGCAGGTCACCAATGGCATGTCGAGTTATCATTTCCTACCACTTAGGGTGGAAAAGAAACTGCACATTCGGGTGGCAAGTTTACTAGCGCGTACTTTTTACCCTCCTCTCTCTGTCTTTCTCTCTCCCTTACCTCTTCTCACATCTTGATGTCTTTTAAATGTCACTTATTTTACATGAGGCAGTTGGTGGAGACATGAGTCAACAGCAATCAGAACCATTATCCCCTGCAGCGAGTCCTGGTCTTAATGCATTGTGACACCTTTGCTGGCCAGCCACCGATTTACCTTTCTGCTTCTTAGGGAATTAAGTGGCATCATGTGAAAATGGTTGTGATATGAACAGCATGGGCATAACTGGTATTAAATTTACCTCTCAGCCTAAGTGAATTTTCCTCACATGTGACTAATCAAAATGAAAGCCTGTGGACCCAGGCTGCGCTGGCCGGCACTTCCCCACCCCTGGGACCAGGGCTATTTTGTTTTATCTCTTTGTACAAGCTGGCAGAAGTTTAAAGTGAAGGGGATAATCCAGTGCTGGTGTCTTTATGAAATAACATCCTTACATGAAGAGGCTTTTAACTGTCTGTCGCTGTCCTCTCAAAAAAAGAGTGTGACAATCTCATTTTGCTGAGCACACTCCCATGAAAAGGGAAAATAACAGCCATGGCCGCCATGGCTAGCACTGACCTTACATGATCTATTATCCACTAAACACTTTAAAAGTCAGTTTTACATACACTGCGGGGGGCTATGAGGGAACTATCACAATCATTTTCACTTTAGTGAATTTGCCATCTATTGGAAGTCCGTCACTTGATATCCCAACACATCCAGCTAGTGTCACAGTATCATGCAAAAGAAAACACCGCTGATTAAAAGATGCCAAGCACAGACACACTGGCACCCTGCTATTTCAGACATTTGCTAGAAGTAATGGCAGCAGTGGAATGGTTTGGTGTGAACTTTCTTCAAACTTAAACATAAGAAAAAGAACAATCAAAAGCGAAGTCCTTCACATTTTTAGAAGTGCTTGACATTCCTTCAAAAATATGTTTTACTAACCACTTAGCGGAGATCAGTAGGTGCCAAAGGAAGTGCAGGCAGAGCAATTATCATCCTGCACAGTCAGCCTGATGCTTATTCACAGACAAGAGTGGCTTGCATTCTGCTATGAACCAACTGTGCATGTTGCTGATAATAGAGCAGAGGTATTGCTAAATTGGTACTGAAATAGCACACCTCGTTTACTTCCAGCAACTTATTTGTGGAAGGCAATGAAGGCTGGAATATTTTCTCATAACTATGAGAATACTCAACTCATTGTTAACATTAAAATTAGTTTTCTGACATGGCGCAGGCTATGCATTTACTTTTCCTTAAATAGGAACTTCCGTGCCTAGGGTATAACGTTAATGGCATTTCTTTCCCCTCGTGGATGATGCACTGCTTCATTAATAAACCATCTAGAAGCCTGGCTAGTAATCAAATTCTTAGTCACCTTACAGTTCTCCACTCAGAAGTTCAAAGACTGTTTCCCTTCATTTTGGTAATGCATTTATTCCTGAACCCTTCACTCGGAGGCAAGTACTCAGAGTGGGAAGAAAACGAGGGCAGAGATGCCTGAGAGGATGGCTGCAGCCAAATATCAAATATAATAATTGCTAAATTTTGAGCCACATTTATAAAATTTAATGTCACTATGTTGAGGTGCTGGGCAGGGGCAAAAGAGAATAGGCAAATAAATGGTTACAGTATTCTGAAAGAATTGATTCACCCACAGCCCTCAAAACGCTGGCGTTTGACTTTCTGAGTTAATACTTTCATCCTGAACGCCACGACTCAACTCTAACAGTCAGCTTAGAGGAATCCAGGATGGTTTATTCAAAAGAGTTTGGGGAATGAGATTCATAAAAGAGCAGAAAGAGGATTCTGTTAAAGTTCTTTTGGAACCAAACCGACCTAAAAATCAGCCTGCTACTGGGTTCCTGGGGATTTCAACTCAATGTAGGGAGAAGAGAACCAAAATTCTCAAGTAGAATAGGAGAAAAATAGGATTTGGGGAAAGACAGTTAATTATGTTTAAAGTTTCGCTCTTGTTGCCCAGGCTGGAGAGCAATGGCGCAATCTCGGCTCACCGCAACCTCTGCCTCCCATGTTCAAGCGATTCTTCTGCCTCAGCCTCCCGAGTAGCTGGGATTACAGGCATGTGCCACCACGCCCAGCTAATTTTATATTTGTAGTAGAGACGGGGGTTTCTCCATGTTGGTCAGGCTGGTCTTGAACTCCTGACCTCAGGTGATCCGCCCGCCTCAGCCTCCCAGAGTGCTGGGATTACAGGCATGAGCCACTGCACCTGGCCGAGACAGTTAATTATGAATAAAGTAAAGTGAGTAGCAGAGTCTGCCATTTTTACAAAATATGTACACGGAATACCAGAGGCTCCTATTTTCAGGACTCATAAGAGACAGTCTGAGAAAAGATGAGAAGGAAGGCTATCAGGAGAAGAAAACACTCAGAAGACAACATTCAAACATTCACAATTTCAGTCTTACTCATGAGAGAAAAATAAAACAAGCACAAAACATAAGAAGATGTGGCTTGTGAATTGCCAAGTTCCCCATGGAGTAGTATCATCTGTTTTTTGCTGAGTAAAACCTGCTGTAAGGAAGAAAAATATAAATATCAAGCAATCGGTCTTTAGAATTTGATTATGCACTTCAGGAATAAGGCAGGAGTAATGAATTCAACCCAAGCATTTGGATAGATTGACCATTTTAGATATGCCTGAACCATTAGCTTGAAGCTGGAGTGTGTACCAAGTGTGGTCATGCTGTTCACTGATGAGTGAGCAGTCTCGTGAACTCAGGTAGACTCTGCAGCAATCTCAGTGAATACACAGTCAAATTTAGAGAATTATAGACATGGCTGGACCTGAATGTCTAACACAAGATGAAGAACTAGCATTGTCCCCATTCACTACCTATTTACTTAACATTTCAAAATGTTAAAGGAAAGAATTTATCTGAAGTACACTGTCACAAGTACTTTTTTCATGCCTAGTCATTATGAAAATTTTTCTTCAAGCTACTCATAAAGATTGGGGTTTTGTTGTTATTGCTTTTGCTGCTAATGGGTTTTTGGAAGCCAGCAACCCAGCTAGGTAAGAAACACAGTTACTTTAGGATCCGTACATGGAATCCTATCTCCAGTGCGGCTGGATGTGGCCTGGCTACTCTGGACAGCTCCCTGGAGTTCAGATTGTGGATGAGGAAGTTGGGATTTAATTGCTTGCATGCCCTTACTCCGTGAACTGAAGGCAATCTTCTACCCAGGTGTCCCTTCTGCTGAAAATGCACAAGTTTGCCTATGTTCTTGCAAAATAGTACTTCGGGGTGGCAGTGGAGGGGCAGGGGAAGAGATGTTTGCTGACTCCACTTATCCCAGTTAAAACTCCTGGCACACCCAAAGTTAGAAATAAGCTCATGCTGCCTCTCCATAATCCCTCCAACTGCTCTTAATCATGGAAATGCTACTCCACTGACTTTATAGCAGTCCTTTAAAAAATAAGGTTGGGCTAATCATGGAAATGCTACTCCACTGACTTTATAGCAGTCCTTTAAAAAATAAGGTTGGGCTCAATAAATTTTGCAGGTCACAAGTGTTATTTGTAAGACAATTCTGATAAAGCAGTTTAGGAGATGAAAATTCCCTTCAAGATTGTTGAAACACAAATATAAAGGGTCAACACAGTCATTGTACTCTGATTGGTATACAGAATCAACTACATTGTAATATAAAACATAATACTAAAATATAGTGGTTTGTTTCCTGCAGAGAATTCTGAGACAGAGAAAAAAAAATCCTTATGAGGGAAGAAGGCTAGTGAATTAGAAGCAGGAAGACAGATTTTTTATTTTTTTTAAAAAAAGAACAAAGAATTGCCATTTATTTAGTATCTAATAAATGTTGGGCACTGTGCTGAACTATTCATAAATACTATTTCATTTAACGATCAATATACCTTGCACATTAGGTTCTCTCCCTCAGATTAGGAAACTGAGGCTCAGTGAGGTCAGGTGACTAGCCAAACACATTCCGTCATCTCCATGCCAGTGAATGGCTGGGCTGCGAAGCTCTTAGACCCACCAGACTGTAGGACCTCTTCTGCAGGCACAGCAAGGCTGGAATGGGCATGAAGAGGATTAGGGAGACACAGCTGACAGGATTGACTTTAGGATTTACGAAATTTGCGAGACGTGGAGAAGAGGCTCAACGATGACTCACAGATTTAGTATCCAGATGACTGGGAAATGTGTGGTGTCATTAACAACAACAGGGGTGTGAGAAACTCAAGCCTGTTTTGAGGACCATATCAGATGATGATGCACTTTTTTTTATATATATAGTGAGTCAAAAGCAATAGGGGAATATTCTGGTTGGATCTACTGGAAATATGGAACTAGATTCAGTACCAAGGGTAAATTTGGGATATACATTTAAGGAACACCCACATGGATGGAGATTAAAATTTAAAATATGGGAGCAGATCAGCTAAGGGGGCGTGGAAAGTGAGGGAGAGAGACAGAGAGAGAGAGAGAGAGGAAATAAGACTAAGGATAGAATTTAGAAGAATGCTTCCCCATAGGGAAAAGCCGTGCAACCTCAATAAGTTTACTTCATTATTCTGAGCCACAGTTTCACCATTTATATGGGGATGATTGAAAATTGAGTGGATAAACAAATTTGCAATGGAATATTATTTGGCCTTAAAAAGTTATGGATGAACCATGGGGACATTAGGCTAACTAAAACAAGCCAGTCACAAAAAAGACAAATACTGTAAGATTTTACTTATTTGAGGTACCCTGTGTAGCCAAATTCACAAAGAAAGAAAGTAGAATGGTGGTTGCCAGTGACTAGGGGAGGGGAGAATGGAGAGCTATTATTTAACGGGTACAGAATTTCGGCTTGGGAAGATGAAAAGAATTCTGGAAATTGATGATGGTAATGGTTGCACAATGATGTGAATGTAGTTAATACCATTGAACTGTACACTTAAAATGATGAAAATGATAAATTTTACATTATGTGTATTTTACCACAATTAAACAAACAATTTTTAAAATGGAGATAAGAATATCTATGTCCTAGGGTTGATATGAGAATAAAAGATGTTTGAAAACTTGGCACAATAGCTGACATGTAATTTGTCTTGCATATCAGTAAATATTAGTTTCTTTTCCTCTCTTACCAGAAAGGAAGAAGGAAAGGAAAGAAGGAAAACAGGGAGGGTGTGAGGAGTAATAAGAGAAAGAAGAAGAAAACCAGAAAGGTAAAATGTCACAGAAGTCACAAAAGGGCATAGTTCTACAGAAGGGGCAGGCCAACCATGTGAAAGACTTCAGAGATGGAGGAAAATAAAGGTTCCGGAATCTGACAATTAAGAATTATTAATAGCTTCTGAAAGAGCTTCGTTTGAGTGCTGAAACCATAAGAGTTTAAGGGAATAAAAAATAATCAGCCATCAAGTTGAAGAGGCAAGGAACACAGACTTCTTTCCAAGAGGTTAGGGGATACAGAAAGAGAAAGACAGGAGAGAATTAAGGGAATGGAGAGTAAGGGAAGATTCTCGTACTATCACTTGCTGGCTTGCTTTTTTTTTTTCTTAAGGTTGGTAAATCCTGAGCATGTTTGTAAACAGAAAAGAAGAAATTCATGGAGAGGGAAAGGTAAAAGATGCAACAGATAGAGAATAGGATCAAGACCACAGGTGGAGGATTTAATTTAAGAAATGAGGGAGTCACACCTTATTCAGGATGGGAGAGAGGAGGAGAAGACTGATAGTTTTGTGTGTGTTTTTTTTCCTTGTGGGGGAAGAAATCATTACATGCCAAGAATGAGAGGCTATTAGCAGGGTAGAGAAACAACAAAGCTGTATAATCAACTCTTAATTATCAGCATTTTGGTTTATCAGCTTCAAATCTTGCTTTCAAGCAAGTTAGCACTTACTCAGCTTAATTACTTGCTTTGTTAGCATTTCAAACTCAATGTAATATAACTTTGTATGTGGCCTGCAGCCCAGCAGGGTAGCATTTTGACACCTGAACACTTAACCACTTCCGTTATTCTGAGAAAAGATTTACAGTAGGGCACTTTGGTTGAGGTTGGGGGCTTCACAGCAGTCTGAGAGACAAGCAGTTAAGCTTTCCAGGTGTTACTGAGTGTTTTCATTGTATGGAGGCATTACTTTGTTTGCAGTGATTTCTCAGATCAGATACATCTTTTTCTTCAGTCATTTGTTTAACATTTATAGAACACCAGCTATGTGCCAGAGACTGTGCTCTAGGCTTTGTATACTAAGACGGTCCCTGCAGTCAAGATGCTGATAGTTTAGAGGAGGAGACACATGGGTAAACAGATTGTTATAATACAAAGGGGCAAGTGCATAATATCAAAATGCAAATGGAAATAACCAAGTATAAATCGCAGGGGGGTTGCATACTCTTTTGGATGATCAACCTTTCCTTCTTACGTCATTCAAACAATGAGTTGACTACTATATTCTGGTTGACTCTTACATATGGTATGACGAAGTAATGAGGTATCCTGATAAATCCAGGACAGGAACCTCAAATTTAGTGAGCCCCATGTCTGTCAAATTTAGTGAGCCCTGTCAGACACTGAGTGATTCCACATAGCCTTTCATTACGGGGAAAATTAAGCAAAGTTATTTTTTCTTTAGGTAACACTGGAGGTTTTGCTGCAAGAAAATAGCAAACATGATTGTAGCTATATTTTTTCAGGTAGCTGTTCTTATAAACAGACATTTCATAACTACTAATCAAAATAAGTCAATGCCTTGGTTATCTGTAATTTTCTCTTATAACAACTTTAGACACTGGAACAGCACTGAAATGAAGAGTAATGATCTTAATTGTGTATTTCTTGGTAGATGACAGAGTTCCTCCATATATATGATTTTGTTTGATTTTTTAAAATCGGCACTATAGGCAAAGGAAGAAACTTTGGGGCAACGAATGGTTTAAAAAAAAAAACATAGGCTGGGCTAAGTGGCTCATGCTTGTAGTCCAGACATTTTGGGGAGCCAGGATGGGAGGATTGCTAGAAACCAGGAGTCTGAAACCACCCCAATCAATATAAGGACACCCCATCTCTACAAAAATTTCAAAAAATTAGCTGGGTATGGTGGCAGGTACCTGTGGGCCCAGCTACTTGGGAGGCTCATCAAGAAGGAGATTTGCTGTGAAGGGCAGTTGCCGGGCTAACCTGGTATGAAATGAGGTGTCTGAAAAGACTGTTCAGGTGTGCTGGGCTGTCTGTTCCCACCCTGAAGAAGTATTTAATCTTTCCCAATTTCTCTGTAACTTATGCTGTCACTTTCTCACATCAATGTTGAAATCTTCACTTCTCTTTCCAACCATCTCCCTCGTTTGTCCTCCGGTCTTCGTATCTTCTTCCCCCTTTCCTTCATGTTTACTTTGCTTGGCTCCTTTATTTGTCATTTTCTCATGTTTCTAGGTTTTGCAGCAAGTGCCTTGGTTTAGGTAGCTACCGATACCAAATGAGAACCCCTCTTTTCCTTTTGATAAGCAAGCCAAGCAATCACACTGGTCAGGGATAATGTTTAAATCTTTGGGTACATAGGTATTTTCTTTTCTTCTTCTTTTTTTTAAACAGGGTCTCATTCTGTCACTCAGCTGGAGTGCAGTGGCGTGCAATCACGGCTCATCATAGCCTTGACCTCTGAAGCTCAAGTGATCCTCCCACCTCAGCCTCCCAAGTAGCTGGGCCCACAGGTACCTGCCACCATACCCAGCTAATTTTTTGAAATTTTTGTAGAGATGGGGTGTCCTTATATTGATTGGGGTGGTTTCAAACTCCTGGTTTCTAGCAATCCTCCCATCCTGGCTTCCCAAAATGTCTGGAATACAAGCATGAGCCACTTAGCCCAGCCTATGTTTTTTTTTAAACCATTCATTGCCCCAAAGTTTCTTCCTTTGCCCATAGTGCCAATTTAAAAAAATTAAACAAAATCATGTATATGGAGGAACTCTGTCATCTACCAAGAAATACACAATTAAGATCATTACTCTTCATTTCAGTGCTGTTTCAGTATCTAAAGTTGTTGTAAGAGAAAATTACAGATAACCAAGGCATTGACTTATTTTGATTAGTAGTTATGAAATGTCTGTTTATAAGAGCAGCTACCTAAAAAAATATAGCTACAAATAGAATTCATCTAACCCTCAAACTAATATGCTGTCATTGCTTAGGCTTTTTTTTCTTTCTTTCTCTCTCTCTTTCTCTTTCTTTCTCTCTCTCCCTTCCTTCCTCTCTCGCTCTCTCTCTCTCTTTCCCTCTTTCTTTTTTTGACAGAGTTTCACTCTTGTTGCCCAGACTGGAGTGCAATGGCATGATCTCAGCTCACTGCAACCTGCAGAGGGGTTCAAGCAGTTCTCCTGCCTCAGCCTCCCAAGTAGCTGGGATTACAGGCATGTACCACCATGCCCAGCTAATTTTGTATTTTTAGTAGAGACGGGGTTTCTGCATGTTGGTCAGGCTGGTCTCGAACTCCCGACCTCAGGTGATCCACCTGCCTCAGCCTCTCAAAGTGCTGGGATTACAGGTGTGAGCCACCACGCCTGGCCAGGCTTTTTTATTTTTTGGATGATTCATAGGATACTTGTACATCTTACAGTACTTCAGGGTTGCTGGTATTTATCTCAACTAAGACAAAACTAGAAATGTACAAAAATGCCTGGTACCCAGAGCTTGTTTGATATCTAGTAAATAAGCAACTCTGAGTTTCTGAAATTGGGAAGCAGGCAGACACAAAGCTCTTTACACTCCTGAGGCATATTCTCTGGCTGTGTCATGGTGTTCCCGTTGAATGAATAGGTGTTCTGCTCATGTAGAAAGAGACTGAACTGGAGAAGGTCCCTAAATGCAACTAAAAAGGAGCAGTGGCCTAATGGTACAAATGGTTGTCTTGTTCTGCAAAAGTAAATTCAAGAGGGGCTCAGCAAATGTCAAACTAAGAGCAGCTGAAAAAAAGGAAACCCACAAAATTATTTACTATTTTAGCCACGAAAACTAGAAAAGTGCCATTTCAAATTGAAATTGTAAAAAGCTCTACTCACTTCACTTGGGAGCTGCATTCAGTTCGGGCAGGTTGTTCTAAGAGTGGAATGCACTCTTCCCGAATAAGTATGTATTGCTGCCATTCAGCAGACCTCCTTGCTAGTCTGCAAGCAGCTATCTCCCCATTATACATCCAAAGAGTAATCAGGGTGAAAAGGACAGTCAGTGTAAGAGGAAATAATTGCAGCTTAAACTACTCTTACTCATTAAGAAGCAAGACTATTTGGGGGAGTGAGGCGGGTGGGGAGGGTCAGGGAGAATGGTATTGAGTTTTCATCATCCTGTCAGGGCAGGTCAAGTTTTAGCTCTAGCAATTTTGGCATGATTTTCTATAATCGCATTACAGTTAAAAGTATATTAATCACAGTAACTACCACCATCCTATGGTGAGAGTAATACTTGCAGGAAGGGCAGGAAAAGAATCTGAAGTGTGTCCTGGGGTCTGCTTCCATGTGTTTGCTGGAGCTGCCCTTTGTCTTGGAGAAATGTGGTTGAGAATCGGTTTAAAAAAAAAAATCATGAAAATACAATACCCTTCTTTAGCTGGAAACAAAGAGAAATATATGAAAAAAAAAAGAAAAAAAGAAATGGAGAAGATTAAAAGAGCTTGGGGGGGGTTGAAATTTAAAAGGCCCAAACCAGCTGACAATATTTCACACCAAAAAAAAAATCCCTGAAAATTCATGTAAGGCGTGAGATGTCTCTACATCAGAGGTTCTCAACCAGAGGAGGTTTTGCCCTCAAAGGACATTTGGGGGTGGCCACACTGGGTGAGGGTGGAGTGTCACTGGCATGGTGAGCGGAGGCCACTGCTGCTGCTGAGCACCCTCAGTACACTGGGCAGGCCCAGACAACAAAGAGACATCTGCCCAGAAGGCCAACAGTGTCACTGCTGGAAAACCTGGCTCTAAATAAACTACAAGGAAGGTTTAAATATTGTAATTTAATTTTTACAGTGTATTCCTGTTACCCATCTGAGGCTTTATTATTAAGATGTTTGAGGTTATTATTCATGTCCCAGAAAAATACATGGGTGTCAAAAATAGGACTGGGGAATAGGGGGATTAACTGATGAGAGGAATGTAGATCTGAAGCGTAATTTTGAAGGAAAAAGGGGGTAGGGTTTTTGGGCAGGAGACTGGGTACTGGAGCACGCCAGGACAATGAGTTTGATTCACGATTTAACATTGTATCAGAATAACTTCAGCACACATATACTCCTAAAGTAGACTATAAAGTCAGCTAATCAATAATACTAGGCCATTCTAAAAGCTACCTGTTAACTTTGAACAAAAAGGCAGCATTTATTAATATTGCAAGCATTCCTTAGACAACTAGCTATCTGTAGCTGGGATTGAGAAGGCCTGGTAAAAAGTCAATTAAGGTGATCCAGGGCCAAACATTCATAAGTCAAGAGCAGAAGAGGTGGACAATGTCTCAGGCAATAGAATGTAATCTCTAAGGAACCATGGAGAGAGGATTGGCTAAAGATGTTGAGAAGACAGACCTGGATGAGGCAGGGTTTCTTAAAGTGTGATTCCTGGATTAGCAGCATAACCTAGGAACTTACTAGAAATGCAAATTTTTAGGCTCCATCCCAGACCTACTGGGTTAGAAACTCTGGAGGTACGGTCCAGCAATCTGTGTTTTAAAATTTGTATTATTATTTTATTTACTTATTTTTTAGAGACAGGGTCTCGCTGCCACCCAGGCTGAAGTGCAGTGGCATGATCATAGCTGACTGCAGCCTCGAACACTGGGGCTCAAGTGATTCCCACCTCAGCCTCCTGAGTGGCTAGGACCACAGGTGCACTACCACACCAGCTAATTATTATTTTTTTTACAGATGAGGTCTCACTCTCTTGCCCAGTATGGAGTGCAGTGGTGCAATCACTGCACTCCAGTAATTTTTGTAGAGATGGGGTCTCCCTATATTGACCAGGCTGGTCTTGAACTCCTGGCCTCAAGTATTCCTCCTGTCTTAGCCTCCCAAAGTATTGGGATTATAAGTGTGAGTCACCACACCCAGCCCAGTCTGTGTTTTAATGAGCTCTCCAGGAACCTCATGGGATAGTTTGTATAAGTCAAAATGATCACATATAAGCAATTTCTTATAGTTCTGGAAATTTCCGTTCATTAAGGCACCATAACAATAGTAAACAGACCAACTAAAAACTGGAAGAAGATAACTGTAACACATAACTCATCAAGGGTTAGTATTCAGAATATATAAGAAATTCTTATGAATCAATAAGGAAAAGACAATTATCCCAGTAGAAAAATGGGCCAAAAATGCAAATAGGCATTTCACAACAGAGGAAACATGAAAGCCTATAATCATTGAAAAGTAGCTGATTAGTAAACAGGGAAATACAGATTAAAACCATAATAAGCCAGGCGCAGTGGCTCACATCTGTAATCCCAGCACTTTGGGAAGCTGATGTGAGCAGATCACTTGAGCCAGGAGTTCAAGAACAGCCTGGGCAACATGGTGAAACCCCGTTTCTATAAAAAATACAAAAATTAGCTAGATGTGGTAGTGGTGCATGCCTGTAGTCCCAGCTACTTGGGAAGCTGAGGTGGGAGGATCACCTAAGGCCAGGAGGTTGAGGCTGCAGTGAGCCAAGGTTGTGCCACTGCACTCCAGCCCGGGTGACAGAGTTAGACCCTGTCTGAAGAAAAAGAAAAGAAAAAAAAACCACAAAAAACCATAATGAGATGCCATTACTTAACTAACAGACTAGCAAAATTTTTAAAAGTCAGATAGTACCAAGTTTTGACAAACATATGGTGGAATGAGAACATTCATCCACTGCTTATATCAGTAGAAACTGATATAACACTTCAGAAGATAATTAGGTAACATCAAGTAAAGGCAACCCACTAATTCCACTCCTCAGCATATGCCCTACAGAAATTCTTGCACACATGTGCTAGGAGCCAAGTACAAGGATGTCCATAGTAGCTTTGTCTATAATAGCAAAAAATCCAGAAGTGACCCAAATGTTCATCAACAATACAATGGAAAAATAAACTGCAATATCATACAGTAGAATACGATACTGTAATGAAAATGAATGAATTACACATAATATGAATTTTTTAAAAATTTAAAGGCAAGCAACATAGCAAGTCACAGAAGAATATATAACAAGATTCCATATAAATAAGTCCAAAACATGCAAAACAAAAATATATTATTTAGGGATACATACATACATTGTAAAATTATTTTTTTTTAAAAACATGTGGGGGGTCAGATACAGTGTCTCATGCTTGTAATCCTAGCACTTTGGGAGGCCAAAGCAGGTGGATTTACTTGAGCTCAGGAGTTCAAGACCAGCCTGGCCAACATGGTGAAACCCCGCCTCTACTAAAATATAAAAAAAATTAGCCAGGCATGGTGGCAGGCACCCTAGTCCCAGCTACATGGGAGGCTGAGGCACAAGAGTTGCTTGAACCTGGGAGGCAGAGGTTGCAGTGAGCCAAGATTGCATCATTGTACTCCAGCCTGGGCAACAGAGCGAGACTCTAAAAAAGAGAGAGAGAGAGAGAGAAAGAGAGAGAGGAAGGAAGGGAGGGAGGGAGGGAGGGAAGAAGGAAGGGAAGGGAAGAGGGAAGGGAAGGGGAAAGAAAGAGAGAGAGAGAAAGAGAGATAGAAGAAAGAAAGAAAGAGAGAAGAAAGGGAGGCAAGTGAATGATGGCCAAAATTCAAGAGAGTGGTTACTTAAGCAGTGGAGGCAGGGACACACTCCTGGGAAAGGATGCACAAGGTGTTAAAAACATTGGTCATATTCTAATCACTACATATGCTGTCTTGTATGTGTAGTTCAAAAAAGTAAAGAAAAATAAGAGTGAGCTGGAGGTGAGGCAACAGAACAGTACAGACAATTGGAGGGATTTTGCTGTGAAAAAGAGCAGAGAAACAAGACAGCCTGGAGGGCACTGTGGCGTCAAGAGGGGTCTTGTCTTTCCTTTTCTGAAGATGAGTGATATTGCCACATGATTTTATGGTGATGGGAGTCAGTCAGCAGAGAGAGGAATTTGGTAATGAGGGGGAAAAGGGAATAATTTTAGAAGTAAAATACTTAAGCTGGTGAGGAGAGCTGGGGTCTGAAGCATAAGCAGAATGCCTAGCCTTAGAGAGGAAGAAGGGCGGTCCATTCATTCACTGTTACCAAAGGAAAGGAAGAGACATGACACAGACACAGGTGGACAGGTGGCTCTGGTGATGAGAAGATGAAGCAGTTCTAGTGCAATTGCTTCTATTTCCTCAATGCAACATCAGCCAGGTCATCAGCTGAGAATAACAGGAGAGGAGACAGCAGAGGTGTTTGATGAACAAATTTGTCAGGGAAATGTAGCAGGATTTCTCAAATGCTGATTTGAGATCTGTGGTCATAATTCAAACCAAAACCAGTCAGCATGGTTGACTGCCACAGTCGGCTGCTCAGGGACAGGCTCAGAGTTTAATTAGAGCTGGATTGTTGAAGTGAGGGAGGGAGGAGCATAGAGGCTGAGTGTCGAGGATGAATTACCTAGTGATGGGCATGGAATGTAAATAGAGAAGAAGAGAAATCAGAACCTGAGGCGGGCAGGGAGCAGGGAGTGATGGGCAATGAAAAATGTACAGGGTATTGGAGTGGAGGTCCAAAGTTCAACACTGTTGGAATGGAGCTATCCCAGTGCCTGAGCTGTAGAAAAAGAAGATGGGGGACCAGAGAACAGGAGGCTTGACCTGGAGATTTCAGAGGTAGTGTGGTTATTGGTGATGACAAGGTAGGGTATGACTGTGGGGGTAGGCAGCTAAGAGGGTGCACAGGAAAAGAACTATGGAGATAAAGTGGAGGAATAACCAACTAGGGATAGATGATCTACCTACGTGGATGTTGAAGACTTGGAGAATAATGACAAAGAGGAAGACAGTGAGCCAAGTTCTAAAATCTTCAGCAAATAAGAGGTAGTGTTAGCCCATCGCGGCGGCTCAAGCCTGTAATCCCAGCATTTTGGGAGGCTGAGGCGGGCGGATCACAGGGTCAAGAGATTGAGACCATCCTGGCCAACATGGTGAAACCCTGTCTCTATTAAAAATACAAAAAATTAGCTGGGCGTGGTGGCATGTGCCTGTAGTCCCAGCTACTCAGGAGGCTGAGGCAGGAGAATCGCTTGAACCAGGGAGGCGGAGGTTGCAGTGAGCCGAGATTCGCCATTGCACTCTGGCAACAGAGAGAGACTCCGTCTCCAAAAAAAAAAAAAAGAAAGAAAAAGAAAAAAAGAAGAGGGAGTGTCTTAGATGTTAGCAGATAATAGCAACTTGTGCTTCAGAGGGTCTACAGTTCTTGACATAGGAAAAATGTGTGAAGGTGGCAATGTGGAGCAGCAGTAGGAAAGATGAAAGAAACATCCTGCAGCAGCTTCGAGGGCAGCAGGGTCCTCAGGAGAGAGCTAGACGGGGATATCATCTGCTGGTGATAGATGTAAATCACGGGTGGATGGAGTGAGTCAACATAGTCCCTTATGGGAACATAGGAAATCAATCCGCTTAGTCAGGAGACTTTAGCTAGCCGCTCCTTAGGGAACCGTTGGATCCTCAAGCTCCCAGCGATGGGTGGTCTGCATTGGAGGCTCTCTTTCCAAGAACACATAAGCTAATACAAAGGTCTCTGGGGTTTTGCCTCCCCACAGCTAAAATGTCAATTTCAGAACATTTTATCAAATCTCTAGATGAGCATGCCTACATCTTTAGACTCAATAGATGCCCAGACTGTTGTACAAAGGTTTCAGGTTTGTAAGTGGAGAAGGTTTGGGGGTAGGCAAATTGGTTACTTCTCCTTCTCTATGGATTCTTAACAAATTAAGAACAGATACCAGGAGCCAAAAGGCTATCGAAACACAAGTTCAGTTTTATGACTAATAAAGTTGGACTAGAGAACGTGGTGGCTCCTCCTTCCTGAACTTAGACCTTGGGGTGTATCTGTCTACCCTGTCTGCAGGAGGAGACGTTAAGGATACCAGGCCGGGCTTAGACTGCTTATCACATTTTGGGGCCGAAGGGCCCGGTGGGCGGGGGTGCGGGTCTTGGACCTTTTCATCAAGCTGTGAAGAGACAGTGCAGTGGGAAAATGTTGATAAAGAAAAGCAGAATTTAGTTATGTTTCGGGTAAAGAACAATAGAAAGCCCAAAATTATGACAGTATTTATTTTTTAGAAAATCAATATGACTTGATGAAACTGTCTGAAATTCTGTTCAGAACCACTACCTCCCATCTCCCTATTCAGGTTGAACAACTTTTTCCTTCACACTTCATTCTTTCCTTATCTGTGCTTAAGTTATAAATGTAAATCTCTTAACCTCTCTCCAAAGATCAAACCTACATTTCCATCTGCCTGAGAAACAGCTCAATCTGGATGTATCTCTGAAGTTTCAATGCAAACTATTTAAAATCTCTCTTCTCCTAAATTCACATGACTTGCCTATTTCTTTCATTATCTCCATGTTTTCCCTAGTCGGCTTTAACTCTGAGTCAGTTTGACGGGTGAGTGATTTGGCCGCCTTTAAAGGACAAAATAGAATCACTTCTTCTGCAGCAGGTATTATGGGTGTATTCTCTCCATCCCCTGCTGCCAGCATTCTTACTCAAGTGCTCACATTGCCACAGTCTCCTGATTTGATGTCTGAACCCCAAATCAAACTGTAGCTCTGATCCTTGACTAATTAATTCACTCATTCAACAAACACTTATTGGGTATATAGATGTAAGACAATGTTAGGTACTGAACAAGACAGAAAGATGAGTACATCCCCCTTTTCACCTTTGGTATGCTTATAGGGCATATAAGAAATGTACCCAAATCACAGTAATACAATCAAGACAGGAGCACTGAGGGACAAATGCCTTAAAAGTCTGATAAACCAGGAAGTTCAGAAGTGGTCCAGCTATCACTGTCTGGTTCAAGGGCAATGATTTCCTAAATTAAAATCAAACTCCTTAATCTGAAACAAGGCCTCTACAATATGGTCTCAACATATTGGCTTCTGGCTGATCTTAAACCTCTCCCCTATACTATACTCTGGCCCAGGAGGTCTTAGCCCATGGCTGCACATTAAAACCTCTTTGAGGCCAGACATGGTGGCTCATGCCTATAATCCCAGCAATTTGGGAGGCCAAGGCGGGTGGATCACCTGAGGTCAGAAGTTCAAGACTAACATGGCCAACATGGTGAAATCCCGTCTCTACCAAAAATACAAAAATTAGCTAGGCATGGTGTTGGGCACCTGTAATCCCAGCTACTCGGGAGGCTGAGACAGGAGAATCGCTTCAACCTGGAGGTGGAGGTTACAGTGAGCTGAGATCGCACCACTGCATTCCAACCTGGGCGACAGAGCAAGACTCAGTCTCAAAAACAAAACAAAACAAGAAACCAAAAAGCCTGAGAACTTCTTCTTTTTAAAAATCAACAATGTTTAGGTCCCATCCTAGACCAACTATATCAGAATTCCTGGGGGGGGGGTAGTAATGAATAGCAGTATCTTTTAAAAGGCCCTCCAAGTATCTACTCTACAGCCAGAGCTGAGAATCACTGTGACCCACACTGAACCCCTGCCAGTCCCTTGCGTTCTGAAGGCTGTTTTCCATCTACTAGTATCTGCTCATTTTCTGTCTGTACTTTTTTTTTTTAAATCTCCTTTAAAATCCTTGCAGAAATTTAGGACACAGTTCCAATGTCACCTCTTCTTAAAACTTTCTCTGCACGGAGGAGGCAATCTCATGTGAATAACAATATCACTTTGTGCCTGCCTCTCTTGTTGTATTTGTCTTTATCTTTACATTCTAGCTTAATTTATGTATTTACTTCCTCTATTAAATTATAAACACCTTAGGGTTGTATTAATATTCATAGCACCTTATATACAGAAAGTGCTTAGTAAATGTCATGTGAATAAATTAATGAAATAAAAGCTGAGCCAATAATAGGACACTAATTACTGAACATGTCTATTACACATCTATTCTATGCCCAGCACTGAGCTAGCCCCTGTGGGTGACACCAAAGAAGGATTCCACATAGAGGAGACAATAGGATTTCTAACATTTATTAAAGACCTACTATGTTCCAAGCAATGTTAGATGCTACATCTTTGCTATTTCATTTAAGCCTCCTAACAAACCTATAAGGCATCATTAGCCTCATTTAGTAGATCATAAAATTATAGTCTTACAGAGGTTATATATTTTATCCAAGTTTACAGGGCAACTAAATCTATATTCAACCCTATGTCTCATTTCAGAACCCGAGTGCTTTCCACTCTGCTGCTTTTAATGAACAGATTATCATGAAACAATTATAATCCAATTGTTTAATTGAGATTAACTACTTATAGACTGACAAATTTAGAGAAAGCAGAGTTCAGGGGCTTTGCTGCAGTAATGACTTATACAACCTTCCCTGGCCACCCTACTTCCTTATCTCCCTGGACAATTTTTTTTTCTCCTTAGACTCATCACCATCTTGCTTACCATATATTTACCTTATTTACCTTCCCCCACAAGAATGTAAGCGTTATAAGGCAAGATTATATGTGTTTTACTCACTGCTGTACTCCCAGCACCTAAGAACAATGTTACCACATAGAAGGTGACCATTTGTTATATGAATGAATGGAAAGATTCACGAACAAGATGGTACCTTGAGAAACAAACAGAGTTTAGGAGGCTGAAGAGGGTGAACAATAAAATGTTATAGGCAAGTAAAACCCCATGAGAATAGGCATGAGGGCATGACTGACATGGGAGCCTCAGGGCAAAAGGACCAATCTAACAGCCATGCCACATCTGCGGGAAGGAGGAGAAAGGCTCACTGAATGTAAAGCTTATGAAAATGAACTTGAGTGCAGAATTATGAACTTTTAAAAAGTTATAGCTCTCTGATGTTCACATTGATATGTCCATAGTCAAGACGCTAAACAAGATTTCACAGAAGGAGAAGCTCAAAGATGAACAGATTTATTTATTTGTTTTTGTTTTGCTTGAAGATGGTAGTTGAATGTTTTGCAAATCAATGATGTAGAAGCTATGGACAAAGGATTGGTAATCCCCACAGCTACTATCCAATTTTTGAAGGATAAGAACATCTCTTCTTAGGTGGAGAAATTAGCAGTTATATGAATGAAATGCATGATCCTAGATTGGATTCTGGACCTGGAACCCCTCCCACTTCCAAAAACACTGTAAAGGACCTTAGTGGGATAATTGGTGAGACTTGAGTATGGATTGTGGATTAAATAATGATATTATACCAATGCTAAATTTCCTGATTTTATAATTATACCATGGCTGTTTAAGAAAATGTCCATATTCTTGGTAAAAACAAACTGAAATATTTAAAGAGGCATGATAATCTGCAACTTACACTCAAATTGTCTAGAAAAAACTTACATATAATTATTTATATGTGTATCTAATCTATATTTATTCATTTAGAGAATGACAAAGCAAATAGTATACAGGAGATGCTTTGAACTGTTCTTGAAACCTTTCTGTAAATTTTAAACTACATCAAAATAAAAAATTAGGCCGGGTACAGTAGCTCATACCTGTAATCCCAGCACTTTGGGAGGCTGAGGTGGGAAGATCACTCGAGCCCAGGAGTTTGAGATCCACCTGGGTAATATGGCAAAACCCCATCTCTACAAAAAATTTAAAAATTAACCTGGCATGGATTAACATGCCTGCAGTCCCAGCTACTCAGGATGCTGAAGTGAGAGGATCACTTGAGCAGTGAGCTATGATGGCACCACTGCACTCCATCTTGGGTGACCAAGTAAGACTCCCATATCTAAAAAAATTAAATAAAATATTATTTCCACTGACAAAAACAGAAAACAAAAAAGAACACCTTCTCGTGAAACTTCAGTGGATTCAGTTTTGAACGTGCATGTCCAATTGCACAAATGCAGGATGAGGAAAATATAGCTTAATAGTAGTCTATGTGACTAAGACATGATTTCATTGACAGTAAACACAGTCTAAGTCCCTGTGACACAACTGCCAAAGAAGCCAGATCTTCAGCTTCATTAGTAGACAATGGTAGTAAGGAAGCCATTGGCCCCACTCTCCTCCATAATTATCATTCAGCACCAAAAGCCTTGAGAGTCATTCTGAGCATCGTACTTTTAAGATGGATATTGAAAACTAGAGCAGTACAACAGGAGGAAGAACAAGGGTGGGGAAAGGGACTGGCAACATTTTCATATGAAGAACAGAGTTGAGGCTGGACACGAGAAGGCTCATGCAGATACAAGAGTAAAGCATGGGAACTATTTGAGGTAATATAGTATGGACAACAGTATCTGTTTATCTCTGATTAAGTTGAGAAAAAAAGATTTCCTAATAACTGCAGCTGTCCCAAATCATGAGGCTTGCATACAGTGATAGATATAGACCCATATGGGCAAGCTATTTTTTAGGTGAAGGCATAATCATCTTCCATGAAGAGTCTGATGTGATATAAAGGAGATTCACAGGGCCCAGCAAGGAGTCCTGTTGTCATTGGAGATAGTAGTTGATACTTCTTGACCTTGTTTATTTTGCCACCACCTGTCTGAAACCCAAAGAAATTTATTTGGGATATGTCTCTTAAGCAAAAGACTACTTAATAACTCTGCCACTTCAAAATATCCTAAACCTAATTCTAATGCCACTGTTGGGCAAGTGATCCATTTTCTCCTGTGGAAGTGCTTGATACTTAAAGATTGTTCTTTTCATGGAAAGAGAAACGGAAAACACAAGTAATTGATGGAACTAGCAAAATCACACTGTAATGGAGATTCTATCACACTGAAAGTGGAGCTACTATCCTTAGTCTTATAGCAATACCAAGGCTTAAAGGCTGCTCACCTGAGGTCAGGAGTTCAAGACCAGCCTGGCCAACATGGTGAAACCCCATCTCTACTAAAATACAAAAATTCGCTGGGCATGATGGCGGGTGTCTGTAATCCCAGCTACTCGGGAGGCTGAGACGGGAGAATCACTCGAATCCAGGAGATGGTGATTGCAGTGAGCTGATTATCGTGCCACTGCACTCCAGCCTGGGCGGCTAAGTGAAAAAAAAAAAAAAAAAAAAAAAAAAAAAAGCTGCTCACAACCATTATTGTTATTACCTAAATAAAGAAAAATAAAATAGAGCAAAATCAAATGTGTTATTCTTCTGTACTAACTCATTCTGAACCTACTGCCACTCTGTAAATTATGCAAGCCATCTACCTTTCATTATGAACCATCTCACGGCAGGAATAAGAAAAATCAATTTGTTCTACTCTCATTATTGAATGGTATAAAGATGATATAACAAGCAATACATACAAATAAAAATAATGGTTTAATAAAACTAGCTTTACCATTATAGATTGGAAGGGTAAAAATGCTAAATCTTCTTATATACCACAACTAAAAGGATCATCCCTGTTCAATACATATAGTTTTTTAAAAAAACTATTGCCAAAAACATAACATTGATGCCATATATTGCTAGTACCTTTCAAAATTCACAGGCCTGGCCACGTGTGGTGGCTCATGCCTGGAATCCCAACACTTTGGGAGGCCAAGACAGGAGGACCACTTGAACCCAGGAGTTCGAGACCAGCCTGGGCAACACAATGAGACTCTGTATCTACAAAATATACAAAAAATTTGTCAGGTGTGGTAGTGTGTGGCTGTAGTCCCAGCTACTCAGGAGGCTGAGGTGAGAGGATCACCTGAGCCAGGAGAGCAAAGGCTGTAGTGAGCTGTGATTGTGCCCTTGTACTCCAGCCTGGGCATCAGAGTGAGACTCAGTCTCAAAACACACAAACAAAAACCCCAAAATATATTGGCCAGATCTTCAAGGAAAAATCTAAACATTCCTATCAACCATAGTTTGACCTTAATGTTTCTACAAACTTTTGAAGAAGGATTAAGAGGCAAATTTTTAATAGTTGCTCGTTGAAACCATTAAAACCTAAAATGTGAGCAAAATATTATTTCCATTTCTTATGTTGCAATACACATTGGCTATCTTCTATGCAGCAGCAGTTCTCAAAGTGCAGTCCAGGCTCTGGAGCATCCCCTTGACACTTCCAGGAGGTCTCTGAGGTCCAAGCTATTTTAACAATAATAATATACATATTTGCCCTTTTCACTCTCATTCTCACATGAGGCCACATAATGTACATTATGGCAACAGACTAAATGCAAAGCAGATATGACAGTCCAGCTGTCTTCCACTAAGACAGACATCAAAGAGACTTGTAAAAATAATGACACTCTTCTGTAAGAATGTTTTGCTTTTGTTATTGTTGTTTTGGAAAATATAATTACTTTTCATAAAAGTCAGTTATTTATGTTAACATATGACTTTAGTGTTATTTTTAATGAATTTGTAAATATTTTTAAAATTTCTGTTTCAATTCAACTATGATAAATATTGATAGATACAACTCATATAAACAAAAGCTCTTTGGGTCTTCAATAATTTTTTAAAGTGCAAAGAGGCATTCTGAGACCAAAATTCTTTAGAGTCACTGTTCTATAATAATATGATGAGAGACAGCAATGTATGCTATTCTTCAGATTTTTGCTAAGAAAATAGAAATAAATAATTTATGTTGAAATAACTCTATATTTCAGTATTTCAGGTGAAATATCACCTAAGTGTTACTGTCATATTTTCCCAAGTCAGTGATATAGCAAAGATCTAACACTACCATGAACAGACAGTATAAATTAAGGAAAAAAAAGTAACTTTGCCACCTACAGAAATAAATACTATAAAGTACCATAAAGAGAATGGAGCTTTATTCTTTCTTTCTTATTTAAATTATTTAATTTCCATATAATTTTTCTTTTCTTTTCTTATCTTTTTTTAGAGATGGGGTTTCCCTATTTGCCCAGGCTGGTCTCAAACTCCTGGGCTCAGGGGATCCTCCCACCTCGGCCTCCCAAAGTGCTGGGATTATAGGCATGAACCAGTGAACTCTACCCTCTGCCACTTTTTCTTTCTTTTCTTTTTTCTTTGCTTTTTTTTTTTTTTTTTTCTGAAACTGGGTCTTGTTGGGTTGCCCAGGCTGGAGTGCAGTGTAATGATCATGGCTCACTGTAGCCTCGACCTCTTGGGTTCAAGCTATCCTTCCACTTCAGCCTCCCTCTCCAGCCTTGCATCCCAGAGATGAAGCTGACTTGATTGTGAAGGATAAGCTTTGGATGTGCTGCTGGATTCGGTTTGCCAGTATTTTATTGAGGATTTTTGCATCGATGTTAGTCAGGGATACTGGCCTGAAATTTTCTTTTTTTGTTGTGTCTTTGCCAGGTTTTATCAGGATGATGCTGGCCTCATAAAATGAGTTAGGGAGGAATCCCTATTTTCTATTGTTTGGAATAGTTTCAGAAGGAATGGCACCAGCTCCTCTTTGTACCTCTGCTAGAACTCAGCTGTGAATCTGTCTGGTCCTGGGCTTTTTTTGGTTGGTAGGTGATTAGTTGCTGCCTCAATTTCAGAACTTGTTATTGGTCTGTTCAGGGATTTGACTTCTTCCCAGTTTAGTCTTGGGAGGGTGTATGTGTCCAGGAATTTACCCATTTCTTCTAGATTTTCTAGTTTATTTGCATAGAGGTGTTTATAGTATTCTCTGATGGTAGTTTGTATTTCTGTGGGATGAGTGATCAATAAAAGCTATCCCCTTTATCATTTTTTATTGTGTCTATTTGATTATTCTCTTTTCTTCTTTATTAGTGTGGCTAACGGTCCATCTATTTTGTAACATTTTCAAAAAGCATCTCCTAGATTCATTGATTTTTGGAAGGGTTCTTCGTGTCTCTATCTCCTTCAGTTCTGCTCTGATTTTAGTTATTTCTTATCTTCTGCTAGCTTTTGAATTTGTTTGCTCTTGCTTCTGTAGTTCTTTTAATTGTGATGTTATACCCAAAGGATTATAAATCATTCTACTATAAAGACACATGCACACGTATGTTTATTACAGCACTGTCCACAATAGCAAAGACTTGGAACCAACTCAAATGCCCATCAATGATAGATCGAATAAAGAAAATATCACACATAAACACCATGGAATACTATGCAGCCATAAAAAGGATGAGTTCATGTCCTATGCAGGGACATGAATGAAGCTGGAAACCATCATCCTCAGCAAACTAGCACAGGAATAGAAAACCAACACCACATGTTCTCACAAGTGGGAGTTGGTTGAACAATGAGAACACATGGACACAGGGAGGGGAACATCACACACTGGGGCCTGTCAGAGGATGGGGCCTAGGGAAGGAATAGTATTAGGAGAAATACCTAATGTAGATGATGGGTTGATGGGTGCAGCAAACCACCGTGGCACATGTATACCTATGTAACAAACCTGCACGTTCTGCACATGTACCCCAGAACTTAAAATAATACAATACAATACAATACAAGTATCTACATTTCTGGAAAATTTAGGAGAACAAATCTGTGTGGAGAAATAATTTGAGGAGAGAGATATTATTTTATATAAAAACAGAGTATGGAGGAAAATGAGACATATGAATTTTAAAATGAACACCTAAGACGTTATATAAATGTTGAGTATGCCATGCTATTTGGACTCAAACTCTAAAGGGGAGAAATCTCATTTTCCTTCTTTGGTTAGCAGAAATGTTTGAGAATCCATCATTGTCAGTTATTCTGTTACCAAAATAAGCTTTTTTTCATCCTAAAAATCTACAAAGTAGTAAGCATGCACCCGGCAAAGATATATTTTGAACCACAGACTTGCCTTGCTTTTGCTGTTTTAGTGAAGTAGTAACTTGCCTCCAGAAGTGGCCTCAGGAACACTTGTAGTCAGGGACATGAATTGTTCAGAAAAAGCTCCCCTGTTCATCTATTCATGAGCTTAAAGACTTAGCTAAATTCCAAACTTACATACCATAAAGCATGGAAGGCATAACCTTGGCCAGAAATATCTTGATGGCACATGTAACCAAATTTCTGGTCTGCCAATCCTTTCACAGGGAGGGTGGAAGAGTCATTTTGGACTTCAGGTTCACAATACTCATGAGGATCTTCATGACTAGGACTTTTAAAGCTCTCTCCAAATGAGTCAGGTTAGACATTGATATGTTATATGTAATTACTGAAAATAAAGTAATTTGCATGACACTCTTCTGGCATCTCTTTAGTTCTTGAATATTCCGGGAACCTCAAATTGAAGGAGTTATCTGAATCTTCTAAAATTCAACTCTGAGAGGTCCTGACCTCTGCCACAGGATGCCCTTCATATGGCTCTCACACAAATTGGATTTCAGGTGGGGGCTGCACTCTGACCAGCACATTAGAACAAATTAGCGATTGCCTGTATCTTCAGATATCTGAAGGATATTTGAAACAATCTGTTAAACACATTAATGTGACCCAGTCTGGATGTCAGAATGTCCCTGTCAAAAATCAATCATTTGAGTTTTGTGGATCTTTCTGATAGTAGGTGCCTCTTGAAAGCACTTATGACACTGGTGTATAAGGGGATGCTTGTCTTCCTGCTTGCAGTGTCAGAAAATTATCTATCTGGTGCATTTGAGAGCTATCACATTGTTTGAATGTAAGTTAAAGTTGCTACCTCACTTAAAATAGGAACTTTTTTTTCTGTCAGAGGGTCACCTCTGCCCACTCTGACAATTGTCATAATTTTTTTTTCTTATTTTGGAAGCAATAATGAGGGATTCCTTAGTGACAAAAAAAAAAAAAAAAGGGTGGGGGACCTTTTCCAGAGGACTTTAGCGTCATAATTAGAGGGCACAATTCAGCATGCTCAGTGAAACAGATCGACTGTCATAGTGGAATGGAGAAGGGAGAAGACACTCACCTAGAATTTCAACAGCTATTTGTATTTCTAGAATTTGTTTCATTGCAGTCATGCAGCCATGGCCCAGAATTTACATTTGTTATCCACTCTTACAATTAAGCATAGGCCTTCTAGAGACCTAAGGGACCTACTGCTTTTGTTTAGCTTCCTTGCTTTTTTTTTCCCAGAAAAAAAGTTATTTTAAAAAAAGCTGTAATGTACCTGAGTTTACATTCATTATCCACTCTTATTGATAAGCCAGGGCCTTCTAAACATACTTTAGGAAGTACCATTATTTTTGTTCATCTTTTTTTTGAAAAGAAAAATATAATTCCTTTTGAGAAAAGTTTTTCATAGGATTTAAATGTACTGTCTTATGAATGAAGGAATGATTCAGCAAAACACACATTCACCTCTTCCATCATAGCCTTACATAAAGACAATAAAAATATTTCCAACAAATAACATTCCCTTACTTTCTTCAAGCAAAAACTACTTGTATATAACTTGAAATCATTTTGGGAATAATGCTTAGCTCTGATGCTTTAGAAAGAGCTTTTTTCACAAAACATAATTTTTACTCTTCTCACAGTGCTCTAATCTCTTTTTACTCATTAATAGATTATTTTCTCCTACAATATCACTTAAAAGAAACTAATGTTTTGCCTACCCTCCCCACTGCCCCACTTAAATAAACAAAACTGGAATGGAAAGCCTTGTGACCTATTTTTAATTTCATGTCTCTTTAGTTAGCACAAAATGTTGTACCAGAAGAGGCTGATATTTGCTACATGGTAAATGAGGGTCTACTGGCTTCTCCAGATTCCAAGGCCATTAAAATGAATATAAAAAGATAAAGGTTATTGAAGACTTTATCATGAAAACCATAATGTCATCACGCTGAACAAGCTCGGCAAGCATGGCCTCATTCCCTGCCTCCCCGGTCTCCTCTCCTAATTGGATAGCCCTGCTCTTACATCCTATCGCGTGCAAAACTGGAGAAGACTCTCTGCTCCTTGCTTTAAATACTCTTCTAGAGTGGCCTTGCCTGAATAATCATATTCTCATTTGGGTATAGATAATGCAAGGCCTATTTAGGAGATAGGTTCAGATGGTTGAAAAGCACCTGTAATGAATCACTTTCACTTAATTAAAAAGACAACACAGTATTGTTTATATAATCAGCCTAGAAATGGGTAAAATGGGGAGGGGGGAGGGAGATTAGTGCACGGTCCAATGACATTTTGCCTCCAGCAAGAAACTGCCTCATGTCAACTAGCCAAACAAAGCATCCAGGCTTTGAAAATAATGAGGAAACTGATCAGCATAATTTATCATTATTATTACTAGAAGAATACCACCATTTAAAGCATTTACGTATTTTGAAAACCATCTATAACAATGCATTTGGGGAGCTTATCATTTATCAAATACAATTGTATTAATGTATAATAAAAATATCTTTATTATTGCCACGAAGAGTCAAAATTAAGTACTAAGTATCTAAAAGCCAGCATTTCAAAGTCTACATGAAAGTGATCTCTTTGACACCTAAAATTTCCTATCTTCCACTCTTAAAACTGGCTATATTTTAAATTCGGCAATTGTACTCCTCAGAACGGATTCTAAGAATATCACTGAACATGTGAGTCAAGATAAATAAATAAGAAAGTTCATCACGGCATCATTTATAATAGCAAAAAATGGAAAATAACCTAAATATCCAAAAGCAAGGGGTTAGTCAGACAAATTATGGTACATATACATAACAGGATACTCTGCAACCATTAAGAATGGTTCCTAGAAATATTTATTGACACTGAGAAATATTCATAAGATATGAAAAAAGTCACCTTAAAATGGTGTGTAGGCCAAGCATGGTGACTCACACCTGTAATCCCAGCACTTTGGGAGGCCGAAGTGGCGGAGGCACTTGAGGCCAGGGGTTTGAGACCAGTCTGGCTAACATGGCGAAATCCCATCTCTACCAAAAAATAGAAAAAATTAGCTGGGCGTGGTGGTGCACATCTGCAGTCCCAGCTACTCGGGAGGCTGAGGCATAATTGCTTGAACCCTGGAGGTGGAGGTTGCAGTGAGCCAAGATTGTTCCACTGTACTCCAGCCTGGGTGATAGAGCAAGACTCTGTTTCACAAAAAAACAATAACAAAAAATGGCTTGTAGCATATGACCTCATGAATATGCATAGAAAAAGGTCTAAAGGGTATACAACTAATTGTTAACAGTCAATCTTTGGATCCTAGAATTAAGAGTAGTTTTTTTCTTCTTTATGATTACCTGTATTTTCTAATTTTTCTCGACCATGAATATGTATTATTTGAGTAATATAAAAACTTAAAGAAAACAATAGAATTCAATTTTGCCTTCATGTAACGGTTCATGAATTATAGAATTCTAAACCTAAATTCAATGTAAATTACATCTTTTTCCCCCACAACCAGAACTGAAAATGTTACCTGATATTTGAGATTCACCTTGGAAATTTACATGAATCCTATCTGAAATGTTCAGGCTAAGATCATAAAATGTTCAACGGACATTTTATTGGTAAGTGATGGCACTAGCTTTCTCTGGTAATTTATAACATCCACAAACATGTATTTATAAGTTCATTGTAATTCATGGCTGAACTGTTTGTCCAGAATCAATTAAAATACATGGAGAACTAAGAAAATTTTAATTCAAACAAAGACCCTAACAGTTTTCATAAATGGGTTTGATTATACTGGAAATGAACAATATTCCTAGTCATTAGAAATGTGACAGTTTTGGTTTTATTCTTTCACTCAGAGAATATTAATTGATGCCTACTATGTGTCAATTTTGTTCTAAGCACTCAATGAAATGTTTTCAATTCTTGTTTTAGATCAGTGATTAAGATGAATAAAAATAACTCCAAATTATTGCTATCATACCTACAATCCCAAAAGATTAATTTACTTAAAAGGGGAATAAAATTTTTCATTAATTTTGGTTAGTCACCTGTCACTAACATAGACTCCTCCTCCTGGAAACCTAACCTGAGCCACTCCTTTTCTGCACAACTCCATTTCTGTATAATCCTTGGAAGACTGGAGTATAAGAGAAATGGGCTCTAGTGATATGAAGTCTAGTCCTGGCTCTGCTACAAATGCTCTGGGTGACCAAAGACAAGTTACTTCACTCCTCAGGGCCCAGGTTTCCCTATTAATGAGATAAAATTTTCTCTAATGTTCCTTCCAGTTCTAAAAGTCTGCGATTCTCATTCTTTCGTTGATTTTTATAGCAAATGGCACTTCAGCTTACTGCTCCTCTCTATTGTGACTTTCTCATTCCTTATCTGGTTGAAATGACAATGAATAGTACTTAGCCAACAACACTTGTCCCACACCTTCCTTGTGAAGAGGAGCTCTCTGGGCCAGTTGAAGAGGATATTAAAAGCAGAGGAGATGTCCCTTGCTTTAAAGAAGCTCACCAGCTAGTGAAGCGATTAAAAAAAAAAAAAAAGACTCTTATGATGCCAAGATCAACAAGCACAAGACTGTACATTAGCAACTAACCAATGTGTCCTGTGAGGAATCAGAATATGCCAAGTGACCAGATTTGACCAGGATGTGCACTGAATAAGCTTAAAGGGAGGGCTGATAGAGGTAATAGAAATAGATAGTCCATTTGGCAGAAATGGACTGAGGTATTTTGACTATTTTCCATGTTAATAAGAAGGGAAGTAGGCAACCAGCCAGATGGCAAAGGAGGAGAAGCATATGGCCTGGATAATCCACACTTTAGATGATTGGTCTCTGAATAACTGAGGGCAGGCTGCATTTCACTAGGGAGTCAGTAGATGTCAATTGTCCAGCACTGCTTTGCAGGGCTCCTCATTGTCTAGTCTTTATTTTGGAGAGATGGATTAACTCTTTTCCATCATCACTCCCACTCCTACACTCATCTCACTAGACTCCTCCTTTTTTCTTAAAAGATGTTGATTGTTTCACACTAAACCTGTGTGCAAGAGTGTGTGTGTGCACGTGTGTGTGTGTGTGTGTGTCTGTGCCCACATGCGCGGATGCACTTGCTACTTTGGAGAAGGGGGAGGCGGTGGTGATGAGAGGCACTACCACCCAACCTTAGTATTCAGGTAGTAAATTCAGACCAGTGAATTCAAAGCCTAGTCAACCATAGAGGCATAATCTAATCAGGCCTTACCAGTGGAGGGCCCAGAGGGGTTGTCATTCCTGGTTACTTCTCACACCCCTAAAGAGAGTCAGCACCTGTGTTCCCTTGGGGGTGATGAGCAGTTCAGCAAGCCTAGGGAACACGCTACGGGTGCCCCACCAGGAACAAGGAACAGGGCTAATGCTCATGTTTTTACAGCTCTTATAAACTGTGCCTCTGAGAAGCCAGTGGCAAGTCCTCTTTATAAGAACGCAAGTAAAGAGACTGCTAAAATAGTATCAACTGCATTGATCACCTAGCATTAAAGCCACACTATTAAGTCATAACTACAAAGTCAGAAGAGATCATTTGTCATGGTGAAAGTAAAACTATTTCTCTCCAGCCTGTGGGTAGAGTTATTTTCTTCATAAACACAGCTTTAAAATCTCAGCCACGAAACCAAAACTAAAGTGAATGGTGAGACAGGATTAAAATAATTACTTCACCAGTCAAAAACATCACCATTAATCATATAATGCACATATACTATATTAAAAAGCTTTCTTCAAATGTCACTTTTTTCACATTAGAATAATCCCACTTCTTAGTACAAGACTTTTCTGTGACAGAAAAACATCTGGTGTAATTTACAATACTACTGTGAGCAAAAAAAAATTTTTTTTCTCAGAAAGCTCATTAAATTCTCCTTTCCTTCTAATGGCTTCATTAACATGCAAAAAGTACAGGAGGATTTTAAACTCATTGTAAGTTGAATACATTTAAATATTTTTTAAACTATATGAAAGTCGGGAAAAGGATTCGTAATCATTCACCTTAACACAACTCCAGGCTCCCTAGCACCTTCTACAAACTTCACTATCTCATTATTGCTGACTTTTTCCATATGCATACTTTTAAATTTACCATAATTGCCATCATAGATGCCACTTTTTAAAACACGCAACTTTATTTATTTGTTTATTTTTTTTTATTTGGGACAAGTTTTAAGCTGTCACACTCTGGAGTGCATTTTTTGGTATCTTTAGTAGAGACAGGGTTTTACCACGTTGGCCAGGCTGGTCTTAAACTCCTGACCTCAGGTGATCCACCCACCTCAGCCTCCCAAAGTGCTGGGATTACAGGCATGAGCCACAGTGCCCAGATAAAAAACATGCAACTTTAAAACATAGATATTTCTTCATGTTGCCAATGGTCATTATAAGACCTTTTGATGTCTGCATATTCCAACAAAAGGATGCATAAGTCAGTTGGCTCTTCTACTTTCAGACTAGATTGCTTCCAAGTTTTCACTTTATTACAAATTTTTCTGCAATTAATAGCTTCAGAAACACAGCTTTTTTCTTCTTTAGTCTATTTACTTAGCCTAAGTTCCCAGAAACAACAATTGAATGAACATTTTTACAGCTCTGGATGTATTTGCCAAATGCTTTTCAAGGGATTGTATTAATTTATATCACCATCAGCAATATAATAATTTATCAGTCACACTGCAGTTTCAACTGCACTTTTTAACTATTACTGAACATTTTCCCACATGTTTGCTTAACAAACATGGTATTTTTAGGTTGGTCACATCCTTTGACCATCTAGCTAATGGGATCTTAACAGTTGTATAAACCATTCATGTTTATTGTCTGAATTAGTCATTGTGATATTCCCAGTCTGTCATTTCCCCACTGTTTTATTTTTCTTGTGCATTAAGCTTTGTATCTTTGTACAGTTAGGACTTGAGAATCTTTTCCTTTATAATCTTTACTGGTACTTATAACCCCACAAATATTCAAAAGACCAGTCCTTGCAATTCTATAAAATATTTAACTCCTCAACACATTTGTATATTTTTTGGCATGTAGTCTGGATTTTTAAACTTTTTCTAACTTTGTAACCAGTTATTTGAAAATGGTTCATCAAGTAACCTTTCATATTGCCACAGTTTTGTAGTTAAAATAATTGTTTCTCAAACTAGGACTAAAAATAAGGCTTTTAAAGGTTCATTACAAAACCTAGGTACAAAGAAATGTGACTTGGAAATAGAGCATTTCTTATTTATACACTAAGCGCAAAGCAAAGATATTATGGATTGAGCTCCTCCCCCTCCACCTAACCCACAATACCTCAAAATATGACCTTATTTGGAACCAGAGTCTCTGCAGATATCATTAGTTAGGTTAAGATGAGGTGACACTGAGTACAGTGGGCCCCTCGTCAATATGACTGGTCATGTGAAGACAGAGAGACACCTAGGGAGAGCACCAGGTTACGACAAAGGTAGAGACAGGAGTGACGCAGCTGAAGCCCAGGAGCACCAAAGATTGACAGCAGACGCTATAAGGAGGCAGTGACGGATTCCCCTAGGGGTTCAGATGGAGCATGGCTCTGCACCTTGATTTTGGACTTCTAACCTCCAGAACTGTGAAAGAATAACGTTTTGTTGTTTTAGGCAACTTAGTGTGTGGTACTTTGTTACAGAAACCCCAGGGAACTAAAACAAATGGCTACAACTATACAAATAAGACCAAACCAGCTACTAATGATGGAGAAGTTGTGTTCTTGCTCGGGCAGGCACTGTAGTTTGCTAGATTAATTTTCAGCCTCCTTCACAGCTCAAGGTGGCTGCGTGACACCATTCTGTCTGATGAGACGTAAGTGGAAGATTTGGGGGAAAGACTTTCCTTCCTGATAAAATTACAAAGCTTCACAGGCAGAAGGCCTTGGCTAAAGGTACAGGGACCTGCTTGATGCTAAGAATGAAAGCCACGTGGTAAGGACAAGAGAGCAGAAACGGGTGAGTTTGTGCCATCACATCTCTGACACATTTAAATAATTACTTGTTTGGTTTCTATCACTACAGCCAAATGTAGGAAAAGAGAAACCAAAACTTACTGTCATTTCAGTTTTATGAACAGTCACGGAAAATTTCACAACCCACATCAAGCAGTGTCTGCATACATCCTATGACATAGGATTTCTACCTAGCAGGCTCCTGTCTTCCCTTCAAGCTCCAGTTTAGACGTTTCCTCCTTTAGGACGCTTTCTCAGGCTCCCTCAGACAGACCTCAGTATGTTTTTCTGCTTGCTCCATTAATGTCATTTACAGACCTTTACTTTTAACCCAAATCACATCATATTGCAATTATCTGACTTCTTTCTCCTTCTGACTAGAGCAACCTGAGCTGAGTCCCTGTTTTTTCATCTTAGTAGTGCTAGCACCTAGGACTGAGCCTGGAACCCAGTAGGTACTCAGTAAATGGTGGCTGAATTAACAAAAGAATAAGAAAATCACTGAACCTCAGGGGCAGGAAAACTGAAAGGAAACAGGATCCAAGAACAACAAGAGTGTGCTAGACTTTTAATTATCAAACCGTTTTCCCCCACTCACTGAAAGGAAAGCCTGTCCAATATACCCCCAGTTAAAGTGTCATCTCACTTATAACATGATTTAGTGGGATAAGTGTGTGTGTGTGATTTTTCTTTCATTACTATGTACTATATGGTAGGCATCATGCTAGAAGTCATATATTGATTATCTCATTCAATCCCCTCAACACCTTCTGAGGCAGTGGCAGCTCTAGATGACTTTTTATAAAGAAAGGGTTTATAGTAGTAATTTGGTTAGAAGTGGATGACGATAGTACTTGTCTGGAAGCTGTGTTCACCTAGCTGGCCCACGTTTTTGTTTTTGTTTTTACTTAGATTGTATATTTATTTGGGGTAGTCTAGAGGAGAAAGCTGATGGAGATTATAGTAGGGTCATGAAGCAATACTAACTCCACCTTGAAGGTATCACTGCTCTCAAAAACAGCATTAATTTGATTACTCCATTTCACAGATATAAAAACTGAGACCTAGAAAGGTTAAGAAATATACCCAAGGGCTTCTTAAGAATCCCAGAACCAAGATGGCCAAATAGAAACAGCTCTGGAGTGCAGTTCCCAGCAAGAACGCAGAGGGTGAGTGATCACCGCATTTCTAAATGAGTTTTTACTGTCCACAGACCAGGAGATTCCAGGGCTGAAAAATGCCATGAATCTCCAGCATGGCTGTTTCAGCTGGCACAGCGGGTCTCTGCACAAAAGCTCATACAAATCTGGGCAGCCATTTCAACTGGTGCCTAGAACACCTGGTAGACAGAGTAGCCCATTCAACTGAAAAAAAGGGGGCTGAAACAGGGAGCCAGGTGATCTGGCTCGGGGGGGGTGTCACCTCCACAAAGACCAGCAATCTGAAACGCTCTGGATTGAGAGTTTCACAGAAAGCACAGCTGGACCCAGGACGGTCCAGCTCTGTGGGGGCAAAGGGTGTCCACCAATACTGAGGCAGTCCACCACTACTGAGGCAGTCCGCCATTAGTGAGGCAGTCTGCCATTACAGAGGCAGTCCGCCATTACTGAGGCAGACCGCCATTACAGAGGCAGTTCTAACTACACCTCTATAAACAAAACTACAAGGAAGTTCACACAGCACCTGGGCAGAGCCCATGGCAGCTCAGCAATGCCTCTGTTGGCAGACAGTGACTAGGCTACCTCCTCACTGGGCAGGGCATCTCTGAAAAAAGGCAGCAGCATGTCAGGAACTTATAAATAAAGCCCCACCTTCCCAGAGCACCTGGGAAAAAAAGGCAGTTAGGATTTCCGCTGCAGCAGACTTAAACGTACCTGCCCAGCAACTCTGAACAGAACAACGGAGCTCACAGCTCAGCACTTGAGCTCCTATAAGGGACAGACTGTCTCCTCAAGCAGCTCCCCCAACTCCCGTATATCCAAAGAGACACCTCATAAAGGAGAGCTCAGGCTGACATCTGGTGGGTATCCTTCTGGGACGAAGATTACAGAAGAAGAAACTGGCAGCAACCCTTACTGTTCTGCAGCCACTGCAGGTGATCCCCAGGCAAGCAGGGACTGGAGTGGACCTCAGCAGTCCTACAGCAGAGGGGCCTGACTGTTAGAAGGAAAACTAAAAAACAGAAAGAAATAGCTTCATTATCAACAAAAAAGACTCCACTCAGAGACCCCATCTGAAAGTCACAAACTACAAAGACCACAGGTAGATAAATCCACAAAGATGGGAAGAAACCAGATGCAACAAGGATGAAAACACCCAAAACCAGAACGCCTCTCCTTCTCCAAGGGATCACAACTCCTCACCAGCAAGGGAACAAGGCTGGATGGAGAATGAGTCTGATAAATTGACAGAAACAGTCTTCAGAAAGTGGGTAATAACAAACTTCTCTGAGCTAAAAGAACATGTTCTAACCCAATGCAAAGAAACTAAGAACATTGAAAAAGGTTTGACAAAATGTTAATGAGAATAAACAGCTTAGAGAAGAATATAAATGAATTGATGGAGCTGAAAAACACAACATGAGAACTTCGTGAAGCATACACAAATTTCAATAGCCAAATTGACCAAGCAGAAGAAAGGATATCAGAGGTCGAAGATCAACTCAATGAAATAAAATGAGAAGGCAAGATTAGAGAAAAAAGAGTAAAAGGAAATGAACGAAGACTCCAAGAAATATGGGACTATGTGAAAAGACCTCATCTACATTTGATAGGTATACCTGAATGTGACGGAGAGAATGAATCCAAGCGGAAAACACTCTTCAGGACATTATCCAGGAGAACTTCCCCCAACCTAGGAAGGCAGGCCAATATTCAAGTCCAGGAAATACAGAGAACACCACAAAGATATTCTTCAAGAACAGCAACCCCAAGGCACATAATCATCAGATCACCAGGGTTGAAATGAAGGGAAAAAATGCTAAGGACAGCCAGAGAGAAAGATCGGGTTACCCACAAGGGGAAGCCCATCAGACTCACAGTGGATCTCTCAGCAGAAACCCTACAAGCCAGAAGAGAGTGGGGGCCAATATTCACATCCTTAAAGAAAAGAACTTTCAACCTAGAATTTCATATCCAGTCAAACTAAGCTTCATAAGTGAAGGAGAAATAAAATCCTTTATGAACAAGCAATTGCTCAGAGATTTCATCACTACCAGGCCCGCCTTACAAGAGCTCATGAAAGAGGCACTAAACATAGAAAGGAACAACTGGTACCAGCCAATCCAAAAATGCACCAAATGGTAAAGAGCATCGACACAATGAAGAAACTACATCAACTAACGGGCAAAACAACCAGCTAGCATCAAAATGGTGGCATCAAATTCACATGTAACAGTATTAACCTTAAATGTAAATGGGCTAAATGCCCCAATCAAAAGACACAGACTGGTAAATTGGATAAAAAGTCAAAACCCATCCGTGTGCTGTATTTAGGAAACCCATCTCACATGCAAGGATACACATAGGCTGAAAATAAAAGGGATGGAGGAAGATTTACCAAGCAAATGGTGAGCAAAAAAAGAGCAGGAGTTGCAAATCCTAGTCTCTGATAAAATAGACTTTAAATCAACAAAGATCAAAAGAGACAAAGAAGGGCATTACATAATGGTAAAAGGATCAATGCAACAAAAAGAGCTAACAATCCTAAATATATATGCACCCAATACAGGAGCACCCAGATACATAAGGCAAGTTCTTAATGACCTACAAAGAGACATAGACTCCCACACAATAATAGTGGGAGATTTTAACACTCCACTGTCAATATTAGACAGATCAATGACACAGAAAATTAACAAGGATATTCAGGACTTGAACTCAGATCTGGACCAAGCAAACCTAATAGACATTTACAGAACCCTCCACCCCAAATCCACAGAATATACATTTCTCAGCACCACATCACACCTACTCTAAAATTGACCACATAATTGAAGGTAAATCACTCCTCAGCAAATGCAAAAAAAAACAGAAATCATAACAAACAGTCTCTCAGACCACAGTGCAATCAAATTAGAACTCAGCATTCAGAAACTAACTCAGAACCGTACAACTTCATGGAAACTGAACAACTGGCTCTTGAATGTTGACTGAATAAACAATGAAATGAAGGCAGAAATAAAGATGTTCTTCAAAACCAATGAGAACGAAGGCACAACGTACCAGAATCTCTGGGACACATTTAAAGCAGTGTCTAGAGGAAAATTTATAGCAATAAATGTCCATGTGAGAAGCAAAGAAAGATCTAAAAGGGACACTCTATCATCAAAATTGAAAGAGCTAGAGGAGCAAGATCAAAAAAACTCAAAAGCTAGCAGAAGACAAGAAATAACTAAGATCAGAGCAGAACTGAAGGAGATAGAGACACAAAAAACCCTTCAAAAAATTAATAAACCCAGAAGCTGGTTTTCTGAAAAGATCAACAAAATAGACCACTAGCCAAATTAATAAAAAAGAAAAGAGAGAAGAATCGAATAGATGCAATAAAAAACGATAAAGGGGATATCACCACAGATTCCACAGAAATACAAACTACCACCAGAGATTACTATAAACAACTCTATGCACATAAACCAGTAAACCTGGAAGAAATGGATAAATTCCTGGACACTTGCATCCTCCCAAGTCTAAACCAAGAAGAAGTCGAAACCCTGACTAGACCAATAACAAGGGCTGAAGTTGAAGCAGCAATTAATAGCCTACCAACGAAAAAAGCCCAGGTCCAGATGGGTTCACAGCTGAATTCTACCAGACATGCAAAGAGTAGTTGGTACCACTCCTTCTGAAACTATTCCAAACAATCCAAAGAGAGGGAATCCTTCCCAAATCATTTTATGAGACCAACATCATCCTGATACCAAAACCTGGCAGAGATGCAACAAGAAAAGAAAACTTCAGGCCAATATCCATGATGAACATAGATGCAAAAATCTTCAATAAAATATGGCAAACTGATTGCAACAGCACATCAAAAAGCTTATCCATCACGATCAAGTAGGCTTCAACCCGGGGATGCAAGGCTGGTTCAACATACACAAGTCTATAAACATAATTCACCACATAAACAGAACCAAAGACAAAAACCACATGATTATCTCAATAGATGCAGAGAAAGCCTTTGACAAAATTCAACAGCCCTTTATGCTAAAAATTCTCAATAAACTAAGTATTGACGGAACACATCTCAAAATAATAAAAGCTATTTACAACAAACCCACAGCCAATATCATACTGAATGGGCAAAAACTGGAAGCATTCCCTTTGAAATCTGGCACTAGACAAGGATGTCCTCTCTCACCACTCATATTCAATACAGTATTGGAAGGTCTAGCCAGAGCAATCAGGCAAGAAAAAGAAATAAAGGGTATTCAATTAGGAAAGGAGGAATCTCTCCCTACCCCGCCCCCTGCAACTGCCCCCCAGTGTGTGATAACTCCTCTCCCTGAGTTCACGTGTTCTTGTTGTTCAACACCCACCTATGAGTGAGAACATACGGTGTTTGGCTTTCTGTTCTTGTGTCAGTTTGCTGAGAATGGTGGTTTCCAGATTCATCCAAGTCCCTACAAAGGACACGAACTCATCGTTTTTTATGGCTGCATAGTATTCCATGGTGTATATGTGCCACATTTTCTTTGTTCAGTCTATCATCGATGGGCATTTGGGTTGGTTCCAGGTCTTTGCTATTGTACACAGGGCTGCAATGAGCATACGTGTGCATGTGTCTTTAGAGTAGAACGATTTATAGTTCTTTGGGCATATACCCAGTAATGGGATTGCTGGGTCAAATGGAATTTCTATTTCTAGATCCTTGACAAATCACCACACTGTCTTCCACAATGGCTGAAATAATTTACACTCCCACCAACTGTGTAAGAGTGTTCCTGTTTCTCCACATGCTCTCCAGCATCTGCTATCTCCAGATTTTTTAATGATCGCCATTCTAACTGGTGTGAGATGATATCTCAGTGTGGTTTTGATAAAAATATTTAACACTTGTCTTCTGCTTCTCTACTCTAACTGTATGCTTTAACTCCTACTGATCTGGCCCTTTTTAAGTCTAGGTCTTTGCCTGGAATGCCTTCCTAACTTTTCCCACCTACTCACCCCTTTAAACCCACAGCCTGAGTGTCACCTCGTTATAGTCTCTCCCAGTTTTCCCAGCCAAGGAAACTGCATCCTCCTTTGTGTTCACATGGCACTTTGGATACTGCTCAACTGTAGCACTTTTCACACTGTGAGTTCCTAAGGGGCTGGATTATGTGCTCCTTCCCATGTGTGGTATCCAGTACAGTCTCCAGTGCTAATTAGATGCTCAATAATATCCGTGAAATTAATGAAAAAAGAAAAAGAAAAAATATATTATCTGTTGAGTCAGGCACTGTGTTAGGTGTGTACATACATATCATTTAGCTTTAAACTCTAAACATTTTAAGTTAGTATTACTTTCTCCTTTTGATAGATAAGGTATGTAAGGCTCTAAGGGATTAAATGTTCAAGGTCAGATTTCGCTTACAAAATGCCCTCTAAGACTCAAACTCAGGTCTACCTGACCCCAAAGCTCAGGTTCATTCTATCAAGGCAAAAGCTGTGATAATCCTCCTGAACCAAAATCCAATGGCAGATATCATTTACTTTCACTGTTAAGAGACATGAAGCAGTAATATAATATGTACAGATGAGCTTTTCATTGCAATTAAGTATAAGAGAACTTGAGAAATACTTTTAAAATATACGATTTGTAACAAAAGTAACCAGAAAAAGATACTTTCCCTAGTAGTCTTTTCATGTCACTTTTACCTTCCAGCTGTAGAAGAGCATGGACCCACTGGCTCTCAGCCTTTTCCCATCTAAGACATTAACCACAGTTTACCAAAAGAGAGACAACATGCAGCTCTTTAAAAAGCACGAATAGACCTTCCTGGAGAATCTAGTGTCTCTAAAGTCTTTGGCTTCTCACTAAGGAAATGGGGGGCCTAGTGGTGGTTTTCTTTGAAGCAATTTGAATAAAGTGTTTCCAAATTATAATCAATGTAAGATTATTGAGATTCATGGTTTTGGGGAAAAAGGTAGAAAGTTTCTTGTGGGATGATTTTCTAGGCTAGCTTAAAGAACAGGCTGGGCAAATGTTCAGTATAAAGTGCACAGATTTGGTGGAGAGATTCTGACAGTACTTCACACATATAGGCAGTGAAGATTTGAAATCGTCTACTAGGTTTTATTGTAGTCAGTACTAATTGAGGTTCAGAATCACTGGATGGAATTGTAAGAAATTTGTTGAACTTTTTCTTTCCCCTCAGGCTCATATTTTTCTTTTTTCTTTTTCTATTTTTTGAGATAGAATTTTGCTCTGTTGCCAGGCTGGAGCACCGCACCCGGGCCCAACATGCCATTTTAAAACTCTCCATGTTACCTGATGCCATGAAGGCAGGACCAGGGGTAAAACTTCATGTTCAGCTAATGGTTACATTGTTCTTGTTTCCTTCTGCTTTTACCCCTGGCCGCCTCCTCACCACAACCTTCCATCTTCCTTTCCCAACCTTCTAGTTTCTCCCAAATCAAATCTGGGCTAAGCTTGGGTTACCTGTTTGTACTCCTACTAGAACAATGTGATGCCGGGATTGTACAAGATGTAAAAACAACATAGACATGAAACCCTTTCATTGATGGGGAAAGAATGTTAGAAAAAAGCAAGCTTTTTATATCTTTCAATACGAGTCTGTTTGAGAGAACGACAGAACTCTTGCTTCTCCAACTCAGGGTGAGTTGGTAATTATATATTTCAGAAGAATACCACATACAATTAAAAAAAATCATAAAAAACCACTAGCATAAAAATGTGACATGACATGAAGCTCAATATAAAGTTGTTCAATGCACATACAGTAATTGCACCAATTACATTTAAAATATTTATTTGCTTACCAAAAACCCCAAGATATAAAAGGCTAATTATAAAAAATGACACCAGTGAACAGTTTTTACCCAAGCTAACCAAAAACAGAATAATATTAACAGTGCAAAGAAATGAAAAGAAACTTCAGTTTACATTTTGAATTAAGATGTCAACGAAATAAAACAGCAAATTCATCAGCCTTGTTGTTCACATACATGGCTTTAACATTTGAAGAAAATACAAAAAGCCTTTTCAGCTTTGATAATCACTTTTGACTCTTTGGAGCTGATTGAGAAAGGAAACTACATCAAAACTTCCACGTTAATATAGGTTAAAATCATAATTTGAAAACATGCGATACTTTTTTAGAGAACACACAAGCCAAGTTGTTACCACTGCATCTGAATACTTTGATAAAACAACTTACAGACTTACTTGTTGTAGGGTCCATTTTCCTTTCCAAGCATGGCATAAAATGTTTTAAATGGGACAGGTCTTTCTGGTACATTTTACACAAAATTTCTTTCATAGTTTTTTAGCCTAAAATTAAAGAATTATACAGGATGACACTGAGGGGGCAATTTACTGGAATGACTGACATTCTCCACTGACAGCTCAAGACTGGATGCAGATTCCTCTGCACTTGTACAATTTGATTTCTGTGAGCAATGAGATAATGGAACATAGATGATCATAGTCATGTTAGTTAAAAACAACTCTGCTTGCATTTATGCTTTGACTTTAAATGAAGAAATATGAAGACATTGTCTTTTGTCACAAGGGGTAATCACTATATAAGTGGATTGCTTCAACTCTCCTGCAATGGGCAGAGATGGTTCATCAATACCACCATCTCAACACTTTGTCACTAACTCTAATTAGTCTGTTTTATTATAATGTATTCATATCAGTCGTATTTATACACTATAAAAACGTTAATTGATCTGAGGTATGATATCAGCATCTTATCTTTCCAGGTTCACAGGGAAAAGATGTAACTAAAGTCACAATGAGACTTAAATACAGAAATGTTTCTGAGTCATACCAGAAGGGTTAAAGGTCACTTTTAAACAGAATATTTAATTTTTTTCTGAGAAAAATACAGAATATTTCTACCCTTTTTTCAAACATCCAAATTCCTTTGGAAATATTTTATTCTTTCCCAACAAGAATAAGGAAGAATAAGTACAGCTTTTACTATTAAAATTTTAAAAACAATTTTACAGATTAGTTATTATTTCCCTTAGCTAGAAAACTCATCTCATCCCTATCCATCTAGCTCCTACCCATCTTTTAAGAACTGTTCAAGTTCTTTTTCCTCCATCTAGACCTCTCTCACTTTTCCAACCTATCACAATACTCCATTCATTTGAATAACTTCAATATAGTCCATTCATTATATATACTTGCATAGAATTATATATCTCTCCATATTATTTGTCAGTTGTTCCATAATGTTTCTTTAATGTTTCAATAAATTAATTTGAGTTCCCTCATCTTTCACCCTCTCCATGCCTTACACAGTGCTCCTGAATTTACTTGACTAATTGGAAAATCTTATTTTCACTAGTGTTTCTGAAGGAATATTAAAGAGCTAAAATTTTACAAATAAAATAGAAGAGCTTTCAATATACTCACAGAAAATAATTTAATTGGGAGTTTTTTTAAAAGTATGTGAATGCTAAACAAAAGTAAGGTAGTAAGATGTCGCTGACTGATATAATACTCATTTACAGGGTTCTATGCATGTGTTTCCTCTCAGTATGCCTCCCCTCTCCACTATTTTACTGTCTTTGCCTTCAGAGTGAGGATTAGGTGTTCTTAATTATCCATTAGGCTTACAAACATGCCATAAACACAGCGGACACTCAATATGAGCCTTTGCCTGAGAATCATCCATGGGTAATTGTATGTTCTGTCTTAATTCAGACAAAGAAAAATTAACTGTTTCATACTCTGGATGAAGTCCTTTACCAAGCCCTCCCTGAACTTCAGAGTGGCTGCATCCTAGGGTGTCACTTCCTTTTATGCTCTAGGAAGGCTGGACCCAAGGGCCCCCCCCTCCACACCCTTCCAATTCTCTCCCCTAGAGTAGTTCAGACATGTTCATTGGGCTTGCCAACACCCCAGCCAGAGCACACCTTATCTCACAAGCAGGAAGATTTGTGTAGAGAGAAGGTCAGGTAATTCTCATAAAGTCACACACATAATCACAGACACTCAATGCAGGGAAGCAGAAGGAACACTTCCTGACATCCAGTCTTCTTTTCAAATACCTGGACCATGTTCATTCCCTAAATTACAATAAATGTGTATGAAAGACCTGTGCCCTTTTCAGCCACAGGAAACACTGGAGATCAGGAAGATACTCAGCTTAGACTCAACACAGTTGCCTCATGGCACCAGTGCCACTAGGAAGCACTTGAGACACTTTCAGAGGGCACTTTATTTCTTTCTACCAGATGAGCCTCTGTTTTGTCAACACGCTTATCTTCTCTCTGCCCATTCTTTGCTTATCTTTTAGGTTTGTTCCCATCTATGCCCCAGGCCTGCCATGGCACTATTCACACTGGCAATCAAGATAAGTTTTAGACAACAGAAGTAAATGTATCTTCTTTTAAAAATAATTTCCACTAATTATTTTTATATATGAGGCAGAAAAAAATATAAAATAGCATATTCATTAGCATCTTATGTTTGTATGATAAAATACATACAAATAAAGTAAGAGGTCTGGAAACAACACAAGTATTTAAGAATATTAGGCCAGAGAAGACTTTCACCCAAATTTCAGGATGTCAGGTGGTGAGATAGGTGAAGACAGCTCAGTAGGTGCTGGGAAATGTGCTGGTTAATATTGGTGCAAGGATGGCATTTCTCTTCTAAAGTCCTGGTTCATGTTAGGGATCAGATAAAAATATAATATCACAGCTGGGTGTGGTAGCTCACGCCTATAATCCCAGCACTTTAGGAGGCTGAGGTGGGCAGATTGCTTGAGCCCAAGAGTTCAAGACCAGCCTGGGCAATAAGGTGAAACCCCATCTCTACAAAAAATACAAAAATTAGTTTGGTTTGGTGGTAGCTACTCAGGAGGCTGAGGTGGGAGGACTGCCCGAGCCCAGGAGATGGAGTTTACAGTGAGCCAAGATTACATCATTGCACTCCAGCCTGGGTGACAAAGTGAGACCTTGTCTCAAAATTATATATATATAAAAATATCATAAAAATTCTGAACAATGGAACTTGGCTCTACAACAGCAACAACAAATGATTGTCACATGTATGTGTTTGCCTTAGGTCTGGGGTTGGGTTTTTGCAAGACTGGGGCTGTGTTATCTCAAATGGGAAAATTGCTGTTCCTAATACATAGAAGGCATGTTTGCCCAAGTCAGGGGCAGACTGAATGGGTGCATAAGACCATCTTTCTCTATAATTCTTTGAAAGGAGCTTAGACAGATGTACATTAGAAAAAGATAGGCAACCGTGGGTTATCTATGCTAGAATCCAGAACAATTAGAAATGATGATAGAGAAACAACCACTGCCTTACTCTTGAATGTCATTTTACTGGGGGAAAAGCTGCCATTTAAGAAGATATTTATATATTTATACCATTACTTGAAGGATTCTTGAGGTTTAGAAGATAATGTGTGAGATAAAATGGGGGCAACATGGATTTATAAAAAATCACTAAGAGTGTGTTTGAAGGAGATCAAAAGTGATATGTTCAACAAGTCTGTAACATAAAAAGGAGGGGTGGCACCACTTCATGACGCTAGAACCCAGTGGCCCTGGTCATTCTATGTCAGTTTCCATATAGCCCAGGAATATTATGGAACTCCTCATTCCAAGAGGCAGCACTAGCTGGATATGTTCAGATGTCCAAAACAGCTTTAGGAAATTTCATGGCTGGTGGATTAACACTGTGATATAAAGGAAGCTTGAGAATAACTCTGATCTTTTCAGTAGTAACATTACAGGGGGCATGCTCTTCACACAGTATTTCTTGGTGATTTTGTTAGGGAAAGAAACCTGGGTTGAATAATGACATTATTATAAGTAGTTATAGTAATAGTAAAGCAGCAATAATAGTAATAGTAATAGTAAAGCAGCAGTAGCAGCAACTAACTTTTACTAACAATTAGGCAGTGTGTGATGTCCTTCATTCATACTGTTAATTCATTTCATTCTCACAATACTGTTATGTATGAGGAAACTGAGGTCTACAGAGGTTAGGTAACTTGCCCAAGCCATACAGCTAAAGAGTGGGAAAGCCAGGATCTGAGGACAGGCGGCGTAACTCCAAAGCTGTTAAATTATGTGGCACCCACTGCGTATTCACAGGCATTCCTATGTTTTGCACCTGGAGGTTATCTAGGCAGAGAAGCCCACTCTCTAATACTCAAAATGGGACTTTCAAAATAAAACTCTACATAAAAGGGGAACGAAATCATAGGTGATATTTCTTTGTATTGTTAAAACCGGCATTTTTTAAATATTAAGAACCACTGTTCATGTTTCTTATGATGCTTGTATTTAAAGTAGAAGCATCTTTCTACTCCATTTTACCAGAAGTCATATTATTGATAGTCATCTGCCTATTTGATGACACATCAATAGTAAAATAACTCAAATTGTCTGTTATTTAATGTGAATATTCAGAACCCAGGTATTAAGTGCAAGGGTAGGTGTTCCACAAGAAAGGCTCAGTTTTAGGCAAGAGGGAAATGGGTATTTGCTGGGGACTTGATAGATGCTTCCTGCAGGGCAAAAACCCAAGAATGCCATAAATTCCTCTGCATTCACTGGGTCAAAGAAGTGGGGTCAAGGGTAGCTGTTCAGGCAGTTCAAAACATAAACCAATCCCAAATATTTACACATGCATTATGTGCTTTTAAGTCATCCTGATGTCCTTACATAATTCATAAAATTAGCTTGTATTTCCAAAGCACCAAATCAACTTTCATTAAATGAAGCACCCTGAAAAATAGGTTGGATAGAATAAAAGAAAGCAGGCTTGACATACTCCCCAGATGTCCTCAAAATATCCAATATCCAACCACAAAAGATAGGAGCTTGTGCTGAAAGCTGTTCCAATGACATGTATGTCATACATAAATCATCCCATTGCTACCACTATACTTGTATAGTGCTTTCCCAGTACCAGGCACTATGCTAAAGTGTTTTCATACCTAGCAAGTCACTGACTATAACTCCTCACAACCTTATGAAGTAGGTACCATAATTATCCCCATTTTAAAGATAAGGAAACTGAAGCCCATAGATAAACTAATTTGCCCAAATTTACTAAAAAGTGGCAGAGCTGCGATTTAATCCCATGCAGTCTCACTCCAGCATCTGTGCTCTTAACTACTATGCTAAGCTGTCCATAAGAACTGAATATAACCCCCTGGGAAATCTGAAAGATGGCATTTGCTGTTTGTGCAACAGGAAAACCATAATCTGGTTATATTCACTGTCTTGATATAAGCTCATTGGAAGTTCAGATGAACACAATAAATTAATACCTTGTCCATTGACTAGTCATTTCCATCTGATATCCTGACCTGAATTAACTTTGTTACTATTCCAAGCTAGCTTTGTCAATATACCCAGACTATTTCGTTTTGATTGGAATAGTTCTTAAATACTAAAGAACAGTCTTGGTTCATTTTCTTGTGTCTTGTTTTCTCCATGTCAAAAAGCCAAAGGAAGCAATGTAACTTAGGATGTAATGAAAAGATCAAACCTGCTGTGGCACAAACCATTTGGGGAGCTAACTTGGCAGTTCAGACGAGCCAGAAATAATCTTCCCCATTTGAAGCCTTAGTCTTGCCAGTGGCTACAAACGTGTCGGTTCTACCCCTCTGCCAGCGAAGACAGCAAAACTGGCAGTCCAAGGCCTCTGTCACTGACCACACGTGCTGGAGCAGACAAAGGTCAGAGGATGTCAGACGCAATTAATCAGATGGTATTGGAAAGAGTGGTGCATGTCCCTACTTGTCTATTTTTCTTCTGGACCCAACAACATTCCTCATGGGAGGACCCACACAGCTATAAACAGGTGGTCGAAATACCATGTAATTTTACTCATAAAAGAAAACAAATCACAAATTATGTTGCCCTACAATTTTATTTTAGAGTATTTCCTTTCCCTTGAGAGGCCCTGGCTCCATTTGAAAGACAACAGACACTCTGAGGAATTATTATAGAAGAAACACACAGTTTTTTGCCTCGGGTTCTCAGTAGGAGAGTTTTTACATGAAGCAGATGGCAGGATTTTAGACTTCTCAGTAATTTTTCATGACACGCTAAGGTAACCAGTTTCTTTCTTTCTGTTTTTAATCTGCAATAATGCCTGCAATAAAAAGAAGGCAGCTTTTAAATTTTATGAGAAGGAATCTCTATGTATTCTCTTCTGCTATTGGGGGAAAAAAACACCCTATTTCAAATAGAAACTGAGCAATACTAACTGATAGTCTAACTTTCTTAATACTCCCCTGAATGTTGAAAGAAACAAGAGAAATAGTTGCTAAAGACATGGGACATGGTTTCTCCCTTCCAGAAGATGAAACCATAGTTGAATAGAAAGTATATATAGTTTCACAAGCAAAACATAAATATACATGTAAATTTAAGAACACTTTAATTTGGTGGCTTTTCAAATGCAAAAGAAACTCTGCAAACAAAAGAGAAACTTATTCTTATTTTAAACAACCACTGTCATACTGGGTTTAGGATTACTAATACGTTTCTTTTTTCTTTCTTTTTTTTTTAGAAAAAAGAGAAAAAGAGAAAAAAGGAAGAAAAAAAAGAATGAAATAAAGAGAAAAGAAGAAGAAAAAAAAAGGGGAGAGAGAACGGGAATCTTGCTCTATTGCCCAGGCTAGAATGCAGTCTACAAATGGATATTAAAAGCTTTTTTATACTAATAATTGTGTTATACAATGGAGACAGGAAGGAATAAGGGAGGAAAATAACAAACAAACAGCCAACCCATATTTCATTTAAACCTATGAAATGCTATGCAATTGCTAGGGAGTGATTTACTCCCAACCATGTGGTCACTTTTAGAATAAATGTGATGTGTTACTGAAAAAAAAATGTATATTTTGTGGATTTGGAGTAGAGAGTTCTGTAAATGTTTATTAAGTTTACTTGTTTGAGGTTTAAGCTCAAGTCCCGGGTATCCTTCTTAACCTTCTGTCTCATTAATTTGTCCAATATTGACAATGTAATGTTAAAGTCTCCCACTATTATTGTGTGGGAGTCCAAGTCTCTTTGTAAGTCACCAAGAAGTTGCCCTATGTATCTGGGTGCTCCTATATTGGGTGCGCATAGACTTAGGGTCGTTAGCTCTTCCCGTTACATTGATCCCTCTACCATTATACAATGTCCTTTTTATCTCTTTCGGTTTCTATTACTTTAAAGTCTATTTTATCAGAGATGAGAATTGCAACTACTGCTTTTTTTTTTTTTTGCTCTCCATTTGGTTGGCAAATCTTCCTCCATCCCTTTGTTTTGAGTCTCTGTATATCCTTGCATGTAAGATGGATCTGGATGCAGCTTACTGATGGGGTCCTTTGAAGTGGCTGATACTGGTTGTTCCCCTCTATACATAGTGCCTCCTTCAGAAGCTCTTGTAAAGCAGGCCTGGTGGTAATGAAATCTCTGAGTACTTGCTTGTTTGCAAAAAATTTTATTTTTCCTTCACTTATGAAACTTAGTTTGGCTGGATATGAAATTCTGGGTTGAAAGTTCTTTTCTTTAAGGATGTTGAATATTGGCCCCCACTCTCTTCTGGCTTGTAGGGCTTCTGCTGAGAGATGAGCTGTGAGTCTGATAGGCTTCCCCTTGTGGGTAACCTGACCTTTCTCTCTGGCCGCCCGTAGTATTTTCTCCTTCGTTTCAGCCCTGATGAATCTAATGATTATGTGCCTTGGGGTTGCTCTTTTTGAGGAATATCTTTGTGGTGTTCTCTGTATTACCTGGAGTTGGGTATTGTCTTGCCTTGCTAGGTTAGGAAAGTTTTCCTGGATAATATCCTGAAAAATATTTTCCAGCTTGGATTCATTCTCTTCGTCACATTCAGGTACACCTATCAAACGTAGATTAGGTCTTTTCACATAGTCCCATGTTTCTTGGAGACTTTGCTCATTCCTTTTTACCCTTTTTTCTCTAATCTTGTCTTCTCGTTTTATTTCGTTAAGTTGGTCTTCCACCTCTGAAATCCTTTCTTCTGCTTGATCAATTCGACTGTTAAAACTTGTGCATACTTCTCGAAGTTCTCGTATTGTGTTTTTCAGCTCCATTAATTCACTTATATTCCTCTTTAAATTGTCCATTCTCATGAACATTTCGTGAAACCTTTTTTCAAGGTTCTTAGTTTCCTTGCATTGGGGTAGAACATGTTCTTTTAGCTCACAGAAGTTTCTCATTATCCACCTTCTGAAGCCTGATTCTGTTGATTCCTCACATTCATTTTCTATCAGGCCTTGTTCAATTGGTGATGAGGCACTGCAATCCTCTGTAAGAGGAGAGGCATTCTGATTTCGGGTGTTTTCAGCCTTTCTGCGCTGGTTTCTTCCCATCTTTGTGGATTTATCCACCTGTCGTCTGTGTAATTGCTGACTTTCAGATTAGGTCTCTGAGTGGACGTCCAGCTTGTTGATGATAAAGTTTTTTTTATTTCTTAATTTTCCTTCGGTGGATGCCCCTCCCCCACAGAGCTGGACCTTCCCGGGTTCAGCTGTACTTGCTGTGAAACTCTCAATCTTCAGCAGTTCCAACTGCTGTTTTTATTTTTATTTTTTTTGTGTAGTAGGGTACCAGCCTTCCCCTGCGGCGACCCACTACGCCGGCTGAAACAGCGGCGTTAAGATTCGTGGAGCTTTTCTGCCCGGGAATCTCCCGGTCTGGTTCCCCCACTTCAGTCCGCTTTTCAATCAGCTGAATGGGAGACTCTGCTTTCCCGGAGCTCCAACGCCAACCAAAAGGGCACTCAGTCCCGTATACTCCGGACTGAGAACCGCCGCATCGGGGTGCCTGCAAAACGGCCGCGTCCTCCAAAAGGGTCGTGCTGGCGACCCATGGGGCTCCTCCGCCAAGAATCTCTTGGTCCGTGGGCTATGAAAATTCGTCTGAAAATGTGGCGTCCACTCACTCTCTGTGCTTTCAGTGGGAGCTACAATCCTGAGCTGCTGCTAATCGGCCATCTTGGATCTCTCTCGATTACTAATACGTTTCTTAACATATGTCAGTCACACCCGACATAGGAAGGGGTTCACCTTTTCTAATGCAGCTGTTGTTCAGAAGCCACTGGGCATCCCAGGAAAAAAAATTATAAGAGTTATACATATTTTTAAAAATTTAAAGGGAAATTCGCTATCTTGGGCTGAAGTTAATGGTGGCAGGGAGGTGAAGTAAAGACTAGTTTCCTAGTAAAAATGTAGACTCATTTATTTATTTAAAACTAAACTAACATTGGGAAAAATTCCGACTTAAAGAAATGGATAATAAAAAAATGAAAAAGCATTCAGTGCAAAAAAAAATTCTTCTGACAGACTAATAAGGACTTTAATATGATAATCTGGTGTTTATCTGCACTTTTTGTGCAATTGCAGTTTTCTCAGCTATTATTCAAGAGCTGTAAAATGAAGAATACCTAATTGCCTCCTGTAGAAAGGCATTACTACTGAAATGACTTAAGCAAACATGTTCCGAACTAACAAAGTATTCTGAAATAATTTGAACTGAAAAATGAATGAAAGCTAAATGACTGTCATTAACTCTTCTACAGGTGCCTCTAGCCACAGCCCATTTTGGTTTTAGTGAACACCCGCTACTAGCCTTAGGACAGCTTTCAACAGCAGTGTGTCAAATTGGTAACCCATTTTTTCCCCCTCTTACCTGCTACAATGCCTGTCAAGTCAGAGTACTGTTCTATCTACTGCCAAGGGAACTCAGAATGAGAATGTTTGGGCCTGTGATGTGATGTTACCTCAGTTGTTTGAGAGAGGTGAGTTGAAGTGGGGCAAGAGAAAGATGCATTTGCTACAAAGCAATTACAGTATGTAGGCAGGGAACAAAATCAAAGCTGGGGAGAAACCAGGAAAAGCAAACTGAACTCTCTGCTGCCTAAGTTTTCTTGTCATAGTTTTCCAGTTGGTAAAAGGAGTTTATGTATTGTTGCTGTTAAAACTGCATAGGAAATGTATATATAAAGATACAGTTAACACATTCTTATATAATTTAGGAAGAATGCTTCCCTTTATTCTATGAGAGAATATTTTTAAAACTGTAGAAGAACCATTAGAAGTTCAGAAATAAGTAATATAAATGTTTCATTAGGAAGATGAATTTAGGGCACACTGACTACTAACAAACCATCTTTCTTTCAGCCTTTTTGTGTCCCATTCCAGTCAGGTTCTCAGCTGCACCTAAGTTACCCTGGTAACCGCCTTAGTGTTTGCACAGAGACCTGCTGAGCTTAAAGCAAGCCACCTCTTCAGTCATTGAGGTTTTCCTCGGGGCTGGTTCTTTACATGCGTTCTCCAAACTCTTGCACATCTGGGTCGTAACTCTGGTAATTCTGTCTTCCTGGTTTGGAAGTACCTGGTCCTAATTCTGTGTTCCCAGTTTCTAGCCTTCTAAACAACCTGGCATCTCATCGGCCTGATGTCTTCAGCTGCCCTACTGCAGCTTGCCTACTACCCTGTACCACTGACTTCTGGGACCTCTAAAACTGCCTGGTTATGCTTCCTTAGTCCAGCTTTTTGGATAATGTGCCTCACCTTTATTTCTCCACTTCTGGGTATAATATGGATGAATAAGAAAGTAATTTGCCAAAGTTTATTTATGAAAAAAATATTTCTGTCTGATTGATTACTTCCATTTAAGAAGCACTGACTTATACAAATCAACTTCTTTGGTTTTGTGTTTTTGTTTTTGTTTTTTGTTTTTTTTTTTAAAGCATAGCATATCTATAAAAACTGAGATCTATCTCACCGAAATATCTATATAGGAAACCAGTTGGATTGTTTGCTGTGACTTATTTATTTATAAAGTGGTGGCTTGCAAGTAACAAAGTCAGTTTCACTGTAGGGAATACCAACCCTAGGTCTGTGCTGGATAGTCTATTTTAAGTCACTTGGTTAGTCTATTGTAATGTATCTTAATAACAAAACAAATCGACAATACTAGGTTAGATTGCTAACCTCTTCTAAGGAAGACCCCTTGGGGTATGTAGCTTGCTATATAACCCTGGAACTGGAGGAATCATATGAGTCCAGCTTCTTCTATGCTTTTAAAAACATTATTCAGCAAAACTAAAATAAAAGTGATTGAATCAGAATTCTGATCAAATCCTTTGCTGCATAGGAAGCTTGAATGCTTCCCATTCCCTACTAGCTTACAAAGTAAGGTACGTGAACCCAGGATATGCAAGATGGAGCACGGAATGCAAGAAGAGAATACTAGATTGTCTACGTATATTTAAATTATTCCATTTATATTTATTTTGTGTATATTTTACAGTACCTATATCAGTATAGTAGTATACATTATAGAGTTTATTAATAAATGTATACATATGTTGGGGTAAATATGTGAAATTTTTATAAGCTGGATGTATAGTCAGCAAAATTTGGAGGCCAGTAGCTTTCAGAAGAATAGCCCCTTAGGGCTGCATTTAAGGTAGCTCACACTCTGCCTTCAACTGGCTATTCCTGCCACCTTGCCCACAAATACTATTTTTATCTAGGCACCCTATGCTCTATTCATACTAAATGGTAGACTGTATGCTCTGTGAAGGCAGAAGTCATGAACATCTTACTTACCCTTTGGACACCCAACACTTAGCACATTGCACAGCAACAAATATTTATTCTTTTATTTATTGTTTTTGAGACAAGGTCCCACTCTCTCATCCAAACTGGAATGCAGTGGTACAATCATAGTTCACCGTAACCTCAAACTCCCAGGCTCAAGCAGTCCTCCCACCTTGGCCTCCCAAAGCACAGGGATTATAGGCATGAGCCACCACACCCAGTCCTACAGACACATTTATTAAATGAATGATTAGTTAATGAAACTAGCTTTATAAACACACTGATATTTCATAACTCTGTGCCTGTCAATTCATTGCTCTCTCTTACTGGAATGCCTTTTTTGACAGCCCTCAACTTGGAGAACACCTATAAAATAAGACCAATTGCTTTATAAACACCTCTACCCCACACCATATGGTTACTTATGACCTCATCTGAGCTCCCAAACACCTTTCTACCTATTTACATTACATGTTTGTCCTCTCTAATAGACTGTGAGCTTCCTTGAAGATAGAAAGAGTTATTCCTTTGTATTCCCAAATCCTGGCATGGTACCTAGCACATCGTAGGTACTCAATAAATCACTGTGGTATGAAGTACAAGTAATTTCTAAACAATAAACCATTATCTTTAAAAGGTATTAGAATGCTTCTGCTTCTAGTGATGACTGAAAGCTGGCACCAGAGTTGACCTCCAATTACAAACAATTAGAAAATTGGACAAAATGTATGAAACCATTGTTTTCAGCTATTGGACCTCAGGCAACAAAGGACTGTGATCTCCAAGAAAGGGAAACAAGTGAAGTGAGCCTTTAGAGCACTCCAAGCAGAACATGGATAACTTGTTAAGCTGAGGAGGTAGAGATGAAATCAGGGGGAGGCTGAGGTGGCGGGAATTTTCAGGGCACAATACTAGAGAAGAGGAAGCTATGCATAAGTGGAGGTTCAGAAACTGGCACAGAGTCCTCCTTGAATCTTTGCCTGAACATAAAGCTGTGTGTCGTAGTGTGAGACTCCATGAAGCTAGGCAAAAAACAATAGTTTGTAAGATGTTCCAGTTCCTTCTAGCAATAGTGGAGAGATATTGTTATTATTATTATTTTAAATATATATTTTATTGCGTTGTAGGTTTTGGGGTACATGCGAAGAACATGCAAGACTGTTGCATAGGTACATACATGGCAATGTGGTTTGCTGCCTTCCTCCCCATCACCTATATCTGGCATTTCTCCCCCATGTTATCCCTCCCCCAACTCCCCCACCCCCCGCTGTTCCTTCCCTAGATCCCCCCAACAGACCCCAGTGTGTGATGCTCCCCTTCCTATATCCATACGTTCTCATTGCCCAACATCCGCCTATGAGTGAGAACATGCGGTGTTTGATTTTCTGTTCTTGCGTCAGTTTGCTGAGAATGATGGTTTCAAGGTTCATCCATGTCCCTACAAAGGACATGAACGCATCATTTTTTCATGGCTGCATAGTATTCCATGGTGTATATGTGCCACATTTTCCCTGTCCAGTCCATCATCGATGGGCATTTGGGTTGGTTCCAAGTCTTTGCTATTGTAAACAGTGCTGTAATGAACATTCGTGTGCATGTGTCCTTATAAGAGAACGCTTTATAATCCTTTGGATATATACCCAGTAATGGGATTGCTGGGTCAAATGGAATTTCTATTTCCAGGTCCTTGAGGAATTGCCACACTGTCTTTCATAATGGTTGAACTAATTTACACTCCCACCAACAGTGTAAAAGTGTTCCTATTTCTCCACATCCTCTCCAGCATCTCTTGTCTCCAGATTTTTTAATGATCGCCATTCTAACTGGCGTGAGATGGTATCTCAATGTAGTTTTGATTTGCATTTCTCTAGTGACCAGTGATGATGAGCATTTTTTCATATGTTTGTTGGCCTCATATATGTCTTCTTTTGTAAAGTGTCTTTATTATTTTCTGAGATGGAGTCTCACACTGTTGCCCGGGTTGGAGTGCACTGTTGCAATCTTGGCTCACTGCAACCTCTGCCTCCCGAGTTGAAGAGATTCTCCTGCCTCAGCCTCCCAAGTAGCTGGGACTACAGGTGCGTGCTACCACGTCCGGCTAATTTTTTGTATTTTTTTAGTAGAGATGGGGTTTCACTATGTTGGCCAGGCTGGTCTCCAACTCCTGACCTCGTGAACCACCCACCTCGGCCTCCCAGAGTGCTGGGATTACAGGCATGAACCATTGTGCCCGGCCAAGATATTATTAAATAACAGAGGCATTCAGTGAAAACACCAAAAGGTAAGGCTTTAATAATAGGGTTAAACTAGCCTAAAGTAAGGATCACACTAGACATGTCCCCCAAAAGCTTAAAAAAAAAACCCAAAACAAAAACTAAAAATAAGCCTTGAAAGAACTTATCTGATCCACAGTAGCTTAACTGACTACCAAAACAAAATAAATTCAGACCCTCAACAATGTAATGTTCACAGTATCTTGCATCCTCAAAAACTTACTAGGCTTTCAAAGAAGAAAAAAAGTGTGATAAAGAAACTCAAGAAAATGTAACCATAGAAGCAGACTCAGAAACAACAAAGATGATGGATTTAGCAGAACAACGTGTATATAAAAGAATACGACAAACATATTCGAAAGATCAAAGGAAAACAAAAACATAATGAAAAGGAAAATGAAAACCAAAAAGAAAAAAACAAATGAACTCTTAGAGCAAAAAATATATAATATCTGAAATTAAAAGTTTGCTGGATAGGCTTACCATCAGATTAGTCGGTGCAGATGAAAGATTGGTAAGAGCGACAGAAACTAACCAAATTGAAAGAGAAAGAGAAAGGGGTAAAAAACAAAAAAGAACAGAGCCTCAGTGACATATTGGATAACATCTGCCTAACATATACATAATTGACGCCCCATAGGAGTGGGGGAAAGAAATGGCACAGAAATATGTTCAAAGTCCAAAACTTGAAAATCATAAAACCAAAGATACGTAAGGCCGGCAAACCCAAAGCAGAGTAAATACAAAGAAGATAGCATTAAGGCATATCATAATCAAATTATTGAAAACCAGTGATAAAGAGAAAATTTTAAAATCACCACTCCCCAAAGACAGTACATTCAAAATAACAAAAATAAGTGTACTTCTGACTTCTTGTCAGAAATAATAGAAGCCAGGAGACAATGAAATGAAAGTTTTCAAGTGTTAAAGAAAAAAAACCAAAGTAAATTCTTTTTTTTGTTTTGTTTTTTTGAGACAGGGTCTTACTTATTATCCAGTTAATAAAATTGTACTTGTATTAGTCAGGGTTCTCTAGAGGGACAGAACTACTAGGATAGACATATATAGAAAGGGGGAGTTTATTAAGTATTAACTCACATGATCACAAGGTCCTGCAATAGGCTCCTCAGCAAGAAGAAAAAGGAGAGCCAGTCCAAGTATCAAAACTGAAGAATTCAGAGTCCAATGCAGACTGGGAGGCTAGACCAGTGTAGTCTTTTCATGTTTTTCTGCTTGCTTTATATTCTAGCTACACTGGCAGCTGATTAGATGGTGCCTACTCAGATTAAGAGTGGGTCTGCCTTTCCCCAGCCCACAGACTCAACTGTTAATCTCTTTTGGCAACACCCTCACAGACACACCCAGGAACAATACTTTGCATCCTTCAATCCAACCAAGTTGACACTCAGTATTAACCTTCACAGTACTTTATTAGGGATTTTTGTTAGATAAGTAGGCTTTTAGTTGCTCCTGTCACACAAAAAAAAGTGACTATGTGAAATTATAGACATGTTCATCTGTTTCACTGTTGTCACCACTTTACTATCTATGTGTATCTACAACATCATGTTGTAAACCTCAAATATAGAAATACAATTTATTTAAAAAAACAAACCTACTAACACCTCAAAAAATAAAAAATAATTTATCCAGAGAAAGTGTTTTAAAAATGACATCAACCCAGTATTCTATGTTCACTGAAAGATACTACAGTGATAAAGGAAAAAATAAAATATTTTCCTGACAAACAAAAGATGATATTACTAAAAGACTTGCACAGTAAGAAATAATTAAAGAAGGTCTTCAAGTGAAAGGAAAATGAAACTAATACTACATAGAAACTCAGGTATGTATATAAGTCAATGAAGAGCGCTAAAAATGGTAAATACATGGGTAAATATGAAAATTTTTCTTTTTAAAGTTGCTTTCAGAGAAAATTAACTACTGAAAGAAAAATAATGCCAGCGTATTGTGAGGTTTATGATATCTGTAGAAGTAAAATGTACAATAACAGCATAAGGAGAGGGAGGGGAAGTGGAAGTACATTCTTAAAGGTTTTAACATTATATGTGAAATGGTATAACAGTATGTGAAGGTGAATATAAGTTAAAGTTATATAGTTTAAACCTTGGAGAACTCCTAAATTCTAAACAAAGAGGTATAGCCACTAAACCAGGAGTAGAGAAAACTGGAATAATAAAAAATAATACAGAAGACAGGAAAGAGGAAAAAAGAATAATGAACAAATAAATAGAAGACAAATAGCAAGATAGTAAACCTAAACATAATCATATCAATAATCAAATTCAGTTCAGTTAAACAGTTCAATTAAAAAGAAAACCTTGTTGGATGGGCTCAAAATCAAAGACCCAACTATATAACTGTCCACAAGAAATGCATACATGGCTGGGAGCCACATGCCACTAACTGCACTTTGGGAGGCCGAGGCAGGAGGATTGCTTGAGCCCAGGAGGTCAAGAGCAGCCTGGGCAATAAAGTGAGACCTCGTCTCCACCAAAAAGAAAAAAATTGTTAATTAGCTGGGCATGGTGGTGTGTACCTGTATTCCCCGCTACTTGGGAGGTTAAGGTGGGAGGATCGCTTGATCCAAGGCTGTGGAGGTGAAAGTTGCAGTGAGTCAAGATTATACAACTGCACTACAATCTCAATCCGGGTGACAGAGTAAGACCCTGTCTCAAAAAAACAAAAAAAAAAAAGAAAGAAATGCACACACAATATGATGAGATAGGTAGGTAAAACAAATGAATGGGGGAGAGATATGCCATGTACACACTAATCATGAGGTTAGAGTAGTTGTATTAATATCAGACACAGCGGACTTCAAAAGAAGGAATATTACCAAGGATAAAGAGAGGCATTTCATAAAGACATAGGAGTCAACTCATCAAAAAGACAACATAACAATCATAAATATGTATGTTACAAATATGAGCTTCAAAATACATGAAGCAGAAGCTGACAGAAACAGAAATACAGACACATACATATATATTATATAGAAGATTTCACCACTCCTCTCTCAGTAATTGGCAGAGCAAGTAGACATAAAATTAGTAAGGATGTAGAATATGACAATAGCACTATTAACCAACTTGTTTTAACTGATATTTACAAAGCAGTACCTCAAAGAAGGGCAGAATATATATATTTTTCAAGTGTACATAAAACATTCATCGAGATAAACAATATGATGGGCTATATAACAAGTCTCCAATAACTTAAAAGACTGAAATTATCCAGAATCTGTTCTCTGATCAAACTAAAATTAAGGTGAAAATCAATAACAAAAAGACATCTTAAAAGCTCTCAAATATTTGGCAATTAAACAACATACTGCTTAAAAAATTTATAGGTCAAAGAATAAATCATAAGAAATATTAAAAATTTGTTGAACCAAAATAAAATATAGCATATCAAAATTTGTTGAATGAGTAGTGCTTACAGGGGTAGATTTGCAGCTCTGAATGCTAACATTAGAAAAAAGATTTGACCGAGGCAGGTGGATCACTTGAGCCCAGGAGTTCAAGACCAGCCTAGACAACATAGTGAGACCCTGCATCTTAAAAAAAACATTTAGAAAAAAGGTTTAAAACCAATAACCTAAGCTTCCACTTTCAGAAGCTAGAAAAATTTACATTAAGCCCCAAATAATTAGCTTTTGGAAGCTAGAAAAGTCTACATTAAACCCCAAGTAATTAAATACAGGAATTGAAAAAGATAAATGGAGAAAGCAAAGAAATAGAAAACAAACAATAGAGAAAATCAATGAAATAAAAAGCCAGTTCTTTGAAGAAATTAATAAAATTGATAAACCTTAAGCTAAAAGCTAGACTGCACAAGAAGAAAAGAGAGATGAAAATACAAATTAATGATGAGCACAGTGACTCATGCCTGTAATTTCAGCACCTTGGGACCCCAAGGTGGGAGGATTCCTTGAGCTCAAGAATTTGAAACTAGCCTGGGTGACATAGTGAGATGCCATCTCTACAAAAAAATATAAAATTTGGCCACGCATAGTGGCATGTGCCTGTAGTCCCAGCTACTTCGGGAGGCTAGGGTAGGAGGATTGCTTGATCCTGGGAGCTCAAGGCTGCAGTGAGTTATGATCGTGGCACGGGAGCCTGGGTGACAGAATGAGACCCTGTCTCTAAAAAAAAAGGAAATACAAATTAACACTGTTGGGATTGAAATAGGGAACATTGCTACAGTTCCTATAGACATTACAAGAATAAAAAGGGGCTGGGCATGGTGGCTTATGCCTGTAATCCCAGCACTTTGGGAGGCTGAGAAGGCATATGGATCATCTGAGGTCAGGAGATAGAGACCAGCCTGGCCAACATGGTGAAACCCTGTCTCTACTAAAAACACAAAAATTAGCCAGGTGTGGTGATGTGCACCTGTAGTTTCAGCTACTTGGGAGGCTGAGGCACAAGAATCTCTTAAACCTGGAAGGCAGAGGTTGCAGTGAGCTGAGATCACACCACTGCACTCCAGCCTGGGCGACAGAGAGAGATTCCATCTCAAAAAAAAAAAAAAAAAGAATAAAACAGTAACATTATAAATAAGCTTATGCTAAGTTTGAAAAATTACATGAAATAGACAAATTCCTTGAAAGATATAAATTGTCAAAACTGACACAAGAAGAAGTAAAACATCTGAAAAGCCCTAAGTCCATTTAATTGAATCTGTCAATGAAAATTTTTTCCCAAACATACTCCAGGTTCCAATGGCTTCACTGATTAATTCTATCAAGCATTTAGGGAAGAATTACTAGCAATCTTCTGTAAATATTTTCAGAAAAGAAGGAAGAACATTTGCCAATGTATTTTATGAGTCCAGCAATACCCTGATACCAAAACCAGACAAAAAGAAACTACAATAAACTTGTTTTTAAAACAAGTACAACTAGTATGAACATAGATATCATCCTTAACAAAATAATGTAATCCTAAATAAAATAGCAAATCAAATCCAGTAATATCTATAAAAGATAATACCTTATAATAAAACAATATTTAATCCCTATTCTGTAAGGTTGAATTAACATTGGAAAATCAATGTAATTTACCATATTAACAAAGTAAAGGAGAAAAGCTATATAATCATTTCAAAAGAGGCAGGAAAATAATCTCACAAAATTTAACATATATTTATCCAAAAATTTCTCAACAAACTAGAAATAGAAGGACATTCTTTCATAAAGGACATTTATCAAAAAAAAAAATCTACACTTAATATCTTAATTAATGGTGAAACACTAAGTACCTATCCTAAGATTAGAAACAAGACAAGGATATCCACTGTAAACACTTCTATTCAGTACTGCACTGGACATCCTAGCCAGTACAATAAAGTAAGTAAAGGAAATCAAGACACACTGACTAGAAAGGGTGAAGTAAAATTGTCTTTATTCATAGAGGACATGGTCTCATGCAATGGTCTGAATGTTGTGTCCCTCAAAATTCATGTGTTGAAATCCTAACCCCTAAAGTGATAAGTTTAGGAGGTGTGGCCTTTAGGAGGTGATTAAATCACGAGGGTGAAGCTCTCATGAACAGAATTAGTGCCCTTATAAAGAAGACCCCAAAGAGCTAGCTAGCCCCTTCCACCATGTGAGGACACAGTTGAGAAGGATGGGCCTTCATCAGATACCTAATCTGCTGGTGCCTTGAGGACTTCCCAGCTTCCAAAACTGAGAAATAAATTTCTGTTGTTTATAAGCTACCCAGTTTATGGTATTTTGACATAACAGCCCAAATGGGATAAATCAGCATTATAAAAAAATATTCTATAAAATCCTTTAAAAAGCTATTAGAATTAATAAGTGAATTTAGCAATGTGATAGCATTAAAAGTCAGTATAAAAAAATCAACTGTATTTCTATATGCTAGCACTAAACAATTGGAAAATGAAATAAAAATACAATACCATTAACAATAGCATTTTAAAAAAACAAAATAGGAATAAGTAGGCACATCAGAGTGGGTGGGTGTATAAGACCTGTTTGCTGAAAACTATGAAAGACTACTAATAGAAATTAAAGAAGATCTAAATAAATGGGAGTGAGATATCATTATTACAGCTTGAAAGACTCAATATTATTAAGATGTAAATTCTCTTTAAATTCATCTCTGAATTTGATGCAATCCCAATTAAAATCACAATAGCTTTCTTTTATTTTTTTAGAGATTGCCAAGCTGATTCTAACATTTGTATAAAATACAAAGGACCTAAAATATCCAAAACCAATATGGAAAAAGAGAACAAAATTAGATAACTTACAGTAACTAATTTCAAGACTTGTAAATCTACAGTAATCAAAACAGTATGGTATTGGCATAAGGGTAGACATACGATCAAGGGAACAGAAAAGAGAGTCCAGTGAGAGATACAGACATTTATGATCAATTAATTTTCAACGATATGTAAAAGTAATTCAATGGGGGAAAAGATGGTCTTTTCACCAAATAATGTTAGGGCAACTGAATATCGATGTGGAAAAAAATGAACCTCGACCCTTACCTCACACTACATTAAAAATAAAATTCAAATATATCACATTCCTAAACATAAATGCTAAAGCTTTAAAATATCCAGATTAAAACATAGGAAAAAAGTCTTCATAATGTTTGCGTGAACAAAAATTTTTAGAACACAAAATGCACAAGCCATAAAAGAAAAAAAAAGATAACTTAGATTTCATAAAAACTAAACTCTTCTGCTCTTCAAAAGACAGTAAAATAAAAAAGGCAAGCCAAAGACTAGGAAAAAATTTGCAACACATACATTTAACAACTGACTTGTATACAGGTTATATAAAGAATTCTTAAAATTTAATAAAAAGAAGGAATCTAATTCACCAAAAACTGTACAAAAGATCTGAACACATCCCAAAAATATATACAAATGGTCAATAAACACACACACACAAACTCAACATCAGCAATCATTAGGGAAATGCAAATTAAAATCACAATAAGATACTATTACATAGCCATTGGAATGGCTAAATTTAAAAAGACTAACCATAGCAAGTGTTAGTAAGGATGTGAAGTAACTGAAACTGTCATACATTGCTAGGAGGGAGGTAAAATGGTACAATCACTTTAGAGAACAGTCTGGCAGTTTTTTAAAAAGTTAGACATATACCATACATACCATAAAACCCAGACATTCCATTCCTAGGTATTTACCCAAGAATAACAAAAATTTATATTCACAAAAAATTTTGTGCTGGGCATGGTGCCTCACGCCTGTAATCCTAGCACTTTGGGAGGTCAAGGCGGGTGGATCACCTGAGGTTGGGAGTTCAAGACCAGCATGATCAACATGGAGAAACCCCGTCTCTACTAAAAATACAAAATTAGCCGGGCATGATGGCGCATGCCTGTAATCCCAGCTACTCAGGAGGCTGAGGCAGAAGAATTGCTTAAATCCGGGAGGTGAAGGTTGCAGTGAGCTGAGATGGCACCATTGCACTCCAGCCTGGGTAACAAGAGCAAAACTCTGTCTCAAAAAAAAAAAAAATTGTGCACAAATGTCCCTAACAGCTTTACAACCCAACTCTTTATCAACAGTAGTATTCATTTTTCTCCCATTCTGTAGGCTGTTTACTCTGTTAATGGTGTTTCTCTTGCTGTGCAGAAGCTCTTTAGTTTACTTAGGTCCCACTTGCCAATTTTTGTTTTATCAACAGTTGGGTTAAATGGATTAACAAATTTGGTCGTGGTAAATTCATACAATGGAATACTACTCCAAAATTTAAAAAGACTAGACTACTAGTAGAAAACAAACAACATGAATGAATATCAAAAAATAATGACTTGAGGGGAAAAGGGATCCACAAAATATTACATACTGTATAATTCCATTTATGTATAATTCTACAACACTCTAAACGATAGTGACAATGCATAGATCTGTAGCTTCCTTGGGGGGTGGAGTGGGGATTGCCTGAAAAGAGACATGAAGAAAATTTTCAGAGCAATACAGCAGAAACAATAAGTTGATTGAAGTAGTGGTTACACTGGTGTATACATTTGTTAAAACACATTACAATGCATGCTTAAGACTAATGGAACAGAATAAAGAACACAGAGATAAAGCCATACACCTACAACCATCAGATCTTCATCAAAGTTGACAAAAATAAGTAATGAGGAAAAGACCCCTATTCAGTAAATGGTGCTGGAGTAACAGGCTAATCATATGCCGAAGAATGAAACTGCCCCCTACCTACCATCATATAGAAAAATTAACTCAAGATGGATTAAAGACTTAAACATAAGACCTCAAGCTATAAAAATCTTGGAAGAAAAGCTAGGAAATACCCTCCTCTATATCAGCCTTGGCAAAGAATTTATGGCTAAGTTCTCAAAATCAATTGCACCAAAAACAAAAATTGACAAACGGGGCCTAAGTAAACTAAAGAGCTTCTGCACAGCAAGAGAAATACCTTCAACAAAGTAAACTGACAGCCTACAGAACTGAGAAAAATGTCCATACACTATACATCCAACAAAGGACTAATATCCAGAATCTATAAGGAACTTAATTCAACAAGCAAAAAAGAAATAACCCCATTAAAAAATAGGCAAAGGACATGGACCTTCTCAAAAGAAGACATACAAATGGCCAATAAACAAATGAAAAAGTGCTCATGATTACAAATCATCAGAGAAATGCAAATCAGAACCACAATGAGATACCATCTCACACCAGTCAGAACAGTTTTTGTTAAAGTGAAGAAATAACAGATGTTGGTGGGGCTGCAGAGAAAAGGGAATGCTTACACACTGTTGGTGGGAATGCAAATTAGTTCAATGATCATGAAGAGCAGTTTGGAGATTTCTGAAAGAACTGAGAGTTGAACTACTGTTTGACTCAGCAATCCCATTACTGGATATATACTCAAAGGAAAATAAATCATTCTACCAAAAAGACACATGTACTTCCTTGTTCTGCAGCACTATTCATAATAGCAAAGACATGGAATCAAACCAGTTCATCAACAGTAGACTGGATAAAAAAAAATCACACACACACACACACACACACACACACACACACACACACACACACACATATATATATATATACACACATATACATACACACACATACCATGAAATACTATGCAGCCATAAAAAAAGAAATCATATCCTTTGCAGCAACATGGATGTGGCTGGAGGTCATTATCCTAAGCAAATTAACACAGAAACCGACAACCAAATACTGCATGTTCTCACTTACAAGTGGAAGCTAAACACTGAGTACACACAGATTCAAAGATAGGAACAACAGTCACTTGGGAATATAAGAGGAAGGAGGGGAAGGAAGAGGACAGGGGTTGAAAAACCTCCTGTTGGGAACTATGCTCACTTTATGGGTGATGAGTTCAAGTATCCCTCAAACCTCAGAGTTATGCAATATATCTTTGTAACAAACCTACACATATACTCTGCAGAATCAAAAATAAAAGTTTAAAAGAAGAAAAATTAAATTAAAAATAAATAAATAAATGGATGCATTGATTATATGCAAATTGTACTTCTATGGAGTTGATTTTTTAAAAGCTAAAAAGACACTAGACATAAATAAGCGGAAGTTTTCCTCAAGATTTACCAAACTATGAGGAATGAGAAACCAAGGCCATTTCGAAACCAAAATGACTAACTTTGTAGCTGACCTTGCATTATTCCTTACCATTACCTTTGGGTGCCTGGAAATTGTTGATTCTCCTAGAGAATGATTTATGTAAATTGAACCACTATCTGCCCTATTGTCCAAGCCAATAACTTAGAAGTTATACTTGATTTTTATCTTTCCTTCAACATCTCTCACATCTAATCCATCACCGTGTCCTACCTTTTACCCTCAAATTACATCTTGAGTTCATCTATTTCAATCAATTACTATTGTCACCACCACAATCCAAATCACTATCATGTCTCATTTGGAATAATGCAATAGTCTTTTATCAACTTTTCCCCATTTTACTCTTGTCCTAAAAATCTATTTTCAATGGAGCAAAGAGAATAATCTTCACAAGATACCAATTAGATTATGCTATTCCTTTGGTTAAAACTCCCCAATAGCTTTCCATTGCATTAAAAATAAAATCCACAGACTTTGCTATGCTCTACAAGGCTGTATATGATCTGGACCCAGCTTATTTCCCCAACTTCATCTTGAACCATTCTCACCCTTCCTGCTACACTTCAGCCTTAACTAGTTTCCTTTCATTTCCTCAAATATACTAAACAAATTTCTTCTTTCAGGGCCTTTGCATTTGTTTCCTCTGCCTAGAATATGTTCTCCCAGCTCTACCCCTTGACTGGTCTATTCTCATCCTTTAGATCTCAGCTCAAACGTCACTTTCTCAGAAAGCCTGCCAGGCCATCCAATGTAAAGAAGCCTCCCCCGTCCCTTTCTGTATGCTACTTTTCACAATCAGAAACACAGGCAGAGCCTTGGAGAGACCCTGAGGCAGGAACATGAGTAGAGTGTTGGAAATATAACAGTAACAACTGTTACATGGGTTGTGCTTTCTTATGTTCCAGGTTCTGTTCTAAGAACTTTACATATATTGTCATTTAATCTTCTTAGCAATCCTAAAGACAAGAACTGTAATAACTGTCATTTTACAGATGAGAAAACCAAAGCACAGAGTTGTTGAATAACTTGCCCAACGACACATAGCTAAGAAGGGGTGGAACCTAAATTCCAAACAGGCAATCTGGCACCAGAGTCCATGGTCTTAAACATTAACTTTGTTGAAAGAAAGAATCTGTTTTGAAATAGAGGGTAAGAATTAAAGATGAATAAAGATACATTTAAATATAGAGGAAGGAAGAACATTTGAAATAACTCAAAACTATTGTCCTTTCTTACAGAAATAGAAGTTCAAGTCCTCTATGATGCCTGATGAAATTGGCTAGAGGCCAGGTTGGGGGAATTAACGAAAGTGGTATGGATTTGAAATAGTTCCTGTGGGGGAAAGGGTAAAATGACCACCAGGTGGTACAAAGGGGCCACCTGAGGCTGAAAATCATAAATGTGTAATGGTGCCATCAACAGTTATGCATTTTTCTTCAATAGCATTTGACAGCCCAGGCACAGAGAAAACCAATTTTAGCTTTATGTAGGGTTGATGATAGGATGAGTAAGCATAAAAGAAGGTCAAGGGGTGAAAGAATTAAAGGCAGTGATGAGAGTGTGGTTGAAATGCCCAACAATGGGGTCCTGGCTGGGCAAGATGAAAATGAGTTAAAAAAAAAAAAAGTATCAAAGGACAATAGGATAACAGATTTGGGAGGAAAAATAGGTGTGTTTAGAAAAAACTCTATCAAAATCTTAACCACTGGTAATTCTGAATAACAATAAATATCTGAATACTAATTATATCTTAATTATATTAACAAATTATTGCTAAGTCTTTTAGATGTGTTGATGGTATTGTGGTTATGTTATCTTTTAGAGATAGACACTGAAATATTGATAGAAACAATTATATGATTATCTTGGGTTTGCTTCTAAATAATATTAAAGAAGTAGTGAATGGGATTTTTCAATGGGCAAGATTGGCCATGGGTTGTTGCTTGTTGGGACTGGGTGATGATTACATGGGGTTCTGGCCAAATGTAACTATCTTAAAAAGCATCTAGAAGAATCCACTTCAAAAACATGACTCTAATGTTGAAATAGAGCCTACATCTCATCATTGATTTCCTACATCTCATCATTGCTATCCACAGCATTGTATAGGTATGAAACCATAGGGTCAGAATTCTAAATCCAATGTTAAGTGCATACACCAAGAATGCCCTGTTTGTAAATCAAGCTCTTCGAAAAGGACGTAACCACTGTAGGGTTGCCAAGGAGCTAGCTATAAAATTTCAAGCCTGGTTTAGCAAAAAGTACTCTCTAGTAGCCAGAAAGAATTTATACACGTAAAATATTTTCATTTTCATGTCTTTTGAAGGGTCAGCAATTGCCAAGTAATAGCACCAGCATGTAACTGTAGAAAATATAGAACTTTGTTACAAAACATGAATTATTTATATATACACACACATACATGTTTGCGGATGCATATACATACACATAATCAGCTAAAATTATTCTCACTTATAAAAATGTGCAAGAGTAGATGCAATGAATTACAAATTACTGTAAATAAGTTATATGCCAGGTCACCTTGCTAAATACCAAAAACTTGAAATTTGAGAATTTAAAATCTCAATTATGTATACAATATAGAAGTACACCCGTAACAATTTTCTGATGTTAGTAGATGTTGAGACTATTCAGTAATCTTTAAGTTCAAATGCAGACTTGAGTAATGGTGTTTTCAATACCTCAAATAAGTATCCTGTAGAACTTTTTCAAGGTCAAAAATGAAGCTTCTCAAAGATATCCTGTTTCCATCATTTAAGACAATCTTACATGTATTAGTACTACATCTATGTTTCCATCCTTCTGTTTATATCCTTTTCATGAAAATCTGCCTCAATCTTCTTGGGCCAAAGGTCACAGAGTGAAAACAATAGTGCCCTTCCTAATCCCCCAGTCACTCCCAAACTATTTATGAGAAGTAGATCTGAATTTACAGTAGTCTGGGAGAAAAGCATGATGTCAAAAAGGCTTTTTAAATTTATCATAAATGAAGTTATCAATAATTACATGAAACAGTGTCATCAATTATACATGAAATAGAATAAAACGTAGTAGTACAAAATAACTGCTTAGAGAAGCAAAAAATAAAAAATAAAAAGTAGGTAGAAGCACTGAGAGCCTTATTGCTGAACTCTGCAGAAGGCGCCTTCAAATAAATATTTCAAACCTTCATATGAATATTTTAAGCATGACAACTACACATAAACACACAGCCAAAGTGCTCAAATCCACTCAAGAAAGACTATTAAGTCATCAACTTGCTCCTGACAGGATCCACTGAATATGGCAACAGTGAGAAGTCAGGAGACAGTTGGAATCATTTCAAGACTGCTAATTTAACTTGTCTTAAAACCAACCAATGCTCAACGTGTCATCATCAATGTCATCTCATCGCAGTCTGAAAAGCCTTCGACCTAAAGCAAAAAGGTCCCCAAGTGCCACCCTTCTTGTCTACTGGTTGAAAATCTAATTGGTTCTGCTGACAGGCTTGGGAATTGGTAGGAAGGCTGTTCAGTTAATCTCTAAGGGCCAGCAAAGAGCTCAGTATCCATCTCTGAGCTTTGCTCCCTGGCTGTCGTAAAATGACTCTGATGGCAGTGCAAGCTCTTATGCTTCAGCTGTCTTCTGACTTCTGTTAAGTCAAATTCAATAAAGTTTGTCACTCAATAATCTGAGAGCTACCCAACAAAACCTCTTTGATCAATAACAGCTTGCCTGCTTGCACTTGGGAAGGTGACCTATTAAAGATTAAAAACACACCTGCTGCTTGAAGCACAGAACATCTTTTTTACTTTTAAATGAAAATTCATCCATTAAAATCAGTTTAACTATTAGAAGTGTATATAAGGTAACAGGAAGGAGATGAAAAGAATAGCTCAGATATGATGCTTTCTTGATGTCTGAATAAAGTTTGATAGTTGTATGCTTCTGCTATATTTAGTTCTTATATAAGCCATCTATATCTTTTTTCATTTCAGTATCACATATTTATTTGTTGCCTGTGAACAGACAAAGCATTTGTATTGTGATATTAATTCAATCTTCAATCAAACCAAAGTAATCTGTTGTCCAGTATCAGCTACCTTCCTGCACAAAGTCACGAATGCTGATTTAGAGAAAATGCGCTATATTCTTTAAAGCCACACTCTTGATTTAAGTGGTTTTCCTTGCCCACTCACATACATCAGGCAAGGCTGTGACCATGTAGAACTTCAGGTAACTTCAAAGTGAGGAAATACAGCTCATTGAGCCCAGGGTGCAATATAAACTATTGGATGAAATCAGAGAAACATCTGCACTTAACATTCCCACATTCAAGCCTCCCATCTTGAAGATTAGAACTTTAATAGTTTGAATTCTTCCAAAATAATTTATAATTGAATCAGTATAATCAAGATGTTGTGACTGTTTTTTTTTGTTTTGTTTTGTTTTGTTTTTTTGTTTTTTTGAGACAGAGTCTCACTCAGTCACCAGGCGCCAGGCTGGAGTGCAGTGGCGCGACCTTGGCTCACTGCAACCTCCGCCCGCCCGGGTTAAGCCATTCTCCTGCCTCAGCCTCCCGAGTAGCTGGGACTACAGGCGCCACGCCACCACGCCCAGCTAATTTTTTTTTTTTTGTATTTTTAGTAGAGACGGGGTTTCACCATGTTGACCAGGACGGTCTCGATCTCTTGACCTCGTGATCCGCCCGCCTCGGCCTCCCAAAGTGCTGGGATTACAGGCGTGAGCCACCGCGCCCGGCGTGACTGTTTTTAAGAAAAAGAAAACTGGATAACTCTTTTTTACTTGCTTCCAATAACAGAGGGCAGCATACATGGGGTCTCTTCCTTTACCTAAGGAGTGCGTGTTTAGGATGCATTTTGTTGGCAATTCAACAATAATAATAATTTTGAAATGTATTATCATATTACAAAAGACACTAAATACAATGAGATTAAAAACTTCAGCAAAGCCAAAATTATGGGTCAATATTAATAAAAGCTTCTGCTAGAATGTGACTTTGAGTTTCCTGATTATCAGCTGCTCTCACCACATAGCAAATGAATTTCCCTGTAGAAACAAATGTGTCCACCTCTGAATGTATGTGTATCAGTCTCTTGTGCGGGTATTTTTCACAAAGTTTAAACATGTTTATTTTGTAAGGCATTAATTTTCTCCCATGACATTCAAGGCACTATCACATAGGACACATGTGACAAGGAGATATGGATTACATCTCCAACAGCCCCTAATAATTTCATCATAGTCTCTTTGAACCCTGCAGCTTTTCTCCTGATCTGAATTAATCACTTCTCCCCCTTCCTTGGCTATTATCTCCTTAGTTTTTTGCTTTTGGTTTTCTGGTTTGTATTTGAAATGTCTTCATTAAAGCAGCTGCATATAGAAACATGAGTTCCTTTCTGCTTTCATTTGTTTTCTGCTGATTTGTGTGATATGTGTAGATCAAGGTTTTTAACTCCTGTATGTAGCAACACATAAAGTTCAGAAAGGCCAACCTAATCTAATTAAGGTTTTCTGAAATAAGGTAATTCTTCATGTTAGTTGAAGCCTAGGATGAGGTGACTCAATTCAGAGGATATCTTAGTTTGTTCAAATGTACAGTTATAATGAGGTTGAGCTGAAGACAAGAAACCTTACTGCTTGTGATCAAGAAATGATCACCTTTTCTGGTGAATTAAAAAAAAATATTGTTAAAGGTTGTTCTATTAGTATATATATGGCTTGTAATAAAAAGCTTTTAAGTTGTCTAAATCAAATGACAACTGTAAAAAAAATGTGGGTTTTGGAATATCAGAATTAGAGACAACAAAGGAACAAAGTAGTCACTAGAGCTCTTCTTCCATGGGGAACAATTGCTTGGCAGATAAATGCAATTTTTTAAAGGTCTAAAAGTTGGTACGTGACTGACTATCTTAGGATGTTTGTAAAAATACATTGCAACAGAGAATGACAGTAAAAACTTGCGTTTTTCAAAGATCACTCAGCTGAATATGGAGATTGGGTTGGAAGTGCACAAGAATGAAAGCAGGGCACCAGCAGGGGGCTGCTGCACAGTTCAAGAGACAGAAGATGGCAGCTAGGACAGGATGGAGGCAGAGGGACAGTCAGATTTCCAGGACAGTCCACAGGACTTATGACTGGCGGTTGGGGGAAAGGGGTATTCAGCTGACCTCTGGGTTTTGGAAGTGCACAGTTGGCTGGATAGAGGGTTCCCACCCTGATGTAGGGAAACTAGAAGAAGAGAAAGGGGCAGAGAATAGACTGTAAATTCAGTGTTCCGCATTTGCATGGATGTTTTGGTGACATGGGATGAGTGCCTGCATGCCTGCTGTGCCCCTGCCTGAAGTCCTCCTTCCCTAACTGCACAGTTGGCACCTCTCATCTTTCAGATCCCACTAAAAGCCTACTGCCTTTGAGAGGCCATCTCTAAATGGGTCCCCCTGTTATTCTCATTCTCAAGATCCTATTGTTACTTAAATTATAGGGTGTGGTTTAAAAAAGCACTTCACGATACTTTAAAAATATTGACAAGAGGCCAGGCGCAGTGGCTCACACCTGTTTGGGAGGCCTAGGCAGGCAGATCACGAGGTCAGGAGATCAAGACCATCCTGGCCAATATAGTGAAACCCCGTCTCTACTAAAAATACAAAAAACTAGCTGGGCGTGGTGGCGCACACCTGTAGTCCCAGCTACTCAGGAGGCTGAGGCAGGGGAATTGCTTGAACCCAGGAGACGGAGAGTGCAGTGAGCCGAAATTGCGCCACTGCACTACAGCCTGGGCAACAGTGTGAGACACAGTCTAAAAATATATATATATATATATATATATATATATATATATATATATATATTTTATATATAGACAAGAAATATATATAAATAAATTTTAAAATATATATAGAGAGAGACAAGAAATAAAGTGGATATTATCCTCTTCAATCTGTATGGTATACTAACCCAAATCATGCCCATTGCCCCTCAAATGTAATATTCCCCAAAAAACATTCATCATCTCACCTAAATGCCTCCAAAAATGTATCCTGCTCAGGAACTGCATCATCACTCAGCCAGTTACCCAAAGCAGAAACCTGGGAATTACCTTGCATCTCCATTCTCTTTTGGTTGCCATATCCAAGCAATCACCAAGTTCTGGTAATTATTTTTCTTTCTAAATCTCTCTCAATCTGTCTACTTTTCTTGATTCCCTTGGCCATAGCCATAGTTAAGTTGCTAATCATCTTTTACCTTGATTATTGCTCTTCCCCCACCCTAAATGATCTCTCTGACTTTGGACTTACATCTTTCTAATTGATTGTCCATATACTGGCCAATGCAAACTCCCTGATGTGAAAGTCATGAGGCATGTTCATAGAATAGCAAGGAAACCAGGCAGGGCACAGTAATTCAACCTGTAATCCCAGTGCTTTGGGAGCCTGAGGTGGGGTGATCACCTGAGGCTAGAAGTTTGCCACCAGCCTGGGCAACATAGCAAGACCCTATCTCTAAAATAATTTTTAAAAATTAGCCAGGTGTCGTGGTGCACCTGCAGTCCCAGCTACTCAGCTGGCTGAGGCAGGAGGATTGCTTGAGCCCAGGTGAGCTATGATCACACCACTACACTCTAGCCTGGGCAATTGTCTCAAAAAAAAAAAAAAAAAAAAAGGAACAAGGAGACCAAAGAGCCGTTTAGAGTGAGCAAGGGTCAATAGCAGCAGACTGGGTGGTGTACGAGACAGTAGCAGCAGACTGATGATGCAAAAGAAAGAGAAGCAAATTGCTGGTGTGTGTGAAGCACACTGAGACAAGACTCTGGAGAAGACATAGCTTTCTGCCTGGAACATCTTTCACCTGGAACAACCCCGCCTAGAGTCACAGGGCTTGCCACCTCTTTGTGGCTTTCAGCATTTTATTCAAATGTCTACTCAATGAGGCTTTTCTTGACCTCTGTATTTAAAATTCCAACTCATTTCTCCCAACACCAGCAGATTTCATACCCTTCCTTGCCTGATTTTTCTCCAATGGACTTATCACCATCTGTTACACTCTATATTTTATTCATTTTCTGCTTATATTGCTTATAAGAGTATAGGCTTCATGAAGGCAGAGATTTTGGTCTGTTTTGCTCTCTGTTTTGTATCTCCAGCATTTTCCATGTGCCTGAAAAACAGGCACATTCAATAAATATGTGCCGTCAACAAATATGAAGAAAGCAATGCACCTTTTCCCCAGTCACAATATTATTACTGTTGGTTTACTTCTCCATCATTCTCACTAGACAGGAACTGTATTTCACTCAGTTTTGTGTTCCCTGCACTTAACACAGTCCCTGCACAGGGAAGACACTCAAGTTTCCAGTAATTCAGCTCTTACTTCCCCTGTGAAACACTTACTGGTTCGTGCTATTCTTTGCCCAAAATGCCCTCTCTTCTGTTTTTTCACTTTCAGTATCAGTCCAAATACAACCTTTTAAAAGAAACTGTATGTGATTTTTTTCTAAGAATTATTTTAATTGAAAAGGAGGGATGGAGAAAAAAAAGCATTATAGTTTTTCTGGAAACAAATTATGCACAGTCCCTTCTATACTTGCCTTCATCTACAGGGTTTTTCATATCTGCCTTGAGTTATGCTTATGATTTCTGCCTTTAATAAATATTAGTCTTATCACTCTTATGGAATCATAGGTTTTTAAGACTATTAGACATCATGTAATTGAACCTCCTCATTCCATAGAGGATGGACGTGAAAATCAAGGGGATCACATGACTAGTTACAAATTAGAACTCCACGTGCTTCCTCCAGTACTCTTACAGGAGTCAGACTGGCTGGTGTGGACTTAATCTCTCTATACCTAACATTTCTCTTCTGTAAAAGAGAAAATAAACACCCAAGGATATCATGAGGGTTAATGAGATGATATATGAAATTGCTTAGCACAATGCTGCTAGTTAGTGCTCAGTAAATGTCAGCCGTTGGTATAATTATTACTACTGATTCATCTGTGAGCTCCTTGAGAGCAGGAGATGTGACTTATTCACCTTTTTATTCCCTGATGAGTTAAGCACAGTACTTTACATATAGCCAAAGGTAGTATTAAATATTTTAACAACTGGCACAGCATAGAGTTCTGACCAATCAGAATGCTGTTGCCCTGGCACTCGATGAGGATCCTGGAGCCCCCCCCCTGCTGCTGTGCTGTTCATTTTCCTTTTATTTTCTGGATCATAGGGAGATCTGGAGGTTTCTGGAGGAGGATCTGGGACTTCCAGAGTATGAGAGATAGGGTATGGCATTCAAGAAAGTGCTATTTCTCTACCAGTATAGAAGTATTTCAATATTTTAACAACTGGTATGCTTGCTCTGCTGTATAGCAGCTGACTGCTGTATATAGTAGACAATCAAATGCTAATTCCACAAATAAAAAACAAACATAAGTGTTAAAATTTCATGTCAGTGACACTTCTATGTTATCAAAATAATGTCAAATACAGAAATCTTATACTGCTCCCCAAAAGACTCATTGAAATCTCATGTAAATTTAACAGAATACCATAGATTCTTTATGTTCTTATATCCATTCATCTTTTCTTCTCACCATTATCCGTATTGCCAGATAATGTGTCTGGAAGAAATTTGTATGCAGACAACAGAAATAGTAGATTGGCAAAGACCTATTCATGTCTAGAGAAAATCTTGACTTAGGCTTTAAAAGTCAATGACATTAATGAGTGAGAGAGAAAAAGAGGGGGACTGAAAAGTAAGCTTAACAATAATTAAAATAGTCCTACAGGTTATCAGTTCAATGAATTTTAGTATCACTTTTGAGTTCCTGTTACAAGTTAATAAACATGTTACTTAATAAACTTGCCATTTATATTCCAGAATAAACCTTTCATTAGCATTTGGCCAATGTTACAACTGATTTTTTGGTGGGCTTGTCCAGCAAGTAAGCCATTTTCTATTCATGGACCTTTTAATGATAGGAACTAATAAAGTATTGTGCTGTATTTCCAAAGTTACATAACTACTAAATAATATTTAGTCCTAAGAGTAAGGAAATATCCATAACTGTAATATTACTCAGAGTTAGAGGAAATTACTACTACTAAAATTCCATAATCACTACTTCCTCAAAGTTAACTCTCCTCTCTGGCTTTTCAAAGTGCTGTATTTAGTCAACACATACATCATTTCTGATAACTAAAGCTATGGTGATGAGTGTGATGCTATCGTTATTGATTGGCAGCGAGGTATTGAAAATTCTCTGGAAACCTTTAACTGCTGGTAACACATGTTGACAGCTACGCCCCTTTAAGACAGCAATATATGCTGGTTATTCTATTTCCTGTATGATTATTCCCATAAATTAACTTTCTCTTTTGTTTAATATTATCAGGTTTTGATCATTCTAATGATAATGACTTCCTGTTAGGTTTAAAACACAATTCTAGTGCATAAAAGTTAAGTAAAAGGCTTTTAAAATTATATATGGTAATTATATATGGCATGACATACATAGTTTATTTGAAAGTTACCCAGATGATACAGTTTGGATGTTTGTCCCCACTAAAATCTCATGTTGAACTGTAATCAACAATACTGGAGGTGGGGCCTGGCGGAAGGTGTTTGAAACATGGGGACAGATCCCTCACAAATGGCGTGGACCATCTCCTTGATGATAAGTGAGCTCTTGCGCTGAGTTCACACAGGAGCTAGTCATTTAAAAGTGTGTAGCACCTCCCCCCCCACCTCATTTGCTCCCGGTTTTGCCATGTGACTTATCTGCTCCCCCTTGGTCTTCCACCATGACTGGAAGTGCCTGAGGCCTCTCTAGAAGCCAAGCAGATGCCGGCACCATGCTTCCTATAAAGCCTGCAGAACCATGAGCCAATTAAACCTCTTTTCTTTATAAATTATCCACTCTTAGGTATTTCTTTATAGAAATGCAAAAATGTCCCAATACACCATGCTTAAAGGGCTGAAGAAAATATTATTTAAACTCCCTTTTGTGAGTGCTCCAGAACACAAGTTCTTAAAACTGCTAGGAATGGTGTGACTTACTTTGTAATTTCTTCATTTTTTCACTATTAATTGTAGTCAAAATTGCTTCATATTCTCCTTAAAGTATCTGAGTAGATACTCTTTAAATGGACCCAGCCTAACTATAGAATATGCCTTCAGGAACATATTGGGAACAAGAAAACCCAATCTCAGATACTATCTTGGGACTATTATCCTTTCTGGACCCCTCCCCCTTTTGCTCTGATAAGCCCTTCTGTTCCTATTTCTCTTTATTCTGCCCATTAAAACTGTTTCTTGGACCCAATTTGTTAAATGTCTATAGCTTTAAGCCCTTCTGTTCTCACCACTTGAGGGAGATTAGAAAGTTTGGTTCTGTTTTATTCTTATATGTCAGAATTCTCAAAAATTGAGTCAATGGATCAGTTTTAAAGGATCCATGAATCCCTGAAATATGTACAATATTCTGTATGTAAATATAAGTATTCTTCAGAAGAAGAGTTTCATTAATTCATCAATTCTCTACAGACTCAACACAAAAAATTTAAGAAGTCTTATATATTTTTTTAACTTCCCTTAAATAACACAATTGGGGCTTACTGCTCATACTTATTTTTACTTTGAGATATTTAATTTATTTTTAGTAAATATGTTGCAAATGTAGCTTGTCACTTTAACTGAAAGGGTTACATTATTTTGGTCATACTGACAGTTTTTGTTCATTGAAACTTTAGATTTTGATAATATTCTAGTGTGAGTCACAAATATGGAGGAAACTTAAAGGTTTTGGAGAGGGTCATCTATTTCACTTCACATGATAAAAGTGCCACCTGCCAAATAGGAGAGACCCCAAACTTCCTCAGAAATCCTCTTTGGTCCTTATTCTTCCCTTTATTCTGCTTCCTAAAGATTTTATCATCCCAAATTCTAACGTTTAATAGTATCTTTCATTTTTATTTAACTCTTTTAACCCTATATGCCTTTCTCTTCAACTATTAATAGACCATAAGCTTTCATGGAACCGAGATACACTTTACACTTTTATTTCCTTTTTTTCCTCAGAGACTTACATGATGAAATTAAATAGATGCTCCATAAATCCCTTCTCAATGAACACATTTCTATAGTCAGAAATGTATCCTCTTCCCTATTCTAATCTAGGTATATAATATAAATCTGCATCCTTAGTGGGAAAAAGAGGTTTTTTTTTCTGTGACCTTTTTATTTTCTTGATAGTCAATGCCTTAGGCTAAGATGCCTTTGAAAGTCAACTAGGTGTATTACAACTTTATACAGCAACTTTCTCATGAAAGTCTTACATAACAGACAGTTGACAATGGTTTTAAACTGTTTTTCCATGCCAGCATATCTGAAAGATGGTTTATGATTCCATCAGTAACAATGGGTCACTCTAATAGCAATCTTCAATTCAGCAGGGGGCGTTAAGAGCCCTATGAGTGAATTCCAATCCACCCTTTTGGAAATGAGCCATTTCTCCTCCATCCCTCCCTAGCAAGCAAAGAAACACTAAATTAGAACAGTTATGAAGAGGAGAGAAATTTCAGAAATCAAATCCTACAAAATTGCAATGGTCAACAAGCACTTAGCTAAGAACTCATGACCACATTAGGAGTCACTTTTAAAGACTTTTACCCACAGGGCTTACAATGGCCTTTACACTCCTTGTAGGAGTCTATGCCACTCACATGTGGCATAACTTAATAAACTAAAATTTTTAGGTGATTAATCTCTTTTATTTTTTCTTTTAAAAAGTGTTTTTCTTTTAATTGACAGAAAATTGTGTATATACACCTTAAGGAATGGTTAGCTAATTAACAAATGGATTACCCCACATGGTTATCATTTTTGTGGTAACAGCACTTAGTATCCGCTCTCTGTATTTCAAGAATACAATATATCATCATTAACTATGGTAACCACACTGTACAGCATGTATCCTGAACTTATTCCTTCTATCTAACCATAATTATGTGTTCTTTGACCAACATCTTCCTATTCTCCCTCCACGCTAACCACCCCAGCCTCTGGCAATCCCCTTTCTACTTTCTACTTCTGTGAGATCAACTTTCTTAGATTCTACATATGAGGGGAGATCATACAGTATATGTCTTTCAATTAATCTCTCTTCGGGGTCTAGGAACAAATGGGAAAGCAATCTTTTTATATTCAATCTTCTTTTAAAATACTGCAAATGTGATTGACTGGTATGGCAAGAAAAAGGTAGATTTTGGATTGGACTTACTTGAATAGAGAAATGAAGACATGTTGAGATTTACATTCAAAGTAAAAATTGGAAAATAATCTTAAAATAAAATACTGAAACTAATAGTTCAGAGGTACCTATTAGCAATACCCCCAAGTGAATACAATCAGCAAAATCCAGAATATGAGAATTTTACAGGACAAATGACCCTGTTTTCTTCAAAAATGACTGGTAAGAAAATAAAAGGGAGAAGGTGGAAACCTAAGTTTAAGGATTTGGGAGAAATATTAGCCAAAGATAATGGAGTCTGATTGGATCCAGATTCAAACAAATTGTTAAAAAGAGAAAGAGAGATAATCACAAAGGAGGAAAACTTGACTCTTTGAATATTTGATGGTATGAAGGAAATATATTTTATAATACATTATGTAGTTTCAAATAGCTAGAAAGGGATACTGAATGTTCCCAACACAAGAAAATGATAAATGTTTGAGATGATGGCTATGCTAACACCTGATCTGATTACTATATAGGTATTGAAATGTCACTAGGTACCCCATAAATAAGTACAATTATTATTTGTCAATTTTTTAAAATAAAACTTAAAAGTACAAAAAAGGAAAACATATTTTAAATATCTATGGGTATACAGTTAAGGATGAAATGATACCTGGTATGTGGCTTTACATAATCTAGTGGCAACAGAAGAGTGGTGAATGGAGATATAAGTGGAGTAAGACTGGCCATGCTGCTGGGTATACTGGGTGATGGGTATATATGCTATTTTCCTTACTTTTTTGAATCGTTTAAATTTCATAATAAAAAGTTTTTTTAAAAAAATAAAGTACTGAGCATATATAAGACTATAATCTGGAAAAAAGTAGAGGAAAAAAATCAGAATATATTTAAATTATAATTACATATGCACAAATACAGACTTCATTTAAAATGCCAGTGAAGCACCTAATTGCATCAATTACACATTTCTGCACTTAAATCGCTGTAACCAAGTGTTTACCTATTTTGGTTTTCATTATGGTACATAAAACACCATATTTTATTAAAAATGTATCAGTAATTCATAGTATTTTCTAGTCTTTTAATACATTATAGGTAGAATTTAGAATAAACAGAAAATATCTTTTTTGAGTGAATCACTGGAGCTTTTATGTTCACTACTAGAACCCATAGTATATGCAAATGTGATACACGCAAGAGCAATTTAGTGTTCAGTTAAGTAATAAACACAGGTATTGATAATTTTGAAAATACTTTTTAGACATTCATATACCAACCTTCCTTCCCAAAATTAGCTTCCCAAAGAGAAAAACAGAGATTTCTCTACCATTTCCTCTGTAATAAACATTTTAATGTTATTGGAGACGAATAGAAAACATGAGGAAAACGTTCTTAAGAGTTAGAATGATCTCATCAGCATTACTGGGGCATTCTGAATGTAATCAAAGAGGTAAATGGGAATAAAAATATTCTTTGACAGATGAGCCTGCCCTGTCATGGGAATTTGCAGCCTGTCTGCACAGAATGCATTTCCTATTCTGGCAAAATGTTCCTTCTGATCATAAAGGAACTGCTACCGAAATAACTTCTTGAAACCACAGAACAGTACAGTAAGGTGCTACATGACAAATCACAATGTTAATAATGAGCTACTAATACTGACAAAACAATGCAGACTTTACATAAGCAGCCTGAGCTTCAATGAAAGGTTCAAGATGGTCATGAAAATGGAAGGGGGGTAGGGAATTACTGCTTAGAAGCAGCTGCAGTGAGCTTTTAAAGATAAACTATAGATAGACCAAACTCTCATAGAAATCTTGAGGGAGGGTCCTATTAAGAAACTTCTAAGTCATTTATTTTACTTTTATTTAAAAAAAAAAAAAATTATATAGTAGGCACTTTATTTATATTCTGAAAGGGTAGACCATTGAACTGGATGACTTTTTAAGTTTGGGGATCCAACTTTGCTAAGGCGAGAATATGATAAAAATAAACAAATAACAAAGATCTATTATCACTACCTTTCAAAAATGATATTTCAATAATAAAAAGCTGAATATATTTAGTTTTCTAATAAGCTCACCATATCATCTTCTTTTTCCTCATTTCACTACTGATAGGCTAAAATGCTGTCAGAGACTCCTTGTCATAGGCTAGTACCAGTCCGTGGACTGGTGTTAGAATGCCATCACTCCAGTCTTTTCCAACACTGAGTGGAAATCATAAAGTCTAAAAGACCTTTTGACTCTCTAAATGTTAGATTGACTAGGTTATTTAAATGGAAAAAGATATTTGTCATTTTGAGAGGTAATTGTTTCAGCCAATTCGTTTCTCTGAATGATCAAATATTACCACTTAATTTCCTCACAAGCTGTTTTCTTTTTCAAATAAAATAGTTATTTCAGATGCGTAGTTTATGACAGCAAAGGGGATCACTTTTGGCTAATAATTCAGTGGCTATTTTAGAAATCCAGATTGGGGAAAGTAGTAGATAGCTGATTTTGTAGATGAAATATGCTTGAAAACATAGCTACAAACACAAAACACAAAAACATTTAACTCACGTTCCTGGAGTAGGTCATTTTGAACAATACTCGTGAATTATTAGGTGCAGCCTCAAATTATTCAAATGGTTCATGAACTATATAGAATTCTTACTTTTCTTGATATTTTTCTGATTAAAAGGAAATGTCTACAGATTATTATAATTCTATCAACAGAATTTGGAGCTTTTAAAATATTTTAAAGAAGCTCTATGAATAAGTGATTTTTTTCCTTCTATGACAGCATAATTTCTTAGGAAATCTCCTACATGCAAGACTCTAATCTGTATTCCCTCAGAAATCACTCTCAAAGGAATTAGGACAAACAAGATACATGGTCATCCACAAAGAAAATGATATCTAAGGAATTCTCCATCACTGCCCATGAGACTTTGACAAGTCATTTTCCTGTTCTGAGTCTTAGTGTCCTTGGAGTATTGAAATAAATGACCTCCACGGCCTTTTCAGTTCTTTTTGATTCTTAAAAATAAAAAAATGTGCCCAAACATTTAGGAAACTTCACTTTTTCAATGATAGACAAAATCTGAGTTATTCTCATTACTTTATATATGTGTGATTATATACCTGTGTGTATATGAATGTGTGTATGTGTAGACATATATATTATGCAGCATGATTCCATCTGCCTAAATCACCAATTTTGATTGTAAATTACTTGTTTAGAAAACAAAACTCACCCCTCAAGAAAGACGTGCCACCAAGTATGTTCAAAAAAATGTGCTACAGTTTGTAAAGGCCATAACAAAAACATACTTTGCGCAATAGCAGCAGAGTTGGGCTAAGATACAAAATCTGAAGAGGCCAACACTTATCTGTATGGATAAGTGCCGTTATAAAATAATAACTTGTCAACCTTGATTTCCCATTAAGTGAAATTCACTTTTATTTATGGCTTTTTCATCCTCAAGAATTTTTATCTCTCTATCACACAAATAATTAAGAAAAAGAAAAGAGAAATAAAAGAGAAGAGAACAGAATTATTACCACAAATTCTTGGAAGAAAGAAGGTGAGAAAAAGTTCATGAGGGCCTTGTAATTGCACGTCTTCAACTTTTTAGCTCAGTTCATCAGGGATTGATGGCACTCCGTTGGAATTACGGGAAAACAACACATTGAAATAGGGAGAAAGAAATACTTGTTCAGGTTGGTTAAAGAAAGTGAGCCACAAATCACTTATTTGTTTAGTTTTCTTTGTCTCTGAGACTATGGTGGGAATCAGATAGTGGAAGTCAACAACTCTGTGTCATAAAATTTCCTGGATGATTGACAATAGCATTCAGGAAAAAAACAAAAAACCTTTAGAATAAATACCTTCAGCAACAAAGCAACCTGAACTTATAAGCACAGAGTGGATGAAGAGCCTGAAAGTTTACAGTGAAAAAATGGTAAATGTATATGAATGCCTCAGAATCTCATTGTAACTATTTTACTATGTGTATTTAGGGTGTCCAAATTGATATTTTACTTTAATAAATACAAAAAAAATTAGATTGGCTTTCATAGGTTTGCTTATACCCACAACCCTCCATTAACTGTTTCCTTTAATATGTTGAAAATCTTCCTACTCTGAATTACCCTACTACATGGGGTTTTCAGATAAGGGTTTCCAAATTTGTTTGAGGAAATTGGTTGTTTCCCTCTAGTCACACCTTGTATGATAAAGGATGGTCAGAAATGAAAATATAGTAGTGAAACAAGCACTTTGGCAATCCTGGTTATGAACTCAGTAGCGAAATATTTAGCAGATAGTCTTGTGCTTATAGTAAACAAACAAGAAAAGTAATTTCTAGCCATACATACAAAATAAAACAGATTTAAAGCAAATGATTACTCTATGCCTTTCCTTATTCTAATTCTAAATCGTATCTCTAGTTCAAGGGCCATATCAAGTCCCACTTCTTTAACAAAACCCCTCATAGCTAGAGGACTTTAACTCAGCCATTCTCTTAAATTCAATGATAAACACTAAAAAATTATTTACTGAATACTTACTAGATGTCAAGTAATTAATATAGTCTGTCCTGTCAGAGGAGGAGAAAGAGGTAAGCAACTTGACAATTGTTCCAGGTCTTATAATTCAATTTGACTACTTTATTAGTGTTGGTGTTATCTACACAACTAGATTATAAATTCCTGAATAGCAATGTCTTGTATTTCTTTCTCTTGTATCCTTCTCAATGCCTAGCCAAGAGATACTCAATATATTCATTAAAGTGAATCCAGCCGGCATCTCAAAAAATTACTGACTTTGAATTGAAAGAATCCAAATAGAATTCGGAGTAGGGGAAAACATTTTAAATAATTAAAGAGGGCAATTTGACTATGTGTAAGTATATCATTTTACAAAGTAACTCCAATTCCAGGAATTCATAAAGCGAGACCATCTTGCTCCATTCTAGCCTTAGTGGAACTGCCAGATGACTATTAATGCATGAAAAACTCTAGTGAGGCCAGCAGAAAAATCGCTCAACTGACCTTAGCCTACATTGTTAACTCACAGAATCAAAAGCAAATAAATTATTTGTTTGTTTTAAGCCACTGAATCTTGGGGTATTTTGTTGTGTGGCAATATATAGTTGATCCAATTATATTAATAAATAAATAAATGTAAAACAATTTTTTAAAATATAGATTGGGGGCCCGGTGTGCTGGCTCACACCTGTAATTCCAGCACTTTGGGAAGCCAAGGTGGGTGGATCACTAGAGGCCAGGAGTTCAAGACCAGCCTGGCCAACATAGCGAAACCCTGTCTCTACTAAAAAACTATAAAATATTAGGTGGGTGTGGTGGCACATTCCTGTAATCCCAGCTACTTGGGAGGCTGAGGCATGAGAATTGCTTGAACCCAGGAGGCAGAGGCTGCAGTGAGCCGAGATCATTCTGCTGCACTCCAGCTTGGGTGACAAAGCAAGTCTCTGTCTCAAAAAACAAAGGTACATAAACAAATACTGAACTCTGGTTAATGATGGTTGAGTACATAAGCAAATACTGAACTCTGGTTAATGATGCTTAAATACTTGAGTGGTGGGAGTGTACTCATGTCTACAACTTACTTGGCAATACACAAAAACTAATGGAGCGATAGCTAGTTTGACTGGTATGTGATAAAGCAGCTGATACGATTTGGCTCTGTGTCCCCACTCAAATCCCATGTTGAATTGTAATCCCCAGGTGTCAGGGGAGGGACCTGGTGGGAGGTGACTGGATTGTGGAGGCGGATTTCCCCTCATGCTGTTCTCATGTTAGTGAGGGAATTCTCATGAGATCTGATAGTTTAAAAGTGTAGCACTTCCTCCCTCTTTCTCTCTCCTGCTCTGCCATAGTAAGATGGCTTGCTTCCCCTTCCCCTTCCACCATGATTGTAAGTTTCCTGAGGCCTCCCAGTCATACTTCCTGTTAAGCCTGTGGAACTATGAGTCAATTAAACCTCTTTTCTTCATAAATTATGCAGTCTCAGGTAGTTCCTTATAGCAGTGTGAGAACAGACTAATACAGCAAGTATAATAAGATATTATTTGTAAAATCTAAGTGGTAGATATATGTGTGTTTACCACACAATTATTTTAACATTTTTGCTGTTTCTTAATAAAAACGTTGGAAAAACAGATTGAGTAAATTATGATGCATTCACACTATAGAATACTAGCTAGTAATTAAAAATAATGGGTGGAGGAATGTTTATTATCAAAATTGGCTAATAAGTTTTCTAAAAGCAGGGCCAGGCATGGTGGCTCATGCCTGTAATCCCAGCACTTCGGGAGGCTGAGACAGGCAGATCACTTGACCTCAGGAGTTCAAGACCAGCCTGGGCAACATGGTGAAACCCCACCTCTACAAAAAATACAAAATTAGCCAGGTGTGGGGGCATGATCCTATAGTCCCAGCTACTCGAGAGGCTGAGGTAGGAGGATCGCTTGAGCCTGGAAGGTGGAGGTTGCAGTGAACTGAGATGGTGCCACTGAATTCCAGCCTGGGTGACAGAGTGAGACCCTGTCTCAAATAAATAAATGAATTTTAAAAAAGCAAACTACAATATAGTATATGCAATATATCACTTTTGTAAAACACAACTTAAAAAGTACAGATATAAAAAAAAAGGAACCAAAAGACATATGCTAAGCTATTACCTCTAGACATGGAATTATGATTACTTTTCCTTTTAGCTTTGTGTTTTCCAAACTGTCCTACTTAATAGGGAAAATTAAAAAGTAATTAAGGGAATTGAGAGGAAATGTTTAATAATAGGATTTAATCTTTAAAAATAACTTTTTTAAAAGACAAAGGTATTCAATGTTTTAGAGAAAGAAAAAATAAAATAACGAATGGAATTTAGAACAGTAAGAGTTTATTTAGATCTATGGAATTATTTGAAAACAAAAGTCACTACATTTTAGAAGAGAGGCTATAGCTGTCTTCTTTCCAGAAATATAGTCTCTTCAAGAAAAGAAATTATATTAGTGACCTCTTTAGGTTTCTTCCAATTTTACGACTTTTAAAATTTTTATTTATTTATTTTATTACTATTATTTTTGAGACAGAGTCTCACTCTGTCACCTAGTCTGGAGTGCAATGGCACCATCTCAGCTCACTGCAACCTCTGCCTCCCAGTTCAAGTGATTCTCCTGTCTCAGCCTCCTGAGGCATGCGCTACCATGCCTGGCTAATTTTGTATTTTTAGTAGAGATGGGTCAGGCTGGTCTCAAATTCCTGACCTGAGGTGATCTGCCCATCTCGGCCTCCCAACATGCTGGGATTACAGGTGTGAGCCACCAAATGACTTTTTTTAAAAAAGTGTAATGGCATACCTTCATATATATTAAGTATAACATCTGGCTATATTTTGGTACATATATATATATATTCAGTTAAAAAGTACCAAAACATAGCCAGATGTTATGCTTAATTTGGAGATGAATATTATTCCCTCCCTAAATTTAGGATATGGCCTGATAATTGGAAGAAGAAAAGAGAATATCAAAGAAGGCTCATTGTCTTGATGCACTCTAATGTACAGTTATCAAAATTGTTAGCCACATCTTACACAAATTCCAAGTCTACTCAACATTGTACTACAATTGTAGTAGTTTTAATCTCCATCTGATAGAAAAGAAAGGGGAAAAGATTTTCTAAAAGCCACCATAAAACTCTCTAAAAATTTTTTAAAAATTAATTTTGATAACAAAAAACTATGGGAATAACATACCAATTTCATCCAACAACCTAGGGACAGTTTGTGTGCACAGACACACACGTGTGTGTGTCTGTATCGTGTGTGCTAACTGAAAAAGGAGAAAAACTTGCCCAAGTTGAAGTACCTAATAGAAGGTGCAAAACATTTACAGCGAAAAGGTTTCTGTCAAAAACTTGATCTTGGCCAGGCACCATGGCCCACACCTGTAATCCCAGCACTTGGGAGGCTGAGATGGGAGGATGGCTTGAGCCCAGGAGTTTGAGACTAGTCTTGGCAACATGGCAAAACCCCGCCTCTCTACCAAAAATACAAAAATTAGCTGGGCATGCTGGCATGCACCTGTAGTCCCAGCTACTCGGAAGGCTGAGGTGGGAGGATCACCTGAACCCAGGAGTTTGAGGGTGTAGTGAGCTATAATGGTGCCACTGGACTCCAGAATGGGCAACAGAGCGAGACCCTGTCTCAAAAATCAAAATAAAAACTTGGTCTCATGATAATGGTGGTATATAATGGAATGGTGAAGCTGAGGAGAATCTCTTTTATAATTTGTATTATGAGCAGAGTTTTAAACTCTGAAGCTAAAAAAAGATCAATATCTTTTCTCATTTCAATTCAATGATAAATGTAAATTTCAAAATGTAGAAATAACTAACAGGCTTTCTAAGAAAATTATTCAACCAACATGAGCTTTTATGAAGTAAAAATAGGTTAAAATGAGAACATTGGAAACTTTCCACAACTTTTATTCATTAACTGCAAAATAAAGTTCTTTAAAACCATTAGTTACTCAAATTCCATAGATTACCAAATTGTTTTGAAGAAAAATTCATAAAATTCCCACATTGGAATGAATTGCTTCCTAGTTTCTTAAAGCAAACAACAGGAGAAACATACAAGTTTTGTTTTGTTTTGTTTTGTTTACCTTGCCGAGATGTCAACTCCACTGTTAACATAAACTGCTTCTCAGAAATAGCCCAATCCAGGCTTGGTTATTAGACCAAACGTGTTAGAACCTAGATTAGAAAATGTACCTAAAAATATGTGTGGAATCTAAGCCCTAAGTTCCCATTTCTGAGACTCTTAATCAATATGTTTGAGGTTCTTTTTTAAAAAAGCTATAGTTTCTTTTATTTAAGAAAAAATTATATAGATTGATCTTTAAATTTAAAAAAATGATTCTGACAAATTACTTTTCATTCTCACAGAAGATAATGGCCCTATTAAACAAAATAATAACAGGGCATGGATTAAATGGGCTCTAAAGGAATATGATATTGACGTGTCTACATTTTTCCAGCTCATTCATTGAACGGATTAGCTGTAACCAGTGCAGCAGCTATAAAATGTTGACAGAGGTTGGTTCCCAAGAACTGCCAGATGGTCAGAAGAAAATATTGTACAATAGTGTTACTGGAGCCCTTCGGGCAAAGACAGATATAATCTAGTTTTGAAAGCTGCCAGATATTATGAAGTGTTACTTTCCATTTATAAATAAACTATGGGTTATGGTCACAGTATTTGAGAAAAGGAAAACAGAAATTTCTAACAAAGTTCTAAAGGTTCTCATACCTAGGCAATTCACACTAGGTTTAAATGTTTTTCCCATTCCACCTTACATGTTAAAGCTAATTGTTTAGTAAATAGTGATCAAGAACTTACATGTGTCAAGATCCACAGAAAATATAGGATTTTACTTTCTACCTTGCTAACAAATTTATAATTGGTCAAAATTTTAAAGACGTATGAAGTAGATGAGCCTTACACAGATAAAAATACATATATTTTTCTTAGGTAATTACAGCCTTTTACTGACATGTGCAATTACTCAATCTAATCATGTAATTCCAGTTAGTAACTTGTAAATATGAAGTTTGGCATATGTACTGAATACCTGTGATGGTATACAGCCTTTTCAAACTTCACATTGTGAAACCATGACTTTATTCCTTCTTTTCATTTTCTTATATCTCCTCACAACCACCTCCCCACAACAGAGCCTTTACCAAGTTAAGTTTCTAAGCCAAGACCCAAAGGACTCTGATTTTAAAGGTCCTAAGCTTACTGCCAATTAGGTTCACCTGAGCTAAGATTTTATTATGGTATATAAGTCTCTCTTTATATCATTATATTTCTATTTCATGCTAACATTCTAAGTTGGTTTCATAGAGTAAAAGTGCCATATGATTAAGTCATACTTGTCAGGCTGTGCATTAGTGGCTCATTGAAGAGGACAATGCTAATTCCAGCAGGAAGTAATGAAATGTAAAAAAAAAATACACAATGTATATATCTTAATGTGGAATAAAACCTTTTAATCAATTCCATGAGAAAACTGGAACTCCATTTTTCTCCCATATTCCTTCTTAGCCTATTTTTGCATAACTTGGTTTTTGTGCCTAAAATCTAAATTTTCATTAAAAATTAACAGAAGGAAGCCAGAAGTTCTTAGGATTCATAGAAAGAATTCAAGGGGTCCATGAACTTGGAAGAAAACAAATTCTTATTTTTACTAAACTAACAAAATTTAGCATTTCCTTATATTACAAGTATGGATTATGAACAGTAATATTTTCATCTAATATTATAATTTTGGCCATTGGAAATGATATTTAATAGCTCATTCTTAATGAAAAATTATAATAATTATTAGAGCTACACCTAGATCTTTTTATGGCATTAGGAAGCATATATGTTGCTATATCACAATTGTGTTTTCAGCATATTTTGATAACTGTATTTCAGTGTAACTGGTTTTTTTATATTTTATTAAATACACTTGAAACATTATTTCGAGAAAGAATGCACAAGCAGAATCACAAGATACCAAAGGGGCTCATGACACAGCAAGGGTTAAGAACCTCTGAGCTAATGGGATTATAATATGCATACTAATACACCATCTACTACATAGTATTATGTTTCCATTTTTTACCGGAATGTAAATCAGGATTAACAAAGAGCTCAGAAGGTGACATGCTCCCTGTGTAAGTTGGTATATCACTGGCTGATGTTATTATTGATTGCAGATTCACTGCAAATAATTATGAACAGATTTCCTAAATGACTGTATATTTAGTAAACCAAAATGGAGGTATAGAAAGTAGCTAAGGGAAATTCATCATTCACAAGTTAATCCAACTGCCAAGGACGGAACTTAGTTATACAGAGAGTTAACTAATCTATGTGGAAGATGGACCTATATGAAAATAGTCATATTACAGTTCACCAAATCTTTTGTGGCTACATCAACCCAGCAACCAATATGCACTTAGGGGATTGCCACTACTGACACCCCCAGACAGAAAGCTGTTCCCAAGAAGAGAACATGACTAATTTCAAACTACATTGCATAATCAACTTCTAGTGTGACTTTATCAAAGGAAAGTTTGCAATTATTGAAAAGGATTTTAATCACTCCAAACTTTAACAGATAAGATCTAATTAGTAACATGGGACAACTCATTTTCCTTATAAAAAGATCCTTTTTCTCTAACAGTTTTGATTTCATGAAGGTTGAAGCGAACATTCAATTTTCTGTTGGCTATGAAAATAGAAAGGAATCTATTATATATGCATAATTTTAAATACTGAGTAAACCTTAGAATTTTTACAACCAGAAGTCTCCTGACAGAGTTTTTTTTGCATGGGATTTTCTCGGGGTGAGATTTCCACAGTTTACTGGTGTAGGTCTGTGATGATGCAAGCACAATTCAAAGTTCAAACTGAGAGACTGATCATGACCTCATTGTCTTTTGAGAAATCCACTGCTCTGGCTGCTTGATGATTGGGCTGGACTTTAGGAGATCACATTTGATCAAATCGGTGGTTCTAAAATGTGTGTACTGCAGTATCAGATGAGGAGCTTGTTACAGACTTCTGGATTCATCCACAGACTGAGTTTCCGTAGGTCTGTGATGGACTAAAAAATTTGTCTTTTTCTTTTTTTCTGAGACAGAGTCTTGCTCTGTTATCCAGCCTGGAGTGCAGTGGCACATTTTCAGTTCATTGCAACCTCTGCCTCCTGGCTTTAAGCAATTCTCCCATCTCAGCCTCCTGGGTAGCTGGGACTACAGACACTTGCCACCACGCTGGCTAATTTTTGTATTTTTTGGTAGAGACAGGGTTTCACCATGTTCGCCAGGCTGGTCTCAAACTCCTGACCTCAAGTGATGCACCCACCTTGGCCTCCCAAAGTGCTGGGATTAAAGGTGTGAGCCACTGTGTCCAGCCAAGAATTTGTCTTTTTCAAAAGTTCCCCCAGGGAGACTTCTGCTTTTAATAAAGATACAGCAACAGGGACCAGATTTACTCCCTCACCTAAAACAACTACAAATCAAGCATAATAAATGAAACTATGGTATTCAAGAGAGTGGGCAGCAGGCATGAAGGACAGATATCCCTGGTAGACAGAATACAAATGAGGTGAGTGAGCCCAACAATTATCTCAAGTTTAAGCAATATTATGGGCTGTGGCACTGGGACAGTGAACCCAAGTGGAGGCCTGAAGAGTACCAGAGTTGAAAGTCTGGAAAAAACAATGGGGCTAGAGTTCAAAGGACAGAGTGTCAGAGAATAGAGAGCTGCAAGGAGATAGAACCCAGGAGATCTGAAAAGTGCCTCCCTTTGAGTATTCATCAGAGTACTGATAAGCATAGGCATCTGAGAAAACGACAGGAGGCCAGGGAAAGACCTATCAGAAAGGATTAGAGAAAACAGTATCCAGGGTTCACAAAGAACTGGAAATTGTGCATGTTTCTGCTAGTCTGACAAGAAAAACTTTTTAATTCATTGAACATTGGGTTGAGTACACAAAAGAGTTTTGCCTCAGTGGTGTGGAAAAATTTGGCCTGTATAAATATTGCTGTCCCACCTAACAAATCTTAAAAGCAGGATATGAAAGGATCGAGCTGTTTCTCAGTAACACATCAGCTTCTCAAAACAAAACTCAAGAATATATATTATAAATACTTATCATTACAGTCAGAGATTTCCACGTTATAATCGATGTAACAAGTATACAGAAACCAATAAGGACATAGAAGACTTGAATAGCATTACCAACCAACTTAACTGGCATTCATAGAACACACCACCCAATAGAGCTGAATACAGTCTTCTGAAATGCCAGTGGAAGCTTTACCAAGCTAGACCATATTTTAGGCCACAAAACAATACATTCAAAAAGATTTAGGCCATGAAAGATATGTTCTCTGATCCAAAAGTACAGTAGTCCTGCCTTATCCTTGGGGGATACATGTCAGGGTCCTAGTGGATGCCTGAAATAGCAGATAGGACTGACCCCTATATATACTATGTTTTCTCTTATACTTATACACCTATGATAAAGCTTACTTTATAAATTAGGCATAGTAAGAGATTAACAATAATGACATAATAGAACAATGATAACAATATGTCAGCATCACTGCTCATGCACTTTGGAGCCATTATTGAGTAAAATAAGGGTTACTGGAACACAAGCACGGAGAACAGTTAATCTGATATCCAAGACAGCTATAAAAAAGATAAAAATGACCAATATAAGGAATAAGAAAGATGGCATCACTATAGTTTCTATAGATGGTTTTAAAAAAAAAGATAATAAAGGAAAATTATAAATAACATTATGCCAATAAATTTGACAACTTGGATGAAATGGAAGGGACAAACTCTTTGAAAGGTACCAACTATCAACGCTTATTCAAGAAGAAATAACCTGAATATTGCAGTACGTATTAAAGAAAATGGATTTGTAGTTTAAAAACTTTCCCACAAAGAAAATTCTAGGCCTAGCTGGCTTCACTGGTGAATTCTACCAAATATTGAAGGAGAAATAACACCAATTCTTTTCAAACTCTTTCAGAAAATTGAAATGGCAGAATATTTTCCAACTTACTTTGTGAAGACAGCATTACTCCAATACAAAAACCAGACAGAGACATCAGAGAAAACTACAGACCAATATCCCCCCACAGACAGAGATATCCTTTATTACTGCTTCTATTAAGCACTATAGTAGAAGTTCTAGCCAATGCAGTATGGGAGGAAAAAAAATAAAAGGCATCTAGATGGGACAGGAATGTCATTATTATCAGACAACATGATTGCCCAATGTGGAAAATTTGATGGAACGTACAAAAACCCGACTAGAACTAACAAGTATGTTGAGTAAGGTTGCAGGACACAAGGTCAGTACACAAATATCAGCTGTTATTTCTATATACCAGCAACAAACTATTGGAAATTAAAATATTTTAAAATAAAATTTACAATAGCATTTAAAAATATACAATTCTTAGGGATACATCTGACAAAAGATATGTAAAACTTGTACTTTGAAAACTGCAAAATATTTCTGAAAGAAGTTTAAAATTTAAATTAACAGCAAAATCTGCCATGTCCATGGATTAGAAGACTCAATATTGTTAAGATGTCATTTCTTCCCAAATTAACCTATTGATTCAGTGCAATTCTCATCAGAATCTGCTAAAGGACTGTATTCAGAATAAAGAACTCTCAAAATTCAATAATGAGAAAACAAATGAATAAATTTAAAAGTGGGCAAAAAAACCGTGAATAGCCACTGCACCAAAGAAGATATATAGAAAACAAATGAGCAATGAAAAGATGATCATTTGGGAGGTTTAAATTAAAACCACAATGACATTCTAATACATCTATTAGAATGACTAAAATGGAAAGGGCTCATCAACCAAGTGTTGACAGACCTTTCCCACACTGTTGCTGGAAATGCAAAATAGAACCACCCCTCTGGAAAACAGTTGGGCAGTTTCTTTAAAAGTTAAACATATACCTACCATATGATCTAAGCATTTCTACTCCTAGGTTTTTACTCTAAAGAAATGAGAGCATATGTCTATGTAAAAGAATGTACATAAATGTCACAAAAGTTTTATATATAATTACCCAAAGCTGGAAACAACCCAAATGTCCATCAATGGATAAATGGATAAACATACTGTATATAAATCCACACAAGAGAACACTACTCAGCAATTAAAAAAAAGGAACAGATGACTGAAACACACTACAATATGCATAAATCAAATATAAATAATTATGCTGAATATATGCTCAAAATAATTATGCTGAGTGAAAGAAGCCAGATGAAAAAGAATACAATTTGTTTGCTTCTATTTACATAAATTCTAAAAAATAAAAACAAATCTATAATGACAGAAAGCAGATAATATTTGCCTAGGGAAGGGTAGGAAGAACTACAAAAGAGCAGGGGAAAGCTTTTGGAGGTGATAAATATGTTCATTATTTTGACTGTGGTAACAGTTTCATGGGTATATACATATGTTAAAACTTACCAAACTGTACATTTGAGATACATGCAATGTATAGTAAGTCAACTATACCTCAATAAAGCTGTTTTTCAAAAAATTCTATCCAAATGATCCTGAAACTTTATCAGATTTTGGAACTCTTGAATTAAACCAAGCCTTTAACACCCATGCCACCTTGGGCAGAAGGCTGCCTATTCTGTTTTCAAACTGCTTTCAAGAAAAAGTATTTCAGGGCCAGGTGCAGTGCCTCACACCTGTAATCCCAGCACTTTCAGAGGCTGAGGCTGGTGAATCACCTGAGGTCAGGAGTTCAAGACCAGCCTGGCCAACACAGTGAAACCCTGTCTCTACTGAAAAAGAAAAGAAAGAAGAGAAGAGAAGAAAAAGAAAAGAAAAGGAATTTCAGAAAATCTTTCAGGACATGTTTTGGTGTTTAATGACTTCAATAGTAAGAGTTCTTTTTTTACCTAACTAAACTCTTGCTACATTTAAGCTTGTTTGCTCTATATTCTTCCCTATGAAAACTAAAACAGCAAGAAACAATTGCTCCATAAACATATCACGACAAGCTGAGATACAGCTGGCGACTCAATAGATGACTATGAAATGAAATGATACCTCTGTACAATTTGAAGAGTGGTGTCTCTTCTCTAGCCTGAACTTTAAAGAAACATTTATTTATCTTCTTGCATATTTAGGATGTTTTTCTCTGGACCCTCTAGCTTCCCTGCAGTATAAAATCAGAATAGTCTGATAGTTGTGATTAAAACTGACTATTGCGGTGGCTCAGGCCTGTAATCCCAGCACTTTGGGAGGCTGAGGCAGGCAGATCACAAGGTCAGAAGTTCAAGACCAGCCTGACCAATATGGTGAAACCCCATCTCTATTTTAAAAAAAAGGAAGAAAGAAAACTGACTATTGCAGAGTAATGACTTTTGGGCTCCATATGCTTGCAAATCATATTCCTCTTTATACACTCTAAAATTATCCATTTTTTATAGATAATAACACAGAATTATCAGCAATATATGGATTGAATTCCACTATGACTCCTAAGTCTCTCGTCGTCTTATTTATAGCCTAGCTGTTCCCATCTTGCATCTATTTTTGCTGTTGCTTGTGGTCACCACAGCATGTTATTTGAACTTGATCTTACAGCTCTTCATAAAGTATACAATTGTCACTTTTATGGTTTAAGATCATTTCATTTAATCTATAACAATCTTCCAAAGTACTCATATCAAGGCTTTCCTTTGCCAACATATGAGTTTATTTTTAATTATTTATCCATGACACAGAAACTCAGAATAACTCCAGCATTTGGATATGTATTTATAAAACAAAGATCCATTGTTGACACCAAGCCCTTCATAACACTTTTCAAATATAACTCCTCAGAGAAGCAGCCCCCTTCCTTCAGGAATACGGTCTGGACTATACCACGTCCTTTGAGTTAGTGCTAAAATGTCATGTGTGGTTGAAATCAAAATCTTTTCTCAAGTTCGGATGAATTACATATCCTGCTTCCTAAATGTCGGTATAAACTGTCAATCTCTTGAAGAAGGAAATTAAATCGATCTGGTACAATTTGCTCTTTGCAAAGCCAAGACAGTGACTACCCAGTGCTTCATGCTCTCCTATGTGGTGACTAATTGATTGTTCAATGATTTCATCTAGCGCAGAATCTTTAAAGGTATCAAAATTAACTTGACAGGCTTATAGGAGGTATAATTTACTCCCCTTTAAAAAGATGGGCACTACAACTACCTTGGTTTAATGAACAAGCCTTTTTACTGTTTTTGTTTTGTTTCGTTTTGTGTTTTTATCATTTCATGCAGACACCCAATTTCCCACTGGACCTCCAAGGAAAGAACTCCATCTTGCTTATCTTGTTGCCTGATAGATTTGAAGTATGGCAGACATTCATAAATATTTTTTTGACTTGAATTTGAATTCCAAAAATAATTGTTGTATTCCATAAGTAGCCCACAATACAGAGAATCAGATTAATTTTAGTGTTTTACATGCTAGTTCAGCACTCTACTCAACAACTTAGAAAGCATTTAATATTGTCCATAAATTATCAATAAAACAGCTTCTTCAGGTAGGACATGTCTTTATAACAGACTCATTTGGGAGATAAAGATTACTTCAATGTGTGCCAACACTATTCATATGTGGTGAATATAAGGTAATATCCTAGGTCCTCTGGTATATTTTTACAGCTCACAAATAAAAATGTACCATTACTTTCATCTTGCCTTATGGGCAATAGATTAAGGTTTATTTTTGTCAATCAGTAGATGAATAAACAAATTGTGCTCTATCTATAAAATAAAATGCTAATCAGTAATAATAAGGAAAACACCAGTGTATACATAAGAACACGGATGAATCTCAGAAACATCAGGCTGAGCAAAGAAGTCAGACACAAAGAGTACATACTATATGATGTACTCTAGAAAAGAAATCTAGGAGCCGGGGGAAATCATGTGTTGTACTTGGGGAAAGAGTACAAAGGAAGCTTTTTGGGGTCATGTAAATATCCCATATGTTGAATGAGGGGCTGTGTAAGTATATATACAATTATATATGTATATGCTTATACATACATATATACTTATATCTACCTACATAATATATTCACTTATATATGGATATTTGTATATACTTATCTAAATTCATTGAAATGTATACTTTTAATGTGTGTATTTTATTTGTCTCCTCCCTTCCTCCCTCCTTTCCCTCCCTTTCTTCCTTCTTCCCTCTCTTTCCTTCCTTCCTTCCCTCCTTCCTTCCATCCATCCTTCTTTTCAGAGGCAGAGTCTTGATCTATTCCTCAGGATGTGGTACAGTGGCTCAGTCATAGCTCACTGCAGCCTTGAACTTCTGGGCTCAAGTCATCCTTCCCCCTTGGCCTCCCAAGTAGCTAGGACTACAGGCATGCACCACCATGCCCAGCTAATGTTTTATATTTGTAGAGACAGTCTCCCTATATTGCCTAAGCTGGTCTCAAACTCTTGGCCTTAAGAAACCCTCTCATCTCAGCCTTGCAAAGTGCTGGGATCATAGTGTGAGCCACAGTGCTCAGCCTCATTTTATTTTTAAATGCATAAAAATTAAGTTTTAAGAGTTCATTTTTAAAGGTCCCTATCCTGGAGAAGCATAAACTTGATCTGATTTCTTATTGAAGAAACCTCTAACATCATGAATTTTGTTTAAGCATATAATATTAAAATAAAACTTGCATTAAAAACTATGTAATTGGTCACTTAATGTCTGTCTTACATCTTTCTCATCATGACATCTTTGAGAGCAGGAACTATGTGTTTGTCTTACTCATTGACTGCTGTATCTGATGTCACTCACCATGTCTCTTATCTAGTAGGCATCCAATAAATATTTGCTGAATAAATATCTGGTCCATTTTAATCAATAAAGTTCCTTCTATACACAAAGCATAGTAGTAAGCAATCCCGGAAATACTAAAATAGGTCAAATATGAAGAGCTAATAGTATAATAGGATCAGTACCCAAATAATGACAATTATAAATGTATTTTAGGTTATTTTGTGGAGAGTGTCAGAAAAATTCGAATTTCCAAAAAAGATTATCATTTTCGTTGAAATACTATACTGACAGTATGTATATTTCAGCAGCCAAAAGATAAAGGAACAGAGTATACACACAAATTTAGGCTTCTCTCGGACTGTTAGAATGCTAGAAATGGGGAGTCACTTTTTTAGTTATTTGCCCTGTTTAGGTAAGCAATGTTAAAGGAGCACTCAAACAGCTGTGTTTTTTGGTATTAACAGAGAGGGAAATTACTAAATATCTCAACTCTAAGCCACCTCTGCATGTAGCTTTCATGTACTCTGTCCATTATCTCCTCTAGTATTTTGGGTAAGAGATCAGTCACTTAGTCTTTTAAAAGTAAGAACACAAAGTAGTTTTCTAGGAGGAAAAAAAAAATCATTGCCCAATCATGATTCAACAGCTGCACGATTTAAGACCAAAGCGGAATGTGGTATTGCTGGACTTGAATATTGGAGTACGAGCTATGAGCATGCCTTTAAAATACAATGAGCAGGTAACCACTGACCTTCATAAAACAATGGTCCAGAAGTTGGCAGAAACAATGAGACAGCTTACCAGGCACAACTGAGTGCATTTAGAAATGGAGAATTATGTTTAAATATGCCTTCATCTATTTTACTATTTGGGGATTTGAATTATCAGCACCAAAATGTTAATATTTTTAAGGCATTGCACTGTTAGTGAGGTACATCCTTTTATGCCCTTTTCTTTTCAGAGAGAAAGAGTAAAAATGCCACTGTGAACACTGCCAAGTTCACATATATGTATTTGTGAAGCAATCTGAATGTCAAAATAAACTAAAGACATTCTTTCTGTTCTTCTATGTAGTGTCAGAAAGGCCCAGATTAGGTATTAGGATTTGATGCCATCCTGTACTTACCTACAATGGATAGAAGGATCCTAAAGTACAGGGAAAATAGGACATAAATGGTAATGTAAATAACCTTTAAGGATTTTCTCACATAAACAAAACACTCTGTTAAAACCATCTAGATTTTTTAAAAACAGCCACCAGCTATAAAATTTACACTGCTCTTTACATAAAATGATTTTATCTGTAAAAATAATCCCATGTTAGACCTTGGCCTTTGGAATGTTATAATTATTTAATAGTTCAAATAGTCTCAAAAATCACCCAATGCAATAATTTATTTAAGTAACATTGAGGTCTTTATTTTTTAATACAGTTGGATGAAACCTTAGATCTCTCAGTACACATGTATTTAATGGTCAGCCTGGGTAACCTAATAAGACAGAGCAGTGTGCATAACAAACTTGACTTATATTCTGAAGAAACGGATTTAATTCCTAGCTCTGCTACCCATTGACCATGTGATCTTAGCCCATTTGCTTAGCTTAATGGAGGCCTCAGTGTCCTTACTAGTAAAATAAAATATTAAGTGATTTGTCATAATCCTTAGCACATGATAAAGTGCTATATACATAAAGGTTTCATTATTATCATCAGCTAGATACACATAGGCTTTTTATTATATTCTTATGGAGAGATAAATTCAAAAAAGGTAAAGACCTTGAAAATTTCTCTTTTGATCTCATCTGAGACATACTTGTACTGCCTAGTTTGCAGTCTAGCTATATTCTGACATTTGTGTAGCCAACCACAACCACAGCAAGCAGGATGGCATTTATCTTTTATAATAACACAGAGTGCTCTGTCATAAAGTAGGGTCACTGAAATGAGTAATAATCCCACCAGCATCTAAGGTACAACCAGCAGGGTCCAGGTCAACAGGCAAGCAGCCGATAATTTGCCCAACAACACTGAATTTCATCTGCCCACAGCCTCTATCTACTGATTATACAATCAATATACCTCAGATGAGAAGAGCTAACAACTGACCGGGGCAGATCAATGCTAGCAAATAAGCGCTTCATGACAAAAAGTTTGATAATTACCATTCTGAAGCCGTGTAAATGTTGTTTCTATTGTAACAACATTCATGATGATACTGCTATGATTGCACTGTTATTACAGGTTTAATGTTAGGCAATCAAGCTACAGTGGTCTAGATATCAACAAACAGCATCAAAAGAAAACATCAAATTGTCCCTATTCTTTTGACACTGTAGCTGAGAAATTTTTCTATGTTAGTGGCCCTAAATGAACAATAATAAGTGACAATTTAGTGAAAAACACTATTTTCACATCTTACAAAAGTCATGCAATATAGATTGATACAAGTATGATTATTTCTAGGACCACTTGAACCAGGGGATTAAAATAAATTCAGTCCTGTGACCATGGTTTTTTTCTTTTTTTCCCACATACATCATTTAAAGAGGATTTATGTAAATTTTCTCTGTACTCATAATTTTTCAAGCATTAGTGAGTCATAAGTATAGGGCACCTTGGCTTGATTTAATTATTATCGTTTCTAATTCAGCACACTTTATTTTATTTTATTTTTGAGCCCTGATTGCTAGTTCATTCTCAATCATTAGCATTTAGAAGAACTAGTCATTACTGGTTTTCAATAGCTTCTTGGGTTCCTATAAGTACTTAGAGTCTTAAAACACAGAAATGGAAAACAGACATTTCAAAGGTAGAATAAATCATGACTCCTAGAGGTAGGGTACAAGAATCCCTGGGTGCGTGGGCACTGAAGCACACAAATTCTTAACTTTCCTATTTGCTTTTTAAAAACCACAAGAAATTGGGTCTAAAAAAAACTAGGACACCTCATTTCTGTAAGATGTTTGCTCATATAGAAAAGTCGGAACTGATTCCAAATGAAAGGCTTTACAAAAGAATGGCAGTCACTTTGGACCACAATAATCGTTTCTATGAGGGTATGTTTGACTTTCGATTTGTGCGACATACACTTTTAATTGTCACGTCCATAAATACATCCCCCAGCTGAACCCAGACAGCAATAAAGTTACCGGTCTAAAACTTGGTCTCCACATCCCTGACTGGCCAAATCTCTCACTGTCTGGGGTAAATCAGCTGCCTTTCCATGTAGATAAGAGATACAGAGCCGGGGGAGGCAGCAATGCTGAAGAGTTTGTCAATAGCTCAGGAGAGAAAGGGTAAACCAAAAACCTTTTGTGGGCAGTAGTGCGAGCAAGATTTTCAGCATGCTCAGAGGTTGCTGTTAAATGTCTTTTTCAACAGCATTCTCTTTCTTTCCATGCAGCTTCTACTTCGCAATAGAGTCAAAGAATGTGATGTATATTAAAATGCTTTGCCTCTCAGATGGGGTTCATTTTTATTCAGGGACAATTTTGCTGACTGACAGGTAAGCGTTTGGTGCTGAAATTGGACGTGTACAAGAGCTTTGCATTTCATTTGCTCCATTACACCAGTGCATGAATTACTGGCCTTCCATGTTGGCATCTTCCCATTACTTTTAAATATCTGACATGAGCAAAATGACTCATCTGACATTTCATGTAACAAATTTGTTCCAAAAAATAGAACATTATTATACTATTTTATATATATGGGTACCACAACCTTCCGCCCTAATCTGACCAGAAATTGTAAGGGTATAAATAGTACCTGATATCAGTTTAAGAAAACATGCTGCCAATGACAGCTGTAAAATATCATGGCAAGAAATATGTCTGCTTTGCCTATTACCCACTGTCACTTAATCCTACTTCTTAAAATGTTAGCAAACTTCAGTCACAAATGGAGCTTTGTATTTTGGTTTCATTTCCACCACTGCATAAACTTTGAGGCATTATTTATTCCAATGCACAATGAATCAACTTTTTTCACTTCTAATCAGTTGCTTTAATATGTGTTCATTTTTCCTATAGAAACATACATTTTAAAGCAATATAGGTAACTAACAGAGCTGAGGAGTTAAGAGACCTGTACTAAGTCATTCGTAGTCATACTACTACTGTTTGCTGACTAGAACAAAACTATTTGGTCTTCAACTTCTTCTAACTCTCACTTTCCCTTTGATTGCTTTTTGTTGCTTTTTAGTTTTAAGCAACAACTTAAAAATAATATGGACCATGACTCACAACCTTAAGATATCTACGTATTCCAAACCTAACACCACATCCATTACCCAATCTGCCTTGCAGAACTAGGAAAGTGTTTCAGTTCTTTGCTAAAGGCCAGTGTTAGCCAAACAGCTTTGCTCCAGGCAGGTTAGGAAAGAAAGAATCCTCAGCTTTATGACTCAGTCAGGAGTTTTTCCCACCTCTTCACTTAAAAATACCTCAGTAACACATTACAACCTGCCATCTGAGGCTGAAGATCGCAGATCTACACTCAAAGAAGGGTTTTTCTAGGTGACAGTATAACATTTCATAAAGCAGCAGCATAATTATGTGACAGCAAAATTTAAAATATCATGTTCACTGTTAGTATGAATACATCGAATTAATACAGTATTATTTCCATATGAAATTATTAGCCTCATTATATAATGGTATTTTCTTTAATAAATGGTCTCATATTATAAAAGTTAAAGTACTTCATATTATGGTGTATCCTTTTTAACAATGTTAATTTACCTTCAAGCATTATTCATATGCTGAATTTATATAACATGTAGGGGAATGAGAGATCACCTCCAACCCCCATGAACTCTTATGTGGGCCTTTCAGCTGATCTAGAAACCAAATTGACACAAGGCAGATTAACAAGAGAAAAGCATACAAATTTTATTAGTTTTACATGTACAAGTGAGTGAAGTCTGAAGAAGTGGCCAAAGCAAGATGCAATACTTTTTGGACGAAGAATAATAAATCTAGAAGAAATGATAACACAAAGGCAATCTGTCTAGGGCTGATAAATTCCTAGGGGAGTCACTAGGAGATATATGAGTAGTGCAAAACTAGTACAAGATAAGGGTTACTTCGGGAAATATATTTATTTGGGTCCACTGCAGCCCCTAGTTCCCAGTCTCTGGTGCTAAGAGCTATATCCTGGCTCTGGTAAAGGGAGGATACCTTGTCCAAAAGAATCTTTCTTTCTCTCTCTCTCTCTCTCTCTTTCTCCTTCCTTCCTTCCTTCCTTCTTTCCCTTCCTTCCATCTTTCCATCCTCCCTCCCTCCTCCCTCATTCCTTCTTTCCCTTCTTTCCTTCTTTCCCTCCCTCCTTCTCTTTCTCTTCTCTTTTCTTTCTTCCTTTCTTTCTCTTTCTCTTTCTTTCTATCTTTCTTCTTTTCTCTCTCTCTTTTTTTTTTTCAGGGTCTCACTCTGTCTCTCAGGCTGGAGTCCATGGTGTGATCATAGCTTACTGCAGCCTGGACCTCTCAAGTTCAGATGATTCTCGCACCTCAGCCTCCCAGGCATCTGTGACTATAGATGTAAACCACCACACTGGGCTAATTTCTGTATTTTTTGTAGAGATGGGGTGTTACCATGTTGCCTAGGCTGGTCTCTAACGCCTAAACTCAAGCAATCTTCTGACCTCAGCCTCCCAAAGTGCTGAGATCACAGGCGTGAGCCACAGAAGAAGCTTTATGGCTTGCTGCATCCAGGTCAGCTACTCCTTTCTGAAACTACAATTTCTCTGATGTTTTCAAAATAATTAATATACAGTTTGACATATTTTGGGATGGCAAGTCCTTCACTCCTTTGAAAGTTATAATTTGAAAATGAGACATTCAAAAAGTTGCATTACCTTTGTCATTATAACCCATCTGTATTTTAAAAGCATCTGGGAATTCATGGCATTTCCCTTGTACCAGTATCAAAGTGACTTTCCTATCCTGGAGAATTATTTAACTAGAATGCTTACAGAAGACAGTGTAGATGTGAATAACACACACCTTTGAAGAAATAGCATTTCTTCTTTGGATAAATGGTCCAAGAAAGTAATTTTTTTATAAACGAGCTCCTTGAAAACAGTTCCAGCATCTAACATAGGTATTCTTTCCACAAAAACGGAATGAATGAATATTCCCTGCAGTATTTTTGTTTTGTTATAATTAGCGTTAAAGCCATGGGGCTATTTAATTGTCAATAACTACCTTTTGAATTGCATTTTTTTTTTTAAGATGGAGTCTTGCTCTGTTGCACAGACTGGAGTGCAGTGGTGTGATCTTGGCTCACTGTAACCTCCACCTCTCCAGTTCAAGTGATTCTCCTGCCTCAGCCTCCCAAGTAGCTGGGACTACAGGTACGTGCCACCACTCCCAGCTAATTTTTTTCATATTTTTAGTAGAAACGGGGTTTCATCGTGTTAGCTAGGATGGTCTCTATCTCCTGACCTCGTGGTCTGCCCACCTCAGCCTCCCAGAGTGCTAGGATTACAGGCATGAGCCACTGCGCTCAGCCTTGAGTTGCATTTTTAAAACTGTGCAAGTGAGACTATTTCTGAGCAAATGGTAGCACTCTAGCCTCAACAGTGCACTTACTTTTATTTTTGACCATTCTCTCACTAATCCCAACTTGCCACTCCTCAGGCCTGAATAATCTCACCAACCACACTGTCCTCACCTGCTCCTGTGGTTGCTGAATGCTGTCTGCGTAAGTCACAAAATCACACTGACTTTGACCACTGATCACATTCAGGCTGGACCCTCATGTAATCCAACAAGCTGCTTTTATTACAACAAATTATTCTCCACCATGAAGACTTGTTCCTGCCCTCTCATTTTTAGCAGATGACTGCTTCCCAAGTTATTGAAATATATTGAGGCTACTGAACTGTCTCACAACTTCTATCCTCTTTACTTCAGATTCCCTGTGTCTTCTTTTGCCTCTGTTTCTCCCTCTCCCACCTGTGTTCTTGAACCCATGTGTTCTCAAGTTCTCTGAGACCAATTTCACCACCTGTGTCCTCTCTATGTTCAACATCTCCCAGATAAGGATATAATAAGTCACTAGGAAGGGGACTACCTCGTGGTTACCTTAGAGTCTGACTCCATACTTTACAAGCACTTAACAATTTTTTTTGGGGGAGAGACAAAGTCTCACTGTCACTGAGGCTGGAGTGTAGTGGTGCAATTATACTTCTCACTGTAGCCTTGACCTCCCAAGCTCAAGCAATCCTCCCACCTCAGCCTCCTGAATAGCTGGTACTAATGCCTAACTAATTTTTGTATTTTTGGGTAGAGAGATGGGGTTTCACCATGTTGCCAAGGCTGGTATTGAACTCCTGGGCTCAAGAGATCCACCTGCCTCAGTCTCTCATAGTGCTGGGATTACAGGTATGAGCCACTGCACCTGGCAACAAATATTTTCTGGGAAAATAAATGAATGATTGAATACTGAATGAAAACTGTAAGGGTTTCATGGTTGGTGAAGCCATAGGGAAAAAAAAGAATAGCAAAAAAAATCTTAGGAATATTTATAAGAATAACAATAATGGGCAAGACCTATATGAAGAAAAATATGTAATGTTACTGAAAATATAAAAGAACATGTAAATGAATGGAAACGGGCTGGGCACAATGGCTCACGCCTGTAATCTCAGCATTTTGGGATGCCAAGGAGGGAGGATCACTTGAGGTCAGGAGTTTGAGACCAGCCTGGCCAACATGGCAAAACTGGCAAAACCCTGTCTCTACTAAAAATACAAAAATTAGCTAAGAGTGGTGGTATGTGCCTGTAATTCCAGATACTTGGGAGGCTGAGGCAGGAGAATCACTTGAACCTGGGAGACGGAGGCTGCAGTGAGCCAAGATTGCGCCACTGCACTCCAGCCTGGGTGATAGAGTTAGACTCTGTCTCAAAAAATAAAAAAATAAATGGAGAGACATTGCCAGGTGTGGTGGCTCACACCTGTAATCCCAGCACTTAGGGACGTCAACGTGGGTGGATCACTTGAGGTCAGGGGTCCAATACCAGCATGGCCAACATGGTAAAACCTTGTCTCTAACAAAAATACAAAACCAAAAAATTAGCCAGCTAGCTGGGCATGGTGGCTTGTGCCTGTAGTCCCAGCTACTTGGAAGGCTGAGGCAGAATTGCTTGAACCTGGGAAACGGAGATTGCAGTGAGCCAAGATTGCACCACTGCACTCTAGCCTGGGCAACAGACTGAGACTCTGTCTCAATAAATTAATTAAATAATTAATAAGACATATCATTTTCCTAGATGGGAGCACTCTATATTGCAATGATGTTATTTCATTATCAAATCACTCTGAGTCAATGCAACCTCAGTCAAATTCACAGCTTGTTTGGACTTCTTCCCTGTATTACTGATATTCTGGCATTTGGAGTCTTTATCTTAGATTGCCCCCTCAAGGCTAGCTAATTCCTAGAGAAAACAAAAGACTTCTTTGCAAGTGCACCTTTGATATTTAAGCCAACCAATGCAGAGCACACATCCCCAACCATCTCCTGTACCTAACTCTCACATACTAAGCCAATATGCCCCCTGCCCAAAATCTGTCTTTGATGCCTGAATCTGGCTAGATACCAGACAATAAGGGCCACAGCTATAACCCAGAGGCCACCAAAATTACTCCAACTATCCAATCCTAAACATATTCAACATGCCTACCCTGCCTCACCCATTCGATCCTGTGAAAACCCCAATAAAGGCACTGGGCCATGCTCCCTGGTTCTGCCTCTTGCCCAATCTTGGTCTTCCCTATGTGGTCCTAAGTGGCATTGTGTGACAGCTGTTTCTAGGGATCTATATGTCTAAACTTTTTCCTCATAATAATTATTTCCATGTCTTACCAAACCTGATTAAAACAAATCCTGGGAAACTGTAATATACTACTGTATTTCTAAAAGTCCAATATGTAGATTCAAATGTTCATCTGAAAGAGCAAATGAATAAGAACAGTCAAGAAAAAATGTACATAGAATAAGGAGAAGGGACCTGCCCTATCAGAAATCAAAACATAACTATAAGATAAGTAAAGGAGAAACTGACAAATCAGTGAGACATAATAGAGTATTCAGAAATAGGCCTACATATGTGGATATAGTATATGATAAATAAACTAACACATTTGCTTTGAACAAATGAATATCTATATAGAAAAAATAAATTTGGAATTTTACCTCACATCACATGCAAAACTAAATTCCAGATGAGATTATAGAACCAGATGTTTAAAAAATTACAGGAATATTTGAAGAAAATTTAAGAGAATATTTTTATAATCTTATGATAGAGATGGTCTCCCTAACAAAACACAAAAGCCAGAAGACTTAAAGGAAACTACAAAATGAAAAATATATATGACACCAAAAGCATAAGCAGCAAAAAAATAAAAAAGTAAACTTCATCAAAATTAAAAACTTTTGTCCATCAGAAAACACTATCAACAGAGTGAGAATGTAGGAAGGGAGAAAATAGTTGCAAATCATACGTCTAGCAAGAGATTACTATTCATAATATTATAAAGAACTCCTACAACCCAACAACAACAAAAACCTGATTGAAAACTGGACAAAGAACTTGTATAGACATTTCTCCAGAAAAGATACACAGATGGCCAAGCAGCACATTAAAAGATTACTAGTACTAAAAGTAACAGCAGCACACGAGAAGACTACTGTTACTAAGAGTAACGGCAGCACACGAGACAACTGTCACTAAGAGTAACAGCAGCACACGAGAGACAACTGTCAATAATAGTAACAGCAGCACACAAGACACAATTGTCACTAAGAGTAACAGCAGCACACCAGAAGACTACTGTCACTAAGAGTAACAGCAGCACACCAGAAGACTACTGTCACTAAGAGTAACAGCAGCACACCAGAAGACTACTGTCACTAAGAGTAACAGCAGCACATGAGAAGATTACTATTACTAAGAGTAACAGCAGCACGTGAGAAGATTACTATTACTAAGATATACAGATGACCAAGCAGCACATGGAAAGATTAACATTCCTAATCATTAGGAAAATGCTAATCAAAACCACAAGAGATACAATTGGAACCCTTTTGTTCTGTTAGTTGGAATGTAAAATGATGTGGCCACTGTGGAAAACACTATGGTGGTTCCTAAAATAATTAAATGTAAAATTACCATATGATCCAGCAATTCCACTTCCGGAGATAGACCCCAACAAATTAAAGCAGGGACTCCAACAGACATGTGGACACCTGTGTCCATAGCGGCATTACTCATAACTGCCAACAGATGGAAACAACTTAATGTCCATCAATGAATACATGGACTGACAAAATGTAGCATTAATATACACACACAGCAGAATAATATTCAGCCTCAAAAAGGAATGAAATTCTGACACGTTACAGCACAAATAAATCTTGATGCCATTATCTTAAGTGAATTAAGTCATTCACTAAAGGACAAACCCTGTATGACTCCTCTTATATGAAATGCATAGAGTGTAGGCATGGCAGCTCACGCCTGTAATCCCAGCACTTTGGGAGGCTGAGATGGGAAGATTGCTTGAGCCCAGGAGTTTAAGACTAGCCTGGGCAACACAGGGAGAACCTTTTTCTACAAAAGAATTAAATTTTTTAAAAACGAAATTCACAGAGACAAAAGTAGAATGGTGGTTGCCAGGGACTGGGAGAAGGGGAGACTGTGGAGTTATTGCTTAATTGGTAGAGGCTCAGTCAGGGGAGATAAAAAAGTTCTAGAGATGGATGGTGGTGATGGTTGCATAACAATATAAATGTACTTAATGCCACTGAATTGTACATTTATAATACTTAAAAGATTATATATGTTTTGCCAGGATAAAAAATATTTTAGAATAGTGGAGGATTTTTGGCAATAATTCATGAAGGGGGTTCACAAATAAGTGATGTATCAATGTTCTAATTTATTATTTAATATGTTAATATCATCTCAAGTATAAGCTCTGCAAGTAATAACTTTTATTTGTTTATAACTCATTTTGTAATTTTTATTTTTTAGGGACAGGGTCTCACTATGTTGCTGCCAGGCTGGTCTCAAACTCCTTAGCTCACGCAATCCTCCTATCTCAGTCTCCAGGGCACCTGGGACTACAAGCATAGGCCACCTCACCCAGCTTGTTTTTGTTTCTTTATACCCAAGATCAGATCAAAGAATGCCTTAGAACAATGCTATATACATAATATTGGTCATGAATAATGTGCAAACAAGTAAAACCCACTGTGTATATTGATTTATAAAGTGTTTGTTATTAAGTCTGAGAAATAAGAGAATATACAGGATTGCTATTTATCAATATTACATTAATTTTAAAAATTTATGATGTCCAGCTACTAACACTGAAAAGAGCAGACTAGATTTAAACTAAGAAGTTTCTAGTATAATTTACATAGATAATTTACTTGAACACATATTAAAACCTTAATAATACCTGTTTTCAAATATTACTACAATGGGACAAATGCTTTCCTTCTCTCAAGTTTTAAGAAGACTCCCTCTCTTTTACATCACCCTTACAAATTCTTTATTCTTGTATCTGGAAAACAAACAAAACAAAACCCTCTGTTAAAGACCACATCTTTGTAATTACTATACAAATCTTACTTTTTTATTCAAATTTTATGTCTTAAATTCCCTTACATTGGTAAAAAGGACTAGTTTAAAATATCAGCTCTAGTTCCCCCAAAACAAAAAGACTGGATTAAACATGGTTTTGTGTCTTGATCTTAGCAAAGTCTCTTTTAACCTTGCCATGCTCTGAATCTAAGTTCTCATGAATTCAGATTATCTAACCTGTAAATCAAAATGGTTTTTGTGGTTTGGGTTTTTTTTTTTTATGGTGTTTTTGGTATCAATAAGTGCTTGTCTAAAAGAACAACAGCACTAAAATACAGTCAACTATCTTTTGAAGCTAAAATATGTAACAACATTCTGAAATCCTGCCAATCCTCAATGATCTTCTTAAAACATGGTCCCCAGATTTGTGCTTTCACAACCTAAGTAGAAACACACTCTACAGTAACACAGATTGCTTTCAAAATAGCCTATACCCTGTTTTTATTGGTTTGCTTTTCATCTTTTAAAAAGGAGAATTATTCAAACAAAAAAACTATCTAAAACTTAGGCAGTTCTGATCAAGTTTGAAGAAAGAGAAGCAGGTAAGAATAGCTAACAGCATTAGTAGCTTCTGTCCTACATTGCTTCTGTTTTGGTTAGTATAAAAAATAACAAACACTAATTTAGCTCTGACTGCACAAAAGGAATTCTTCTCCATGTAAATGAATAGATATCTCTGTTATGATAAGATTCAGATAATAGCATTTTTGTAAAGTTCCTGGAATGTAATTGTTTGAAAGAAGATGATAAATCTATTCCTCTAACAGAGTTAGTATTGCCACTGGGATTTCATCATAGTTCAGTCATAAATTAATTGCACAGTAGATTTATTCATCTATCATTCTCCCATAACAAGTCTGATCATGATTGCTTTGTATGTCTCCATTTGGCACACTGGGGTTTTATTCATTTAACAGGATTATTTATTAATCAGGCATTTATTGAATAGAGTTTAAAGAAACTCAATGGGTCTGATACAAAGTGCATTAGATCCATCATTAGGATTATTTTTATTGCAGATATTCATTTAAATGGACCTCATTGTATTTGGGGGGAAATATTACTCACAAGATGGATATTTTCTCTTAAATACATTTATCCTGGCTTTATGAAATACCTGATATGGGGGATAATCTAGTTAAAAAGAAAAAAATTAACTATGTAGCATCTCTATGAATTCCGTATTTAGAGAAAAAAAAGGCTTCTAAATTAATATCCGATAAAGGAATAATCCTAGCTAAGAAATAAAATCCTCCTTGATCCAAATGGCAACTTTAAAAAAAAAGGTAACCAACAACTATAAAAACTCCTTACACAAATAAAATCTGCCAGTTGCTATAAAATCCACATCATCAGACTGATAGGCCATTTTGCCTTATACTAGAAAAAAAAATTGTCATTGCAACAAAGAGCATTTTATTTGAGGACTAAATGAGTAATGACTGCACTTGAAGCTAATGCACGGAGGAAATTGAGGAAAGAGGACTGGCGATGACTAGGGCCCAAGCTTCCCTTGATAACTACCCTTCCTGAGCATTCTAACTCCCATCTATCATGCCAGCTACTACCTCCACACAGAGAGAAAGACAGGACACTGACAGAAGAGATGGAATAAAAGATAATAAGAGGCAGGAACAAAGGAAAATCATGGAATCTGAGAGCTGGAAGAGATTTCACAGAACTACTGAAGGAGAATAACAATAGTAATAGTACACAGATTAGGAATGTAAGGTTATTATAAAGAAAAACTCACTTTTAAAATAAAAAAAGAAAATGACTTTCAGAATCATTTGAAATGAATATATTCCATTGGATTACATATGCAAATAGAGTGAAATAACTCCTGGAAAATAGCCATTCCTATAATAAGCTGTAAGAAGGCTATGATATTTGCATCTTGATTTATAGACCTTTACCATGTAAGCAGAAATACTACAAGTAACTGAACTTAGAACTTTTGAAAATGAAAAACATTTATTTTGAAGAAGTGAGATGATATTATCACCAGTTATTAATAGTTTTCCTATTGAGTTGTCTCTAGGTACAATTGTTCCATGAATAAAAATCACAGGAGAGCATGATTTTTATTCATGAGGCAGAGTCTCTCACAGCACATACTTAGTTTGGGGCTCTACCTGTCTAGCATTAACCTGAACAATCCAGAAACAGAGATGAGATGGCCAGAGCAGTCAGGTGGAATTCTGACAGTGCCCTAGATACTGGCATTTCAACCACTGTTGTTGCATCTAAGCCAAGACTTGACTTGTAAATGTGGCTTGCATGCTTCCACTTCTCTCCCACTGCCATCTCCCTTGTTCCAGTTCTCTGGTCTGGGCTTCTGCACTAGCCTCCACAGGGCCTCTCAGAACCCACACCCCATTCTAACCCTAGTCTTTTGTGCCCTCTGTAAGCAGGGGCTGCACATACCACTTCCCCAGCTTTGCACCTTCAATGTCTTCCCACTAATTTTAGGATAAAGGCAAAACCCCTGCCACGTCCATGACGTGCTGCACAGTCTGGTCCCTTCTCCCTCCTCTCCTATTATGCTGACCTGCTTCAGCCAGGGTGGCCTTTTTAGATCTTCAGTTCCTCTAAAACCAATCTCCTTGCTACCTGTCAGGCTTATGTGACATATGCAATCCAACCATCAGTCAGTGGCATGTGGTCCTCTCCACAGGACCACAGAGCTGTAGGTGACCTCTGCACGGACATGATGTTTGCTGAGCAGGATTCTGCCCTAAGTGCAGAGCAACAGCTATCAACTGTGATAGAAAAGTTATGTTCATTCAAGAGACTCTTGAAACATCTTGCTTCTCTCCCACATAAGTCCTTGTAACAGAGTAAGGGGAAAAGACACAACACATACACACTTTTGAGTAAGTTTCCAAGCAAATGCACTGATGAAAAGAGGGTCCCATTTGGAGGAGCTCAATTCAGGCTCAACTTGTTTTGCTCATTTCAGGACTTTGCCTATGCTCTTCCCATTGTTTAGAATACTTTGCCCTACTTCATCTCTCCAGTGCCTCCTTCAGATTTATGCTTGACTGTTACTTCCTCAGGGTTATCTGCCTTGATCACTCACTCCCACCCTGACCCCTGGGCAAAGTTAGAGCTCCTTATTATAAGCTCTAAGAGTGATGCTTATCATAACTGCAAGTAAACAATTAACCTTGGTCCCCAGTACTTACTTGTAAATAAGAGCAGGAATAGCATTTTACCTCATTCACCGGTTTCCCCAGTGCTAGGTAAGAACTGGATAAATACCTGCTGAATGAATGACTCTCGATCCAAACAGAGCAGTTACTATTAACTTTGAAATCAGCTTCTATGGCTGAGCTGTTGAAGAAACACTGTTAATGCCTAGTTTGGCTTCCAAATTTTGGATTCTGCCAAAAGTTGTGCTAGCAGGATGTGCCAGGACAACAGACATAACTGCAGAAGAACGCTGACAAGGAAAAGCTTCTCGTTTTATCTTCTTTCAGTTCTTATCCTTCCTGTATCTGTCTCTGTTGTACGGCAGTCTTTTGCTTCCAGAATACAAGCGGAGCCCTGAATTGAGCTTCCTCCAAATGGGACCCTACTTTCATCAGTGCATTTGCTTGGAAACTGTTACTCAAAAGTGTATGTGCTTTTCCCTTACTCTATTACAAGGACTTACACGGGAGAGAAGCAAGATGTTTCAAGACTCTCCTGAATGAACATAGTTTTTCTATCACAGTTGATAGCTGTTGCTCTGTGCTTAGGGCAGAAACATGAGTGTTCCTGCTCAGCAAACATCATGTCTGTGCACCCACTGCTCTGTGGTCCTGTGGGGAGTGTTTTGATATGCCACTGACTGATGGTTGGTTTGCATATCTCACATAAGCCCGACAGAGGGGTTGAATTAATGTTAATTAGGATAATCTGAGCATTCTTTGGATAACCCAAAGGCAAACCAATACTACTGAAAGAGCTGCAGAAAAATTCCTGTTCCTCCATTACATCAAGCCAGTAATTCCATACTGAGAATGCTAGATTTGACACTCTTTACAAACCTACACAGAAATCCTTTGGTCAACTGATAACTCTCATAAGCAGAATTTGCTTCTGAAATACTGATTCCTATGGTAGTTTTTCTTTTCCCCAAGCTTCTGAATTTGGCTATACAACGACACTGAAATTCTGCTACTACTACTAGTGTTTAACCATAGACCCTTATCTCCCTGAGAAATATTTACAGATCAGAGCCGAACTCCTCAAAAACACTTTAATATTAATCCTTGTTATAAGCATAAGAGACTGTGTCAACTGAAATGTTTTTTACAGGTATGTTTTCAGTTTATCTTAATTTTTTTAATTACAAGCATCCTTTAACTTATGATTCTTACATAATTCGTCAAACGCATCCACTCATAAATGTCAAGTGGAGTTCTCAGCTTGTCAGTTGAGAGGCCTAGATTTGTTTCAATTCTGCCACAACTTCTTAACCTCCTTTCCTACGGCTAATTTTTTTTTTTAAATGATGTCAACATCGTGTTTTGCTGCCGTGGCAAAGAGGGCAGCTTGATCCTTCCACCATCAACTAGAAGCCCCCACGGTGGCCTTACGGTTCATAGGCCTTTAGGACTGCCCCTGTGTGAGTCAAACAATAGTTCACATACGATCCAGCAGCCTGACTGAAAAGAAATTCCAAATTCTGCCCCAAAGGACTAATTGAACTTAGCAATTTGTTCTTTGTCATTAAAAAAATACTTGTAGTACCTTTTTGTAATACAACAATAAGCTACCATGTGGATTTCTCCAGAATTCTGGAACAAAGCCAAAGCAACAATAGCTCTTTTTCTTTAGGAATAAGACCCATATGTCAAAATTTATCTAGAAACTCAATTTGGCTTGCTGCTTCATCATGCTAGGAGAATAACTACACAATTATATTACTGTTCATTATGACCAGGGGGATCCCAATTTATTACAATTCATGCCAGAGTAGTACAGTAGCCTTAGCAATGGTTCGTGCCGTATGGAGATGTGCCAGTCGCGTAATAGTTATGAGTAGATCATAATACTATACTTGGTTTTTACAAATGTTTAATTGACATAAAATATTCAACAGCCGGTAGAGATAATTTGTAATGCTCAATTACTTTTTAGCGCCATCTAATTTACCCCACAGATTTACAAGCCACGTACACATGCCTGTGCGGTCACACAAACACATGTTGTGGCATGACAAAATAATATTGTGGGGCAAGCGACACCTGTGTGAAAAGATCTGAAATAGCATCATCAACTTTAGAGCAGTCTTCCTATTTATTTTTAGGGTCAAAACAGTCATACCTGGAGCAAGACCAGTAATTGATCACTTGTTAATAAGACAATGGGGAAAACTTTTAAAACAGTAGTTTTGGCCAGACATAGAATCACCTGGGGAGTTTGGTTTTTTTGTTTGTTTGTCTGTTTAATTCCAGACTCAGACCACTCTCCAGCTCACTTAGATCAGATTCTCTGAGTAAGATCCAGGCATCATTTTTGTTTTGTTTTAAAACTCCCAATGTGATTCCAATGTGCAGCCAAATGTTAAAAGAACTGCTTTAGAATCTGTTTATTCCTGAAGATTTTTTTCTTTTTGTAAAGTAAGCACAAACTCAGGCAATATTAATTTATGTAATCCTCACACATCATTTATGGGAAGGATCTAAAAATATCACCTCATCTCTCCTTCATTTTTCAAAACGAGAGATGGAGAACCAGAGAAGTCAAGTGACTTTACCAAGTTCTCTCCACAAGTTAGTGCCAAAGCTTTTCAGCTACATCTTCTTGCTGCAATTCAGTGTTCTTTCCAGGACCCCACATTGCCTGACTACTTTATTATTATCATTTTCAATGTTTACTTCTTTTTCTGAGCATTCTTGATCCAATTTATAGATCAAATCCATATGGATAAAAATGTTTGATGGTGTTGCCATTAAGTCACCCCTGCCATATTAAGTGAATATAAAGTTAAATCACTTGGGGGGGTCCCCTTGGCCAGCACTATGCTAGAAAATGTGAGAGACAAAGATGAGAAAGATGCCTTCTCCAAAGAACCCTCAATTCAGTGGAAAAAAATTGAGACAAGAACACACATGACAGCAACATCAGGCAGACCAAGTGAGAAAACAGTGGATAGCCCTGGATATCTCTCTGGACTATGATTTCATCTTGCACAACCCTAACAAGGTGGTTTAGTTTACGAGATTCACCTACAGACAAGAATGGATACCTGCCTATATGTAATGATACTACAAAGTCCAACCAAGAATTAGTGTTATCAGCTTGGGACCGGGTGCGGTGGCTCACCTGAGGTCAGGAGTTCAAGACCAGCCTGGCCAACATGGTAAAACCCCGTCTCTATTAAAAATACAAAATTAGCTGGGTGTAGTGGCACATACCTATAATCTCAGCTACTCGGGAGGTTGAGGCAGAAGAATCACTTGAACTTGGGAGGCTGGGCTGAGATCGCACCACTGTACTCCAGCCTCCTGGGTGACCAGAGCAAAACTCTGTCTCAAAAAAAAAAAAAGTGTTATCAGCTGGTTAAATAATAGCAATGCAGGCCTTTATTCAATCCAAGAAAAGTTCTAAGCCAGGTGTACTGGCTCACATCTGTAATCCCAGCACTTTGGGAAGCAAAGGCATGCAGAACACTTGAGGTCAGGAGTTCGAGGCTAACCTGGCCAAGGTGGCAAAACTCTGTTTCTACTGAAAATATAAAAATTAGCCGGGTTTGGTGGTACGTGCCTGTAATTCCAGCTACTCAGGAGGCTGAGGCAGGAGAGTAGCTTGAAACCGGGAAGCAGAGGTTGCAGTGAGCCAAGATTGCACTATTGCACACCAGCTTAGGCAACAAGAGTGAACCTCCATCTCAAAAAAAAAAAAAAAAATAAGGTTATAAAAACGGTACAGGTAGTATAATCCTTTTATTAAGAAAGAAACAAAAATTTTTATATGTACCTGTGGGATATACATCCCAAAGAGTTAAGAGTAGATACCTCTAAGTGGTGGGATTGTAGGATTATTTGTATAATAATTTAAAAATTAATTCAATAAAAGTAAACCTTGTAAGTTTTAATTTAATCTCTCAGCCTTATTTTTCTCTTACATAAAATGGAATAATACTAGTTACAGCACAGGATTGTCGGTTAGATCAAATAATGTAATGTCTGTTGGAAAAAAAAAAAAGAAAAAACCTTTACATATTGTGAAATACATACTTAGTTATCATTTTATCCATATCTTACCCTGTATACCACCAGTACTGATAAAGTAAGGGCCTCTTAAGCAGGGCAGGCAGATGGGAATATGATATTAAGAGCATGGCTTTGGGCCAGGCACTGTAATCGCAGCACTTTGGAAGGCCCAGGCAGGTGGATCACTTGATGTCAGGAGTTTGAGACCAGCCTGGCGAATATGGTGAAACCCCCTCTCTACTAAAAATACAAAAGTTAGCCAGGCGTGGTTGTGGGCACCTGTAATCCTAGCTACTCAGGAGGCTGAGGCAGAAGAATTGCTTGAACCCAGGAGGCGGAGGTTGCAATAAGCTGAGATCGTGCCACTGCACTCTAGCCCGGGTGACAGAGTGAGACTCCATCTCAAAAAAAAAAAAAAAAAAGAGTATGGCTTTGAAGACACAGCTTACTAGCTGTGTAGCTGTGTGACCTTGGGCAAGTTACTCCACCCTTCTAATAAGCCTTGGTTTCCTCATTTGTATAACATAAATAATGATACCTACCTCCCAGGGCTGTTGTGTGAATTAAATGAGTTACTACTTGTATTTGGCATAAAATGAAAGCTCATAAAGTATTAGCTGTTATTGTTAATGGTTATGCTTCTGTTATAATAATAATTATATTATTAAGCAAATGGATTAGAAAAGAAAGAAGAGTAAAGAGAGACTGTGGACGGTGCTAAGAAAAATAGAATTTGTTCATTGTAAAAACTGCTCTGGATCTGAAATTCTGATGTAGAACACAGAGTGGAATGGGAAGGGGGGCATGGCTGTTGGCTCTCTCACTAGCTCACCACATCAGAGGACTCTCTACTCAAAGACAGCAGCTGGGTGGCAAGTTACAAAGTCCTTGGCAGAATACCCCAAGAAACCTCCTACCCAGTTTCCAAGCATCAGCTTGATCTTCTACTTTCATTTTGTACAAGTTCAAGTTCAGCACCTGTCACAAGCAAGTCCACTACCACAGGTACTTCTCAGCACCACCATCACTCTGAACGGAGGCTCAGGGTTTTTCTCCCTCTTATATTCTCCAGCCCTGTCCAAGGCTTACTTCCCTACTCGGCCATTGCCTAGTGATATCCTCGATGTTTCCTAACCATCCATGACCTCAAAGATTCTTACAGATAATTCTACTTCCTTGTCCATTTAGCAGCATCAGATCTACTGTATTTTCTCTATCACAAATGAGTGAAGGGATCCAATGTGACCAGATCTTAAGGTCCCTCATCAATGTCTTAGGTGGCATTTGCTCTAAACCCCATACTATTGCTTTCTGTCTATCTATAGCTTAAGCTGGCAGACTGAAAAACTCCTAATGAGAGATATCATTCACCTCCTGAAAAGGCAGCAGAACATGTTTGACAAAAAACTAGCTGAACTGATTGACAGTAAATGGGAATGTTAATAAAAAGGCCTACAGGTATGACTTAGACAGAAGAATTATATTGGGAAATGTCACCAGGTTATCCCAAGTGAAAACAACAAGGAAAAGAAAGTCACATGCTTCTGTATCAATTCACAGGGATGAATAAGAATTAAACTGTATGTTAAAAACATATTTATGTACTTAAAAATCAAACACAAAGAAGGAAAGAATAAGTGGGGGATTAAGAAAGGAAAATAGCAATGGTCTTGTGGAAGTATGTATACTATAAACCACCAGCTAGATGGAGAATTCAGATAATCTATTTCTAAGTGTAGCTACAAAACTGTCATTTTGGTACGATGTAGTAATGGTGAGGGGCTTCACCTCACCAGGCGTATGCTGCCAAGCTGGTAGGAACCTACAAAACGCAGTGTCAGAAAGGCTGAATTCCAGAAAGCTGAGGCATGTAAGAAGAAAGAAAAAAACAAAGATGATAAGAAGGTTGTCTGGACGAAGAAGATAAACAAGAATGTTACAAAACCAGTGGTCAGGAAATATGACATAACACTCAAGGGTGACAGGAAGGCAGCAGTACTTATCAATTTCTTCTTTGCTTTGATTTAATTTTCTCTCTGGAAAGGGTAGAACAAGAATCAAAAAGAAAGACTCAAAGCCCCATCTAAGGTGTAAGATAGTAGGAAAATAGCATGAAGTCACTTCAAGTGAATTCAAGTTTTCAAGCTTAGACAAATTACACCCCAGGGTACTGAAAGAACTTGAGGGCAAGTGTGCAAAATCAGTATTAGTGACTTCAAGACATCCCAAAGAACCGGGGAGCTGCCAGGGAAATGGAGATGAGCACAGGCTTTGTTCAGACGATTTTTAAAGGTAAAATTAGATTAGGTGGAACTATTGTCTAAAGAGCTTAAATATACCACCTCAAGCTATGTAATATTAGATATTAATAAATGAGAGCATGCTTTTTCTTTGTTTTTAGACAGATCAATCAGGCTATCATTAGAAGGATGCCACCTGCTCGGCATGGTGGCTCACGCCTGTAATCCCAGCACTTTGGAAGGCCAAAGCAGGAGGATCGCTTGAGGTCCAAGTTTGAGACCTGCCTGGGCAATATAGCAAGATGCTGTCTCTAGGGGAAAAAAAAAAATTAAAAATTAACCGGGCATAGTGGTGTGCCCCTGTAGTCCTAGCTACTCAGGCGGCTGACTGAGTGGGAGGATCACTTGAGCAAAGGAGTGAGCTATCATCATGCCACTGCATCCAGCCTGAGCAACAGAGTGAGACTCTATCTCTAAAAAATAAATAAACAAATTTTAAAAAAACAAGTATGTTCAGTATCTCTTAATTCCAAGAAGACATTTAACTAAGCCTCAGATAAATTCTTACGGACAAGACCAGGAAAAATCGGCCAAGTCAGTTGATGCATATCAATTTTTCTTAACAGAAACTCCCAGTGTGTTGTGTTTAGCTCTAGCCTATTCAAAAAATTTTATGGACAACTTGAAAAGAGACTTCAAAGGCAAACTTACACATTTCCAATAGCCAAAGCAAGAGGGCTAGTTAATAATACAGATGGTGAATAAAAATTTGAATTGACTTTGATTGGCATAAAAATGAGTTTAAAAACTGATATTATTCAAATGAATACAGCAAGTAGAAACACAGAGAAGCTTATTTATCTTAAACAAAATAATTAAGTCCCATGTACAAATTGGAAAAGACCTAGTTTGCTAGCAGTGCAAATAAAAAATGTAATTTTGAATAGTCATAAAGTGCTTTTATCATGAACCAATTATGTAATTTTAAATCAATCAATTGTTTCAGGCATTGGGCTAGACTCTTTTCCCTCCCCCATAATTAGCCTTCAGTAAGAAGATAGAGAGTTCAGCCCTACAGACATAATAGTCTGCTCAACTAGACCCTGTGTAAGACACATCTTTCAAAGGGGTAACAGGTTTGGTAGAGAAGAGGGTGAAAAATCTGAAGACCATTTTAAAAAAAATAAGCGGTTGGATAAAATAGAAACTCTTAGCTTGAAGAAATAAAGATTTACAAAAGCCATGACAGTTGTCATGAAATACTTGAAGGACTGTCATGAAAATAAGGTGGTGCACTAGAGAGCAGAACAAAGAATGTAAATTATCACAGGGAGGAACACAGAGGCTCCTTATGAAGAGCATTTCTTCACACCTACAACAGTTTAATTGTGCACTTCCTATTAGTGAAGATGCTCTCAAGTCTGTAACAGATGCTCTCGAGGGGTTCCTCCACTGGAGGGGAAGCTGCAATAGATGACTGTACGTCCCTTCCAACACCATCATTTCACAATTAAAACACCACCACCACTAAGTTGTGTCCCTAATCCAATAGTGTTCAAGTTGGACAGCTTTAGTGGTTCTAAGTCTTTGAAGAATCATCTGTTGTAGAAACTGAGAATTAATTTTATTTTGGATTCTAGACAGATAGATAGATTCATACATACATACATACATGGATACATAATTAGATAGGCATATGTCTATCTATCTACACATACACACATATTTTTCAGACTTTTAGGTTTACAGGGTATGTATTCAGGTTTATTACATGAGTAATTTGGGTGTCACTAAAATTTGGTGTATGAATAATCCCATTACCAAGGTAGTGAACATAATACCCAATAGTTAATGTTTGAACCCTCACTTCTCTTCCATATCCCTCTCCAGGAGTCCCCAGTGTCTATTGTTCTCATCTTTGAGTCTGTGTGTGCTCAATGTTTGGCTCTCACTTACAAGTGAGAACATGTGCTATTTGGTTTTCTGTTCTGGATTAATTTGCTCAGGATAATGGCCTCCCACTGCATCCATGTTGCTGTAAAGGACATGATTTCCTTGTTTTTTTTTTTTATGACTGTGTAGTATTCCATGGGGCATATGTACCACATTTGCCCTCTGAGAATTAATTAATTTGTTTCTCTGAACTCTATCTATTGAAAACAGACTTCTGCCTTAGGAACTACCTTTTGAGGTTACAACAGATGATAAAAGCATTCCCTGCGTATTCCCACATATGTAAATTGGTCTACCCCAAGGTCTAAACTTAGCAAGTACCAAGGAAGCTGAGGCAATACAATAGAGCTCCTAGAAAACTGACAATTACTCAGGCACAGTGGCTCACTCCTATAGGCAGGAGCCTTGCTTGAGCCCAGGAGTTCAAGACCAGCCTGGGCAATATAACAAGATGCTATCTCTACAAAAAATTCAAAAAGGTAGCTGAGTGTGGTGGTAGCTATTCAGGAGGCTGAGGCAGAAGGATCACTTGAGCCAGGGAGTTCGAGGCTGCAGTGAGCTATATATAATCACATCACTGCACTCCAGCCTGGGTGACAGAACAAGATCTCATCTTATGAGTGAATGAATGAATAAATAAATAAATACATAAAACTCACAATAGTGCTGTAGTTGATCATCCCTGAGTGAAACTCATTATGTAAGTTTTCCTTTAATGTCAATCAGGGTCCTGGTAACAGATATTTTAAACTGACTGACATGTGGGGTGGGGGAGGGGGAGACCAACCTAAATTGATAAAGAGCAGACAGCAATGGTTAATCTTAAACTCCCTTCTTTGTGTATTCCTTCTATTTTAAAAATAGCAATATGATATTAGAAAAATGTAGAAAACAATAAAAGTGCCTTAAAAATAATTTCTCCATAAAAAGTGATCACCTCCCAGTAACAAGAAAATGGACAAAGACTCAGAAACATGGTGCTAACCACTCTTCTACTTATTTAGAAAGTTTTTTTTCAAGCTTTTCTAAAGAGATTATTACTGCTATTACTGTTTCTATTTTACACATAGAAGAAGGGAGGAAGGAAGAGAGGGAAGGAGGGAGGAAAGAAGAAAGAAATAAGTTAATTGACTTGTTCAAGACATTCCCTCAGGTCAAGATGAGGAGAAACATCACCAGACCATTCCACTAATATTCCCTTTCCTCAAAAAAGGACTGCCCTCTAAACAAAGAAACCAACCAAAGGCCTGCCCTCATAGTACCACAAAATTAAGTACCTTCTTAAGCACTATTTATTTTGCTTCCTATTTGTTTCATGTGTTAGTCTTACTTACTCAAATAAGAGAATATACTAACATTTTTAGATGGGCAAAAAAAAAAAAAAAAAAAGCCAGAAACAAAACTAGAAAATGTACCAGAGGTTTATCTTTTAGCTCCATCCTCCCACAGAGCTATGAGTGAGATTAAAAGGGATGGCAGAAACAGGACACAGTACCATTATCATTTCTAGTGGACATTTCTCTGATAAACAACACTTGCAAACCACATTGTCATTAATTATGAATGAATCCTATCTCTAGAAAAGTTAATTAACAAGGCAACTTCTCAGTTAAACAAGCTGAAGCGAACCACATAGGCGAAGTAAAAAATAGAAAATTTCTGCATGCTGTTGCATTCCAGCGGGGGAGTGGGTAGTTCTTGTGCATTTTCTCCCTGAAATAAACTTACATCATCCTAACTTGTATCTTTTTTACAATTTTTTTTTTTGTTTGTGTGTAGAGACAGGGGTCTCATTATCTTGCCTAGGCTGGTCTCGAACCCCTGGGTTCAAGGGATCCTCCTGCTTTGGCCTCCCAAAGTGCCAGGATTACAGGTGTGAGCCACTGTGCCCAGCAGATTAGTCCGTTTAAAAAAAAAATTGTAGGTATTTTTAAATAGCCTTTCTCTTTGCAATGAAGATGCTACCTAAAACACAGACAGGTATAACCCTGCATTCCCCCTTTCTGCTGTCCCATGTCTTGATTTTCCTTTACAAACAAGCTATATTTCTGCTCCTCCCATTCACTCACTCCTCAGCCCACTGCAATCTGGCTGCCACTCCTTCTTCCCCGCTGGAAGCCTCTCTGGCCAAAATCAATAATGACCTCTTTGTTGCTAAATTCAATGGACACTTTTCTGTCCCCATCCTACCCAAAAGCTCTGCAGGATTTGACATGGTTGGCCACTCTCTTGCTCTTGAAAGTTTCTCCTCCCTTGGTTTCTATGACAACACCTTCTCCTGGTTTTCCCTCTCTGGGCATTACCTTTCAGTCTATTTCAGTCCACACACACACACACACACACACACACACACACTGCTACTACCCAGTCTTCAAATTAGTGGTCACCAGGAATCTATCCTAAATTCTATTATATTCTTTCTTTATTCCTTTTCTTAATCTCACCCACTCTCATGGCTTCAACTCACATTCATTGCAAGACAACTCCCAAATCAATTTCTACAGCTGAGACCATTCTCCTGACCCCCAGACCTTCTCAACAGCCAAAGACCTACTGGGGAAGCTCTTTAAATGTCCCACGGGCTCTACCCACGGAAAAATATCTAAAATGAAACCCATCCTCCTTCCCCATCCTCACTCTAATCTGTTCTTCCTGTAGCCCCTGCTTCAGCAATACATCAAACAAGCCAGAAACCGTGAGTCACATCTGATTCCCACCTGTCCCTTGTCCCTTATCCCACACTTTCAGTCACCAAGTCCTAACAATTTCACTTTCTTAATACCTCTCTAATCAATTCTCTTCTCTCTCCCTACTACCAATACCCCTAGTTTAAGGTCTCAATCATTTTTATCTGAACCATGTCAACGGCCTCTGACTGGTTGCCCTGCTCCAATCTATCTTCCACGAAAATATTGTAAAAATATGAATGTGAATGAATAATGTAAATTATTGCCATGCTTTCAGACAAGACTGTGTAAAATGGTTCCTGCTGACTTTTCCTGTTTATTCTCTTGCCGTTGCCCCACTTCCACCCTTTTCAGCAGTTCTGAGACCCCTCTTGCCAAGGCCTTCTATACGTACAGTTTCCTCGAAACCATCTTATCTTCCCTACTTCCACCCCAGCCAAAACTCTCTTCATCTGGTTAATTCCTATTCATCCATTCTGCTTTAAATATCTTATTTAACAGACCCTAGTAGAGTATTACTGTGTTTTCATTTTACTTTATTTTGAGATGGACTTGCTCTGTCACTTGGGCTGGAGCGCAGGGTACAATCATGGTTCACTGCCGCCTTGACTTCCTGGGCTCAAGTGATTCTCCCACCTCAGCCTCCAAAATAGCTGGGCCTACAGGTATGTGCCACCACACCCAGGTAATTTTTTTATTTTTCATTTTGTAGAGACAAGGTCTAACTATGTTGCAAAGGCTGATTTCAACTTCCTGGGCTGAAGTGATCCTCCCACCTCAGACTCCCAAGTAACTGGGACTATAGGAATGTACCACTACGCTCAACTAATTTTTTAAATTTTTGTCAGACAGGGTGTCACTATGTTGATCTTGAACACAGGCTGGTCTTGAACTCCTGGTTTCAAGTTATCCTTCTGTCTTGGCCTCCCAAAGTGCTGGGATTACAGGCATGAGCCACCGTGCCTGGTGAATATTTATGGTATATCAAGTACTGTTCTAAGGGCTGTATGAAAAATGAGGCACAGAAAGGTCAAGTAACTTATCTAAGGCCACACAGTCAACAAGTGGTAAAGCCAGGATTTGCACCTAGGCAATCTGGGTTACTTTTGTGCGCACACACCATTCAGTGCATAACTCTATCATAATGTTTAACTAATTACTGAATTTTCCTCCTCCCTTGCCTATCTCCTTCACGAAACAGTCAGCTTCTTGAAGGTACAAACTATCTTAGTTGTCTTTGAATGTCTAATTCTTACCCCAGAAACTGTGACTGAACATACAGACAATAAATGTCTACTGAATGAATGAATGAGGTAGCAAAAGGTCATAATGGATAAAGCAAACATTTCTAAAACTGTGTTCTTGAAAGAGATAAAAAGGCAGCCACCTCCTAAGATTCTCCATACTTCATTTGCGAGTCACTTAATATTAATGCCTACAACCTCTTTTTAAAATGTGTTTTACAGAACCAGAATACTCAACAAAACAATAAAAGTAACCAATCAAAGCTACCTTATAAGAGTGATGTCGTACATTTTAAATTCATTAAAATACCTTCATTTGGTAAATTATTCTTTTTATTTTAGTGTAAAATTACAGTTAGAAATTCTATGAGAGCCAGGACAATAATTAAGAGAGAAAAAGAATACAGCAGTTGACTATCTTCCCATCCAATGTTGATTAGTCACAGAGAGAAAATGCCATTCTCAGAGTACATTTCTAACAACAACAAAAAAGTGGCTGAGTATGGTGGCTCACAAGTGTAATTCTAGCACTTTGGGAGGCAAAGTTGGGTAGATGGCTCGAGGCCAGGAGTTTGAGATCAGCCTGGCAAATATGGCAAAACCCCATGTCTATTAAAAACACAAAAATTAGCAGGGCATGGTGGCCCATGCCTATATTCCCAGCTACTCAGGAGGCTTAAATACAAGAATTACTTGAACCCAGGAGGTGGAGGTTGCAGTAAGCCAAGATCATGCCACTGCACTCCAACCTGGGTGACAGAGTGAGATTCTGTCTCAAAAAAAAAAAAAAAAAAAAAAAAGTTCTTACTCTAAATGTAAAGATGTCATATCCTCTTAATGGACGAAACTATATATAACAGAGATTCAAAGTCAATTTAGAGCACTTGTATGAGAGAAAAGATTATAAAATTAAAAAGGTTCATATGCTATCCACACATGTGACCTCTGGATCAACAGTGAACAGAGCGTCGATAGTATAATATTGTCCTGGTCAATTCCAGGTACTTGAATAGTGTCTACTACTTGCTGAAGACGTTACAGATTTTTCAGCAAAAGACTTTGATGTGCTATGAAACTTTAAATCATAGCACAAATCTAGTATTTAATTTCTGTGACAAGGGAGCATTCTGACTTTGAATTCTTTGGCTAAGCCTCTTTGTGCCTTACATATACTTTCACAGCACCCCCTTACTTTCTTTCCAATTCTCCTATTCCCTTCCTCTAAAATAACTGTCTCTTTCTTTCAAAATTATTGCTGATTTGTCCAGTGATTATCAGGGGAAAGGGTCCTGACTAAATGACATAAACTTATCCTGTCCCTAAGGCTGAATAATAAAGTAATTAGCCCAGTGGTAAGAGGCTAGCTTGGTGGTCAAACAGGCTGGTTTTCGTATCTCAGCTCTACCACCAGATACCATGTGACTTTGGACAAATTACTTAAGCCTCTCTGTATCTCAGTTTCCTCATATGTAAAATGGAAATAATATTAGCAGAACAGCTGTAAGAATTAAATGAGATGACGTGTGTAAATTGCTTAGCATGGTTCCTGAAACATAAGTGCTCAATAAATGGAAAATATGGAGGTGAGTGGTTGCCTCAGACCTCACACCAGATTCTGAGCACTGCCACAGTATTTTATATGAAAGGATTCCATCTCCATGAAATTCCAGGATCTTGGAGTTGTTATTGACTGTAAAGATCACCAAATAAACTCTTCCATTTTAGAAACCATTTCTAGGATTTCTTAAATCCTCCATGTCAAGCCCTAGATAGGTAAGTGACTTGGTTTAGTTTGTCTGTCTTATTAATGAGAAAGCCACCACTTAAAAAAAAAATTCTCTTCTGCATTTTATTTAAAAGATTGAAAAGTAGTAATGATTACAGTAATATATCATTGTGTATCACTATGAACATACATTCAAACTGTAGGTTAGTGTTCTCACTTATAAATGGGAGATAGTAATGCATGTACATGGACATAGAGAGTGGAATAATAGACACTAGAGACTGAGGAGGAGAGAGAGAGGATGAAAGATGAGAAATCACCTAACGGGTAAAATGCTGTACACTATTCAAGTGATGCTTACATTCAACGCCCAGACTTCACTACTACACAATATATCCATGTAGCAAAACTGCACTTGTACCCCCTAAATCTATTAAAAAATGAAAATGAAAAAAAAAATAACCGTATGTTAGAAACCCATATTATGCTTCACCCTAAGTAAGCCAAACTGGTTCTGGTATGATGCCAGCAAAGGAAAGTTCTCCATAGATACACAGAGTAGGTCATATATAGGCCTCAGTTTTGTGTAAAATGAGAATAACAATTGTGTGAGTCTCAGGACTATTATGAAGTGAAGTGACATGTACAAAGGCACTCAGTACAGTGCTTCACTCTGATGTCCCAAAGTTTACTGGGCTGATAATGATCTCTATTCTTCAGTGCAAATTCACCTACAGTGACATGAGTTTTCGACAAATCTTTTCCAGTGCTGCCACTTAAAACACATTCTTTGGTTTAGAGCCCAGCCAGGATGTTTTGAAGAAAGCATGGCCTCAATGCTAATGCACTGGCTGTGTTCCAGCATCTTTTTGTTGGGAACTCTCCCTTGCAACCAAATGTTAAATACAGATCATAGGTGACCCTGATAAAACTACTCAAGAAGGCAAATTTGACATCTTTCTTTCTTACGCATAAAACTCCAGGGAGTTTCAAGGCCCACTAGTAATGGCCTGTGGAAAACAAAGGACAACACGCACAATTCCCTTTAGAACTTCCAATCCTTCCAATCTTACGCGTAAGCCATCTGCTTAGAGTCACCTGAACAATGAGAATTCAGAGTCTTCATGCTCAGGTTTCTGGAGTAAATTTATAAATACAGTTAATGTGACATATAAGGCATGCCCACCCACTGCATGACACTGTAAAGCCCTGTATCCAGTTCTTTGTCTCAGCAATCTGAGAGAATAAAGATCTTGCAGATGTGAGTTTCTGCCCCAATTAAACAGGACTACATAATCTTGTGACTACACTACTGCCATGTAGTCTACCCCTGAACCCTAGAACACCACCTGGAATTATGTGGCTAGGTAGAATAGATGAGACTTTTTATAATAAAACACTGAAGAAAACGATTTTAAAAACAGTTGGTTTTCAGGTCTTTCAAGTTGTCATATATTGTGTACAGAAGTTTAGATAGATGGACATTCATGAATGAGTTGTTTAAAACTTTAGTCTCAAGCCCCTTTCTTGGCAGTCTTTATGAAGATGTACAGAGAATATACCGAACACCCACAGTTCCTTTGACAACTTGTAACGGTTCTCACTTTAAGTATGAAATGCCTCCTCAGTCAATGTACAATACAGTGTATCATTGATTTAATCCCAAATTACAAAACAACTAACTGGTAAAGAGGAACTGACAGAATTTGATTCATCCAGTCACTGCAAGCTTTTCGAGTACACCTTTGGTTCAGAAAAGAGTGGATAGATGGTCAATAGATCTTGGTAACTGATTTCTCTCATACCACATTGAATAGAAAAAAGATATAAGGAGCCTATAAATTCCTTGGGTTCGGTGTCTCCCTAAGAGTTTGGCTTAGTGATAACTTTATATTAGATATTCTGTAATTGATTTAATTCCTTTACTATCCATCTTCATATATGAAATATTCTATATATGCATTTTATATGTAAATGTGCTCTTACACGACTGGCAGTCTTTTTTTTTTTTTTTTTTTTTTTTTGAGATAGGGTCTCACTCTTTCACTCAAGCTGGAATACAGTGGCACCTTCATAGGTCACTGAAACCTCAACCTCCCAGGCTTAAGCAAACCTCCTGCCTCAGCCTCTAGAGTAGCTGGGACTATAGGCATGTGCCACTATGCCCGGCTAATTTTTTAATGATTTATAGAAACAAGGTATCCCTAAGTTGCCCTGGCTGGTCTCAAACTCCTGGGCTCAAGCAATCCACCCACCTTAGCCTCCCAAAGTGATGGAATTATAGGTGTGAATCACCATGGCCATCAGTCTTAAAAACATATATGCTGATATTCTTTGTGCTGGTATTGGCTCTTTAGCAAGGTATTTCTGTGAATAGGACTACACACACATTCCCTTTCTCCACAGTTCCCTTCCCTCTTCCCTGCCCACATTTTAATATGACTTTCAATTCAGGCAGGTCAGAATGAATCTCTCCTGTTTCAAAAATCCTAGAATCTAAAGTCTATCAGAACTCTACACTGAATGACGGAAGGATGGATAATGACGCTCTTCACATAATACCATGACTTTTTATTTTTATTTTTATTTTATTTTTTATTTTATTTTTATTTTTTAAAAAGAGAAAGAAAGAAGGAAGAAAAAAAATGAAATAAAGAGAAAAAGAAGAAGAGGGAGAAAAAAAAAAGGGAGAGAGAACGGGAATCTTGCTCTATTGCCCAGGCTAGAATGCAATCTACAAATGGATAGTAAAAGCTTTTTTATACTAATAATTGTATTATACAACGGAGACAGGAAGGAATAAGGGAGGAAAATAACAAACAAACAGCCAACCCATATTTCATTTAAACCTATGAAATGCTATGCAATTGCTAGGGAGTGATTTACTCCCAACCATGTGGTCACTTTTAGAATAAATGTGATGTGTTACTGAAAAAAAAATGTATATTTTGTGGATTTGGAGTAGAGAGACTTTTAACATGATGAAACTGGGTCTGGGACAAAAATGTACGGCCAGAGTTGAAGAAGACCCCCTACATCTTTGTTCTAGGATGTAAGTCCAAGAGGGAGTAGCGTTTACAGACACCACATAGGACATAGGCTTACTTACTGAAGTTTTAGACTTTTGGGAAACTTAAGCCAATAAATAAGCAAAAGTATTAATTATCCTCTGCCAAGAAGTGTTTCTAAAATATATGAGTAGTTCAGGAGTTTGAGGTTGCACTGAGTTATGATCACGACTGCACTCCAGCTTGGGCAACAGAGTGAGACCCTGTCTCTAAGGAAAAAGGAAAAAAATCATATAGACATTTTAGGTTGGTGCGAAAGTAACTGCGGTTTTTAGTTCAAGAGATTGTGGCAAGTGACTAGATAGAAAAACTGAGTCTTCCTGCTGTGTGAGAGAGGTTCTTCTCTTCCCTTGGGGTGAATTATGTTTGCCACTCCATACACTTTCAGGTTTTTTTTTTTTTGGATTATAAAAGTATAATCATAGTAATCTGGCAGAGAATTCCCCTGGGGGTTTGGGAGGAGGATGCTTGAGTGATTAGTCACCAAAGAGAGCCCAAAGAAGTGGACAGAGCTGGTGAACTAGTGAGAGGGCCTTGTGCATTCTCTAGCTTCAGAAGATTGCAATCATCTCTTTCGGCAAATGAATGGAGAACATTTTTCTCCAACAGAAAGAAGAGCTTAGCTGATGTACCAGAAAGAGACATAGATTTGAAAACAGAAAAAAGGAGATCATGTTTCCTTCTGATCTAGGAGGAAAAAAATGTGGAACAGGCAAGATGTAAACAAAGATGTATTAGTTTTCTATAGGTGCATAACAAATCACCACAAATTTAGCAGCTTAAACCATCACTCATTTATCAGTTCACAATTCTGTAGGTCCGAAGTCTGGTATGGCATGGCTGAATTCTCTGCTACGGGAATCACAAGGTTGAAATAACGGTGGCAACCAGATTGAGTTCTCATTTGGATGCTCTAAAGAAATTTTGCTTCCAAGCTCATTCTTGCTGGCAAAATTCAGCTCCTTGCAGTTGTAGAATCGAGGTCGCCATTTCCTTGCTGGCTGGCATCCAAGGGCCACTCTCAGTTAAAACATTCCTTGCTACATAGCTGCCTCCATCTTCAAGCCAGCAAATCCTTCTGCTTCCAATCTCTGACTTCCTGTCTCTGATCTCTAGACGAAGATTTAAAGGGGTTACGTCATTAGGTCAGATCTACTCAGATAATGTCACTGCTTTATGGTCAACTGATTTGGGACCTTAACTACATCTGCAAAAATCTTTCCACAGCAGTACCTAGATATTGCATGGCTAAATACCTTGGAGAAGGTATGTGTACTGCAGGGCCAGGAATCTTGGGAGCCATCTTAGAATTCTGCCTACCACAAGAGACACCTGTTATCAGGGCTGTGGTTTCATGTGAGACCATGGATTTCTAGCTTAGAAAGGCAGACAAAGAACCAGTAAAACCAAAGCACTTAGAGATAAGTGGGTCTTAGACAATGGCAGAGCTTTTAAGGTTCTAGGTTCACAGAGAAATATTGAAGAGGCATGTCTTTGTCTAACATTCATCCTGTGATACCCAACAGAGTCAGGAATGAGGCAGGAGGGGACCTCGAGCTTGTCCCCATAAACTTTGCCAACACATAGAAAGCACATAGTAGGATGCTAAGCAAATATCTGTTGAATAAAACAACTAAGCCCATTTGAAGGCAATCATTAATTAACATTAGAATCACAAATCTGAACTCAGCATATTCTATGCTTTTCTCTTCTTCTGTTTCCCTAAATCTGCAGGAAAATGTCCAGGGCCAGGTTTTTCCCCACTCCTCTATCAGGATATTTAGAGTGATTAGTGTGCCTCTGACAGCCAAGCAGCCAGTAGCAGAGACAGTACTGCAGGAGGGACAGTCAAGGACAGCTGTTATGATGATCCCTTTCCACTGAAGCTTCATTTCAAAACTTGCCCTCCCTTTTGCATTATAATTAGCCAAATTTAGGCTGTTAGAGTAAGGAGAGAGAAGGAGAAGTATTATCATTTGAACGCCTCCTATGTGCCAGACACATTATATAAGCTCTTATTTAATTCTCATAATAACCCTATGAAATGGGTATTATTTCCAATGAGGAAATGATGGTACAGAGATAGCATTATATTCCAGATCCCAAGACCCAAACATTGTACTAATCTAATCTTGTTCCATGCATTGCTAACTTTCACACCTGTAATGATTTTATTCACTGACTTTTAAGTTTAGGTTCATCTTTCCCCTATCATATCTTTCTTGTTTTTTAGAGATGAGGTCTTGCTATGTTGCCCAGGCTGGAGTGCAGTGACTACTCACAGGCACGATCACTTGCACTACAGCCCTGAGTTCCTGGTCTCAGATGATCCTCCTGCCTTGGTCTCCAGAGTAGCCCCCACAAGCATGCACCACCACACCAGCATCATCTAACATGTTTAGAGCCACTCCTCTTACTTGAACCCTGAATTCCCAGCTTCACTAATCCCTGCTGAGGTACTGTCCTTCCAACTACCAGCCTAGAACAGGTTTCACTCTCACTTCTACTGAGCTAATTTCCAAGTGACTGAGCTAATTTCCAAGAGACCCCAATTAAGACTACTGACATTGTTCTACTGGAGGTTTGTGTACTTGGAAAACGTCCTCTGAATCCTAGCACATTCACATTTTCTTTGAGGATGCAGAAAACAACAATAACAAAAATTTTTCTGATCAAGTTCTTCTCCACCCTCAAGACCCCTCAACACATTTTGGACACATTTTGCTGGGCCAGGCAAGCCAACCCAAGGGATTTATACTCACTTACCCTTAGGGATTTACAGTCTGTATTGTAAAGTGAAAACCCCCACTAAAAAGGCAACTTTACTGAGGGAGAAATGAAACCAACACCAAGTCATATGTCATTCTGTGGTCAGTCTCTCAGTGTGCACTACACTGTATCAGCATTAGGGAAAATTAAGTGAGAAAAACATTACAACAGCCCAGGGACACTTCTACCTAAATTTTGTGATTACGTTTTAAGTGCTCTCTGTCACAGATATCATAAACTGATTAAATCATTTCATGCCTGACCCCTACTGACTATGCTAAGTGAAAAGAGAGGGCTATTAATAACTACCCATTTCTGACAGCTGCCCAGGGGCAACGCAGCCTTTTGCAGCAGTGAAATGACTCCCCAGCTCACTTACTGAATGCTGAATATTGATTCATATTATGAGTGTTGTCAAACACAGAGTGCAGTGCTGCAGATCCGTAGTGGCAGGTCATCAGGAATAGCATTAGCAAATGTCAGGTCAGGAATCAAAGGCCTGCTGGACTCTTTAGGGATGAGATTTATCGATTCCATAAGACGTGAAACAGATCAAGTACTTGTGATGATGGAAATGGTCGTGGCAGAATGAGGCTGAGCCTGCTCTGATGTAGACCTCAGGAGAGATGCATCACACAAGTGACCACTGAAGAAAATGCTAAAAGTTGGAATGGCCAGGACAAGGCCAACAGCAGCTTTGGGCTAAAAAGGAGATTTTCGGGCTAAGTATCAGATCTTAGATGTGAAACTGGTCATAGGTGTAGGGTGTGCAAGTGTGTGTGTGCATGTGTGTGTGTTCCAGCAGTCTAAGATAGCCAGATCGAAAACAATGTGATCAGACACTGATGAATGTTATAGACAAAAGATAACTCTCTATATAAAAGATGCAATTTGCTAATCTTACCTCTTACATACAATTTTAAGAGAAATGTACTTATAGTTTATTTTTTCTATTCTTCAGTCTTACTTAAAGTCTAAATTTTCCTCTGATAAGAGAAGGCAAAAAATATTAGAATCTTATAGCCGGCCCATCAAAGGATCACTCTAGTCCTGTTTTAAAAGCGTTGATGATCCCTCCTTTTGAAGATACTTAAATTATATCTGGTTTCTGGATTTTCATCATTAGAATTAATTTTTTACTCAAAGGCTCCCACACTGTTATTCCATTCTTGCATTACTCTACAAGGTGTCCATTAAAACTGTGCCTTCACAATCCCCTTCTCTCTTCTGGTATCTTCATCTTGATACAGTTAAAAAAAAAAAGACCAAGTCTAGAAGTTAGAACACTGGATTCTTCTAATTCTTACTCTGCCACCTATCTTGTGACCTTAGACAAGTTACAACCTCCCTGTGTCTCAACTTCCTCACCAGCAACAAAACAAAAACAAAAACAAACAAAAACTGCATGTGTACTTGCTCTGAGAAAGGTTTTATGCAGAGGATCAGGAATAGACCGTAAGTTCCATGAGGAACAGCAGGGTACACATATTATGACTCATTTTGACATTGTCAATGCCTAGTAAAGTGACAGGCTCAGAGTAGTAATTTATTTTTTAATTTAAAAGATGGATATATCTGGGGACTGTAAAGGTTTACTAAATTATATGTTGCTCTGACTATTATATGTTTATTTGCTAAGGATGTAGTACTTGGTCCAGGATCACTTGGGATGTTTGGGAACTCGCTTTGCTAATGGTGGTTTGCAGAAGCAATCCTTTCCTCTCACCTCTCCTAAGAGCAGGCCACACTGCTTTTTTTAATTTTGCCCCATACTGTGACAGAGCCTTGAGCTCTATATAAGGGGAAGCTAGCAGCTGCTAAGTTCTAATTCTGTTTATTATATTTGAATAGGTAAATGTAAGTTGGTTGTCATCTAAAGCTTGAAAGAGTTTCTGCTCTCTATGGAAAATTTGCTTTTTGGACCACTGTAGTATGTCCTCATTGATTAGCTTTTATCTAAAAAGTAAATTTCAGAAAATTAAATGAAATCATTCTTTTAAAAAATTATTTATAATAACCTACTCATGATTGGATTATATCAGATAATCCTACCTCTTAAATAAAATTTTTAAGAGAAATGTACTTATAGTTTATTTTTTCTATTCTTTAGTCTTGCTTAAAGTCTAAATTTTCCTCTGATAAGACAAGGCAAAAAATATTAGAATCTTATAGTCTGCCCATCAAAGGATCACTCTAGTCTTGTTTTAAATGGGTTGATGAGAGAAAATGAACAGGTGCTACAGGTTACTCAGCTGATCTAGAATTAAAGGTTGATATTTTTCTTCTTGTTCTATTAGCAGACCTTTAGTGACATGTTAGCACTGGATAATGGTTGCAGCAGTTTAAGCCTCATGCTGTGATTTTTAACAGAAAGCCTAGCTACAGCAGCAAACAATGACATCTCCCCAAAGCCAGTAACCTAATAAGGAAGCAGTTGCAGCCTTAGGCAGTTCGACTAAACAGCAAGAGAAATCTGACTTCCAATGTACTGACTCCACTTTAAAGACAATGGCCTGGCTTAATTAACACTGTATTCATTTGTAACTCAATCAATGTAGAATTTTTTTGTCCTTTAACCATTGACTCTATCAGTTCAAAAAGAAAAAGAAGGCTCAAGCTGCTGGAAGTCTTGATTGTATAAACAGGCATTTCTGAACCAGTGACAATATAAATAACCCTTGGCATTAATTCGCTAACTTTCCCAAATGTCCAGGTAATCACTGAAGTAATTTTTTACACAGGAAAATAATTTCATTGACTGTTTTAGTAATAAACATGGGATGTTTTAAACATAATACCAAATTTAAATGTTTTTCTCATACTCCTCTTTTGGGGGGGCACTAAATTAAAAATATTAAGCCGACTCAAAAACATGTCTTTTTCAAATTATTTTTCCAACAGTAGCCTAGTAGATTTTTGTCTAGAAAGCATATGGAATCTTGTAAACTTCATTTGGCCTATCTTAGCCCCTGAGCTTTGGTTTGACCAATATTTGCTACCTTCTAAACAGAAACTAAAATAAATGCTAACTCAACCAGAAGGTTTTCCTACATTAATTTTGATTTTCTAAATACATCAGTTAACGAACAATGAAAGTTAATTAGATAAGATGCTACTAAAATAGTATTCTGATTTTTACAAGTGAGGATAACATTTTCAGAGAAATAAATAAAGTACATGATGACTGCATTACATCAACTACCTCGTAGAAATTTTATGTCTTGTAAAACCACCCACCTAGCTTTCCTGAAAATCCTTGCATTCTGCAAAATTATGCACCAAATAATAATAATAATATGGCTTATAAGAAAAATAGGGTTTGGTGTGACCACTCAAAACTCTTTACCCACAATATAAATAAAAACAATAACAATCCTAATAAAAGTACTAGCATAGTTCATCCCAACTGTTGTTTACATTGAGCACCACAGTCAGTTCTTTGTAGCCTTAATCCTGGGGGCTCATTCTTCCTCCTTCTAGATATAGGTCCCACAGAACATCTGATTCTAAAGAGACCATTTTATATTAAAAGTATAATTAATCCAGAACAGAGCCCTCTTTATTAATTCACTGTTTTCATATGTGGAAATGGCTTTGCAGCCTCTTCATTTGTGCTGGTGGCTACACTTACATGGCAGAAATCATACTGGAAGAAATAGAGGCTCTAAAAGCCACTAAATTTGCCACTATTTACACTAAAACAAGGCTTTTCTGTAGATGCTCAGCTTTTTTTAAGGTCTTCATAAAGTGCTAAGATTTCTCTTTAATTGGGAGAAAGCTTGCCCCAATCACTTCAAAGCATTAATTTAAAAAGCAGGAAAATCACATATCAGTGACATGATTTCCAGGTTATTCCTACTTTATTCTCCTAGTTATCAACTAGTAAGAGATAATTTGCATCAGAGGAGCTGTATGATATCTAAACTTGGTTCTCTATTTTAATAAGAAAGTTTAACTGTTAAAAGCTTAATAGTGAGGAATGGAGGATGAAGGGAAGTAGTCTAAGCTCTCTAACCTGACACCCAGGACCTCCCGCCATCTGACCTAAATTAGTCTAGGTTTCCAGTTTTATCTCCCACACACAGCTCCCCAGATGAAGCCATGCTGGAATGATCTTTTATCTGGTCCCTGTCTTAAGTATCCCATAACTACTATCCTGAGACCCCAGTTTCTCAGAATACCGTCCCTGCTTCTAGGCCTGACAGTGTTTCTGCCTCTACCAGGAAACCTCCCTTCTCCCTCTTCCTTCTTCCTCTGACCTCTTTCTTGTCTTGCAACTAACTCATTTAGATCTTTCCATATAATGCCTTGAACTGCCAGCCAAGTTTCTTTATACATATATAGAAATATATACATATACGGGGAGAGAGAGTGTGTGTGTGTGCATGTGTCTTATCTCCTGAGTTAGGCTCGAAGCAACTTGAGTGGAGGTCTTTGTTGTCAGCATCTTCTATTTTTTTTTTGTCGTAACCCCAAATGCCTAGCACTGTTTATGCCTGGCAATATCTCAATAAGTATTGGTTTGAGAATTTTCCAGTTGATTTTTGAGGGCCCTATATGGAAAAAATATGTCTGTACAATGACAACTCTATGCTTGCTGAATATACTCCAAATGACTTGAAAAAAATTATGTGCCTCCTTAAGCACCAAACAGTATCTGAAAATAATTTATGTTCATAGGGAAGACTTAGATTTGAGCTGACAATATTGATAGAGACAAAGATATGGCTGTTTTTATAGCTTTTCTGAAGTAATAGTCTTAGTCAAAACATATCTGTATCTTTTTTTTTTTTGAGACAGAGTCTCACTCTGCCATCGAGGCTGGTGTTCAGGTGTTCAGTGGCAAACTCATGGCTCACTGCAGCCTCGACCTCCTGGGCTTTAGCGATCCTCTTACCTCAGCCTCCCGAGCAGCTGGAACTACAAGGATGCATCACTATGCCCAGCCAATTTTTGTATTGTTTTGTCAAGATGAGTTTCACCTTGTTACCCAGGCTTATGTAGATGTATCCTTAAACAGTAAAAATACAGTGAGGTAGCAGGATATAAAATTATATTCAGAAACTGATAGTCTTCAAATACTGTACACACATAATAATCAGAAAACCTCCTTTTAACAGCAACAAAGAAAATAAGATACAGATAAGCATAACAAGAAATGTGCAAAATCTAAGTGAGGAAAATTTTAAAAGACTCTAAAAACCCCAAGAGTAGACTTGAACAAATGGAAAGACATCCCCTACAATAAGACAGAATGACTCAACAGCATAAAGATGTCTGTTCTCTCTAACCTAATTTATAAATTCAATGCAATTTCAGGAAAAATACCACATTTTTTTTAAACAGAACTAAGTTGGTACTAAAGTTCATATGAAAAAATAACATGCAAGTTTAATCAGGAAATATTGATCATGAAAACCTATGAGAAGGGACTAGCCATACCGACATTCAAACATTAAGCTTTTATAACTTAAACACTGTGATACTGGCACACGAATAGAACGACCAGTAGAATAGAATAAAAGGTACAGAAATATACTTGAGTACATATGGAAATTAGTATATAATAAAATGGCATGTCAAATCACTGAAACAAAGATGAACTTTTTAGTAAATGATGCCAGGATAATTGCAGAGCCATCCGAAAAAATGTAATTAGACACATATCTTACAACATGCACAAGAATAAACTTCAAATAGATTAGAGATTCACATATATAAATATAAATTTTTTTTAGCTTTGTACCCTGTGGGGGCCTAAAAGCAATTACATCCCAGTAACAATGAGCATATCTTGAACCCATATCTGAGTTTCTTTTTTGAGACAGGGTCTTGCTCTGTTGCCCAAGCTGACGTGCAGTGGCGCAATCATGGCTCACTGCAGCCTTGACCTTCTAGGGTCCAGCGTCCTCCCACCTCAGCCTCCCAAGTAGCTGGGACTACAGGGAGGTACCACCATGTTTGGCTAATTTTTGCATTTTGTTAGAGATGAGGTTTACCATGTTGCCCAGGCTGGTCTTGAATGCCGGAACTCAAGGAATCCGCACACCTCAGCCTCCCGAAGTGCTGGGATTATAGGCATGAGCCACTGGCCTGGCCTCAGATCTGGGTTTTTAAATAACACTTTCCACTAAAAAATCAATGTTCCTTGGAGGACTTGCTGGTTCCATGGCTATGTCAGAGAAAAGTACAAGACAATCCTGGAACACATTGTTGTATTAGAAAGCTAAAAGTATACAAAGAATGGTAAGATCATGTCAAAAGGACAAGAGGGCCAGCTTGAAGGGGCTCTCACAGACAAAATCTGGGAAAATTTGAACATCAGAATAAATAATGAAAGCAAAAGATTTTAATCCACTGAATAACACGAGAACCAATGAATCCATACTAAAATGTATATGTACATACACATATGTGTGTGTGTGTGTATATATATACATACATACATATATAAGAGAGGGAAAATGGAAACCTTCTCCTCATAATAGAATGTCAATTAATGAACGCAGAAGGGACAGTTTGGCAACCATTATATTAATCATTGATTCAGGCATGATTGTTTATCAGTGTACGCTAAAACTGAAAGTTTAATGAACAGTATGCTTCAATAGTTTCAAAGTATCTCCTCATGATTGTGCATAAGTTATAAAAAGAAAAACAGTAACAGTACAGTGGAAAACCTGAAAGTCATCACCTTTGTGATCACCAACTGATCACGGTCAACATCACCAATAATGAGACAAATCGATGTCACGTATTCCCTGATATGATGCACCAATAAAGCACATCATATTCTGGGAATATGCTTGCCAATAGCGTCTAACCCGAATACGATCATGAGAAAGCCGAAGACAAATCCACACTGAAGGACATTCAAGAAAATAACTGGCCTTTATTCCTCAAAATTGTCAAGGGTAAAAGAGACCAAAGAAAGGCTGAGGAACTGTTCAAGGTTAAAGAAGACTAAATAGACATGACAAGCAAGTAAAAGGCATGACTGTGAACTGGCACTAGCGTAAAGAAAAATAGCTATAAAGACTATCATTGAGGCAATTGATGAAATCTGAATATGGTTAGATCACAGTTTTGCACCAACACCAAATTTCCTGATTTTAATAATTGGACTGCGGTTACATAAAAGGATATTCTTGTTCTTAGAAAATTCATACTGAAGTACTTATAAGTAAAGGGACACCATGTCTGCAACTTACAAACGGTTCAGAAAAATAATATAGACAGATAAAAATAGATTTAAAAGATATAAAGAGACATAGAGAAGTTTGTTATTGTTGTTTTGTTGTTTGTTGGTTTTTTGGAGACAGAATCTCACCCTGTCATGCAGGTTGGAGTGCAGTGGCACAATCTCAGCTCACTGCAACCTCCGCCTCCCGGGTTCAAGTCATTCTCCTGCCTCAGCCTCCTGAGTAGCTGGGATTACAGGCAGCCACCACCATGCCCAGCTAATTTTTTGTATTTTTAGTAAGGATGGGTTTCACCATGTTGTCCAGGCAGGTTTCGAACTCCTGAGCCCAGGCAATTCACCCGCCTCAGTGTCCCAAAGTGCTGGGATTACAGGCGTGAGCCACTATACTCAGCCAAGAAGTATCATACACACATAAACACACACACACATACACACACACACACACACACACACACACACATACACACACAGAGAGAGAGAGAGAAGGGTAGATGCAAATAACTGGTATACTATTTGGTATATAATAAATGGGGCAGATGTAATAATTGGTATTATTATAAAGGGTATCCAAGTATAAGTAAATGGTATGTAACTTTTACTTAGGTTTGAAGCTAAAATTTTTTTTAAAAAATTATTATTCAAACAGCTTTGGGGATACAAGTGGTCTCGTTACATGGATGAAATCCATAGTGGTGAATTCTGAGATTTTAGTGCACCCACAAGCACACACAAGCAGTATATGTTGTGGTCAGTATGTAGTCTTTTATCTATCACCCCCATCCCAACCTCCCCTCCTGAGTCCCTGAAGTCCATTATATCACTCTGTTTCTTTGCCTCCTCATAGTTTAGTTCCCAATTATAAGTGAGAATAAACCATATTTGGTTTGCCATTCCTGAGTTAGTTCACTTAGAAAAATGGCCTCCAACTCCATCCAAGTTGCTGCAAAAAACATTATTTCATTCCTTTTTATGGCTGAGTAGTATTCTATGGTATATATACCACATTTTCTTTATCTATTCATTGATTGATCGGCACTTAGATTGGTTCCATATCTTCGCAATTGTAAACTGCTGCTATAAACGTGTGTGCATGTGCCTTTTTAAAATGATTTCTTTTCCCTTGGGTAGATACCCAGTAGTGGGACTGCTGGATTGAATGACAGTTCTACTTTTAGTTCTTTAAGGAATCTCCATACTGTTTTCCACAGAAGTTGTACTAATTTACATAGCACGGTGGCTCACACTTGTAATCCCAACACTTTGGAAGCCCACGGCAGGAGAATGGCTGGAATCCAGGAGTTCAAGAACAGCCAGAGCAACATAGCAAGACTCTGTCTCTACGACACATAAAAAATTTGCTGAGCATGTTGGCACATGCCCATAGTACCAGCTACTTGGGAGGCTGAGGTGGGATGATCACTCGAGCCCAGAGGTCAAGGCTGCAGTGAGCCGTAATTGCACCACTGCACTCAGCCTGGGTGACAGAAATGAGATCCTGTCTCAGAAATTTAATAAAAAAAAAAGACAGAGAGTTCCTTTTGTTCCCCATCCTCACCAGCATCTGTTATTTTCTGTCTTTTTAATAACAGCCATTCTAACTGAGGTAAGATACGACGATATCTCATTGTGGTTTTCATTTGCATTTCCCTGATGATTAGTGATGTTAAACATTTTTTTCATATACCTGTTGGTCATTTGTATGTCTTCTACTGATAAATGTATATTCATGCCCCTTCTCATTTTCTAATGGAATTATTTGTTTGTTTGTTTTACCGTTGTTTGAGTTACTTGTATATTCTGGATATTAGTCCCTTGTCAGATGAATAGTTTGTAAATATTTTCTCCCATTCAGAAGGTTATGCCTTTACTCTGACTGTTTCCTTTGCTATGCAAAAGGTTTTTAGTTTAATATTGTCCCATTTGTACATTTTTGTTTTTGTTGTCTATGCTCTGCACGTCTTAGCCATAAAATCTTTGCCTAGACCAGTGTCCTAAACGGTTTCCCCTATGTTTTCTTCTAATAGTTTCATAGTTTGGGGTCTTACATTTAAGTCCTTAATTCATCTTGAGTTGATATTTTGGTATATGAAGAGAGATATGGGTCTGGTTTCACTCTTCTGCATATAAATATCCAGTTTTCCCAGCACTATTTATTGAGGAGACTGTCACCACAATGTATGTTCTTGCCTTTGTGAAAAATCAGTTGGCTGTAAAAATGTGAATTTATTTCTGGCATCTCTATTCTGTTCCATTGGTCTATGTGTCAGTTTTCATACTAATACCAAGCTGTTTTGGTTACCATATCCTTGTAATACACTTTAAAGTCAGGTAGTATGAGGCCTCCAGCTTTGTTCAGGATTGTTTTGCCTATGCGAGCTCTTATTTGGTTCCATACAAATTTTAGGATTATTTTTTCTATTTCTGTGAAAAATAATGTTGGAAGCCAGGTATGGTGGCTCACACCTGTAATCCTAGCACTTTGGGAGGCTGAGGTGGGCAGATCACTTGAGGTCAGAAGTATGAAACCAGCCTGGCCAACATGGTGAAACCCCATCTCTACTAAAAATACAAAAAATTAGCTGGGCATCGTGGTGAGCAGCTGTAATCCCAGCTACTCAGGAAGCTGAGGCAGAATTCCTGGAATCCAGGAGGCAGAGGTTGCAGTGAGCCGGGGTCACACCATTGCACTCCGGTCTGGGCAACAGAGCAAGACTACATATTAAAAAAAAAAAAAAAAGTTGGTATTTTAATAGGGATTGCATTGAATCTATAGATTTCTTTGGGTAGTATGGTCATTTTAACAATATTCATTCTTCTGACCCACAAACATTGGAATATCTTTCCATTTGTTTGTGTTCTGTTCAATTTCTTTCATCAGTATTTTACACTTTTTCTAGTAGAGATCTTTCACTTCCTTGGTTAAATTTATTTCTAGATATTTTATTTTATTTGTAGCGACTGCAAATGAGATTACTTATTTGACTTCTCTTTCAGCTAGTTTATTATTGGTGTACAGAAGTTCTACTGATTTTGTATGTTAATTTTGCATCCCGCAACTTTACTGAATTTGTTGAACAGTTTAACGAGTTTTTTTGGTGGAGTCTTTTGGTTTTTCTAAATATAAAATTATTTTGTCTGCAAAGAACAATTTAACTTCCTCTTTTCCAATTTGGATGCTTTTAATTACTCCTCTTGCCTGATTGTTCCTATGCTGAATAGGAGTGGTGAAAGTAGGCAACCTTGTCTTATTCCAGGTCTTACAGGAAAGGATTTCAGCTTTGCCCCATTCAGTACGATGTTGCATGGGCTTGTCATATATGGCCTTTATATGTTGATATATGTTCCTTCTAGAGTTAGTTTGTTGAGAGTTTTTATCATAAATGGGTGTTTAATTTTATCTAATGCTTTTTCTGTGCCTATTCAAATGGTCATATGGTTTTTGTCATTCATTCTGTTGGTGTAATGGATCATGTTTGTTGATTTGCATATATTGAGCAGTCTCAGCATCCCTGGTTTAAATCCCACTTGATCATGGTGTATTATCATTTTGATGTGCTGTAAACTTCAGTTTGTTGGAATTTTATTGAGGACCTTTAAACCTATATTCATCAGGAATGTTGGCCTGTAGTTTTTATTGTTGTTTTGTTTTTGACTGGTTTTGGCATCAGGGTAATGCTGGCCTCATAGAATGAGTCAGGGAGAATTCCCTCTTCTTGAATTTTTTGGAATAGTTTGAGGAGAATTGGTATTAGTCCTTCTGCATACATTTGGCAAAATTCGGCAGTGAAGCCATTAACCCTGGGCTTTCCTTTGTTGGGAGACTTTTTATTATGATTCAGTCTCATTACTTGTTATTGGTTTGTGCAGGTTTTCTATTTCTTCTTGATTTAATCTTGGTAGGTTGTATGCCCCAGAACTTATCCATTTCCTCAAGGTTTTACAGTTTGTTAGAAAATAGTTGTTCATAACAGTCTCTGATATCTTTTGTATTTCTGCGGTATCAATTGTAACGTCTCCTTTTACAGTTCTGATTTTGTTTATTTAGCTTCTCTCTCTCCCCTATTTGGTTATAGCAATGTTTGGTCATAGCGGTTTATCAACTTTAACTTTACAAAAAGCCAACTTTTCATTTCATTGATCCTTTTTTTTTTTTTTGGTAATTTCTATATTATTTGGATCTGATTTGATCTTTATTATTTCTTTCCTTTTAGTAATTTTAGGTTTGGTTTATTCTTGCTTTTCAAGTTCCTTGAGGTGCATTGCTAGATTATTTATTTGAAATCTTTCTACTTTTTTGATGTAGGCATTGGATGCTATAAAATTCTCTTAACACTGCTTTTGCTGTATCCTGAAGATTTTGTTGTGTTTCCATTTTCATTTAGTTTTTTTTAATTTTCATGTTAATTTCTTCATTTAGTCAATGGTCATTCAGGAGCATGTTGTTTAATTTCCATGTATTTGTATAGTCTTCAAATTATTCTTGATTTCTATTGATTTCTAGTTTAATTGTCGTCTGAGAAGGTACTGATATGATTGCTATTCTTAAAAATTTGTTGAGATTTGTCTTCTGGCTGAACATATGTTCTATCCTGGAGAATGTTCCATATAATGATAAGAAGAATATGTATTCTGGAGCTGTTGGGGTAAAATGTTGTATAAATGTTTGTAAAGCCAATGTCTCTGTTGATTTTCAGGTCTGGATGATCTATCTATTGCTATGAGTGGAATGCTGAATTCCCAACTATTATTGTATAGGAAGTCTATCTCTTCATTTAGGTCTAGTAATATTTGCTTTATAATCTGGGTGCTCCAGTGTTGGGTGGATATATATTTAGAATTGTTACATCCTCTTGCTGAAGTGATTCCTTTGTCATTATGTAACTTTTCTTTGTGTCTTTTTACTGTTTTGACTTAAAGTCTGTTTTATATAACTATAGCTACTCCTACTTCTTTTGGTTTCTGTTTGCATGGAATATATTTTTCCATCCCTTTACCTACAGTCTATAAATGTCCTTATAGGTGAAGTGAGTTTCTTGTAGGCAGCATATAGTTAGGTAATGTTTTTTAATACATTCAGTCAATGTGTATTTTTTAAGTGGAAAATTTAATCCATTTACATCAGAGGGTATTATTGATATGTTTCTGTTATATTGCTAATTGTGTTCTTCATGTTTTACATATTCTTTGTTCCTTTCTTCATCTCTTATTATTTATCATTGTGGTTTGGTGTTTTTCTTCAGTGGTAGCATTTCAGTCCTTTCTCTTCCTCATTTGTTCTTTCACTTTACCAGTGAGCCTTTCACAGGTTTAGGACTCCCTTAAGCATTTCTTGTAGGGCAAAATGGTGACGAATTCTGTCAGCTTTTGTGTGCCTGGGAAAGAATTTATTTCTCCTTTATTTATGAAGGATAATTTTGCCAGATATAATGTTCTTGGCCAGGTGCAGTGGCTCAGCCTGTAATCCCAACACTTTGGGAGGCGAAGGTGGATGGATCATTTGAGATCAGAAGTTTGAGATCAGCCTGCCCAACATGGTGAAACCCCATCTCTACTAAAAACGCAAAACTTAGCTGGGTGTGGTGGCGAGCGCCAGTAATCCCAGCTACTTGGGAGGCTGAGGCAGGAGAATTGCTTGAACCAAGGAGGCAGAGGGTTTGCACTAAGCCAAGATCATGCCATTGCACTCCAGCCTGGGCTACAAGAGTGAAACTCCATCTCAAAAAAACAAAAAAAATCTGTTTTTTTTTTTTTTTGTTTAAATAAGATTACTGGATTTGCCTCTCAGAAAAAAGATGCAGGTATCTGCCATCTTAAAGTTGTATTTCTAAAACAAATATGTGATCTATCACTCTGTTTAAAAATATTTAGGCCAGGAATGGTGGCTCATGCCTGTAATCCCAGCACTTTGGGAGGCTGAGGCAGGTGGATCACCTGAGGTCAGGAGTTTGAGACCAGCCTGGCAAACATGGTGAAACCCTGTCTGTACTAAAAATGCAAAAATTAGTTAGGCATGGTGGTGCACACCTATAAACCCAGCTACTCGGAAAGCTGAGGCAGGAGAATCACTTGAACCCAAGAGACAGAGGTTGCCACTGGGCAGAGCGAGACTCCATCTCAAAAAGAAAAAAATTATTTAATGGCATACAGTTACCTTCAGGATAAAAGTAAAATTGTTTAACATGACCTTATAAAGTCCTCATAAATTTTTTCAGCTTCATTATTTCCATTTTGTGCCTCCCTTACAAATGTGTCTTACTGGTGAAGCCTTTCCTGGCTTTCACATAAAAATACATTTGCCCACTTTTACTTTCCCATTAGTAAGTAAGCATCCTATTATAGCTGTTATGCATTGTCATTGCTTATTTCCATGACAGTTTTCTCCAATTTGCTTTAAGCTGTTTGAGGCAAATTGTTGTACTCATCTAATACACCAAATACGGAAGCTGACGATAGTAGGAACTCGATATCTGTGACATGTCTTAATGTATTTCAAGTGCCATAATATGCAAGCAGATATTCAAACTTTCCTTAACTCTGCATTTACTCTAACTGCATAGTTCCTCTATTTTCTGTTTGCAAATCAACAGACCATCAGATTTATTTCCTTTTGAATTCACATGCCCATGTATTTTGTCAACATAACCCGTATGTGGTAATGGTGATTGTGGTCTCCTAGATATTTGTACATTCTTTGATCAACAAAAACATGTTCGAGCATTTTTGTTGACACTTTAAAAGCAAATAGCTAGCCTCTGTCTACATTGTAAGTAGCATTTTTAATAATGACTAGATTAAAATATTGATTAAAATGACACTATACCAGCAAGTAGCCATATTCAGAAAATACATGTACATACATACATATACACATTATGTACAGAGGCCTACAGGAGAATCAAGAGTCCTAATCCTCAATTACTATGATACAGTGTTTGTTTTAACTTAAACAGCTCCTAAAATTGTCCTTTCCTGCCTTTTATTTTGTAATGCCTAACTTCCTCTAGAAGAAGCCTCAGAACTATAACATAGCACTTTAAAACTGTGATAAGACAAAACACGCAAAAATTATGTTCTTTTTAAATTTATTTTAAAACATTTGTCTTAGTTTTCTTAAAAGGAATCTGTATGTAACCAAGGAAATACAGGTGTAATATAATGAGATTCAAAGGTTTATCAAAATTGCCATAACACAGACAATGTTCAAGTAAAATAGATGGCAATTTGTACCACAGAGATTTGCAGTATCACTATTTACTTAAAAGATAAAATGTTAGGTCGGGTGTGTTGGCTCACGCCTGTAATCCCAGCACTTTGGGAGGCCAAGGTGGGTAGATCACAAGGTTAGGAGTTCAAGACCAGCCTGGCCAAGATGGTGAAACCCCGTTTCTACTAAAAATACAAAAATTAGCCAGGTGCGGTGGCAGGTGCCTGTAATCCCAGCTACTGGGTTGGGGGGCGGAGGTTGCAGTGAGCCAAGATCGCGCCATTGCCCCCCAGCCTGGGCAACAGAGTACAACTCCATCTCAAAAAAAAAAAAAGATAAAATGTTAGCAAACAATAATCATAAAGTGGAAAGCTTTATGAAAAAAGGGATATGTGACCAGAATAAAGTATTGGCTCCTATGACTAACAATGCTATGGCCTCTGATAAAACTATGAATACAATGTCAGCTGTCTTTCTCATTCAAATAACATTTCTTGAATCCACATCGGCACAGCAGTGTTAGTTGTGGCTGTCAGCCAGGACATTTAAAGAACCTTAAAACAGCTGGATTTTATAAAGAAGTCCTTAAAACGAGATTGTACAGACTCAAATTATCCCACGGTATATTAAACAGGACAATTTTTAAAAGTAAAACCGCATAAAATGTTGTGTAAGTAGAGCCATATATTTCTAGGATTTGAACTCTAAATGACCCTGGTGTATTAGACCCATTATTTAAAAGGCGACCTCTTAAGAATTGGGCTTAATTTTTAATCTTAAAAACCGGGTAGAACAAAAACTATTAAAATTCCTTGAAATAATCTTTAAAAGAATAGGTTTATTAACTACCTAACAGTATAATCCAGGAAGGGGAGAATTATCCTCAGTTTGTCTTGTGACTAGAAAATGAGATTTTCATAAGCCATATATTTGAAAAATCAGCCTGTGTTCCTCGTATTAATGTACATACATACCAGGCTCCCAGCAAGTTCATATGCACAATGGGGAAGATCTTTGTCATCATATCTTGTTCCCTCTAAGACTACCACACTATTAAATTATTAGTAATAATTGTTTTTAACCCCCTAGATTTTAATAAATAGTGGACATTTTTTACACTTTCTAAAATTAAAATTTCACAATATTTTTAAAAATCAGAATTTTAACAATTTCTTAAAATGCATCAGATACCCTCCTCTTTCTTTCCCCTGATATATAAGATAGGTGCATTGTGAAGGCATATTACCCATAACCACCAAAAATACTAAATAATTCATCAAATAAAATGTGTCTTATTTTAGTAGTAGTGACATTGTACGTGCTTTGGCCCTTTAAGAACCTTAAAAGTGCCCAATTGGGGAAAATGCACTGACTGAACATTGACAAAGTATAGTGCTGATAGGATCATTCATATCAAACACATCGTCAGTATTTTTCTAGATAAAACGTCAACAATGTAGCTAATCTTTTCAGTTAAATAATGCTTTTAGAAGTGCCTTAAGAGCCAAAATGAATATCTAAAAATTCTTTCAAATGTTATAAGGCCATTAGTAGACTAATACATTTGTCAACAATTTAATTAAATATTTTTAAGTCATCTCAAAGTCACATAGTGGTAGAGTTTTTTGTTTTCAAAGCATCACACTTGTTATTGATATGCTATATAACAGATAATACATTCAGAATTTTTCTTTATTAACAAGCCCTAGTAATTAACTTGCTTTTAAATCATAAGTATGATACTATTTTAATTTCCCTCACATTTACTACCCTATCATTTGAAATCACATTAAGCTGACTCTTAGAAGGCCACCTGGTGTAATACTATGACATTGAAGTGAGCTGTTATAGTATGCAGGAAATACTGACAGTCTTCCATGCTAAAATCCATTTCTCTAACTGACGACAGAACTAGGGGAAATTAATTTTTGCCATTCATAAATACCTGACAGGTTTAATGTAAATGTTTTGAAAAAGACCTCAGCATATGCTGCACATACATTATATATGCGGCACTGCACTGGAATATTGTATTTGAAACCCATTTAACTTCTAGATCACTACTGCTGAAAGTGTTGAAATTTCTCAAATTACTCACAGATTGCAATTTTCTCCATATACATGTAAATAACAACAGAAGTCCCCATGAAACCTTTTAGTCACTGGAAAAATCAGCAATTTGACACGTTAGGACAAATTTCTTTGATAGGAATACTATGAAAATGCAGGTGAATCTGACAAATCACTGAGTGTTAGCCCAGCTGGTCTCCTGTGGTCAGAGCTGAAGAATGTGCTCCAAAGAGATTGCTCTGGTTTTTAAGGTAAGGAAGGGCTGCTGCAGAATGGCTGCCACCTGAGAAGCAACCCTAGCCCAAACCACATGACTCAAGATTTCCTGTATAAAGATGAACATGTATTCATTCCTTAGAGTACCATACACTGTCTTAGACATACACACTAACACATTTATTTAAGTGTATATGCATAAACAAAACCCCTGTGCAAGTTCAATCCACTTTATATGGTAGACATATTCCTGAAAATTCATGTAGAACTATACAAGGAAGCTTTTTATTTTCATAAATTCCAAGGGGAAATCATTGATAATAAAATCATCTTTAAGTGATATAATTTTTAAATTTTATGTTGATTTTCAAGTTTGAGTATCAGTAGAATAATAACTGTATTTGATTGAAAGACATCAAATAGGTTAAAAATCTATGAGTTCATAATGATATTAAAGAAACAAACCAAACAAAACCTGATTGGTCTCCTTTGGAGGAAGCTAGGGAACCAATTCATTAATCTGAAAATTAGCAGTTAAAGGGAAATAAATCAAGCATTTAAACTGCCTTTTCTATAGGAACTATACCTCAGGTTATTGATAAAAAGTTTCTCTTTACAGAAATAGTCTAACGAATACATGAAGAAAGAAAACCACATTAGAATATCATCACTTTCCAAACCCCTAATGAAATAATGGCCACTAACATGATAAAATAGACAAACAGAAACTTAGTTGAAATTAAAATGCAGTGTACCATCAATGAAGTATTCTTACCAAAACAAAAACAACAACAACAAAAAACATCCCGGAATCAGATCAAGCTTCTTAAGTTAACTGCCAGTTTACAGGAGGAAAATGCATTAAATACCACAGAGATGCAATTAGCAAATCCTGAGTGCCAGAAATAAGACAAATGGTCCAGTTTCTTCAACAAATAAGAAGCAAGGGAGAAGAAGCAAATAAGCGAGGGAAGCTATAGACTGAAAGAGACAAATGCAATGTGTGGATATTGTTTGGATGTGACTCAAACAAAGTGACAATAAAGAAAAAGTTATGAGGTATTGAAGAAATTTGAATAATGATTAGCTATTTGGTGATATTAAGGAATTAGCAATGTTATGGTATGATAAAGGGAAAGAAATCAAGCATTTAAACTGCCTTTTCTATAGGAACTATACCTCAGATTATTGAAAAAAAGTTTCTCTTTATAGAAACAGTCTAACTAATAAATGAAGAAACTTTTTCTCTAAAAACCACTAAATTATACACCTTAAAGGGATGAATTGTATGGTATGGGTGTGAACTATATCTTACTAAAGTCTTTATTAAAAAGACAGTATTTGGGGGCTTTTGTAATGGTTAATTTTATGTATCAACTAAGGGATTCCCAGACAGCTGGTAAAACACTATTTGTGGGTGTGCCTGGGAACCCTCCAGAAGAGGGTAGCATTTGAATCAGTAGACTGTTAAAAAAAAAAAAAAAAATCACCCTCACCAATATGGGTGGGCATCATCCAATTAGCTGAGGATCCAAATAGAGGGAAAAGACAGAGGACGGGTGAATTTGCTCTCTCTCTACCTAGGCTGGAGCATCCATCTGCTCTTGCTCTCAAACAGAACTCCTGGTTCTTGGACCTTCAGACTCAGACTAGGACTTATAGACTTACACTCCTGGCCTCCCGGTTCTTGGTCCTTAGGGCTTAGATTGGAACTACACGACCAGCTTTTCTGAGGCCCCCAGCTTGCAGACAACAGATTGTGCCTTCTCCACCTGCATAATTGCCTGAGCCAAACCTTATAATAAATCTCTTTCTGTATATCTATATATATATACTCTACTGGTTCCATTTCTCTGAAGAACCCTAATAGAAATTTTATATCTACATGTATAAAAATAGAAAATTACTTGTGAATATCCTTAGCATTATACATTTTCTAGGCAGACACTATTAATTTCATAAAATTATTCACATTTATATTCAATTTATTGGGAAAAAATTTCACTTTGAAATCTTGGGAAAGAGGCCTATTGCTTAATCAGGCTTTCAGTCTGATAGATCCAGATTTGAATCTTAGCTCAGCTACTTATTAGCTATTGACCTCAGACAAATGAATAATCCTCTCTCAGCCTCAGTTTCTCATCTATAAAATAAGTACACTAATTCCCACCTAATAAGATGATGATGGCTGGGCACAATGGCTCACGCCTGTAATCCCAGCATTTTGGGAGGCTGAGGCGGGTGGAGACATGAGGTCAGGAGTTTGAGACCAGCCTGGCCAACATGGTGAAACCCCGTCTCTACTAAATACAAAAATTAGCCAGGTATGGTGGCACGAGTCTGTAGTCCCTGCTACTCAGGAGGTTGAGGCGGGAGAATTGCTTGAACCCGGGAGGTGGAGGTTGTGGTGAGCTGAGATCGTGCCACTGCACTCCAGCCTGGGCGACAGAGCAAGACTCCATCTCAATGAAAAAACAAAACAAAAAAGATGATGATAAGAATGGAATGACATATGATGGTATAAACCAACTTGTACTCAAAAAATACAAATAATTAAAATTTCTTCTGTGAAAATGTATAGCAATATTTTCAAAAGAAAAGAATATCTCCACTGGGCATGGTGGTTCACACCTGTAATCCCAGCACTTTGGGAGGCCAAGGTGGGCAGATAACAAAGTCAGGAAATTAAGACCATCCTGGCTAACACGGTGAAACCCCATCTCCGCTAAAAACACAAAAAATTAGCTGGGTGTGGTGGCGTGCCAGTAGTCCCAGCTACTCAGGAGGCTGAGGCAGGAGAATCCCTTGAACCCAGGGGGCAGAGGTTGCAGTGAGTTGAGATCATGCCACTGCATTCCAGCCTGGGTGACAGAATGAGACTCCATCTAAAAAAAAAAAAAAAAAAAAAAAAAGAGAGAAAAGAAAAAGAAAAAGAAAAGAATATCTTTTTAGTATTTTTAGGACAATTTTATAATAGTTACCATTGCATTTCAGTCATCAACAAGCTAAACATGAACAGCTTTAAAATACTATAAATTATACTATGTATTTTGTATCATTGAACCTATAACACTTACATAAATGCCTGAAAATTTTCCAGTATTTCTACTACTATAACTACCAATGTGTGCTATCTTAATATCACTTATCCTAATATAAAATAAAAGGCTTTAAGTGAAAATTTAATGAAAATAATACAAAGGGATGAATAACAAGCTAAATTGGTTATTTTTTAATGATCTTTGCACTTATGGAGACGCTCTTAAACTGCTTAAAGTAAAAAGAAAAGATCTCAGAAGGAATAATATCTATTGTTAGAAGAAAGGCAAAAAAAAATCATTCAATGATTTAACTATTCCACAGATATTTGCTGGATTCCAATCACTATGCCAAGGCCTGGTGGATTAATGACGAACAGGACATGGCCTTTGCCCGTCAGAAGTCCCAGTTATTGTGACATACAGGTAAATATGCAAATAATTCCAACACAATGAGATAAAGGCTAACAGATGGATATACAAAGTATTTCTGGAGCATAAAGTAAGGCATAGCTAACTGTAAAAATAAGGAATCCTTCAGCACCATGGAGTGGTAATGATTAGGCAAAGGACAGAATCCTCAAGCCTAGTTTATTTATTCACCAAATACGTACAGGTGCTGATGATACAGAGATAAGTTAGACCTAATGTCCCGCGGAGTTTCCAGTATAACATGGAAAATAGGTAATGTAAATAATTACATTAATGTATTAAAAGTGTTATAATAGGACATAATGGGCATTAAAGAGAGTACATGGCAGAAAAATCTCAAGACAATACATTTACATAACATTTTACATTATTGTGGTTTTTTTTTTTTTTGGAGACAGAGTCTCACTCTGTGGCCCAGACTGGAGTGCAGTGGTGTGATCTTTGCTCAATGCAACCTCCACCTCACAGGTTCAAGCAATTCTCCTGTCTCAGCCTCCCAAGTAGCTGGGATTAGAGGTATGTGCCACCACGTCCAGCTAATTTTGATATTTTTAGTAGAAACAGGGTTTCACCATGTTGGCCAGGCTGGTCTTGAACTCCTGACCTTAAGTGATCTGCTCACTTCGGCCTCCCAAAGTGCTGGGATTACAGGCATGAGCCACCACGCCCAGCCTATTATGGATTTTTAAGCTGGGCATCTTAGGGAGACCCCCACCTCTACAAAAAAAAAGTTTAAAAAATTAGACATGATAGTTTGCACCTGTGGTCCTAGCTGAAGTGAGAGGATTTCTTGAGCCCAGAAGTTCAAGGCTGCAGTGAGCCATAATTGCACCACTGCACTCCAACCTAGGTGGAGAGTGAGATCTTATCTCAAAAATAAATAAATAAATAATGTCAATTAGCTATTTAATGTGAGCAAATCCACTAAATGTACTATTAAAGTTTTAAATATTAAGATGATGACTGATTATTTACTTGCTATATAGACAGGTCCTAGTTTACTCTTTAACACTATAAATTGGCATGGGTTTGAATAAGGTAAAGGGAGCAAAGTATAACCCTTATATAGCCTAAAACAAAGTTTTCTTTTAGTATCTATGTCACTAGAATCCTCAATTAGCATACGTGACTGACAACTGACTCCATTAGGAGCTCAAGGAACGTGTAGTATACATTTGTGTTTTTCTATACTTATGGAACACTCACAGATTCTTCCGGCCAATACACTTCCCTCAATTCCATTTACATTTTAAATGATCTCTACTGATAGTGCAAGAATATCTATGTGAAGTTGGCAGTTTCCTTCCCTCATTTGTGCCAGAAATATTATATACTGGCTACCCTTGGGGAACTGGGGAGTCGAAACAGCTTCTCATACTTTCTCTCCCTGGAAGTTAAAATAGCAGACTATATATTGTTTTATAGTAATTTCCTTCAACTTTGCTCCTTACTGACACAGTGCATTTACAGAATGAAAATACTCTCCAACATTCATTCTAGCTTTTTATTCTATTTATTTTATCTACTGTATTCTTGTCCTCTTTTCGGATTTTTCAGCTGGAGATACATTATAGATTTCAGATTGTCTTCAGAGCTAACTACAACCGAAATGACAACGAAATAAAAACAGATGCTAAGGGATGTCCAGTGTATACTGCTTGATGATGAAGATGAGGGAAGAGGAAGGATAAGAATGGTAAAGGAAAGAAGGGGAGGAAGATAAAGAAGAAAGGAGGAACAGAAGGAAAGGAGAAGAAAAAGAAGAGGAGAAAAATAAAAAAGAGAAGACCATTAGCAAAAAGGAAAACAATAATAAGAATGCACCTTTGGATAGAAATGTTCCCATCCTTAATAAAATAATATCTCCAAGCATCCAAGGTTAGTCCTGGGAGGGAAAATCAACTCCTGGTTATGGGATGGGGGGATTGGGGAGTAACGTTACTGGACATGAGGATGGAATGTATTACTCTTGAATTTTACCATCGTGGTGGTGGTTTGAAAACATAAGCCTCCAATTTTTTGATATTCTATGCCCTCATCCCTTGAATCTAGGCACACTTGTGACTGTTTTGACCAATAGGTTTCAGTGGAAGTGATGCTCTGTGATGTCTGAGGCTAGGTCAAAAGAGGTTATACAACTTGTACTTGATCTTACAATGCCTGCTTTCTGGGCCGGGTGCAGTGGCTTACACCTGAAATCCCAGCACTTCGGGAGGCTGAGACGGGCAGATCACTTGAGGTCAGGAGTTTGAGACCAGCCTGGCCAACATGGTAAAACCCTGTCTCTACTAAAAATATAAAAATTAGCCAGGCATGGTGATATGTGCCTGTAATTCCAGCTACTCAAGAAGCTGAGGCAGGAGAATCACTTGAACCCGGGAGGCAGAGGTTGCAGTGAGCTGAGACTGCGCCATTGCACTCCAGCCTGGGCGACAGAGTGAGACTCCATCTAAAACAAACAAACAAAACTTGCTCTGTGGAGGCTCCTCTCTAAACCCAGCACAATCATGCAAGAAGTCTAAGCCCGATAGAGGTCATATACAGGTACTCTAGTCTATGGTCCCAATTAAGGCTTTACGTCATCCTAGCTCAGTTACCAGACATGTCAGCAAAGAAATCATCTTAGAAGTGGGTCCCCTTGGCTGGGCATGGTGGCTCATGCCTGTAATCCCAGCACTTTGGGAGGCTGAGGTGGGCAGATCACCTGAGGTCAGGAGTTCACGACCAGCCTGGCTAAACCCCATCTCAACAAAAAATTAGCTGGGCATGGTGGTGGACGCCTGTAATCCCAGCTACTCAGGAGGCTAAGGCATGAGAATTCGCTTGAACCAGGAGGTGGAGATTGTAGTGAGCCAAGACTGTGCCATTGCACTCCAGCCTGGGCAACAGAGCAAGACTCCATCTCAGAAAAAAAAAGAGTGGGTCCCATTGACCCCAGAGGCCCATGACATCATGTAGCAGAGAAGAGCCATCCCTGATGGAACCATCCCAAATTCTTGACCTACAGAATCTATGAGCAAAGTTAAAAATTTGTGACTTTACACAATTAATATTGGTAGGCTTTTTTATTATTTTTTAATGCAGCAAAGCTAACTAGAACAAACTTTATTACTAAAAGTTTGGTGCTGTTGTAACAAAATCTAAAACAGATGGCATTGGTTTTGGAACAGTACTCTAGAGGCTAACATTAAAGCATAAATTAAAAATGTAACAAAGATGTTACTGGAACTTAGAAGAAAGAAGATCCTGTGTGATAGCTTGAAATTTGGCAGTACTATGGCCTGTGGTTGTATGAAAAAAGGAAATGTACTTAATAAATTTGTGATCTAGCTAAGGAATTCTGCAGGTGGAACACTGGAAGTGCTACCTGGCTTATTCTTGCTGCCTATAATAAAATGTCAGAGGAGAAAGATGAACTGAAGAATGAACTATTCCATTTTCAAACAAAATTTAGAGGTAATGTAAAGGATCCAGGAATCACTGAGTTAAAAAACTAAATTCGTTTCTCATTCCCATACCCTTCAGACAGGAAATACTTCTCAAATTAAGAAATGCCTTCAAGGTAAAAATGAAATCCTAGGTGCTATCAAGAAAGTATCTCAGAGTGTGGCTGTAAAATCCTTAATAACCCCAGAATGATTTAAGGTAATGCATTATAAACCCTTTCAGATGGACAAAGAACTTCTAAAGATTTTAAAGCCATGTGTAGAAGACCTTCTGTGATAACAATTGGGCTTCTAAGTATCTTAAGGGGATTGCCCCATAGCAGCCTTACAGGGGGCTTAAGAGAGAGAAGGGCATATTAGTGAGTGTGGCTTATGTCTAATGCAATAGATTGTAACATACACAGTAAACCTACAAAATTTTTAAAGGAATTGTATCAGTTTAGACAGAAATGAACAGATAGAGTATAAAATGAAAAGAGGTTGCATAACCATGTGAATGTACTTAATACTATTGAACTGTACACTTAAAAATGGTTACATTGGTAAATTTTATGTTACATGTATTTTACCACAATTCTATTTTATTTTTAGAGACAGAATCTTGCTCTATTGCCCAGGCTGGAGAGCAATGGTACAGCCAGAGCTCTTGGCAGCCTCAAATTCCTGAGCTCAAGGGATCCTCCCACCTCAGTCAGTCCAGTAGCTGACACTATAACCTATCTTTTTTTGTTTTGAGACAGAGTTTCACTCTGTTGCCAGGCTGGAGTGCAGTGGCATGGTCCTGGCTCACTACAACCTCTGCCTCCCGGGTTCAAGTGATTCTTCTGCCTCAGCTTCCTGAGTAGCTGGGACTACAAGTGCACACTACCACACCTGGCTAATTTTTGTATTTTTAGTACAGACAGGGTTTCACCCTGTTGGCCAGGATGGTCTCAATCTCCTGACTTCATGATCTGCCCGCCTCAGCCTCCTAAAGTGCTGGGATTACAGGCGTGAGCCACCACACCCAGCCACTATACCTATCTTTATGGAAGACTGCGTGCATGGGCTCTGGAGGGAGATTACTACATTTAAACTGAATGGCGCTGCCACTTATCAACTACATAATCCTAGGCAACTTGCCTCACCTTATCATGCCTCAGTGTTCTCAACTGTAAAACTGGGATAATAGTACCTAGCATATAAACTCATTCAAAATAAAAGAGATGAAGTGTTAAATGCTGTTAAAAACAGTAATTACCATAGGCAGAGCATCTAATAAATGTAAATCCATACCATTCACCAGAAAGCATATTCACCTACATTATGTCACTTTCAACTTGGGTCTCAACCTTGTGGAGATAGGCTGTGCTGATATTATTCCCATGGTACGTGCTGAAGATACCAAATTTAGAGAGTGTATTGGTCTGTTCTCACACTGCTATGAAGAAATACCCGAGACTGGGTAATTTATAAAGAAAAGAGGTTTAATTGACTCACAGTTCCTCATGGCTGGGGAAACCTCAGGAAACTTACAATCATGGTAGAAGACACCTCTTCACAGGGTGGCAGGAGACAGAATGAATGCAAGCAAGGGAAATGCCAGACACTTAGAAAGCCATCAGATCTCATGAGACTCACTCATTATCATGAGAACAGCATGAGGGAAACTGCCCCCATGATCCAATTACCTCCACCTGGTCCTGCCCTTGACAAGTGGGGATTAGGGAGATTACAATTCAAGGTGAGGTTTGGGTAGGGACATAAAGCCAAACCATATCAGAGAGATTAGGTACATAATTCAGGATAATACAACTAATAACTAATAGAGTCAGTCTTTGAATTCGTATTCTCTAAGTCCATTGCTTTTTCCATTGTACCATGTTGCATTTGAAATAAGAGGAGCAGGTACCATGACCATCACTTAACAGAGAAAGAAATTACTTCTCTCAAAGCCTAAGTAATTTACTCATAATGATATAACCAGTTAACAATAGAGTGCTGATGAATAGAAGTATTGCATAGTAATTTAAAATGCTTTGAGGGATGGATGCAGTGGCTCACTCCTATAACCCCAGCAACTTGGGAAGCCAAGGCAGGTTGATCGGGAGGCTGAGATAAGAGGATCTCCCTTGAGGGTAGTAGTTCTAGACTAGTCTGGGCAACAGAGCGAGAGCCCATTTCAACCAAAATTTTAGAACTAGCTGTGAATGATGGCGTGCACCTGTAGTCCCAGCTACTTGGGAGGCTGAGGTGGAAGGATCACTTGAGCCCAGTGTTCTCAGCTATGATCATGCTACCCTGTACAAAATGAAGATTGGGCTTTTGGGACCAAATGAAATAATGCATGTTGAGTTTGAAGCACAGTGCCTGGCACATAGTAAACTTTTTAGTCATGTACATCTCCTGTGTCCTATGTCACACGTTTTTGTTTTGTTTTGTTTTTAAACGTAACATGCTGATTCACCTCTTTCCTTTCTGAAGTCTTTGCGACAGAAAGAAGTCACTCAGGCTTATGTTTAATTATTTTAATGAAATTATTCTTATTCCTTCCTTTGCTATGCCTTATACTAAGGCAGAGAGGGAGAGGTACTTAATAAAAATAAACATAAAATGTTTTCACTTATTGGATGGCCTTTCAGTTCACAGGGGAAAATCATAATGAAAATTATACAGGTTCAAAATTATGACCTGGAAACCTGTTTTGGAAAAAAAAAAAAAAAAACATTTAAGAGTGATACATATAATGCTCTCTACAAACACATATCTTTGCTTTAAAATATGTTTCAATGAAAAAGTTTATGTCCCTGTGTATAAACACATGTACAGAGGGAAAAATTTCAATTTCCACCAGTAGAAGGAAGCAATCTATTTCACCATGAGTCTGGAACAGCTTTAACAAGTCTGAGATACACAACAGCAGCAATTTCAACTTTGCTAGCACTCTATTATGCTGAAGCATCTCATGGTGCTTTGTGATAGCATTAAGAGTTTATCTATCCTAGAGGTTCAATAGTTAAAAATCAGGTCTGTATCACTTTCATTATATTTGGCCCCAAAACAGGTTAGTAAAGTAGTGGAACCTGTTTATTTTTTAGATACCATTATAAAATAAGAACAGACAACATGGACAGAAGTATCATATGGGAGGTATATACTGAACTACCTTTCCTCCAAAAGCTGGAGCCCAGCTTCCCCCTTTTAGTATTCAACCTTCAACACTTCAGCATTGTATCTTCAGTATGACATGTTCTAAGACATTCTTCCCACTCACATGTGTCACGAACATGATTTCACCTGGATACATCTACCTAGCTAAGCCCCATCCATCAGAAATATACATCATCATCAGGTAGTTAAGGACACTTGTACTCTGGAGAATACAGAATATCATTTATCTTCATGTCCTACAGTCTCAAGTGGGAGAGAAGTAGCTTCTCCACACATCTTTGGTTTTTAAAAACTCTGCAAAGGGAAGCAGCTTAAGGTAGGGATTTGGGGGTTTGTATAGAGGTAATTAGAGTAAATAATTTAATTGAGTTGACTAATTTTTCAGGAGTCTATTTTTATCTGTAAGAATACACAGTAGATTCATGCTTTCTATTGTCACATTGGATTATTCCTCCTACTTTCACAGCAGCTGTTTTAGAAATGATCTTTAGCAAACACTTTGTGTTTTATTTTGAAAAATAGCATTGCAGAAATCACATTAATATACAACATATCTTGAAGGTGTACAGAAACCAATAAAGTCAATAATATATAAAGAATAATGCAATTAGTTATGCCACATGGCAGTCAATGACTACCCATAACGGCTCCTTCCTTGATGATTCTCCATGACTAGAATGACCAGAGGGACAACACTTGTATTTTTGTTTAACAATAATGCCAAAAAGTACTACATTTTCTAGAAAAAAAAAAAGTGTTTTTGTTTTCCCTTTCCATGCTCCTACATTGTCTCTCCTCCAAAATTGAATAGTAGACGAAGATCTGTAGCACTTTCTCAATTTCCCCACACTATCCCCACCCCCTGAGCACCACAAAACACTGGCTGGCACCAGAGCCAAGATGGGTAGGTAATTTGTTAAGTGAAAAGGAAAACTAAATAGTTTCCTCAAGAAAAGCAAAATAAAAAAATTCAAGTGTATGGAGACAACGTATTGAAAAATCACAGTGTAAAACATCATTCACTTTAGGAAACAAATTAATTAAACTGCTAAATGTCAAACAAGACCCCTTATTATTCATGTCAGTGAAATTTCAACTCAGGAATAGGTGTGATAGAGATGTCACCTAATTGTTGATGATCTTTCTAACTAAACTGTTCTCACACAGTAGCATCAGGACCTTGAGAGATGAAATATTTATGGCTGTCAAAATCTTTGTCTTAGGGTTACCAATTTGGCCTGTAACTTGAGGATATTGTCATTTTTCACTTTGTTCCCATTACACCTTTCAATACTATCTGATTACTTGGAGATTGCAAAAAGGCTAGACAGTCCTCACTATAGGTTTCAAGTTAAAATGAGAAGCACCACTCCCTGTTGAGACATTGACAGAGGTATTAGAGAGTTCTGTGCCAAAAGAAAACTATGTTTTTGACTTTGGTTTTTGTTTCTGTAGAATAAAATACCATACTTACAACAGCACACCCCTTGAAAATTACAAGAGTCTGCTGAACAATTTAGCAATGAAAACTTACTGCTGTATTTTACCTAACATTATATTTCATTCATTCTTAAGTTGCTCATAAAGTATATTAAAGACTTCTTTCTAGAGACAGATTGTTTCCAGACACAGTGCATCTTCTCTGATACATTTTTGAATGTCTTCATTCAAAAAAAAAAAATTCCAAAACAATTATTTTTGGTCCCTTTAACACACGCTTCCAGTTATTAAAAGAATGTGGTTATAGTTCCTGGGTTTTTAAAAAATAAACTATTAATCAGAAACTTGATTAATAAAGGCTTATGCACATTTATAACATAATAAGCATTTAATTCTCATAATGATGATTCAAGCTCTTCTAAATCACGAGAAAGCCGGGTCTGGTGGCTCACACATGTAATCCCAGCCCTTTGGGAGGCTGAGACAGGCAGATTATTTGAGGTCAGGAGTTCAAGACCAGACTGACCAACACGGTGAAACCCCGTCTCTACAAAAAGTACAAAAATTAGCTGAGTGTGATGGCACATGCCTGTAATCCCAGCTTGGGAGGCTGAGGCAAGGGAATAGCTTGAACCCAGGAGATGGAGGTTGCAGAGAGCCGAGATCATGCCACTGCACTCTAGCCTAGACAACAGAGTGTGACTCCGTCTCAAAAAAAAAAAAAAAAAAAAAAAAATCACAAGAAACTTCCTTAATTATAAAGATTAAATTATATTAAAAATAATCTTATGTTTTTAAGTATTTTAAAAATAGGATATAATAATACTTTTCTTGAAAGGCCATATGATTAAAATTAAACATATAAAACATTTCTAAATATTCAAGAGTAATGAATTCTTAATAGTGTATCTCTTTATAGCTATCCCAAATACAACTATTTTGATATTTAGAGAGGCAATCCTAAATATATTTAGAGAGGTGAACAAAATGTTTTAACCTTTGGGGAAAAAGAAAAGCTTCCCTTAGTCATATTCACTAGGCAGTAAAAACAAATCTCTCTTGCATCCATGTCCTCTGTCCCCTGAGTCACTGTCTGGCTAGACTCAAGCCCAGATCAAAAGAAACCAACAAAAATTAAACTAAAAACTGCATGCTAAAAATAATTTAACTGCATGGCTTCCCCCTGGCCTATCACTCTGGCATTTACTTCATTAAGTGTTTCTAAAAAACTCGCAGTGGGAAAGGTACTTAATTTATTTACTGCATGACTCTAACAAGAACTGTGAAAGAAATTTTAAGCAAACTGGCATGGTTTGGAGCAGGATTACTGGAACATTTGGTGTTTCATATGAGGCGCTCTTTTTGCTCATCAGCCCCCCTGGTGCATTTCACCATAAGCAATGAAACAATTTTGTTTGGCTTCTAGTATATATTTCCTGACAGAACCTTGGTAATAATGAGAAGTTAAAAAAAAAAAAAAAAAAGGCAAAGAAAATTGCTTCTCTATAATTCTCAATTTCTAGACTTGTTCTTTCTCATAAATAGAAGCCACTGCTTGTGCTCTCCCCATTTCATGTATCCCAGCAATGTCTTGACATTCTTAAACTATAAATAAAGGGCCTGAAAACCAAGTAGCCACAGACTAAAGCTGGTATCTTTACTTTCTGCTTTCTCAGAGGAGTTGGACAAAGAATTTCTTCTTTATCTTCTTTTGAACAGAGCTAACAACCCCTAATTTGTTTTCTCACCTAAGCTTGCCTCAGTTCCTCCCAGCTATCTACTACACATTTCAACAGGTGCTGTAGCTTTAAACTCAGAATTTTTGAAACCAAAATGATAATCCTTCTTCCCAAACCAGTTCTCCCTCCCAAATCACTGACTCCTTCCATTGGTGCCATGGTTATTCCCATTTTTCAAGGTCATATCTCTGATTCATGTAACAGTAAGTCCTCCAATTTCAGATTTTCCCTAGAAGTGAGTAAGATCTGTGTGACTGACAGGTGAATGAATTGCCTATTCCATTGATCATTTACCTCCCTAATCCCATGTGTTCTAGGATATCCCACAGAGGTTACATATCCCTTACCAGAGCCTGAAGAGTTACTTTTGCCAGGCTGTAAGCATTTTGACCCAGTGTCATAAGTCCCTTTATACCCAAATCCAAAGTTCTACCTAACTCTTCCCAGACCCACTGAAAAGCCTCTACCAGTGACCAGAGCCACTCTCTCGAAAAGCTTTCAAACACCAAAGCCAGCATCTAAAGACCTGATCTGGCAGTAGATCAAACCTTCCCTTATGGAAATTTAAAACACAAATGAGTTTTGTGTTACTTCTACTTCTAGGTAAAATCTCTGTAGATACTATTTTATGATGTTAATCCTAAAACCTCTGTCTTTCCCTAGTTGCTCACTTCTCCCATCCCTTAGAGTTAAAACATGGAGATTAAGACATAAAAGTATATCAGGTCAGCTTTATTTGCCATTTGGCCTGGTACAAATAAGTGAGTGGTCTACACAAGACTACCCAACTTCTCAGAGGCTATGCAGTTCCCTTCCTTGTGAATATGCCAAGTTTTCATTTGTTCCATCCCATAAGTCACAGCAACCGTATCCTATGATTTATGAGTATCCATCATATTCCTTTTATATATGCTTAATTATCTTAAAATATTCAGGAAGGATATGGGGAAGAATCTAGGCATGAATATCATTGCTATAGCAACAACCGCTGCATATAATTGACCTTGCATTTAATCTTTCAAAAGTTTCTCCTATTAATGCAGTCATTCAAACCTACTTACTCTATCTACCATGTGTCAGGCCCTAGTCTAGGAGCTGGAAACAGACCAGTGAACAAGACAGAAAAGGTCCCTCTCTCATGGCATTTACAATCTCATTAGTTCTTCCTTGGCCTTTCTTGTCATCTCAGCATCCTTTGTTTTGAAATTGGATACCCTTGATGAATCCATGCAGCATTCCCTCTTTTGCCTTTCTACCTACTACAAACTAGCCACCGTGAACCAATGTCCACCTGCTCTCAGAGCAAAGAAGCACTAGGCTTGGCTAGTTCTTAGAGAGGAAAGAGCTTGGGCAATCTTGAGACACTCTGGGCCACCTATAGCATGTCATACTAAAAATGCTTCATTCAATAGGCTCACCTCTCTATCAGTCTCTCTATCTAGTCAGTCACCAAGGGTGGCAGAAGGTATTTTTCCTATATTACCTGGCATAAAAATTAAGTTTTAGCTTACTCCTAAACACATTTGCCCTTCTTGGATATAGGTCCTAGCCCTGGACAACTAATTCAGATTCTTTACCTCCTCTAGTGATGCTTTTCCTGCTGGCCCCTATATAACCATTCACCCTCTGATTTCTCTAAACACTGAAGGATTTTCTTTTTTTCTCTCTTTTTTGAGACAGGGTATCGCTCTATTACCCAGGCTGGAGCGCAGTGGTTCAATCTTGGCTCACTGCAACCTCCACTCCCAGGCCCAAGTGATTCTCCTGCCTCAGCCTCCCAAGTAGCTGAAACTACAGGCATGCACTGCCACACCCAGCTATTTTTACATTTTTTTGTAGACACGGGGTTTCATCATGTTGCCCAGGCTGGTCTTGAACTCCTGGGCTCAAGCGATCTGTCCACCTCGGCCTTCCGAAGTTCTGGGATTACAGGTGTGAGCCATCGCTCCTGGCCAAGATTTTCTTAGTAATCTTTTCTCTTCGATATTGGAAGTTGGGGGAAAATGTCTGCCCCAGATTTTATGGCACCCTGTTCTACACTGGCACAATAAGTCAACGTCCATAGTAACTGAAGACATTCTTTCCAGTGCTCCTACCCAAGAAGGGAGAGAGGAGTAAGCTCTGTGGACTATGATTAGAAGAAGCCGCATTTGGAACTGGCCTACAGTCCTGGGAGGAGCTCTCCTTGCTTGTGCACCAAGAACTTGAAACTAATCTTACTTAAGTTTCATAGTCCAACCATGGGAGAGGGCTTATTAAAGCATCCGTAAGCAGGATAATAAAAATTTTAAAACAACTAGGAATAGAGATAAGGTATATCAGACACTATCCTGGTTGATGCAATGGAATAGTAAATTTAGCTCTGCCCTTACTAGCAGTCATAGTGTACTGGAAACATACTTTGTTCATTGGTTAATTCATTAATTCAACAACAGTTATTAAGTTATACTATGTACTAGTCACACTCCTATCTTCCAGTTCCCTTCTCCTTTGGCCCTTATCTAACTCTGTGTGAAGAATAAGGTCAGTGGGGATAACCTGTCTGTCTGTAGTAGTAGGCCACACAGAAGAGCAGCGTGAGGACATTTCTCCCTCTCCATGGCTGGGAAATTATAATCAACAGCTAGCATATATGTGAAAATAAACACATAGAACAAATTACCAAAGTTCTTGTCAGAATGATTTCTAATTCCATGAAAATGCATGACAGCTTGCGGGTAAGATTAACACCAAATGTAATTAAACAGATTTTTTTTTGTTTTTGTTTTCCTGAACTGGCTTCATATATACAGATAGGGGACAGCATACATTATATCATTCCAAGTTCTTCAGGAAATCCTAGGAATACTGACATTTATTTTATTTGCTTTGAGAAAGGAAGTTGGTTTGCATTTATCTTAAGGAAAAAAACATTGAAAATATACATCAAATAAAAATTTAATTTTAAGCAAGTATAATGAAGTTCACTGTAAGCTGACTACACATGATGTCTTTCAAAATTTCATACAGATTTAGGCATATATATTTTTATGGTGTCTTTAACCAGCTGGCCTTCCAATATAGAAGAAATACGAGCTTCAATTTATTGTAGTTTAGAAACATCATACAGGAATTGAGAAAGTACAAAAAAGTAGGAGACTCTTGAAAGGCTAGCAATAATGAAAGGGTAGAAAAAAATTGTTCTTTAAATTTAGGTACATGTAGGTCAGAAGAAGAGGTACACTGTCAAAGTGAGATAAAGTACAATTTTGTGCCATGTTTAAAATACATCCATAAAAGCTAGATAATAATAATAATGGCTGCCACTCATTGAATGCTTACAACACGCCAGGTGCCATGCTAAGTGCTTTGTGTGTGTTTTCTTATTTTGTCCCTGCAGCAAACCTATCATTTATTAGCCCCAGTTTATAAAGAAAATGAGAAACAGAAAGGTGAACTTATTTGTCCAAAGTCAAAATGTTGGCTAAGGGGAGGAGCTAGTAACTTTTTGCCCCTTTTTTGTCTTGTGTACAAAATTACATAGACACGGCCAAGCATCAGATAATACTGTTCTGCAAGGTAGCAGCAGCCTGGAGTCTAAGTTCCTTGGGAAGTGGTAGCAGCAGTGACCACAAGTGCCATGGCTAACATAAGGAAGACACAATGGGAAGAACAATTTCACTATGCACTCCTTCATCTGCCCACAGCAGAGAAAGTTCTCAGAACATTATCATTCATACCTCACTAAGGTCTGAAATTACAAGGAGCTAAAAGAGGTACAGCCTAGGTAAGCACAAAGTACAGCAATATTAGAAGATGGGGGAGGGCATAGCAAGCAGGTTGGACAGATTGGTTTGCAGTATTACTGAACAGGGTAGTCAAGGAGTTCTCATTAATAAGGTCAAATTGGTGTAAACACTTGAAGTGAGGGACCCAACCAAAAGATAAAATCTGAGGGAAGAACAGTCCAGGAGGAGGGAACAAATGGAGGGAGTAAGAGCCCCAGATGGTTTTAGGAGGCAGATCTCTCAGCCCTCAGTTGAATTATCTTTTTACTTTCAGATAATTTACAAAAGTACAATGTAATGAGTAAGAATGTAGGACATGAAATACTACTCAGCCATAAAAAGGAATGCAATAGCCCGGGCACAGTGGCTTGCACCTGTAACCCCAGCACTTTGGGAGGCCGAGGCAGGCGGATTGTCTGAGGTCAGGAGTTCAAGACCAGCCTGGCTCACATGGTGAAACCCCGTCTCTACTAAAAACACAAAAATTAGCCGGAGACGTGGTGGCGCACACCTGTAGTCGCAACTACTTGGGTGGCTGAGGCAGGAGAGTCTCTTGGACCCAGGAGGTGGAGGTTGCAGTGAGCGAAGATTGCGCCACTGCACTCCAGCCTGCATGACAGAGCAATACTCTATCTCAAAAAAAAAAAAAAAAAAAGGAATGAAATAATGTCCTTTGCAGCAACTTGGATGGAGATGGAGGCCATTATTTCAAGTGAAGTAACTCAGGAATGGAAAACTAAATATCGTATATTGTCACTTACAAGTGGGAGCTAAGCTACGAGGATGAAAGGCATAAGAGAGATATAATGGGCCAGGCATGGTAGCTCACGCCTGTAGTCCCAGCACTTTGGGAGGCTGAGGCGGACAGGATAACTTCAGGTCAGGAGCTCGAGAGCAGCCTGGCCAACATGGTGAAACCCCATCTCTTTTGTATTTTGTAAAAATATAAAAATCAGCCAAGCATGGTGGGGCATGCCTGTAATCCCAGCTACTTGGGAGACTGAGCCAGGATTATCACTTGAACCCAAGAGGCAGAGCTTGCAGGGAGCCAAGAGCGCACCACTGCACTCCAGCCTGGGCAACCGAGTGAGACTCCATCTCAAAAAAAAAAAAGTGATATAATGGACTTTGGGGATTCAAGGAGGAAGGCTGAGAGGGAGGTGAGGGATAAAAGACTACATACTGGGTACAGTGTCGACTGTTCAGGTGACGGGTGCATAAAAATCTTAGAATGTATCCATGGGACCAAAACCACCTGCACCCCAAAAAATACTGAAATAAAGTTTTTTAAAAAGAATGTAGGTCATGGAATCAGTAGAATGTAAAGTCTGAGAGGGAAAGTATAATGAGAAATGGGATATTTGTATAGCCTCAAAGTATCTCTCAACATGATTATTAATATTAATTACAAAGGGGAAAACAGTAGTGTTGTAATGGAGGGTCCTAGAGAACCACCACCTCAGCCAAGTGATCAAGATGAATATTACCAGTAATGAGTCACGTTAGAATCATGTAGCCCCAATATGATTCACTGATAAGGGGCACATCACTTCTGTAATATTCTAGCCGAAACTTTAAAACTTCAATGTAATCATGAGAAGACATCAGATGAACTCAAATTAACAGACATTCTCCAAAATAATTGACTAGTATTCTTTAAAGTATCACAGCTATGAAAGACAGAGAAAGACTAAGGAATTACCACAGATTTAAAGAGACTAAAATAAAATGACAGCTAAATGCAGTATGTGCTCTTGGATTGGATCATGGACCAGAAAAAGGATATTAATAGAAAAACTAAAATTCTGGTGAAATTTGAATAAGCTCTGTAGAACAGTTAACAGTATCAATGTCAATTTTGTGATTTCAATAATTATTCTATGGTAATGTAAGATGTTAACATTAAGGGAAGCCAGGTGAAAAGTATTTGAGAACTGTCATAGTCCATTTTCTATTGCTGTAACAGAATACCTGAGCCTGGGTAATTTACAAAGAAAAAAGGTTTATTTTGATTCACAGTTCTGGAGGCTGGGAAGCTCAAGATTGGCCAGTCGCATCTGGTTGGCTTCTGGTGAAAGTCTTGTCCCATGTTGTAAATAGCACAGAAGCCAGAGAGGAAGTGGGCAAAACACAAAGGGTGGACTCACTTTATAACAACTTGCTCTCGTGGAATTAATTCAGTTCCACGATAGCGAGAACTCACTCACTCCTATGAGAATTAACCGAGTCCTGCAAGAGCAGCATTAGCCCCTCTTAACCACCTTAAGGCCCATCTCCCAACACTGCCACACCAGGGACCACATTTCCAACATGAATTCTGGTGACATACTCAAACCACAGTAGGAATTATACTTATTTTAAAACTTTTACTTGGGAGGCCAAGGCAGGAAGATTGCTTGAGCTCAGGAGTTCAAGACCAGCCTGAGCAACACGGTGAAAACCCCGTTCCTACAAAAGATTGTCCGGGCATGATGGCATGTGCCTGTAGTCTCAGCTACTCAGAAGGCTGAGGTGGAAAGATCACTTGAGTCCAGGAGGCGGAGGTTGCAGTGAGCCAAGATTGCGCCACTGCACTCCAGCCTGGGTGACAGAGAGAGAGACCCTGACTTGAACAAAACAAAACAAAACAAAACAAAACAAAAAACTTTTTTTGGTAATAGTCTAAAATAACTAAAAGTTAAAATCAAAGAAAAATAATCAGGGTACTGGAGCCATTTCACTGAGCTGAAACCTTCGCTCAGTCCCTCAGTGGCTCTTGTTACCTTTCTGTGCTTTGATCTTCTCACATTAAAGGTACAGGAATTTAAGACAAACAATTTAAGACATACAAGTCACACCATATTTTTTCTGCTGCCTTTAACATAATAATACAGAAACTGACAAGGATATCCTATCCAGATTATTTATATTTATTACAGGACTATTTACCTAAAAGAACAAATATCCCATAGAGAGGTGTTCAATCTATCCAGGTCAAACTTTCCTCTTATTACACATCCTACATATACACACACATATTCCTTTGGGATGAGGTAAAGAGCCACAGTACTGGAACCTCGAGATGGATGTCTACAATGGTCTCTTGTAGGTATGGATGCTCACAACCCTGGAGTGTGAGGGAAGGAAAGAAACATGCTTTCATTGTTCATGAAAGCTCAGAATTTTTAAACACTGTAGTGGGGAAGTCCCTTCCTGTGACTGGTTCTATACCTATAGGTATACTGTCTATTCACTCCCTTGCTGTGACTGGCTATATGCAAACCAGAAAAACCCAAGGTGCTGATGCTACAGGATTAATACCTAGATATTTGTTCGGCTATTCCCCACCAATGTGGCCAAAGGTTTACATTTATGCAAATTAGGCAACTCCTATGTTGATACTGAATAAGACGCTGTGATTCTCCCTAGGATCTAGAATCAATCACAATCGATATACTAATTCACTCTATACCAGTGCTACTCAACACAGGGTCTACCTATGCCAGTCCTTAAAGTCACTGTTAACTTGTTCAAGACAAAGTAATTATATAAAGTACTTAGAAACTTTTCACATTGCCATAACATTTTTGTTTTATGAAACTCTCAGCCCATAAGTGTTAAACATTTAAACACATGCACAAAAGTCCTTTACCACAGATAACAGTTTGAGAAACACTGTTCTGGAACGGTGCTACTCAAAGTTTGATGCCCAGGCTGACAACGAAGTGTTTTTGCCAGTTTGTGCCTAAGTAAGTTTCTTGCATCAGAATGCAGATCAACTATGTCATTAAGCACGTTGTTTAGTTCAGCTGACAATTTTTTCACAGCATGACTTTCTTGATGAAGGAAGTAGTAAGTTGATTTAATTCTGGTACAAGCTGCTAAACTCATCTCAGTCTAGTGCTTTGAGTAGCACTATTCTACTTCATCAGTAAAATGGGGATAATGAGAGTACCTATCACAAAGGGATGTTAAACATTAAACTTAATGTAACATGTAGAGTGCTTATAAACAGAACTAAATAAATATGAAAAATTATTACTTTTACTATTATCACCACAGGATTTCTAAAATGATGAAGAGATCACTGCAAACAGAAAATAGACAAGAAAAAAATGATATGAAATCAGGGTCAGTACAAAAAAGGCATACTACATGGTACAGTACACCAATTAGAAGTAGGCCACGAATTTGGTTCAGTGCTTTTTGCAGTCAATAAAAAGGAGAAAATGTGATGTGTTCCATGATGCATACAATCCATAAGATTTTTTTATAAGCACTCCAAAGAAATATAACCAATCCTGGTTCTGAGTGAAGGTCACTAAAGATTTAAGGTCTGAGTTTCAAAATTGAAATTAAACCTACTTTGCCTTTTGCCTCCAATTTGTAATGACAAAAAGAATTTACTGAAGCAAGGTAGAAGTTCTAACAGACTTGCTATAGAAGAAAATTTAGCCATTAATCTGTCATTTCAGTCAAAGCTAAGCTCATTAATAACTTCTATTCAGCTCCAAACTGCCTTCAATTTTTCTATTCCTTTCTGATAAGGACACACATATTCAAATTTCAAAAAAAAAAAAAAAGATTGCACAAATTTTATGAATTCCAAAATGAACAGGTAAACAATATTGAAGATAAGAATTTCCTTGTAGGTACTACCTTTCTAAATGCCTTATGAGCGTTTCGAATTAAAACGTTTTAAAGGGTATGTTTGCCATTCTGTCACATAGTCATTTTTATAAACATTTCAAATTTGAAGATTTTTTGATCAGCATAAATTTGCAAGATAAAAATGATACCTTGATTATTTAAAGTAATATTAGCTAACACATTTTGAAATATGACAAAAAGCAAGAATGGTTTAAACAGAGTTAATTTTGAAAGAAAATTAGTCAGTAAAGCACACTTATTACAGAAATCCAATTTGGTATAAGGAGATGGATTTCTTGAACTATATTTATACCATGTGAAACGTCTCATGTTATTATTCATTATTAGCACTAAAAATCTGGGTTTACCGGTACCTTTATTTATAGAGTCCCCCTGCAGTGAGAAATGGGGTTTATTTCTACCTGTCCAGAACATAATCTGGATTTTAACATATCAACACCAAGAGATAAACAAAGATTATATAGATATTGACTAAAACCAACCACCATTATCCCCAGATGTTTAAAAAAAGTATAATCAGAAAGAAATATGAAAAATAACTTACATATTTAAATGAAAATCACTGAAAACTATCTCACATACAAGGAAGAGAATCATCCCTTTGTTTACAAATTCATTAAGGCGTGAGAAAAATTCTCAAATAGAAATAAATATATCGTGCAGAAGGGATGAGATATACAAGTAGTCTTCAACTCATTTGCCTTGAATTTCAACTTTCCTTATTTAGTTGTCTCTCTTTATACCCCTACCACTTTGCTTAGGAGCACTTACCATTTGTTCCTTCTTTCCTTGAAACAAGCACAGATTTAAACTTCCAGTTTCACCGGGTACAGTGGCTCACGCCTGTAATGCCAGCACTTTGGGAGGCCAAGGTGGAACGAATTGCTTGAGCCCAGGAGTTTGAAACCAGCCTGAGCAACATGGTGAAATCCTGTCTCTATAAAAAATACAAAAATTAGCCAGGCATGGTGGTGCATGCCGGTAGTCCCAGCTACTCAGGAGGCTGAGCTGGGAGGATGCGTAAACCTGGGAGGAGGTTGCAGTGAGCCAAGATTGCACCACTGTACTTCAGCCTGGGTGACAAAGCCAGACTCTGTCTCAAATAAATAAGTAAACAAAGTAAATAAACTCCTTGTTTCTCCTTAATGTAACAGAAGCAAGCTGACATTTTAAAAAGGAAGTACAGTCGGCTCTTGGACAACAGGAATTTGAACTGCAAGGGCCCACTTATACATGGATTTTCTTCTGCCTCCGCCACCCCAAGACAGCAAGACCAACTCCTCCTCTTCCACCTTCTCCACCTCAGCCTATTCAATCGTAAGATGATGAGGATGAAGACCTTCACGATAAAGAATAGAGCAACTGGACATCAGCAAAAGAAGTGAATCTTAACCAAAATCTCACACCTTATACAAAATTAACTCAAACTGGATCACAGACTTAATGTAAAACATAAAACTATAAAACTTTTAGATAAAAGCAGAAGAACAGTTTTCAGGACCTAGAGCTACAAGAATAGTTCTTAGAATTGATGCCAAAAGCACAACCCACAAAGAAAAATAAATTGGACTTCATCAAAATTAAAAGCCTTTGCTGAGCAAAAGACCCTATTAAGCAGATGAAAAGATTAGCTTAGCTGCAGTCTAAGAGAAAACATTTACAAACTACTGTCCAACAAAAGAGTAGCATGTAGAATATGTTTACAAATTCTCAAAACTCAATTATCAACAACAAAAAAAAACAATTAGAAAGTGGCTGCTCTAATTTTGATGTGGTTTGTTTGACCCCTCCAAATCTCATGTTGAAATTTGATCCCCAATGTTAGAGGTGAGGCCTAACATGAGGTGTTTGGTTCACAGGGATGGGATCATTCATGAATGGCTTGGTGTCATCCTTGCAGTAATAAGCAAGTTCTTGGTCTATTAGATCCAGTGACAGCTAGTTGTTTGAAAAAGCCTGCCACCTCTCCTCCCATGCCTCACCACAAGACCTCTGTACACACTGGTTCCCCAAAGCAGCCGGAGACCCTCACCAGAAGCAGATGCTGGTGCCACGCTTCTTGTACAAGCTATAGAACCATGAGCCAAATAAACCTCTTTTCTTTATAAATTATCCAGCCTCAGATATTCCTTTACAGCAACAAAAAAACAAGTTAACACAATGGGCAAAACACATGAACAGTTATTTCACAAAAAGGATATATAGACGGAAAATAAGCACATTCAGAGATCTTTGGCACCATTAGCCATTAAGGAAATGCAAATTAAAAGCATAATAAGATATCACCATATATCTATTAAAACGACTAAAATAAAAAACAAAAACCAGTAATACCAAAGGCTGGCAAGGATGCAAAGAAACTCAAAGGCCCCACCTCAATTCTGCCCTTGTAAGTGGTAGAGAAAATTGAACAAACCCCTAGGCCAAAAATCAGAAAGAAGCACATCATAGGCATCCATTAAATGGTTGTGAAATAAACAAACTACATTTGTCTAAAGCCAAATATTCACTTTTATGGAATCATAAGGTAAGCCAATTATGAGCTCTCAAAAAGCTCATTTTGAATAAAGAATTAAACATAAATTCAAAAATATTTATAAATACTTGACATCTGAACTAATATATAACCCTAAAAGGAGAGCCCTAAATTAAGTATGGACTAAGTCCTAAGTCATCTGAGCAGTGTATCTTATCTTCTAGGGTACTCAGGGAAGATAGGGAATTAAGGCAAGGGTGGGACTGGCCATAACACAGATGAGTTCTGGGTTGTGTTACAGTCTGAATGTTTGTATCCCTTAAAATTGATATGTTGAAACCCTAAACCGTAATGTGATGGTATATGAAGATAGGGCCTTTGGGAAGAAATAAGGTTTACCTGAGGTCATGAAGATCGGGGCCTTCATAATAGCATTTGTACTCTTACAAAAAGAGGAGACACCTCTCTCTCTCCTTCCCCTTTTTCTCTCTCTTTCCATCCCCTCTCCCTCTCTGTCCTTTCCTCTCTCATTCTCTCTCTCTCCACAAGTGAATTCATCAAGGAAAAGCCACATAAGAACGTAAGGAAAAGAGCCGTTCTAAGACAAGCCAGGAGACAAACTCAGCAGGAACAGAATCTGGGGGCACCCTGATCTTAGATTTCCCAGCCTCCAGAACTGTGAGAAATAGATTTCTGTTGTTTAAGCTAACCAGTAGGGTATTCTGTCAGTCATAGCAGCCTAAGCTCTAAGAACAGGGTGCTTGAAAATACAAGTCTGTCCACTGGGTTTGGACAGACTTCATGTTGACCAATAGGAAGCCTAGAAGCTAATCTTTTTTTCTTTTTCTCAGTTTGTTACATGTATCATCTTTGGGTTGAGAATTCTGATAGGAATATTTTAAGATTTTCATCTCAAAGGTCCTCTTCCATCTGTCCACCAAAGTATAGTCTAAAACTTCTATGACATCTCAAGCCTACCGTAATTTCTCTTTTCTGTCTAAATACTGATACTGTTAACTTTTTCACAGATCTTAGAACTTTAATCTGGCTTGCTGATAGATTATGTCATATGTGGTTATCTGATTTCCCAATAGACCATCAACATCTTAGGACAAAGCACCCTATCTTACATCTTATATACTCTTTACTCTTACTTTCCCTGACACTCCTACAAGCACTGATTTAGATATGCAAAGTTTCTAACAAAGGTAGGTCAGAAGTACTTCTGTTGTTTGCTTTTAGGCCAAATCTGAAAGCAGGGGGAGGGGTTAAATTTCTGGGAAAAAAAACTGGTTATTACACTAACAAAAGAAGTATGGAATATGGGAAATAATTTTTTTAAATAATGAAATAAGCTTTTTTTGAATAGACTTTAGTTTTTTTGTTGCATGTTTTGGTAAGAAAAATAACATGGAACAGAATAAAAATGTCCTCTTCATAATATAACAAGCAAGCATTTGGCTATAACACATGCTAATAAAACTGCGACAAAGAATTACATATAGCACAGGACAAATCAGCAGTCATCATCACAAAAACTAAAAATAATAAGTAAAAAAAATATATTTTCTATCGCCTAAAATTACATATTCTATTAATACATAATGTTTTCATTTAATTGGCTAAGAATAAGGAACTATAATATATTTTATTATGGATCATAATTATTGAATAGTTTTACCTTCTCTCTTCTAAAATCAACTTTCCTTAAGGGACAGTTGAAATCTCAAATTATTAAATCTTGAAGGTGGATGTGCATGCTGGACTCTCACTGTTTTTTTTCCTTTAAAATAAATACCTTTATGAACCAGCTTGAAATATCCAAACTCTTGAAATGTTCTCTAAAAAGCTAAGTTAAAATTCTAATTAAAATGGCAAACCAGAAAAAGGCGAGACATTATCAAGCATTATCAATTTAATGGTGATTAGGGGATCAGATTAATTTCTAGAGAATGGACACAGAGGCACTGAAATGAAGCACTGGCCATTTTTAAAGGAAGTGAAAAGGGTACAAGGGCATGGGAGGTAGGGAGGAGGCTTAAAGGGCAGAGGGGAATAGGAAAGAGAGCAGGTCTGGAGTGACAAAGACAAGGGTACTAATCAGTCACAGGGCACACAAGAGCACAGGGCAGGTTTTAGGGAAGAGATAACACAATCCAAATCTAAGCTGGGAAACACCAAAGGTAAATGCAAATTTATTCAGTGATTTTTTTTTTTTAAGAAGGAGTCTCAACTCTGTTGCCCAGGCTGGAGTGCAGTGGCGCAATCTTGGCTAACTGCAACCTCCGCCTCCCAGATTCAAGTGATTCTCCTGCCTCAGCCTCCAAGTAGCTGGGATTACAGGTGCCTGGCACCATGTCCAGCTAATATTTTGTATTTTTTGTAGAGACGGGTTTCACCATGTTGGCCAGGCTGGGATTACAGGCCTGAGCCTGGCCTATTCGGTAATTTTTGCCTGAGGCAAGACCTTACATAGCCTTTACAGTTTCTCTTTTTGTTGTTTTGCTTTTTCGTGTTTTTGTTTTGTTGTATCATTTTATTCTTGTTTCGTGCCCCAGTCCCCCCCTCCCCCCCCCCCCACCACTCTGTTGTCCAGGTTGGAATGCAGTGATGTAATTTTAGCTCACTGCAACCTTCAACTCCAACTCCTGGGCTCAAGAGATACTCCTGCCTCAGCCGCCTGCTGGGACTACAAGCACCAGCCACCATGCCCAGCTCCTTTACATTTTCTAATGTTACATCCTAATTCAAACATTGGAACTGCACCTATAAAAATATTCCCTGAGTAGACCCAGTGTTTCAATTTGTCCAAGCCCTTTATTAATTAATTTTTAATAGGAGAAAAGGCATACAAAATTCATTTAACATATATACATGAGAGACTTCACAATGAAGACCCAACCTCCCACTGAGTTAGGAGACAGGAAATAGGAAACTTAAATTCTGCAAGTCTCTTTCTTCACTCTTGCTCCAAATTACAGCCCTATATTCTACTAGAAACTTGTAGCACTTAAAATAGACCCTTTCAAAATTGTGATGGGACATTTCTCCTTTGTTCCTTTATATTCTCTGGTACACACATAATGTACAGTCAACAACAGTTCTGTCTCACCCAATGAAAGTGTTTAATAACAATACAGTATCAATGCTTTCTCAAAAGAAAGATACCATACATGGTTATAAATATAAAGGTAAATAAAATACTGAATTAATCTTGAATTGAAGAAAAAAACTACCATTGCAGAAAGAAAAAGAACATTGCCATATATTTGTATATAAAAATTAAGATTTTTCATAGGTATGTATATAAAATAGTCACACTGAATATATAAATATATTATGCAAATTGAAGTTAGTACTAAGTACAAGTCTCCAGGAAAAAAAAAACAAAAAACACAAAACAAACATATAAGGTCAAAAAAAAAAAAGCTAAGAAATTACTAACAAAATATTCTCTCTATATCTTTGATCTTCAATGAATCTGAGGCCAGGCATGGTGGCTCATGCCTGTAATCCCAGCACTTTGGGAGGCCAAAGCGGGTGGATCATTTGAGGTCAGGAGTTCGACACCAGCCTGGTAAAATCCCGTCTCTATTAAAAACATAAAAATTAGCTGGGTGTGGTGGCACGTGCCTGTAGTCCCAGCTACTCGGGAGGCTGAGGCAGAAGAATTGTCTGAATCCAGGAAGTGAAGACTACAGTGAGCCGTGAGCCAAGACTGTGCCACTGCACTCTAGCCTGGGCAACAGAACAAGGCTCCAAAAAAAAAAAAAAACACACTAATCTGAGAAAGGGCAAAATGCTAGAAATGCTGGAAAACTGAGTCAACTAATATGTGATAAAACAAAGTAATAAATTCATAGAATTTAACATATATAATAATGGGTCAAATTTTTAGGATCTAATCAACATTATCAATTCTCTTTGCATCATCTTATTTAAAAAGTTATTTTTTCCCCACAATAATCTGAGTAAAATTAATCTCATAAACTAGATGACTACAACAAAAATCTTTGAAAGAATTAGAAATATCACGGAATTTAAAAATACAGCACAAAAATGTTTTTCAAAGAACAATGTTTTTGAAGTTTGACAGTTTATACTTCAACATATTTTAAATAAGACAAGCTCAACAGTTCTAAAAAGGGAGGCTAATTCAAAATGTATCATAGATTTAAGTATATGCGTACATTTATAGTCTGATATGGAAGAACTTCAGTAGATAGTGTAAAATCTACCTAGATACTACAAAACCCTAGTGAGAATTAGACTAATGACACTCTAGAGACATGTAGGGAGAGCTCTGAACTTACATTCTATGGTTCTGTGCTTATATTTTAGTCAACAGTTTCGCAGAATATTGTCCTTTTCATGTATTTTAATATTTTCATCAAGTGAATCTTGTGTTTACTTTTTGAAGCTATTTAAAATGAAGAGTGACATTTCATAAGTTTAGAAAAGGTAATAAATATGTACATGAAATCCAACTCAAGTATTGTTCCAATACATAGTACAAAGCTTTTTATATTCAATTCAACCTAAGATATAAAGCCAATGTCATCTCTATTAATAAAACATGGGAAGACTAATCCTGAGTAAGAACTATAACCATTCAAAAGTATCACAAAACAGATTTTACTCAGTGTTACTGTGCCAAGAGCCTTTCATGCAAGACTCCTACAAAATTCTCATGGTTCCACAACACAGAAATCATAGCCACATTTCAGAACCTCATGTTCACTCAACTGGAAGATCTGGGACACCCTGAGTAATATTAGAAGAATTTCATCAGTGCTCACCAGGCTTGTCACAGGACAAGTACCAAAGAACAGTGAATGCCTGTGTTGTTTTAAGGACATGAGATAATAATGTGTGATCTCTATGATTCACACTATTTAAAAGACATACAATAAAATTATCAAGGCATTTATAAATGTTGTAAGAATTGAGCTGACTTTTTAGTATGTCCTGCACACTAGAGAGCAATTAGGAAGTTGATATGAATATACTAGAACTTGAGCCTGACTATATTCAAAGCTTCAATTAACTTTAAGTGATCAAACAACTGTACTGCTGAGAGACAAGAAACCATAGGTCTTTTACACGATCCTACAAAGTAATAGACAGAAAAGAGGTCACTCTCCAAGGTCAGCATATGCACTGCTAGAAACATTCAAGTAAAGAACCTCACATAAATGGCTGCAGACACTTCCGAAGACAGTCCTTGTTAGCATCATTCAAATACTTACAAGTTTCTTCATATATCTGCCTGTTCTTGAGGATAAATGATTAGACATATTATATTTTCTTACAGAAATAAAAGAATTCATTTTTGTAAAAAAAGATTGAACATAGGTCATCTCAGAACTGCAACTCGTCTTAATAAGATCTCTTACAATAAAAGAGGTTTTGCAAATATCATCTATATTTTTACCCTCACAAACATAGTGCCCACACTATGCCAACCCAAATGGGAGATACCTGATTATATGGTTGAGACAAATCCCTCCCCCAACCCCCACCATTACCACAAAATTCAAGACTTGAAAGCGCTCAGGATAATTTGGTTATTTCCAACAATCAAAAGAGACCAATCTCATTTGGGAATATTGGCCAATAATTAAGGAGATATCAGTTGCCTTAGCAACAGATTCCTTCCCAAACAAGCACTGTTTTCATTCAGCAGCCTTTAGCCAAAAGGGGAATTAAATCACTGAAATCAACAATTCCTTTGTTTAGCAAACAGAACAGCTTTCCAGGTCTCAAGAAAGCAGTCCCCACGCAGTTGGTCCAGTATTGCCCAAGGTAGCAGTTGTTTAGTTGAATAAGCCAACCTCTTGAATTACAGGATTTTATCATCAAAACCACTGCTAACAGAACTGCTAGCTTTTGCCAAAGAAACATGACAAAAGAAAGAGCATCTCGTAAGTGATACTAATGAATATATTTAGCTACATACATCTTAACCTTACATAGAGTATGTATATGTGTGTTGATGTAGCTCCTCATATTTACTCTAGCAAAGGATTAATCAACCTACTCTGTTAATAAATAGCTTGTTTTACTTCAGTTTCTCAGTGTAAGAGCCTAATCTCATATTAGACAATTTTAAAAATATTTGACATGAGTCATCACCAAAACTGAGAAACTGAATAGCTATATTCTTACATGTTCATATAACCTGGCCAACTCTACAATTTGAAGTCATGTCACCATATTAAAGCTATCTAGAGAGGTTAAGCATTGCTCATTTTCTAATAAATAGTAATAATAAATAAATAAAGGCTATGATGGATGTCTCTCAATAGACAGATACTTGAACTCCCAAGGACTCCCCCAGGGTAAAAATATAAAGGAAACAAGCATCAAACTCTTGCACAAAATACTTACATCCTAGCTACAGTCCATGATCACTGTATTTTAGACTATCTCCATAATGATTGACCTTATCTTTCCAGTCTTAATCTACCACAACATTCCACTGTACAGTCCTACTCCCTACCCGACACAGCCCCCCAACTTCCCCACTGTCCTGAGCTCCAGATTTTTCTTCCGGTAAGAAGACTCTACTCTGCCCCAAAGGCCAGCAGGTGTCTGAATTGCTCCCCCATGGCAAGATCCAGCTCTGATGCCCACTTGGTCTTTGCCTTTCTCACTCTTCTGGGGCTGCCTATGGCCCTTCATATACTACCTGTCTCTCTCTCTTTTTCCCTGCTAGCTTAATTTTTTTTTAATTACAGGGATAATACATGCTCCTCAAAATAAAATCAAATTATATGAAGGCATAAAAATTTTAAAAAAGAAAAGGTCCCTGGTTAGAGGTTTATTCCCCCAAAAGAACAGTTAATAATTTGGTATGTAACATTCAGGTATATCTTTACCATATCTATACAAATATGTTTGTTTTTTTACAAAATGGGATTTTTTTAACTCTCTCCTTTGTCATGCCTACATGGAAAAACTTTAATTTAGAAAAATTAAATATGAAAGAATTTCCTGAATCCATCCCACTACACATACTGAACTAAACACATTCATTTTTATTTCTTATCCCAAGTACTTCATTCCAACCCTGCCTAGTAAAATAACTATATGAAATGAAAATAAACACTGTCCAATCTATAGTATTTATTTTGCTGATAATAAGCATATACAAAATATTTCCAGTGAAACAGCGATGTCTAGTTATCTGTCAACATTTCCAATATTAATTAAGGTAAAATAATCAGCTAATAAAATTTTTGGAGATGTATGAAATTAGTTTTCTAATTTACTCTGGAGCCTTTAAAACTGTATTTGCCTTTAATTTTATCACATTTTTAACAAAAGAATAATAACTAATATACTGTAGCTATGAAAAATAAATGAGGATCCCCTGCCAACACCAACGAAAAACCCCTAAATGTCCAAGGTCTTTGATTACCAGATTATTTTGGCCAAAGGTTGACATTTAACTTCTAAGTCCACTGTTACACTAAAAATGCAACAAATGATGCCAACAAAAAACACTGCCAGCAGCTCTGAAGGTTTTTACCTACAAGTAAATCAGTGTATTCCCCAGATGCCTACATATTAGACTTAAACAGCCAGTAGAACTAAGCATTTCTATTACCATGGATTACCATTATTCACTTAAACTTCATTTCCCAAGCCCAAAACTGAGACACTACATTTGTGACTACACATTTATCTATGATGAAGAGAGAGAATTCAAAGTCATATTCCCTTAGGAATGTAGAAGACCACCAGATATTAATTAACTCTGCCTAAAAGGCTTGGTTATCTCATGTTCAGGACTGAAAAGCAAGGATATTCATCTCTCATCATGAGCTAACATTTATTGTGTGCCTGTAGGGCATATGTACAAGTCACCTACAAGGATGGGCTCTAAAAACTTTATTAGTCAAAAGTGAAAAATGCCTTTGTTACTCTATGAAATATACATTAAATCGGGTAATACCCTCTGCTGAGCTCTACTTACAAATACATAATAAATAGGGTGCCTGTGTTTCTTTGAATCAGTAGGGAGTGTTTACCTTTAACCTTCACTCCCTAGACAACAGCTGTTCTTCTCTTCAAGTACTGACAATATTGTGCAATAGTATCGGTAAAATATGACTGCTGAATATGCTTTATTGTTATAAGACAGTAAGGGATCAATTCATTTAAAAAGCCCTGATTTATTCCAGAGGAAAAGTACAATAATGCTGGTTAAATTAATAGTCAAATCTTTAGATTGGTCAATAACAAGGATAGTGTAAAATTGTACTGAGGACTTTCACAAGAGAAAACTAAAAAGCTTTAAATGCCTTGGCATTTAACAAATTATTAACTTGGGAATGGCCTAGTGCAACCATGGCCTTATTCTGAATGCAGGAGGGAAAAAAACTAAATCCTCTGTATTTAAGGATTATTCATTGTTCTTTACTTTGAGTTACTGGATATTCGATTTCATAAGAAAGTAAGAGATTCTGCCAAGACACGTGATTCTATGTGGAAGAAACTGAATCACTAATAAAAATGAAATTGGATCTCCTCAAAAGCAACCCAATAGAAGGAGAATAAAACTTTTGGCTGGTCCTGTTCACTGGTGGCTTTCTTTGTGGGCTCATAATGCAGAATGAGAAATGTACACACCACTGCTGGAACTACACTGTGACAGAGTAATGGAGCCTGACCAGATATTTCAGCCTGGATCTAAATCTGCCTTGCTCATGTAACTTGCCAACAACTAGTAGTGAGTAAGAAGTGCTTCCAACTGACATCCTTGGCCACCAATAAAGGGCAGTATTAAAATTAACACTACAAAAGTTTTTAGAAACCCAAAGTTAAGTTACCAGAATTGTGATGGTATTTTAACAATATATTTTCATGATTTTTTTTCATATATTACAAAACTGCAATGAATTTTTTATTTTAAAATTTCTAGTCAGTCCTCAAATATCAATTCTTGGTTGTGCACCTTTAATCCCAGCACTTTGGGAGGCCAAGGCAGGAGGATTGCTTGAGGCCAGGAGTTCAAGACCAGCCTGGGCAACACAGTAAGATCCTCATCTCTACCAAAAAAATTTAAAAATTAGCTGGGCAGGTGGCATATACTTGTAGTCCAGGCTACTCAGAAGGCTGAGGCAGGAGGATTGGTTAAGCTCAGGAGTTCAAGGCTACAGTGACCTATGATCATGCTACTATATTCCAGCCTGGGTGACAGAGCAAGAACCTATCTAAAAATAAAAATCAGTCATTTTAGAAAGACTGCAGAGGCATTTATTTCTTTAAAAAAGTCGTGAGATTATTTTCAAACCTAAATATACTGCTCATTTTGATTTTACATGGATGTAGACATAATTAGGGTCTATCCATCATCACTCTGCACCTCATATTGATTCAACAAATACTTCCTGAGCAACTACTGTGTGAGATGGATGAGAAAACCAAGCCAAATAAGATATAGTACCTGCCTTGAAAGAGCTCATGGACTAGTGAGCATGTGCTAAGCACAGCGCTCTGATTACAAGAGCTTCACAGAGTGGCAGGCATCTCAGCCAGCAAGGGCAGGAGGTGAGAGGTCAGAGAAAGCTTCCTGGGAATGTTTTCAAATTTTCTAATTTACTAATTATAAATTTTATGTAAACCTTATCTGTCATAATGGAGTCTCTCTTTCCTATACTAATAGGTAGGTTTTAACTAACTCTAACCTGTATTCTTTAAAAGAATCCACATTCTCTTGGTACAATTTAAGATCCTAAAGAAAAAGGACTTTTAAAAATATTCCCTCATTAATTTAAAAACAATCCAACACTCTCAATTGCATCTTAACATTGAAAATGTTTCCATTTTTATGTCCTGGTTTTTTATGTCATTAACATTTCACATTCTGTATGACCATTATCCCTTAGCAACAGTTTTAAAATTTGGACCAAATTCTAGAGGATAAGAATATTTCATTTTTGTACATAATCAAAGGCAAGAGAAAAAGTGATTTGGTCTCTCTCTTTGCCCACTTAAAACATAAAAGAAATATGTTAAAATACCACTTACAAGATTTCAAGAGGACACAATTCAAAGGATGATAATAAATGCACGTCACCAAGAGTTGACATTTCCATGACCTGAGCTTGTTACATACTGTACCACCCGTTCATGTCTACTGACATCCAAGAGTAAACCCTAAGGGAGTTGTTTTGAGTGAGGGTTTCTGTATGTCTCTTTGAATAGGAACACAAAGTGACAGAAAAATAACTCAAAATTGCTATAAAATGAATGGTATTTCCAAATGCGCAGGCAAACAACATGCACTTTAATGTAACACATTTCTTCTTATTTGGCAGTAAGTTAAAACATATGTTGTTTGAAGTTTATATAAAATGGATGAAAAGGTGTTATTTGTGTTAAAAATGAAACCAAATTACTAAGTGGTTTAAAATCCATGGCTTTTATTATCCAAATGTAGCCAGTTAAAAGTAATGTCACTTGAAGAGTAAAAATAAATTAGGGTTAACAGTTACTGGTTTGCTTATTTTTTTGATGAAGAAAATAAACAAAGTAAAACCCTTCAAAAACATGCACTTAGTCATTACAATTTCATAATTTTCTTTAACACAATTCCAAAAAACAAACAACAAAGAAATTTTGTTACCCCTTAAAATTAAGTACAAATATTTTTTCCAAGGCTTTTTCTTCTATGAATTACCAAAGAAGGAGCTCTCAAAAGCTTAGTCACACATCAAAAAGAAAAAGTCAATGGCAACAGGCAAAAATCAGGTGGCAAAAATGTCTTCATCAGCTTGCCCCGGGGAAAAAAAATCTCATGAAAAAGAATAAAAACAAAAAGCAAAATCATTATTATCAAATAATTTTTAAACCATCAATAGTTTGATTAGCACTTCATAAAACAAATAAGAACAACAGTACATCCTCTGGGGTTGTTTAGACTTGAGAGAGAAAGAGAAAGAAAGAGAATGATCTCTAATGGGCTGGAAGAGTAGAAGTCCAGACTAAAACTTAAAAATAAAAAGTTTTGCTAATTTGTTTTCAAATATACAGTATATAGGCAGATATTTGTTTCTGAGGCCTCAGGTACTTGGCACAGGTGACTTTTTTCTAAAGTCATAACTTATTGAGGATTCAAAGTCAAGTCATGTTTTTTTCCTGTTGACCAGTGCTTAATATAGTAAAATATTAAGGCCGGGCACAGTGGCTCATGCCTGTAATCCCAGCACTTTGGAAGGCCAAGGTGGGCAGGTTACGAGGTCAGGAGTTCAAGACCAGCCTGGCCAACATAGTGAAACCCTGTCTCTACTAAAAAAAATACAAAAATTAGCTGGGCATGGTGGCATGTGTCTGTAATCCCAGCTACACAGGAGGCTGAGGCAAGAGAATCACTTGAACCCAGGAAGCAGAGGTTGCAGTGAGCTGAGATCATGCCATTACACTCCAGCCTGGGTGACAGAGCAAGACTCCATCCTAAAAAAAAAAAAAAAAAAATTAAGATAAAATATGTCCCCAAAAGATGACATAACTTAGCTCTAATAAATAAAATCAAAGAAGCATATTCTGCTTCAATAAATCCTTAAAGTAGGAACAAATGCCTTAGGAGAAAGTCTTCATCTTTAGAAAGAACTATATCCCATTTTGAGTGACGATAAATTTTCAAAAAAAATTTTTTTTTATAATGAATTGTATCATTATCACTGATTGACAATGAAGATAAACCAAGTAGTGAAGAAGGCCCAGCCCACAAACCAACATCATCAGTGACATTGGGTCCAAGAAAGATTCATCAAAGATGTCATCACAATAGTGCTTTTGCCCTATTAAGTTGGACAAGTGTACTCTTGAGATACAAAACACCTTACCTACATTGCTTATTTACAATACTATTTTTTTAACTTTTAAAATATTTTTTACATTTTTATTCTTACCTGGAAATAAGATTATTTGGGAAACTTGGAGTACTTCAGAAACTTTGAAGTTTAATATTGTCCATGCTGGAAACAAGTTTTGACTATCAAAAAATGTGAAAATAAAAATATATAATTTAAGTTTATGGAAGTTGATAACAATTTTAAGAGGAAATAAACTATTAACCATAGACTAAATTTCATTTTTAAATATGGTCTACTTCTGCTAACATTTTAAATGTTAGAAGACACTGGTGAATATCCTCCTTTATTCTCACATGCTAGCATTCTATTAAAAAAAAACTCAAATGCTTTATAAGAGACATAATTTCATTAATCCTCATTCAGTCTCTGGGATTTATGTTTAACCCCTGCTTTTTTTCTCTGTCCTTCAAAGGAAGTGCACAGTAAAATCATAATTAAGAGATAGATAAGTCTCACATCTGTAGTTCTCAAATTCCTAACCAGTGAATCACATTTCAAAAAGTTCATCAGCTGGAATCTGGATTTAAGGTAAATCAATAATATTAGGAGAATTAAGTCTAATTACTTAATTGATTAAAAAAGAAAGAAAACATTTCCTGAATTTTATGCTATACAAACTTTTGTTATAAATTTGTTGACAGCTTCAAGGACTGCTATATTCTCAACATACTTTCAAGGGAATTAGTTACCAATTAAAAAGGGCCCATTCTGGTTCAGGGGGTTCGATGGGTAAAAGAACAGCAACAAGAAAAGTGTATGGTCTGGCCTCACAGCCGTAAAGAAAAAAAGGTCAGATGTATAGTCACAAGAGATACCCTGACAGGGCTGAAAGGCATTCATCGTAGTTCAGTGCAAGTTAATATTTCTATATTACACAATTATCCTATGAATAGCTCAATTAAATTGCTTTTGTACTAAGACTTAATTTATTAAATTAAAACATTTAAAATATTCCAACATTTTATAACCCTATTTTTGGCATTTTCTTCATTTTTAAAATATCCTGGAAGCCAATGGTGTGCCACAAGGCAGGGCATGGTAGGAGTGGTCTACGTGAATAGAGACAGGGAGAGGTATTTTATCACTGGCGTTTAAAAAATTTTTAGGCACATGGTGATAATTAAAAGCAGAACAACTTTCAATTTTATTATTTTTAAAAAAAAATTATCTAACTCACTTCACTGGCCTAGACTGGACCTCCTCTTCTATCCCCTCCAGCCATTGGCACAACCATGCTGGAAGTCTCAAAAAAATAGAAATAGCTAAGAGTTTGTCACAATCTCTGACATACTCAGCATTTACTTATCATTCTTTTTTTAAAAAATGTTTTTTTTTTTTTGAGACAAGGTCTGTCTCTACCACTCAGGCTGGAGTGCAACGGCATAATCTCAGCTCACTGCAACCTCTGTCTCCTGGGCTCAAGCCATCCACCCATCTCAGCCTCTCAAGCAGTTGGGACTATGGGCATGCCATCATGTCCAGTTAATTTTTTTTTTTATTTTTTGTAGAGACAAAGTTTTGCCATTTTTCCCAAGCTGGTCTCAAATTCTTGAGCTCAACTGATCCACACACCTCGGCCTCCCAAAGTGTAATTACAGGTGTGAGCCACCGCACCTGGCCACATTTGCTTATCATTCCTAAATGACTTCATCACTCTTTTCTTCTCTTCCTTTTTCCCCTCCTGTGTGTTCAATTTTAAGCATTTTATAAAGAAAATAGTAAAGTGGAATTTGGATCTTATAGAATTATTAGGCTGGAATGGAGAGAAATAAATACTGTTCATCTAGTAAAATAGTGCTCTCAGAAAGTAAATTATATATTCATGTACTCAAAATACAGAATACTTCGAAATGAAGATAAATATGTTGAGATTTTAGTTTCTAGAAAAATGATAAATAAGCTATTGAAAATTAAATAAACACTTCAGAATGGTCTGATTCAAGAGTACCTAATGATGGTAAAAGTCTATACATTTTTCCTTTTCATCTAACATATCTGTGTGGAAAAGGATTTTTGTATTTGTCTGTATTAAAAACAAAATATAATACTATAACTGGATGTTGCATCTGGTATGCAGATCCAACAATGACACATTGCCCATATATTTGTGTATGTGTGTGTGTGTGTGTGTGTGTGTGTGTGTGTGTGTGTGTGTGTGTATGTGTATTAATCTAATATACATATTAGATTCAGGGAGCATAATACTGAGGTTTGGGCTTTGAGTGAATGCTTCACCAAAAGAGTGACCATGGAACCCAATAAGTAGTTCTCCTTATATTAAGTAGGAATGGATACGACATAAAAACACTGATCTCATTGAAAGCGTTTTTTAACTTCATTTTAAATTTGATTTTTCTTGTTCTTTTTACAATAGTCCAATTTTTCTAACATGTTACCATAATTTTTTCCATTCTGTTAAAATGTTTTCAAAGCACAGGAATCACAACTACTACTTCTCACAGCAATTAGTTTGCAAGGTTTTATTTTTCTATCAATTGTAATCCAAGTATTAGAATATACTATTACACCTCATTAATTCATTTTGGAGTTCTGCCACATAAAAAGTATTCTGGCTGGGCGTGGTGGCTCATGCCTGTAATCCCAGCACTTTGGGAGGCCAAGGCAAGTGGATCATCTGAGTTCAGGAGTTTGAGACCAGCCTAACCAACATGGTGAAACCCCATCTCTACTAAAAATACAAAAATTAGCTGGGCATGGTGGCGGGTCTCCTGTAATCCCAGCTACTCAGGAGGCTGAGGGAGGAGAATCACTTGAACCTGGGAGGCAGAGGTTGCAGTGAGCCGAGATCATACCACTGCACTCCAGCTTGGGTGACAGAGCAAGACTCCATCTCAAAAAAAAAAAAAAAAAGTATTCCATGGACAAATACATATGTAAATCATAAGACTAGAAGAAGAACAAACAATTTCCAAAGTTAAAAAATTTCCAAAATTAGTGGCTCATGCCTGTAATCTCAGCACTTTGGGAGGCTGAGGCAGGAGGATTGCTTGAGGCCAGAAGTTTGAGACCAGCCTGGGCAACATAGCTAGATTCCATTACCAAAACAATTTTTAAAACTTAGCCAGGCATGGTGGTACATACCTGCAGTCCCAACTACTCAAGAGGCTGAGACAGGAGGATCCCAGGAGTTCAAGGTTGCAGTGAGCTATGATTGTGCCACTGCACTCCAGTCTGGGCAAAGGAGAGGGACTCCAGTTCTTAAACACACACACACACACACACACACACACACACACACACACACAAAACCCTAAGGCTTTTCTAATTTTTTAATAAGTATTCTTGTGCTTAAAAAAATTACACTTCCATATTCATAAGAATGCAATTGAACATCACTTTACAAATAAGTTTGGGTTTTTTGGGGTGGGTTTTTTCTGGTTTGTTTTCAGAGAGGATCTCACTTGTCACCAGGCTGGAGTGCAGTGGCACAATCATGACTCACTGTAACCTTCACCTCTTGGGCTCAAGTGATCCTTCCACCACAGCCTCCTAAGTATCTGGGATCACAGGCATACACCACCATGCCTGGCTAATTTCTGTATACAAGTAAGTTATTACTAATACACTCAAATATTACTGAATTACATACTGGCAAACTTATACATTTCATATCCCTAAAGATAGAAAACTGATACATACGCAGACTTAATGCCATTGATATTGATAAGACACATATTTCATGCCGTTCTTTCTAAGTCTAAAATAGGTCTCATTTAATTACATAAGCCTCAGTTTTAGAGTTCTCTTATGTACTACAGAAATCTTTACAAAGCTAGTATGAAAATGAGGCAGAAACTACCCAAAAGCCAAGTGTGCTATGACATAAAGAAAATACTAAAGAGCATGTGGACTCTGGCCTGTAGGCCATGAATATGAAAATCTACCTGCATGAAGCTTTATGGTGTCAAAGCCTTTAGAAAAGGTGACAGCTGAAACTAGTGGAAAGCCACTTTACTGAGAACTGTGGGAATTTCTAAATTAGGGGCCTTATGGGTCTTCTCATTATTTAAGGACTTGCATCCATTTCACATACCTCGTCCCAGGACACAGATTGTGTCTATGATTGCCTTAACACAATGACCAGTACAGAAGGAAAAATTTCCCCCTTCTACAAACACTCCCTTCGTGGAAGCCATCTTTCTCTCTCCTGTATTTCCCCTCTGGCGTCCCCCTTCCACACTCTCTCATGGAAGGCTGTCTTCACCTCCTGTACTCCATCTCTCTCTCTATTCCCTTCCACTCAGTGTGGAAGCTGCTTTTCTGTCCTCAATTCCATCTTTCTGGAGTCTCTCACTCAGTGTGAGAGTTAGCTGTTTCTTTCTCTCTCCTTCTCCTCTTTCTCTCTCTCTTTAAACAAAACCACTTTCTACAAACAAAAAAAAAAGGAAAAATTTCATTTGTCTTCACTGAGGTTATCTGGTTTAGGTATTGTCATTAAATTAAACAGTTTATATTTATGATATGATATAGACATCTGTTCTTATGAATCCAATGTCAAAACTTTATTTATAAAAAACACTGTTAATTTGACAGAAAGCATATCAGTGATAGAAATAGAAAATTCAAGTCTGACTTCCCTATTTGATTATAATTATCATGAGTACATATTTCAACTTTATATAATAAACAGATCCTAAAAACTCAAATAAAACATTTGAGAAATCATTACCTATAATGATTTTGCTAGGAAGTTCCTTTTAAGTTATAGATGATTTAAGAGCAACTTCAAAATATCACTAAGCTCTATGTTATCAGGGGAAAAAAAGCTGATTTCACATTTTTATAAAGTAACTTCAAGACGAGCACACTGTCACTCTGAGAAAAGTAATTTGTTCTAGAACCAGGAAAACCAGGCCTTTTCAAGTTTCTACTTGATTGTAAACTTTTTCTTTCTTCTTTTGACCACTTTTCAAGTTCTAGTTTATTGTAAAATTTAACTACAGTAAACTTTAAAATGTAAACAACAGGCTAGTGCCTATGAAAGGGTCCCAAATTCCTCATCCTAATATTCAGTGCTGAAAAGAATTATGTGTTCCAAAATGACCGAATCTATCTATAAAATACCTATACACATAGTCAAGCACATTTCATGTTATTGTCTTACAAACATTTATTCATTTACTTATTTTATTCCGTCCCGGGCACAGTGTTAGGCACTGGAATCTGAATTATAAACAACACGGACAACGTCACTCAGAACAGACAACACAGACAACTTCACTCAGGAAGCTTACAGTTTCTTGGGGGATATACCAAGGATCTGTGGGAAGACAGAAGGAAAGCACTTGGCCCAAACTGATGGGCCTGGGAAGGCTTTCTGGAAGAAGTGGTATCTGTGCTGAGCAACATATGCGCAATGGCTTTCAGCTCTCTGACCAAAGTTTCTGGCCTTCAACAATATTCAGGTTCATAAACACTATCCTGTGTAGGTAAAGAACCACAGCCCAAAGAACCTTGCAACATTGAGGCATTCTATCAGCAACATTAGTACACACTATGAGTTTACAGCTAAGTTAAAAACATTTATCTCATCTGTAAACCACCTCTTTCAAATCAGAAAAGGTTTCCAGAGCTCCTTATCCACATTCTGGACTGCTTTTCCTCTGCTCTCTATTTGAAAAGCTAAAAACCAACCAAACAAACAACAAAAGACTTCTATTACCTCTCTTTTTATTAAACTTGTTTACTCAAGTACAACGTACATACAGAAAAGTAAAGAAATAAGAGCATGGCTGAAAAAATTATCACAAAGGGAACACACCCAGGCTAGATACGGTGGCTCACACCTGTAATCCCAGCACTTTGGGAGGCTGAAGTGGGCAGATCACTAGAGGCCAGGAGTTTGAGACCAGCCTAATGGTGAAATTCCATTTCTACAATCAATCAATCAATCAATAAAACAAAATTAGCCAGGCGTGGTGGCATGCCCCTGTAATCCCAGCTACTTGAGAGGCTGAGGCATGAGAATTGCTTGAACCCAGGGGACAGAGATTGCAGTGCGCTGAGACCACGCCACTGCACTCCAGCCTGGGCAACAGAGTGAGACTCCATCTCAAAAAATAAAAATAAAAAAAGTGAACACACCCACATAATCATCACCTAGTTTAAGAAGTGGAATATTACTAGCACTCCTAAAGCTTCCCTTGTTCCCTTTCTCTCTTCCCCAGAAGTAAGCATTATCCTGATTTCTAACACCATAGATTGGTTTTGCCACCCTTTGGACTTTACACAAATGGAATCATATAGTACAGTCATCTGCTGCATAAAGATGTTTTGGTAAGTGAAGGACCACCTATATGGTGGTCCCTTCAGATAATACTATCAGTTTTTTACTGTACCCTTCCTATGTTTAGGTACACAAATACTTACCACTGTGTTACAGCTGCCCACAGTATCCAGTACAGTTACATGCTCTATAGGTTTGTAGTCTCAGAACAGTAGGCTATACCACATAGCCTAGGTGTGCAGCAGGCTATAACATCTAGGTTTGTGTAAGTACACTCTATGATGTTCGTATAACCAAACTGCCTAAGGACACATTTCTCAAAACATACTGTCATTGTTCAGTGATGCATGACTGTATGCATGGAGTCTGTTAGCTTTTGCTCGACATTATGTTTGTAAGATTTACACAGGATATTTTATGTGAAAATAGTTGATACATTTTCTTTGCTTTTAAAATATTCCATTATATGAATAAACCACAATTTATTTGTCTTTTCTAATGTTGATGGGCATTTGAGTTAGTTCCGGTGATTAGCTATTATGAAAAATACCATGAACATTCTTGCATATGTCTTTTGGTGCATACATTTCTGTAGGGTCTACTACACATGAAAATGAAATTGCCAGGAAACAGGATGCATATACTTTCAGCTTTAACAGATACTGTCAAGCAGTTTTCCAAAATGGTTTTTCCAAAAGTAGTGTATATGAGTTTCAGTTGCTCAACATTCTTATCAATACTTGGTTTCCTCAGACTTAGTTTTCCCCATTCTTTTGGAAATATGGTGGTATCTTATTTTGGTTTCAATTTGCATTTACCTGGTAACTATTTTGGTTTAGTATCTTTTTCTGTTTACTGGCCATTTGGATACACTGTGTGAAGTGCCTGTTCATGTTTTTCACATTTGTTAAATTAGGTTTTTTTTTTCCTATTTATAAGAATTTCTTACATATTCTGAAAATAAGTCCTTAATTATATGCATTGCAAATTCTTCCTCCTACTCTGTAACTTACATTTCTACTTTCTAAATAGTGTCCTTCAGTAACAGAAATTCCTAATTATAACATAGACCAATTTACCAATTTTTTTCTATATGGTTTTTTTTGTCCTATTTAAGATATTCTTACCTAACTCAGATTCATGAAGCTATTCTTATATATTAATGTTAGAAGCTTTACTGCTTTACCCTTTATATTTAGATTTATAGTCTAAATAGAAATCTGATATTGATATGGTATAAGGTAGAGGATCATGATTTTTTTTCCATGAGGCTATCCAGTCAGATCAGAATATTTTATTTAAAATACCATCCATCTTCATTGTTTTGCAGTGCTATCTATGTTATAAAATCAAGTTTCCACATATATATGGATATACTTTTGGACTTCATACTATTTTATTCGACTTTCATCAGTCCTTACTCCAATATCACACTGTCTTTTTTTTTTTTTTGAGACAGAGTCTCGCTCTGTCGCCCAGTCTGGAGTGCAATGGCACGATCTCGGCTCACTACAACCTCCACCTCCCAGGTTTAAGCAATTCTCCTGCCTCAGCCTCCCTAGTAGCTGGGACTACAGGCATGTGCCACCATGCCCAGCTAATTTTTTGTATTTTTTTTTAGTAGAGACGGGGTTTCACCATGTTAGCCAGGATGGTCTCGATCTCCTGACCTTGTGATCCCGGCCACCTTGGCCTCCCAAAGTGCTGGGATTACAGGCATGAGCCACCGCGTCTGGCCATACACTATCTTAATTACTGTAGCTTTATAATAAGCCTTGTTATCTGGTAGTGTAAATCTTCCAACTTTCTTCCTTTTCTTCCAGATGATCTTGACTATTCTTGGTTCTTTACATTTTTATATAAATATTAAAATTGTTTGTCAGTTTCCAACAACAACAACAACAAACCCCTTTGCCTTTATCCATCTATTTGTGATTCTGCTCTACTAACAGTACTTCTTCTGTCTTCCTGCCAATGGCTTCAGATCATTTTGGAGTATGTTTCTCCGCATTAGGACTTAGGCACTTATTTCTGCAAGAAGACATGAGGTACCAATATGAGGTATTTCTGACTGAAGGCTCATGATAATGCTTTAAGAGCATGCCTCTGATTGTTAGAAACTTCTTCAGTTCCTTAGAGATTTTGCAAGAAAACATAATTTTTAAAGAATCAATTATTCAGACTTCTCTAGAAATATAGTTTTTGTGATAATTGCCAGTATCATATACTTCTAAAATCTCAGGGGATATTCAGAAATTCCATTCATATCACTCTTTAAAATCAATGGGAATCACAACATTGTTAGAATTTTACAATGCAAAGTTTCCTCAGGGGTTACTCCTTTTTTGATTAAAGCCCAGTTTTACTTGAAGATCAGTTTTCAAAAATGAGTAATTTCTCATATAATTATTTTTGTTTTATACTGAGAACTGCAACAGCAATATTTTCCCTTAGACTTTGAGCTACATGACGGCCTTCATACGTTCTTTCGTCTAAATTCTTTTTTTTTTTTTTTTTTGAGACAGAGTATTGGTCTGTCACCCAGGCTGGAGTGCAATGGCATGATCTCCGCTCACCACAACCTCTGCCTCCTGGGTTCAAGTGATTCTCCTGCCTCAGCCTCCAGAGTAGCTGGGATTACAGGTGCCCGCCACCACACCCAGCTAATTTTTTGTATTTTTAGTAGAGATGGGGTTTCACCATGTTGGCCAGGCTGGTCTCAAACTCCTGACCTCATAATCCGCCTGTCTCGGCCTCCCAAAGTGCTGGGATTACAGGCGTGAGCCACCGCGCCCGGCCTAAATTCTTAATGCTCAAATTACAAGTAAACTTTAGAAGTACAATGGTCTAAAATTAGAAGTCAAGAATTTTGGATACCAGTTGGGGTTATGCCATCAAGAATTTATGATTACTCATATACACTCTCTAAATAGAGGAGAGCAGTTACACTGCCTGTGCTTAATATATTGCATTAATTAGGTGACATCTTTAGGGCTAATAAAGTCCATTAGACTAAAATGAACTTCAGAAAAGGTACTGTTGTATCCCTATACCTCAAAGATAGTAAAGCTTAAATAATTGTGGTTGAATTCATGAGTAATTAATTTGATCTCATCATTGTTTTTCTGAAAGTACAGAAGAAAGAGAGACTAAAAAAAAATGAGTTGAATGAGAAGTTGACTTTAAATGTTAAGGAAGCTAAATTTCATGTTCAGCTTTATTCTCCCCACGTTGACTGAGGGTGACATATCTAATTAGGTAAGAGAGTAGATAGGGCTAAATTGTCAGGCCTGAATGGGAAAATGTCAGTTGCAGGAGCTTTCGCCATATTTTTATCTAGTGCTAAGCACATGTCTTGCCCACAACATGCATGCTATGTGTACTTGCTGATTCGATTTGAGAGCACTCAAAGCTACAGCATTGGCATTATAATTCTTTATAATACAGATAGTGCCTTTATAAGAAATGCTGGCTTTAAGCAGAACCTGATGGTACATGCCCAGGGCTCAGAAGGCCCCTTCTGTGGGTCATAAGACTAGATGCATATGCAGACTATGGATTCTATGAAGGGAGAGAATAATTTCCCCATATGCTGAAATACCTGGAGTGTTTATAATACTAATTTGCCTTTCCAATCATCATTCTCCCCCTCTACAAAAAGAAACATGTTCATTAATAATATCCAACATGGATTCTACAGTTTCAGGCTTGTGGAAAAAGGGCCCTACTAGGATGAATGATAAGTCCATTTCTAGGGTCCAGAAATCTACAGAAGGCCACTTGGAGAAAAAGGTGGTTAAGGCCCCAGCATTTTAAATTATTTACTCAAAATAGAACTATGTTTAATAACAGTATTTTAGTTAAATGTTTTTAAGTATATATATTTACCTAAATGTACAGAATTAGTATTAATAAACTCTTATTTATCAGTACGCAAGTAATCAGAAAGCTCAATCATTTTCAAATTATTTTCTCCCATAAGCAAGACTCTAAAATAGCAATAGACGCTCACAATGATAATCATTCAAACTAAAGACTCCAATAGACCTCCTGAATAATTTTTGGAAGTAACTGTTTTTAGAGTATGTTTAAAACCAAGTTTATTATATTCTAATGCTTACAAAACTAGTCACATGTACAATATGTACATATGGACATAGGTTAAACATAAAAATTCAATTAGTGACAAAATTCCATTCACTATCCATTACATAGAATGAGGCATTTATTGTATCTGCTGCTTTCTCACATTCAGGCATATCAGCCACTATGCCCCATCTCCTGAAAGTCTTTCCCTATCAGTCTATCATACTATTCTCTAAGCCCTAAAAGTCCCCTCAAAATGCATGAGTTAATCATATCCTATCCTTTCCAACATGTCAACAGTTTCTGTGAACAACTTTTAAGTAATATTTTACTAATACTGAAGTTTACTATTGTTAAATATGGGCAAGTTAAATGCATACTCATTTTTAAATAGATCCCAGAGAATTTTTAATGATAAGGAACTGAAATTTCTAAAACCTGGGTTTAAATGAGTCTAAGCTGTTCAAACTTAACTATATATCTCATTTTTCCCCCATATGTAAGATACCTAAAATATGTTTTAGCTTATTTTTTAAACCTACATACATTCAATTTCTGAAAAACAACTCCAAGCTTTCATAGTATATGATTCATTAAAAGCTTTTTCATTCATCAAAATGATTTTACTTACAAAATATAAGTATCACCTTTATCCTTAGGGAATATTTTATTAAATAGCAATATGAATTCATGAAGGACAGATATCATTTTACTGAAATATGTTGTAAAAACTTACAAATTAGAGCAAAGTGATCATCCTTACATGTTCATAATTTACATAAGAAACTAACATAAACTGAAATTAACTTTAAAATAAGGTTCTAAAAGAGAACTGCAGAAATAAAAATGGAATTTATTTTGTAGTAACTTGGTGTTCAAAATATTTTTAAAGAAAGGACAGATACAATGTTCACAGATGACCTGAAGAGCCTTGCCTTAAGTGATGACTTTTTTGCTACTCAGCTAGCTATTATAAATATGCTAAAAACAATAACAAGGACAAAAAAAATTGTACATAATTAAACTGTCATTATGCCATCAAAACTAGATTTAGTATGAACATATAATATTAGAAATGTTCAAAATAAGTTGATTTCTATTTTTGCTCCTAGTAGTTCCTTTAAAAACAAATAATTTGTTCAGTAGCAGACAATGCACAAAGTAATTACTAAGAGCATGTAAGGTTCCTAGCAAACTTTTTTGCTTTTATAATTCTGTTTCCTTGCATAACCACCAAATGGGAAATGGAATTACATGTGACACTAATAATTCTTTATGAAAAACATCATTCCGAACATACAATCGAATAAATGTATTCATACACACACACACACACACACACACACACACACACGTATATGGATGATAGAAGGTACAGGCATGTATCTCCTGCTTATATGATCCAAATGTTCTACAACCCAAAAACCTACATTTATTTTCAATAAATATATATATGCATCTCTGTGTATGATATGTATAATGCATATAAATACGTATGTTTTAATTTGAAATAATGTATTCACTTAATAGCTTTAGATTAGTTCCAAAAATATGGTTCAATAGACTTTTAAAATGTACCTAATGGATACAAAGAGATCAGCTCCAAAAGAATAACAGTTTAACCTATTACCTTCAAAATATGTTAAGATACTCATACATTGCTGTTAGTTTCTTTGTTATCTCAAATGATAAATAAAGAGAATCTAGTCTTTCCTGAATTTAAAACAAAGATAGAATTTTCATATTAATTTGAGAAAACAATCATAATAAAGTTTCTGGATAATTAATTTTAGCAATAAGACAAGGGTTGCTGAATTTCTGAATAAACATTTCTAGAGGTAGGTTAACTCTATTTTGACATGAACCAAAAAACTAGTTTTATTTAGGATTTTGCAACTCTCTGAATTAAACACAATAATTATGAAGGAAAAAAATTTTTTTTTTTTTTTTTTAGGGAAAATGAAAACAAACGTACTTTAATTCAGCAGAAAGTAAATAAATTTGTGAAATATGTAAATAAATATAGCAATTACCATTTATCCATTTATTCAGTATATGCAATGTGTCAGTCTCTCTCTCTCTATATATATATATACACACACACATACGGATATAGATATATATAGTTATTAATGTTTTACTTGAACTACTGTTGGAGAATATATATAATATATAGTTAAATATATATATTTATATATTATATATAGTAGTTTAAGTGGAGGATCAATAACATTAAGTGGAGGATCAATATATTATATATATAATATATACAGTAGTTCAAATGGAAGATTAATAACTTTTATTATTGAGGAAATAAAATTCTGAGGAATTATAGCTTTTATAGCTGGTATGTTCACAGTCAAAATTCAAATTCTCTTTTTTTCTTTAAATTCAAGGAAAAAATTTTTTAATGATCACTTGACCATTAAAGCTGAATGAATTACAATTCTTATACGAAATATGGAGTTTATTCTGGATGGGTGGAGGGTGTGTATGTGTGTATATGTGTGTGTGTGTGTGTGTGTGTGTGTGTGTCTACTGCTTGTCAGAGGCAAAAGGTGAGTTGCTCTAAGAGTACAGTACTTACACCCTCAGTTCTGTGTCACCTAACAGAAACTACAGTATGATTCAAAGTTATTTTTTATTAAAGAGAGTTACAAAATCACTCTTTGATAGGTGCTACAATTTGGTTCAAAGCCTCCTAGAAGTTGAATGGCAATGTTAAAACCATTAACCCCTCAGCTCCTGAACATGAAGAAAATTATGCTTGTATAGCAACTAGAATTTCCTTCTCAAGATTGCAGCAGCAGTCAAAATTAACAAGGGATTATTCTTGTGATTGGGGTGGAGGGCCAAGGTGGGGAAGGAAAAGAAAAAAAAAGTTGACATTATACCTTTCCCTGAGATTACCTAAAAATTTATACTTCACAATGTAACACCATAAAATTATGGCTGTTAATGCTTGTTTGGGGACACCATTTCAAATACAAAATGGAACTTAAAAGAAAGATAAGCTACTTAAATCTTAAAAGGGAAACTAAAAATTAACGGTAATTTTCTCATGTATCACATTTCAAAGAAGAGTCCTTACAGTATAAAGATCCCATGAGTTCATGACAGCTTTATTCTCAGACCCACAAATCGAAGCCATTGTTATGCTCTGAAACTGCAGGAACTGCTGCCACCTATAGGATCTGAACAATAGTGGCAGTGTTTTACTCAGCAGTACCCTCTATTGGGGACAGAAACGTGCTGAATGTGTAGGCACTTTTCTTAACAGCAGGTGGCCTCACTTTTGCTACAGATTTACCTCTAAGATGTTGGTTTAAAAGCTTTTTCATGTTTTGTAAAATAAACTCCAACTTCTGCCTGAATCTAAAGTTGCTAGGTGATTTGAACAAGAAAAAAAAAAAAAAACACAACCTTGAACTCTGAAAATTCGCTTCCATAAACACAGTTTCACAAAGTTGTTCCCCAGTTGCTAATCTAATGTCACTTAGTGCCATGCCATACCAATCAAGAACAAAAGAGAGGTATTCTGCTGAGACTCCCTGCATAGGGGTGAAATTAAGGAAAGTTTTTATTGGGTATAAAATGTCAGTTACTATAATTAGTTCCATCTCCCTAGAATTTATTACACTCTGTAATATAAAGAAACTATGAAGATCCCAGTTTCTTGTGGCATTCTTAGGTAATTAATATTAAGCAAGGTTATACATTTTTAAAGATATTTACTGTTGAGTATTAGTAAACTCAAACCTTTAAGAATAGCAATACGTACCAGAGATGTCAGCATAATTTTCTGGGAGAAGAAAAACAATTAACTTTTATATATTTTTATTGTAACCAGAAAAATGACAGCTTCCCTTTAGTTTTATTCCACCCACACAAATTAATTAAAATAACTAATGCCTTTACTATTGTTAAAAATTTGAGAGCAATTTAAATGTTAACAAATAAAAGGTGTTATAAGCAAGGGTTGAAGTAAAGGATTTCAGCATATTCAGGAGCCAACGTAAAGTAGGCCTATAAACCAAAGAAAATCTTGTAACAGAAAATCATTCAGTCAGAGTCAAGTAGCACTCATACTATTAAAATAAATAAATATTATCCACTATACTGCTGTAGACATGCCATTAACTGATGAAATTGCAAAGGCTAAACTCTAAACCTCTGTCTGTAATCACAGCAAATGGTAGCAAGAAAAAAAAATATAGACTTAGGACAAAACAAAGAAACGAAATAATACCCAATTCAAAGCTATGAAAAAGCAAATAAAATTATTATTGAAATGTTGACTAACCTGGAAATATTGGATGAATATTTCAAAATGTAGCCAGCTATGCAAGTATTTATCATGTTTCTTTAGAAAAAAAATAGGATTTGTTCTTAAGTATATGCAGATCTTAGGTCATAAAATCAGAGATTACTAGAAAATATTTAATATACATTGCTTTTAATTTTACACATTAAATCTATGACACATATAGGTAATTTTTAGGGCCACTGAAACAAATTGTCACTGCAGCCTTACATAGGCTGCTTGCCACTGAAATCTTAAAAGGGAATGTACATGGAAAAAGTACCATCCATCCCTTTGTGTGAAGTAGTTTTGCTAATTCACACTACTGCCTTTCACCTGTGACCAGGCTTAGCCTATACCTGTACCACTGTGAATATGCTAATAGTCCTGAATTTAGGCCCATCACCTTCCTTTTTTTCTTTATATATCTTTACTTGTCTGTCTTGGCACCATTTTCTTCAAATGACTATTCTGTGCTGCAAACAAAGCTCTGATGGACTTTTCAATTCCTTTCATAGTTAAGAAATGGCAGCTAGCAAAGTGGAGGACTAGAAAAAGCTAAATGTGCTCAATCAAAAATGTACTATAACCTTAGAATTCTGGATAACTGGGCTTTATCTTAAATCTATACTTTTGAGATTTATAATTTTTTTCCAGCTATCTACACAACTTATTTTTAAATTGTTTATTGTCATCATCGTTTATGCTTTTCAGCTTTAAATTGTTTTATCAATTTCCAAATCAAGATGGGGAAATATGGTTTAAAAATAGTTTTAATTTATAATAGGGCTAAGCAAATTTATTTGATACATAGTTGTATATAAACATCATTGTACTGAAACCAATACACCAGACTTACATAGATCCACTGGTTATCAGGGTGGATACACATGTACACCCTAATCCTGGGCTTCTCCAAAATTTATGATAACATCATGGGTTTGCTCTACTATGAAGTGCATTTTATTAGATCAAATCTCCAAGCTCCTGTTAACTCAATAATGAACTATAGCAAACTGAACTTTTATTGTGTGTTTTCTAAAAGATAGTGATTAAATACATAGGTAGACAGACATAATTGTATGTGGTAATACATACCTACAGTGTTTTTCAACTTTAAGTAATTTTAAAAATTTTCCTAAATTCTCTGTATCCTCATAGTAATGATGTCTCTGAGTCTATAACCCAGAACTACCTTTGATATGACTATATAAAGGCTTTCTTTCACTACTTCAGTAATAAGCCATTTGGATGAAATAATAATAACAGTTGTGATATAACACCCACCATGTGTCATGTACTAGGTGCTTTTTATTCATAAGCATTGATCAATCCTTTGAGTTATTATCCCCATCTTACAGATGAGGAAGTTGAAAGACAGGGAAATTACGTGGCTTGCCTAAGACCACCAGGTCTGTGGATTACAAATTAAGTGCTCATTCTGTTATGCTACTGTAGATATAATTTAATTCAATTCCAGAAAAAAATACTGAACAACTGCTACATGGAACATATGATTCTAAGCAATTTTTCACAAAATAATTTAGTTTATAAATTGGGTAACTCAAAATCTTACAAATGTATAAAAATTTTTTTACACAGTGTAAAAAACCTTTACATGATTTTAAGAATGCTAAAAACCTGAATGTGACAAGATTTAATGTTTCCCTTATATTCTTGATATACATTAATATCATTACACAATAAAATAAACACATGTCACAGCAAGAAAAGGACTCAGGAGTTAGAAAATGTAAATAGTTGATGCTACAAACATTATGTATCCTATTTTAAGAATATGTTATAATATGCAAACCTGTAAAGAACCCCACATTGATGAGTGAGATCTTCTGAATTTGCAATATTCTTTACCTTTAAGAAATTAATAATCTCTGGCTACTTTTTTTTCCAACTACATGCTTTTACCACTTTTAGTAGTGTCTTCATTTTGAAAGCACTCGGAATAAACAGTTTAAAAACTGTAATTTTCTTTGTAGGTACAGTATTAAATTACAGTATCAACTCAAGCACCGAAGAATTACAGTGCTACCCTGAGGACAAAGGCATTTTAGATGTTGTAAATATATTATGAAGAAGTCTTTTAAACTGTCAGCAAGATAACCTCATTCGTTTCTTTTTAGTGATTTATTCTTGTTTCACACAAAAATCAAATGCAGTGGTATTTCTGTTACCACACATTATATTATAAGAAACAAAAAGTTTTCAAAGGATATCCTAAAGCTTCAGTTTTAAGGGACATAGGTAGGTGAGCAGATGGTTTTCAGAGAGCGCAGTCACAGACTGTTTTCCCTTCAGAATATTCCTAAATAATGATGCATTCTGATTTGAAGGCTCCTGTTTGTAGGTCCATCACATGCTTCTTTCTAGTAAACCACAACTGAAATGAGATCATGCATAAGAGTTTTTTTTTTTTCCCAATAAAATTTCTCTTTAAAATAGTGAGGTATCCAAAGTCCTCTGCCTTTTGAAGGCCATCCTTGCAACATACACAATGTTGCAAGCTCTACTTTGGGCCTACCAGTTATTCCTTTCAAAAATTTCTACCTATATTCTTACCTATTTACAAACTTCAACTTTTCAAATAAAGTCCATCTATATTCCTTTATTCAGAACAAGTCCAACCACTTACTAAGCATTTCCACTTGTTTTTATTAATGCTTAATTTATCTACTTTAAAATTTAAATCAGATAATAAAATTTATTAAATATTCAAGGGGATACAAAAGAAATAATAGAACATGGATATTAAACTAAGCCACATGCTATAGAAGGATTACATTTGACTCTTTTCAGCTCTATCATTTTGGTAAATATTAGAATCAAGTTTGTTCATATAATAATACATTCTCGAGTTTCATCTATCACCATGTCTCACGTCTTTTCTTATCATTCTTATGTCTGGCCAATCTTTCAGACTGAATGTCATAAATATTACTCAGTCCTACATACCAGGCACTGAATAAAGAAAAGTTATTAGTTTGAGGAGGTTATATTTTAGCAGAATAGAGAGCAAAAATGGAAATAGAGAATTTCAATACAGAGGGTTTCAATATATTTACAGTGGTGTTAGTGTAATTAATAGAGATATCACGCAATGGTATTTGGAGTAAGGAAGGAGCACTTGGTCTGGCATAGTGAGGAAAGTCAGAAATAACATTTAGCATAGTTGTTAGCTGAATATGAATCTGAAAGGAAGCAGTCACTGCCTTAGAGATTATAGGTCTAGTTGGGTTGATAGACATATGGGAATTAAATAGTAACAGAATGCTTTTCATGTTGACTTGGTTACATTTACTTTGAAAAAAAATTACTCTAGTATTTTGCTCTCCATCTTTATCTCTTTCTCTTTCTGTGTCTCTCTCTCAATACTCACTAAATTTCTGTTTGTTTGTTTGAGATGGAGTCTCGTTCTGTCATCCAGGCTGGAGTGCAATGGCATGATCTCAGCTCACTGCAACCTGTGCCTCCTGGGTTCAAGCAATCTCCTGCCTCAGCTTCCTGAGTAGCTGGGATTACAGGCACCCACCACCACACCCAGCTAATTTTTTTTGTATTTTTAGTGGAGACGGGGTTTCACCATGTTCGCCAGGCTGGTCTCAAACTCCTGACCTCAAGTGATCCACCTGCCTTGGCCTCCAAAAGTGTTGGGGTTACAGGCGTGAGCCACTGCACCTGGCCCAAAACTACTAAATTTCTATTAAGTTTGGAGGATATTTCACAATTCCAAAGAAGAACTGTGATGTGTATTATAATGCACATATACCATGTATATGCACACAGGTATATGTGAATGGAGATTATATTCCTTCTTCTTTGCCTTGTGCTGCAAATAGCCAGATAATCTGTGCTATAAATCATGTAATTGCACTTAATAGTATTCAATTTGGATGGTGCCTCATGGATAATCTCTAAATAGAACAACTGGTCCCAGTTTGCTGATTGAAAGGTTTGTAAAAGAAGGGCAGAGATAAATGATGGGTATCCCAGCAATAACCAAAGATCGGGCACAGAAGACAATGATCCTAGAAAGTCCACAAGTCTCTGGGTAGTTGAATTCCTGCTGCATAAACTGTTGTAACTTTTGTGTTCCTAACATACTTACTCTACATTAAATGTGGAGTTTACTTATTTCACATTAAACTGTAAATTCCCCAAGGATAGAGGGTTGTTTTTATATTTTGTAACTTCAGGCATCTACTAAGAAATTCTACACAGAGTAAAGTCATGGATGGAAATGTTTCATTGTCCAGGTTGGTTATTACATATTAAACAGAATTTGTGTTCGTTAACTTACATCTTCCCTAGACAATTTATCTCTAAATCCACACTTATAAGATATACACCATTGTATGGAATTATTTCTAAAATGTACTAAACATAGCACTGTTTTTAAAAAGAAGTTTTGGTACTCAATCTACCACAATGATCCTTCTCCAATAATGGGATTCTTCTTTTTTTTTCTTTTTTTTTATCTTTTATTCATCCCAACAGTCCTTTTGAGGGGGAGGGATTATTTCTTTAGCTCTAATTTGTCAGTGGTTCAAGATTTAACTTTTAAAACATAGATTGTTAACATTTTGTTACATAAAATGTAAAATCTACTAGTGAGGTTCCAATTATTATAAACTACTGGATATTTTAATGTGATGTCTATCATTTTTCATAAAATGAAACAGAAAGCACATGCCCACACACAAAAAAAAATACATTGGCCAATAATAATCCATGTCTCTGGTTTTCTTTTTAGTAGTGTGGATAACATTTGGCAGTTCAGCTACCATTTCACCAATGGAAATATTCCTTCCACCCCTCTCACCCAAATCTGAAGGAATTGAAAGAAATATCAAGGTAGAACTATCCATTTAGACATGTTGTACTGGAACATGTCATCCAGGCTGTAGTGCAATGGAGCAATCATGGCTCACTGCAGCCTCAACCTCCCAGGCTCAAGCAATCCTCCCACCTCAGCCTCCTGAATAGCTAGGATTACAGGCATATACCACGACAGAGACTGGGTCTTGCTTTGTTGCCTAGGCTGGTCTCAAACTCCTAGGTTCAAACAGTCCCTTCTCTTCAGCCTCCCAAAGTGCTGAGATTACAGGCATAAGCCACTGTACCTGGCCTCATATTTTCTTTATCTATTCATCTGTGGATGAACACAGGTTGATTCCATATCTTGGCTATTACGAACAGTGCTGCAATAAACATGGGAGTGCAGATATCTCTTCAACATATTGATTTCAATTACTTTGGATATATACCCAGCAGTGATACTGCTGAGTCATATGACAGTTCCATTTTTAGTTTACTGAGGAACCTCCACACTATCTTCCATAATGGCTATATTAATTTACATTCCCACCAGCAATGTATGAGCTCATTCTTCTCTGTGTCCTCACCAGCATTTGTTATTTTTTGTCTTTTTGTTGGCAGCCATTCTACCTGAGGTAAAAGATTATATATTATTATGGTTTTGATTTGTACTTCCCTGATGACCAGTGATGTGGAACATTGTTTCATATATATGTTGGCATTTAAAATGACTTCTTTTGAAAAATATCTATTCAGATTGTAGTTTCTTCTTCTTTTTTTTGTTTTTTTTTTTTTTTTTTTGGGACAGAGTCTCACTCTGTTGGCCAGGTTGGAGTGCAGTAGTGCAATCTCGGCTCACTGCAACCTCTGCCTCCCAGGTTCAAGCAATTCTCCTGCCTTAGCCTCCCGTGAAGCTGGGACTACAGGCGCGTGCCACCATACCTGGCTAATTTTTATATTTTTAGCAGAGACGGGGTTTCACCACGTTGGCCAGGATGGTCTTGATTTCTTGACCCTGTGATCCACCCACCTCAGCCTCCCAAAGTGCTGGGATTGCAGGCGTGAGCCACCGCGCCTGGCCTCTAGCCTCATTTTTAAGTTAGATTATTTGCTTTTTTGCTGTTGAATTGTTGAGTTCCTTGTATATTCTGGATATTAAACTCTTGTTGGATGGCTTGCAAATATTTTCTCCCATTCTTCAGGTTTTCTTTTCACTCTGTTGATTGTTTACTCTGTTGTGTAAAAGCATTTTAGTTTTATATAGTAAGTACTATTTGTCTATTTTTGCTTTTGTTGCCTATGCTTTCGAGGTCTTAGCCATAAGAATCTTTGCCAAGACCAATGCCCTGAAGCATTTCTCCCATGCTTTCTTCTAGTAGTTTCAAAGTTTTGGGTCTTACATTTGAGCCCTTAATCCATCTTGAGGTGATTTTTGTACATGGTGAGAAATAGGAGTCTAGTTTCATTCTTCTGCATATGAATATCCAGTTTTCCCAGCACTATTTATTGAAGAGACTGTCCTTCCCCCTCGACATATTTTTTAATACCTTTGTCAAAAATCAGTTGGTTATAGATACACAAACTTATTTCTAGGTTCTGTATTCTATTATATTGGCCAACATGTTTGTTTTCATGCCAGTACCATATAGTTTTGGTTACTATAGTTTCATAGTATATTTTGTTGTTGATGGTGAGTTTTTGTTTGTTGGTTTTTTTGTTTTGTTTTTGTTTTTTTTTTAGACATAGTTTTGCTCTTGTCACCCAGGCTAGAGTACAGTGGCACAAACCTCAGCTCACTGCAACCTCTGCCTTGCAGGTTCAAGGGATTCTCCTGTCTCACCCTCCCTAGTAGCTGGGATTACAGGCACCCACCATCACGCCTGGCTAATTTTTGTATTTTTAGTAGAGATGGGGTTTCACCATGTTGGCCAGGATGGTCTTGAACTCCTGACCTCAGGTGATCTGCCTGCCTTGGCCTCCCAAAGTGCTGGGATTACAGGCATGAGCCACCTGTTTGTTTTTGTTTTTGGAGACAGGGTCTTGCTCTGTTGCCCAGGCTGAGTGCAGTGGCATGATCATAGCTCACTGCTGCAGCCTTGACCTCCCAGGCTCAAGCAATCCTCCCACCTCAGCCCCCTGAGTAGCTGAGACTACAGGTACATGCCACCATGCCTGGCTAATTTTGTTTTTATTTTTTGTAAAGACAGGGTCTCACTATGTTGCCCAGGGTGATCTCAAACTACTGGACTCAAGCAATCCTCCTGTATTGGCCTCTCAAAATGCTGGGGTTACAGGTGTGAACCACTGTAACTGGCCTATTTTTATTGTTTAATGATTCAGTGTTGGTAGGTTACATGTTTCTAGAAATTTATCCATTTCTATGTTATCAAATTTGTTGCTTTATAATTGTTCATAGTAGTCTCTTACAGTTCTTTTTAGTTCTGTGGCATCAGGTGTTTTGTCTGCTCTTTCATTTCTGGTTTTTATTATTGGAGTCTTGTCTCTTTTTTTAAGTCTAGCAAATGGCTAGTCAATTTTGTTGATATTTTCTAAAAGCCATCTTAGTTTTGTTGATTTTTTAAAATCATTTTTCTATTTTCTTTTTATTTCTGTTCAAATCTTTATTATACCCTTCCTTCTACTAGCTTTGGGATTAGTTTGTTTTTTTTTCTAGTTCCTTGAGGTGTAAAGTTATGTTGCTGATTTGAGAGCTTTTTCTTTTTTAATGTGCCTACCACTGCAAACTTCCCTCTCAGTACTGCTTTTGCTGCATTCCATAAGTTTTAATATGTTGTGTTTTAATTTTCATTTTTCTCCAGATGTTTTCTAATTTCTCTGGTGATTTCTTTTTGACACAGTGGTTGTTCAAGAGTGTGTTGATTAAACATCACATATTTATGAATTTTCTAGTTTCCCTTTTGATGTTGATTTGTAGTTTCATTTCAGTGTGGTCAGAAAAAACACATAAAGTGATTTCAATCTTCTTAAATTTGTTAAGACTGCTTTTGACGGCCTAACGTGTAATTTATACTGGAAAATGTTCTATGTGTGCTTGAGAAAAATGTGTGTTCTGCTGTTGTTGGGTGGAATATTCTGTATATCTGTTAGGTCCAACAGCTCTATAATGTTATTGAAGTCCTCTGTTTCCTTCTGATCTTCTGTCTGGTTGATCTATCCCTTACAAAAAGGGAAATATTTAAATATCCTACTGTTAATTGTGTTACCATTTCTTCCTTCAATTCTGTTAGTGTTTGCATCATTTATTTGGGGTCCTCTGCTGTTAGATGCATATATATTTATACTTGTTTTGACTTCCTGGAGAAATGATCCTTTTATAATTGTATAGTGTTGTCTCTTGTGACAGTTTTTGACTTAATTTATTTTGTCTAAGTATGGCGAACCTCTTTTTTCCTTTTGTTGCTATTTGCATGGAGTATCTATTTCCATCCTTTCACTTTCAGCCTACCTAAGTCTTCATATGTATAGTGAGTGTGTTATAAATACCATTTTTTGTTTGGGATTTTTATAATTAATTCAACTACGCTCTGTTCTTTGATTGAGGAATTTAAAGTAAACTTTTACACTTGAAGTAATTTCTGAGAGAGAAGCTCTCACCATTCCCATAGAACCTACTATTTCCATATGTTTTCCAGTTATTTTGTCTCTCCTTTCCTTTCCTGCTGTCTGCCTTTATGTTCTTCTTTTCTTTTCTTTTTTTTTTTTTTTTTTGAGACAGAGTACAGTGGTGCAAACTTGGCTCACTATAGCCTCTGCCTCCTGGGTTCAAGCAATTCTCATGCCTCAGCCTCCCAAGTAGCTCAGATTACAGGCATGCACCACCACTTGGCTAACTTTTGTATTTTCAGTAGAGGCAGGATTTCACCATGTTGGTCAGGCTGGTCTTGAACTCCTGACCTTCACCTGCCTTGGCCTCCCAAAGTGCTGGGATTACAAGTGGAGCCACCACACCCAGCCTGTTTCATTGATTATTTAGTGTAGTGACATGCTTTTACTCTGTTATCATTTTCTTTTGTGCATCCTCTGTAGGTATTTTCTTTGTGGTTACCACGAGGATTACATAAAACATCTTACAGTTATAATGATCTCTTTTAAACTGATAATAACTTAAATCACATATAAACACTTCAATTCTTTATATCTTTTCCCTCTGTTACCAGTGTCACAAATTACATATTTTTTTTATATTTTACATTCATTAACATAGTTTTATAGTTAGCTATTTTCTCTCCTTTTATCTTTTAAATCCTATACTGGAATTAAGTGATTTATGCACTCCATAACAGATTATAGAATTCTGTATTTGTCTATATATTTTCCTTCACTAGAGAGCTTTATAGTTTCATGTTTTTGCGTTCCTGCCTAGCATCATTTTGTTTCAACTTGAAGGATTCCTTTTAGCATTTCTTGTAAGGAAGGTCTAGTGGTGATAAATGATGAATTCCCTCAGCTTTTGTTTATCCAAGAAGGTCTTTATTTCTCCTTTATCTTTAAATGATAATTTTGCCAGATATAGTATTATTGGCAGTATTTTTCTTTCAGCACTTTTAGTATATCTTCCAACTCTTTCTGACCCATAACATTTCTGATAAGAAATCCACTGATAACTTATGGGAGCTCCCTTGTATGTGTCAAGTTGCTTTTCTCTTGCTGCTTTAAAGATTCTCTGTCTGTGAGATTTGACAGTTTATAGTGTGTCTCAGTGTGGACCTCTTCTGATACATCATATCTATAGTCTGTTGAGCTTTCTGAATTTGAATGCCCATTTTCTTCCTCAGATTTTGGAAGTTTTCAACCATTATTTCTTTAAAGAAGTTCTCTGTCCTACTCTCTCTTCTTCTAGAACGCCCATAATTTATATATTTGTCAGCCAGATGGTATGCCATAAGTCCCTCATTTTACTTTTCTATTTTTTTTACTTTTTACTTTTTTACTTTTCTTCATTTTTTTTTTGTTGTTGTTACTCTGACTCAATAATTTCAAATGACTTGTCTTTGAGTTAGCTGATTCTTTCCTCTGTTTCATCAAGTCTCTTGTTGATCCTCTACAGTGAACTTTCCAATCCAGTTGTTTTCTTCAGCTCTAGAATTTCTATTTTGTTCTTTTTTATAGTTTCTATATCTTTGTTCATATCTCAGTTCTGTTCATGCTTAGTTTACCTGGTGTCATTTAGCTATCTGTATTCTCTTGTAGCACACTGAGCTTCTTTAGGATTATTATAAATTATTTTTCAGGTAACTAACAGATCTCTATTTCTGTGGAGTCAGTTAATGGAGATTTATTTTGTTCCTTTGATTGGTTTCCCTGTTTGTGTGCCTTGTTATTTTTTATCATAATTTTTGAATTTCAAAAATGGCCACCTCTCCCAATCTTTACATAGGGGCTTTGTATAGAGGAAAACCTTCACCAAACAGTACAGCCAGAGAATCTGACAGCCTCTCGATCCTTTTATGAGGATGTGTCTTCTCTCGCCCTCTGCATGTAAATTCCCAATTAGAGAAGTTTGTGAGTTTCTTTCTCAGTTTATAGTTTCTTCCTCCCTCTTGTGTCTGTCTGTAGTACTTGCTGGTTTATTGGTGCTACAACAAGCTACTAAGCTCTCTTTTATTCTCTGCAGCCCCCAGGTAACCAAGGTATGCAAGTTCAGCTAGCACTCTGAGTCCGGCAAGACTGAAATCAACATTCTGGGCAGCGCAAGGCATACCCAACCCCTTTTTCACACCCTAAAAAGCTAGTATATTCCATGTACATTTCACTCTTCTCCTTTCAAGGCAGAAGCCATAAATGCGCTTCTCCTCCCTATTATGAGATATGCTGGCTTAAGAGAGGGGCTGACATCATTAAAATGAAACCACTTTTCTTATCTCTTTCAATGCAACTTCATGGCTTTGATCCTGCCTTGGGTGCTGTGAATTCCCAACTGGCTTCTGGAGTTATCCTAAATGTTTTTGGGTCATATATTGTTGTTTTTATTTTTATTTTATTTTTATTTTTTAGAGATGGGGTTTCATCACATTGGCCAGGTTGATCTTGAACTCCTGACTTTGTGATCCACCCACCTCAGCCTCCCCAAGTGCTGGGATTACAGGCATGAGGCACTGTAATTGTCGTTAAGTCAGTGTCTTTGTGGGAAAACAAGGTCTAGAGGTTCCTATTCTTGCTGACACTACTGTAAACCATTAAGTTTTGAAGTGGTTTGTTGTGCAAATCCAAACTGGAACAACTTAAAGGACTGCAAAGACATTAACATAGGTATCGATGGCATTGATCAAGAATGGCTATAAATACTACAATAAGACATTCAATCAGATACACTGGTCTCCTGGCAGAGAAGAAAAACTCTCCCTACGAAGTAGCTTTGAATAAATAAGTAAATAAAATCAAACTTGAATTGGCTCAAGCCTCTAGATTTAACTAGCAGTGTACAGGAAATACAGAAGGTAGCAGTTCATGTTAAATGACAATATGGGGATGCAATTAGCAAAACTCAGACTCTGCAGGAAAATCTACAGAACAAATGGTTTCTTTAATAAAGAGCAAGGAGAAAAACTGAAAGGAGATAAAGAAGAAAAAGAAATCTTTAAGAAACTTAAGAAGCATATTTTTTCTAAATAGCTGAGACCTAAGTTATATTTCTACTAAATCATACAATGCCCTCTTGCACACAGATACTCCCTAAGCAATAAATGCAAGGACTTCAGCACATTTTTGTATAATTTTAAACTGTCAGATTATACATGACCCACAAAATATAACCTTTGACCCAGCAACAATTCATATAGATATATGAATACATATTCAGTACAGTTTTGTTTGGAACATCAAAAATAAAAGCAAAAAAAGGAATTTAGGTTTATTATCATAAGGCCAATTAAATAACCATAAATACAACAAAGTAAGTCATTAAAAATTATAATAATGTTCATTGACATAAAAAAAATTTCTAAGTGGCGGGGCACGGTGGTTCATGCCTGTAATCCTAGCACTTTGGTAGGCCAAGGCGGGTGGATCACAAGATCAGGAGTTCAAGACCAGTCTGGTCAAGATGGTGAAACCCCGTCTCCACTAAAAATACAAAAATTAGCTGGGTGTGCTGGCGGGTGCCTGTAATCCCAGCTGCTCAGGAGGCTGAGGCAGAGAACTGCTTGAACACGGGAGGCGGAGGCTGTAGTGAGCCAAGATCACGCCACTGCACTCCAGCCTGGGTGACAGAGCGAGACTCCATTAAAAAAAAAAAAAAAAATTCCAAGTTTCATTGTAGCAGGAAAAAATGCAGGTTATCCAATAATACGCACATTATAAACTCATTTATTTAAAATCATGTCTGAGTGTCTATGTATACACAGAGTTATCTGAAAGGATGATTACCAAAATGTTAACTAAGAATATCTTTAAATGATGTTAACACAAATTATTTTGAGTAATGAGAGTATGATTTATTTTTACTTTATTATCCTTTTCTTTATTATTCAAATTTTCTACATGAGTTTTCCTGGATACTATATTTAGAAAAATTATTTTTCATTCTTATATTCTAAAAACAAACCACACATAGGAGAAACCCCCATTCACTCAATCATTTAATATCAGTTTGATACTTACAGAACAATGTTATTGTCTTCTCTAAAGATACAAGGAGAAAGGAAACGTAATTGGAAGTAGAAATATGTAAGCATTTGCAACTTGACATCACACAAAACATTTTATGAGTCAAGGGTAGCAGGTATTATGCAAGAACACAATCTGAATCAATCTGATATGATCCCACTGAGAAATCCCATATACCTAGGGTAGCCAGGCTATGGAACCAAGGTAGGTCAAGGAATTCTGGCCCTACCCTTACACCATCCACAGGAATTGATCATATTACCATTCTAACTGGTGCTGGATTATACACATAAGGCATATGCTAATTTAGAGCACCAGCTAAACAGATGTAGCAAAATAAATTTTGAAAATAATTTGATATGAAATATTACTTTTGATTTATACATATATAGTAGACATTTACACTCACTTATTCGACAAATATTTACTGGCCACCTTCTATTGCCCAAGTTCAGTGCTAAGTGCAGAGTTAGAGGTGAACAAGACAGATGCATTGCCTGTCCTCTCAAATCTTGCATTCTAAAGTAGCAATATATTTTCCACTAAACAAATTTCTTTGGGTTGCCACAGAGTAACAGTGATTAGGAACACTTACTCTGGAGCCAAACTGCCTAGGATTTAATCCCACCTCACCCATTTACTAGTTACATAATTTTGAACAAGTTATTTAACATTTATTGTCTGGATTTCCTCATCTGGGAATAATAGTACCTCCTTTAGAGGGTTTTCTTAAAATGAGATATTTAATGAGTAAACTGCTTAGAAGAGAGCAACCACATATTAAACACTCAGAAATCCATGCTTATAGAATTTTATTACATTTTTCACAGAGATGTTGGTCTGGATTACAACAAGGTACACAAAAGCCCTTAATTTCTCTTCAACACTAACTTATTTATCACTTTCTTTACATTTAGACATTTTTGAGACTGTCTGGAAACCTGTGATTGAAAACAGCATATTTAATGTTTGAGTCTATTTGGCAAAAACATGATCAGGGTAGGATCTCTCAGATGGAGAAGGCTCTACTTAAGAATCTATCAGTAAGGCCAGGCATGGTGGCTCATGCCTGTAATCCCAGCACTTTGGGAGGCTGAGGCGGGCAGACCACTTGAGGCCAGGAGTTTGAGACCAGCCTGGCCAACATGGCAAAACCCATCTCTGCCAAAAATACAAAAATTAGCCAGGAGTGGTGGCATGCACCTGTATTCTCAGCTACTCAGGAGGCTGAGGCAGGAGACTGGTTGAACCCAGGAGGTGGAAGTTGTAGTAAGCCGAGATCATGCCACTGCACACTCCAGCCTGGGTGACAGAACAAGACTCAGTCTCAAAAAAAAAAAAAAAAACACCAATCTATCATTCTCTAAAACTGTATTATATCTTTGTTTACTTGTTTATTACCTCTCCTGTAAAGAAAAAAAAAGGAAACTCCAAGAGGACCATATCGCCAGTGTCCAACACAGTGCCTGAAATAAATGGGTGCTCAATAGTGTTTTTAAATGAATAGGAAGTCCCCACAACACAAAAATATGAATTCAACAGAATTTGAACTAAATGTTTTTGATGTTTGCAAAGCCAGTATCCTCAAGTAAAAGTATAGAACTTTATAAATTATATATGAAAATAATCAAATCACTAAAAAGACTCATAATTTTTTAAACTTTGTTACATTTCATATCCCCAAGACACTTACTACCCAACCCGTGTAACTGTGCCTACAGTTTAACTCCAAAGAAATAACAAAGAGAATCTTTCAATTATACTCTTTTCTTTTGAAGCAAGTTATTTACATTTTTATGAAAATTATTTGCTATGACTCAAGACTAACAACAAAATGAAAGCAACCACGGCTTTTTTCCCTCTTATTAAAGTTATGTTAGTTAACTGTAAGTGGGAAAATGAGAAGCTTTGATTATGCAAATTAAAGCAGAATCTATTATCTCCTTCCTGATCTATGTCCTGATCATGGAGGGTTTTTAAGCAATGTTAGTTTCGCATATTAGGAATCACAGTCAGTTAACTACTGCAGATAACTGATGGGCTGTATTTGCCAACTCTATCAGTTTGACCCAGCTTCCAGAGCTTAATGGTCCTCCAGGCTAAAGAGAAAGCTGATCCATCAGGCTTGCATTAGCATAGAATCACACTCCAAGCTTATTGATGTGTGCTCAGCGTAACTACCATCCCCAGCACCCAGCTCAGTCCATTATTTTCATTTTATCTCAAGTCATTTGTATGGTTGTCTGCCCCAGTTAAAGCTCCAGCAAGACTGATACTTAAATGAATTTGTGAGAAAGGAGACAAATGCCCCCTGAACTTTCGGCACTTTGCTATCAAGGCTTGCTAACATAAAATATACTAGTACTCTCAGGGCCACTTAGTGAGCATATCAAGAATAGCCTATTGCGGGGGGATATGGGGGAGTCACTTACTACCCTATTAGCCATCAAGGAGTGTGATGATTAAATGATTTTTTAACTGTAATTTTAAAGCACTGTTCTGATTTCTGCTGAAAGCTATTTATAAAAATAAATTTCATAACAGTTATATCTTTGCTTCTTAAATACCTTTCTCTTCTAAAATACAGAACACACACTAAAATAAATGTTCCCAGTAATAATACATTTCATCACGTAGGGAAATGTTACATTTAATGGTAACAAGAAAAACAACAATCTATAACAACCAGGCATTTAATGTGCACAAAACCCCATAATAAGAAGGGATTTAATGTGTGTATAAACCCTGTAATGGGTTTGTATGTAATCAGGCATTTGAGGTATACATAAAATCACTTTAATTGTAAATCTTTAAAATGAAAATAAAGTGCTTGTGTAGCTGTTTTGAATATACAATAACTACTGAAATTCTAAAGCTGGTCTTAAAACTATTTTCTATGAATTTACATAGTGCTTACAACTATAATTCTGAGAGAATCTGAAAAGGGTAACTATTTCTAAATCTTTTTTTCTCCCCCCCCACTTAGAAAGGTCTACAGAGGTATAGTGGCTGGCCCAGATCCCACAGTGAGTTCGTGTATCTAAAACTCAAAAAGTTGGTGGTGGATTTTCAATTTGTTTATCTGTCATTTAAAACTTCAGAATGTGATATTTTTGCCTCACTACTTGTCTTGTTTTTATACTTGAGAAGTTAAAACCCAATCTGAGAGTCTTTCTATCCCAAGTAGCTTTTCTCTTTATGTATATAACTACAGAGTTTAGAAATCTCATATTACTGCAACTAGAGAAGAAGAAAACACTTCTAAATAATTTAATCTATCAAGTATTGCTATAGAAGTATTCATTTGTAATCACCTTTCATCGATTTCTCTCATCTCCCTAGAGAGAGAATGGAAAGTTAACATTCGTAAACTATTAAAACACTACAGAAAAGCTGGTTGTTAGATTAAAAATAGATTCTGACACTTGCATCTTTACAAGATGTATGATTATATAAAAATGTCTTTCTAAATGCTGTTTTTAATTCTGAGAAGCACAGTAAGACAGAACACCACAAACCCCTGAAAGTAGACCTTTTCATCTTGAATGTACTGACAGAATGGCAAATAAAGAAGCTGACATTTATTGAGCACGTACTTTGTGTCAGACAGTATTTACTTACATGATCTCATTTAACAATCTGAAATATACGACAAGGTTTGGTTTGATTACTCTCAATTTACAGTCTCATGAGGTGACTCAGACACTTGCTAAAAGTCACAGAGCTGGCCAGGCACAGTGGCTCATGCCTGTAATCCCAGCACTTTGGGAGTCTGAGGTGGGTGGATCACTCGAGGTCAGGAGTTCAAGACCAGCCTGGCCAACATGGTGAAACCTCATCTTTACTAAAAATACAAAATTTGGCCAGGCATGGTGGCACACACCTGTAATTCCAGCTACTTGGGAGGCTGAGGTGGGAAGATCGTTTGAACCGGGAGGTGGAGGTTGCAGTGAGCCGAGACTGCGCCACTGCACTCTAGCCTGAGCGACAGAGTGAGACTCTGGCTCAAAAAAAAAAAAAAAAAAAAAAGTCACAAAGCTGCAAAGTCATCATGCTAGATCTGGGTCTCCAAACCCAGATTAATCTGACTCCAAAATGGGGGGATGCTCTTTACACTAATGTGCAGGCTGTTCCATGCTTCCAAGAGAATCTTAGGGTTCACTATTCATATGCAGAGGAATGGCTTATCCATTAGCAAGCAGCCATGGAAGAACTAGCTAGTTCAATTCTGTAACATCTGGAATTTCTGTTAAGAATTCCCAAAAGAAGAAAACAAATATTGAGTGTTTCTAATTCATCTTTGCTTTCTCTTATTTCTATTTTCAAAGACTCTTATACACTAGGCACTTTGAGGAAAAATGCCTTAAGGCAAGTTGGTACTCTCAGAAAAACCTTATGATCATCTTTTGCCTTCCAGAAAGTGATGTTTATTAAAAAAAAAAAGTCATCTCCATCTTTTAAGTATACACAAATATATCCAACCATACATGTTTTTATTTGTATGCAGAAAATGACTCTAGAGGATACAAAAGAAATTAGTCACTGTGGTTACTTCCAGAAAGGGGAACTGGGTTGATGAAGGACAGAGATGGGAAGGGGACTTTTCACAGTTTGTACTCTTGAGGCCATTTTGAACTTTGAATCATATAAGCACACTACATATTCAAAATATATATACTTACATACAAATATAAATAAATCATATTCAACTATCTTTATGATGAATGCTGACCAGTGTCCCTGCAGCTGCAACCTAAAGCAATAACTGACTTATGAATACTGTACTTTACTAAGTATTTTAAATAGAATTTATTGCAATGATATAGCAGAGAAGCTTGCTTGAATGAGTTAAGAGTCAGTATCCCAGACACTAGCTTTGGAGAAAACACAATTAAGTTGGAGAAGGAGAAACTGTAAAATAGAAAAACTGGATAGCTAATTAATGATCTCGCAGGAAAGAAGGAAAAGAGAAACATTTAGCATGAGGATTTCTACTATGATTTTAATCAAGATCATGAAGACAAGGAGAGGTAGGCTGCCTTGGCCAAAATATCTTTTCTTGTAAGTACCATCTCCCCAGGCATATTTACCATTTAAGCAAAAAAGGGAGAGTTACTGATGGTGAGATCTTCATTTTCCCTAGTTGCTTCTCCTAAAAGAGAAAGGATGACATGTATAGAAAAGGTAAACTTGGCTGTAGTTAAATCTTTTCATTCCAAGTTCTTTTTGTTTATTCTTTCACAGGAATGTACATATTTATGCAATAAATCTGAGAATTAGAGTGTAAGAGGGCTAAAAGATCTAAATATTCTTTTACAACAAACAAAGACAGTTAAATGTCAACTGACAACCTATTCTTTAAAATATATAGATTTCATTATTTCTCTTAGGAAAGAACTAGAATGTTTACCAACCGTATAGTCAGTCTACTTCTATTTATAACCTGTCACCCTGTTGTTGTAATTTAAAGCCTTCATCACTAGTGAAAATAATAAACACTTATTTTCATACACACATATAAATCCTTTCACTTAAGTTACAAGTATCTAATATGTACTAACAATATATTTGGATTCATGTTGACCTGAGTTTTATTGAACAAATATTTGAATTACACAAGGCACCATTTAGGTTAAAAGACTGGTAGCATAAAGTATGTTCCCTATCTTCAAAGAGTTTACTAGTAGGGTAGGAGCTATGCTTTTAATATTTTGTAAATCCCATCCTATGTTACTTAATATTTGTGACTGATATATATATATCAATCAAATGGAACTGAATTCTCACTTAGACTTTTTTTTCAAAGTTAGGATTCCTGGTAACTTTAACCTTCAATTAAGAACCAAGGTCTCTGACACACAGCATTCCAGCTACAATGAATTCCAAAATAACGGTAATAGATTACAAATTAAGCTCTTTTTACATGAAAAAAGCTTTTCAAGAATTTTAAATGTTTAACCCATATGATCCTTATACTAACCCCAGGAGTGAGATTTTTGTTACAAATAAAGAAACGGTGGCACAAAGTGGTTAAATAATTTGGTCAAAGATACACAGCTAATGATAGGGCTTAAGCCCAGACAGTCAAGCTTCAGACAGAATGTTTCTAAACCACCAAACAATTTTGACTCTCAAGATACTAGTTTAAGAAATTTTCAATGGGTATGCTTCATTAGACCATATCCCATTAAATTCTTGCAGCTGCAATGAATGATAATTGGGTTGGAAACCTTCTCAATATCTTTCAAACCACTGTTATATCACATTATCCTGAAGCTCCTACAGTGTATCATGGCAACACAATTTCTTCTCCTTTTCCTGCACTGCTCAGACCTCAAAGTTCAAAGGGCAAGCAGAAAGAAAAATGAAGTCACATAATACAGAAAGCATCCACTGGATGACTTCTTTCATCTTACCCTTCTTCAGAGATAAGACTCCTTCTAAAAAAATCTATCTCTAGGTTTGGTTCTGGAATCCCCAGTCCTACTTTCACTTTTCATAGTTTCCTCCCCCACAAATAACCAAATGTAACTAATTATTTCGTTAAACCAATATGTGGGTACCATGAATTTCTTCTCAAGTTATTCTGAGATCAAAAAAGTTAAAATACCTTTCAGGTACTTGTCCTAGCATCTCATGATGCTATAGAGAAGCAGGACTAATGTGATGATGCCCTTTTGCCTCATACAACATCTTCTATCCGTGGGCAAATCAAGATTTCAAGAGGGTCACTTCATAACAAAATCAAGAGTTCAAAGATCAGGCTACAAACTGATGGCACTATTGCTGGAAATAAGCTGGATTCTGTTAGGTAAATAATATCCTCTCCAGGTTTAAATAAAATGTTTATAGAGGTGCACCAATTCTTTCATGTCAAGAAATTCTTTTGATTCACAGATATAATACAATTCTAAAGAGTACAGTAGTGACCTAACATGAAAGCCTCTCCAAAAATGCTTGACTTGTACACAGGTTCATTGCTATATTAGGTTTGGAGCCATTATGCCTTCCAAGAGATAAGTAAAATAGAGAAATAGATCAGAAATGGAAAAAATCTATTGGCTATTAAAAATTATTTATTTTATCATCCTACTTTAAGGCATAGTTACTAAGCAAAGCTAACTTTTAAGTTCCCAGCGTCTTGGGAACCCAGAGGAGGGGCCCAGAAGCCTGAAGGGATAAAGACCAATGAACAAAGCTCTTTGGCAATGCATTTGGAAGGGGATTTCTGACAATTTAAAAATTTTCACCACTGCTATATATTTGGTTTCTCTTACTGGTAGCGTCAGAAACATTACTGGATATTGGGTAAAGTACTCAGTTTACTTACTTTGTTCACTCAGATTTCATTGAGTAATGTGTTTTCCAAGCCACATTTAACACAATGCTCACTGTTGAACCTGAAGTCTCTATCTTAAAAGCTCTGGTAATTAGCTCAACTTAGAAAAAATAACAATTAGAATTCTCAAACAATTTCTACTGTAAACAGAAAGAATGAAATAATTCAATTTGACTTATCCTATTATTTTTTATATTATGAGTTAAAAATATATGTTTTATTTAAGAATTGCAGAAGCAGCTTCTCCAACTCATTTTCTAAGAGTTGTCAAAATCAGATGTTACCATTTCCTTATTCCTAGTAAACGAATTTCTCTAAAATATAGTCAGGCAGACATTTTCCTTCTCTCTCTCAATGTTATTTTGTCTAATTCTTACTTTCATTAAGACAACACTGCCTCAAGCTTTATGTCCATTTCGAAAGACTATCTTATTTCTTAAAAGCTACTTCTTTTAAACTGTGAAAGACTAAAAAGCAGCACTGAAAAACACCTCTTAGAGTTACTCTTCTAGTCGCTTTATTAGACTACTTCACCCATGGCAGGAAAGAAAAATGAGAAATTTCATTTTAAACCTAGGTTCTAGAAATGATGGTTCGGTAATTCATTAAAATATTCATTAAAAGCCGATTACATACTCTTAACAGTAACATCTGCCTCCCTCGGCAAAATGGACAATAAAATTATCTTTTAATAAAAATGTTTGCCCTATAAACTACATGATACAAATTTGCTTAAACCAAACGGAATCCATTCTCTATACTAAAGATGACAAAAATTATCCCACTAGCTGAATTTCATTGCCAAGCTGTCAACTTGAATTTCTTCTGTTTAAAAATAGCTGTTCGTTACATTCAGTAATGGGCTGTCAAAGCACTACAGCACTGAACCTGTATCATACACAGAAGCAATTGGGCAATGTGCATTATTATGTTTAGATTACTTGCATTCTTTACAAGACCCCTGGGCTAATTTTAAATGAGATGGTTCACTTGAACTAAATCAAAACCTATTTTATTTTACCTTAGAGCTAATAGATATTTTCCATTTATGACTCACTAGTACAAATATTAATGGCAGGTAAAACAAAAAACTCATTGAATATATATGTGAATATAAGTAAACATGCACATATATGTTTATGGATTTGCATGTGGCTTTGCTCCCTATAGCCACATCTATTTTTAATAATAGATTATTGAATTACAACACCAGGCACACCAAATTAGACAATATTGCCAATATGTGAGCAAGCATTGCTGTCTCCATGAATACATGATAAGTTGTTAACTGGAAGCATCACTCCTGCAGCATATCGTCTTTGATATTTTAGCATAGTAAATCAATTAGACATCTTTTAAACTAGCTAATGTATAATAACTCACCATATAATTTAGCATGGGATATTGTGAACAACTATAGAAAGACACATAAAACCTGCAGCTGAACCATTCTTCCCCAGCATGATATCATAACCCCAAAGGCATCCAATAATGGCTGCAGGATATCAAAGAGATGGTTACTAAACTGATCAAAGATGACTTGTAAATATATCTAATGAATGCAAGAACCAGGTTAATGATTTGTAAAATTTTTTTCACTAGTCTTTATTTTCATTAATAAAGAGAGGCTACTTGCAGAATCATGTAAAAAGAGATTATAATACACAGGTTAAAGACAAATTTCAATTAGAAAATTATCCCTTGGTTCCTAACTTGGGAATATCAAAGGTAAAATGACTTATAAACTCCTATTTCAGCAAGATTAAACTCTGTAAGCCAAGTCCGCCATGAAAGATTGCAGGGAAGAAACAACAGTAATATTTTTGTGTGTTTAGTATCTATTTTTTAAAAAAGTAGGTGGGTGGGTGGGAAGCACAATTTAAACATTATTTCTATGATTCAACAATGCATCAGGCACACATGTGGCAAACAGTTGAATGAAAACAATAAGAAAAGCACCCCTAAAATGCAACGGTTGTATTTAAAGAAAAATGCTCTCTCAAGTATGAGATAATTGGCACCATGCCTAGTTAGAAGCTTAATAAGCATTATTTATTGATACTTTTCCCATTCCAAGGTATACTGCAGAGAATATTTATTCTGTGTTAAAGAATACACATCCACATTTTATTCCTAAAACTCTTCAAACGCTTCATTGCATCGTGGCTCCTTTAACAAAATGGAAAATTATTCTGGCTAAGAATCTACTTTCAATGTAATTACCCTTATTCAGTTTAAATAATGCCTAAATTAGCTTTTTAAACCACCAGCTAAAATATGAATGGTATATAGTATACATATTTAACAATTAAAAACCAGTTTTGTATTTTCTAACTCACCAAATATGTGATATTATCAATATATGTTATATTGTATTTGCATTGTTTAGCTTAGATAATTAAATAAAATATCTAGTTTTTTTCAAAATTAAGTTTTTTTGGCTACTGGCTAGGACAATCAAAATAGAAAGCTTTTTTCTCTAAAATGTTATTATGAAAATTTCAAATATACAGCAAATGTAAAAGAATTTTACAGAGAAGACCCATATATCTACCACCGCTTTTACCATGCTTGTTTTATCACATACCCATGTAAAATAGAAAGTTTTAATAAAAAGGTAAACATATTTCACACATAAATGAAATAAAGAAAAGCAAAAAGAGGATAATGCTTTATTGAATAAAGAACTTATAAGGATAGTAGTTACTGCTTTTGACTACAGCCAGATTCTCATAAAAGAGACTCTGCATTCATCTGCATTTTTTAAAACTATGATATCACTTTCTCTTAATAGAGACAACTCAATCTAAATTAATTCTGCATTAAATTCTAACTATTATATCTTAATTTGAAAGGCAAAGTTAGGACAATAAATGTAGAAAAACACAAGCCTCTTGGAAAGAATAGGTCCTCCAAAAAACAAAAACCTTTTTAGTTTGTTTTTGAGTTGCAAAACAAGGATTAGGGTAATGATTTTTCTAATCAGAAATGAAAACTATTCAAATTCAACATTGTGTCTTCCATAACACATGTACATTATGAAAAACAACTATTTACTTCAAATCTCTAGTACAAAAGAATACCACCCATGGTATTCTCTTTAGGAAGTAAATGTGTTTCTTTAGCTACAATAAAATTATTTTTTAATTAACACACAAGATTCTGGCGGATTTAAGAAGTTTACATCCTTTGTGTTTTTCACTTATTTTATTTACATGGGAAATAAGATTTAAAATTTGAGTTGCAAACAAGAATACCCGTTTAGCCTCTAACTTTCATTTTTCTCAGATGAACACTCGCAAAGAATGTTCAGTGCTGCTTCCTCAAATCCCTTGGGTACTTCCTGCAAAACTTCAACAAGTCAGAGAGCACAGAGAGTTGGAAAACAATAGGTAAAGCACATTTTTAATACTCAAATAATCTTTGATAAAGATTTAAGTGGGAGAAAATCTCCAAATCTCAAAGCCCACTATTAAATCAATTTTTAAAAAGTATTACTAGAGCGATGATATTGTGATTTTTGTTTTACTGAAATACTTTTCACACTCAAAATTACTCTGGGCTTCACACAGAAATAGTGAATTGTAATTTTTATTCCTCTTTTTTTAAATAAGAAAGAGTATGCTAATTAAAAGTGAATAAGCTTTTCAAAATTTATTAACCAAAATTAAAATTAGCTTTAATTTGAATATTTGGTTTTGAAACTACATATGAAAATATATGGGTGAAAGTGTACCTAAAAATAAATATATTAGTGTATCCAAGATTCTCTTAATCACCATAAATTATGTTTAAGCAAGTTTGGAATGCTTCATAACCCCTTTTAAGGTATTTGTTGATGAACCAACAATGTTTGGCATAATTAACGCTAAGATCTTCAAAACTCAATGACTGAAAATAATTGCTTCTCTCTTTTCTTTCCTGAGTACTCTGAAGCTGAACCTAAAGATTTAGAGCTGACTGGACAAATACAAAGGATGTCAAAAACAGTGACCACTGACATGCCATTCAAGGCACATGGAAGAGAGCTCAGGCTTGAATGCCTCTAAACCGCTCATTGGTAAGATCAGCTATCAGTGAGACACAGTGTAAGTCAGCATTATTCACTGAGCCTGCTATGACCTTAAAATCATTGCTCCTGGGGCATGTTCACCCACCAATTAGTTTATATGCTCACTGGAAATCCACTGCTCAGTAAAAGCATTGGTCCCTCATTCCACAGTGTTGATGAAGTGTGTGTGATGGCTTTCTCTTCACAACTTCACCCCTAAAGCTGACCCATCTCAAGCTGAAGCATTCAAGTCACTTAAGCACCCCTGGGTTATCATGGATTTTGCTACTTAACTTAAAGATTACTATAGTTTAACTTATTTTATTAACACAAATGTTATAGTAATCATAAAAGGACATATGTAAAACAATGTAAAAATTATAACCGAATTTTCCAGTCCTCCAAAGGAGAAAAATTTCTAGTACTAACCCCCTCCAAAGATTTACTAAGGAACATAAAATGTCAGAATCCCTTTTACTCATAAAAGTGTTATTCCATGTCAGATACTTGTTAATAGTGTTGAAAGAAGAAATGTCCTTGCTGTTTTCAAGCATGTATTAATTAGCATACATCTGCCAATGCTATTGTTTCTAAAACACTGAAGAAAGAAATTGTTTTCTCCTTTTGGGCAGTGTAAAGTCTAATGAATAAAAAGCAGCATATTTGAAAAATAATTTTAAGATAATATGACAATAAAAGGTTGACCTAGAAATGAGAAAAAACAAAAAGTTCACCAAGATTTATTGAGATATAAACTATTGAAATATAAAAACTGAGAGTACAGTAGAAATTGGATAATTGGGAAGAAAACTGGTGGTGGGTTATACAAGTAAAAATATCCTGAAGATAACTAAAGAATTAAATTATCAGGGCTGAGGGTATATCAGCTCAGAGATGGTTAATTGAAATAACATGCATGGGTTTATTTTCAAATAACTTGAGGACAGAGTTTGGGAACAAAACTGCCCCAATTTTTCCCCTTCAGGTTCTCACAAGGGGAGAAAATCTTCCCCCTACATGAAGGGGTCAACATTTAACTCATTTCTAACCTGCTTCTTGGAAAATGATCTGACTGAAGTTTTGTCTTTAACAGGTTTATGAAGACATAATTTACATGCCATAAAGTTCACTCAGTTAAAGGGTACAACTCAATAATTTTCTGTGTATTTACACAGGTGTGCAAACATTGTTCTCTATAAATTTTTCAACATTTTCATCACCCCAAAAGAAACCCCATTCTGTCCATACTCCCTAGTTTCCTGCATGAGGTAACTACTAATCTATTGTCTCTACAGATTTGCCTGTTCTAGACAGTTCATATAAATGGTATCTTAAAATAGTTTTTGTGCCTAGATTCCTATACTTAGCACAATGTTTCTGAGGTTCATCCAGGTTGTATCATTAATTCATTCATTTTTATTGCTGAAAAATATTCCATTGAATAAATATACCACATTTTGTTTATCCATTCACTGATTTACGGCAACATAAAATAATGTCTCAGAATAATATTTTGTAACAGATGCATATAAATAATCATTAGTGAAAAATCTGTTTACAGAGGTGAATTACATGTCACATTAGTAACATGTGTGTTCTTAGTTGGGTGGACTTTATTTACAGAATTAGTAAGATTAACTTACAAGATGGAATACATAATTACTAAACTCTAATAATACCAAGACTTAATAGCTCTGAAGTCTTAGTAAAAATATTAAGAAAGCAATACGTAAATAGTTAAATATATGTATGTCCCATGACCCAGCAATCTTATACCTGGGTGTACAGCCCAAAGAAATTCTCACACAGCACCATTTATTGTAACACAGAATTAAAGACAATCTAGGGAAGTAGATAGGTAAAGTGTAGTGGATACTGAGCATGCAATACTATATACAGCTGACCCTTAAACAACACAGGTTTGAACTGTGCAGATATACTTACATGTGGATTTTTTTCAACTAAAGGTGGATGGAAAATACAATATTCCCCAGATGCAAACCCGTGCATAAGAAGCAGTGGGTGGTGGGGTGCTTTTCATATATACAGTTTCTATAGGGTCAACTTTTGGATGTGGACTGTGTGTGGATTTTGGTATGCTGGAGGAGTCCTGGAACCACTTCCCCACATGTACCAAGGGACAACTATATTCACCAGATGCAACAAACTGGATGAATATGCAGCAATGTGAATAAATCTTACAATAAATATTAAGTGAAAAAAATCAAGAAACAGAATACAATCTCTAGCATAATACCACTTATAAATTTAAAAAAAAACCCAAACAATAGAATGCATTTTATAAAAACATATTAAAACAAATAGACAGATGAATTAAAAAATAAAGTGGCCAGACAGGGACCAATGATGATAGTGTGCCATAAACAGAAAAATACAAGTTGCTCAACACTCTGTATGTATGGTCACAGATTTTACGGGGTGAATATTATTTTTCAAAAATATCTGCTGCCCCTACCTAGAGAAGCATTATACTTTTATGCCCTACTGACAACACGCTTCACCATGTAAATTGCTCTGGCCAATAAGATATGAAAACAATATTGTTTGAGAACTAGTTCGTGGGTCACCATGCCCTTTTTCTATCCACTACAAGCATTCAAGAAGTTGCTTATTGAACCCAGGTTGCGGATTGCAGACAACATGAAACATAGCCACAATAAACCCAAGATAAACATGCAACAATTAAGAAATGTTAGTGTTGTAAGCCACTGGGGTTTCGGGGTCAGCTGTTTATTATTACAGCATAACCTATCCCATTATGACTGATACATTCACATACATCTACGTGCCAACTAAATCTCTTTATCCAAAATTACTGTATCCACTAATGTTATGAATATTTGGAGGAGGAGGTATGATACAAAACACAACTCTTACTTTTAGGGATATTATAAAAGAATTACATGAAACGAAGGGAATAAAAGGAATCAACTACTCTAGTGAAAAGCATACTTGACAATGAGTTATAAAATGTGTTTTAATCCTACTCTCTCTATTTCCTAGCCAAATGCCCTATGCCAAATCTCTTAACCACTAGGAATCTCAGTTTCCTTATGTGAACATTAACAAAGCAATATATAGATGCACCATATCTCCACTAAATAAAACTCTAACTGTAAACAAAGATAAACTAAACTTATTATTTACTCCTATCTTACATGGTACAATGTACCAAAATTTGATTCACATAGCTTGACAGGAATATGAGTTACATTAAATAAAGAACACCTGGGTAATCAAGTATAGACTGCTTTCATAAATGCTAACGTTGAAAAGGAATAAGAAAAAGCCCAGATATAAATCATAATATGTGTACATCTAACAACAACAAAGGTAATGACACAGGTATGGCCAGATCTTGTGGGTATAACGAGGAATGACAGAAGATAAACTTTAGATAGAAAGACTATGATGATAAAAGGCCTCAATGCTGATCTGAGATGCCTGCCTTGACACCACAAACCCTGTGACAGCACAAGGTATACAGAGTGGTGGAAGACAGAGACAGAGGTCACTGGGTCAGAACTTAGGTTGCTGAAGGGAATAAGAATATAAGGGAAGAGGCCGGGCATGGTGGCTCATACCTGTAATCCCAGCACTTTGAGAGCCAGAGGCAGGCAATCACTTGAGGCCAGGAGTTTGAGACCAGCCTGGCCAACATGGCAAAACCCCGTCTCTACAAAAAATACAAAAATTAGCTGGGCATGGTGGCACATACCTATAATTCCAGCTACTTGGGTGGCCAAGGCATGAGAACTGCTTGAACACAGGAGTCCGAGGTTGAGTGAGCTGAGATCGCACCACTAACACTCCAGCCTGGGCAACAGGGTAAGACTCTGTCTCAAAAAAAAAAAAAAAGAAAAGATAGCTGGGCGTGCTGCTGTGCACCTGTAGTCCCAGCTACTCGGGAGGCTGAGGCAGGGGAATCACCTGAACCCAGGAGGCAGACATTGCAGTGAGCCGAGATCGTGCCACTGCATTCCAGCCTGGCGGCAGAGTGAGATTCCATCTCAAAAAAAAAAAAAAAAAAAAAAAGAATATAAGAGAAAGACCAAATCTGGAAGGCTCTGAGAGTGAATAATCAACACAACTGAACCCTGACACATAACTGGCATTAAATAGATATCTGTTGCCAGGCATGGTGACTCACACCTGTAATCCCAGCAATTTGGGAGGCCTACGTGGACAGATCACCTGAGGTCAAGAATTCGAGACCAGCCTGGCCAACATGGCGAAACTCCATCTCTACTAAAAATATAAAAAATTAGCTGGGCATGGTGGCACATGCCTGTAGTCCAGCTACCGGGGTGTCTGAGGCAGGACAATCATTTGAACCTGTGACGGCAAAGGTTGCTGTGAGTCGAGATCGCACCACTGCACTCCAGCCTGGGTGACAGAGCAAGACTCTGTCTCAAAAAATAAAAAAATATAAATAAATAAATAAATATCTGTTGACTTAAATTCAGATCCTGCAACCTTTCAACTAAGACATTTTATTTTCCCCAAATAGTCACGAATCAAACATGAACACCAACTTACTGATGAATCATGTTGCCAAGACCCTCTTTCTTCAGGTAAACATCACCTCCTATGAGATTAAGAAGCCCAAAAAGGCTGTTTCATGCTTCTTCTACAATACTATCAAGCAAATAACAGATGTGCTCAGGAAGAAGTTATTTAATGTCAGTTAGAGCTTCATCTGCCTTTTCATGCCCCTTTAACAATGACCCACACCAGCCCCAGTCCTCGCCCATCATTAGTCACATGCCAAGCTTAGTATCCTCTTGATACTCTTACATGTTTGAATATTTATGTGTAAGGATGAAATACTGCTTAGAAGAGGAGAAATCTGTGCATTTTCAGCACTTACTCATATTTCAGCAGCATGAACTCTTATCTAAAAGGTACACATAATTGTGGGCATTCTGTTATCTTCAATTCTTTCTTTAGTCTCTTTATCATGTAGGTGTCTCTTGCTTTGGGGTTAGTCATTTTTCAATCAGTCTCCTCTTCACACAATGACGTCTTCCTCCTGCCTCGAGACATCATTGATTTCTCCCATTCCTGACATATGCAGCCTTTGTTTGGATGGTTTTACATTTGATGATAATCAATTTAGCACTTAATTTTGTACTATCCTGTACTTTTGTTTGTCATGACAAATCAGAGAGAAAAAGGAAACAGGAATATGGTGTCAAAGTCAAAATATATAGAGATGGATCTCTAAATTTAAAGTTTTATTTGGGAAGAAAACACTGCAATTTGGGGCACACACACAGACTAGGTATGTCCAAAGAACAAAGAGAAAGTTGAAGGTTGTATGAAAAAGAGAGATGTTATACACTGCTCTTCAAGTAAGTTCAATGTCACTAGTAAAGTTCTGAGGAGCTGGCAAGTTCTGACTGATGAGTGACAGTGGTCACTAAAGTCAGTCTCTGAGTTGTTTCAGAACCCATTAGATAAAATTGGTTTCAGGTTACAGCAAACATTTTTAGCAGTCAGGCTTACAGAGAATTACATTCTTAGGGTAATGTTATGTGTTCTGAGTGCTTCTTCCCCCTAGCTTCTCAACTCTCTTTTAGTTGAGTATGACAAGAATGACCCAATTTGGGAGAAAAAAAAAAAAAATGAAGAATGACCCATATTGTATCATCAACTTTCACAATGGAAATGGTTTGGATATTTTGGAGAAGGGAAATACACACACACACACACACACACACACACACACACACACGCTCACGTTGTAGGACTTTCTCCTTAGTTCAGCTAAAAATGGGGTCCTTGTCACAGGACCATGAAAGACTAGCCTAGCAGACACTATGAAGGGTGAGAAAAATGGAATTTATTCAGAAAATAGGAAAAAATGGGAAACAGGGACTCTGAGCAAAGTGAGAATCCTTTTAGCTGGTTTCCTGCCTCACAGATTGAATCCCAGCTTAATATCCCGTATCAGGAGAGGCCAGGCTCCTCCCCCATGCAAATGGAGGAAATTCTCAAGGTTCTACCCCAGTGAGCATTCCTTCAAGTGGCAGCCTGGTCAGAGGTTCTCTGGGGATCCTTTTATACTTGGCTGCCTCATTCCCCCTCTCCAAAGAAGTACATCTAACTGACTTTAGAACAAGGATAAGAATAAGGACGAAGACAGATCTTAACTGCTTCCTGCTCAAGGGGTCTTGTTTTAGAGAAAACAGCAGTTAGAGGCCTATCTAACCCAGCAGAAGGGGTCATTGTCAGAGGCTTCAACTGCATGCCTGTTTGGAGTCTGATGGTCTGAAGGTGAGAAGAGACAAACCGGGTTATTAGAAAACATGTATCAGAATAAACCAAGAGGAGGGGCTAAGGACATCTCAAAAATCCTGAGGCCTTTTACCAGTTTGCTTGGGAAAAGGAAAGCCAAAAGTCCAACTGGTAAAAACAACTACCATTTTGACGGCATGTTGGGCTTCTGGGTTCCCTTTCCCCTGAGCCCAATCCTAAACCAACCAGTCTAAGGTTTGGGAAATTAACTTTTCCCACTTTGAAGGGTGCATCTTAGGGGAGCGCCCCATAGTACAGAAACACATTTACCTGTCTGAAGAGAGAACTGAAGAGGACAAAAGAAAAAAGAGGGCATTTTTCAAGTGAGTCCCAGGGGTTCAAGATGCATTTGAAAGGGATGCAAACTGAAGATGAATAGCTACTCATCTAGAAAGAGGGGAGCAGGCGTCCCTGGTTCCCTTCTCTTCCTAGCAAATATTTGGGGTACTTGAGAGAAAGAAGGAAGTGTGTGCTCTTTCCCTCTTCCATCCTTGCATCCGGAGTCCTGGTGACCACAATAGGTGCCACCCATGGGTGCCAAAGTGGTTTGTACTCATGAAGCAGGGAGGGCCTAGAGAATAGGAATTACTTGCTCTCACCTATGTCTCTATCCCCCGCTACTGTCAGTAGCCTTGGAGTTCCCCAGACCTCATTTATGCCATGGATATTAGCATGACCTTTATCCGTGAAATGGGAGGTTTGGCTTAATCGGCAGAAACTAGCCATGCTCACCTGCACTGTGCCTTTTAACCACTATTATCATCTGTCTCTGAATCCTTTAGATCCAGTTTTCTTTCCTAGGGCTTTGACTCGCAGCTTGTAATTGAGTTTGGAACAAAAATGTGTCTTGGGGGGTTGCATGGACTCCTTATCGTAAGTCGAATGCTAAGGTGAAGCCGTGGAATTGAGTCCTCCTTGGATGTCTTGTGATATGCCCAGATAACTGATGGCTATAGTTATGCTTGCTAAGATCTGGGTACATGGTGCTTGGCGTTGGTTAGCTCCCATGGTATTACTTTCCCAAAAAGGAAACCTCTGGGTGATGAGCACCCTATTTATTCCCATCACCTGGCAGGATTTTTGCAGGATAATTGCTCTGAAAGAACTAGAATATTAATCCAGATTCTTACACGCATAACTTGAACAGTAGCTTAACATCCATGATAACATTTTGTAACAGATTATTAATTAGTGGCTCATACACATTTAGAAAATAATGCAGGTTCAAAAGTAGACAAAAAAGCATGTATGTAAAACAAGTATGGGAAGTGTCAGAAGGCTCTTTCTTGCCCCTAACCTAACCATGGCCTTGACTTTTCAACATTTTTATCAGTTACTTAAAAACATAAAAAGGTATGCCAATCAAAAGCTCATGTGACACATCTGGGAATGATACATATAATAACAGAATCAAAATTTTAAATGATCTTGACAGCTTACAATACTGTCATTCACATATCCAACAATTCTAAGAAATTATTTCATGGATTTCATTTCTGTCTCCTCAAAAAATACTAAACTCCTCAAGACAGGACTGAATTTAATGCTCTTTCAAAGCCTCCTATGGAATCCAACATGGTGCTGGGATCATAGTAGGTATTTTATCAATATTTAAAAAATTGAGTTGTATATATCAAGTACAAGCACAGAAAAATTTGGAATTAAGTCAGTCATCTATGCTACATATCTTCTTACTTATCCTTCAGGCCTTAACACTTACCTCCTTCAAAGACCTCTTCAAAATGGAATTTTTCTAGCATACCCTTCTTGTGACCTGTCTTAGACCATTAAAAGACCACTATAAATAAAATTTTACAAGATATTTAAAAGCCTTTGCACTTTTTATTTATTTGTGTTCCATTATTATGCCCAGTTCTGTGCCATTAGACTTTAAGCCCACTAGGCAGTTTCAATAGTGTTTTAAAGCTTTTGCCATACATATGAGGTGAGAATAGATGCACACCCCCTTTGCAGAGCTGCACAACATAACATTTTCTCGTTACAATTCAGTATCATTGCAGCAAGATAAGCACACCCCATAGTCTAATTTAACAGACATGAAGAAGTCAAGCTCTATTGTTCAATGTCACAGCCAGCCAGCCCTGCATGATCAACCTTTATTCTTTTCTGGCTTCATTATGAGGATGATGCCTTTCATCTGTGGTGACTAAACCTGTTAAACTACAAAGCAAGAAATTTATAGAACCTTTCGAAGAGTAATACTGAACAGCTTAAATGTAAAACCTACAATTAAATTCCAAAACTAAGCACTTCACCCCCAAGAAAATGCTAAGTAGTTCTTCAGCAATATTCCTGATTTACATACCCCAAAGATGACAGGACTTATATACATACATGCTGCAGTGATATTAATAGTAATTTTTTCAAGTAATATTCAATATAAAAAACATGGTAATATTAACCCATGCATTACAAAACTAATAAATTTCCCCTTAGCATACCAGGGACAGGAGCTGTGCTTTTTCATTTTCAAAAAGCCTCCCTTTGTCAGATGAAAAGCCCCGAAAGTAAAATATTTCAGTATAGTTCAGTGTTAACAATGGATATGCCATTAGATTACCATACAAGTGAATAAAGCACAAAATGATACGAACATTTTTTCACACTTTAGATCTTGATGTGAAATTAGTCTAATTATTTATTCATAGACTTTTCCTCTAAGGAGTTCAAAGAACTATATTTTAAATCTTCAAATGTGTATTTCCTAAGCTCTAAAATCTACCCAGGTAGGACAGAAGAACGTGCTGCAGGGAAGAAGATAAAGAAAAGCAGCACAAAAGAAAAGGCTGGTTGGAAGAATTCAAGCATGTTTCAAACATGAGGTGGTATATTTTATTCATTCATTTATTCTTGCAGTCACTCATTTATTGAGCACCTATTATAAAGTCTAGGTCTGTCTAGATGTTAAGGATATGAAAACAATCCCTGCTCCAGCAGCTCATCAGAGAGAGGGATGGCAGACAAATAAAGTGACAATTACAGTAGGTGCCAAGTGCTGTAACAGCAAGATAAAGTACTTTGGGAGCACAAGAAATGGAACCACTGACCCGAAGGAATTTGGAAAGGCTTTAACAAGAAGGTAGCATTTCGATTGTATTTAGAAACATTAGTAGAAGTCTGTCAGATAATTAAGAGGAGACCTTTAAGGCAGAGGTAACATTAAATTAAAATGCAAGGAGTTATCCAAAGGTTTGACCTGTTCAGAGAACGTGAGGAATGCAATATGGCTTAGTAGCAAGAGATGACCTTTAATGCCTAGAAATCACAGGTTTCAAGTCTGTTCTATAGGGGACTACAAGGGTGCCATACTCATAGAAACCTTGGCACTAGACTAACAAGGCAAAACGAACAGATGTAAAATATGTGTATGTATAGATATACAGATATATATCATTTGTATGTATATAGTTTTTGCTTTATATGTGTATATGTATACATACAACTCTATGCTCTTGGGCTTCTGACCTGCCCTCCACTAGGGCCACTGATGCATTTGTAAGGCAACTGAAAGAACTGAGTTGGCCAGGTGCGGTAGCTCACACCTGTAATCCCAGCACTTTGGAAGGCCGATACGAGCAGATCATGAGGTCAGGAGATCGAGACCATCCTGGCTAACACAGTGAAACACCATCTCTACTAAAAATACAAAAAATTAGCTGAGCGTGGTGGCACATGCCTGTAATCCCAGCTACTCAGGAGGCTGAGGCAGGAGAATCACTTGAACGTGGGAGGTGGAGGTTGCGGTGAGCCGAGGTCATGCCACTAAACTCCAGTCTGGGTGACAGAGCGAGACTCTGTCTCAAAACAAAAAAAAAGAAAGAAAGAAAGAACTGAGTCATACATACTTCTCTTTCATTCACCTTATCTAGGCAGTTTTTTTCTCTCCGACTGGAGTCTTGCTTGGGTAAAGATGAATATTTGGGCCAGACTCTGCTGATGCTCTTTATTCCTAAGCTGCTACCAGCACATGTGTTTAGTGGCAAGGGAGCTACCTGCTTCACAAAGGCCAATTTGAAGACCAGCCCAACATCTTTTTTTTAAAGTGCTAAAGGGCAGCCTCTTTTGCTCTCCATCAGCCTTGTATATAGCTGCACACTGCAGGTGCCAAAAGAAAATGAAAAAAGAAAAAACCCAGCTTAAGCCTTAGAAGTCTAGATAAAAGAGGATATTTTCCTTGCCTTCATATTATTTCAAGTATAAAAGCTACAATGTCAAAACACACAGAAGACTGTGGTTCCTTATAGAATAAATAGAAAAAAGGCAAGAATGATTTAAAGCTGTAAGACTCCAAATCACCTTCTACAGTATAGCTAGTTGATATAAGGAGAATACATACCTACAGCGTGATATGGCAGAAGACCAAGCAGTTTCTAAATTTGAAACTGTATCTACACATATCAATGCACCAATCTGAAAGATATTCGAAGGCACTATATTATTCACTCTGTGTTGGGTTAACAAAAAAAAAAGAAGAAATATCAAGAGATAGTTAACCCTACCCTGAGATAGTACAGCCTTTTTATACAGTTAATCATCTACATCTATTGAGTGCACAAGATGAAATGCTTGGTACTATTCCGTGTGCCGTGAGAGAAAGCAAAGATAGAGTCTTAGTTCTTGAGACTCCTCTATTTGCAAGCTTGATGACACAGGCTAAGAATTAATTCTGAGTCATCATTCTGAACCTATAACTCATTTGTTATCCTAGATGTTATCACCCAGCAACACTGATTTAGGCAAATTATTAGTCATAATTTAAAGGTCAAAAACCTTCTAATCCTGAAAACATCTGATGTAAGGAAAGAATAACTATTTTCCAACAAGTCAAATTAAAAGGCATGAACTTCAAGTATCCAGACACCTTAAGCTGAAAAAAAGACTTGCATATAAACATATATTGAGTCACAGGAAAAGTGTTCTGATATTTAACAGACAGCAAATAAGTAAGAAAAAAAAATATTAAGGAACAGGAACCAAAGGAACATGCTAAGGGGAAGAATATGATCTTATAGGTGAATTCCCTCAGGTGATAGCCAGGTAAGCACAAAGTATGAACTTTCATATCATGATATGGAATTCAAATTAGTAAGGGTAGCAAGGCTAATTCAAAACAGGCCATTTTAAGAAAAGAGAAAATGTAAGTTAAGAAGATGAATGGAGAATTCTGACTATACCAAGTAAAGGAGGGATTCTGTGAAAAATAATACCAAGATATTCAAAATGGACAATAAAAAAATAAGGGATAAAAGGTTCTACAATCACAATCAGTACCAACAGCATAGAATTCTAAGAAAATGTGATACTCCTGTAGAAAATGAATGTTTTGGAAGGGAAGTAGCACTGTTTTAGTACATCTTTCTGATAGAAATACTCTACATCATTCCTGTCCAATATGGTAGCCACATGTGGCTACCGAGCCCTTGAAATGTGAACTGAGCTGAAATTTTATTTCAATTAAATTTTATCATAAATAAATAAATTTAGAATTTTAAAAGCTATGGAGTTACTGGCTACCATATTGGACAGTGCAGCTTAAAACTTAAAGTGTGTGTTTTTTATAGGTGGAACAGTGGGAAGAGCACATGCTACGAAGTCAGATCTGGTTTTGAAATGCCGGCATTGACATTTACTAGTATTTACTAGCATGGTGCCCTCGGGACAATCTGAATGTTGGGTTCGTCATTCAAAAAATAAAATAATATTGTTTTTTCTATTAATGCTATCAAGACCCACTCTTTGTGTGACTTCTCTGAGATCCTGAGGTTAAAGAGCACAAGTTGGCTTTCAGAACCTCAGGAAACCTCAAGGAAATCATGGGCTGCACTAGAATCATGAGACTAGAGGATGCAGCATCCCAAATCCAGCTCAAATGAGTACATTTTAATAAGACCTGTATAAGTAAAAACAAACAACAACAACAACAACAACAAAAAACCCTTTCCAATTCAACACTCTTTACCTTTAAGCACTCTCCTTTCTCATTCTGACCTGTGCTATAAGAAGCCATATCTCATGAGATGGAGGCTGTCAGAAAAGATGAGAAGCTTGAGCCTGCCAAGGAAACCTTCGTCTCCAATTAGAAAATGTTTAACTTCAGGGGGGTTAGTTCAGTAACTCTGTTGTTGGCTCCTGACATTTCCTGATTATAGCACTCATAAGCCCTGGAAAAGTTTTCAGATGGATTTAAGTTCTCCCAGCACATTGGCATTTCTTGAATCCAGTGTCAGCAGAAAGAATGTGAGGGGGAAGCAACTAGAACCAACTCTATCAAAAAGGTTTTCTATACAAAGGAATCAAAAGAAGAGGTAGGTGGCAGGGAAGTGGAACAACAATTAGATTGGATAGGGGTCAAGAGAGAATTATTTTTAACAAGAGAAGTGCTACATATTTGTTTGTTGATGGAAATGACTCTACAGAGAAGGAGGAATTAAGGATGTAGGAGAGAGAGAGGATGAATTATAGGATAAAGTCATTGGGATGGTAAGAGAAGGATCTAGGTATACAAGAAAGAATGTAGTACAATAAACTGTGTCCCAATGAGAGTTTTTAATGTTTTAATAACAAGTGATAGTGGTTTCAATTTGGGCTCCAAAAGACACTGGGGAAAAAAAAAAGATGGTGGCTTCAAGAAAATGAAACCAACTGGCCAGGAAAGTGTGGTTACTTTTCAATATAGTTGTTTCTTCTGTACCTGTCCCTTTGCTCAAGTTATCAGTTTAATGAAAACAGGTACGACAATTATAAAACAATGTGGTGAGTAAAATGAGAGAAGGATGCACAGGACACTATGCAGTTACCAAAAAAAGGACACCAACCAAGCTCAGGCAGGGGCATTAAGGGGAAGCCATGTCCATTTTCCTAGAAGGAGGAGTCCATAAGAGGAGATAGTCCTATGCAAGGGTCAGATGAAACAAACAAAAAACCACACCTGCTAATCCAGAGGCTGAGGCAGGAGAATCACTTGAACCCGGGAGGTGGAGGCTGCAGTGAGCCGAGATCATGCCACTGCACTCCAGCGTGCACAACAGAGTGAGACTCTGATTAAAAAAAAAAAAAAAGAAGAAACAAAAAACACCTGAGTAGTTCAGTGTCCAAAAGTATAAAGTATAAAGTATAAAGGTGGAAATGGTGAGAAATCAAACTGAAGACAGGTAGGGAGCCCATCTTTAAGGAATTCTATACTGCATTAAGAGCCTAACTTTATATCACAAACCAGTGTTTCCTAAACTTAAGTAACATATGTAAACGAAAAGGAAAAAAATTATAGTTGTTGAGGACTACTCTGTTAACTCTTATTTTTGTAACTGTAATTATTATGTACAAACACAAGTATAACCTCCTCAAGTTTATAGCTTTTATAAAACCATGAAATCAAAACAAGTTTATGAATTAAAGACAAATGAAATTTCAAAACCAATTAAATTCAAACTGAAGTCATCAATTTAATGTAATCAATAATGCTGTTTTACTAAAAAGAATTCACTGATATTGAATTTAATAGTAGGAAGCTGCAAGTCTAGTGTTATATTTGAGAGAGAGTTTAGAGGAATAGTTAAGAGCCCAAATGAATGCTGAAGCCAGCCTGACTGAGTTCAAATCCCAGCTCCCCATTTACTAGCTGAGTAACCTTGATCTAGTTAAGAAATTACTTAACCTCTTGGTGCCTTAGTTTCCTCATGGGGCTAAAAGTAGCTTCCTCAAAGAGTTACTGCCACGATGATGTGAATTAATACACGGAAAGAGTTTAGAACAATGGAACAAGAAGCCGTCTATATTTTTTACTTTATTAAAAACCCACAGAGGTGGCAGAAAAAAAAACAACACATTACTTGGTGGATCTCTGGCGGAGCTAACACAGAAAAGAAGACTCAGAGAAGGTAGTAGTTCTCTGAATCTGAATCCTACTTGGTCATAACTTTTTCTTTTTTTTTTTAGCAGGGTCTTGCTCTGTTGCCTGAGCCAGAGTATAGTGGCTCAATCATAGCTCACCGCAGCTTCTGCAGCTTCAAACTCCTGAGTTCAAGCAATCCTCCCACCTCAGCCTCCCGAGTAGCTGGGACTACAAGTGTGCACCACCATGCCTGAATTATTGTTGGAGTTTTTGTAGAGACAGGGGTTTCACCATGTTGCCCAGGCTGGACTTGAACTCCTGGGCTCAAGTGATCCACCTCCCTCAGTCTCCCAAAGTGCTGGGATTACAGGCATGAGCCACCGTGATCAGCCAATACCAACTTTTTCAAAAGAACACTACTAATCCCTCAAAGAAAAACAAAGAAATTAGAAAATCATGGACTTAAAGGAATTGAATAAAAAACATTTTCAGCCATTGGTTTGACAGCCCCAGGTTCCTTGCCATCCCTATTCCCCATCAGAACAACTATCCCCCAGTAACCCTGCTCTCGGCCTCTTTAAGCAGAGGGATTGAAGCAGAAGTCTGATTCACTTTAGCCTGTCAAAAATAGACTGTTAATGAATTAAGGAGTTGGAGAAAGAAACATTCACATGTATATAAACACTGATCTAGCAACAAAAATCTCAGATAACTGATACCTATTGTTATAAAATGCTTTTTTCTTAAGAAGGATAAAGAACCATTTTCTCAGCTACTCCTTTGTATTATTCAATAAAATGTATACTGTGGTGGGGAAAAAGAACTAATAGTCTGCAATATCAAAAATCTGTGGATAGAATAGTAAGCCCTCAAATATCAAGGAGGTAAGATTTTTAAAAATAAAATTAAACACTCAGGTATGAAACTAAAATGGTATGTTATAAATTCTGTAACTGTCAAAATCCACTTGTAATAATACCTTTCACTTTATCTGTTATGAAATGAAGTGTTTCAAAAAGTTGAATCTTTCGGGTACCTAAAATATTATTATAAACACCAAAACCTTATTTTTATTTTTTTTGATGAAAATCTAAGATGTAATACTTGCAAGCCTTCTTAAATAGGGCATAGAGAACCATAATTTATCCATTTTCTTAGGGTTTAAAAGTCACTATTATGGATATAAATTCTCTTATTGTTGACTATAATCACATAGTCCTGAGAGAACAGATATATACAGGGCTTACTGACACTGTCATAAATCTGAGGTTGGTGAACTAAGGACTTTTGGTCAAACTTGGCCCTCAGAATGTTTTTGTATAGCCCTGGAGTTAAGAATGGTTTTATACTTTTTAAAGTTTGTAAAAAAAAAAAAAAAAAAAAAAAATTGAAAGTAAGATTATTTGATAAAGACCCTGTGTGGCCCTCAAAACCCAAAATATTTACTATGTGACCTTTTACATTAAAAGTTTCTCAATCCCTGTCTGAAATCATCCCAGCCTAGCAGGCCTTGGAAGTTAGTGTCCCCTATCTTTATCTGCCCTATCTGAGGAGGCAGAGGCTCTGGAGTGAGAATTGAGTTTGGCCGGGCATGGTGGCTCACACCTATAATCCCAGCACTTTGGGAGGCTGAAGCGGGTGGATTATTTGAAGTCAGGAGTTCGAGATCTGCCTGGCCAACATGGTGAAAACCCCTCTCTACTAAAAACACAAAAAAATTAGCCAAGCGTGGCGGCGCACACATGTAGTTCCAGCTACTCAGGAGGCTAAGGCATGAGAATCACTTGAACCCAGGAGGCAGAGGTTGCAGTGAGCCAAAAAAAAAAAAAAAAAAATTGAGTTTGATTCCTAGATTAAGCACATACTAACTGTAATGCCCTTGGGTACCTACTTAACCTCACAGAGCCTTTGCTCTATCATTTGCAAAACAGGTATAAACATAACCAACTTCACAGGATTTCTAGGTGAATGAATGAGGTACTACAGGAGACATTCAATAAATGAAAACCATTATTATGTCATGCTCCATTAGACAAAGACTACCTCCAAAGGGAAGATACACAACTTTGTCAACTATTAACCATAAAGGCAGAATTCAAATAATTTCAAGTTTTCTTTAAAAGTTCCTTCTGCTACGTGAATGAAAACATCATGAACTTTCCTTAACCTTAAAATTAAACATTCTCACTTCTTAAGTAGTAAATTTGACTAAAAGCTAAAGACATACCAAATAATAGCCATGACAGTCAAGCAAGTTCTGAATTCAGAAACATAGTGATTAAGTCACTACTGGAAAGCCAGAATCTATTTTTGATTCACTTGGATCACCTTTATTTCATTGTACATTTTATAACATCAAAGCAAAACATGGCATAATTTCAGGCACTGAATCATCATCAAACTGAGTTGTAATTAAGGATAAGAACATCATTAAGTTTTAGGTAATGCTTGCAATTGTAAGTAAGCAGTGCCTTTCTATTCTTCTGGAAAATGACATTTAGGAGGTTTCAACAATTCTCCTAAATCTAGACTGTAAGTGCCATGCTTGAATTTTTTTTTTTGGATGCATGCCCAACAATAAATGATCCACAATGATCTGAGGACAGCACTCTCACCCAAGAACTTAATCAGATTAATGATGTATTTGTTTTATAAAAATGAAGTACATTAAGGCTGAGAATACCTAATTTACATACTAAATGGTTGCTAGGGACCAAAAATACTAGTGGTTTTTATAAAATTGAGGTTACAAAATTGTCTATTGTCTTGAAATCTGTTAGTAAATAGCAGTGAAATGCAAAATAATAAACAAATGTTAATTAGTAGTATTTATGTATGTAAATTCATTAGATGGTGTACAGTTGTTCAAAAGAACCTAACGATGCTCATATTTGAAAACATACGTGCCCCAGAGACAATGATGCCATTATGTGAAGTTGGAAATAACAGCAAACTTACTTATAATGTTTTCTAATTGACTTGACCTCAAATTGTGATTAACATGCTACTCTAATATTTTCATTTGTGATCCTAGTTTAATATATGCAAACATAAACAGTAAATTAGCAGTCTAGGTTTCTGCCATTTTTTTGTTGGAAACCTATTAGCAACCTTCATCTAAAAATTCGAGGAGAGCTTTCACAAAATAGTTTAATTTCACCAATTCTTAAATGAGCAGAATTTACAGCATCTCTAGATGTTTCTTCTGGATTTTCTCACACACACACACACACACAAACACAACTACTTCATTCAACATACTTGTATTAACTGATCTTGGGGGAGGTGATAATGAATAAGGCAAAGTCACTACCTTGTTTGCTAAGGACATCGGCCAGTAACCAGTAATTACCATACAATAGGACAATATTACAATTGGGGTATAAATGGAGAGTTTAGATCAGATTGCCGATGAAAGCTTTATTTTAGAATGAAATCAAACCTCAGTCCAAATGTTCTAAGTGAGTTAATATTGAAAGACAAAAATTTTTTACTTTTAGAAGCAAGAAATTCCTACAGAAGAGTTAACCTAATGCTAAACCATCTGTTATTTGCAATACACTTAATAAAGTCAACAGACGGGTGCACTCCCTGTGCTTCCTATAAACAGATGGTTTTCTAAAAGTTAAAAATATTCTATCAATGGGAACCTCAACCAACATCAAAAAAAAAAAAACAAGCCCTCACAACCATGCAGCAGCCCACAGTTGAATACTTGGTTTCTTTTCATTCAGCATACACATAATGAAGATGGCACTGTAAACCCCTAGAATACCATCCTTCTGTTACCATGAGAGCAGCATCTTTTCTTTGTGAAACGTGTAGAGACAAAGGAGGACTATTCAGTTGTTAAACATCTTTTGTACCTTGAATGTTGATGATATATTTAGTTGGCAGGCAGAAGCAGCACAGTTACAAATAGCTCACCTACTCCATTTGTTTACAAAACACACATTTGTTTACAAACCACAGCACACAGACACACCACCAGACAGATGAATACATTCGGTATGCAAAAGGGCATGGCGGGATCCCACTATAGCAAGATCTTTGATTCTAAAAGATTTCTCTTAAATTTATGAAAAACAATACTTTGGAATAAAATATTGATAACTGAATTTTTAACAATTTCTACTCAAAAGCACTTACTTGCATAAGCTATATGCAAGCATGTTTTCAAAAGTTAATCAAATATTAGTGGTTCATACTATACCAAGTCATTCATATGACATTATCATGCTCAGTGTAATTATTTTTTAATGAACAGTTTAGGGTCAGCAAATAGAACTTATTTTGCATGAAACAAAGGCAAAAATAAAACAAGATTTTTTAAAATTTAGGCTAAGCACAAAGTGTTACAAATTCTCATAATGTCAGACACTTCCATTTTTCTTATAAGAAACATCCTGGCTACAAAACATCTTTTTGTATACAAACTTACGAAAACCCTAAGATCATGAAACACATATCATTGACAACTTTGATTTGAAAAAAAAAATACACTTAAAGCTTACAAACTCAGTAAAACAGTAAAAGCTCCACGATAGTTATTACTTACTATGTTAATTAATCTTTCTTCGCCTCTATTGCATCAGGCATGAATGTCCAGATCTTGGCTTACCTGAATCAATTATTTGCTTGGAATCAAATAATAATAGACATTCATATATAAAATATACCCTGGAAAAGGGTATGTGTATATATACGTCTTTCGAGTCCCAACTTAGTTGGGAGTATTTAAATACTCCCAACTATTTTAACTTGAACTAAAATTTGTAAAAAAGATATAAAATAATAGACCAGCTCTAATGTAACATAACTACATAAGAAAATGAGTTGGGTGTTCAGATTCCTCTCTGCCAACAGGACCACATTTGAGACGGAATACAAGGAAATACTTTTCTGAGTTTTAATGACTACTATGTCATGTTTAATATAGCTGATATTTACTGAGCATTTACCATGTGCCAACTATTAAACTCTTTTCATTATTTAACTCATTTAATTCTCACAATAGCCACAAAAATTAACAGTAACATCTTAGTAAAAGAATGAAATATTACTTGGAAAGCACATGATTTGTTGTTTTTGTTTTTTTTTTTAATTTACATGAAAAGGCAGCTTAAACATAGTCTCTATTAGCAACCAGAAGACCAGTTAGTTTAGGAAATCATCTATTACAAAGGAAGAGTTAACATGTTAAAAATTGAAGGCAACTTTGTTATGTTAGTCTAAGTGAAGACTCAGTCCTGCCTCTACCTGAAGTATCAAACAAAGTTTCAGAGAGCCATAAAATAATACGCATCAATTAATCATCATCTGCTGAGTCAAACATTGGAAAATAGTGTCAAGAAGTTACCCTGTAATTACTTCGTGGCTCTTGAAAACCCATTTGACATAATCACTCTTTGACAGCTGCAACAGGGAAAATGTTCTATTTCTTCTCCCACCAGTATTCTCTTCTGAGACCCAGGGGCATTGCTTTTCAGCACTTCCTGATCTGCCAAATGTTTTTGAAGGAAGTGTGTGGGGTGCCTTTGTAATCAGTGCTCACAAGGCTGGTCAGGGGTTGAGAGTTTCCAATCAAAGCTGTGGATTCAGCAGAGTCACAGTCAGGGGATGGGCAATGGGCTTATTATTACCAGTGTGCAGGGAGGAAAATTACTCAAGTATGAGAGTATCTGGTTTTATCTAAAAGACTACTGGAACATTTCTCTCCCTTTTGTCTATGACATTAAAACCATTTACAAAAGAAACCCTCAGTAACCACTACATCATAATATTTTAAACATTCTTATTTGTCTGTATGTAGGACAAAAGTTATTTTAAACTGTGACTAAACTAGCCAAGAAGTTAAATAATCCCAACCTTGCTGTCAAGAAAGACTGTAACTTCTTTCCAAAGTTTTTGGACCCAGGACCACAGTTGGGTTTTCTGCCTATACCTGAGCTGGTAGGGGCTAAACAAAGCTTGCTCTGAAAGTGAAGCACAGCCTTTTTAACAGCTCATTTCCAGGATTTAAATTTGGTACTTCATTTCTTCTCTGAACACTTAACCATTGAGCTAACATCTTAGACTAGCTCTCCATTTCCCAATGGGAGTGTTTTCTAGTTGTCTATTGCCACTTGGTTTCATCAGGGGCACCCACCAGAAGAAAGGCCTAACCCAATGGCACAAGATAAGCCTAACATCCCAGTACCTCAACACTAGAATGTGAGAGGAGCCTAGAAAAAACTGCAAAACAATCCTATTGAGAGAAATTGAAGCTTCATATTGCACTGAGAATATCTATGTTCTTATCATGGATTTTTCATTTTTTCCATCAGAAGAGATACGAGTTAGGTCTGTGACACAGCAAGATTTAGAAAGTCTATTGCATTAATGAAAATGTCACTGATATTACCTCTACAGTAAAAAAGGAAAAAATAAAGACCAGGGAAAGAAGAAAGCAATAAAGGAACTAACCAGGCAACACTATAATAAATGGCAGTTTCTGGAGGTCATTTTATCCCACTAACAGTAACAGAAAGGGAAAAAGTCATGTATACAATTTGGTACTTAAAATTGAATTGGGAAGTGCTAATAATATTTTCTCAATTTTCCTAAGTTTCTGAGTTATTCCTCAGCAGTTAATAAAAGATAATTTATCCCACTTCTCAAATTAAGATGAAAACTTGAAAGGGAAAAAAGTATCAGTTTACCAAAAAAATGTTATTTATAATATCTTCAGGTTGAAAAATATATAAATATACTTAATGCAGAAGGGAAAAAATATGTCTAATTGAAAAGAATAGGTTAATTGTGCTGATCTAATTTAAATCAATATCATTCTCACTTTTATCCTAAATCAATGCCACCTGCATATTTATGAGAATTATGCATGATTACAAAATAAATTTAGAGCATTTCATAACTGAAATTTTAAAGTAACTTTTTAAAAATAATGTGCTATAAAAATGATAATCTCACTTATTAAAGCTTTGTTTACAGTGTTGATAGCTCTTATAGTACTTTTGCAAATCTTCACTAATTTAACATTACAACTTCCTATCTTTTCCTAATCTCACGTAATTTACCCCTACTTAATTCTTTGCTTCTGGATATGCTACATTTGCCACCCAATGAGTTTATTTCACTGGTCATTTACTTTTAACAGTAAAGCCAAACTATTTGAAGGAAATAATCTCCCAGCAAATCCAACATAGGAAAAAAAGACTCTTATTTATCCAGTATTTTGTGCCATGAATTGAAGCTTTATTGCAAAGAGTAAGCAATAAACAAAAACACCTCAGGGGCCTGGGAGGAGCAATGTAACCAATTACATTTAATTAAATCAAAGGATGGGAGCCCCAGGGTTGAATGAGCTGAAGAACAAATTTGCATTAACACCTAGCAGCCAAACAAGTAGCTCTGGGTCTAGCATGCAAGCACAATTGTTGCCATCTATTCTCTGCACTGAAGGGGGGCCATTAGCTAAATTCTTAGGCATTGTTTGTCCACTGATGAGAGGCTGCCTTCTCAACATTTCACTTCATCACACATGAAAATTGCCTACTAAAATAAACAGCTTCCTCTGAAAGCTCAGAAACAAACATTATTACCTGATTCCAGTTTGCAATTTGGTGAAAACTCTTCAGGGCTGCTAAAGGAGACAAAAAGAAAATGAAAGGTGTGATTCCAGGTCCTAACTTCACATTTGATGGAGATGATATGTTTGAGCAGATTCTTGTGTAACATCAGAGACTACAAGGCAGGTTCTTCCTTAGCTTCCACCAAGAGTGCCACTGTTTTAGATGGACTACTTTGACTTAATCCAGCACCATGAGAATCTCAAACATCCATAGCTGAAAGCCCACTGAAAATATCAAGAAGTCGTAATTCCCCCCAAAATTCTCTCATCCTTATAAAGAGATTCTCTGTGAAGAGTCCTTGATGACTAATTACTTTTATTAGAGATTTTTGTCTTAATACATATGTATACACATATATACAATTGCTATCACAAACTATTTAACAAGATCATATAATGAGGACCTACATAATTATGGGTAAATTAGCACCTAACTCTGATGGGTTTTATACTTTTGTCTTATACATTCTTCTTTTAGTCCCATTAAAGTAACACTCTCAAGCAACAACAAAAACCTTGGAAGAGTCATTAGTAGCTCCACTATGGTAAATGATGAATTGAGTATGTTATCACAGAGACCAGGAAAGAAGGAAAGGGGTACAAGTCCAGCTAGGGCTATTTCAGATTGAACAAACCAAAACAATAGTAGGAATGTAATATGTACTATCTAGAAATATTAAGTTTGAATTAACAGTATAATTCTCCACCCATAAGACATAGATATAAAACCTCCTGAGTCACCAAAGCAAACACATTCCACATTGCTTCAAAGCCAGCCTCATAGCTTGTAGGGTAGGGCTGTCAGTTTGAGTCTAAGTGAGATTCTGATATGTCTAGGCTGGTCAGATAAGAACCTATTTCACTGGTGGGGCTCAAGGAGCCCCGTAAGAAGAGTTGGTCTCTTCGACTTGAGCCTTAAGTTTAACATGGCTGGAACAAAGATGATTACAACCTATATTTCAAATACATTTCTTAGACTCAAAGCACTCTAAAAACCCCCAAATGGATGGAGAAATGGCAGGAAATGGCAAAATAACTTCTTGCTCTGTCCAGATGGGTCACTCCAACAGGCAGAGCACACTGACCAGAAACAAATGCCTGCTGCCCATGCTTTGAGATCCTTGAAAGTCTATAACAGTTTTACAAACTCAGGGAGTCATCATAAACTTGTGTTTGAAGTTGTATCCACTGGAATTTGAGTTATTATGGTTAATGTGACTGCGTAACTCTAAGTGGTGGTATGAAGCCTGAGAAAATTGAAGAGATATATATATACACATAAATATACACACACATACATACATACATATAAAATAAACATATACACAAACATACAAAAATTCAAGAAAAATCTTGGACTATGTTAACTAAAAGAACTGCCAACATCTATAAACCCTATTGATATGGGCAGGAGGCAGGGAAATGCTGAGTAGAAAAGGGTGGGGGCCCTGGCGAGCGTTCCACCTTCAAGTCTGGACCTGTGGCCCTAAATGAGAACTTCATATTTCCGCTTTCCCACCCAAATGTTGCCTTTTGCCCCCAATTCCTGCTATCATGTGCCCATAAAAACCACAAGCTCCATTGGCAGAGAAGCAGAAAGGCACAACAAAGAAGGAAAGGAGTGCTGAACATCAAGAGGAGAAGAGGCAGCTGGACACTGGAGACCATGCTCAGAGAGGAATTCAGCTGCAGATGGCCAAACTCTAGAAGATTATCTTTTGACACCATCCCATTTCCAACTCTCCATCCTGCTGAGAGCCACATCCACCACTCAATGAAACCTCTGTATTCACCATCCTTCAAGTCCATGTGATCTGATTTTTCCTGGATGCCAGACAAGAACCTGGGTACCAACAGAACAGGGTGTAAAAAGCTGTCACCCTGACCCTCCACTGAGCTGGTTAACACTTAACCATCCACCGACTGCAAATGCTAAAAGAGCATTGTTTATAGCACACACACTCAGGGGCTCCAGAGGTTGTGGGCAACCCCTAGAGGCTGCCGCAGGCCAGTACATGGTTTGTTCCTGCCAGTGCCCAAAGGCATTCGCCCCAGAGACTGCCCTTGCTCACCTGCATGCTCTCTCTCCCGCAAGGGGTTTGAGCATGGTGGCCAAGTAAATGAGCCATCCCTGCCGCAAGTCCCACGAGGAACTCTCTTGGGAGAGTCAAACAAACTCTTCCATCTCACTATCACATTTTTACCAAGCAGGAAAATATATGGTCTGGTTTTGCCCATAAATTCATTAGAATACAGATCTAGAATATTTTGTACCAGCTGTTTTTGGCCTTTTGGGCTCCATGTTAATTTACATTTGAAGCCTAACAAAAAATACATATATATATATTTTGAGATTCATAGGATACTTGTGCTGGTTTGCGACATGAGAATACTGTAAGGTGCTAAGGTTTGGTATCTCATTGTTTTCAATGTGCATCCCTCTAGATTCGTGAAGTTGTGAGAATTTTTTTGTTTGTTTGGCCACTTGCATGTCTTCTTTTGAGACGTATGTGTTCATGTCCTTTGCCCACTTTATAATGGCATTTTTTTTTCTTGTTCATTTGTTTAAATTTTTTATAGACTCTGGATACTAGTCTTTTGTCAAATGGATAGCTTTCAAATATTTTCTCCCATTCTGTAGGTTGTCTGTTTACTCCATTAAATTGTTTCTTGGCCAGGCGCTGTGGCTCATGCCTGTAATCCCAGCTTTTTGGGAGGCAGAGGCAGGAGGATAGCTTGAGCTCAGGAGTCCAAGACCTGCCTGGGCGATATAGTAGACCCCGTTCTCCACAAAAAGGAAAAAAAAAAAACAAGACATAACAAAAGAAAAGTGCGAAATGTTTATTGTTTCTTTTGCTGTGCAGAAGTTCTTGTCTAATTAGGAGCCAATTGTCAATTTTTTTGTTGCATTTGTTTTTGAGGACTTAGTCAAATTCTTTGTGTAGGCCAGTGTCCAAAAGAGTATTTCCTAGGTTTTCGACTTGGAATTTTTATAGTCCAAGCTCTTATATTTAAATCTTTAATCCATCTTAAGTTAGTTTTTGTATATGGTCAAAGGTAGATGTTATTTCATTCTTCCGCATATGGTTAGCCAGTTTTACCAGCACCATTTATTGAATAGGGTATGCTTTCCTCATTATTGACATTGTGGAAGATCAGTTAGCTGTAGGTGTGTGGATTTCAGGATTCTCTATTCTGTCCCATTGGTCTATGTGTCTATTTTTGTACCAGTACCATGCTGTTTTGGTTACTGTAGCTCTGTAGTTTAAAATTGTGTAATGTGATGCCTCTGGTTTTGTTCTTTTTGCTTAGGATTGCTTTGGCTACTTGGGCTCTTTTTTGGTTCCATAAGAATTTTAGAATAGTTTTTCTAATGCTGTGAAAAGTGACATTGGTAATTTCATAGAAATAGGATTGAATCCATAAATTGCTTTGGGCATGGACATTTTAATGGTATTGATTCTTCCTGTACATAAGCATGGAATGTTTTTCCCTTTGTTTGTGTCATCTATGACTTCTTACAGCAGTGTTTTTAAGTTCTCCTTATAGAGATCTTTCATCCCCTTGGTTAGAAGTATTCCTAGGTTTGTGTATGTGTGTGTATTGTAAATGGGACTGCATTCTTGATTTGGTTCTCAGCTTGAATGTTACTGGTGCATAGATATGCTACTGATATTTACACATTGATTTTGTATCCTGAGACCTTACTGAAGACATTTATCAGGTCTAGGAATCTTTGGGCAGAATTTTCAGGGTTTTCTAGGTATAGAATCACATGGTCAGTGAAGAGAGACAATTTAAATTCCTTTTTTCCCATCTATATGCCTTTTATTTCTTTCTCATGCCTGATTGCTCTGTCTAGGACTTTCAGTACTATATTGAATAGGAGTGGTAAGAGTGACATCCTTGTCTTGTTCCAGTTCTTAAGCAGAATGGTTTGAACTTTTGCCAATTACCAATTATGTTGATTTACCTGCCTTTTCCAATTCTATTTTATACCAACACTTATTTTCAAAAATATTTACACTATGTTTTAGTGTTAGCATAATTTCCAATTATTTATATAAAGTAAATTACTTGGTAAAATGATTCTCATGGTGGTTTTTTTTTTGTTTTTTATTTTTATTTTTTTAAAGTCATGAACAATGCCATTAAATTTTCTGCTTAAAAGATACGATCCTGGCCGGGCACGGTGGCTCATACCTGTAATCCCAGCACTTTGGGAGGCCAAGGCGGGTGGATCACCTGAGGTGAGGAGTTAGAAACCAGCCTGACCAACATGGTGAAATCCCATCTTACCAAAAATATGAAAATTAGCCAAGCATGGTGGCGCATGCCTGTAATACTAGCTACTTGGGAGGCTGAGGCAGGAGAATGGCTTGAACCCAGGAGGTGGCGGTTGCGGTGAGCCAAGATCATATCATTGCACTCCAGCCTGGGCAACAAGAGTGAAACTCTGTCTCGAGCCAAGATCATATCATTGCACTCTAGCCTGGGCAACAAGAGTGAAACTCTGTCTCAAACAATAACAAAACGATACAATCCTATATCATATAGAACCAGAGAGAGAATAAATCAGTCTCCCTGAAATAGTCTCCATCTTACACATATGGCTTTTAACAATTCCTTTGCCCTTTGAAAAATGTAACATCAATTACTCATTGTATGTTACAAAAAGAAAAAAATAATTGAAGGATCAATCTTATAAACCTGGAAATTTTCTTATAAATATATGAATGTAAAAATGAGTCATAACCTTTTCTGTAATCAAAACAGTTCATACCAAATGTCACTTTTTTAATTGCTCTGTTAACTATCAGAGTCTATAACGACCCTGTCTTTATCAGTCATGATATTCTTCTAACAATGTAAGTAAATCTCCACCAAAATGGTTGTTATAATAATGGTTAGTAGACACTAGATAGTCATATCATTAATGGCTTCATAAGTAGATTTGAAATATTGTTGACTTTTGGTAAGATAAGATAATGTTTTATTCATTTAAAAACCTGGCCATTAAATACTGTTAGATAGCTTTATTTTAATTATTCTTTCTTTTTAATTATTATTCTAAATCAGAATCTCTAAAGGAGTCCATGCAGCTCGAAAATATGCAATATTTTGTTCTTTGAGTCACAATATTGAACGTGTTCTAATTGTGACTATTAAAGGAAGATATGAAATCTTACTATTTATCAAAAGGGGTACTTTATTTGTTTAATGTTCTAGATCATGTACATCCCTAAAACCTTATAGTCTTGTCCCCATTCCGTTCTGTGTTCTTTTTCTTTATAATTTTTTTATTTCCGTAAGTTATTGGGGAACTGGTGGTGTTTGGTTACATAAGTTCTTCAGTGGTGATTTGTGAGATTTTGGCATATTCATCACCCGAGTAGTATACACTGCACCCAACTTGTAGTCTTTTATCTTTCACCCCCCTTCCCACCCTTTCCCCTTAAGTCCCCGAAGACCATTGTGTCATTCTTATGCCTTTGCATCCTCATAGCTTAGCTCCCACTTATGAGTGAGAACGTATGATGTTTGGTTTTCCATTTTGAGTTACTTCACTTAAAATAATAGCCTCAAGTCTCATCCAGGTTGCTGTGGATTCCATTAATTCACTCCTTTTTATGGATGAGTAGTATTCCATCATAAATATATATACCACAGTTTCTTTATTCACTCATTGACTGCTGGACATTTGGGTTGGTTCCACACTTTTGCAATTGTGAATTGTGCTGCTATAAACGTGTATGCAAATATTGTTTTCATATGACTTCTTTGCCGCTGGGTAGATACCCAGGAGTGGGACTGCTGAATCAAATGGTAGTTCTACTTTTCGTTCTTTAAGGAATTTTCCACACTGTTTTCATAGTGGTTGTACTGGTTTACATTGCCATGAGCGGTGTAGAAGTGTTCTGTTTACTGCATCCACACCAACATCTATTTTTTTTTTCATTATGGCCATTCTTGCAGGAGTAAGGTGGTATTGCACTGTGGTTTTGATTTGCATTTCCCTAATCCTTCGTGATGTTGAACATTTTTTCATATATTTGTTGATCATTTGTATATCTTCTTGTGAGAATTGTCTATTCATGTCCTTAGCCCATTTTTTGATGGGATTGTTTACTCACACAACAAGCTACAAAGTTCGCACATAAAGTGCGGTAGCAGTCAACAGCAGAAACTGGAACATATATCTGAAAGTACACATTTATCTCCATCTCCTCTCCCTCTAGAGGCTCCACTAAAATGATGGTAGAGGAGTTAAAAGATACAAATCAACACAGCAAAGAAAAACAGGGAGTTTACGAGGTAGTGCACCGGACTACCATACTATGGAAGATGGAAAGCAGATGGAAGAGTGATAACAGGGAAGCAAAGCAGAAGAGCCCAAAAATGACAAAGGAAAACAATGTATCCTCGGCATCCTTGAGAGCTTCCAGGTGTGAATGTATCAGATGTAAGGGAAGAGGAGTAAGATCAGAGCCAAAAATAGAGGGACTATTTTGTGTTTCTATTAGTATTCTGGCATACAGTCTCTGCCACAAAATGCATGGACTACTCTAGGAAGAATGGAAAAAAAAAATGGAATAGGGTTATCTCAGGAAACTAAGCTACATGGGATTGAGGGTGAAAACTTTTCACTGGATATTCTTTTATACTGTTTTAACTTTTTTTTTTTAAACAGTGTTCACATAGAAGACAGCAAAATAAGAAACAAAGGATCAAGCTACAACTTCCAATACTGATTAACAGTAGTTCCAAAAGAGAGAACAGAGAAAAATAAAAATGAGAAAATGACCAAGGGAATAATGCAAAAGCATTTCTCAGAATGAAGGATATGTGTCTTCAGATTAAAAGCACTCATCCATGCCCAGAAGAATCAACAACAGAAAATACATACCTAAGTTTTTCACTGTGAAATTTCAGAAGACCATGAACAAAAAGAAATCTTAAAAATTTTTTATAAAACAAACAACAGACTTTTCATTAGCCATATTGGATGCTAGAGCATTAATACATAATGCCTTCAAGTTCTAAAGGGCAATTAGTTTCTAACTAATTTATATCCTATCAAATAAAGTATGAAGGTCAAATACTTCTTCAGATAAACAGGGACTCAGAAAAATTTTCTCTCTTAGGAAGTTACTTGAAGATGTTTTTCCACAAAGCAAGGGAGTACAAGGAGAAAGACACAGACCCCAAGAAGAAAACTATGAGATTCAGCACAGAAAAATAAAAAGAAGTCCTAGTTATTAACCATGGTGTGGACTTAAAGAAAAAAACTCTAGTCCAGACTAGAACAGGAGGAAAATGAAAAATAAAACATTCATTTAAAAATCTATAGTGACAGAGGGCTTGAAAAAAAATAAGAAATACATAAGGTACAGAAATGTTAGATAATATATAAGGTACAAAAGTGGTACAAGAAAGGAAATAGAGCAAATAGTACAACAGGATGAGAAAAGAAAGCTGTGTACGACAGAAAATATAATTACAAACACTACTTGGCTCTGTAATGAATGTAATTTGCATAGTTAAAATAATATACACACTCATTATTCATAAAAATAAATATATATATACACACACACACATATGTCAGGAATACTGGTGGGTGGTCAATAAATTTTCTAAAACTGATTTATCAAGAAATACTATGATAAGCATATTTTTAAAGAAATATGGAAATAACTGCCAGAAAACTACTTAGAAAAGTGAATAATGTTGGCCTCTAAGAAGCGGGACAGGATAGAAAAGGAGACTGTTGATTTTTATTATAAAGCCCTTAAAATATTTTAACTACGTGTACATGTTACTTTGATTTTAAAAACTGAGCCATTACTATGTGCCAAATACAGTGTTAGGCGCAGAAAACACAGACAAATTAAAGCTTCCTGTTCTCCAGCAGTTTATGGTCCATGGGGAAGATGATATAGAAAATGAAATTACAATTTATTGTGGTAACTAGGCTTATAAATTTATAAGATGGCATCTCTGCAGCATAGGAAAACAGAAAGAGAGGAGACAAGGAACTGATGCTTGAAGTGATATTTGAGTTAAGGGTCTTGGCCAGGCACGGTGGCTCATGCCTGTAATTCCAGCACTTGGGAGGCCAAGGCAGGTGAGCGGATCACTTGAGGTCAGGAGTTTGAGATCAGCTTGGCCAACATCGTGAAACCCCACCTCTACTAAAAATATAAAAATTAGCCAGGCATAGTGGTGCATGCTTGTGATCCCAGCTACTCACGAGGTTGAGGTAAGGAGAATCACTTGAACCTAAGAGGTAGAGGTTGCAGTGAGCCGAGATCATTCCATTGCACTCCAGTCTAGGCAACAGAGCGAGACTCTCTCTCAAATAAAATAAAATAAAATAAAATGAATCCTGATGTCTGAATCTGTGCATACGATTACTTGTCCTCATATCTAGGTTCACTCCTAGGATAATTCCATTGAAACCAGGATGATCAGTAGAAAAAATATTATTCCTCTGGAGGAATGCTAAAAAATAATTGTTTGTGATACTTTTATTACTGCTGCAGGTGGAAGATACAGCATGAAGACGAGAAGGAAAGAAAAGCTGAGACGAAAGGTGTAATGGACATTTGGTAAACCATACCACAATGATTCTGAACAAGGAGCTCACTTCACAGTGATAAAAATAAAGCCATGGGCTGATAACCCAGGGAATTCAGTAGTTCTATGTATCTCTTCATCAGAAAGCAGCTCGCCTCTTAGAGAGGCTGAACTGGAAATTCCGTTAGAGTGTCAACTGGGAGACAAAACTTTATCCAGAGAGTAAAACACTGACCTACAAGATAAAATTTATGCTCATCTGGCTGTTATTTGAAAATCAAAAAAAAAAAAGAAATTTATGCTCCAAATAATGACCAACATATTTGGATAGTCCAATTCTGGACTTTGAATCTTGAGGGAATAACGCAAAATATAGATGCAGGTTGCAGCAGCAACAGCAGAAGTAGCATTAAGAATCCAGTAGTATGTGTGTCTGAGAGCAGCATCCATACAAGACTGATCCTGCAGGTTGATCTGTGTAGAGGTTCCTGGCTGGGTTCCTCTTTATTTTCTAAGCTCCATTTTTTAGACTTCCCTAGTTTCTGACAATTGCCCAATATCCAATAAATATATTTCTACTTAAGTTAGTCAACATTAATGTGCTGGTCCACTCTTGTATTGCTATAAAGAAATACCTGAGACTGGGTAATTTATAAAGAAAAGAGGATTAATTGGCTCACAGTTCTACAGGCTGTATAAGTATGGCAGCATCATCTGTGGAGGCCTCAGGGAGCTTTTACTCATAAGACAATGCAAGGGATGTGCTACATACACACTTTTAAACAACCAGATCCTGCGAGTACTCACTACCACAAGGACGGCACCAAGCCATGAGGAGTCCCCCCTCCATGACCCAAACACCTCCCCACCAGACCCCCTCCAACACAGGGGACTACATTTCAATGTGAGATTTGCAGGGACATATATCCAAACTACATCACACAGGTTGATCTGTGTAGCAGTTCCTGGGCCTAGCCTGCCTTGGTTCCTCTTTATTTTCCAAGCCCCATTTTCCAGCCTTCACCACAGACTCTGAGAATTGCTTAATACCAAATGAAATTATTTCTACTCAAGTTATTCAACATCAGTTTCTATTACTTTGCAACCAAAAACTCGACACAGAATGGAAATGATGAAAAGTCAGAGAGATTAAAAGATTCCTAAATCGTTAAAACATTCTTATCTATTGTTGTTCTAAAAATCCTAATTGATTCATGTACTCTAAGTTTTCTCTGTTTTTGATTTAGTAAGAAAAAGAGAATGCTTTCAAAACAAAGAAAATTAGGCATTTTACCTGGGACAATTAAGAAGTCTATAAGCCTGTTACCAATATTAAACAAACTTGCTATAAAAAGCAAGATAATTTTTTCACCCATCTTTAACATCCTTGATCTATGTTTCAATTATTTTCTTCATTTTGTACTGTTATTGTGAGTAGCAATGTCATCTTTTAATGTGTTTCAGTGACACATTACTGAGAAAATTTGAAGATATATTTATTTATTAAGTGATCATTATATTTATACATTTCTAAAAAGGAATTCTTAGCTGAGAGAATTAGCTTCAGTATGAAAATTAACTTCAATTTTCATACTGAAGTTTTGTATCTTTAAAAGAGAAGTCCATGGATGTTCTTATCAAATATGTAAATAAAATTTGTTCACATTGCCAAAAAAATTCCACAGTATTTAACAAAAGACAAAAGTCTTCAAAACTTGCAATAACACTGCTCACGAAGAAAGTAAATGAATAAGAAAACACTATAAACCGTTCTGAGGAGACATTAGTCAAGTCTCTTAAAGATTTTGTTTCTATTTTCTATGGTTTGAGAGTCAATATTTTTCTGACAAAATCTTTTCCCACATTAAAAATCACTTCTCAATAAATCTTAACTTTAACCATTATTACTCTAACAAATATTCAAAGGAAATATATTGCAGACATAAACAAAGCTGAGAATCAATTTTCTTTGTAAATAAAGATTTAGCACTTTCTTCATGATCCTCTGACACTGTGATGAACAATAAGGAAAAGCTCTGGAAGTGATTAACAAAGATAATGAGGTGACAGTTAATCCCTTAGACAATTTTAAAAAATTACCCAAGGGGAAAAAAAAAGTAAGCATCTACTAGTTGAATGCAGGCTATGAAATAAATGATACTCTATCTTGAATGACAGGCCTGGGTACAACCCATCAACTAATATTTTTAAAAATATAATTAAATTATTTCAGCTCCAAATTATCCACACTATTTTCTAGGGTTTAGTAATAATGCAGATATTGTCTGGGAGGTACTTTACTGCTCCCAGGTTTTATATACACTTGACTCCTGGACAGTTTTCACAAAAGGAAAAGAAAAAATATATATATAGATATCTATATTTCTATATATATACACATACACAGTTGACTCTTGAACAACACATGTTTGAACTGCACAGGTCCACATATACATGGATTTTCTTTTCTTCTTTTTTGCATTTTAGGTTTTGGGGTACATGTGAAGAACATGCAAGATTGTTGCATAGGTACACACATGGCAGTGTGATTTGCTGCCTTCCTCCCCATCACTTATATCTGGCATTTCTCCCCATGCTATCTCTCCCCCAACTCCCCACCCCCCCACTGACCCTCCCCTATTTCCCACCCCTGACAGACCCCAGTGTGTGATGCTCCCCTCCCTGTATCCATGTGTTCTCATTGTTCAAAACCCACCTATGAGTGAGAACATGCGGTGTTTGATTTTCTGTTCTTGTGTCAGTTTGCTGAGAATGATGGTTTCCAGGTTTATCCATGTCCCTACAAAGGACACTAACTCATCGTTTTTTATGGCTGCATAGTATTCCATGGTGTATATGTGCCACATTTTCCCTGTCCAGTCTATCATCGATGGGCATTTGGGTACATGGATTTTCATCAATAAAAGTTAACAGTAGGCTATTAGTAGTCAAAAGTTACATGCAAATTTTTCATTAGGGAGGAGTCAGCACTCCTAACAGCCGCATTGTTCAAGAGTCAACTTTATTATTTGTCTTTACATATATATTCCCTCTCTAGCTATGTAGAGAAGAGTATTGGTTGGATTCTAAGATTAAAGAAAGATAAAAACACCATGAAAGCAATAGTAAATATTAATCAGAAAACAGTCTGAGACTTGACTATATAATTATGCAGAAATATACAAATTATATGTAGATTAACAAATCACCTTTTTATTTCATACACCTGGATGTGATCCTCAGAAATTTTTCAAATAGAAGCCAGAGATTTAAGCTATATCCTATTATTAAACTCACATTATATTTACACAATAAATCTTTATATGTAATTACCTAAAATAATTGTGTAATTTCCTCTCCGGAGTATTCACCTAAACTTGGGTGATTACTGATCTCACATGAGTATTTTTAGATGGCAAAAAGCTCTAAATACTAAACAACGGCATTACATCATCTATTTTGTCTGATGACTGTGAAATGACTCTTTGCACTTTAAAAAGTTATTACCAACCACAGAAGAAAAAAAAATTTTTTAAAGAGGTGAGGTCTCACCATGTTGCCCAGGCTAGAGTGCCGCATTAACACGTGTGATCATAGTGCATAAGAGCTTTGAATTCTTGGACTCAAGTGATCCTCCTACCCTCAGCCTCTGCCTCCTGGAAAAACAACATTTTTAGCATGCACCTGTGTCCTAGCTAATTGGGAGGCTGAGGCAGAAAGATTACTTGAGCCCAGAAGTTCAGGGTTACAGTGATGACTGCGCCACCGCACTCCAGGCTGGGTGACAGAGCGAGACTGTCTTTTAACAACAGTGGGCTAAAGTCAAGGTGTATGTAAATTGCTATCTGTTCTGGAGGCCTAGAGGAGAACTATTTCCTTGCCATTACACGCTTCTAGAAGCTGCCAACATCCTTTGGCTCATTGCTCCCTTCTTCCCTCTTCCAGATGGGTGAATAGGAGGCTACCACTAGAACTGCTGAGTTCAAGAATATATACCTGAGATTTAGGGATCAAGAAGCTGCCATCATACCTTCAGCTATCACTTGTGAAGCTAATGACCAAACACTGGAATGCTTTTGTACATTCAGCATATCCATCACTGTGCCTTCCAGTAGAAACAGCTGGCCAAGGCATTGTCTTATATCCACATTTCAAATCTCATCTAAGTGCATCTAAGTGGTACAACCTAATTCATATTTAGCACCAGATCTCATAAATAGCACATACTTTAAATTAAGAGGGTTTTTTCTAATAACTGAGCTTGAAAGACATTTTCTTGTTTTGATAACTGAATTCGAGCAACAAACACCAGGAAACTGAAATGTTTAAAAGATTATTTAAAATATTATTTTAAAATGCAATATTTAGGAATAAATTTAGCAAAATATGTGCAAGAACCTGTAAAATGAAAAATACAAAAGTTTACTAAGAGAAATTAACTAATATCTACATAAAGAGAGAGCCATATAGTGTTTATGGATTAGATGACCAAATATTGTTAAAATGTCAATTCTCCCCAAATTCATCTACAAATTTAGTGTTTTCCAATCAAAACTGTAGTAGACTTCTTAGTAGAAATTGATAATAAGCTTAGCCTAAAATTTATCTAGAAATGCAACAACCTAGAATGGCCAAAACAATTTTGAAAAAACAAAAACAAATTCAGAGAACTTACATTATCCCATTTCCAGACTCACTATAAAGCTATAATAATCATGACCATGTAGCGCTATTGGCATAAAAGATGGATCAATGAAACAGAATACAGACTCTAGAAAAGATCAATACATATTTGGGTAAGTAATTTTCAAAAAGGATGCAACACTAAGTTAATGGAGAAATGACAGTGTTTTCCATAAATGGTACAAGAACAACCAAATATCCATGTGAAAAAAAAAAGAACTTTAATTTCTACCTCATGCTATGTTATATATTAACTCAAAATGGACCACAGACCAAAAATGTAAAAGCCAGAACTATAAAACTTCTAGAAAAAAAATAACAAAAATTCCATAACCTTAGGGTAGGCAAAGATTTTTTAGACAGGATACACAAAGTGTGAAGCATAGAAAATATGTTAATAAATTGGGCTTTATCAAAATTTAAACCTTCAGCTCTTTGAAAGACACTATTAAGAAAATGAAAAGGCTAAGCCGGGCGCGGTGGCTCACGCCTGTAATCCCAGCACTTTGGGAGGCTGAGGCGGGTGGATCACGAGGTCAACAGATCGAGACCATTCTGGTCAACATGGTGAAACCCTGTCTCTACTAAAAATACAAAAAATTAGCTGGGCATGGTGGCGCAAGCCTGTAATCCCAGCTACTCAGGAGGCTGAGGCAGGAGAATTGCTTGAATCCAGGAGGCGGAGGTTGCGGTGAGCCGAGATTGCGCCATTGCACTCCAGCCTGGGCAACAAGAGCGAAACTCCGTCTCGGGAAAAAAAAAAAAAAAAAAAAAAAGAAAATGAAAAGGCTAGCTAATCAGCTTAGAGGAAATACTCTTAGTACATGCCTCACAAAGGACTTCCATTCAGAGTATATAATGAGCTTCTACAACATTTTTTTGTTGTTGTTGAGACGGAGTTTCGCTCGTCGCCCAGGCTGGAATGTGATGGTGCTATCTTGGCTCATTGCAACTAACCTCTGCCCAGCTTCAAGCGATTCTCCTGCCTCAGCCTCCCGAGTAGCTGGGATTTCAGGCACGTGCCATCACACCCAACTAATTTTTGTATTTTCAGTAGAGACAAGGTTTTGCCATGTTGGCCAGGCTTGTCTCGAACTCCTGACCTCAAATGATCCACCCACCTCAGCCTCCCAAAGTGCTGGGATTACTGGCATGAGTCACTGCGCCTGGCCTACAACTCATTATTAAAAAGACAAACAATCCAATTTTTAAAATGAGCAAAAGATTTGACATACACTTCACAGATGAAAATATTTGAATGGCCAATAAGCACATGAAAAGTTATTATTCAACATAATCATCATCAGGAATATGCATAGAACCACAATGAAATAAACTACACACCTAGCAGAATGGCTAAAAAGAATTAACAGTACAAAACATTAGCAAAAATGTGAAGCAATGGGAACTCTCATACATCATTAGTGGCAATGTAAATAATACAACCATTTGGGAAAATAATTTGGTAGTATGTTACAAAGTTAAATGTACACTTATACCATCTAGCAATTCTACTCCTAGGTATTTACCCAAGAGAAAGAAAAACCATGTCCACAGACACACAAAAAAAACTTGTATATGAATGTTCACAGTAGTTTTATGCAAAACAGTCAAAAACCGGAAACAACCCAAATGTCCATCAATAGATGCACGCATAAATGAATTGTGGGCATATTTATACAATGCAATACTACTCGGGAATAAAAAGGAAAGGAAGCCAGGCATGGTGGTACATGTGTGTAATCCCAGCAGCCCAAGAGGCTAAGGCAGGAGGATCACTTGAGCCCAGGATTTTGAGGTTGCAGTGAGCCATGATCATGTCACTACACTCCAGCCTGGGGAACAAGGGAGACCCTCTCTCTTAAAAAAGTGAAAATAATAAAGAAATGAACAACAGATACACACAACAACATGGATGGATATCAAAAACATCATGCTGGCGGGGCACAGTGTCTCATGCCTGTAATCCCAGCATTTTTGGAGGCTGAGGTGGGTGAATCATCTGAGGTTAGGAGTTCGAGACCAGCCTGGCCAATATGGTGAAACCCTATCTCTACTAAAAATACAAAAATTAGCCATGTGTGGGGAGGCTAGCTACTTGGGAGGCTAAGGCAGGGAGAACCGCTTGAACCAAGAAGGCGGAGGTTGCAGTGAGCCAAGATTGTGCCATTGCACTCCAGTCTGGGCAACAGATGGAGACTACATCTCAAAAAAAAAAAAAAAAACCTCAAAACTCATCAGAATATACATCAAAATTGTTACATTTTATTCTGTAAATTATATCTTAATAAAGCTTATATTTTAATAAATTAAAGAGTAAACTAAGTCATACATTACTTTTAAATTTTTTTCAGTGACCTATACTTTACTTGTTCTGTTAAGATATTAAAATCCCTCTTCTTCAAATACATGAGCACTCAGAAGATACCTATTAACATTGTTATGTGGATATGTACCTACTACTTTTTTCTTTAAATAATAAATGCCCTAAACACAACTATACTTCATAAATTGATATTATTTGATGAAGCGTTTAGTTAACTGAAACAATTATTCAATGCCTTAAAAGGATTTTGAATATTAGTTCACATTTAGATTGACGTGCAAAGAATCAAACCTACAACCATTTACTAAACTATTATGTGCAGCTTAACCAACATTAGTAGCAATTTCCCTTTAAAAACAATATTTGAATTTAAAACATAACAGAGTATTATGAATCACAGCATGATTTAGTGTGTAGGGGTTAGAAATGAAGTACTGAATATATGTATAAGGGGATGCAAAATACTTTGAAAAGGAATACTATGATTTCTAGCACACTTCCCACCCAGGGATTTCAATTTCCATTCTATGGCAGCCACTTGAAGAAATGTGGAATCATTGTTTTCATAAAATTGAAGACTTTAAACGTGTAATTCCTTCTCTAAACTGTTATTTCATTATAGATTTCACTCATGTACATACACACACACACACACACACACACACACACACACACACACACAATTTGTTCTCTGTTTACATTAGAAATGTATACAAGTAATGCAAAGTGACCAACTTAAAGGCCAAAGACTCAAAGAAATTATTGCCACTAATTTATTCATATGATTATCTTAATTTGTATCACTATCACCAGAGTCTAAAGATAGTGGAAATAACTAATTAACATGGAACCTCTGTAGTGAATTAAACTTGAGGCTTGTAAAGAAGCAAAATTTAAAAACAAGTCATTTTCTTTAAGTATTCTTTCTAAATATCTCCTACCTACTTGATGAAATCTTTTAGTAACTCAGTTGTAGATAGCAGGCCTAACACCAAGTTATCTGATAATCTGACACATATCTAATAATAATAATTCCCAGGATTTTTAAAAATTCAAACTTACCTTCTCTAGCTGTATTAATCTAAATGCTAGACAGTTCAAATTTGGCTTTGGAGACTTAGAGATTGCTAGCTAGAGAACTACGAATGATGATGTCCATCACGAGGAGTTTGGTGGCCAGCCTCCAAGATCATCTCCAACCATCTCTGCATCCTCGTATTTACACCCTGTGTAGTCCTGTCTCTCAGGGGATTAGGGTTGGTCTGTATGATCAGCACATGGCTGCAGTGATGGTATGTTACTTCTGAGATTAGGTTATAAAAGACTATGATTCATCTTGGGTGTCCACACTGCCTCTCTGATCTTACACTCTAGTGGAAGCTGCCATATTGTGAGCCTCATGGAAGGGCCCACAGGGTGAAAAACTGAAGCATCTGACAAATAGCAAGAAACTGAGGCCTGCCAACAACTATACGAGTGAGCCTGGAAAGATTTCCCAGTTCCAGTCAAAAACTGAGCTAACTGCAGCCTCAGCTGACAGCTTAACTGCAATCTGTTAAGATAACCCTGGGCCAGACCCAAATTCCTGATCCTCAGGAACTTTATTAGGTAATAAATATTTGTTTTAAGCTGCTAAATTTGGGGCAATGTGCTATGTAGCAATAAAGAATACATGGAGACAATATTTTCTTTCCTTTGGAACAACCAGAAAATAGGCATTATATTCCCCTACAAACAGTCACCTCTGGCTAACTATTCTAAAAGTTGCCAGAGATATGGGGATGTGGGATAGGGCTGGGAGAGGGTATCATTCAAGTTATCCTGCCAAAATATAGTTAAAAGGCCTACCAATTGGCATACCAATACAAAGCCACACTGACTCTGGCAACTAAACATCCTGTATAGAAACTAAAATATCACTATGAATCCTGTATTGAGTTCTCAATCAAGGATATATCAGGCATGGAAATATATTTCATGAGGTCTGAAATTTATTAATCATGTACCTCATGACCAAATATTAAATCAAGTCTTCTGGAACACTATGGTAGTTCTAGATTTCTAACTATAACTCCTTTAAACCACCATCTTCATTTTACCTGCTTTCTAAGTCAACAACACAGTACATATGAGCCAGGTGTTATAATTTCCAACTCAACAAATGTATATATTTCCCATGGATCCACTTCTTAATTTTTTTTTTTTTTTTTTAGACGGAGTCTTGCTCTGTCACCCAGGCTGGAGTGCAGTGGCGCAATCTCAGCTCACTGCAACCTCCACCTCCCGGGTTCAAGCAATTCTCCTGCCTCAGCCTCTCCCAGTAGCTGGCATTACAGGCATGTGCCATCGCTCCTGGCTAATTTTTGTATTTTTTAGTAGAGATGGGGTTTCACTATTTTGACCAGGCTGGTCTCGAACTCCTGACCTTGTGATCCGCCTGCCTCGGCCCCGCAAAGTGCTGGGATTACAGGGTGTGAGCCACCGCGCCGGGCCTCTTAATTTCTTTACTAATAGTACATGATGGTTATATTTAAATCAAAATGCTCTTCTCTAAACATCTACCTATCTCTTTCATTTGACCTTAAATTTTGAGATTAGGAGAAATCAAGCAGAGAAACAATGTATACTAAGACTTTAATGTATAGGATCACTCAAGTGAAAAACAACAGAGACTATACTGCGCTTGTAATGAGCCCCCAGAGAACTGTACAGAATGAGTAACACCATTAGTTTGTTTGTTGTATGTAAGTATGTATGTATTTATTTATCTATTTATTTTGAGATGGAGTCTCACTCTATTGGTCAGGCTGCAACCTCTGCCTCCCAGGTTCAAGCCATTCTCCTGCCTCAGCCTCCCTAGTAGCTGGGCTTTACAGGCACACACCACTAGGTCCAGCTAATTTTTGTATTTTTAGTAGAGATGAGGTTTGACTATGTTGGTCAGGCTGGTCTCAACGCCCGACCTCAGGTAATCTGCCCACCCTGGCCTCCCAAAGTGCTGGGATTACAGGTGTGAGCCACTGCGCCTGGCCTCTTTAATTAACTAATTAATTAATTAATTTGTTTTTGAGATGGAGTCTTGCTCTGTCGCCAGGCTGGAGTACAGTGGTGCGACCTTGGCTCATTGCAACCTCTGCCTCCCAGGTTCAAGCAATTCTCCTGCCTCAGCCTCCCAAGTAGCTGGGACTATAGACGTGTGCCACCATGCCCAGCTAATTTTTGTATCTGAATAGGAATATCTCTTATAATAAACTTATTATAACTCCAAACTCATCATTTACTAGGGCACAATTTAAACAACAGATGCCACATAATTTTCCCTTTTTAAAAAATGGTAATTTTTTTTTTAAAAGACTTAAGGCAAAATGACAAAGACACTTAGGAACTCTTGAAGCAATGCTCTAATTAGAAGCAGAGAATATAATTAGAGGCATACTAAAACACAAAATGAAATGCCCAACTGTCAGGTGAAACATGAATTCTATTACCTGCTTAGTATCTGTCACATAGTGGCTGGAACATAGTGGCACCATCATGGCCTACTGCAATTCTTTTTGTCTAAGTTACATTTCTTTTTGTCTAAGTTAGCCAGAGTCAGTTTCTGTTGCACACAACCAAAGAACCCTAACTGATTATAACTAGATATGTCTGGTTCCAAGTTAAATATGGTCTGTTGAAAATGGGGCATCTTTTCAACTATGAAATTGATTGGTTCAGTTACCGTACCAAAAAGGCTTAAAGTTCAGGAACAAATTTTAGGAGAATATTGAATTAATATATAAAAGGCCAAAGTCGTCTTTCTAATTATTACCCAGCAATTTCTGTTAGAAGTTTGGGAACAGAATCAGAGTTCAATATATATTTCATAGGCATGAGCTATCAATCCATTTATATTTCCTTCCAAAAGCAAATTATGATCTAATTCATTATTTGGTTTCCTATGCATATTACTTTCTGTGTCTCTTTACAACTTTAAAAACGCGTTATTATTATCTTGGATGAGCTGACATTCATTTTTAAAATATTTTATTTTTACACTGTTTTCAAATCTCCATTACATTTTCCCCAAAAGTAACACATACTTGAAACAAATTAAGTACAAACATTAACAGAGATAAAGTTCATTTTTCCTCTACCCCATTCCTTTAAGTTCCATTTTCCTAAAATAACTAACATTGATACATTGGTATATATGCCTTCACAACTTTTACATTTCATAGTTTCTTTTTATTAAAATGAAATTACATTTTATGCATTACTCAATTTACCTAAAACATCCTGGACATCCCTCCAGAATAGAGCATACAACTTAATCCATTCTTTTTGATTGCTACATAGTAATCTATTTTATGGATACACCATAATTTACCCAACAATTCCTTTAGTAATGGAAGTAAAGCTGTCAGAATGTTTTCAAGTTATTTTCCTTTCCTATCCAAATAGTGCTATATTTAACATCCTTGCTCATATGCCTTTACGTGCTAGAAGACTAATACCCAAAAGTGGGATTACTAGGGTCAAAAGAAATGAAAAATGATAATCTCTTTTACACCTTGTATTGAGAAAGATTTTAATAAACACAATAAACAGAGAATAGAAAATAATGAACTCCCATTTATCCATCATTGAATTTTTACAATTGCCAAATGTCAATGCTTCCTTTTCCCCTTGTCTAAGAAATTTAAACACATCTTGTTTTAATATTTCTGTCTCCATGAAAGACTCTAAAAGTTTATCAAAATCCTTTTTGGAGCAATAGTTATATAGTAACCACCAGCATTTATAATATTTAATATTATGCACAACTTTTTTAAAAAAAAAAAGACACCCTTAATATTCACTTCCTCTTTCTACTAAGCTCTTTGCAATGGAGAAAAAGCAGAATCAAAGCATCTAAGATAGTAGAAAAAGAAACTAGGAAAGACATACTAAAAGCATAAAAAGACCTTGAGAAGGAACAATATCTGGCACGCACACAGGTATATTAAGTGACAGAGGCAACAAAGAGAAAGAAAAGAGAAACATTAAGTAGATTTTTAAAAGCTAGCATTAGCTGGTAGGAAAAGTACTTAAGGGATTGCTGGTGGTCTGAGTGGGAAATTTAAGCAAAGTAATAGCAATTCATAAGGAATAGGGCATGCTATTTAAATGTATTTTTGAACTAGTTGCTTAAAATATATTGCATTGATCAAAAAACTGATGAATAGCAACTTAGTGCTCTTCCAGCAAAAGATATTTGGAGAGGAAAATATCACCAATATGTAACAAAATAGCATTTATATCTTTTAAAAGATGAGTAACATCCCTACTAAAGAACAACAATGCAAAATGCATACATATGTACGCACATATGCAAAAGTGACACTAATGTGAACGTGTTCCTGGAGAGAAAAAAAGCCATGTAATGAAATTTTAAATGCATTGTAAATTATTTTGCATAGTGAATATTTTGAATGCATTGTAAATTATTTTGTATAGTGAATATTTATAATCATATCCTAGTTTATTTAAAGTGTAGTTTCCTTTTTTAAATAGTAAGTTAGCTGGGCGTGGTGACTCACACCTGTAATCCCAGTACTTTGGGAGGCTGAGGCAGGGGGATCACCTGAGGTTGGGAGTTCAAGACCACCTTGTCCAACATGGAAAAACCACATCTCTACTAAAAATACAAAAAAATAGCCAGATGTGGTGGCACATGCCTGTAATCCCAGCTACTTGGGAGGCTGAGGCAGGAGAATCGCTTGAACCTGGGAGGCAGAGGTTGCGGTGAGCCAAGATCACACCACTGCACTCGAGCCTGGGCAACAAGAGTGAAACTCTGTCTTAAAAAATAATAATAATAAGTTCACTAATCTACAAAGCATATATTGAGTATTCATTATATGCCAGGAACTGTACAAACAAAGCATCACTCACTCCTGCCTTCTGGGAGCTTAAGGTCTAGTAAGTGATTTAGACAGTTATAACACAATGTAATATGTTTTAATGTCATATTAAATTAAAAAGCCTACAGGTAAACATAGAAAAAAACCAATAAACTGTAGCTTAGGAGAGTCAGGAAAAGCTTTATAGGTGACAACTGAGTTGAATCTTGAAGCTGAAGAATTCAGAAATGAGGGGAAGATAAGAATTTCTAAAATTTATGCAAAGCCTTGGTGATTTATCTCAATACATGTAAATTGCAAATGCTGTTCTAGTGTAGATTTGACAAGAACCATAGGTAGTCTAATTAAATAAAGTATTAAAAATTTTATTACCTTATTTTTAAGTGTTTATAGCATTTAAGTGAAATTAATGTACATGAGTGCATGTATGTATGCATGTGTTAACGATGGTAGCTAAAGATGTTAGAGTGAATCTACATATTAGTTTTCCCTGCTTCCTGATACCCCACCTAAAATAAAAGTACATTTAAAAACAAAATGAAGATTCATAAAGGCACGAAAGCAGCAAAAAGCTGAATCTTAAATCAGAAATGGTGAGAAGCTAAGAAGCAACCAGATTTATATCTCTATAAGTGGGGATAAAGGATGGACTAAACACAGAAGAATTTGTAGAAACTCTACTTACAAAACAATTAGATCTTGAAATCTCATCTCTTATTCCAAAGATCTGTGCAATTACCCCTGCTCCATCCTGTCAGATGTCTTCTGGTCTAGTCTCTCCAGACTGGAGGGCATTCGTGCAGCTCAAGGAAGGTGGTGGTAGGGAAGGTAAAATACTTTTTTAACTGGAGGTTTAGTAACTGAATGAGGGGTTGAGTAACTGAGGACTCTTCCTATTCATCCTCCAAAATGCTAGCTGCTAAGGTATACATACATACTTCCCAAAGCAGCAAACTCAAAAGCGTTTTTCTCTAGATAAACTGGCCAGCTCAAGGGTAACACCAATTGGACATCCAGGGTTCCCCATGAAACAGCCCAGCCAGATCATCCCAAGGAGAAAACAACTGTAATATCAGTGTCCCTTCCAATCAGTTTTGTAGTACACAACTCTTAAGGATCACCAGAAATGTAATGAAAGCCTCTACTGTAAAAGACAGAGAAGAAACAGAAAAAGCTATTTAAAGGAAACAAAGACTAAAAAAACAAAAAGAAAAAAAAACCTTTCAGTAATATCTACCAAAAAAAGCAAGAAAGGCAATTAAGAAATATGATAAGAATGCTATGGGGGTAAAAAAATCTAAGAAAAGAGAAAAAGAACTTTTGGATGTTAAAAAGCGTAAAAATAAAAATAAAAAACTCAACAGAAAGGTTAAAAGACAGTAAGGAAAAAGTAAAAAAAAAAAAAAAGATGCAAAATAACAGATGAAAAGATAATCGGAGAACTATTCAGGATGTACAACATTCAAAAAATGGAAGTTTTTGAAAGTAACAGAGAAAACAGAGGGGGAGAAAGTCATTAAAAAAGTAATCCAAAAAAATTTTCAAGACTGACAAATATGACTTTCTAAATTGAAAGTACCCAAGAAATGTCCAACACAATGTTTGAAAATAAAGCCACACCAGGATATTTTAACATAAAATATTGGAATAACAGAAATAACAGAAGATTCAATCAACAGAGAATTAATAGGTTTCATAAAAAGATAAGTTAGAATAGCATTGGATACTCAAATGCAACACTAGAAGCCACCACACATTACTGTAAAACTTTGAAGGAGATATTTTTTTAAATTCTATCATTTTATATCGAACCAAAGTACCGCAAGATCTCAAAAAATTACTTCCCCTTACTTTCTCAGGAAGCTATTGGAGTTTATAATCCTCCAAAACAACAGACTAAACAAAAAGGAAGCCATGGGATTTAGAATGAGATTCAAAACAAAAGAAATGAAACCTCAAGATGATAGTGAAGGAAGATGTCGAGATGTTTGATGCAGGTGTACAGGTCAATCTGAAAGAGGTCAGGCAGCTTCAGAAAGACTCCAAGAACAAGAAATTGATCTACATATAATTTTAACTGAAAACATATTAAACCTTAAAAATGTACAAATAAAATCATGTCCTGAGACAATATGTTCATGTCATTAAATTCACATTTAATGTAGTCAAACCATTTTTCTCGCCAAAATTCTAAAAATTGTTAGCAGGGTAAATTCTTCGTTGGTGAAGCAATGTAGCTATTTTAATTGTTTTTTTTTTTTGAGACAGAGTCTCTCTGTCTCCCAGGCTGGAGTGCAGTGACACGATCTCAGCTCCCTGCAACCTCTACCTCCTGGGTTCAAGAGATTCTCCTGCCTCAGCCTCCTGAGTAGCTGGGACTACAGGCACCCTCCACTACGCCTGGCTAATTTTTATATTTTTAGTAAAGATGGAGTTTCACCATGTTGGCCAGGCTGGTCTTGAACTCCTGACATCAGGTTATCCACTGGCCTCAGCCTCCCAAAGTGCTGATATTACAGGCGTGAGCCACCCACAAACATTATTTTTAAAACATGTTTGCTGGTGAGATTTAAGATACAGTTCACAGAAATCATCCAAGTACCTGGATGCATCAGATACTGAGATATTTATCAAAATTTAACATGCAGTAGTTTCCTCAACATGTGTAAAAAGAATGTTTTATTTCTTTGTTGTTCAAAGTTGATAGATCATTTGAGAATTGAAAATGCAGGATAGCTCACAATAGGAACTTAATAAACACTTGATGAGACTGCTCTTTCTTTTCTAATCTATAAATAAACAAGAACCAAATGAAAATCAGGTTATGTATTTTATATACACACATATATATGGACACATATAAGTATACACGCACACACACACGTATATATACTCACAAATATTCGAAAATTTTCCAGTAGCTCATTAGTTTTCAATTTCGATTTTTAAATGCATTTCACAATTTTAACTCAAATTAGTATGTTTCAAAAATATGCTTTCCCAAAAATATTGGCTGTTGAAAAATATTTAAAATAGTGTTGGCTTATTTTTTATTAAATAAAATAATATAAATATTTGTTATTAGCTGTCGCCATTCATGGATGATGTGGGAAAAAAATATTTTCCAAAAATTAATGATTAACCTGTTGAATTTTTTAAAAAGGCTTATCACCGAAAGAATTTATAAGCATTTCATTTAAATAGCTTTGATAAATAAAATGACTAATGAGAACTGGCTCATCTTAAGTAGATAACTAAATATACAAAGTTTAGTATCTTAAATGCTTTCAAATATACAATATGCATCAGAAATTGCAAATTTGAATGTCTATGGGTAAAGTGGTGAGTCCCAAGGCAATATAAAGACCCAGCTCATTCCAGATAATCATTCCATGTGAGCTCAGACTCAGGCCACTAGATCATTTTTTTCTCTAAAAGAAACTGAAAATCTATGTTTTTATGTGAATATTTCTGATTTTTAAAACCTGGTTGTAATTTTTTTAAAAAAACTGCGTTACCTAAATAAAACATGTGTTCTGAACTCAGATTCTATTAGTTTATAGGGCTTGTGGTATATGTCCTCTAAAATTGAAGCTTAGATTTACCTCTCTTTTATATAGAATAATATTAATATATCAAATATAAACACACTTGTGTAGAATGAACAGATTTGTCTGGGTATGACTTGGGATTCAAATGAATCAATGCATACTTTCTGATTATCACTTGGGTCAGGCTTTATGAACAGTACTATGCTGGGATAAAGAGGTATAAATGAATATAAATAATTAAGCTTCTAATCTTTCTCTTTCCTTGTCTTCTAAACATACACATATAATTTATCATCCAAATCAGGGCATTTTTGGGAGTGAAAGTAGGCATTGTTAATAATTATGCTAAGAACAACTGTGACCATGCCAGGCAAACAAGGCTGTACAGTCAACCTAACTAAAAGAACCTGGTCTGTTTCTGTCTCTTCTCCCTCCATTCTGCCTACTCCAGGCTCACTGCCTGCAAGAAAAATCCTGCCTTAACAACCTTATTCCTCAGTTCTGTCACGGCAAAATCAGAAGGAAAGGGGCTAAAATGAAAGACAGGAGTTTTCTTATGATGGATACAAGAGTTAGAATCGTTTTCTTAGTTTTTTTTTTTTTCCTTGATTGTTTTGTATTTAGGTATAGAACCAGCAGCGATGTGAGATAGTAGTAGATGAGGGAGGGAAAAGGGAAATGGTAACAAATCTGTGGGAAATAAGAGAAACGTCAAAGCGGCAATAAGAACTAATGCCCCCTCCCCCAACAAATTTCTTGTTATACTAATTTCTCTTTTAAAGAAATCCAGAGGATAGGCACAGGCAGAGGAGAACTTGTGGTTTTCATCCAATACATATCATTTCTTATTTGTATCTAATGTCAGTCCAATCAATCCCCACTAAATCCTGATTAAGTCGCCAAATATTAAAATAAAAACAAAGTCCAGGATTAACCAAAATATTATTTGTCTGTGTTTGACTATCACACAATTAAAAACAATACTTTTTTGTGGAAAGTCAATCAGAAATTAAGTGATGCTAGTTGTCAGAGACTCCTGGAAAATGGCAATAAAATATAAGTCTGATATTTAATACCCTGGAAGGGCAAAGGTTTAAGACAAACTATGAATTTACTATCTGCAGCAAAGATTCCACCTGACCCAGCCTACAAGGACATGCAGATTGTGAGCATGTGGCGTATCTGTAATTACATAAAACATGCACCTTTTCAATCTCATACACACAGAATGATTGGAAACTTTTCCTCATTCCTTCCCACAGACTGTCCCCACCTCCCAAAATATAATGAAAATATTCAGACTCGGGGCTGAGAGTAGAGAGTAAAAGTTCTGAGAGGAGGATATTTTTTTAACATGAGTTATTTACACACAAACACTAAGTTCATTCAATCATCAAATATTTTGCTCTTATCGAGCATTGTCAAGAGTACTGCAATATATACAGCTCATATAAATGTCCAAAATACAACAGTTCTCTGTGGAAAGGCTATCCACAATCCAAACAACTTTATTAAAATCAAGAATATCCTTTCAGATGAGCTCTTTGTGTGAATTATGTTTATGTACGCACTTTAAAAATATACAGCCATAAGCTTGAGAAGTACCCTAGAGAAGGGGCTATGTTAAAACGTAACTTGTTATTTTGATGTTACAAAAATCAGCACTTCAAAAAAAAGAAGAAAAAAACTAACTAACTAACTGAGGTAAAACAAAACCCACATTTGGTTTAAGACTATTAAAAGAAAATGCATTCTTTGTCCCCTATCCTCGCTCTCCAAATCCCCACTCTATTAGATTGTCAACTACCTTGCAGAAACCCTGGAGAGCCCATTTTTCCTTGACCTTTAATCAGTCTCCTCTGAGACACAATCTGCTGCACAGAATTCCATTTGCCAAAGTTATTTTCTAGCCCTTCAAGTTACCACTTTTAGTTTCAATTCTCATCACAAACTTTTAAAATTCATTTCCCGCCATTTTGGAGAAATGTAGCCTTTAAAAAACAAAGTAGAATAGTTACAAATTCCTGTGCCATCACCTACTAAATCTTTAAGCAAATTACCTTGTTCTGGATATCAGTTTCCTCATGCCTTGTAAAGTCACTAAGATTATTAAACGGGACAGTACTTACAAAGTTCCTGACAAATACTGTAAAGGATGCAAAAGTAATGGTAGCTATTTAAAAGACAGAAAAAGGAAAACTACTCAGTATTTGCTCAGGGGGTAAAAAAAAAAAAAAAAAAAAGACTTTCTTGGTATATCTTGTGCTAAAAGTTGGAAGTACCTAAATTAAAAACATCCCTTTAGATATTTAAAGGAGGGAGAAACTAGCAGGTTTATGACAAAGACATGAGCTACTTTTTGATATTATTGCACTGATTAAGGCATATGAATCTACAAAGGATTATAGGGTTTATTTCAGTCAGTTCCCACCATAGTACCAAGTTCTATTATCAAAGAACCATTCCAACTCTGTGGTTTCTTATTTCAAATAGAAATTTTTAAAATACATTAAAAAGAGACAACTTGTTCCTTCTTTGGTAAATTAGGGGCATGCTCACCCAATTTTGAGCCAAAAGAAAAAACTGTCCTGACAACTGTGGAGCCAAGAAGTCAGACGGTTGGAAACACGTGACTAGAGAAACTACCTTCTAGCAACCAAAGCCAACCTCCAGAAATTCTGTCTAACACAGACTAAGAATCAAAGACTACACGTACATTATGATGCTAACAAGGGGCTAAGGATCCAGTGCCCATGCTGCATACCACCAGTGCTCCAGTGGCTTTCAGGTCCCCTATCATCTTGGGGCTGCTGATCATTACCCATGTGTTCTAACCACATAATGTGTTCATCATCTTATATATTTATTTTCTAACACAACTTACAATTTTCCATGCCCAAAGCTCAATATTCTGCCACTGACTGACTTTTACCTCTTTGTTCTTCCCCAACCTAACACAGGGCTAAAATGATTTGATCTCTGATTCCTTACCTCATGGGTGTAATGGGAGACTAATACATTAACATCTAACATGCTGTGAGCTCCAAGAAAAGTATTATTTTAAAACAAAATATTGTATACTTTTTTTTTTTTTTTTGAGATGGAGTCTCACTCTGCTGCCAGGCCGGAGTGCAGAGGCGGGATCTTGGCTCACTGCAAGCTGGGCCTCCCAGGTTCAAGAGATTCTCCTGGCTCAGCCTCCCAAGTAGCTGGGATTACAGGTGCACGCCACCACACCCAGTTAATTTTTGTATTTTTAGTAGGGACAGGGTTTCACCACGTTGGCCAGGATGGTCTCGATCTCCTGACCTCGTGATCCACCTGCCTCAGCCTCCCAAAGTGCTGGGATTACAGGCGTGAGCCACCGTGCCTGGCCAATATTGTATACTTTTTCACTGGTAAAATGGATTGTTCCTTTTTTTTCACAAGGCTGTCCTAAGCAATTTGAGATTTTATCATAGCTTTCAGCTAAATAATAATAATAATAACAATACTCAGTTTGGAAGTTAAAGAGTAGTTTTTCAAATGAAAATAGCATTATTTTTTCCAGTTATAAAAGGAATACTTGTCAATTGGGTATGATGACATGCACCTGTAGTCCCAACTACTTGGGAGGCTGAAGCAGAAAGATCACTTGATCCTAGAAGTTTGAGTCCAGCCTGGGCCACATAGCGAGACCTCCCTCTCTAAAATGTATACGTACATACATATGCACATACATAAAAGTAATACATGACATAAAAATTTAAAGAATACAGAAAAGTATAAAGAAGAAAGAAAAATCACCCATAACTCCAATACCCCAACAAAATAATGAGCACTGAGACACAGTTCTCTGCAATATATACACCTACACACATACTTAATAGCTATAAATGTTTTGTAGAAAAAAGATCAGATTTTAGTCTTTATTTTTTAACCTAATATGTTTTGGAGATTTTGAACATAGTAATATGTTGCACAGATTATCCATAATTAGTAACCTAAAATTAAATACTTTTTTTTCCAGTTATTCATTATGCTGCAATGAATCCCTTTACATATAGTTTTGCATAATTTTTTACTTTTAGATGGAGTATTGCTCTGCTGCCCAGGCTGGAGGGCAGTGGTGCTGGAGGGCAGTGGTGCTGGAGGGCAGTGGCGCTATCTTGCCTCACTGCAACCTCTGCCTCCTGGGTTCAAGTGATTCTCCCTGCCTCAGCCTCTCCAGTGGCTGGGATTATAGGCGCCCACCATCACACCCAGCTAATTTTTGTAATTTTTAGTAGACAGGGTTTTGCCATGGTTTTTTGTTTTTTGTTTTTGAGACAGAGTCTCACTCTGTTGCCCAGGCTGGAGTGCAATGGCATGATCTCAGCTCACTGCAACCTCTGCCTCCTGGGTTCAAGTGAGTCTCCTGCCTCAGCCTCCCTAGTAGCTAGAATTACAGATGCCTGCCACCAAGCCCAGCTAATCTTTGCATTTTTAGCAGAGACTGGGTTTCACTATGTTGGCCAGACTGGTCTTGAACTCCCGGCCTCAAGTGATCCACCGGCCTTGGCTTCCCAAAGCGCTGGGATTACAGGTGTGAGCCACTGCGCCTGTCCTGGTTTCATTTTTTTTTTTTCAGAAAGGGAATTATTAGTTGAAAAATATGGATATTTAAAATTATGAAAGCTACAATCAGACTGCCTCTGGAAAAGTAGAATTTGTTTACCCCCACCAACAGTGTATGAGAATGCCCAGTTCCCTGCAATTTATTTATTATTGCTTAACTTCTTTCATCTTTGCCAACCTGAAAAAATTATATCTCACTTTTAAAATCCATTCCCTCAATTACTAGTAAAATAACTCTTCGATGTACTTGTAGAACATTGTTTTTTGTGTGTGTGAAATACCACTTCCTAATTTTTTGGCTATGTTTTTCTTTATCTTACACGTTTTCAGATCATCTGTCTTTTTGTTATGGATTTGTGAGAGCTCTTTATAAAATAAAGAAAATACATCTTTATCTGAATATATGTCATAAATAATAATTGTCAATGTGTTATTTAAACTTTTTTGATGCTGCTTTTTGAATAAAGGGTCTTTAAATCTTAATTTAGTCAATCTATTATTCTTTAAATTCATGGTGCTTGACTCACATTTAGAAGGACCTTCTTTATTTCAATATATTAAAATTATTCATCTGAAATATCTAAGTGTTATGATTTTTAATTAAATACTTAATCCATATTAAATTTATTTTGGCATATAGTATATAGGAGGGAGTCAGCTTTATTAGTTTCCTAAATTCCTAGGCAATAGTCCCAATACTTTTTATTGAAGAATCCATCCTTTCCTATCTTACTGAAATTGCATCTTCATCATATGATAAGACACATATATCTAGGCCTTTGTGAATCCTTTATTCTAAAACATTGATTTATGTGTATTTCTGAAAGCTTTACACTGTTTTCACATAATGAAATAATGTACAATATTAAAACAGAATGGTACACACCAAAAATATATTGTATCCTGTATCATTTTCCGATAACAAAGATACTGAAAAAATTCAAGAATGAGGCAGGTGATATTAATACTGAACACAAAAAATAAAAGTATTACTTCAAGTTTACTTTGTACTTTCACATTATCTAATATTATGTTCACCCCACCATAAAGTAGTTATTGTTTCTTATTCAATTTTACATAAGGAGTTAAGACATGTACAAAGACTTGCCTACAAGCACATAGCTAATAACCAGTAGAGCCAAAACTTGAACTTCATATCCCATGTACCTTCCATGACCACTCTAACTGAAAAACAGAGCAATGATCCCTAAAAGCGCAATTTTTTCATTTTTAAATCAAACTACTTTACTGTGTATATGTACATATGTATATAGATATACAATGCATATATATACATATAGATATGTAATGCATATGTATACACCTATACTACATAGATGCATTATATATCTGCATGTGTATACACATACTACATATACGCACTATATGTCTACATATACATATATACATACATATGCATTACATATGTGTTTATACATACATAGACATCTTTATTTGAATAAGATTAACACTTTTAAATCTAAGCTGACATTCTTGAAGCATTGATAATTTCACCAATATGCCAAATCCTAACTTTATAAGAATAATGAAACAGAAAAACTAAAAATTTAGACTGTATTTCCAAGAAACTATTACCTTTGGATTCCTAAATACAAGTAAAAAGTAAAAACACATGATTTTTTTTTTCCTCTAGAAAAACCAGAAAGATAAACATGTGATTTTCTTTTTTTTTAGAGAAAGGTCTTGCTATATTGCCCATGCTTGCCTCAAATTCTTGGGCTCAAGCAATCATCCTGCCGTAGCCTTCTGAGTAGCTGGGACTACAGGTACGTACCACCACACCTGACTTTCATTTATTTTTTATTTCATTTCATTTTATTTTTTGAGATGAAGTTTCACTCTCATCACCCAGGCTGGAGTGCAATGGTGCGATCTTGGCTCACTGCAACTCCACCTCCCTGGTCCCGGTTGAAGTACTTCCCCTAACTCAGCCTCCCAAGTAGCTGGGATTACAGGCACGAGCCACCATGCCTATAAATTTTTGTATTTTTTAGTAGAAATGGAGTTTCACCATGTTGGCCAGGCTGGTCTTGAACTCCTGACCTCATGATCCACCCACCTCAGCCTCCCAAAGTGCTGGGATTACAGGCGTGAGCCACCACGCCTGGCCACCTGGCTTTTATTTTAATGAGTCTTTCTTTCAATAATATCTGATTACCACCCCAAAAGAGATCAGTTTTAGATACATCACAGACAGACAAACAGATCTTGCTATCAGACCACTAGGAAGCAAAGTCTATAGCTGTGTGCATTAAAAAATCCTGGTCAGGCTGTGCACAGAGGCTCACACCTGTAATCCCAGCACTTTGGGAAGCCAAGGCGGGTAAATCACCTGAGGTGAGAAGTTCGAGACTAGCCTGGTCAACATGGTGAAACTCCGTTTCTACTAAAAATACAAAAATTAGCTGGACATGGTGGCGGGTGCCTGTAATCCCAGCTACTCAGGAGGCTGAGGCAGGAGAATCGCTTGAACCTGGGAGGCAGAGGTTGCAGTGACCCGAGATCTAGCCACTGCACTCCAGCCAGGGCGATGAGAGTGAAACTCCATCTCAAAAAAAAGAAAAAAAATCCTGGTCAGTCCTAGAATTCACTGGGGGAAAAAAAATCACTACTGTCACATGTGTAAGTGTATGTGGCACAGGGTCTACAAATTCCTCCAGGAGATAATGAGATACCAACTACCACAGGGTCCCGTCATAGAGCTCAACCAGGAAAGAAAAATTTTTCAAAGAATAGTAGAGGAATTTTACCAATACGTCCCCAGATTTAAGCTACAACATTTGCCAGGAATCCTGCTTCACAATCATATTATTGCAATGATATAACTATTGACCTCCTATCCTTTAAAGGATTATACATTATATTGTACATAGTTTAAATCATATGAAGTACTAATACATCTGCTCATACTACTAAACAAAGGATGATGTGCTAAAAATGTACAAATGAATCTATTACAGACGCAAGCATGAGATGAGATGTTATAAACAGCAGTTATATTAGATATTATGATATCCAAATTTGGATCAAGTAACCACTGAGGAGAATTACATTTTAAAAAATTCCTTGCAGTAGCAGAAAGAAATGACTTTAGAGAAAAAGAAAATGATTTTCGAAGGGACAGCATGATGCAGCTTCTTTGACTAGAGGTTAGAGGACTAGCTAGAAAGAAGCCCCTGCCCAAAGAAAAAGCAAAAGCAAGAAATCTGCTACAAAGTTTATAGAGCAGTCCCTTGTTACCCAAGGTATCTGAGGGACATATCAAAGGAAACACAGAAGCAGCCAGTACCTCATGTGAGGTGAAGGATGTCATCCTATACTTTTCCCTAGGTAGCTTTCGAGCATCTCTTTCCAGGCACAATGAATCAATAGTAGATACAACCTCCTGACCAAGAAGCTTTGATATCTCAGAAGAAAGTAGGTTCTCAAGCAGTAGAAGCCAAAGAATGAAATATACATACCTACTCCTAGTTAAAGGTAAGCACTTTCAAAATGGTTTGTTTTCCACCATAGTAAATATAAATATATAAAAAGAAGGTTGGGATCGTATATCACACAGCAATAAATCAACACACAGAAGTGATTTTGTATGAGATTGCTCTTAATTTCTTCCTACAACATTTGAAGAAATTCAAGCAATGAAAAGTTATCTCAAAAATATAAAACACCTTGCAGTTCATACACTTAAAATCACAAAACTTCTAAACAAGTAAATACAAAAAAAACTCTTTTCTAATAGGAAATAAGCTATGTAGAGGTTTCATTTATTATTCAAAATTAAAGAGATTTTTCCACGTCTTTTCCGTTAGAGCATAAACCAATTCAGAAGGTAGTCTTGCTCTTTTCATCTTTGAAAATTTACAATGAATATAATCATTCCCTGATTTTTCAAAATTAACTTAAAATTGAAATTAATGGTTCTCCTAAACCACGGCCACATCCTGTTTACTGTATCTATACATAACCAGATTTTTGTGACTAGAAAATGTTTTAATCAAGCTATTTTTTTCTCTTACTAGGAAGCATTACTAACCTAGAAACAAATTCCTAAAATAAATAGATAATTCCATCTATTGGTTCTCTCATCTATTAGAAACTTTTTTTCCTCAATCTAATTATCCTTTAATGTACTTCCATGGTGGTGATTACAAACTGATACTCTTATATTGAACTTTCACTCTCTATCAAAAGTACTTCTTTATTTAAACCCCGAAGTAGAAACATTAAACTGATATTTTAAAAAATTGAACTAAAAAATCAGCGGGGAAAAATCTATTTTTTTGTATTTTTGAATTACAGAACATATAAAATATAAATAAATCGAATAGAAATGTTTAGACACATATTTATATGTGCACATGGTAAAGCTTAGGGTTATTATCTCAGCTATTTATCGTAATTATATTGGGCTGACACAGAATTATGATTGTGGCGCCCTCTGCTGGGTTTTCTAGTCACAAACTCAATATCGCTATTGGCATAATAAAATCAAATTTCTGAGGCATCAAGTGAAAAATCTTTTGCAGTTCATGGTCACTTTATGTCCAAGATTATATAAAAGTTATAATCAATATTTACTTTATTGAAACAGGACTTTACCAATTTATCATTAAGTGAAACATCAATATAGATTTTTCTTTTAAAATAAAAAGACTAAACGTAAAATGTACACAAAACAACATATTTTAATAGGTCTTATTTTTGTCACCATTTCTATCACGTAGCAATATATTCAGGTTTTTAAGATCATATTTATGATGAGACATTACAGCTATTTTGCTAATTTTATCTAATTTTTCTACATTGTAAGTTCAATTAAAATAGTGTATTTTAAGACAGAATAATCCTAATAATATTATCTTCTTTATTAGAAAAAAAACAAGAGAACTTTTATAGGTACTCATCGCTAGTAATAATTAATAGATAGCTTCCATTTATTGAATGTCAACACTGAGTCATGCAGTATGTTACATACTTTCTATATAATATAGCCAGTCCTAAGAGATGAAAACAGTTGAGGTTCATAGAGGTGATACAAATTGCTTAAGATGAATTTCAGAGCCAAGAGTCAAAGCAAGTGAGTATCATTCCAAAATCCTAAACCTTTCTACCACACAACAGAAAACAGTGAAAAAACATCCTGAATATGCGATCTTTCCGCTTGTTAATGCACAACAATGTGGGGTATGGAACAACTTGATAAAAAAAAAAAATTAGAGAAGGACAAGACAGTTATTCATGCCTAAAATAATAATCGATGCCTTCAGGAAATTATTTTTATTTTACATAATGCTGCCAGCTAGTGGCCCTATTTCATACTGAGTCAACTGGGGATAATACTTGACTGTTACAATACTGAATCAAAAATTCTGCATTTAACATTCTAGAGTCATTTTCTGAAATTACGTATGTGTAAGCCTGACTTAATGATACTTAACATTATCCCAGAACTAAAGGACTATGTAACCTCAACCACCTTTGGTATTCCTTGCCCAGTCCTTCCCTAGATCTAATAAAAATATGAGATATGCCTTCGTGGGAAAAGAATTCAACGCCAAGGTGGAGAAACTAAAAGGCATTCTGGTTCAAGCTGGTGTTTGGAAATTTTTAAAAAAAGAAGGAAAGAAACCAAAAGGCACATGTGTTACTATCTATGAAAAAGAAACCTACATTATTTTAGGCATTTAGGATAATTTAAGGACATTTAAAGATTCCTTAGTGACAAAATACATAAATATTTTTCTATAAAATCAAAAGCTTATAACGTGGACTTAAGAACAAAAGTGTTGTCTGAGTATTAGTGAACATAATTCTATGCAAATCTATGCATTTGATAAAGCTGCATTGTTAAGCAAAAGATATTACCTAAATTCAGACAACAGTTAACCGTTCTGAAATTTTCTTTGAGAAAAAAAGTATGAGTACTATTTTTACATTTAAAATGGTCATATTTCATTGACAATTCACTATCTTAAGAAAGAGGAATGTCCTATACAAAAAACAAAAAGTGCACAGCTCCTACGATGGTATTCGGTTTAACTCAGTGACACAAAGGTATTCTTGGCTCATTTCTTTCATCACATGAAATTAATTACAAGAATTGTAAGAAATATTGAAATGATTTTCTCAGTGGACAAATCTATCACCACTTAATCAGAGGCTTAGATTGAAAAGGCAATATAGTCTTTAATATTGTAATACTGCATCAAACAAAAACACTAGTGTTAATGTATATTAGCATCAAGAAAAATATGTTCTGGATTTATTCTACAGTGAAAATAAAAAAGCAGGGAATGGTTTAAAAAAAAAAAAAAGCACCCGAAACAAAGCAAAGAAAGAGGAAAGAAACAGCCCCACTATTGAAGTAACTGAGGTCAAAATGGAAACAAAAATACAAGGGACAGTATTGCAGTGTCCAGTGTTCTTTCTGACCTACATTCTCTCTCTTTCTTTCTCTCTCCCTCTCTCTCTCTCTCCTACACACACACACACACACACACACACCCCTCCAAAGTGTAAAAACTGTGGTACTGCATTTAGTAGGTGCACCTTATAAAAGGCTTATTTTGCAGCTGAAGACAGTAAGTTTCTTATATACATATATATGCATACATTTAGTGTATAATAAATACTAGTGAGAAGAAAACATCAACTATAAATTCACTTTGTAAAACACTAAATATATTTCTATAGAGTTAATGTATAACTTACAAACATTTCCTGTGTTGTCAAAGCTGGTAAGAACATCTTCAACATTCAAGGATCCACTATTATGCCTAGAAAGGAGTAAAACATTTGCTTTAATGATTCTGAAATGTTGACATTTTTAGTTTTTAAAAAAGCTGAGACTGAGACTGTATGATACACATTTCCAATAGCAATAAATTCTTCCATGCTATATTTTAAGAATATTTTCTGCCCACTAGAGGGAGAAGGAAAAGAAATAACAGTATGGTCCTCAGAATATTTAACATAATGACTTTTTAAATTATTAATCTACATCTTAAAAACAAATAATATTTACTTGTCGTATTTTCATTATATAAAAGGAAGTTCTTAACCTTTTTAAAGGCAAAAAATTCATAGAGTACACTTAGAGAATCTTCAAGCTGAAAAATAATCACCTTCTAGATCCACACTCAACAATACATAAATTTACTCTATAATAGCAAAAAAAAAAATTCAAACTTCAGTTACAAAGAACTAACCAATCTTCAGGTCTGCGTATTCCATCTCCAGGCAATCATGAATGTCAGTGAGCAAAGTTTTTGTATCTTTTACCCACTAATCTTAATTCTAACTCCTTTAATTCTAATCCCTCTTCACTTAACAACTCTTTTAAAGATTTGACTTGACACTGATATTTTATTAATACCTATGAAAAATACTATTTGTTATATACAAATAGACCCAATTGTGCAATAGTCATAGAGTTTGAGTTTCTTGGGGTAAAAAAAAAAAAATTAGTGCTAATCCATCTACAATCCTCTATATTCTCTCCCATATTATTAACAGCTGAAGCTCTTCAGAATGTTATAAAAGTTTATAATAATCATTGATAATTTCTAAAAATTTACTTCATCAACATTCACTTTGTCATTTAAAACTTGTCATAAATGATATGTCATGGACTGAAGTGTGCCTCCCACTTCCCCCAAATCCTTACACTGAAGCCCTAACCCTCTACCTCAAAAGGTGACTATATTTAGAGATAGGGCTTTTAAAGGTAATTTAGTTAAAATAAGGTCATTCAGGTGGGCCTTAATGTAATGTGACTGGTTTCCTTATAAGAGGAGGTATTGGGAATCTCACTCCCATCCCCCCACAGCAGCCACAGCAAGACCCATCCAAGGAGAGTCTGAACTCAGACACAACTAGCCCTTCCCCCACCTGATGGTCCTATCCATCCTGGTAGCTGAAGACAAAGGACATATACTCTTGGGAGGTCTAGGGCCCCACTCACCAGCAGTCTCTCTCCATATTACTACAGTTGATGCTCTCTGGAAAGCACCACCTCCCAGCAGGAGGCCAACTGGCACAAAAAAAGAACATTAAACCACCAAAGCTAAGAACCCTCATGGAGTCCATTGTACCCCCCCCGCCCTGCCACCCCACCAGAACAGGCGCTGGTATCCACAGCTGAGAGACCCACAGATGGTTCACATCACTGGACTCTGTGCAGACAACCCCCAGTACCAGCCCAGAGCCAGGCAGACTCACTGGGTGGCTAGACCCAGAGGAGAGACGACAATCACAGCAGTTCCACTCCTAGGAAACCACATCCACAGGAAAAGCAGGAGAGTACTACATCAAGGGAACACCCAGTGGGACAAAGAATCTGAACAACAGACGTCAGCCCTAGACCTTCCCTCTGACAGAGCCTATCCAAACGAGAAGGAACCAGAAAACCAACCCTGGTAATATGACTGAACAAGGCTCTTTAACACCGCCCAAAAATCACACTAATTCACCAGTAATGGATCCAAACCAAGAAGTCCCTGATTTGCCTGAAAAGAATTCAGGAGGTTAGTTATTAAGCTAATGAGGAAGGCACCAGAGAAAGGCAAAACCCAATTGCAAGAAAAAAAAAAAAACACGAGTAATGGGAGAAATATTCAAGGAAATAGATAGTTTAAAGAAAAAACAAAACGTCAGGAAACTTCGCACACACTTCTAGAGATGTGAAATGCTCTGGAAAGTCTCAGCAATAGAACTGAACAAGTATAAGAAAGAAATTCTAAGCTCAAAAGGAAGATCTTCAAATTAAACCAATCCAACAAAGACAAAGAGAAAAAAGAATAAGAAAATATGAACAAAGCCTCCAAGAAGTCTGGGATTATGTTAAACGACCAAACCGAAGACTAATCAGTGTTCCTGAGGACGAAGATAATTATAAAAGCATAGAAAACATATCTGGGGGAATCATCAAGGAAAAGTTCCCTGGCCTTGCTGTAGACCTAGACATCCAAATACAAGAGGTTCAAAGAACACCTGAGAAATTCATTGCAAAAGGATCATCACCTAGGCACACTGTCATCAGGTTATCCAAAGTTAAGATGAAGGAAAGAATCTTAAGAGCTGTGAGGCAAAAGCACCAGGTAACCTAAAAAGAAAAAACCTGTCAGGGAAGTCGTGGCCGAGGCAGATTGAGGAGGCGCAGCCATAGGTTCTGGTGTCTCCCAGTCTGCTACACCCCAAGGCCTCAGCAGGGACATCCTGTATCGCCTGGAGGCAAGACTGAGAATGGGGGCATGGCCTCCTCCTCCGATAGCAACCGTGACCGGAGGGAGCACCTCCTGCAGCTGGCCCTGGTGACCATGGACATCAACAAGGATCCGTACTTCATGAAAAACCACCTGAGCTCCTACGAATGCAAGCTCTGCCTGACACTTCCCAACAGCAAGGGGAGCTACCTGGCACATACTCAGGGGAAGAAGCACTAGACCAACTGGACGGCAAGCAGCCAAGGAGGCCAAGGAGGCCCCCGCCCAGCCCGCGCCTGAGAAGGTCAAGGTGGAGGTGAAGAAGTTTGTGAAGATCGGCCACCCAGGCTACAAAGTGACCAAGCAGAGGGACTTGGAGATGGGCCAGCAGAGCCTCCTCTTCCAGATAGACCACTCTGAGATCGCCGAGGGCATCAGGCTGTGCCACTACTTCAAGTCTGCTTCTACTCGTAAGTAGAAGATCAATCCCCCGACCTGCGCTGGCAGTACCTGCTGATGGCCGCCGAGCCCTATGAGACCATCGCCTTCAAGGTGCTCCAAGGTGCGGAGCAGAGAGATTGACAAGGCGGAGGGCAAGTTCTGGATGCACTGGAACCGAGATACCAAGCAATTTTTCCTCCAGTTCCACTTTAAGATGGAGAAACCCCATTCTCCGCCTAGCCTCCCCATCCGCCCACCTGGGGTGAAGTGGCCTCCACCCCCCACTGATGAATGGTCTGCCCCCTTGGCCACCGCTGCCTGAGCCCTTGTTACCACCCCCCACCAGGAGGCCTGCCTCTGCCACTCATGCCCCCCCCATGGGGCTTGCGCCCTCTGGGCCACTGGGACCACCCCAGCGGCCCCCACCAGCTCCAGGGGTCCACGCCCTGGCCCCAGTGGTGCATCCCCCTGCATCTGGGGTCCATTCCCCAGCTCCTGGGGTCCACTCTCCAGCTCCTGGCATCCATTCCCCAGCCCCTGTGGTCCACCCACCAACCTCTGGGGTCCACCCCCCCAGCTCGCCAAGTCCACCCTCCTGCCCCTGGGGTTCACCCACCAGCCCCCAGAGTCCACCAAGCCCTGGAGTTCCCCCACCAGCCCCAGGGGTCCACCCTCCCCCCATTAGCGGGGGGTTCACCCCCAGCCCCCAGGGGTACACCCAGCAGCCCCAGGGATGCACACTCAGGCACCAGGGGTCCACCCCCAATCTCCCAGGGTCCATCCATCAGCTCCTGGGGTCCATCCTCAGACTCCTGGAGTTCACCTTTTAAATCCTGGGGTACACACTCCAACTTCCATGCCCCCAGTGCTGAGGCCCCCACTCCCCTCCGAAGGCCAAGGGAACATACCTCTCCCTTCCCCAACCAACTGAGAAGCTGCTGGCTTCCCAGCAAGCCCGTCCCAGGTGCTCCTGCCCTTCCCACAGAGAGAAGGCTGCTCTTTTGTACTGTCCCCATTCATTAAACAGCCTCCCCCAGCCAAAAAAATTAAAAAAAAAAAAAAAAAAAAGAAAGAAAGAAAGAAAGAAAAAGAAATACCTATCAGATCAACAGCAGATTTCTCAGCAGAAACCCTACAAACCAGAGGGATTGGGGCCTTATCTTCAGCCTCCTCAAACAAAACAATTATCAGCCAAGAATTTTGTATCCAGTGAAACTAGGCATCCTATATGTAGACATCATATATGAAGGAAATTGCAGTATTTTTCAGACAAACGAATGCTGAGAGAACTCGCCATTACCAAGTCACCCACCACTACAAGAACTGCTAAAAAGACCTCTAAATCTTGAAACAAATCCCGGGAACACATCAAAATAGAACCTCTTTAAAGCATATATCACACAGGACCTATAAAACAAAAATACAAGTTAAAAAGCAAAAACAAAAAACAACAAAGTACTCAGGCAACAAAGAACGTAATGAATGCAAGAGTACCTCACTTTTCAATACTAACATTGAATGTAAATGGCCTAAATGCACCACTTAAAAGACATAGAACGCAGAATGGATAAGAACTATCTGCTGCCTTCAAGAGACTCACCTAACACATAAAGACTCACATAAACTTAAAGGGGTGATAAAAGGCGTTTCATACAAATGGGCACCAAAGGCTAGCAGGGGTAGCTATTCTTATCAGACAAAACAAATCTTAAAGCAACAGCAGTTAAAAAAGACAGAGGGACATTATATAATGGTAAAAGGCCTTGTCCAACAGGAAAATATCACAATCCTAAACATACATGCACCTAACACTGGAGGTCCCAAATTTATAAAACGATTACTAATACCTAAGAAATGAGATAGACAGCAACAATATAATAGTGGGAGACTTCAATACTCCACTGACAGCACTAGACAGGTCATCAAGACAGAAAGTCAACAAAAAAAAAATAGACTTAAACTATACCTTAGAAGAAATGGACTTAACAGATATATACAGAACATTTCATCCAACAACCACAGAATACACATTCTATTCAATAGCACATGGAACTCTCTCCAAGATAGACCATATGACAGGCCATAAAATGAGCCTCAATAAATTTAAGAAAATTGAAATTACACCAAGCACTCTCTGAGACCACAGTGGAATAGAGGAAAACTGGAGATCAACTCCAAAAGGAACTTTCAAAACCATGCAAATACATGAAAATTAAATATCGTGCTCCTAAATGAGCAATGGGTCAAAAATGAAATCAAGATGGAAATTAAAAAATTCTTTGAGCTGAATGACAATAATGACACAACCTATCAAAACCTCTGGTACACAGCAAAGGTAGTGCTAAGAGGAAAGTTCATAGCCCTTAATGCCTACATCAAAAATACTGAAAGATTACAAACTGACATTCTAAGGTCATACCTCTAGGAACTAGAGAAACAAGAACAAACCAAACCCAAACCCAGCAGAAGAAAGAAAATAACCAAGATCAGAGCAGAAGTAAATGAAACGGAAACAAAAATAACAAAAAAAATACAAAAGATAAATGAAACAAAAAGCTGGTTCTTTGAAAAGATAAGTAAAACTGATAGACCATTAGCAAGATTAACCAAGAAAAGAAGAGAGAAAATCCAAATAACCTCACCAAGAAACAAAACAGGAGATATTGCAACTAACACCACTGAAATACAAAAGATCATTCAAGGCTACTATGAATACCTTTACGCACATAAACTAGAAAATCTAGAAAAGACAGATAAGTTCCTGGAAAAATACAACCCTCCTAGCTTAAATCACAAAGAATTAGATACCCTGAACAGATCAAAAACAAGCAGTGAGATTGAAATGGTAGTTTAAAAATTACCAACAAAAAAAGTCAAGGACCAGATGGATTCGCAGCAGAATTCTACCAGATATTCAAAGAACTGGTACCCATCCTTTTGACACTATGCCACAAGATAAAGAAAGAAGAAACCGTCCCTAATTCATTCTGTGAAGCTCGCATCACTCTAATAACCAAAACCAGGGAAGGATGTAGCCAAAAAAAGGAAACTACAGGCCAATATCCTTGATGAACATAGATGTTAAAAATCTTAACAAAATACTAGTTAACTGAATCCAACAACATATTGAAAAGATAATCCACCATGATCAAGCAGGTTTCATACCAGGGATGCAGTAATAGTTTAACATACACAAGTCAATAAATGTGATACACCACATAAACAGAATTAAAAATTAAAATCACATAATCATCTCAATAGATGCAGAAAAAGCATTCAACAAAATCCAGCATCCCTTTATGATTAAAACTCTCAGCAAAATCGGCATACAAGGGACATATCTTACTATAATAAAAGTCATCTATGACAAACCCACAGCCAACATAACACTGAATGGGGGAAAAGCTGAAAGCATTCCCTCTGACAACAGGAACAAGATAAGGATGCCCACTCTCACCACTCTTCTTCAACATGGTACTGGAAGTCCTAGCCAGAGCAATCAGGCTAGAGAAAGAAATAATGGGCATCCAAATCAGTAAAGAGGAAGTCAAACTGTCACTGTTTGTTGAGGATATGATCGTTTACCTTGAAAAATCCTAAAGACTCCTCCAGAAAGTTCCTAGAACTGATAAAAGAATGCAGCAAAGTTTCTGGATACAAGATTAATGTACACAAATCAGTAGCTCTTCTATATGCCAATAGCAACCCAGCAGAGAATCAAATCAAGAACTCAACCCTTTTTGCAACAGCTGCAAAAAAATAAAATACTTAGGAATATACCTAACCAAGGAGTCAAAAGACCTCTACAAGGAAAACTGCAAAACACAGCTGAAAGAAATCATAGACGACACAAACAATTGGAAACACATCCCATACTCATGGATGGGGAGAATCAATATTGTGAAAATGACCATACTGCCAAAAGCAATCTACAAATTCAATTCAATCCCCATCAAAATACCACCATCATTCTTCACAGAATTAGAAAAAAAATTCTAAAATTTATACAGAACCAAAAAAGAGCTCGCATAGCCAAAGCAAGACTAAGCAAAAAGAACAAATCTGGAGGCATCACACTACCTGATTTCAAACTATGATGCAAGTCCACAGTCACCAAAACAGCATTGTACTGGTATAAAAATAAGCACATAGCCCAACGGAACCAAATAGAGAACCCAGAAATAAACCCAAATACTTACAGCAAACTGATCTTCGACAAAGTAAACAAAAATATAAAGTGTGGAAAAAACAGTCTTTTCAACAAATGGTGCTGGGATAATTGACTAGCTATATGCAGGAGAATGAAACTGAATCCTCATCTCGCCTTATACAAAAATCAACTCAGAATGGATTAAGAACTTAAATCTAAGACTTGAAACTATAAAAATTCTGAAGAAAACATTGGAAAAACTCTTCTAGACATTGGCTTAGCCAAGGATTTCACGACCAAGAACCCAAAAGCAAATGCAAGAGAAACAAAGATAAACAGCCATGACCTAATTAAACTAAGGAGCTTTTGCACAGCAAAGGAACAGTCAGCAGAGTAAACAGACAACCCACAGAGGGGGAGAAAATCTTCATAATCTATATATCTGACAAAGGACTAATATCCATAATTTACAACAAACTCAAACAAATCAGTAAGAAAAAAAACAAACGATCCCATCAAAAAGTGTGCCAAGGACATGAATAGATAATTCTCAAAGAAAATATACAAATAGCCAACAAATATATGACAAAATGTTCAACATCACTAATGATTAGGAAAATGCACATCAAAATCACAATGTAATACCACCTTACTCCTGCAAAAATGGCCTTAGTCAAAAAATCAAAAAATAGTAGACGTTGGCGTGGATGAGGTGATCAGGGAACACTTCTACACTGCTGGTGGGAATGGAAACTATGAAAAATAGTGTGTAGATTCCTTAAAGAACTAAAAGTAGAACTACCATTTGATCCAGCAATCCCACTACAGGGTATCTACCCAGAGGAAAAGAAGTCATTATTCTAAAAAAACACCTACACATGCATGTTTATAGCAGCACAATTCACAATTGCAAAATCGTGGAACCAACTCAAATGTCCATCAATCAACGAGTAGATAAAGAAATTGTGGTATATATATATAATGGAATACTACTCAGCCATAAGGAGGAATGAACTAACAGCATTTGCAGTGACCTGGATGAGACTGGAGACTATTAATCTAAGTGAAGTAATTCAGGAATGGAAAACCAAACATCATATATTCTCACTGACACGTGGGAACTAAGCTATGAGGATGCAAAAGCATAAGAATGATACAAGGGACTTTGGGGCCTTGTGGGGGGGGAAGAATGGGAGGGGGACAAGGAACAAAAGACTAAAAATATAGTATAGTGTATATTGCTTGGGTGATGAGTGCACCGAAACCTCACAAAGCACCACTAAAGAACTTACTCATGTAACCAAATAGAACCCATACCCCAATAACTTATGAAAAAAAAAATAATTTAAATTTAAAATTTAAAAAAAGGGGCCAGATGCAGTGGCTCATGCCTGTAATCCCAGCATTTTGGGAGGCCAAGGTGGGCAGATCATGAGATCAGGAGTTTGAGACCTGCCTGGCCAATATGGTAAAACCTGTCTCTAATAAAAATACAAAAATTAGCCGGGTGTGGGGGTGAGCGAGACTCCAACTCAAAAAAATAAATTAATTTTTTAAAATTATCAACTAAAAAAAAAAAGGGGGAGGCAGTACACACAGAAACAACAGGAGCATGAATGCACAGAGGAATAGCCTCTGAAAAGGCAGAGTGAGGGTGACCATCTGCAAGCCAAAGGGAGAGACCTCAGAAGAAACCAAACCTGCCAACACCTTGATCTCAGACTTCTAGCTCCCAGAGCTGCAAGAAACTAAATTTGTGTTGTGTAAGCCCCCCCCCCAGTATGTGGTGTTTTGTTTTGGCAGCACAGCAAACTAAAACACAGTAAAAAAATACATGTAAATTGTATTACCCTTTCCATAAATATAGAGCTTTTTTAAATTTCTGCCATAGAGGGCCAATTCTTTGACAGGGTGATTAAATCAGATTTAAAAAGTTATTTGCAATCTGACTGACCCAATAAGCACTAGGCCCCAAAGTATCATAATCTAAAAACACAAAGTCACCAATCACAGATAAACCAATCATAATAACATAATGATTATTTTCTATGGGCATATACGATTCTAGGTATAGGTGAGGTTATTTACACTAATATTATGGAAAACTATAGTAAATACTCAGATAAGATGAAAAGGAGCAAAGTATTTAACCTCTAAAATCTAAGATGACTCATGCCTGTAATCCCAGCACTTAAGGAGGTCGAGGTAGGGGGATCACCTGAGGCCAGGAGTTCCAGACCAGCCTGGCCAACATGGTGAAACTCCATCTCTACTACAAATACAAAAATTACCCAGGTGTAGTGGCAGGCACCTGTAATCCCTGCTATTCGGGAGGCTGAGGCAGGACAATTGCTTGAACCTGGGAGGCGGATGTTGCTGTGAGCAGAGATAGTGCCATTGCACTCCAGCCTGGGCGACAAGAGTGAAACTCCATCTCAAAAAAAAAAAAAGGAAAATGAAACTATTAAAATTATCAACAATACAGTATAGAAATCCAAAAAAAAGTTTTAATATAAAAGCAATATATGGTTCCTTCAAGAAAAACTGCTCATAATCCTAACATGGAGAGATATCATTAGAATTTTGGTACACAGCCTTCAAATGTTATTCTATGTTCACATCTTCCTTTTATTAAAGAGCTGAAAGCACTTGTCCATATTGTTTTGCAATTTGTTTTTCACTAATTATAACAAATTATGTATTATAAACAGTTTCCCACATCATTAAGTAATATCCCATAACATGATTCTAATGGCTGCCAAGAAGTTCAATGGATGTCTGCACCATAATTTACTGAACCAGAACTTTATGTTGGATTTTAAGATTGTGCTCAATTTTGTGCTATTGTGCACATTGCTGCAGTGAACATTCTTGTGGAAAACATCAAATCTATTTCTGATTGTTTATTTAGGATAAATTGCTAAAAGGGGAATTGTCTTATGGCCTAATTTTAATAAGAATATTCTCTTCCTCTTGCATCTCTCTGTCTCATAAATCAGGATGAAATAAATATTCATAATTAAATCTGAAACAAGTAGAAATAACATGCACATATTCTGTAATAATGATAAAATTTTTTTACTTTATTTTCTTTTTCTACTTGCCCATCCCCCCAATTTTTTATATTTCTAAAAAAACAGATAATAGAAGTGCATGTTTTAAAAGTTAAAATACTATTCAAAATAAAAAATTTGCTTTTCATACTTATCACTGAAGCAAACCTGACATTCCTGAAAGCATTTTTTTTTTTTTTGGAAATGGAGTCTTGCACCATCCCTGAGCTGGAATGCAGTGGCATGATCTCAGCTCACTGTAATCTCCGCCTCCCGGGTTCAAGTGATTCTCCTGTCTCAGCCTCCCGAATAGCTGGGATTACAGGTGCTCGCCACCACACCCAGCTAACTTTTGTATTTTTAGTAGAGATGGGGTTTCACTATGTTGGCCAGGCTGGTCTTAAACTCCTAACTTCGTGATCCACCCGCCTCAGCCTCCCAAAGTGCTAGGATTACAGGCGTGAGCCACCTGAAAGCATTATTTCTTAAAGCAAAGAAACAGAATGTTTACCCTATGACCTTTTTAAGGAGGTAGGCAGTGGAGAAACAGTAAACCTCATCCTATACCACTAAGATATTTATAAAGATAAAATCAAATATCCATGAAATTATCAAGGTTTAGAAACCCTAAAAGATGGCATCTTATGAAAGAATGTTAATAATCACTATTTTCAAAACTATAGGAAGTTAGTTCTAATTATAGGAAAACTGCCATTAATGTCATATGACAAAGATTCAGTTCAATTACTTCAAGTTCCCTTTCATTTGTTCCAAACTTAGGGACTGTTCTTTTCACTGAATCATCCATTTTATTCGTGTCAACTCTATAAGCTCTTGTCTAGTCTTAGTTTTTCAACTATTTACCTAGGTCCTGTCTGAACTCTGTGGTTAGATAGTAATGCCCATAAGGAAAGAAACTTCTCAAACTGGAATTCTTAAAAACTTCAGTCTTAGCATTATACTTGTAATTAATGTTATGTAACAATGACAATTTTTTGCCAACATATTCATAGTATAAAAAGTTCACTCCATCTTTCTCCTAAACTTCAAAGCTTTATCCCAGACCATTACCTATCACCAGATTCTCCTCCCCAGGGCCAAATAATTTTTTTCACAAGCACCTAAAACTATCCTAGAACTGAGGAATTTAGAGTTTCTTCTTAAAAAATGGCCCGCTGAGTAAGGACTGAGGAACAAGTCATTGGGGCAGATAATTATTTGAGGAGGGAAAAGAAAAGCTGCTAAAGGAAAAATCTGAAGCCTAAATGTGCCAGAGGCCGAAATTAGAGGTCTAAAAGCAACCCATAGCTAAACATGACATTAAAATTATAGAAAACAAAAGAAAAAATAGTAAGTTAGACTACATCAAAATTAAAAATTTTGTGCATCAAAAGATATTACATATCAAGAAAGTGAAAAGAAAATGCACAGACCAGGAGAACATATTTGCAAACATCACATGTATGATAGGGTCTACTATCCAGAATATATAAAAATAACTCTGACAATAAAAAAGAGACAGTTTAATTAAAAACAGGGAAAGACAGGAGTGTAGAAGTCCCATTGGAAAGAAAATAAAAATTAAAAATAAAAAGAATTTGAATAGGCATTTCTCAAAAAAATATATACAAATGGCCAATGAGCACATGAAAAGACGCTCAACATCATTAGACAACAGAGAAATATATATCAAAACCACAGTGAGATATCACTACATATCCACTATAAGGACTATAATTTTTTTAAAAAGAGAAGAAAAATTAACAAGTGCTTCACTGGTAAGCATAGGGGAGAAACTGAAACACTCATACATTCCTAGAATATAAAATGGAAAACAGTTGGCTATTCCTCAAAAAGTTAAACATAGAATTACCATATGACCCAACAATTCCACTCCTACGTACATACCCAAGAGAATTAAAAGCATATGTTCACACAAAAACTTGTACATGAATATTCATAGTGGCATTATTCATAATGGCCAAAAAGTAGAAACAATCCAAATGTTGATCAACTGATGAAAAAATAAACAAAATATGATATTAGCCATACAGTGGGATATTAGCCATAAAAAAAGGAATGAGGTACTAGTATGTGGTACAATATGGATTGTTGAAAATAAATGCTTATTCTCTGAGTGCTAATACAAGGAAGTATTAGCACTCAGACAAAAGGTGTCTCAGCAAGGCTATCTTTACTTTCTGCAGAAAGGGCACCACTCACCAGCAGTCTTGCCAGGAGAGTGTAATGAACAAAGAAAAAGCAGACATATTTATATCTAACACATCCAGCCCCTACTGCTGTGTCCTAATTCCATTGGTTGGAATTGGACCTCACAGTCTAGGCTATAACGCAACTGGCTGACAGCTTAAAACTTTCCTAAAGAGGTAAAGGCAGAGGAGAACAAAGGGAAAAGAGGAAGTAACCTGTGGAATGCTGAAAAAGGCAAAAACACTTCCAAATAAGGAAGAGGAGGAAACTATGATCTAAGGCTTGCCAGGGCTTGTTCAGGCATGCCAGGGCAAATATCTAGGTTAAAGTATAAGAACTAAGAACACTGGATACACTTATTTATTACTTACTCAGGAGCATTAGCAAAGGGTCTAGAGTAAATTAACTTTTGAAGAAGCTGTTATTTATGATGAACTAAGAGAAAATCTTTAAGAAGAGCTTTTATTTATTTTTATTTTCTACATGGATGAATCTTAAAATTTAAAAATATTGTGCTCAGTGAAAGAAGACAGGCATAAAGAGCTGCATATTGTAGGATTCTATTTACATAAAGTATCCAGAACAGACAATACATAGAGCCAGAAAGTGAATTACTGGTTGCCAGGACTAGGGGAAGAGGGAGGATGGGGAGTTGCTGCCAATGTATGTGGGGTTTCTTTTAGGGAAATGAAAAAGTTCTGGAATAGTGGTGAAGCCTGTACAACATTGCAAAAACCACTGAATTGCATACTTTAAAGTGATTAAAATAGTAAATTTTGTTATGTAAATTGTATTGTGAGTAAAAGAAAATTGATCCAAAATACAAAATAAGCCAGAGAGTGGAATGGGTCCTAAACAGTTGCAGAAGAACAGAGAGGAGAGGTTTTCAGAAGAAAAAGATTTTAAAAACTGAATTCTAGATGCTTTGGAGTTCTTTCAAAAACAAGTAGTTAAAAATTAAAAATTTTAAAAAGAAATAGCTAAAGAGATGTTTTCCAGTCTTATATCTATGAGTTTTAGGAAATTATTAGATGGTTTCTACATGTACTATATTGGAATTTGGAAAATGTTCAAGGAAACATTTCAATGTACTGAAACAGTATATTTATATGTAAGCACACTACATAAAAAATTGTGATGGAATTTAAAACAAATTAGAAAACTAAGTTATAATGGCCCATATCTATGATTTAAGATGCATGAAAATGTGACACAATGGAACTCAGTTTTCTGAAAACTATTGATCATATTTTAAAGGTCCTAAAAACACTGTTTTATTACTAATACTCACCTCTATTGTTAATATCACTACTAACATAAAAACTATGCTTTTAAATATAGATGCAGCATTCATATTTGTCTTAGATGCCAGCCTTGCCATCTAAGACAGCCTTGCCATAGCTCTAAACAGGTACCTATGATATACCACACATAAAAGAATAATCTGCCATTCATCTAATTTCATAAGCAAAACATCTCATCACTAGTATTTATTTACTGAACATTCACAAGCTATATAACTAAAATCATGAGGTGAGGGTTTGGTTTGTCTTTTTCTTTCCCTGGAGATGGAATGTATGATCTTGGTGTAGTGCATTTGTTACAACAGAAAGATGCAACACAGTCAAAGACAAAGCCATTCCTGACTTCTTGCCCATTCTAAGTTCCCAGGACAGGCCAAAATCAAGAGTTCTAGCCTTCTAATTCAGCAATTACCATAGCAACAGTAGTCTTATTCAAACAAAGAAGGACAGTTCAGGCCTCTCAGTTTTTTCTATACCTAAGACATGTATACACTTATAAATGAATAACTCAGGCACTTCTATGGTTCCAAATATAATGGAAGTAATTTAAAGCTTCCAGAATATGCAAATTCCTGCTGTGCTGAAAGTAAATTGAAATATGGGGGGATAGGAACAATTTCTTATATCTACACAGCACGCTTTATATAACAATAGATTACAGTTTATGAGACAGGGAAAAGGAAATTTTAATTAAAGAATTTTAGTATAACATCTCCTGGTATCTCTCAGTTTATATATTTGCATCTATCGAAAAACAAGAGCCTCTTCCATAAAGTTCTAAGAAATCAAGTACCAGAGGCCAGGCATAGTGGCTCACATCTGTAATCCCAGCACTATTGGAGGTCAAGGCAGGCAGATCCCTTGACCCAGAAGTTCGAGACCATCCTGGGCAACATGGCAAAACCCCATCTCTACAAAAAAATACAAAAGTTAGCTGGGCATGGTGGCATGTACCTGTAGTCCTAGCTACCTGGGAGACTGAGGCAGGAGGATTGCTTGAGCCTGGGTGGTCAAGGCTTTAGTAAGCTGTGATCCTGCTACTGCACTCCAGCCTGGGCAATAGAGTGAGACCGTCTCAAAAAAAGAGAAAGAAAGTACCAGAAAGGCAAGAAAATACTTTGTCAAGGAACAAAATACAGGAGTTATACCCTGGATTTTCATTTTGTAACTTTCAACACGTAATTTGAAACAAAGAGTCGACCATCCATAGGTATACAAAAAACACAACAAACCTTGGGAATTTTGTTACCTAACTTTTCCATTATTCAAACTTTAGCTTCAGATGAAAAGTCACTAAGGGAAAATCTGTATTCCTTCATTTTAAGTATCATCATATAAGGCTGACAGAAAATAATGGTCAAAGTTTTTATTAAGGCCATTGCTTATTTACCTTCTAATAATATAAACAATATACAACTAGGTATTTTGAATTCACAAATACCTAAGTATTAACCCTCTTGGAGGTATTCATCTCAACCCTAATAAAACTTTAAGGAGACAGAAATTAATGGGTAGGGAAAGTTCAAGATAAAGCTAGTAAGTATTGATAACAAGTACTAATCACCCTGTGTGTGTTATCTCTGTTAAGTTGTAGCAGGTGATCTTAGGTGCTAAGAACTGAGAAAGCGAAAATGGGGTTTACCATTATGATTTGTGAGAAACTTGTAACATCCCCAGTATCTTTTTTATTCTTTTTGAGACACAGACTCACTCTCTCACCCAGGCTGGAGTTCAGTGGTGCAATCTCGGCTCACTGCAAACTCCACCAACCAGGTTCAAGCAATTCTCATGTGTTAGCCACCGAGTAACTGGGATTACAGGCATGCACCACCATGCCCAGCTAGTTTTTTTTTTGTATTTTTAGTAGAGACAGGGTTTCAGCATCTTGGCCAGACTGGTCTCGAACTCCTAGGCTCAAGTGATCCACCCTTCAAGGCCTCCCAAAGTGCTGAAATTACAGGTATGAGCCACTGTGCCCAGCCCAACAACTCCAATGCTTAGCCCCTTAACAGAATCCGGAGCAGGCTAGGTGTGGTGGCTCACACCTGTAATCCCAGCACTTTCGAGGCTGAGGCAGGTGGATCACTTGAGATCAGGAGTTCAAAACCAGCCTGGTCAACATGGTAAAACCTCGTCTCTACTAGAAATACAAAAAGTTAGCCGGGTGTGGTGGCACATGCCTGTAATCTCAGCTACTCAGGAGGCTGAGGCAGGAGAGTCACTTGAACCTGGGAGGTAAAGGTTGCAGTGAGCCAAGATTGGGCCACTGCACTTCAGCATGGGAGACAGATTGAGACTCCATCTCAGAAAAAAAAAAAGAAGATGGAGCAGATCCACCATATAATATGTACTGTTAATCATTCCTCCAGCTAAAGATTGCAATGGCCTTCTCAGTAGCCTCTGATGATTCTGTCTTGCTTTTCTCACCCTGTGTATTTTCTAGTACCTTTGCCATCTGGGTATCCCCTTCTCCCAGAACTTTCAAATACTTCCGGATCTAGTTTTTTTAAAAATCATTTCCAAAAATCACTCCTACCTCTAAACTTTTGTTAAGTGTGAGTATTCTACTCATTTTGAAAGTAGTTATGCACGGCCTGGTGAGAGTTCTTAGACTGGATAGATAACCTTCCTTATTTATTTTAATAATAACTTTAATATATTTCAGCTCCTTGAGTGTATTATTAAATATTTGTATTTCTTGCTGTTTATATATATAGAAGGTGCTATGAAATATTTATTGGTTTGATTTTAACACTATTTATCACTTTTTTCAATCATCATTACTGCTGATTAACAAACTTAAAAAACATAGAGGAAGAAGACAGTACTCTACTTCACTTCAAAACTACTTCTAAACAACTGCTTTGGGCTATTGCACGTAATATTTAAAACAAACAAACAAAAACAGAAACCCTGGCCAGGCATGGTATCTCAAGCCTGTTATCCCTAAAGGGGGTTTGCTCTATTGCCCAAAGTGGAATGCAGTGGCATGATCATGGCTCGCTGCAGCCTTGAAATCCTGGGCTCTAAGGATTCTCCTGCCTCAGTCTCCTGAGTCCTGGGACTACAAGCACATACCACCACCCCTAGCTAATTTTTAAAATTTTTTGTAGAGACAGGGTCTCCCTATGTTGCCAAGGGTAGTCTTAAACTCCTGGCCTCAAGTGATCCTCTTGCTTCAGCCTCCCAAAGTACTGTTATTTTTTGCACTAATGTGGAGAGATATTAACTAGTTTGAAAAAAAAAGCAAAAATCTTGGCAGCCAATGAAGCCAAAATTTTAGCTCAGTCACCTGTCTTTTTTCCAATTCAATGTCCTATTTATATAGACATATATTTATTCTTTCAAAAATGAATGTATCACAAGAAGATATATAACAAAGAACAATGCTGTTGGAGAGCAGTCCCAGTTTACTCTATAGCCTGGGCTCTGGATAGTACTACACGAGGATCATCTACAGGGGGGATAACCACGACCTACTTTGAAAGATCTCAAGAAGAGAATAGAATATTTCACATTCTCACTGGCTAACCCTTACCAGGGCCTTGGAGATGTCAGGAAATTGTTCTTGCTACAATTTATACTTATTGTCTCTTTCACCACTGGATGTAGAAGATAAGCTTTAGAACTTTATACCTAAAGACCTTACTGGATCACTCTGTCCTTCCTTGTCTTTAATTTCCTTCTAACTGTTTAATCATTTCTATTCCTGCTTCACAAATTTATTGTAAGGATCACTTGAAATGGAATACCTCAAAGCACCTAGCTCTGTACCTGACACAGAATAGGCATATACTAGCATATACTGCACCTTTCTTTCCTTTCTAACCAGAGACAAAACTGATTATCAGAACCCAAGGCAGCTGGGGTATTCTAATTAGAATCTCATAATGAATGTACAGGTACACCCAAAAATCTGTAAGTTTGTATCTTTTATTTGGTATTTTCTTTACTTTTATTTTTGTTTCTGTGTTTTTGTTTTTTTGTTTTTGAGGCAGAGTCTTACTCTGTCACCCAGGCTGGAGTGCAGTGGCATAATCACAGCTCACAGCAGGCTCAGTCTCTGGGGCTCAATCAATCTTCTCAGCTCAGCCTCTGGAGTAGCTAAGACTATAGGCACACGCTACCATGCCCAGTTAATTTTTCTATTTTTTGTAAAGATGGGTTTTCCCATGTTGCCTAGGCTGGTCTTGAACTCCTAGGGCCAAGTGATCTACCCGCCTTGCACTCCTGAAGTGCTGGGATTACAAGCGTGAGCCACTGCGCCCAGCCAGCATTTTCAGTAATATTATAAAACCAGATTCTAATTGTTCTTTTCTGCCCATCCTAGTCAATTTTTATCCAAATCCCAAATTTTTAGCTATTATGATTTCTTTTAAAGCTTAGATATTCTAAACTAAAATACCTTGAGAAACATATACTATAAATAGATACTCTTTGTGAAAATTTTTTCCTTAAAATTATTCCTAGCCTCACCTAAACTTTATTCAGTCACATTTCCACTTAAAATGTTTTTTGCTCTTCTTACAGTTACTGTAAATGTGCTCCTCCCTCCCTTTCAAAATGTGAAATCCTGTCAGAAAAGGCAGATTTTATAAAATCAAACACCTACAGTAATATTGCAACATGCGAGAATATAACTGTGAGAGAAAATTAATTCAGTAAAATGGTATCTTGTTACTTCAGTCTGCAACTCTCGTCTCTTTTCTAATGATCTTAAAAGTCAGAACGGTCCATATGCTTCTTACAATATCAGTGTTTTCCGCTGAATTTTCTCCTTCAGTCTTAAGATTGATTCGATTCTGAAAGTAATATTAAAAAAGAAAAAAGGAAAAACTACCAAAGCTTGACTTTTCAGATTACTACTTGAAGGGTAGTTTGGAAAAATTCCGTTTTCACTGTCAGCCTTCTTTGCCTCAAAACAAACATGGCTTTTTGTCATAATCAAACGGTATGACAGAATGTTAAATGAACCCTTTGATTTGCAACCACCTTATCTTCAAATGCCACTATATTCCTGAGAATTTTTTTCTTCAGTCTGATAATACAGCAAGACCCAGTTAAAACAACAGAATTTTCTAAAACAAGCTGTAAAACCTAAGTTCTGATAAAGATTGCCCATAAACTCAATAAATAATGAGATTCTTATTAGATTGTTTTTCTTATCCAAGAGAAATCTAGTTTTTACAAATCTTAACTAGAATAATGGTTACCTTAAGGAGATACTGTATTCAGGATAGAAGATGCTTGTGTATTGGACCCATGCACCAACCTCCTCTTCAGTTTCCCTTTTTTTGGCTTCTGTTACTGAAAACAGATTAAATGATTCAAATCTTCTTATAGATACATGTCGCAGACAATCATCCAGGTGTTTTGCTTCAGAACCTTTGAAATAAACCAAATATTGTAGTCATGTTAGATAAACAACAAGTGTTCAAAATGTTCAAAATTTAAATGGCAAGGGGACTTTCCCTTCCAATAATTAAAGGTTAGATAATTCAGACATATCTCCTACTCAAATAACTACAAAAGATGAACAAAATATGTTAAAACAATACTTGAAGGCATCAGAGAGCAAAGACAGTGAAGATTTACAAGTATGGTATCTTTTTTTTTTGAGACAGGATCTTACTCTGTCACCCAGCCTTACTGTCACCCAGCCTGTCACCCAGCTGGGTCCAGGTGATCCTCCTACCTCAGGCTCCCTAGTAGTTAGAACTACAAATAAGCACCACCACACCTGGCTAATTTTTTAAATTTTTTGTAGAGATGGGGTCTCCCTATGTTATCCAGGCTGGACTCAAACTCCAGGGGCTCAAGTGATCTCCAACCTTGGCCTCCCAAAGTGCTGGGATTACAGGTATGAGCCACAGCACTCAGCCCCCAGTCTGATATCTTTAAAGGAGAAAACCTAGAGAGGTTACTCTGACTTTTGCAACCACTTTTCTCCTGGGGATATTTGTCAATTCTGAAAGAAAGAACTGAGAAGATAAGCTGCACGTTTAACAGCCTATGGAGCAAGGAGAGAAAAGTTGAATTTCAAAGCTTACCTAGGAATGGGGGAGATATATTATTTCGGGCATGCAAGGTATGTATGTTTTAGCGTAATGAATAATTTTGCTGGTATTGCTGAAAGCCAGGTTTTTAAGTGTGGGACATGTCAATTAATAATAATGTTTGGATCTTATTTGGATTCTGTTCCAAAATAATCAAATTATAAAGAAAAATTATGAAAAAATTGGGAAAATTTGAAAACTGATCAGCTATTTCATGGTATTGTGATTTTTCTTAATGTCATTTTTATAAGTTCATAATGAAATATTTAAAGAAAAAAATGACATCTGAGATTTGCTTCAAAATAATAGTGGGGGGGACATGGGGAGAAGTGAGATTAAACACAGTTGTTCATGAGTTAAAAATTGTTGAAGCTGGCCAGGCGTGGTGGCTCACACCTGTAATCCCAGCACTCTGGGAGGCCAAGGTGGGCGGATCACAAGGTCAGGAGTTCGAGACCAGCCTGACCATTATGGTGAAACCCCATCTCTACTAAAAATACAAGAAAATTAGCTGGGCGTGGTGGTGCATGCCTGTAATCCCAGCTACTCAGGTAGCTGAGGCAGAAGAATTGCTTGAACCTGGAAGGCAGAGGTTGCACCACTGCATGTCAGCCTAGGTGACAGAGCAAGACTCTGTCTCAAAAAAAAAAAAAAAAAAACACAACAAAACTCAAACAACACTATGGGATAGATACCCATCAAGTGAAATAACTAGAACACAGGGCAGTTAAGCAATTTGCCCGACAGAGAGCTCGTAAGAGGTAAAGCGAAAGTTAAAATCCAGGTTGCCTGACTACAGAACCTAAAGTTTTAACACCTCTGCTTGCAGAGACTATGATAAACAGGCATCACCTATCCATTCCAGCTTCCAAGATACCTTTCTATTTTATATAGCTGGAAAGCTAGAAACTATATTCCTTGAATCGTTAGCCGCCAGAGTTTCATATGTGATTTTGGTTTAACCATCAGCTGCACTAACATGAGATTTGAAAGAAGTAAAGATGGTGTTAATTATAATTCACCAACTTGTGTTGGTTAGAATAGCTGTAAAAATACTTGGTTTTTCTCAAGCAGCTTTAACAGAGGTCCCAGTGTTGACTCTCTAATTTAATGGAGAGTGAAAGGGAATCACAAGTGGCATCATCTCTGCTGGTACAGATCTAGAAGAAGGTAAGCTTCTAGAATCTATAGGTATGGCACAGCTTCTGACCATCAGAGATCACAGCTAATGTGATGTGATCCCAGAGACAGCTTCAGGTTCTTCATTGTGGTAGAAGTAGTATTTCTCTTGACTGGCCAGCTCCAGCTTTATACTGTTCTGGGACTTGTTCTGGGATTCTCCAATGATTTTGTCAGCACTTAATTGACTATGTTAAGCCCCTTTCTGCTTAAAGTAGTTAGAGTAGTTTCTATTTTCTAAAAAGGAATCCTTATTCCAATGATGCATAATTCTTATGTGTATAAGGGCAAACCGAGGTCAAAACAAGCAAGAAAATGTATCAATATGAATATATGTCATAGGAAAAATATGTTTAAATTTTATATACTATGTAGAAATTTTAGAAGGTTAGTTTTTTAAATTGAAGATCAGAAAAGGCAGCCTCTCTTTGAAGGTTTTATTTATTTTTAATTGTTTAAAAGCCTTAATCAAAAACAGAGTCATGGCCAGGCAGGGTGGCTCGTACCTGTAATCCCAGCACTTTCAGAGGCAAAGGTGGGTAGATCACTTGAGGCCAAGAGTTCAATACCAGCCTGGCCAACATGGTGAAACCTCATCTCTACTAAAAATACAAAAATTATGCAGTACATGGCATGCACCTATAATCCCAGCTTCTTAGGAGGTTGAGGCACAAGAATTTGCTTGAGCCTGGGAGGCGGAAGGCACAGGAGGCACAAGAATTGCTTGAGCCAGATCGCACTACTGCACTCCAGCCTGGGCAACAGAGCAAGACTCTGTTTTAAAAAAATAATAATAATACAGGGTCTTATTATTGTCTGTCAACTATGGTCAACAGGAAGAAAAACAAACTACTCAACAGAGCTTACTCTTAAGAAAAAAACAAAGAATTTAAAAAATATATAAAATGTAGATATTATAAATTATCTTCAATCTTGCCCAATTAAACTCCAAACAGTAAGTACCTTTTTATAGTCTAAATTACTCTGATGTCAAGGTAATGGCACCATAAACCACTAATGTAAAAAATAGTTTAAGTCATTATGTGTATAATAGTGGAAGGGGCTTTCATAGTTAGTACGATTTGTATGAGCTACATGATCTACAATATGACAACAAGCTAATACTCAATGAAAATAAAAGGCAACATATTTAGAAGAAGACATTTATATAATCCACATTAGATAAAAGTAATTACAACAGGAGATCAAGTCAAATTACTTTTGACGTTTCTTTAAAAAGAAGATTCAGTTATTTTAAGGCCATCAATAATATTTGTAGTTTTATGAATTGAGAGACTACTCAAATCTCCCATCAAGTTATAACCTTATCATCTACCACTTTTAGAAGACCTCCTTCAAATACCTATGTTACATAATTAAACGATATTCAAATGAAATTATCTGGGGCGAAGGAATTAGTCAAGGCACTTTCTCATTCCCCTAAGTAAGTCAATGAGCTATTTAATCAAATATCAAAGCTATACCAAATAAGTTCATGTCAAAAGATTAAGTATCAGAAGAAGAAAAAAAAAAAGACATCAAGTCCTAGGGTCCCTAAACCCATCAGGTAAACAATGTATGCAACTGAACACAATGGAAGTCAAAGACTCATTTATTAACTTGAAATGTTTACTCCAAAACTAACTAAACTGATCAGAAACACTTATGAAGACTACATGTAGCAGTTGGATAGAGAAGTAAGGCTAGACACAGAAGTACGGTTTGAAAATCTTTTAGAAGAGTAGCTAGATGCCCTGATTACATCATCACCAGGCAACTACACTTCCCCACAATGGAACTTTGATAGGTAAATTTCTAGAGAAGATGAGTAACAGTTCTGACCTTAAACATCGAGTACAGCTTAAAGTGGTATAAGAGGCTCTTCATTCTGATCAATATTCCTTTTCTTCCCTTAGCTTCTAGATTACAACAGGCAGCTAGTCTTGTATCTGCCAGAGAGGAGATTGCAATATAGATTGAGTATCCCTTATCCAAAACTTTTGGAACCAGAAATGTTTTGAATTTTGAATTTGTTCAGACTTTGGATTTGTTTGGATTTGGGAATATTTGCAAAACATAAAGAGAAAGCTTTGAATGGGACCCAAGTCTAAACATGAAATCATTTATTTTTTATATATACCTTATACACATAGCCTGAAGGTAATTTTATATAATTTTTAAAATAATTTTACACATAAAGTTTTGACTGTATTTTAATTGCAACTCATCACAAGAGGTCAAATATGGAATTTTCCATTTGTAGCAACACGTTGTTTCTCAAAAAGTTTTGGATACTGGAGCATTTAAGGTTTCAAATTTTTGGATTAGGGATGCTTAACCTGGTTTTCTTTCTGGGATATTGGAACAAGAAAAAAGAGCTGTAGATAGATACTGACATTTGGGATCCACCCAACAAAAATGGCCAAGTCCAGTTACCCTACAGTTAAGACGACAGTTAACATGACTCTGAATGCTTATATTTATATATGAATCTATGCTCAAGGATGCAAGTAGAAACCAGACAACCTTATCGTTTACCTGCAGAAGCTATATTGTTTCCCATTTTTAAGACACAGCAAAAGGCCAGGCACGGTGGCTCATACCTGTAATCCCAGCACTTTGGAAGACTGAGGTGGGCAGATTGCTTGAGCTCAGGAGTTCAAGACCAGCCTGGACAACATGGCAAAACCCCATCCCTACCAAAGAAAAATACAAAAATTACCCAGGCATGGTGGCGTGCACCTATAGTCCCAGCTACTTGGGAGATTAAGGCATGAGAATTGTTTGAACCCAGGGCATGGAGGTTGCAGTGAGCTGAGATCACACCACTGCACTCCAGCCTGGGTGATGGAGTGAGATTCTGTCTCAAAAAATAATAATAATAATAGTTAGCATTTATTGTGAGTCTATGATGTGGCAGATTCCAAGCTAAGCATTTTACAAATATTATCTCAAACACTCAAAACAACCTTCCAAAGTATGTGGTATGGCTCCCATTAAGGGAAGAGAAAACAGGCTAGAAAAGTAAAAACCTGTCCAAATTCCCACAGCTTACAGAAGACCTATCACACCTGTTACCACAAGGATTTAAGATGGCTTAAAAAGATGCACAATACCACAAGATAACATTTATGAAGAGTGGAGGAGAAAAAGAGAAAGCAAAGGTAAGAATATAAAACAAAGTCAAGAATAAAAGTGAAACAAAAATACATTCTATAACAATCTAAATACTTGATGTAAATCAGTGAAGAGCACACAGTAAGTGGTAGACCTAGGACTGGAGCGAGATTTAGATGCATCGGATGCCAGTGTCAAGTTGCATGCTTGCCAGGTTAACTGTGCCGCTTCACAAACCTTTTATACCACTCGTTCTTCTAAATAACAAATTAAATTTTTCATCAATTAAATATTTAACTTGTTATTAATTAAATATTACAAAAACTAATAACGTAGAGCTCAAAGAGAGTTGCCGCTTTCCTAAAAGCCAAGTTGAATGTTTTAGAAAGATAAAGGTAAGTTGCTTAAAAATTTACTATCAATTTAGGTATTGGAAGCTAACTAGAAACATTTGAAGAATTATAAATATCTAGAAAGATTTGACACTCAGAAAATAACTTTATTATTACAATTCACCTCTTAACCAACTTTTTCAATTAGCCAAAACTATCCTGCTTTAATATAAATTGTACTGTGAAATATTCCATAATCAGATTCTTCAGCCAAGTATTCCTACCAGTAGGCAAGATTTTTCATTCGGTAGGTGGTTTGTGAATACGTGTGTATCGCTACTTTTTCAACTGCCCTGTGTGGCTTCCTTTTAGGAACTGCTCCCTCTCTCACTCTATGTAATTCTAGTGAGGTTGTTACCTTACCTGCCATAGGGTGGGCTGATGACCCAGGTTAGCCAAAGTGCCCATTCTGGACACAGCAATTGGTCTAACCTTGGCCCATCAGCTATCAGAGTCCTTAGGAGGAAATGATTTGGATGTTGGGGGAAAAGAGTTATTTCTTCCGGATTACTAGCTGGATGGATATGAAAGCCTGGAGTTGCCAGTGGCCATCTTTGTCAACATGTAATGAAACTCAACAAAGAGTAAAATAGAACAACATCCATAACTTCTACTAATTTGTAAACTTCCAGACCTCATCTAATTTAAGTACTCTCAACTCAAATGCTGGCAACTTATCATGTAACCTGGAACCAAATGATAAACTAGGTCAACCAGGTTTTCTCTCAAAATTGTTAATTACAAAACATAGAAAATACTGAACAGTTAAAGTAAAAGGCCATGAGACAGCATTGAAGTCCTGCAGGGTAATGGAAAGACAGAATTGTAAGGGAAAAAACAAGCAGAGCACATGTTCTGCAGATGTCCGACGAGAGAGAAAAGGAGTCACATATCCCTAGCACTGCTTACTTAGATCCCTTACAGTTTTCCAGTACTAGATGCATATAAGGTAAGAATGGTTCATTCATTTGAAACACATTTACTAAGAGCTTGAAAATGTTTAATATATGTGATCGATTAAATTATAATAGAAAAAGATTCACTTTCTCTTTGTCACCTACAAGGAAGGAGTTGTATTTCCCTGCCCCTTGACTTTGGGCTTTGCCAAATACCTTACTTTGGTCAATAGGAAGTCAACACATGATGTGAGCAGGGGTTTAAAATGTGTTTCTCTGGTTGGGCTTGCTCTTATACCTCTGCTATCACCATGAGAACTTGAGCCCACTCGTCCAAAGATTAGAGGTATGTGGACCACATGTGCATCATAGAAGTACCCAGGTGACTACAGCCTACCTCGGTCAGTTCCCAGGTGACCCCCAGATGCACCAACAAAATAAATACTGTTGTGTGCCACTGTAATGTTGTGGTTCTTACTCAGCAATAGCTAACTGATAAAATATACTGAGACCAGCTTGGTCGTAGAAGCCCCCACCCAGGCAGCACCAAGGCATTAAGAAGCAGACACCCAGATAGAACAGCAAAGTGGGACTACCCGAGGGCCAACAGCCTTCCAAGCTGAGAGCCTCAAGGGGCTGACAGCATTCCAGGCTGAGGGCCTGGAGCAGATTCTGACCCAGGTATTTATTCTCTCTGAACAGATGATTATTAACAAACAGGTGTTCTGTGTTTTCTCGTAGAACCAAGATAAACTAGGTAGGCAGCTGGTGCCTGCTTACCACTGATCAAGGACAAACCAGAAAATATTCTTCACGAGGGAGCCACGGGGGCAGGGTCACATATCCCATGCTTAAAGAATTGTTTTAAGCGGTGTACGATATATACTGTTTTGCTACTTTTAGAATGCCCCAAGTAGTTTTCCACTCGGAGGTGGCGGCTAAGTTTTCCTTGCCATTGTTCTTCTTAGCAATATATTTTATCATATCCTCAGCATTTCTCAACAAAAATACACTAAGGAGTAGGTGCACCACTTTAAGACTGTCCTTACTCTCAGGCTTCCCACAGACACTTAACAACACCTGCTAAAAACCAATTAACCAGGCCCTGTGCTAGGTGCAGAGGATGTAAATTAATAAAGCAATGCCTTTTCCCAGGGATAATGTCCATTGTAGCAAGAAAGAGAGACCCTGATCACATAATCATAAAATAATATAAGGGGCTTACTGGAGAGTGGGCTGAGGGTCTAACTTAGCCCAGAGGCATTAGGGGGTGGCTTCCCAGCAGAGTAGTTCGAAACTGAAGTATGAAGAATGAGCAATCATTCACCAAGTAGAGAAGAAAAAAAGACTCTAAGCAGGCAGATGTATACTAAAAGTTTCAGGTCAAAATATGTGGGGAATTCATATAACAGCCGCAGCTGAAACCTGTCACTGTTCTCATTTAGACCGCAGTTTAGAATGAACCTATGTGCTGGAGTTTTTACTATACTAAGAATCACTGAAAGCCAGGCATCATGGCATACCCCTGTAATCCCAACTACTCAGGAGGCTGAGGTGGGAGGATGCTTTTACCTGGACTGCTTTTACCTGGATTGGGAGGTGGGCGTCGCAGCCGCAGTGACTCACGCCTGTAATCCCAGCACTTTGGGAGTCCGAGGCAGGTGGATCACCTGAGGTCAGGAGTTCGAGACCAGCCTGGCCAACATGGCAAAACTCCGTCTCTACTAAAAATACAAAAATTAGCCAGGCGCAGTGGCCGGCGCCTATAATCCCAGCTACTTGGGAGGCTGAATAAGGGAGAATTGCTTGAACCTGGGAGGCAGAGGCTGCAGTGAGCCGAGATCATGACAATGCACTCTAGCCTGGGCGACAGAGTCAGACTCTGTATCAAAAACAAAAAGTGGGGGGGGAGGGTGTTGAGTCCACTCTCTCCATCTCACGCAAGATCCCATTTCAGTGGTCACTAAAAAAAAAAAATCAGATGTTTACTTCATTACAGACACTTCCTATGATGATCTGTGAGGTCATGCATTTTCTTTTCTTTTTTTCTTCTTTTTTTTTTTTTTTTGAGATGGAGTCTTGCTCTGTCTTCAGACTGGAGTGCAGTGGCGCAATCTCGGCTCACTGCAACCTCCGCCTCCTGGGTTCAAGCGATTCTTCTGCCTCAGCCTCCCGAGTAGCGGGACCACAGGTGCGCGCCACCACTCCCGGCTAATTTTCGTATTTTTAGTAGATACGGGGTTTCACCATGTTGGCCAGGATGGTCTCAATCTCTTGACCTCGTGATCTGCCTGCCTCAGCCTCCCAAAGTGCTGGGATTACAGGCGTGAGCCACCGCGCCCGGCCGCATTTTCTTATCCTGTAATATCATTTGTAACAATAGCAAAACCAGATCATTACTGGTCTGGAAAGACTCTCAATGCATCAGCAAATACATCTTAATTAACTCTGATGAGCTACCTAACTCATAACTCTAACATTACATCATCACAGCACTAAAAGACCACTGTATGAAAAGGTGACTCAAGGCAACTGCAAACAAAGTAACCCTCAAAATACTAAAAGCACAATCTCAAGTAAAGTGGCAATAGCTGGGAAACTCTTCCAACTACAACTGTCAGAAATGGAAAAATGTCGGCGGGGCGTGGTGGCTCACACCTGTAATCCCAGCACTTTGAGAGGCCCAGGCGGATGAATCACTAGGTCAGGAGTTCAAGACAATCCTGGCCACCATGGAGAAACCCCGTCTCTACTAAAAATACAAAAATTAGCCGGGTGTAGTGGTGCACCTGTAGTCCCAGCTACTCAGGAGGCTGAGGCAGGAGAATCGCTTGAACCCGGGAGGCGGAGGTTGCAGTGAACCGAGATAGCGCCACTGCACTCCAGCCTGGACAACACAGCAAGACTCCATCTTAAAAAAAAAAAAAGTCCTCTGAGTAAAATTTTCAGCAGAAAACTTCAGGCAGGGGCATAAAACTGATGTAAAAACAATAACCAGACGTCACTTCAAGCAGTTTGCGAAGAATGTCAGTGACCATAAATCAGAGCTTCCGTGAAGCTTGCACATGAGTGAAGTTGTAAGTAACAGCAGGAACTTTGAAGTACCAGAAGATACCATCACTCAACAAACGAACACACTCTGACTAGCCCATCTTGGACGCTGAGCATCTTGCTGATCACTTCAAACTACAAGATAACCATTTAACTTTCAGACCTCGGTGAGAGAGGGGGGCAGCTCTTCCTACTCCTTGCACGCTCCGCTGGAAGGAAGAAGCCGAGGGAACACGTGCGGTGTCTCAGTCCCTGCACAACCACGCTGGGCAAAAGAGGGTGCAGACGAACATGTGTAACGAGAACCAGCCTGGGAGTTACGAATCTAGAAGAAAGCTGGGGGAAGGAGGCAAAATAGAAGAAAAGAGCAGTGGGGAGCGGCGGGCGCACCAGAGATAGGTGAGAAGGGGAAAAGTCCCCCAGACGCAAATAAATGTCTAGAAGGGGTTCTTCTACTTCCATCTGAGTTTCCCAGGAGCTCAGCCTTGGCTGTCCCCCTTCCCACTCAACCTCACAAGATTCCTCCTCTTGGCGGGACGATTAGGTGAAGCGAAGGGGCGCTTCGCAGGTGGCTCCCGGCAAACTGAGAAGGAACTCCCAGAGCTGCCAAGGAGAAAGAGCAGCGACCGGTCGCACGCCGGGTACCAGAGAGGGAAGTGACCAAAGGTGAGGTGAACGAGTTCTCCCTTACCTGCCGCAGGAGCTTCCACCGGGCGGCTCCCAGGGGGCGCCGAGACTGCGGGCCCCCGAGGGGGTGCAGCCAATTGCCGGATCCCCGCCCGCTGCTCGCGCAGTCTCGCCGGCCCCAGTGTCGGCAACTCGCGACTCCATCTCACTGGAGCCTTCCATACCCGGAGGTGCCCCCGCCGTAGCCCGTCCCCTGCCAGGACCTGCCAACTTCTTCCCTGTCAGGACCTGTGACGCTCGCCCCCACTTCTATCGGCTCAGACGTGAGAGCCCTCCCCAAATTCCGCATTTCCGGTACTCGCGTCTCCTTGGCAACCAGGGCAGCGCTGTCACGTCATTGCACCATTTTGCTGGTAGCCATTTTGAGTGAGGGCGGGCCAGAGGGTGAGAGAGCTGTGGCAGGGCTACTGGAACGCTGTCCCTCACTGTTTTAGCCTTCCCTGCTTCGTCTCGAGCTCAGAAAACTATTAAAGAACCAAAAGTCTTTTATCTTTGGAGACTAAAGAACCCAGGAACCTAAGAAAAATCCTTGACCACAACAAAGATGGCGAAATCTGCCTGTTGCTCGTGCTAGATTGGGGGTTACGTAGATCGGCGTGCTGCAAACCAGCTCTGGGCGGCTCTGGGTAGGTTGTCGTTCTGTGGGCTGCGGAGCGCAGACTTCGGCTGGACGTGCCTGCGGTGACACCTGCTCTTATCTGAGAGCTTCAGGTTCTCCGGCCTGCCTTCACTGGTTTGTGTCCAGAGGCGGACTCATTCTCTCAATTTGCGTATGTATGGCGGGTGTGCTGGTCTCTTCCCTTCTCCCCTTTCTCCCCCAACCCAGCCACCCACCCCTCAGTTCCGGGTCCTCGCCTTTTGACTCATGTCCCAGCACTGCGTGTGTGTCACCTGGTCCCTCTCCCTGTTGCATTCAAATCGCTCAACCCTGGGATGGAGAGTTGCACGGGGAAAACGAATAGGTTCTCCCAGAAAAACCAATTTATCTACCCCACCCCCATCCTAGCCTTGCATACTGTCTTCTTGAGGATGAAAGATGGATGGATAAAGCTGTGGGGGACACGGTGATGTAGGGCCTTTGTAGGCCCTTGTTATTCGGGTCCTTTTTTTTTTTTTTCCTTTTTTACTAGTGTCGGCTATTGCTCCCCTATCCCCCAGTCGCCCATTATTTTGTTGCGACATGGAAAGGGATTAGGGGGGCGGGGCGTCGTAGCGGATCTGAGTTATGGTAAATTTGACGCAGCATTCTATCTTGGATACCGGGGGCATTTTGTGGAAGACATCCGTAATCACGTTCAGCAGTGTGCAACATACCTAGATTATTCCTGTCGTAAATAATAGCAACTGCCGTTTATTGAGTGGTTACTACGTGCCAGGCAGTCTATGGTCTTAACATAAATTCTCATTTTATTTTTACAACAGCAACCCTACAAGGTAAATGGTGTCATTTCATTTTTCCACATGAAGAAACTGAGGCCCAGAAACACAGTTAAGTGTAGGGGCTAAGACCTCAACCCAGGTGTCTCTCTCAACTGCTTATTAGCTCTCAAGGTTAATAAAAGCTACCTCCTGACAAACCAGAGATGGCCTCCATTGATTTGTGCATCTTGCAGGGGTTTTTTGCTGTTTTTAATTAAAGTGCTAAATACCTTTTTAACGTTAAAAATCCATAGTTAATTATGTCCAATATGTGGAGACAAACCAAATTGGATTTTTTGCTCTACAACTTACTGTCCAAGTGACCTGGAACAGTTGCTTAAAACCTCCCACAGCCACAGTTTGGCAACCTGTAAAATGAGCATTGTAATAAATACTTTATCAACTCCATATAAAATTTAACTTAGACTAAGAAGATAAAAGCACCTGGCACTTAGTCAACACTCAACAATAATTGTTCTCTCCTCCCCACCTTTATTAAATAATTAGGCTTTTCTAGTTTATCCCCACATGTTCATAATTATGTAAGACCAAAGGCATTTTGCCTTTTACAACCCTGAGTTCCAGAGATATCCCATTAAGTCTATATACTTATTTGCAAATTTTTATTTTGTTTTTTGTTTCTTGTTTTTTGTTTTAGTTTGCCCCTTTGTGTGCCAGAATCAGTGCTGCATAGTTTGAGCCTGATAGGATTGACTTTACAAATGAGACATTTAAGTCACATCTGCCAAGAAGTATGATTTGAATGAAACTTTAACTTATACAAGTTTTTAGATTTAGTTAGCCTAAGTTCTCAGCTGTCTGAAGTTATTCATAACCTAAGCCGGCCACGGCCCTGAAAAGGAGGGATGAGAACTGCTGATTTTAGATACTCTGAGAACCCACTACTCTAATCATACCTATAAAATCATTCGTGTGCTGCCAGCCCCAAAGGGAGCATAAACCAGGGACTGATATCATGCAGCAGAAGACCAAATTATTTCTCCAAGCTTTGAAGTATAGTATACCTCACCTGGGAAAATGCATGCAGAAACAGCCTTTGAATCACTGTAACTTCGCTGATCATTATTACAATAGAATAAAATTGAAAAAATATCACCTAATCAAGTGTCTTCAGAATAAACCCAAGATATCAGAGTTAGCAAGAAACATCCCAAGTCGGAGCTTCTCACGTAAGGTATGGACTGTTTAAGTTAACCTATTTGTAGGTCATTAAGATTAATTTTAGTTTAAAAATAAAGAATGGGTACAATGTCAGAGCTACTAATTTTCTCAGTAATTCTAACTTGATTTTTCAAATTTTCAAGTCTCAGTTCTCTCTAGTCAAATATAATTATAAAAAAGAGTGTATGCATTAAGGCAAGCAGATCACCTGAAGTCAGGAGTTCGAGACCAGCCTGGGCCAACATGGCATGGTGAAACTCCGTCTCTACTAAAAATACAAAAAATTAGCTGGGCTTCGTGGCACCTGCCTGTAATCCCAGCTACTTGGGAGGCTGAGGGAGGAAAAGCTCTTGAACCCAGGAGGCAGAGGTTGCAGTGAGTTGAGATCGTGCCACTGCACTCCAGGCCGGGCAACAGAGGGAGACTTTGTCTGGAAAAAAAAAAATATATATATATATATATATATATATATGTGTGTGTGTGTGTGTGTGTGTGTGTGTGTGTATTTATAGGGCTCTAATGTAATATATAAAAATGTAGGTTTATAAAAAATGATTCACCTCAGGACTTCCTTAGTATGCCTGCCAGTGCATTTCAAAGTATAATTCAGCCTTCTAAAATTCCTAGAATACTAAATTACAGCTCTTAATAAAATATAATATGCTAATAACAATTATTTTATGAATCTTAAATCAGTAAACTTCAGTAAAGGCTATGAATTGTGTTTTATTTCTCTGTAAAAAAAAAAAATGAAAAACAGTCTTGCGTTTTTGACCACTTGAGTCATTCAGAAAGACACTGTCAGAGTATTGCACTTCTGGCAAGACCCCAAGCTGTGGGCATGAACTCAACCTTGAGGACCTGATTGCCCTTATATAGAGAGTGACCACATATCCACTTTTGCCTGGGACAGTCCCAGTCTACACCTGTTGTCCCTGTGTACTTATTAATAGTGTCCCCTTTCCTCTCGAAAGTGTCCTGGTTGGAATGGTAAATTATATGGTCATCCTACTTATTTGAAATTAAATTGTCTGTTTGTGCTGCTGCTGCTTTGACATCCCTCTCCTACCTTTTACTTCTTAGGTTCCTTAATGACATTTGGGGGTGGTATTTTTGCAACAGTTTCATATATTTATGATCTTAATATTTTATTTTTTATTTTAATATTTTTCTGGTTTTGTTGCTTACTGATTTTTCTTTTAGTCTGTTTTGGCTTCTTTCTTTGGGTAAAATATATGTATAACAGTTTTCGACTTTATCCATTTTAAAGTATGCAATTTAGTGGCTTAGCATGATGTTTTCAAAGTTCATCTGTGTTGAAGCATGTATCATAACTTCCATTTCTTTTTATAGTTGAATAATATTCCATTGTATGTATAAGCCACATTTTGTTTATCCATTCTTCTATTGATGGACACTTGGGCAGATTCTTCTCATTTTGGAAAGTATCTTTTTAATCTAATTTTACTCTTTCTAATTTTTGTTCAGTTTTTGTCCTTAGCTGATACCTATTTGGGTGTTGTGTGTGTGTCTCTTTTGCTTTTAACTTTTTATATGTTAGCCTCCTAGTCTTCCTAGACTTTTACTCTTCATATTTTAGTCTTTGAAATTGTTTTCCTTTTCATAGTGTCTTGCTTTAGTTTAGCACTTCGATTCTTTATTTACTCATTTAGAAATTCTTTATATCTTCCATTTATTTCATTTTTGTCTTTTTTGTACCTCTTTCCTACTTTAGAAAGATAAAAGTTTTAAATTTCACCTATTGAACTAAATTTTGGACCTTTAGGTCATTTTAATTTTGCATTGTATTTAGAACATTTTGTCATCTCATACTTTGTCTTAACTCTTAGTTTATAAATAGTAGGCAGGAATTACCATCAGGGTAACAGCTGTGATATTAGCTCACATTCTAAACAGAAGGTTGACTATTTTTTTCCCTCCATTTGTCCCTGAAGCAACTTTTGAGTTCTCTTTTATAGATTCCCCCTGGAAATCTATAAATCTAAAAATCTTCTCTTTTATAGATTTCCCCTGGAAACTTTAACCTGACTCAGTGACTCCAAGTATGAATAGCTCTTGTAGTAATTCCTTAACCTGAGAAAGCAATCCTGCTTTCACATGTCATGTATCAGTCATTCCCTCTGTGAGAAATGATGTAATATAAAAGCCATGGTCTTTATCTTTTTTGATGACTGAAACCTGGGGAAGCTTTAGAAAGATACTCCTGCAGCTGTGAAAACACGTGTAGACAAGAATGCACATTTTCTTTCTTCAGCAAGCATCCACTGAGTTCCAACTCTGTCCACTTTTATAGGATGCAATAATGTAGAAAAAGTAGTTAATGCTTTCAGGTAAATTAAAATATATCTGCTTAAAGTAAAGACCTATTACCTATATAAGTTAACTAAGAAACAAAGTAGCATTTGTAATGGGGATGCTAGAAGGCCAAAGATTTAACCACAATTGTTGTGACTGTGAACTCACCAGGACTCCTAATTTTCCTGACTGAAAAAAACAGGGAGTTCTGACCAGGGACGGTGGCTCATGAGCTTAGGAATTTGAGACCAGCCTTGGCAACATGGCAAAACCCCATCTCTACCAAAAAGACAAAAAATTAGCTGAGCGTGGTGGCGCACACCTGTAGTCCCAGCTAGTTAGAAGGCTGAGGTGGGAGAATTGCTTGAGCCTGGGAGGATGCGGCTGCAGTGAGCCAAGATTGTGCCACTGCACTTCAGCCTGGGTGACAGAGGGATACCCTGTTTAAAAAAAAAAAAAAAAAAATAGGGAGTTTCAACTTGTCATTCTCTAAAAAGTCTTCCAAGTGCTAAAATTTCATGATTCTATACTTCTGTCTTGTACCTTAGCAACAAATTATTGCCTATAAGTTTGGGGGACTCTTCAGTATCGACTTCTGCAGCCTAGCTGTATATCAGAAATCCTGGAGAGCTTTTTAGAAATGCGGATTCCTGGATCTCACCCCACATCTGTGTAATGAACATCTCTGTGGTTTTGGCCTACAGATCTGTTTTTATTTGTTTTTGGGTTTTTTGTCGTTTGTTTGTTCTGAGATGGAGTCCTGCTCTGTCACCCAGGCTGGAGTGCAATGGTGCCATCTTGGCTCACTGCAACCTCCACCTCCCAGGGTCAAGCAATTCTCATGCCTTAGCTTCCCAAGTAGCTGGAATTACAGGCGCCTGTCACCATGCCTAGCTAATTTTTTTTTTTTTTTTTGTATTTTTTTAGTAAAGACGGGGTTTCACCATGTTGGTCAGACTGGTCTCGAACTCCTGACTTCAGGAGATCCACCCACCTTGGCCTCCCAAAGTGCTGGGATTACAGGTGTGAGCTACCGCGCCCAGCCCTACATCTGTTTTTTAAAGTTTATCAGGTAATTCTGAAACTCACAGCTTGACTGACAGTGGACTTGTATTTAGAAACTGGAAGTGTTTGGTGATCAAGTGTTGTTAATCTAAACTTTATTGAATTCATTCAGTTCTGCAGTTCTTATTGGCAGGTACCTTAGCTTTCCATTTTGCATTAGCCAGATAACGTAAGATGAATTTATTCCATTATACTTACAAACCAGCTAGTGATATTCAAAGACTAGTATCCATCAGATGTCACATTTATCTTCCACATCATCCTGCTCTGCCTACAAAAATAATTCCCGACCAGGCTCAGTGACTCATGCCTATAATCCCAGCACTTTGGGAGGCCTAAGTGGACAAATCACTGGGTCAGGATTTTCAAAACCAGCCTGACCAACGTGGTGAAACCCCGTCTCCAGTAAAAACACAAAAATTAACTGGGTATGGTGGTGTGTGCCTATAATCCCAGCTACTCAGGAGGCTGAGGCAGGAGAATCCTTTTAACCCGGGAGGCAGAGGTTGCAGTGAGCCAAGATCACACCACTGAACTCCAGCCTGGGTGACAGAGTGAGACTCTGCTGCAAAAAAAAAAAAAAAAAAAAAAAAAAAATCCCAAAATCTTTTAATAGTGATAATTTGAACAAGATACAAAAAGGAAATTGAATAATTAAAGAGAGAAGACTAAATCCTTTGAATAAACATGTCATTTGCCTATTTTTACAATACAGATTAGCAGCTCCTACAATAGTCTCTTTTTTCTATTTTTTTTTGTAACTTTTTTTTTTTAATCAGCTTCTTACAGTTGAAAAGCTCTTAAATAGATTGATTGACAGATAGCTTCTTCACCATGATCTGTGATTTCACTATGATCTGTGACTTGTAAGAACCACTGGTTATAACTAATAAGTTCAAAACACTGTCATGAAAGAAGGAGGAAAGAAAAACTATAAAGGAAAACTCAGAAATGCCAGAAAGAAAAAAAAATGGTAGTCTCAACAATTTTTTTTGAATAATTCATAGAGTGGGACTACCTTATAGCTACAACTTCATTGTTAGTTACTTCTTCACATTCCATTTATTCTTTAACCTGCTTGAGTCTGGCTTCCACTCCTTCCTTAAAACCTGTGTCACTGTCACCCCAGGGTGTTACATATTTTAACCCAGAGATTGTTTTCCTTCGTCCTCTTGAATAAGCCCTCTCAGCAGATTGGACGTATATGACCATCTCCTCCTTGGAAGACTCTTCTTCTTGGGCTTTATGACTCCACCTTTTTCTGGTTTTTCTCTTACCTTAGAAGCTTGTTATCCTCAGTCTGCTTTTCAAACTTTTCTTCCATTTGACCTCTAAATTTAGAGGTTTCTCAGGACTTGATCCTGTTCCTTTTTCTCTCTTTAATTTCTTCCTCAGTAATCTTATCCATGCCCATGGATTGAAGGAACATAGCAACTACTGTCGTCATCCCAGAATTCCTTCTGAGCTACACAGTATTTTGCTGCTTAACTAACATCTCCAGGTGGACATTTCGCTGTCTTCCCAAACAAACTATCTACAATTGAACTTCATTTCTCCAGCCCCAACTCAGCTCTTCTTTATTTCATTGCTGTGTATTCATTTGTTCAAGCTAGAACACTGGAAAAGATTTTTTATTCTCATTTCCTTATCCTGCTGTCATATCCATTAACAGTGTATTCCTAACCAGCTTTGTGATCTTTGCCATGTCTCCATACCACCAAGTCTATTACTTGTTTTAGTTTAATCAATTTGTTTCATCCAAATAATTCATATTCAGTAAATCATTAATTTGATGGTCTAATTATAACCCAATAAAATGTTTATACACCCCAAATTGTGTATACCATCATGTTTAACATGTTTTCAGAAACACATATTAACCTCCGGAATATATATTGAACCTGTCCATATCTTTCCACCATTATCACTCTAGTTATCTTCCACCTGGACCACTGGTAAAGACTCCTAAACAGGCTCTTGGCTTTCCCTCTTGTTCCTTTCCAACCCATTTTCCATATCATCAGAAAAATGATCTTAAGATATAAATGAAATCTTGTCACTTCTCAAATCAAAACCTTCCCAAACTTATTACAGAAACATAAAATCCAGTCTCCTAATTATGTCTCCTAAGGCCATGCAAGATCTCACGCCTCTCTCATTTCCTTCCCCTTTCCCCCTTTGGGTAGGCTTCAGTGGTCATCTCCCAGATTGAAGAACATGACTCTTTCCCATCCATCTTAGGACCTTTATGTACTATTCCTTAATCCTGTTCACCACTACTTGATTAGTTCCTTCACCTACTTTACGTCTGGATTAAATGTTACCCCCTGAGAAGTTACTTTGGTTACTATGGTCAGAATTCCCCTTCTTAGGAGGTAACATAAAACCAGGACAGAAACTAGGCAGAGGGAGCAGCATCTGTAAAAGCTCAGAATTGAGGAGGGCACCACTACAATTAGAAGAGCCAAAATGGTCAAAGATAGCTGGGTGTGGTGGCTCACACCTATAGTCCCAGCACTTTGAGAGGCTGAGGCGGGTGGATCATTTGAGGTCAGGAATTCGAGACCAGCTTGGCCAACATGGTGAAACCCTGTCTCTACTAAAATATAAAAATTAGCCAGGCCTGGTGGTGTGTGCTTGTAACTCCAGCAGCCTGGGAGGCTGAGGCAGGAAAATTTGCTTGAACCCAGCAGGCAGAGGTTGCAGTGAGCCAATATTGCACCACGGCACTCTAGCCTACGTGACAGAATGAGACTCTGTCTCCACAATAATGAATAAATAAATAAATAAATAACCTGGTCAAAGATGAGCCAAAAGAGGCAAATAGGGCAGGATCATGTATAGGTAGTTTTGTATATCTAAAAGTTTGAGTTGCATCCTTTTAAGCAATAGAATGTTATTGAAAAATGTAGGTGCAATCAGATTTGCATTTTAGAAGAATCACTCTGACAGAACAGAGAATAGATTGGAAGTAGGAAGCCTTGTCAATAACTCAGATGAGTGAAGATGAGCGTCTTTACATAGTGTTTGCTTTTTTTTGGAGATGGTGTCTCACTCTGTCACCTAAGCTGTAGTGCAGTGGCACAGTCTCGGCTCACTGCAACCTCTGCCTCCCAGGCTCAAGCGATTCTCATGCTAGAATCTCAGCCTTCTCAATAGCTGGAATTACAGGCATGTGCCACCACGCCTAGCTAATTTTTTGCTATTTTTAGTACAGACAGGGTTTCCCCATGTTGGCTAGGCTGGTCTGGAAACCCTGGCCTCAAGTGATCTGCCTGCCTTGGCCTCTCAAAGTGCTGGAGTTACAGGCATGAGCCACCACACCTGGCCCTGATTGCATTTTATTTGAGACATCTTAATGGAAGACTAGAGAGCTTGGTGATAATTCCTCATCTCTTTGGAGTCTAAGAGAATGGGCAAAACCTGACCTCAACTGACTCAAAGCTATTGTGGTCTTTATCCCAATTAGTAGATATTTTAAAATGCTCTAAAATGTTACTCCATTTGATTACAGAGTGTTGTTCCCCTGTAAACTGAGGTAAAGTACCAAGTTAACATTCCAAAATTTCAAAATTCTAAAACATACCTGGTTTATGTTTATGTTTCAGAGGGACTTATTTCACAGTCATGAATGTAACCTTACTGATATTCAGATCTTAAGAATGAAAAAGGCCAGGCGCAGTGCCTCACGCCTGTAATCCTAGCACTTTGGGAGGCTGAGGCAGGTGGATCACCTGAGGTCAGGAGTTGGAGACCAGCCTGAACAACACGGTGGAACCCCCGTCTCTACTAAAAATACAAAAATAATTAGCCGGGCATGGTGGTGCATGCCTGTAATCCCAGCTACTTGAGAAGCTGAGGAAGAAGAATCACAAACCTGGGAGGTGGAGATTACAGTGAGCCAAGATTGCACCACTGTACTCCAGCCTGCGTGATGGAAACGAGACTCCATTTCAAAAAAAAAAAAAGAAAGATAAATATAAAACTCACTAGTAAAATGGATATTTCAGTAGCAGTTGGATATATGAGTCTAGAATTTGGGGGAGAGTTGTTACATATAGGTAGCAGTTTAAGCCATAAGAGTTATATCACTATATTTACTTCCCCGCTATTACTACATCATTTTAAACTTTTTCTGTCTCGCCATTATATTGGGAGATCCTTAAAGATAAGAATTTTATAATGTATATCTTGCCAGCACATAGCATAATGACTGTCACATTGTAGATAAGCAGTGTTTATAGAATGAATAGTTAATGCATTTTTTATTTTCATATAACCATAAATTTTATTGCTAGAAAACATACCCCAGAAATTATGCCATCTGCACTCTTTCTTAGGTCTTTGATACTTATCTTTTTTTTTTTTTTTTTTTTTTTTTGACAGCCTCTCTGTTGCTCAGGCTGGAGTGCAGAGGCACAAACATGGCTCACTGTAGCCTCAACCTCCTGGGCTCAAGCTATCTTGCTGCCTCACCTCCCAAGTAGCTGGAACCACAACCATGCCCAGCTAATATTTTGATTTTTTGTGGAGACAGGGTCTCACTTTGTTGTATGGACTGGTCTTGAACTCCTAAGCTTAAGTGATCTTCCTGCCTCAGCCTCCCAGAGTGCTGGGATTACATGCATGAACCTCCATGCCCAGCCCCATGATCCATTTTGAATTCATTTTATTTATGGTGTCAGGGATTGGGGTACAACTTTCTTCTTTTGCTTGTGGGTATCCGTTCGTTGAAAAGACTATTTTTCCATTGAATTGTCTTGGCATCCTTTCTAAAAATCAACTGACCATAAATTCAATGGTTTATTTCTGGACTCTCACTTTTATCTCATTTTTCTATATGTCCTTGTGGCAGTACTACACATTTAATTATTATAGCTTTGTAATAAGTTGGTTTTGGTTTTGGTTTTGGTTTTGGTTTTGAGACAGAGTCTTGCTCTGTCGCCCAGGCTGGAATGCAGTGGTACCGTCTCGGCTCACTGCAACCTCTGCCTCCCAGGTTCAAGCAATTTTCCTGCCAAGGCCCAAGTAGCTGGGATTATAGATGTCCACCACCATGCCTACCTTTTTTTTTTTTTTTTTTTTTTAGTAGAAATAGGGTTTCACCATGTTGGTCAGGCTGTTCTCAAACTCCTGACCTCAGGGTGATCTGCCCTTCTCAGCCTCCCAAAGTGCTGGGATTATAGGCGTGAGCTACTGCACCTGGCCTGTAATAAGTTTTAAAATCAGGAAGTGTGTGAATTCTTTCTAAACAAATGAAGAAACTAAAGCCACAGAGCCAAAGATTAAGTGAGAAAACTGGTAGAGTCAGAAGTAGACCTAAGGTAGCCCATTTCACAGTAACTTTCTTTTTCAGTATGTTGTGGTACAGGTAGAGCATCCTTTGTCTGAAATCTGAAATGCTCCAAAATACAAAACTTTTTTTTTTTTTAATAGAGACAGAGTCTTGCTATGTTACCCAGGCTGGTCTCAAGCTCCTGGGCTCAAGTGATCCTCCTGCGTCAGTCTCCCAAAGTGCCGAGATTATAGGCATGAGCTGCCATTGCTGGCTAGTGAGCATCTTTTCTTAAATTTATTGATCCTATTGGATTTTCCTCTTGAATTCCTATTCTTGTCTTTTGACCTTCTTTTAATTGCTTATCCTTTTCTTACTGATTCCTAAGATTTCTTTACAGGTCTTTTGTCTTTTACATGTGCTGTATTTATTGTCTCCATGTTTGTCCTGTTAATATTTCTTTTCACTTTATGATAGTTTTCATTAAATATATTTTTTCATTTTATGTTTTGTGCTATCTGAATTTTATTCAACTCTGCAAATATTTGTTGAACACCTACTATGCACCATTCTAGGCATTGGGGACATAGCACTGAACAAAATAAAAATCCCTGCCTTTTTGAAGCTTACCATCCTACTTGAGCAGGAAGGAGAGAAAGAATAAAGAATTGCATGAACAAGGCTAGGTGCAATGGGTCATGCCTGTAATCCCAACACTTTGGGAGGCTGAGGTGGGCTAATTACTTGAGACCAGGAATTCAAGAACAGCCTGGGAAACATGGCAAAACCCTGTTTCTACAAAAAATGGAAAAATTAGCTGGGCATGATGGCACCCATAGTCCCAGCTACTTGAGAGGCTGAGGTTGAGGATCGATTGCTTGAGCCCAGGAGGCAGAGGTTGCAATGAGCTGAGATCATGCCACTGCACTCCAACCAAGGTGACACAAGTGAGACCTCATCTCTCAAAAAAAAAAAGAACATGAATGTAATACAGAGTATGTCAGAAGTGATAGATATGGTAAAGAAGAAAAAAAAAGGGAAGATGTGAATAGGCAATGTGGGGGATAGGGAGGGGTGTTATTTTAGTAAAATGGTTAGGAAAGGCCTAACTTAGAAGATGACGTTTGAGCAATGGCTTTAAGGAAGTATTTGGGCATAGGGCCCAAGTTCTAAGAAACTGATATGGGAGCAAGCTTTATATGTTCAAGAAACATCAAGTATGGATTAACTGGAATAAGTGGACTTGGTGCGTAGTAGTAGATGAGGTCAGCAATGTAATGGGACGAGATTCTTCGGGACTTTGTATACCATTGTAAGGATTTTTGCTTTTCCTCTTGAGCAAGATGGGAAACCATTGGAGGATTTTGAGTGGAGTAACATAATTTGACTTTAGACTCACACAAGCTCCTTTGCTGAAAATAGACTGGAAGGCAAGTGCAGAAGCAAAGAAAGCCCTTGAGCTTTTGCAGTAATCCAGGGGATAAATAATGATCATACTAGCCTAGTGTCCAATCCAAGTGTGAGAAGTGGTCAGATTCTAGATATATCTTGAAAATAGAATTGACAGGATTTGGCAGGCCACTTGTTTGTGGCAAAGAAAAAGACAAAACCAACTCTAATACTTTTAAGCCTGAGTAGCTGGGGGAAGAGATTTGTCATTTATGTAAATAGGAAAGATTGCCTGGAAAACGGGTTTTTTTTGTTTTGTTTTTAATAGGGCAGGGGATATATGGGGAGATTGAAAGTTCAGATTTAGACATTTTTTGGCATATTAGACATCTAAGTAGAAATGTTGGGTAGTCAGTTGGACATACAAGTTCAACTTGTTCAGGGTTGTTCAGGCTACAGCTGTAAATTTGGAAGTCCTCAGCATATAAATAATATTTAAGGTCATGACTGGATGAGATCACCAAGGGAATTAGTGCAGACACTAAAGAAGAGAAGTAGCCCAGGAACTGAGCCCTGCCAATGTTAAAAAGCCAGGGAGATGCCAGGTGCGGTGGCTCACGCCTGTAATCCCACTACTTTGGGAGGCCAAGGTGGGCAGATCACGAGGTCAGGAGTTCGAGACCAGCCTGGCCAATGTGGTGAAACGCTGTCTCTACTAAAAATACAAAAAAATTAGCCAAGCGTGGTGGTGAGCACCTGTAATCCCAGCTACTCAAGAGGCTGAGGCAGGAGAATCACTTGAACCCCAGAGACGGGGTTTGCAGTGAGCCAAGATCGTGCCATTGCACTCCAGCCTGGGCAACAAGAGCGAAACAAATCAGCTAAAGAGATTGAGAAGGAAAGGCCAGTGAAATAAAAGGAAAACAAGGAGAATGAGGTGTCCTGGAAGCCAAGTAAGTGTTTTTAGGAGGAGGTGGTGATCAACTGTATCATGATGCTGATAGGTCAAGTAATATGAATACTGAAAATTAACTTTTGCACCTTGCAATGTGGTGGCCATTCAGTGACCTTGACAGGAGCAGTCAGTGGCATAAGAAGGGCAGAAGTCTGGTCTCTAGAGAAGAGGATAAGAAGGAGAACTGGAGGCAGAAGATGAAAGAAACAATTTTCCTTCATTTAACAATTGCTTTTAAAAAACAAAATGAGTTAATAGCAAATACAATTAGTTATTTTAAATGAATATAACTAAAATTTTGGAAATCTCATTGGCGTTTCATGGTTGCTAAATACCATGTATGCTAATATGAATGAATTTCAGGTATTTTAATTACATATTTAGTATATTTCTGTGTAAGATAACTGACAGAAACTATTAAGTCAAGGAAGTTCCTCTCTATTCATAATTTAAGGTTTTATCATTTTTTTAAAGCATGGTGATTATTTTTTTCCCCCCTGCATTTATTGAAATGGCTCTAAGATTTATCTCCTTTATTTGTGTTAGATTACATTGATAGACTTTTTTTTTCTGATGTTGGACCACCCTTCGTTCTTAGGAAAAAATCCTACTTGGTCACATAAAGTTTTATTAGTATTACTATTAGTGTTTTTATGTTGTGCTTTTTAAAATTGATTTTATCACATTTTACTTCAGAATAAGATTGATTTTTTAATTGTCTTATATTATCATTGTCTAACTTTGCTGCCAAGGTTATATTAGCCTATTAAAATGAGTAGTTTTATCTCTTTTACTATTTTTTTTTTTATTATTATACTTTAAGTTCTGGGGTACATGTGCAGAATGTGCAGGTTTAGGTATACACATGCCATGGTGGTTTGCTGTGATCTGCATTAGGTACTTCTCGTAATGCTATTCCTCCCCTAGACCCCAACTCCCCCCATTCCTCCCCTAGCCCCTCCACCCCCTGACAGGCTCCGGAGTGCCATGTTCCCCTCCTTGTGTCCATGTGTTCTTATTGTTCAACTTCCACTAATGAGTGAGAACATGTAGTGTCTGGTTTTCTGTTCTTGTGTCAGTTTGCTGAGAATGATGGTTTACAGCTTCATCCATGTCCCTGCAAAGGACATAAACTCATCCTTTTTTATGGCTGCATAGTATTCCATGGTGTATATGTGCCACATTTTCTTTATCCAGTCTATCATTGATGGGCATTTGGGTTGGTTCCAAGTCTTTGCTATTGTGAACAGTGCCACAATGAACATACGTGTGCCTGTGTCTTTATAGCAGAATGATTTATAATCCTTTGGGTATATACCCAGTAATGGGATTGCTGGGTCAAATGGTATTCCTAGTTTTAAATCCTTGAGGAGTCACCACATTGTCTTCCACAATGGTTGAACTAATTTACACTCCCACCAACAGTGTAAAAGCATTCTTTTTCTCCACATCCTCTCCAGCATCTGTTGTTTCCTGACTTTTTAATGATTGCCATTTTAACTGGCATGAGATGGTATCTCAATGTAATTTCAATTTGCATTTCTTTAATGACCAGTGATGATGAGCTTTCTGTCATATGTTTGTTAGAGACATTTATGTCAGCCAACAAAGTTTCTGTTCATATCCTTTGCTCACTTTTTGATGGGGCTGTTTGTTTTTTTCTTGTAAATTTGTTTAAGTTCTTTGTAGATTCTGGATATTAGCCCTTTGTCAGATGGATAGATTGCAAAAATTTTCTCTCATTCTATAGATTATGAAAAGATCATATGCTTCTTGAAGATCCAAGGAAGCTACCTTTGAAAACATCTGGGCTTGGTGTCTCTTTCAAGAAGGGGACACTTAATTACCAATTTAATTTCTTTAAGAGTTAGTGGCGAGCCGGGTGCGGTGGCTCACACCTGTAATCCTAGCACTTTGGGAGGCCGAGGTGGGTGGATCACCTGAGGTCAGGAGTTCAAGACCAACCTGGCCATCATGGTGAAACCCCATCTTTAAAAAAAGAAAAAAAGAGTTAGTGGCTTACATAGCTTTTGTATTTCTTGAGTCAGTTATGGTAATTCTTTTTTCCTTCTGGAAAATTACCCATTTCATTTATTTTCAAATAGATTCACATAAAGTTTATTGTGATTTTTTAAAATCTCTGTTGTATCTGTAATTATACTTTTTTCACTCCTCATATTCTTTTTTTCTTTATCAATTTTGTGATGTTTGTATTTAATAGGTTTCTAAAAGAGCCAATTTTTAATTTGATTCTCTTTACTTTGTTATCAATTTAATTGCAACAAATTAATTTTTTTCCTTTCTTTTACTTCCTTCAGATTTACTCTTTTTCTGTTTTCCTAAATTGAAATGCTTCATATTGCATTCTGTTTTTCTATTGCTGTGGATTTCTGTTTTTTCAATATATTTGTTTGTTATTTATTATTCTTTTTGTTGCTCAAATTGTCCAAAATGTGGCCAGAAAAACCCCTTCAGTTGATACTTGTATTCTTTTGACATGTCTCCATTAAACTTTGAGCACTTCCTTATTTTCTGGCAGAAGATTTCCCAAACCTACCATGTGATTTCTCCCTGTCCTAGCCTTAGAATTAGCCGTTTACTAATGGCTAATTAGTCTTGACTGAAGGGCTGTCCAGTGTCTTTCTGCTTCACCATTTTTCTATCTTTAGAGTTCACCATCTTTGCCATGATAAAGTTAACACACATCATTCTCCTTTTTATAACAGTTTTCATTGTTAAAATGATTTTGTGGAGGGCCACTTGGGAAGTGGGAAGGAGTACTTCTTTTTACCACTAATGGAGTGATTCTGTATCTGTAACCTTCTTAAAATCTGAAAGTAAAGCCATCCTTACTTCAGCTCCATTGGGTAGTATATGCCCTTAAAACAACTAGACTATTTAAAGTATTAAGATACCTGGCTAAAATGGATGGCTTTAGCTGTATACCCTAATGATATTGCTAGCTGAAATTGAAATGAAAGCTTAAAACACGTAACAGGTGTCCTTGGGACAGAAAAAAAACAAGTAACTTGGAGTACTTTATGAATATTATATAAAATCTCAGTTTCCATGGGAGTAATTCCTTTGAAAGAATTACTTAGGAAGCTTTTGAGTTCTGCTTGAATTTCGTTAAGGCAGTCAGAAATCCTATTGTTTTCAGAGTATTTTGGTTCAGATAAGCTCAATTTATTTGGATTTAATGTAAAGTTAAGAGGATGAGTTTTGGAGCCAGCTCTGTTGCTTTTAGCTCTGTGTTGGCTATGGCTCTTAGTAAGAATGAGTATTTAAAAGTGACAGAACTCAGCTCCATGACCTAGAATGTGCTAGAAGCTGCAGGGTAGTAGAGAGAGATAATCCTGACTCTACTTCAAAAGTTGTTTTTTTTTTTTTTTTTTTTTTTGCACATCACACAATTTGATTCGCTGCTTTTTTTTTTTTTTTTTTTGCTACTTCAAAAGGTTTAATGGAGATTACAGAACAGACAATTCTGAATCTAGAAATGCAAAGGCAGCTCCTATTGCTATGTTACAGTTTCAGGATAGAATTCTAGTCATCTTCTGATTTCTGATGGTGATATGAGGGGATTATTGATATAGATATCATGCCTCACCACTTTAAGGATCAACCATAGATCTTTGTAGAAATGCTTTAAAAAAAATGAATGAAAAATTAACATATAAGCCTCCAATATTTGATCTTCAAATACTTACTCAAAAAATTAACTGTATGGGGTTAGGCGGCATACTCCTATCATCTCATCTACTTGGGAGGCTGAGGCAGGAGGATCATTTGAGCCCAGGAGTTTGAGTTCAGCCTGCACAACATAGTGAGACCCTGTCTCTTAAAAACTCAGAAAATTATGTGATTGGAAGTAGAGGCTAAATGATTGAGACTATCATAGCGACCATTATTGCTAATTTGAATCTAATTCAAATAACGTATCTCAAAAAAATCTAAAAGGAAAACCTTTGTAAAAATGATTATTTTCCATTTAAGTTAGTGATTTTTCTATTCTTGTGTTTTAGATTGTAAACTCTTTGTAATATAAACTATATTTATAGTTTACATTCTCTACAGTGTTGGTAAAGTATGGACACATTCATTTATGCAATAAATATTTTCCAGCTGTTGGAGATCCTTACCAAAAACTTAAGTTCTCCACCCCCCTCACCGGCACAAATCACTGTACAGTTGTCATCTTTGGCAGACAGCTGAAGTAAAAAGTCTTGGCCAGAATTCTTTTCGTTGTATAAGGCAAACCATTGCAGTGTGGAGTTATTGAACACTTTTTAAATTTGAAAACTGGGGTTTTGCTTTATCCAAATTATAATGATTTATATTATAATTATTTGCTTACCAGAAGTCAAATAAAGTTCTTAGCTTATTAGTCACTCCCAATAAGACACAGTGAATGTTTATTTAGCTTTCATCTGTCTCTTCCTCATGTTCACTAATTTTCTATTGTTTTTCGTGGTTCTTCCTTTCATAAAGTGAACATACTATTTTTTTTCTTAAAGAAACTCTGTTTCACTAGGCATTGATTCTCTCTCTCTCTTTTTTTTTTTTTTTTTTTTGTATTTTTTATAGAGACAGAGTCTCACCATGTTGCCCAGGCTGGTCTTGAACTCATGGGCTCAAGTGATCCATTCTCCTTGGCCTCCCAAAGTGCTTGGGGTTACAGTTGTGAGCCACTGCACCCAGCCAGTTCACTTTTTGATTTGATAATAAACAGTTCTGTTTTGGGGGTTAGTTATTCCCAGAAGAAAAGAAAAGTATATCCCTTGGTTCTCAGACCCATGTAAATTTTAAAAAATTAAAAAGTAAAAAATTATAGTTAATAAAGTAGGAAAATATTTCTTATCATTCTGGCTGTGAATAAAATAATAGTGAACATTTATTAGTAATGATAATGCCTTCCTCTTCTTCGTTATTTCCCTCCTTTTAGGAGGTACTTCAGTACTGATAAAACTCCAAAGATTTTTTTCTCTACCTGACTTTCCTATTAAATATGTAAAAGTTCTTGAAATTTTCTTTTCTCCTTAATTGTGTATGAATTTTCCCCATAGTATTTCTGAACATTTCTCCTGAGCTTCTTAGTATTCCTGCTTCTTAAGGACTTATTCATCTAAAATAATAGTATAACCATCAAATGTCTAATTCTTTGTTTACATTTTTTTAATGAAAAAGAGATCATTTTATTGATGAGCCTAGAGAAGAGCATTTAAAATGTGTGAAATGGATATTATTTAATCTTACTTCTTTTTTTGTGCAAGTATTACAATGTTAGGTCTACATACCTACTTATCTTTAAAAGCAAAAGTTTTTTTCCCCTAGTTTGAAATGCTTTGATCATAACAAACCTTTTTCCAGGATCTTCAGCCTGTTAAACAAGAAAACGAAAAACCCCTTCCAGAAAACATGGATGCATTTGAAAAAGTGAGAACAAGATTAGAAACACAGCCACAAGAAGAATATGAAATCATCAATGTGGAGGTAAGATATCTCATGTCTTTTTTTAAAAAAATTGATATTACCAATCAAGATGCAAATGAGATACCTTGCAATTTAGAGACATAATCCACATCAAGATTATACTGCTTTTGGCCTTTAAAATATGCTGAAAAACTTAAAAAGCAAAGACTTCACAGATTGTGATCACGGATTGTGATCTTTTACATCTTTCAATAAGTGTAAATATCAAAACTAAGATGAATTTTCAACTGTAATATATTAATTCTGGTTTTTGCAAACAATCACTTCTGATTTATAAGTAAATTTAAGAGACAGGGTCTCACTGTGTTGCCCAGGCTGATCATGAACTCCTGGGCTCAAGCAACCCTCCCACTTCAACCTCCCAAAGTGCTGAGATTATAGGTGTGAACCACCATATCTAGCCCTGATTTAAAATTTTTTAAATAATTCTAAGGAGAAGTTCCGATTAAACTAGTTCATACTGTGTTATTATTTGAAAATTATTTGATTGTTCTAAATATTTTTAATAGAAGGAATTCACTTTAGTATAATACCATGAAAGCCAAGTATCTGTTTAACCATTTTATGGTTATCACAGTCATAAATATTCAATCGAAATAAATTGAGGGTCAGGCGCAGTGGCTTACACCTATAATCCCAGCCCTTTGGGAGGTCGAGGCGGGTGGATCACCTGAGTTCAGGAGTTCTATACCTGCCTGACCAACATGGTGAAATCCCCCATCTCTACTAAAAATACAAAAATTAGCCGGGCATGGTGGTGGGTGCCTGTAGTCCCAGCCACTTGGGAGGCTGAGGCAGGAGAATCACTTGAACCCAGGATGCAGAGGTTGCAGTGAGCCGAGATGGTGCCAGTGCACTCCAGCCTGGGTGACAGTGCGAGACTCCATCTCAAAAAAAAAAAAGAAAGAAAGAAATGAATTGAACATGCATGTTGAAAATTTTTCAGTAAGATTGGAAAATAGAACCACAATAAGTGAAAATCACCTACATGGTAGAATGGAAATAGTAGGTTAAGAATAAAGAACTCCAGATTCAAATTAACTAGCAGATAACAAATATGTTGTAAGCCATTGAAATCATATCAGTCAATTACATTTAATATGTAGGCATTAGACAAGAACACCATATTTTGGTAATATTCATTGTCTCAATTTCAAATTGTCTGTCTTGTCACCCCACAGCAGATGAAATACTTCATGTAAAATCAAGACTGTGTATAGTTGTTGGTGACAGCATATTTTAATGGAAAGAATCTCAGAAAGTTATTGACTGGGTTTTCAGGCTAGTCTGAGCCACAGTTTCCTCCTCTGCATCATTTTCGATTATCTTAAAGATGCCACTTGATTTCTGTTAATTGACTCCCATTGTACAGATATCAGATGTTTCTAAAATACAGCAGAAGTGTTTTGTACAGTCATGTAGAACGGACAGATTTTGTTATACCTTTTCTTTACTGCCTCTTGTATTTATGTATTAAAAACCCCTCTAGTGGTTATGAACGTATGAAAATCATATCTTATCAACTATATTGTAAAAATGGTCCATTTTATATTTCATGTGTGTTCATTCATATACTTCAGGTCTGTTTTTTATAAGAGGCCTCATTTCTTCATCTTGAATAGTCAGACCATGAAAAGGTTAATTAAATTATTATTAAGTAAACTGTGTGTTTCTTTATCGTCAGGTTAAACATGGTGGTTTTGTTTATTACCAAGAAGGTTGTTGCTTGGTTCGTTCCAAAGATGAAGAAGGTACGCCACAATATTTCTTTTTACATGATTTTATATTTTTATAGGAAATTTATTAATTTCTCAAAGTTAGAGACACTTTTTTTAAAGATTATTTCTAAATGTTTTTTTAAATGACTACTTTTTAATCTCTGAGTTTATGTAAGGTATAGTTAAATACTACACTCGGAAGCTTTGGCAGGGAGAATGGAGATGGGATCCAACATTTTTTGAGCATCTGCTGTGTCTTAGGTACTATGCTAGGCACTTGACATATATTATTGATTGTCATTTATATTTGCTTACTTTCTAGGTTCTGTATGGCCTGTAAATACTAAACTAGACTGTAACAATACCAAATAATGTCTCATAGGTTGATGCATAGAATAATATTGAATAGTGTAAGATAATATTAAGTAACTTATTGTCAGTTTATGTACAAGTTAAGCTGCCATCATTGTTGAAAGAAGCTAGCATATGGCCTCTTACAGAATGGGAATTCTGATTTAAAACATTAAAATACAGTTTCAATTTTTAAAATTACTTTAAAGTAATTTAAATTATCACTTTCATATTTTTCTTTATGCAGCAGACAATGATAATTATGAAGTTTTGTTCAATTTGGAGGAACTGAAATTAGACCAGCCCTTCATTGATTGTATCAGAGTTGCTCCAGATGAAAAATATGTGGCTGCCAAGATAAGAACTGAGGATTCTGAAGCTTCTACCTGTGTAGTTATAAAGCTCAGCGATCAGCCTGTAATGGAAGCTTCTTTCCCAAATGTGTCCAGTTTTGGTAAGCCACCCACCGAAATAGTCCTCTGTTTCAAAAGGCAACAGTAACACTTTTGAAACATTTTTTGTCTCATGTGAGTGAGGGAGGTGAATGCCTAATCCATATATCCCTGTGGACTACACATCTTCCTATAAAACCTCTTATTTAGGAGCTCTTCCCTTATTTAATTACATATCTAGTTGAGTTTTTGAAATCTTCATGTTTTTAAAAGAGTTACAATCAGAGTCCAAGTTGTACCATATATTTTGATTTATCAGTAATTCTTTGCCAAATTATTATTTAGAATACATTTTTACACATTAAGTTGCATCTTAATATTTTATTCAAATTTAAGCTTGAATACTTTTTTAAATTTTATGTTATCTTATAGAGCTGTTAACAGCAAACTGCCCAAAGTCATTACCAAAGAACTTTGGTATGTGTTGAACTAACTTATTTATCAATGGAAGCTGTGACATTTTTAGTAATAGAACTAACTTTAAATTGTATTATTTATCATTGAATGGTCCATATGTTACATTTTGTCCTCTCTTTTCATTTTCTGCCATCATTTTCTCCATTGTTTAACTAAATGTTGTTGCAGTGAATTGAAATTATACCCTAACTGTTGAATTCTAAGACATGCATTTTGTACATTTTAACCTCTAAAATCACGATGCATGTTATACAATGATGACTTAAAATCACTGTCAGCCAGGTCGCAGTCATGATGTAATTGTGTGAAAACTTCTGTTGACGGCTTCTGGTGGGATCAAGAATCAGCATCAAAATGTGTTTAGTAGTTGGAGATATCCTGTGGCTTGAAAGCAGACAGGGAAGGTTTACGCATGAGAGAAAGATGCAGTATTTCCTCAGACTTAATTTCAAGTTGTAGAGTGAAACAGAATTCACCTCCTAAAAGCAAATGTGACTTTACCAACGTCTTTCCTAAATATTGAGCATTTAGCTCTTATTTAGAAACTTGAGTACCCTGAGACTAATAACTACTTGAAAACTTGGAACTGGTATAGTAGTGGTTTATTCTCAGGAAAGCTCTCTGGCTTATATACAATACAGATTAGATACAGTCAAATATTTAGATTTCCAGGGATAAACTTGCATATCTTCTCATTGGCATTCAAAATTAGAATGTGCTGTGCCTTTTTTTTTATGGTATGTAGGTGATTCTTTATAATCTTTCATTATTTTCTTTCAGAATGGGTAAAGGATGAGGAAGATGAAGATGTTTTGTTCTACACCTTTCAGAGGAACCTTCGCTGTAATGATGTATATCGAGCTACTTTTGGTGATAACAAACGTAATGAACGTTTTTACACGGAAAAAGACCCAAGGTACTAAAATAATCTGATGAAATCTTTTTATCCAGAACATTTCTCCAGTTAAAGTACTGACCCTGGTTGACTTAAAATGTTTATTTTGATTAAAACCAAGAATAATAAAGTTAAAATGATCATTCTTTTATTAGTTATTTGTGTTCAAAGTTGGAGTCTTGTAATACTCAAAATCAGAGTAAACACAAATGCATCATTAACATTTTATTATTAAAAACAAATTGATTTTGTGAATTATAGTCTAGTTGTAACTGCAACATAGTTCATTCATGTAAATTCATAATGCTGACTTAGAACTGCTAGATTGTGAACAGACTGAGTCTGTTTCACCTTTGCATCTTAACTGATAAGCAGGGTGCCAGGTTTCTATAGTGCTATTTAGTCAGTGTCTATTGCTTGAGTAAATGGTATATTTAGGTAGGTATCCCTCTTTCAAACTAAAACCCCTTGTTCCTGACGATTGTTGAGCACCTTTTAACCATTACATTTTTAGTAATATATAGAAGAATTTAAAGTATGTCTTGCTACTAAATTATGAATTAAAACTAACTCAAAAATGTGTGATCGTGCTAGTTGAAAAAAATTGAATATATGTTATGGTGTCAATGGTGTATCAAGGAAAAAAGATGCATTTTTAAAAGATTGAAAGGAAATATACCCAAAGTACTAACAATGTTTTTTTCCTACTTTTCTTTTTTCCTTTTTGTAATAAGCATTGTTATTTTTATAATCATAGAGAAAATACATTTTAAATTTAAAAATAAGTATCAATAGAAACAGTTGGAAAAAAAGATTAACCTCTGGTTGTTTACATTTCTTGTATTCTCTTAGACACATTTTACCATAGAGCCACTTGTGTTCTCACTTCCTATAACCACATATCTACCAATTAATTGATCAAGTAGTTTATTTTTGATTTGTCATCACCAAACAAAGCAAACAAAAATAGTTAAAAATAGCAAAGAAAGTGTTAAAAATAAAGAGCAAAGTGGGGTAGGGGACTTGCCCTACAATTATATATTAAAGCACATATAACAGTAAAAATAATGCAAAATGAGAGACAAATAATAGAGCCTAGAATAAATAAGTCTAAAACAGATCCTAGTATATATGAAAATTTATGTGATAAAAGGCATCACAAACTAATGAAAAATGAATGGGTATTATTTTATAATGCAATGGAAAATACTATTTGGAAACAAATAATTTTCATCATTACATATGTCAGCATATATTCCCAAGAAATTTAAAGAATCTATTGAGGAAAGAAACATTTTTAAAATAATTTGGTTGGAGTATTTTTGAGACATAAAATCAGTGTAAGAAATCACAAAGGGTAATAACAGTCTTGATTCCCTAAAATATTAAACTCAAATCAAAAACTACGAAAACTATTGCAAATAGTTAAAATCTAGATAACAAAATGGAGGAAAGTGTTTTCAACAAAAACACAAGTTAATATTCTTAATTTTTTTTTAAACGGAGTCTTGCTCTGTCACACAGACTGAAAGCAATGATGCAATCTCAGCTCACTGCAGCCTCCACCTTTTGGGTTCAAGTGATTCGCCTGTCTCAGCTTCCTGAGTAGCTGGGATTTCAGGCATCTGCCACCATGCGTGGCTAATTTTTGTATTTTTTGTGGAGACAGGGTTTCACCATGTTGGCCAGGGTGGTCTTGAACTCCTGATCTCAGGTGATCCACCTGCGTCGGCCTCCCAAAGTGCTGGGATTACAGGCGTGAGCCACTGCGCCCAGCCAATATTCTTAATTTATAAAGAACTATTTACATCCCAATAATTTAAGCTACATTCCAAGTTTAAAATGGACACAGACATTGCACAAAAGAAATACGATTGACAAACATGGTAATGTGATCCAATTCAGAAGAAATTTTACCCAACTATAAGCAGTTGTTATTTGGGGGGTATTGGGATACTTTACATTTTTCAGTAGTTTCAGTATGAATTACTTCTATAATAAGGAAAAATATAACATGTAAAGCCACCCAGTATGTCAGTATAGTGCTTCTAGGATATTATTTGATTGTATTCATCAAGTCATAAAAATACATGTAATTATTAGTATTTCCATTCCTAAAAATTTGCTGGGGAAATAATTGTAAAGATCATGAAAGGGGAAAATATCTTCATGAATATGTTCCTTATTATATTGTTTATTATAATGAAACATTAAAATCTAAATTTTTAAGAATTATGATATAATATTAGGTAGCCATTAAACCTGTTATAATATTAGGTAGCCATTAAAAATAATAATGACAAAGACTTTCAATTCATGTAGAGAGTATTGATATTATATGAAGTAAGAAATACAGAATCAAAAATTGTATCTATAATTACATCTATTTAAAAACATGCATAAAATATACCTTAGAAGGAAAAATGGAAAAAGTAAAATAGCTATGTTAATGTTTTACATGTGTTACATTAGTAAGATTGTGAGGGGTTTTCTTCCTATTCTATTTTGTCATAAAAACTAGGAGAAAGGAAAAAATATTCCAAGATGCATATCAGAGAAAGAAGAAAATAAAAATAACTATTTTATTCTCTATTTGTATCTCCTGTAGAAAGTTTATTTCCTCTTCTCAGCAGAAAGCCCTATTATCTTCTCATGTGATTGAGAAATGATGTCTCTAGTTTACCTTTAAATACATCCAAATAAAGATGGATTAATAGATGTGTGATAAAAGTAAATATAGCAAAATGTTAGCATTGATGGAATCTAGGTGGTTTTTCGACTTTTCTGTATTTTTGAAAAACATTTATGATAAAATGTTAGAAATAAATGATTTTGAATGCCCTTTAGGAGAAAATGAGAAAAATAATAGCTAATCATTAAAGTTACAAGTGATATTCACTAAGAATTATTTTATTTCCTGTCTGCATTATAAATCAACATGTATACTGACCATCTCTGAGATACTGTCCTTAACAAGGTAGCATGCATCTGAAATAAACTGTGATCTCATGTTTTTCTCTCTCTCTTTCTCTCTGTAGCTACTTTGTTTTCCTTTATCTTACAAAAGACAGTCGATTCCTCACCATGAATATTATGAACAAGATGACTTCTGAAGTGTGGTTGATAGATGGCCTGAGCCCTTGGGACCCACCAGTACTTATCCAGAAGCGAATATATGGGGTCCTTTACTATGTTGAACACAGAGATGATGAATTATACATTCTCACTAATGTTGGAGAGCCTACAGAATTTAAGGTAATCTGGATGTTCCTTGTCCCCATTTGGGCTGTTTAAGAAGTGTCACACTTCCATCAACAACATTTCTTGCTCTAAGAGTTCATCGTTTTATAAATTGATGCCACCTTCCTAGGTACAACCAATCCCATTTCTTTTCCCTTAGAGCTAATGCCTCTACGTATTTTAATTGTGCCTAAAATGTTAGTAAATAAAACATATTCTGTCCTTAGCATATGTTATCAAAACTAAACTTAGCAGCTTAAAAGAGCAAACTTACAAACTTGTGATTTTATGAGTTGGCAATGTGGATTGATCTCAGGCACTTCTGCTGGTATCAGCTAAGCTCACTGATGTATCTGTAGTCAGCTAGCTATCAGTGCCCTCACTCAAATGTCCAGTGGTTGGCTAAGCACTGGGTTATACTGTCTCGCCACCCAGCAGGCTAGTTAGGACTCATTCATATGGTGATGGTCACACTTTATCCCTGATGCAGAGTTAGTTCCTTCAGCTCTTCATATGATGGTGAGGACTACTATGGTCTAGTTCTCAGTGATTTCATCTCTGGATGCTGTAGCCTTCATGTTTTCTTACCTGTATGTCTTCTAACTTTGTTCCACGTAGCTAATGAGAACAGCAGCTGATACCCCCTGCAATTATGAATTGGGATTTGTTTTTTACAATGAAGAGAAATACAAAAGTGATAGACTTCGACATGTTTAAGGATCACTGTGTTCTATTTCTGAAGCACAGCAATCTCCTTTATGTTAACGTGATTGGTCTGGCTGATGATTCAGTTCGGTCTCTAAAGGTATGTTTAATTTTCAGCAGTTAATACTGTTAATCAAAATACATATGCAGTTTAGCTTAATGAAACATCACATTTTAAACAGTAGCAGCAGTGTTCTTTTTCTTAAAAGGAATTTAATTTAAATGGAATTTAGCAAACTCATTGTCAGGTTTAGGAGGGTTATCTTAGAATTACTTAGAGAACCTTGCTTTTTATGCAGTTTTACTTAAAATATTGTCTTACAGCATGGACTTCAGAAGTAGAGTGAAGTGCTAATATTTCTCTTTCTGTATATCTCTCTATCTCACATATCTCTACAACTTTTATGTATAGCAATAACTCAAGCCAAACCTGGTAGCTAATGCCTATCCACTGACTGCTGCTCCCCCATCCCACATCCTCAGCAGGGACAGTAGTTGTACCCAGTGTGTTTTAGCCACTACATGTTGTGTCTGCATCATCTTCTCTTTGCCAGTTTTCTTACCCATGGGGGATGCAGGGAGCAAACTTTGGTGTCTTTCAGTGTAGGAGTAGCAGTGGTCTCCACAGCAGCACAGAAGGGTAATAGTGGCAAGACTGCTTGGCAGTCTGACTAGTTGATACTGCTTGTGGCTACCAGGAAAGATAATTTGCCTTCACAAGTGAACTTCCTAAAATTGGTGAATGACAACCTTATTGCCTAGTTTTAAAGTAGCATTAACCTGTGAGTTAAGGTAATAGGCACTGAAGGGAAGAGGATGGGTTCCATTTTGTTTGATATGAAAAGAGTTACTGAGCCAGTTGATGAGCAAACAGCATAGACAGCTTATACTTTCCAAACTCCAATATTGTCAAAACTCCTGTCAAAATGCAATTTCAGTCAATTCAGTGGCTTTTTATTGAACTTCTATGTGCATAATGCTATATCAGGCATTATAGAGTGGAAAGCTGTTAAAGCAGAATATCTTAGCCTTGAAGATATAAGATTAGACTAGTACACACAGGTTACGTATGTCACGATTTAAATAAGTAGTATCAAAAACATAAGATGTGCTGTGGGGCTCACACTAGAGAAAGAAGGCCCAGGAAAGCTTTTGGTAAAGTTGGTTGAATTTAAAATAAACCAGAGAGGCGAGAAAGGATTTTGACAGGTGTAGAAGAGATGGTATTCCAAGATGAGAAAGCCATCCGATGAAGCTCTATGCTGAAGCTCATCTAACATTCAGAAAATGTTTGAGGAACTGTTAATTGTTCTGTTTTATTGAAGCGCTCTACATTTCTGGGAGATGAAGCCACGCTTTGACTTTTTTTGAGTGTCAGTATGAGGAATTTATTAATAAATTATGGAAGGTAACATTTGAAGTTTTTAAGCAGGGGAATGGTTTGAGGAGTGGCAGCCATATTAGGACACACTAAACCAAAAAGAAGTGAGGGGCAGGGAGCTAGTTTTGAGATTGTTTTATTGGTATAAATAAGAACTGGAATAACTGAAATTCTCCAGCTACTCCCTAAAATCGGAAGATCAAATGTAATGTCCAGCCTCTTAGAGCACTATGTAAGTGTCCTAAAACCAAAATGGTGATTGACTTGAGGGATTTCCTTATTGTCTTCATCTGCTGCAGTGCAAAGTATTTCTTCTCACTTGCTAATTTTTTTAAATTTTAGTATTAGTATTTAGATAGCATTTCTTTTTTTTAACTTTTATTTTACTTTCAGGGGTACATGTGCAGGTTGGTTCGGTAGATAAATTGTGTGTCACAGGGGTTTGATATACCTATTATTTTGTCACCCAGGTAATAAGCATAGTACCCAATAGGTAGCTTTTCAATCCTCACCTCCTTCAACCCTCAGGTAGACCCCAGTGTCTATTATTCTCTTCTTTGTGTCCACATGTACTCAATGTTTAGCTCCCACTTATAAGTGAGAACATGTGGTGTTTGATTTTCTGTTCCTCTGTTGGCTCACTTAGGGTAATGGCCTCCAGCTTCAACAACATTGCTGAAAAGAACATTATCTCTTTCTTTTTATGGCTGCGTAGTATTCTATGGTGCATATGTACCACATTTTCTTTATCCAGTGTATCATTAATGGGCATTTAAATTGATTCCCTGTCTTTGCTATTGTGATGAACATAATGCATGCATGTGTCTTTATAGTAGAGCAATTTGTGTTCCTTTGGTTATACACCTAGTAATGGGATTGCTGAGTTAAATGGTAGTTCTGTTTTACGTTCTTTGAGAAATTCCCAAACTGCTTTCCACAGTGGCTGAATTTAGATTTCCACTAGCAGTGTATAAGCTTTCCCTTCTCTCTACAGCCTCACCATCTGTTGTATTTTGACTTTTTAACTACAGTCATTCTAACTGATGTGAGATGGTATTTCACTGTGGTTTGATTTCCATTTCTCTAATGATCAGTGATGTTGAGCATTTTTTTTCATATGCCTGTTGGCTGCATGTATGTCTTCTTTTAAAAATGTCTGTTCATGTCCTTTGCCCACTTTTTTATGGAGTAGGGTTTTTTTCTGATTTTGATTATTTGTTTGTTTTGCTTGTTAATTTAAGTTCCTTATAAATTCTGGATACTAGACCTTCTTCAGATGCATAGTTTGTGAATATTTCCTCCCATTCTGTAGGTTGTCTGTTTACTCACTCTGTTGATAGTTTCTTTTGCTGTGCAGGAGCTCTTTAGTTTCCATTTGCCAGTTTTTGTTTTTGTTGGAATTGCTTTTAGCATCTTTGTCATAAAGTCTTTGCCTTTGTCTAGAATTATATTTCCTAGGTTTTTTTCAAGAGGTTTTATTGTCTTAGGCTTCACATTTAAGTCTTTAATTCATTTTGAGTTGATTTTTATATGTGGTATAAGGAAGGGGTCCAGTTTTCAATCTTCTGCCTATGGCTAACCATTCACTTGTTAACTGATGGCAAATTTAGGTATCTTCAGTTGGGAGACTGGTAGAGCATCTTCTTATTTCAGTCTATATGGATAGGAATGGGAGAGAATATATAATTTCTAGCAATGCACTTGTTACAAAAAAATTCTATGTCAGGAAAGTTAGGAATATCATATGGAGTTTAATTTGCTATAATATGATTTGACTTCTAAGTAAATATGACCTTTTCTATTTTTTGTAACTATTCTTATTTTAAAGATATGCCCCAGTTTCCATGGTTTTAAATGCCACTAGAACAAATATTATGTCTTTAATTTATTCTGTATCTTCTGTCTCTTCATTTTCTGACCCTTCCCAAATGATAGTACTATTATGACTTGTGTAATGTTCAAGTCATCATCAAGTGGAATTAAATACTACTTGGTCTTTCTGGTTAGTACCTGGTATATAATAAAGAGAATTTTAGCCAGGCACGGTGGCTCACGCCTATAATCCCAGCACTTTGGGAGGCTGAGGCAGGCGGATCACAAGGTCAGGAGATTAAGATCATCCTCGATAACACGGTGAAACCCCATCTCTACTAAATACACAAAAAATTAGCCAGGCGTGGTGGCACGTGCCTGTAGTCCCAGCTACATGGGAGGCTGAGGTAAGAGAATCGCTTGAACCCGGGAGGCAGAGGTTGCTGTGAGCTGAGATCACACCATTGCGCTCCATCCTGGGCAACAGAGCGAGTCTCCATCTCAGAAAAAAAAAAAAAAGAATTTTATAGATTAGACCGTTTTTATGAACCTGGATAACATTAATTAATATCCATAGTCAGTGCCACACACAAAAGACAAAATCTTTAACCAAACCATGAGTGCATTATACAATATTTCTATATGTAATAACTCTGCCTAGTGGGCAGTTGACTAAAAGATCTTTTTAAATTCAATCTCATGCCTGTAATCCCAAGGTGAGCAGATTACCTGAGATCAGGAGTTTGAGACCACCCTGGCCAACATGGCAAAACGCTGTCTCTACTGAAAATACAAAAACTAGCCAGGTCTGCCACACACCATTTGTGTGTGGCACCTGTAGTCCCAGCTATCCTGGAGGCTGAGGCAGGAGAGTTGCTTTAACCCGGGAGGTAGAGGCTGCAGTGAGCTGAGATCATGCCTCTGCATTCCAGCCTGCGTGACAGAGCGAGACTCCGTCTCTAAATAAATAAATAAATTCTTTCTTAGCAATAGAAATGTAAAACCCTTCATTTACTTGCCTCCTATCCTTGGTCATCATGCCATCAGTATTTTCTGAAAGTATTTTTTTTTTGGTGGGGGGGGGGTCACAAAAAGAAGTTATGATATTTAATTTAGGCTAGTTGGGATTTTTTTTGCTGTATGCTAACATCAGTTTTATTTAGAGGAGGAGTCTGCATACTCAGGCCAATTTTCTTTTGGCATGTATGTCTTAATCATTCTTTTGATGAAATAACTATAGTTTGCTGCTAGTGTGCTAAAACTGAACCTGTTTCTGTCAGGTATCTGAGGAATGTCTGCCTGTTTCCTGGCCTACTTACTCTCTCGTGCTGTCCATTAATATATACAGATACACTGCAGACTTATCTCAACAGGAAATGTGGCTTAAGATATCCTTGAGTTAGTTAATACTTATTTCTGCATTAGCTGGATGAACTTTTAAAAGCCCGTAGCCTTGAAACAGTTTTTATTATGATTAAAACATTAACGTTGGTTCCATTAGTTTTAGAAAAATACCAAAAAGACTTTTTGATTTTTGGAACCACTTGGTCTAAAGCTAAGACAGCTTACTACATGGGTTACATAGAGACTGCCCTGAAGTCTCACTAAAACGTGGAGAAACATGAGCTTCCATAGGCTAAGGAACCTTGTACCCTCACTCTGAGGCCTGGTTATGAGGTTGTAGCAGTGCTTCTTTTTTTTCCCCTCTCAAGTCTCGGTTTGCATACTCAGAACTATGCTACCAGATTTCTCAACTTCTGTTTACATTTTACTCTCCAGTTATGGCTTAAATTTAAATAGACAAATTATCCTTTAAAACAACCCTCAATTTGAGAAGAATAGGAACTTTTGAGATTGCAAATGCATGTCCTTTTTAGTGTTTCATGAAAATAGATTTTTTTTAATTAATAAGAAGAAATTTGTTCAGAGAACTTAAACTCTGGCTCTAGTTGCTGCAGGTAGAATGGTATCCTCTTTATGTACGAATCCCCCCGGCTGCCTTTTTCAATAGTGCCCACCAGTGATGTTTCTGTGCCTCTGATTTTCTGAGGAATTTGCTCTGTCTACAATTACTCAGGAAAAGAAAGGCAATTTTCTTTTAATGTTCTGCCTCTCGGTACCATTTCTAACACTCTGTCAACCTGCTTACCAGAGTTCTTTAAAAGGTGTAAGAGGGATGTTAGTGGAAGGCTTGAAGCTGGACCCTGCTGATCTAAGAGAATAAATTTTGATTCCTTTCCTTTTTTCTTAAAGTTAAGAATCTTGAGCATAATAGCTGTGAGTCTCTTAGAGTAGATGTGCCAGAAAAGGTTTTGTTCTGCACAATGGTTAGCCTAGGAGCTAAAGTTGAAACAAATTGCAAATGCCTTAATGCTGCTGAGCCCGTTTATAGCCCTGAAATAATAACTGTCATCACCGTGGCTGTCCAGGCAGCAGGGTAAGGACTGGTGGGCAAATTATTAAAAACACACGCATGTGAGGGATTTCATGTTCTTTGAGAGAACAGAGATCTTGGCAGTGTCTGTGGGTTCTGGAATTACTATTTGATTTGCTCTTATTCTTCCATTTTACTACTTTATTACCCAAGCTTATACCCCTAAATAAACTTCTATATTAAAGGCAATTTCATGTAAAGCTAGAATCATGATAAATCATTTTCCTATAGTTTGTCTTATTTTATTGGTCATTAATGGTCAGTTTTGGTTTTTACTTGAAATATATTTTGTTGCAATAAAGTAATCCTTGAATGAGGCATCATGTGATAACAGAAAGTAAACTAGATAGCCACATCATCTTGTTTGGAAAGACTTAGAAATTTAATTAATAATAATTGGTAGCCTAAATAAAGAATAAAAATAACTGTTTTATTTCTGTAGCTCCCTCCTTGGGCCTGTGGATTCATAATGGATACAAATTCTGACCCAAAGAACTGCCCCTTTCAACTTTGCTCTCCAATACGTCCCCAAAATATTACACATACAAGTTTGCAGAAGGCAAACTGTTTGAGGAAACTGGGCATGAAGACCCAATCACAAAGACTAGTCGTGTTTTACGTCTAGAAGCCAAAAGCAAGGTAGGTCTTATAATCTTGACTTTGAGCTCCCACTTACTGAAAGCATACTGTTGGCCAGGTGCCATGCAGTTGTTGGAGTTACATTAGCATGGTTTCATAATGTAGATTTCTTAGACCATAGTAATACCCAGATGATTTTAGGGGTATGTGAATTTTTTTTAACCTTAATATTCATGTTTGTTTGAACATGGATTAGAAAATTTATAGCATGTCAAGCTTTTTATTTCACATGTTTTTTATGTATGATTTTTTAAAGTTGATTTTAAGAAAAAATTAATAGCGGTGGTATGTAGTTAAGGCAAAAATTGTGAAGGTGGTAGCGGTTGACTAGAGTAAACTAGACTGATACAGTCCCTGCCCTCATGGAGCTTACATCTAGCAGGAAAGATGACAGATGTTTAAAAAGTCATTAATGACCACTAGGATGATTAAGAGTAAACTAGAAAGGAGACAGGGGATTTCATTTTGTACAGAGGCCCTGAATTTGGGGAAAAATTATGCAATTCAAGAAGTGTAGGGCTGGCCAGGTATGGTGGCTCATGCCTGTAATGCCAGTACTTTGGGAGGTTGAGGCAGGCAGATCACGAGGTCAGGAGTTCGAGACCAGCCTGGCCAACATGGTGAAACCCCATCTCTACTAAAAATACAAAAAATTAGCTGGGCGTGGTGGCAGGCACCTGTAATCCCAGCTAGTCGGGAAGCTGAGGCAGAATTGCTTGAACCCGGAAGGCAGAGGTTGCAGTGAGCCGAGACCGCACCATCACACTCTAGCCTGGGCAACAGAGCGAGACTCCATCTCAAAAAAAAAGAAAAGTGTAAGGCTAGGCACAGTGGCTCAGACTTGTAATCCCAACACTTTGTGAGCCCAAGCTGGGAGGATCACTTGAGCCCAGGAGTTAGAGACCAACCTGGGCAACATAGTGAGACCTCATCTCTACAAAAAACAAAAATATTAACTGGGCATGGTGGCATATGCCTGTAGTCCCAGTTTCTTGGGAAGCTGAGGTGGGAGGATTACTTGAGCCCAGGAGGTTGAGTCTGCAGTGAGCTGTGATTGGACCATTGCATTAGAGCCTGAGTAACAGAGTAAGATCCTGTCTCAGAAAAAAAACAAATGTAAAGGAGGCCATTATGGCCAAAATCAAGTAAAAGATGGAAGATTGGCAGGATGAGGAGTAGAGAGAAATGAAATACAGAAAAGGAAATAACAAATATTCATATTCCAGGTATACTCAATATATACAATTTACAAATTTGTGCAAGTAGGGAACAAATGATAAACTATAGCCTTGAATGTAAGGAATCCTCAGGCTTTAGCATATCATATTTCAGATCATTTCACATGTGCTGACACAGAATGAATTACAACACAAGCCTTTTATTAGGAATTTTTTTCTTTAATTATTTTCTCTGAATATCTTTAAGTAAATATTAATATTTTCATATTGCAAAAGCAATACATGCTTGTTGGAACAGATGCAAAAATACAGAAGATATAAATCTTAAATGACTACTTCTCAGTACCATTTGCTTGCTGTACCTCTTAGAAATAATCCAGACGTGGTGGCTCATGCCTATAATTCTAGCACTTTGGGAGGCCGAGGCAGGCAGATCATGAGGTCGGGAGATCGAGACCAGTCTGGCCAACATGATGAAACCCGTCTTTACTAAAAATACAAAAAATTAGCTGGGCATGGTGGTACGCATCTGTAATCCTAGCTACTCGGGAGGCTAAGGCAGGAGAATTGCATGAAGCCAGGAGGTGGAGGTTGCATTGAGCCGAGATCCTGCCACTGCACTCCAGCCTGGGCAACAGAGCCATACTCTGTCTCAAAAAAAAAAAAAAAAAAAAAATCATCATTACCCATTTAGTGTATTATCTTTCAGATAAGGTTTTGGCTAGTTTTATAAACATGGAATTATACCAGTCTATCAAAATGTTGTAATTACTGGACCTGAAATGGAAAGAACAGTTAAGCACCATGTTCTTGGAGAGCCAAGAGGGGAGAAGGGAAGCAGCTGCTGAATGGAAGCTGGAAGCTGCTATACCTTTCCACAGGTATTTCAGTACTACTGGCAAACCCAGGTCCAGCCCATCATAGGACTAGCTATTTTACCTCCTCCTTTCACAGGTTTTCAACAAGCAAGTTCTTCTGATTGTATAATTGAAATTGGGGAAGAGGTGGGGCTGAAAAGACCAAGATTGTTTTATAGAAATTAATCTACATCAAGTTTTATAAAAGTGAATCTTACTAAAAGTGAAACTTATGTTGTCATAACAAGTTGGGTATTTTAAAGAAGAATGAGAGGAGGATTTCCTCCTTATTTGGTAACACTTTGATGTATCCAGTTATTGCCCCCAAGTGAAGTTTTCAAAATGAGAATGAAAATATGGAGAGTGACTTGGTTATATTATTTATTTTCTTTATGTAAAATAGTGCTTTTTCATTAGTTTAAGCAGGGTGAAAACCAATTTGTTTACCTTTTTTCTGTGAAAGGTAGATCAGAGGTAGTTCTTTTGTCTGTTCAGAGATAGCATACTTTCAATCAACTGGGATTGATGAGTTTGATCTACATTGGGGGATGGTTACATAACTTACAAGTAACTTTGTAACTCTACAAATAATTTAAATTACTTTAACCCTACAAAGAATTTTACCTAAAAATTTAAAAACCACTTTAATTTTTTTTAATAAAGTGGGCCTTTGAAGAAGATTGTGGTAGTTACCAATAATGTCAGTAAGATTTCAAGTCTTAATCGTTGAGAATTCTGGCTACAGAGGACAGAAAATTGAGCTGGTAAGACTTTAGTCAGCATATTTGAAGATACTCAAAAATGAGAAATGCCAATATCTTGCTCTAGGCATAGGAAGAATTCTGTACTAGGATTTCTAACCTTGGTAAGTATTTTGGTTTCACCTGAAAATTTTAAATTAGTGTTATAGTGGGTAGTGAAGAACTCTTTAAAATTACATTATTGTCATGAAAAGCTGCATTTAATAAAATGTTTTTGCGCCAATCTTGCTGCTCTTTTCTGGTTAATATTGTAGGACAGCAAGTTACCTGAAACCAAAAGCCGTGATGTATTTTTAGAGACCATAATTCTTTTTCTTAAACAAATTTGTGCTCAACATCAATAGACAGCATATAAGTGGGGACAGTGTACCTCAATGTATTTTAAATTGGGATAAAACTGTTATTAGAAAAGACTCTTCTTTACATACATAGTAATTCTTCATTTCTAGGATGGAAAATTAGTGCCAATGACTGTTTTCCACAAAAACGGACTCTGAGGACTTGCAGAAGAAACCTCTCTTGGTACATGTATATGGAGCTTATGGAATGGATTTGAAAATGAATTTCAGACCTGAGAGGCGGGTTCTGGTGGATGATGGATGGATATTAGCATATTGCCATGTTCGGTGAGTCAGTACATTTTACCTGGCATGTGAGTGCCAGACCATTGTGATGGATGTCCAGAATTGCAATGTATCAGGGAACAAAAGCTTATTTTTTTCATTTGTATTATTCAATTTATGTATTCCTAAACCAGTCCTGGTGAAACTTGATTTTTTAACAGATTAGTTGATCCAAAAAGCAAAAGGATAGGTTTTTAGAATTTTTGCATAGATGTACCAGACTTTGTACTTATTAGTAACATTATTATTTCCATTCAGTTCTCCTGAATTAAGGTTTAAGTAGCTTCTCAATCTGAACTCCTGTTTTCCATCTAACTTCCATTTTATTTCAGCTGTTTTCAAAACACATTTTATATTTCTGCTTAAAATTCTTCTCCACCTCCTCATCTCTAGAACAAAGTCCAGATTCCCCAGTATAATACTCCTAATGGTCTGATTGATCTCTGTAGTGGCATTTATCATCATATCCTTTTTTTTTTTTTTTTTTTTTTGAGACAGAGTTTTGCTTTGTCACCTGGACTGGAGTGCAGGGACACAGTCTTGGCTCACTGCAACCTCTGCCTCCCAGGTCCAAGCAGTTCCCATGCCTCAGGCTCCTAAGTACCTGGGACTAGAGGGGCATGCCACCACACCATCTGATTTTTTTTTTTTTTTTTTTTTTTTGAGACAGAGTATCGCTCTGTTGCCCAGGCTGGAGTGCAGTAGCATGATCTTGGCTCACTGCAACCTCTGCCTCCCAGGTTCAAGCAGTTCTCCCGCATCAGCCTCCCGAGTAGTTGGGATTATAGGCATGCACCACCACACCCATCTAATTTTTTGTATTTTTAGTAGAAACAGGGTTTCACTATGTTGGCCAGGCTGGTCTTAAACTCCTGACCTCAAGTGATCTGCCTGCCTCAGCCTCCCAAAGTGTTGGGATTACAGGTGTGAGGCACCATGTCTGGCCCCCAAAGTCATGTCCTTTTAAATGATATGCTCTGTCACCACCTTGCCCTTACACATGCTGTGACTTATCTGTGTCTTAATGCCTTTTCTTTGCCCTCTGGAAACCCAAATTCCTCCTTCACAACTCAGTTTAGGTATCATCTCCTTAAAAGCATTTGTGTTCTGACTCGTATATATATCCCTCACCTGGCAGATAGGTATTCTTTCCTCTGCTCCTGTAATACCTTAAATACGCTTGTGTGATGGCAGTGACCACATTGGTTGGTCACTTGTTGGTCATTGTTTTCTTATCCCACAAAATTATCTTCTCCATGGTAGGGAATTTTTGTTTGTTTCTACTTTTAAGGTCTGTACTTCATCCCTAATAAATGGGCAGGCACTCAAAACATATTTGTTGAATCAATTCTGGATTACCTATATCAGGAATTGGCAAACCTTTTTCTCTGAAGAGCTACATAGTAACATTTTAGGCTTTGCAGGCCACATACAGTCTCTGTTGCACATTCCTTGTTTTCACCCAATCTTTAAAAAGTAAAAACCATTCTTAGCTCCAGGGCCACACTAAAACAGGCCTCCAGGTATAGTTTGCTGACCCCAGCCTACATCATTAATGGTTCTTTTTCCACTAAAACATTTTTGCCCTTCAATTTCAGGGGTGGTGGTGAGTTAGGCCTCCAGTGGCATGCTGACGGCCGTCTAACTAAAAAACTCAATGGCCTTGCTGACTTAGAGGCTTGCATTAAGACGCTTCATGGCCAAGGCTTTTCTCAGCCAAGTCTAACAACCCTGACTGCTTTCAGTGCTGGAGGGGTGCTTGCGGGAGCATTGTGTAATTCTAATCCAGAGCTGCTGAGAGCAGTGACTTTGGAGGTGAGTACACTCTGTTTCGACTGTTTATAGAATGGGGGAGGTGTGAAGCCATAGGCTGCTCTAAGAAAAACATTTCTGGGCTAGTGCAGTGGCTCATGCCTGTAATCCCAGCATTTTGGGAAACTAAAGTAGGCTGATTGCTCGAGTCCAGGAGTTTGAGACAAGCTTGCGTAACATGGCCAGACCCTGTCTCTACAAGAAGTACAAAACAAAACGAAACAAGCTAGGCTTGGTGGCACGTGCCTGTAGTCCGAGGTATTTGGGCGGCTGAGGTAAGAGGATCGCTTAAGAGGTTGAGGCTGCAGTGAATCACTGTACTCCCTCCTGGGCAACAGAGTGAGACTCTGTCTCAAAAAAGGAAAGAAAAGGATTTCTGTTAGTTTTACCATAGCATAGGAGTGTTACAGAGCTTTTCAGTTTTAAACTCAGAATTGTAGCTTTAGGAGAACTTTTAAAGTTATTTTAATCCAATTGTTAACCCTTATTCTCCTCTAACAGTGTTCTTTATTATTTTTAAAGATTTCTATTGTAAGATATTAATGGCTATTTCCATTGCTCATTTATATTTGTAAGCACATTTAGAATTGGTGAAAAAGCATTGAAGCATATATGAGTCACAGTTCAGAAAGCCAGAAAGAGCATGCTGTGACTCTGGAATGCACTGAGTCCTTTGGCTCCTGGTCACCTTGACAAGCTGCTGCCCATCAACATTTCAGTCTTGGATTTAGAGGCTCTTTATTTTTAGATAGTCCATTCTTAATGGTCAATAGTCTTTTGGGCATAGATTTTTCTGTATTTTAATTGAAATATCTTACCCTGTTCGGAAAATGATTATTATCTTTTCCCAGTGTCAAAAATTATGAAGTTACATTATAGCAATTGGTTTCACTGCTATCTTAGATACTCTAAAAAATACTAACTGAAATGGGAGAGAATAAATCATTTTCAGAATTTTTTATTTTGAGGGTGGGGGAGTTTATACTTGGGCTTGCAAATAGGCTTTAAATGGTACTCATCTGTAAGTCTGATCTTTAAAAGCAGAAAAATGTGGAGGAAAAAGACCAATGCACAAAGATAATAATGGCAGAATTATTTACAGTTTAAAGAAAAAGCAACTAGCTTTTGACTTTTAGAAATGTAGAGGGAAATAATGAGAAATGAATGTGTAAGGATATTTATCCTAGGTTGCTTATTATAGTGAAGGAGACAACCTTTTATAAATATTCAGCAATAGGGGATACATGTGTAAATCAAAGTTCTCAATTATAAACAGCAAAAACCAACCCTGACTAATTTAAGCAGAAAAGGGCATTAGGGAAATGTAGGTATGTTCAGACCAGTGTTAGAGGTTACACAGCCAGAGGCATAGAATTGGCCCAATGAAACTATCACTGCTATTACTGCCACCACTGCCAAACACAAATCACCTCACACTGCCAGCGCAACTTCTAGAGCTGGATATAGCTGTGGCACTTTTGCCAGAATAAATCATCTGTGATCACTACTTCTTTGAATCACTAACTTCTCAGGCAGAGTGTAGAGCACATGTGTCTGGTTGATAGACCCAAGTCACACATGGGTCACATAGCTACTCTCAAGCTGCAAGGGAAGCTGGGAGAGAGAATGTCTAGCACTTAGTATCTCTACAATGAGAGGCAGGCTCTATCTGATAAGGTTGGAGGTTTTTCAAATGCAAAAAAGTTAAGATGACAGGCAGCCAAAAAGTATTACAGATGCCTTACTGTACTTGGTTAATGTTAATACAAGGGAAAGCTAAAAAGCATGTTAACAGAAGAACATAAAGCTAAGTGAAAAATACAGCTTTCATTTTTGTTTTGTTTTTTGAAACAGAGTTTTGCTCTTTCACTCAGGCTGGAATGCAGTGGTGCATGATCACAGCTCACTTCAGCCTCAACATCTGGGGCTCAGGTGATCCTCCCAACCTCAGCCTCCTGAGTGTCTGGGACTACAGGCATGTGCCACCATGCCCTGCTAATTTTTATGGCGTTTTGTTTTTTTTGGTAGACATGGGGTTTCACCATGTTGCCAGGCTGGTCTAACTCTTGGGCTCAAGTGATTTGCTCACCTCAGCCTCCCAAAGTGCTGGGATTACAGGCATGAGCCACCATATGCGACCCAGCCTTCGTTTTATTAAATTTTCTAATACTGGTTATAAGCCAATGGGTTGTTTTCTCTTCTTTCACCTTGGATGTTTTTCCAGAGTTTCTTTACTTAGCGTTTTTTACTTTTAATGTAAAATGTCAAACTAGTGAAAAAGACTTTACACCTTGTTGTGTTTTTTTTCATTGTTAAAAAATTTTCAATTATGGTAAAATAACATAAAATTTACCATCTAAACCATTTCTAAGGGAATAGTTCAGTAGTGGTAACTGCATTCATATGATTTGCAATCTCCAGAACTTGATTTTCATCTTACAAAACTGAAACCCTATACCAGTTAAACAACTCTCCATTTGCTTCTTCCCGCAGTCTCTGTCTCTGTGAATTTGACTACTCAAGCACCTCAGATAGGTGGAATCATAAAAAATATGTATTTTTGTAACTGGTTTATTTCACTTAGATGATATCCTTGAGGTTCATCCATGTTGTAGCGTATATCAGAATTTTATTCCTTTTTAAGGCTGAATAATATTCCATGTAATATTGTATGTGTATACCACATTTGGCTTACTCGTTCTTCCATTAATGGACACTTGAGTTGCTTCCACCTTTTGGTTGTTGTGAATAATGCTGCAGTGAACTTAAGTATACAGATCTATTCAAGACCCTGCTTTCAGTTTTGGGGATTATATGCCGGGAGTGGAATTGCTGGATCATATGGTAATCTTAAGCTTAACTTTTTGATGAACCACTATACTGTTTTCCATAGCAGCTGCCCCATTTTATATTCCAACCACCAGTGCATCAGGATTCCAGCTTCTCCACATTATTGCCAATACTTTTTTAAAAACATAATAACCATCCTAATTGGTATGAGACAGTAGCATTTATTGCTTTTATATAAGAAAAAATATATATGAATAAAAGGTACCAAGCTAAAAATAAATATTGTGAAATTAGAAAATAAACCATTTCCTGTTACATAAGTGTCATTTAAGGAGTCTGAAGACTTTAAAAGTAGGTTATAAATTACAGGCCCTGGTTAAGGACTGAGTATTCTAGCTTCTGGTAATCTGCATGGCTTCTTGAGTTATTTTCGCTCCTATCAGTATGTATATTCATAAAATATTTTTCTGAAACTCACCAACCTCTTACTTGAAGTATAAGTTTCTTTGTCTTTTTTTTTTTTTTTAAGGCACCTTTCTTGGATGTTCTCAACACCATGATGGACACTACACTTCCTCTGACATTAGAAGAATTAGAAGAATGGGGGAATCCTTCATCTGATCAAAAATACAAGAACTACATAAAACGTTACTGTCCCTATCAAAATATTAAACCTCAGGTAGTGAAAGACAATTGTGTTAGACTATCCTGAATTGATATAGAAGATAAAAAAAAAAAACTTATCCAAGCTGAAGAGAAGATGTTTCTACTTATAATACCTAAATATCTTCAGCACCATCTCTGCTCATGCTTCATGTTTAATACCTAGGGGAGTAGATTTATGCCTTAATTACTGAATTAGCTAAGGTCCTTTAGTCAAGAAAAGGCTATTCCAGGTAACAAGTAGTCTAACTGTAATACTGAGGCTCTTTCAAGATATCAAGTGAGAAAAAGCTTAGAGCACTGGAGAAAATTGGAGGTGATTATTTTTCATGGTCTCTGTAGTAAAAAGGGACCGTAAGAAATAAGGTAAACTCAATTTTAGAGTAGGTGCCATGCGGTGCTGAGAAGAATGTATGTTCTGTGGTTTTGGGGTGGAGAGTTCTGTAGATGTCTATTAGGTCCGCTTGGTCCAGGTCTGAGTTCAAGTCCTGGATATCCTTGTTAATTTTCTGTCTCGTTGATCTGTCTAATATTGACAGTAGAGTGTTAAAGTCTCCCACTATTATTGTGTGGAAGTCTAAGTCTCTTTGTAGGTCATTAAGAACTTGCTTTATGTACCTGGGTGCTCCTGTATTGGGTGTGTATATATTTAGGATCGTTAGTTCTTCTTTATGCATTGATCCTTTTACCATTATGTAATGCTCTTCTTTGTCTCTTTTGATCTCTGTTGGCTTAAAGTCCATTTTATCAGAGACTAGGATTGTAACTCCTGCTTTTTTTTTTGCACTCCATTTGCTTGATAAATCTTCCTCCATCCCTTTATTTTTAGCCTATGTGTGTCCTTGCATGTGAGATGGGTTTCCTGAGTACCACACACCAATGGGTTTTGACTTTTTATCCAATTTGCCAGTCTGTGTCTTTTGATTGGGGCATTTAGTCCATTTACATTTAAGGTTAATACTGTTATGTGTGCATTTGATCCTGCCATTTTGATGCTAGCTGGATGTTTTGCCAGTTAGTTGACACATTTTCTTCATTGTGTTGATGGTGGTCTTTACCATTTGGTACGTTTTTGGAGTGTCTGGTACTGGTTGTTCCTTTCCTTGTTTAGTGCTTCTTTCAGGAGCTCTTGTAAGGCAGGCCTAGTGGTGACAAAATCTCTCAGCAGTTGCTTGTCCATAAAGGATTTTCTTTCTCCTTCGCTTATGAAGCTTTGTTTGGCTGGATATGAAATTCTGGGTTGAAAGTTCTTTTCTTTAAGGATGTTGAAAATTGGCCCCTACTCTCTTCTGGCTTGTAGAGTTTCTGCAGAGAGGTCTGCTGTGAGTCTGATGGGCTTTCCTTTGTGGGTAACGCGACCTTTCTCTCTGGCCGCCCTTAGCATTTTCTCCTTCATTTCAACCCTGATGAATCTGACGATTATGTGCCTTAGGGTTGCTCTTCTTGAGGAATATTCTTTGTGGTGTTCTCTGTATTTCCTGGACTTGAATATTGGCCTGCCTTGCTAGGTTGGGGAAGTTCTCCTGGATAATATCCTGAAGAGTGTTTTCCAGCTTGGATTCATTCTCTCCATCACATTCAGGTACACCTATCAAACGTAGATTAGATCTTTTCACATAATCCCATATTTCTTGGAGGCTTTGTTCATTTCTTTTCACTTTTTTTTTTTGTCTATTCTTGCCTTCTCGTTTTATTTCATTTAGTTGATCCTCAATCTCTGATAACCTTTCTTCTGCTTGGTCGATTCAGCTATTGAAACTTGTATATGCTTCACGAAGTTCTCGTGCTGTGTTTTTCAGCTCCATCAGGTCATTTATATTCTTCTCTAAGCTGTTCATTCTAGTTAGCATCTCATCTAACTTTTTTTCTAGGTTCTTAGTTTCTTTGCATTGGGTTAGCACATGTTCTTTTAGCTCTGAGAAATTTGTTATTACCCACTTCCTGAAGCCTGTTTCTGTCAATTCATCAGATTCATTCTCCGTCCATCTTAGATCCTTAGCTGGTTCCGGGGGATGCAAGGCTGGTTCAACATATGCAAGTCTATAAACATAATCCACCACATAAACAGAACCAAAGACAAAAACCACATGATTATCTCAATAGATGCAGAGAAGGCCTTACAAAATTCAACAGCCCTTTATGCTAAAAACTCTCAATAAACTAGGTATCCACAGAATGTATCTCAAAATAATAAAAGCTGTTTACAACAAACCTACAGCCAATATCATACTGAATGGGCAAAAACTGGAAGCATTCCCTTTGAAATATGGCACTAGACAAGGATGCCCTCTCTCACCACTCCTATTCAATGTAGTATTGGAAGTTCTAGCCAGAGCAATTAGGCAAGAAAAAAAAAATAAAGGGTATTCAATTAGAAAAGAGAAAGTCAATTGTCTCTATTTGCAGACAACATGATTATATATTTAGAAGACCCTATCATCTCAGCCCAAAATCTCCTTAAACTGAGGAGCAACTTCAGCAAAGTCTCAGGATACAAAATCAATGTGCAGAAATCACAAGCATTTCTATACAGCAATAACAGACTAACAGAGAGCTGAATCATGAGCAAACTCCCATTCACAATTGCTGCAAAGAGAATAAAATACCTAGGAATACAACTAACAAAGGATGTAAAGGACCTCTTCAAGGAGAACTACAAACCACTGCTCAAGGAAAATAAGAGAGAACACAAACAGTTGGAAAAACATTCCATACTCATGGTTAGGAAGAATCAATATCACAAAAATGGCCATAGTGCCCAAAGTAATTTATAGATACAACGCTATCCCCATCAAGCTACCATTGACCTTCACAGAACTGGAAAAAAACACTTTAAACTTCATATGGAACTAAAAGAGAGCCCGCATAGCCAAGACAATCCTAAGCAAAAAGAACAAAGCTGGAGGCATCATGCTACCTGACTTCAAACTGTACTACAAGGCTACAGTAATCCAAACAGCATGGTACTGGTACAAAAACAGATATAGATCAGTGGAACAGAGCAGAGGCCTTGGAAGCAATGCCACACATCTACAACCATCCGATCTTTGACAAACCTGACAAAAGCAAGCAATGGGGAAAGGATTCCCTGTTGAATAAATAGTGTTGAGAAACTGCCCAGCCATGTGCAGAAAGCTGAAACTGGACCCCTTTCTTACACCTTATGCTAAAATTAACACCAGATGAGTTAAAGATTTAAACATAAGACCTAACACCATAAAAACCCTAGAAGAAAACCTAGGCAATACCATTCAGGACATAGGCATAGGCAAGGACTTCATGACGAAAACACCAAAAGCAATGGCAACAAAAGCCAAAATAGACAAATGGGATCTAATTGAACTTCAGAGCTTCTGCACAACAAAAGAAAGAATCATTAGAGTGAACCTGCAACCAACAGAATGGGAAAAAATTTTTGCCATCTACCCATCTGACAAAGGGCTAATATCCAGAATCCACAAAGAATTAAAACAGATTTACAAGAAAATAACCCATCCAAAAGTGGGAGAAGGATATGAACAGACACTTTGCAAAAGAAGACATCTATGAGGCCAGCAAACATTTGAAAAAATGCTCATCATCACTGATTATTAGAGAAATGCAAATCAAATCCACATGGAGATACCACCTCACGACAGTTAGAATGGTGATCATTAAAAAATCTGGAGACAGATGCTGGAGAGGATGTGGAGAAATAGGAACACTTTTACGCTGTTGGTGGGAGTGTAAACTAGTTCAACCATTATGGAAGACAGTGTGGTGCTTCCTCAAGGACCTAGAAATACAAATTCCATTTGACCCAGCAATCCCATTATTGGGTATATACCCAAAGGATTATAAATCATTCTATTATAAAGACACATGCACACACATGTTCATTGCAGCACTGTTTACAATAGCAAAGACCTAGAACCAACCCAAATGCCCATCAACGATAGACTGGACAAGGAACATATGGCACATATGCACCATGGAATACTATGCAGCCATAAAAAAAACGATGAGTTCGTGTCCTTTGTAGGGACATGGATGAATCTGGAAACCATCATTCTCAGCAAACTGACACAAGAACAGAAAAACACCACATGTCCTCACTCATAGGCGGGTGTTGAACAATGAGAACACATGGACACAGGGAGGGGGAGCATCACACACTGGGGTCTGTTGGCGGGGGCACCAAGGGAGGGACAGCGGGGGTGGGTGGGGGAGGTTGGGGAGGGATAACATGGGAAGAAATGCCAGATGTAGGTGACGGGGGGGATGGAGGCAGCAAACCACATTGCCATGTGTGTACCTATGCAACAATCCTGCATGATGCACACATGTACCCCAGAACCTAAAGTACAATGAAAAAACACAAATATAATTTTGTATAACTACATCAAAAAAAAAGGTAAACTCTTTGTGCATGTATTTTCTTTCAGCATTATCCTTCAATTCACATAACGGCGTATGAAAATGATGAACGTGTACCTCTGAAAGGAATTGTAAGCTATACTGAGAAACTCAAGGAAGCCATCATGGAGCATACTAAGAACACAGGAGAAGGTAGGAGACCACCTAGAAGCAGGGAACATGGCCAAACAGACTACTGCCCACAGCACACTGCTCAGAGTAATGTATTTCAGGCTGCAACCAAATCATCTGCCCAGGATTTAGGCCAAACAGTTACTTTCCTATGTTGACTGCCCAGTTAAAGTATATGTACTTCATAACTATGCGTATACTGCCTCGCCTCTTTTTAAAAGGACGATATTAAAATAGACACAAAGAAAAAAATAAATTTAAGACTCAAATATAACTTGGAGATGTACTGCTATACAGTTATTCATTTAACAATATTTATTGAGCCATTATTCTTGGGAATCTCTAAAAGATGTATTCTGAGGTTTTTGCTTTGGGCCACCAGTGCCCAGACTGTTTAGGTGCTTGAATTTCCTCTAGATAGTTGTTTTGGCTTTATAAAATATGAATCCCTCCTTTTTGCCTTGAAACTGCATGCTAAGTCAGACAGTCTCCCTGTATTCCTCTCCATTTGTCACTCCCACACATTGCTATAGTTGGCATTTTCAGGGCAGAAGACTCTCAGATTCCACAGGGCAGGTTGATGATCTCCTGGGTTTCAACCTTCTCCGTGTGGCACCACATAGTCTTTTCCATATGGCCTCTTCCTGCTTTCCCTGTGTCAGGAGTTTGTCTTCTGCTTGTCCCCTCCCATCTTTTTGTTGATGATGGTGGTTTTTGCTTTTTATTCCTTCACTATTATTTGAACTGAGTACTCAAAGAACAGGGGGAGAAATGGGTCTGGATCTTCCAAAGAAGATTCCAAACAGTCTTCTAATTGTTCTACATGTTAACTCTTTCAGGCTATCAGGCCCCTAATATTATTCTAGATATTCAGCCTGGAGGCAATCATGTCATTGAGGATTCTCACAAAAAGGTATGTATTTTATAAAGCCCCTCTGTAGACAGATACCTGAACTAGAGAGATGTTGTATTTGTAAGTTTTCAGTGGTTGCAGCAGGATTTATGACAAAGCTACTTCACAAATGTCCTGTCTATGGGTGAGAACTAGGAGGGATGGAGGGACGCTGTGTCAATCAAGAGAAATGTCTCTAGTACTTGATAAGTGAGCTCTGTTAAAGAAAATAATTTAATCTTAATTGTTGGAAGCCTGCTCTCTCTGTCCCAAATAAAAGTATTCTTGCCATAAATTGCTGACTTCAGGGTTAGGTAAAGATGGATAGACAAAGAGAAGTTTCAACAGTGGCATTTTACTACAAAGGCCTTCTAATTTTTAAAATGTGTTTCTTTTAGATTACAGCCCAGATTAAATTCCTGTACGAGGAACTTGGACTTGACAGCACCAGTGTTTTCGAGGATCTTAAGAAATATCTGAAATTCTGAAACACTGCATTCAACTGGGAATTGGAAACATTGAAATATTTGGTAGTGTTACTTCCAATTGAGTTAGCAAAAAAAAAATTACTAACTTAGAGATTTTTAAGTTATTAATTTTTTAAAATGTGCTTCTCCATCTAAATTTTGCTTAGTCTACATCTCACTTGCTTCTACTGTTCTCTCCATTGATGCACATGCCCATTAACCTAGGAAAGTAGTTTTCAAATCATGCTCCTTAGAAGGACATGGAGTTGGGGGACAAGGGAAGGATTGGTGGCAGCAGAACTCTAGGCCTCCCTTCCAGTCAGAACAGTTGAGCAGTTTACAAATCAGTGTCCTGCCTCTTTGCTAGCAAATGCTTTTAGACACTGTGGCAGGGAGTCATCCTCTAATTTCTATGACTGCATTTTAAGCGAAAAGATAACATTCTTCCCATTAAAATCCGTTAAGAGTTTTTGAATAATCTGGGGTCCTAATGTGTTCTGGTCATCCCTGATTGATGCTATCTCAATACAGTTATAAGCTCCTATAAGTGATAATTTACTTTTAAACATTTTATTTTTTCAAAACATTTGAGAACCCTTCTTAAAGCAGTTACGTTCAAGCTACAGAAATATCTAAGAATGAATGATTGTTCACCAAACAGCATGCTGTACATGAAGCTACTACAAATGCTTACAATCCCAATGAAATGCCAGTGTCTTCATCTCTTCATAAAGGTGCCTAACACGAGGTATACAGTATGTTCAGTACACTGGAATAGCATGCTCGATTGGAAACAAAGCATCTATCTCTGAAAGCTGTTTGGTGATGAAGGAGATTCTTCGTGTTGTGTTCAAGGATGAGTCCATCTCCCTTGTCCAGAAAAATGCCACTGGTATCAACTTCACTGCCTTTGTTGGTAGAATTGGTACTTAACCTTATTCTCACTCTAGTGGGAAGGCCTGAAATCATATTCTGTAGATTTAGCAGTGTCGATTCTCCAAAATTCAGAATGACGATAAAGATTCTGTCTATGCCATCCAGCTCTCTTGTGTACACAACATAGTGGCTGTCATTCCTCAAATGGCAAAACCAGCCCCTGCTGAGGAGTAGCTCATTGGCATGAAGTAGACTTAAATCTTGATATAACTTCAAAGCCGATCTGGGCTGAGTCATCTGGACCTGTTTTTTAAAAAAAATATTCACATAAGTGATTCTAAGAGTTGTTTATAAGTATTTTTAATATATTGTAAGGAGTTATTTCCCCAAAACACTCCCTTCAGTTTTGCCCCTTATAATTTGCCAAATTGTAAGCATCAATAAGTAGGTAAGAATAATTGATAGAGGCCAGGCGTGGTGGCTCACACCTGTAATCCAAACACTTTGGAGGCCAACTGGGCGGATCACCTGAGGTTGGGAGTTCAAGACCAGCCTGACCAACATGGTGAAACCCCGTCTTAAAAAAAAAAAACTGATAGAAATGACAAATTCAGGGTTTCAGTTTGTCTGGGAGTCATTAAAGCTTGCACAGTGCTCTGCTACATTGTAGAATTTCTGTAGAGACCAAATTTGACTTCACTTTAGGAATCCCAAAACAAACGTCCAAGTCTAAGTTGATGAATATTTTACCCGCGTAAAGTCACTCTGTACTGTATTGTAAGTGCCAGATGCCCAGAAGGAAAGCAACAATGGACTCAGACTTCGGAGTTGGGGCTTGTTTGTTCCCCTTTGTAGAATAATGTGGAAGTTGCTGTTGTGCAAAGATCACGTAACTTTAGCAGACATGTATTTCTTGCACAGCTAATAATAGAAGAGAAAGTTGAAAAAAGGATACAAAATAAATAGCTGCCTAAGGTGGAAGTTAGAAATTGTAGATTCTTTTTTTGCCATAAAAGTAGTATGTGTTCATTAAAGATTTGGGTTTATTTTACAACTGTATAAAACATACATAATTTGATGACGTATTTCTAACATTTCAAGCGTTTTCTGTTATTGACTATATAACCTCCATAATTGTTTTTAATGACAATATTCTGTTGAATGGTTGTGCCATGCTTAACCACTCCCTTTCATTTTGACATTTGTGTTTCTAATATTTTCTATTTTTATTCCCCTCCCCCCATTTTTATATTTTAGATTATCAGAAATTTACTTTGTCAAAGAATATGGACACTTGATACATAATGCCAAATTCTTCATAAGAGCTGTTGCCAAATCAATGATAATGTTTATTTACTTGTACTCTTGCCAGCCATGTTTACTGGGGTGGTGGTGGTTATTGTGGTGTTATTGTTCTTTAGGGGTAGGTTCCCAATATGTGGTCTTTAAATAATTATCTAATAATGGGTGTTTGAAAAAATGTTTATTCTGTTTGTCAGGTACAAAGGTATTTATGATACATGTATATGATTTGTCAAAATTATTAACATTTTCTCTAGCCTTAGGTAATGCATGAAAGCACATGTTTCAGTGCCACTCATATAAGAAGTGCTGAGTAAGTGTTAACTATTATTGTCTAGTTGTTATTACTTTCTAGAAATATGTTGAAGTCTTTTTCTGTAATTGCGGATTTGTCAGTTTTACATTTCTGAGTATTTTATATATTTTGAAGCTGTTGTTAGATGCATATTCATGATTTTTAGTGGAATGTTGTTTTATCAGTTTTTCAAAATTGCCTTTGTCTCATATAATGCTTTTCATATTGAACTATATTTTGTCTGCTATTAAATATTTCCAAGCCTGATTTTTATAATTTTTTTATTCAATTACAAGAAGAATACATACTATAAAAAGGTTTTAACATGGTTCCATAGCTTCACAGTTCCCCTCAGAGACAGGCACTATTACTATTTATGTGTTCTTTTGTTTTTATGTATAATATGAAATGATACATTCTGTGCCTATGTAAACATATGTTTACATATTTTTCTTTACACCTAACAGAAAATGTTAGGTGTATTTCTTTACACCTAACAGAAAATGTTGGTGGCATGTTCCCATTCTGTACTTTATTTAATACATCTTAGAAATGGTCTCATATCAATGTATATAGAGCTCTCTCATTCTTAAAAGCTGCATACTGGGCCCATAATTGATAGAACTGGTTTTCTATTGATAAAATATCTAAATCATTTCTAGTGTCTTCTATTAACAAGTGTTGCAGACTGGGCATGGTGGCTCACACCTGTAATCCTAGCGCTTTGGGAGGCCAAGGCAGGTGGATCACCTGAGGTCAGGAGTTCAAGACCAGCCTAGCCAACATAGTGAAACACCATCTCTACTAAAAAAAAAAAAAAAAAATACAAAAATTAGCCAGGCATGATGACGTGCACCTGTAATCCCAGCTACTTGGGAGGCTGAGGGAAGAGAATCGCTTGAACCCGGGAAGTGGAGGCTGCAGTGAGCCAAGATCATGCCACTGCACTCCAGCCTGGGTGACGGAGCAAGACTCTGTCTCAAAAAAAAAGTGTCGAGATCGCTTGAGTATTATTATTGTGCACCTATGCAAATATTTCTAAATATAAGTATCTAGGAATGAAATTATTTGGTCAAAAGGTAACTGCATTTTTTGTTGTTGTTTATGGCTATAGCTGGGTTGCAAGCTTTCTTTTTATTCTTTGTCTTCAATTCTTTGTATGTCTTGTTTTAAAACTGTCTCATATCTGTATTTTGTCTTGTTAGCTGAGTGGTTTTATTTTTTAATAGGCTAATTTAACCCATTCATATTTGTGATTATTGTATGTTTAGACATAATTCTGAAGCCCTATTTTATCTTTTATTTGTGGTTAATGGGGTTTTTTTCTGTTAAGGTTTTTATTGGGTTGACTGTATAATTTTTTTCTTCTAGTGTTCTTTGAAAATTTTTATGTCTGTCCTAATTTTACCATTAAAATTATGACCACTTTAAAATAATTTTTCTCAACATCTAGAACAATGCTGGCCAATAGAACTTTCTGTAATGCTGGAAACGTTCTATATCGGTGCTATCCAATATGGCAGCTACCGAGCACTTGAAGTGTTAGTATGACATGGGGAACTAATTTTATTTATTTTTGACAGAGACTCCCTCTGTTGCCCAGGCTGGAGTGCAGTGGCACAATCATGGCTCACTGCAGCCTCAACATCCTGGGATCGTGATCCTCCCACCTCAGCCTCCTGAGTAGCTGGGAATACAGGTGTGTGCCACCATGCCCAGCTAGTTTTTTTTTTTAGGAGATGGGGTCTGTGTTGCCCAGACTGGTCTCAAACTCCTGGGATCAAATGATCCTCCTGCCTTGGCCTCCCAAAGTGCTGGGATTACAGGCATGAGCCACCATACCCAGCAGGAACTAAATGTCCAATTCTGTTTAATGTTAATAGTCACAGTGGTTAATGGCTGCTGAACAGCTCAAATGTATACTTTTTCCTGTGCACCCTCTCCCACCCACACACCCTCCCTGCTAACATTTCCCATATAGAATCAAATTACTAAGATTTTTGTTCCAGAATACCTTGTTTTACATTATGTATCAAAATTTTTAAAAAATCAAATTATAGTTTCCTTTTCCTTCTTTTAATACATTGTATCTCCATTTTAGATTTGTTGTGTTTTGTTTTGCTGGATAGTCTCTTCACTATTCTTTCAGAAAGTGGCCACACGTGGTAAAATGTGGGTCTTGCTTTTCCATCTCTATTTTGCTCTCTTACATGCCAGTTTGAATGGTTATAGAATTCTAGGGTTTAGAATTCAGTTTCCATTACAACTTTGAAGTTAGAATTCTAATGTGCTGCAGTATCCAATTGAGAAGTCTGATGTTAGTTCAATTTTCAACTCTTTTCTCAGGCGGTCTTTTCAGGTTTGGTTTCTTTCTGAGTAGTTTTGGAGTTCTCTCTTTATCCTAGCTGTTCTAAAGGAAGATAAAGTCTTCCTTTATCTCTGGGTTATGTGTTTTATTTCTTTGATTAGATTATATGTCTCCTCCATTCTGTTCTCCTGTGCAATTGTTGCTACATGTTGGAATTCTGCATCTGTCTTCCATGTATCCAAATTTTTCTTATGCTCTTAATTCTTTGCCTTTTTCAGTACATTCTGGACAAGCCCCTGGATCAATTTTTCAGCACACTAATTAGCACTTATGTTCTATTTTATGTCATTGTTTGACAGTCTTTTACACTTCTGAGGCATCTAATCACTTCTTTAAAGAATGTCAAGGAGCTCCATTAAGCAACCATCTACTGGGGGGTATTTATACTTATATTGCAGTCTTATGTTTGTTTGCTATGTTTTCTCTGCTTTCTACAGTGTTCTGTTAGGAATGGTATCTCCCTTTCATGGTCTTTGTTTTTGTCAGATACTGTGTGATTCTTGATCTGTTTGCTTTTGTGTTTTGACCTTCCTCCTCCTCTGTCTTCAGTTGTCTGCCTCTCATAATTGTGAGAAGCCAAGATGGATATGGGTCTGACATGTCTTTTGGGGACGTTGGGTTCTTTTCCTACTTGAAGATGATGATAAGCTTGCTAGATTTCCACCTTTTTTTTTCTCCTGGCCTCTGTGACTCTGTGAGCTGAGTAGTAAAGCTGTCCTTTCTGAGAGCATTCCACAGTGAATGCTCGCCAAGGGACAGCACTAGAGTTAGGTCTTGTTTTCCTTCTTTTCTTTCTTCTGATGCACTTGTAGAAGCTTCAGGCTTTGTTCTAATCATTCCAGTGTGCATGTGATCACCAAACAGTTCTTGGATTTTTTTTTTTCCTTAGGGGAAATTTTGCCATGGCCAATTGCAGCAGTTTAGGAAATTACTACAGTGTGCTCTCTCCCTGTTGGAACTGTTTTTCTGCTGTGTGTTTCAGATACATGTGTGTGTGTGTGTGTAATATGTGTATGTGTGTGTGTGTGTATATATATATATATATATATATATATATATATATATATATAACTTTTTTTTTTTTTTTGAGACAGTCTTACTCTGTCACCCAGGTTGGAGTGCAGTGGGGCAATCTCAGCTCACTGCAACCTTGAAGTCTTGGGTTCAGCCTCCTGAGTAGCTGGGACTACAGGCATATGTTCACCAGGCCCAGCTAATTTCTCTTTTTGGGGGGGGCATAGGTGGGGGGGGCAATGGTAGAACAAGATCTCCCTACATTGCCTAGGCTCGTCTCAAACGCCTATGCTCAAGCAATCTTCTGGCCTTGGCCTCCCAAAATGCTGGGATTACAAGTGTGAGTCATGGTGCCCAGCCCTAATTTTACTTGGTATCTTTTAGAAATTACCTAAATTTTCAGTTCCTTTCCAGGATCATCTGGATGTATTTTATTATTAAAATGGCATTATCTGGGATTTTATGATTGGTATCCCTCATCACTCTTGATCATTTTTAAAGCCTTTGTTAATCAACAAATGTCATTGTTGGCCGGGTACAGTGGCTCACACCTGTAATCCCAGCACCTTGAGAGGCCGAGGCGGGCAGATCACCTGAGGTCAGGAGTTTGAAACTAGCCTGCCCAACATGGTAAAACCCCATCTCTACTAAGAATACAAAAATTAGCCAGGCATGGTGGTGGGCACGCCTGTAATCCCAGCTACCTGAGAGGCTGAGGCAGGAAAATCGCTTGAACCCAGGAGGTGGAGGATGCAGTGAGCCGAGATCACACCATTGCACTCTAGCCTGGGCAATAAGAGCGAAACTCCGTCTCAAAAAAAAAATTGTTTTAATTTGCATTTGCACTTACCCATTTTTGCTGGTATGCATTTTATGTAGGATTTCCTACATAGGTCTTGAAAACACAAAATATATATTTAACATGTGTGATTTGGATTAAATGCCTCTTGATTTTCATTATGTCCAAAATATTCCCATAGGCCAATGTGAATATTGTATAATATTGTATTGTGAATATTGTATTCACATTGGCCTATGGGAATATTTTGGACATAATGTATTCTAAGTAATTTAGACATGAAAAAGACTTCTTATGTGTCCTCTTTAAAAAACCGCCTCTCTCCCTGCCTTTTGAGGGGGAAGAGAGGAGGAAAGGTAGCTGGGCTTGCTTAAAAAACTTCCATAAAGTTTCCTTTATAACTCAAAGGCCAGTGAAGAGTTGTATATTCTGTATGACACTTGGCTTCACATGGTAGATTTGTACCAGTTTGTAGTTTCACAAAGGCATGATTTGCAAACTCCTTACAAATTGAAAACTGCAAGGGAAGTCTGTGATTGACTTAAAGAGTATCAGTTAAAGTTTAGACACATTCAGTGTGAGTGTGTACTTTCAGTAGAAACCCATTTCTTGTTTCTAGAATCAACATAAAATTTTCACTGATACTTACATCAACATTCAGAGTGTGGTAATCTGAATTGGCGGGTAACCAGGTGTGACTAGCTTCAGAAAAACCAGCATTTGAACTATTGTCCCACTGCATTGGTGACTTTGAGAGTAGGGTATTCTATGTCAAAAGACCAGAAAGAGGAAACAGTGGTCTGGTTATTAAAAGAAATGCACTTGGGTGCTGATTTAGTTCATAAATTTTTAATTCCCTATAGTTTTAGCTAGTGCTTGTACTCATTAGCATTTATGATGAAAAGGCCTTAACATTCAGTACGTAAACCGGTTTCACACTTTTAACTAGAAGTACCTAATAACATTGACTTTGAATAGACAATACTAGTTGAACTTTAATTAACATTTGAATTTGGATAGACAATACTAATTGAACCTTAATACATGCTTGAAATCATTGCTGCTTTTTCCTAAAAATCAGTAATGTAGAATTTAAAAATGTGCTGTTACCAATTTATATTACTGCTACTCTAATACAGTACAGTGATGGTGAATTTAAGAACATTGCCATGTACAAGTGAGTATGAATTCTATCCTACTGGTTTATTCAGCCTGTTTATTGTCATGGGTGCACACACACAAATGTAGGAGCTGATAGAGAAAAAAAACTTCACCTTAAATATTAGGGAAATTGGATCTCATACAATTGAAAGCTAACCAGGCAGATTAAAGTTTCAAGATAGTCATCTGCCCAGCAACACAATTCTGAAACCTGTAGCCACAAAATAAAAACTGCTCAACTCTGAGGCTGTGCGCTGCACTTGATAACATAAAAGGAAGAGTCTTTGTGCTGTGGTCACCCAAGACCAAACAGGACAAATAAGAACTAAAATAAGTGTTCCTAACTCCACATTTCAAGTAGAGGGAAATGAATAATAATCTAAAGTAAACCACTGGTTCTCTACTTTTACTGTGCCTCTCAACACAGTATTCCTGGCAAAAAAGGAAAAAAATGTTAATGTGCTTATCAGGTGGAAAACATCTTTAAAATGCCTTACCCAAGAAATTCAGTTGTGTGACTCAGAAAGCATTTTTAAAATAAGCTCTCAAACTACCAAGAAAGCTGAGAATTCTTACTAACAGTAAGAAAGAAAAGCAAAGTAACCATGATTTTCACCGGTAGGATAGAGAGATAGCAAGTTCTCTGATTTGGCAAAAAATTAAAAATGAGTACTTGGTTTTATAGTTGTGACAAATAGTCAAGTTGTATTCAACTTACGATATCGTAGCTTTCATTGAGATTTGTGGCTACAATATTTCCCATTCCAATTTCTTCTCCATAGTAAGTTATAGGAGTTCCAGGGAGTGTGAAAAGCAGCATGTTCATCATGTTGACATACTCATTCCCCAAACGAGAAGTCAGCCTGGAACTGTCTGGGCCACCAGTCTGAAAGGCAGATATATTTAAGAACACAGCTCTGTACACAGTTTTCTGAAAGATTTACCCTATTTCACAGAAAGTTCCCCCAGGCAGCAAAACAAAGTAGATGTGGTAACTTGGTATTAGCAAGCCTAGACTTGAGTCCTAGGCCTGCTATTTGCTGTGTAACTGACCAATTATCTTGGCCACTGGATGAGCAAGAAAATGGTGATAAGAATTTACTTCACAGTGATATTGCAAATAAAATTCAGAGGGTACATTATTCATATTTTCTCACATCTGGATAAGAGAATATTGACAGGAAAGGAAAGAAGACTGTTTCCTCCACAGAGAGCAAGAAAAGGGAATAAGGTGAAAGGGACAGGCATAAGAATGACTTCTGATGTGTCTTCTTTTAAAGTGTTTTGACTTACGAACTATTCAAACAAAATTTTTTAAGTCAACTTTTAGAATTTACATAGTCCAAGATGAAATTTTATGAAGTGTTTTCTATTTTTAAATATATTTCCATGTTAAATGTTTGGGTATATAACATCTAGTCCTTATTTAAATAAGAGTGTTTACATAGTAATTTATTTACATCACTTGACAACTCTTTCCATAACGCATAACTCAAACCCTCATGTGCATATGCTGAGCATGGCACTTTACTGTTTAAAAAGTACTTTCACACCTATGTTTCCCTCCTTCATACAACGGTGCTATCAAATACTGTCTCCATTTTACAAATGAGGAAAGAAGCTCTGAGAACTTGCATCATTTATTCAAGTAGTAATATGAGACAGAACTAGCTTTGAACTTGAGTCTTAGGACAAGACTTAATTGCTACAATTCAAGCAATGGGAGGTTACTTTAACTTCCTCAGATGTATGAAAATCATCTTTATAATTATGTTTTTATAGACCATTGTGAAGCATTTTTCTACTTTTATGGCCAGAAAATTAGGTCAATTTTTGCCTCCATCCTTTTATTTTTTTCGCTATCATGAGATCTGACAGGAAACCCTTTCATTTCTCAAGCCTTCTGGACATAGAGCACAACAAACATTGGGAAAGGGGAGAATATGATTTATCATACTACTTAAAATGTAGAAATGTCATACTACTTAAAATGCCCAGTTTTTAACAATAACAAAAATACAAAACAGGCAAAGAAACAGGAAAGTATGGCCCATATAATGGTGGGGGAGTCAATAGCAAATGTTGCTTAGGAAGACCAAACATCGGACTTACTAGACAAAGACTTTAAACCAGCTAATATTCTGATATTCAAAGAAAAAAGCTGTGTCTAAAGAATTTAAAGTATATGAACAGCGTTACCAGATAGTATCAGTAAAGAGAAATTATGAAAATTTTAGAGTTAATAAGTACAATAGCTAAAGTGAGACATTTACTACAGGGGCTTGACAAACTAGCAAAGGAATCAGAAAACTTGAAGATGGGTCAATTGAGAGTATCTGGTCTGAGAACCAGAAAGAAAAAGAATGAGTCCAGGTGCTGTGGATCCCCACCTGTAATCCCAGCGCTTCAGGATGACAAGGCAGGAGGATTGCTTGAGCCCAGGAGTTCTAGACCAGCCTGGGCAACATAGTAAGACCCTATGTCCACAAAAACTTAAAAATTTAGCTAGCCCTGGTGGCATGCACCTGTAGTCCCAGCTACTCAAGAAGCTGAGGTAGGAGAATTGAGCACAGGATGTCGGTTGCAGTGAGCCATGTTTATACCACTGCACTCCAGCCTGGGAAACAGAAAAAAAAAAAGAGCAGACTCAAGAGACTTGTGGGATACTGTCATGCATACCAACACAGGCATAATGGGAGTCTCAAAAGGGAGGGAAATGGTCAGTAATAATATTTGAAAAAATAATGGCCAACAACTTCCTCCCAAATTTGATTTTTTAAAAAAATTATATATCTAAAACCTCAATGGACTCCAAGTAGGACAAAATTAAAAAGACTCACTTAGACATATCAGTCAAACCATTAAAAGGCACAGAATCTCTAAAGGAGCAAATTGGTACATCACAGGTAAGGGAGTCAATAAGATTAGCAATAGACTTCTTATCAGAAACCATGGAGGCCAGAGGGCAATGGGATGACATTCGAAGTGATGAAAGAAAGAACTTAAACCAAGATTTCTACATCCAGCAAAACTGTTTTTCAATAATGCGTAAAATGAGATACCACTTCGCACCTACTATGATGGGTATAAATTTAAAAAACAAGACAGAAAAGTGTTGGTGAGGATGTGAAGAAATTGTACATTGCTGATGGGAATGTAAAATGGAGAAGTCACTGTGGAAAACAGTTTGATAGTTCCTTGAAAAGTTAAACATAGAAGTGTACTATATGATCCAAGGCTGGGCACAGTGGCTCACACCTGTAATCCTAACACTGGGAGGCCAAAGTGGAAGGATCACTTGAGCTCAGGAGTTCAAGACCAGCATGGATGACATGGCAAAACCCCATCTCCACAAAAAATCCAAAATTAGCCAGGTGTGATGGCATGTACCTATAGTCCCAGCTACTTGGTAAGAGCTGAGGCAAAAGGATTGCTTGAGCCCGGGAGGTCAAGGCTACACTGAGCCATGTTTACACCACTGTGCTCCAGCCTGGGTGACAAAGTGAGACCCTGTCTCAAAAAAAAAAAAAAAAGGTTGGGCACAGTGGCTCATGCCTGTAATCCCAGCACTTTGGGAGGCCAAGGCAGCAGATCACTTGAGACCAGGAGTTCCAGACCAGCCTGGTCAACATGGCAAAACCCCATCTAAAAATACAAAAATCAGCCAGGCATGGTGACACATGCCTGTAATCCCAGCTACTCAGGAGGCTGAGGCATGAGGATTGCTTAAACCCAGAGGCAGAGTGGCAGTGAGCCAAGATCATACCACTGCCCTCCAGCCTGGGTGACAGAATGAGACTCCATCTTAAAAACAAACAAGAAGTACTACATGATCCAGCAATTCCACTCCACTGTACAGATCCAAAAGAATTGAAATATGGGGCTCAAACAGACACCTTGTACACCATTAGTTTGTAACATTATTTCCATAGCCAAAAAGAGGCACCAAATGCCCACCAATAAATGAATAGATTACATGTCTTACATAAGTACAATGGAATGTTATTCAGTTGCAAAAAGGAGTAAGATCTGATAATGCTATTGTATGAAGGAAACTTGAAAACATTAAGCTAAGTGATATAAGGCAGACACAAAAGGACAAATACTGTATGATTCCACTTACATGAGTTACCTAGAATAGGCAAATTTGTAGAGCCTGAAAATAGAATGGAAGATATTAGGGATTAGTGGGTGGAAGAATTAATGTTCAGTGGGTACAGATTTTCTGTTTGGGATGATAAAAGTTCCAGAAACTGATAATGGTGATGGTTGTACACCATTTTGAATGTATTTAATGCACTGAATTATACACCTTTAAATGTTTAAAATTATGTTTTATGTATATTTTGCCAGAATTTTAAAATAAAAATTTCCTCAGGAATTCACAATAAACTATTAGAAACAAGTTCAGCAATGTTGTAGGATACAAGATCATTATACACAAATCTTTTGTATTTCTATACACTTATAAAGATCAAAAAATGAAATAAGTTGAGTTTACAATATCAAAAGAACAAAATACTTAGAATAAATTGAACAAAAAGTGTAAGATTTATACATTGAAAAACACAAAACATCAAAAGAAATTAAAGACCTAAGTAAGATACGTCTGTATTCATGGATTGGCAGACTTAATACTGTTAAGATGGCATGACTACAAAAAATGATAAACAGATTCAATGCAATCCCTATCAAAATCCCAGTTGGCTGTTTTTAAAATGTATATGGAAGTCCTAAAATTTACATGGAAATGTAAGGTACCCAGAACAGCTAAAACAATCTTGAAAAATAACAAAGTTGGAGGACTCACACTTCTCTATGTCAAAACTTACTACTAAGCTACACTAATCAATTCAGGGTGTTCAGGCATAGAAACTGTCATACAGATCAACAGAACCAAGAGTCTGGAAATCTAATCAGTTGATGTTCTTTTTTTGTTTTGTTTTACATTTAGAGAGAGGGTCTCATTCTGTCACGAAGGCTGGACTGCAGTAGTGTGATCATGGCTCACTGCAACCTTGAACTCCTGGGCTCAAGTGATACTCCACCTCAACCTCCCAAAGTGCTGGGATTTCAGGTGTGAGTCACCATGCCCAGCCTATAATCAGTTGATTTTTCAACAAAGGTTCCATGATAATCCAATGAAGGAAACAATAGTCTTTTTAGCATGTGGTGCTGGAATAAATGGACCAGGCAATGGTTTCTAATATAACACCTAAAGTACAGGCAACAACAACAACAAAACAATTGGACTTCATAAAAATTAAAAACTTTTATGCTTTTCAAGGGATACTATCAAGAAAGTGACATGAGGCCAGGCGCAGTGGCTCATACCTGTAATCCCAGCACTTTGGGAGGCTGAGGCAGGCGGATCATGAGGTCAGGAGTTCGAGACCAGCCTGGCCAACATGGTGAAACCCTGCCTCTACTTAAAAAAAACAAAACAAAACAAAACCACAGCTGGCTGCAGTGGCACACACCTGCTGTCCCAGCTACTTGGGAGGCTGAGGCAGGAGAATCACTTGAACCTGGGAGGCAGAGATTGGAGTGAGCTGAGATCGTGCCACTGCCTTCCAGCCTGGGCAACAGAGTGAGACTCCATCTCAAAAAGAAAAGAAAAGAAAAGAAAGTGACATGAAAGCCCACAGAATAGGAGGAAATGCTTGCAAATCATCTATCCAGAATATATCAGAAATTCTTACAATAAAAAGACAACCAAATGTAATTATAGGCAAAGAATTTGAATAGACATTTCTCCAAATAAGACATGCAAATGTCCAATAAGCACATGAAAATGCCTCAACAAAATTAGCCATCAGGGAAATGCCAAAAAAAATACACACACACACACACACACACACACACACACACACACACACAGTGAGATAACAATTTGACACTCAGCAGGAAGGCCACAATCAGAAAAGGCAGACCATCACAAGGCTTGATGAGATGTGGAAAAACTGGAACTCTCATAACATTGCTGGTGGGAATGTAAAATAGTGTAGGTACTTTGGAACACAGTTGGGCAGTTCATCAAATAGTTAAATGTAGACTTACCATATGTCTAGTGGGACAATTCCACTCCTGGATATACACCAGAGAGACCTGAAAACATGTTTTTATAGAAACTTGTACACAAATGTCCATAGCATCACTATTCATAATAGTCCAAAAGTGAAAATGACTCAAATGTCTGCCCATTCACAAATGGATAAACAAAATGTGCTTTATGGAAGCATTATTCAGCCAGAAGAGGAATGATGTACCGATACATACTACAACATGGATAAACCTTGCAAACACTATGTTAAGTGAAAGAAGCTAGACATACAAGGCCCATATTTTATAACTCTTTATATGAAATGCCCTGGGGTAGGCAAATCCATGGACACAGAAGGTAGGTGAGTGGTTGCCAGAGACTGAGGACAGAGAGGGAGGGGCCATGCAGTGACTGCTAATGGATATGTGGTTTCTTTTTTGGGTGATGAAAATGCTCTGAAATGAGACATTGGTGATGGTTGCATAACTCTGAATATACCAAAAAAAAAAATTAATTACATACTTTAGAAAGGATAAATTTTGGCCAGGCGCAGTGGCTCATGTCTGTAATCCCTGCACTTTGGGAGGCCGAGGTAGGTGGATCACCTGAGGTCAGGAGTTTAAGACCAGGTGGCCAACATGATGAAACCCCGTCTTTTTGTATTTGTTAAAATACAAAAAATTAGCTGTGCGTGGTGGTAGGTGCCTGTAATCCCAGCTACTCTGGAGGCTGAGGCAAGAGAATTACTTGAACCTAGGAGGTGGAGGTTGCAGTGAGCCAGGATTGCACCACTGCATTCCAGGCTGCTGGGCAACAAGAGCAAGACTCCGTCTCTTGGGAAAAAAAAAAAAAAAAAAGGAAATTTTATGGTATGTGAATTATGTCTCAATAAAGCTGTTATAGTATAGTTTTAATACTTACATTAAACAAATTAAAGCTTTTACCATGCCTAAATTTGAGCCTCTTTCCCCTCACCGGACAGAGAAAGGCTCTGGCAATAGAAACACACATTCTTGCCAATTAAAGCATCAGAAAAGATTGAAATAAGCTTAATCATGGTTCACAGATTCAGTGTTTTTCTGCCCAGGCCGCATTTTCTCCTTCCTTATCCTTTCAGGTTTTCATCAGACTGTGTAAGACAGCTGGCAGGATCTGTGTGTAGAGTATCAAAATCATACCACGTTTCAAGGCCCAGCTCAAACCTACAAGTATTGTGGAGGCATCACAGAAGATATTGACTAGTAGAAGGCAACCGTACTATACAAGAACAACTCTTTATACTACATAAGAGAAGGTACACCTTTGTTAAATTGCTGAACTGCTAAGAATAACAGCACCAGCAATAAACAAGCCCTGAGCCTGAGCACCTCAGTGTGAGGTGGGCGCTGTGCTAGGATGCTAGGAACCTGCCTCTGCCCTTAATGAGTGAACTGTCTGGCAGAGAAAGCAGATATTGTGGAACTGTGTGGACTTTAAGGGAATGAAGGGGTGCTATGGTGTAAATAGGTAGACCTGACACCTCATTTGGGGGCTCCAGAAGGCTTACTGTGGTGACACATACCCAAGACCTAAATGGTGAGACCAAAGAAACAGCCTAAGATGGTAGAGATACAGAGAAATGGAGGATTATAGAGATGAAAGAGGTGTTTGAGAGAGTTTACATTTTAAATATATATACACTTTAATATATTAAAGAAAGGAGGGTTGTCTTTTGTATGAGAGAAAGAAACTTCCATTTTGTTTAAACCACTGTTACTGTGGGACTTTTAAGCAGCCTGGCTTATATCTATAATTCTACAGATATCTTACTCAAACCCAAAGACAGAAAAATCAGATCAGGGAAAGGAAACTTGATGGGTGTAGAAGTGAAAATACTAGTTTGTCACCACAGGTATGTATCACTATATCTTTTATTTGTCACTGAAGTAATATATTGCCAGTCTTCAAAAATGTTAGGGCCGGGCGTGGTGGCTCATGCCTGTAATCCCAGCACTTTGGAAGACTGAGGCAGACAGATCACTTGAGGTCAGGAGTTTGAGACCAGCCTGGCCAACATGGCAAAACCCTGCCTCTACTAAAAATACAAAATAATAATAATAATTAGTCAGGTGAGGTGGCATTATGCCTGTAGTCCCAGCTACTCGGGAGGCTGATGTGAGAGGATTGCTTGAGCCTTGGAGGTGGAAGCTGCAGTGAGCCATGATTGCACCACTACACTCCAGCCTGGGTGCAGAATGAGATCCTGTCTCAAAAAAAAAAAAAAAAAGGCCGGGCTTAGTGGCTCACGCCTGTAATCCCAGCACTTTGGGAGGTGGAGGTGGGCAGATCACAAGGTCAAGAGATTGAGAAAATCCTGGCCAACATGGTGAAACCCCCTCTCTACTAAAAATACAAAAATTAGCTGGGCATGGTGGCGTGCACCTGTCGTCCCAGCTACTTGGGAGGCTGAGGCAGGAGAATTGCTTGAACCTGGGAGGCAGAGGTTGCAGTGAGCTGAGATCACACCATTGCACTACAGCCTGGTGACAGCAAGACTTTGTCTCCAAAAAAAAAAAAAAAAATGAAGAGTGAGTGCAGAAGAGGGAGGAATTCTTTCTCCAGAGAATGTCTGTAGTTTAAATGCCTTTTGCAGTGCATTCTGCCCCACACATTGGTGTTTTGTCACAGTTTTATGTCACCCTGAATTGCTATGTACCTCTTCCACACCTGAAATCCTCTTTCTTCCCATTGACATCATAAACTCTGAGATATGTGGGGGAGAAATTATGGTTTGATATCCATCCCCTGCAAAGCCTAGTAATGCTGTAAGCATAGAGAAGTACTTATTCAATATTCATTCCATCCAGCAGGCATGTCTCCCCCTTAATGAAAAAAACTTGGCAGAAGCTGGGACAGGCCTGACCACTGAACAATCATCAAATAAGGCAGAGGTGATGGTCACTTAAAGACAAAGGTCCATTGTGTTTTAGAAGTAACTGGACAGCAAGGGCAACAGTAGCACATTATGTGCTATGCTGGCATGAGGACTTACCATCCAATTAGGCCATTTTCCTTCTGGCATGTTTTCCATCCAGGATGTGATAACCTCATACACACTGTTCCCAGAAAGAGTGTCTAGCATGGTGAGGTAATTGTTGAAGGGAAAATCGGCTTCTTGGATAAATGACAATCCATAGAACATCATGGTCCTGTCAATACTCTCTGCATAAGCTTCAGTCCCCATGAACCTGTAAGAGTTGACACAGTTCAGTGTCATCAGGACCTGTCAGAAGCCTAGGAAGGCACTCTGCAGCTGCTTATCTTGCATGTACAAGATGTAGGGGCTGAATGCACACTATTAACCATATAGGTCTAGCGCCTTCTGGAAAGCATAGTCAAGCCAGATGGCCAAGAAATGTCATGCTGGGTCACATGAACACTTTGTCACTGTAATAAACCCAAAGGCTAGCCTAGTATTATGTCACAACTTAAGAAACACATTTGGGGGCCACGTGCGGTGGCTCACGCCTATAACCCCAGCCCACTTTGGGAGGCCAAGGCAGGTGGATCACTTGAGGTCAGGAGTTGGAGACCAGCCTGGCCAACATGAAAAAACCCCATCTCTACCAAAAATACAAAAATTAGGTGTGGTGGTGCATGCCTGTAATCCTAGCTACTTAGGAGGCTGAGGTAGGAAAATCACTTGAACTCAGGAGGTGGAGGTTGCAGTGAGCCGAGATTGTGCCACTGCACTCCATCCTGAATGACAGGGTAAGACTCTATCTTAAAAAAAAAAAAAAAAAAGAAAGAAAGAAAAGAAAGAAAAAAGAAATACATTTGGATCTCAGTCAATATTGAGTTTTGTTTTGTTTTTGTTTTTTGAGATGGAGTTTCGCTCTTATTGCCCAAGCTGGAGTGCAGTGGTACAATCTCGGCTCACTGTAACCTCCACCTCCTGGGTTCCAGCAATTCTCCTGCCTCAGCCTCCCGAGTAGCTGGGATTGCAGGTGCCCACCACCACGCCTGGCTAATTTTTTGTATTTTTAGTAGAGATGGGGTTTCACCATGTTGGCCAGGCTGATCTCAAACTCCTGACCTCAGGTGATCCGCCCACCTCAGCTTCCCAAAGTGCTGGGATTACAGGCTTGAGCCACCACACCCAGCCTGTTCTTTTCTTTCTAAACCTAGAATCCTAGGACAAATAATCTCCTAGAATCAAAATTCGTTAACATCCTGAGACTAAAACTCATTGACATCCACGAAGACTTTCTTTAGCAAATTCTTATCAGTCCTTGTGGAATCTAAAGTGTATGTCTGCAAATAAGATGAGGTGTTTTCCCCAGAAGAACTTCCCTTTGTATTTGAGTCCCTATAAAGTCTTGCCTTATTATTGGTGTGCACTCTCAATTGCTGAAAGCAAAACACTGTTTGGGGAAGACATATGCACCTGAAATGACTCCAATCAATGCTGGTTTTAGCTATTTGAGGAAGCATAATTATGGACAAGTGCATGGTCTCTGGAGCCCAACTGTTTCAGTTCAAATGCCACGTCTGCCACTCCTTCCTGTGGACATTCCCTGCACACTCAGAGCCTCAGTTTCCCTGTCTGAGACAGAGTAATCAGAGTGCCTACTTTCAGGAGGGGAAATTTCTTTAATTCCTTTTTATTGATTCTGTTGGGTAAACTATATAAACTTAACGATGGTTAATTTTGTTGAGTATTCTGATCCAGGCACTACTTTAAGTGTTTTATGTATGTTATCTAATTTAACCTCACAACAGCCCTATAAAGGTTATTGCTATCACTTTTTCATTGACAAGACGACTGAGACTTATGTTAACTAACCAGCCCTAGGTCACACAGCTACAGAACAGGACGCCCCCCTCGGGCCTACCTGATTCCAAAGCTATGTTCCTGACCATTGAGATCTACTGACACTTTAGCTGAGACATATGGATTCATACTGTACAAGGAAACTATAGATCCAATAACAATGATAATAATACTGCAGAGAAGGAGCTGGTATTTTTATTTTTGTTTTCTTGACACGGAGTCTTGCTCTGTTGCCCAGGCTGGCTTGCAATGGCATAATCTCAGCTCACTGCAACCTCTGCCTACCAGGTTCAAGCAATTCTCCTGCCTCAGCCTCCTGAGTAGCTGAGATTACAGGCATGCACCATCACGCCCCACTAATTTTTGTATTTTTAGTAGAGACGGGGTTTCACCATGTTGCCCAGGCTGCTCTCGAACACCTGACCTCAGGGGATCCGCCAGCCTTGGCCTCCCACAGTGCTGGGATCACAGGCATGAGCCACTGCACCCAGCCGGAGCTGGTCTTTAAAAAGGAAAAAAATAATAGTTCCTGGCTAACATTTAGCTTATTATCTTTTTAATTAACCTAATTTTCACAAAACTCCTGTCAAGTAAGTAATGTGATCTGCATCATTTTACAAAAGAGGAAAATGAAAGCAAAGTAAGCAAACAGAAAAGGAATATAGCAGGCCCTGGTATAACCAAACTGTAATCAATTATAATTATGCAGGCTTGGAGTCTGGGCGCAGTGGCTCACACCTGTAATCCTAATATTTTGGGAGGCTGAGGCAGGCGGATCATGAGATCAAGAGATAGAGACCATCCTGGCCAGCATGGTGAGATCTCATTTCTACTAAAAAAAATATATATATATACAAAAATTAACTGGGCATGGTGGCGTATGCCTGTAATCCCAGCTACTCAGGAGGCTGAGGCAGGAGAATCGATTGAACCCAGGAGGCGGAGGTTGCAGTGAGCTGAGATCGTGCCACTGCACTCCAGCCTGGCGACAGAGCGAGACCCCATCTCAAAAAAAAAAAAAAAAAAAAAAAAAAAAAAAGATGCAGGCTTCTTACATTATTACTTGAACCTCCAAATACAACTGGTTGTGAGGGATAAACTGCAGATCACACACTAAGGCTGGGAAGAATGAGAGCGTGTGCCATGGTCACCTGTATCTGCCGGGCTCCCTGCTGAACTGGTCCATGGTCTGCCGAAAGCTGCGGACAATGTCGTGCATTCCCACCTGCGTGGTGGTGAAGTCATGGTACAGCTCCGAGTAGTGTGTGACCGTGTCCTTTGAAAACCAGAACAACATAGTCATCATCATTTCGTGAGTCTCATGCCCACAGCTGGCTCTACGTGAATGCAGACAACCTCTTTGAAGGACTCGAGCTGAGCGAGACACACGCTCAAACATGGTTTTGTGGATGAAGAATGCTTCATTTGATGCTCAAATTAACTTTATAAATCTACTAAACAATATTTCTCTAATAAACTGTCACCCATTTTAGCAACCTAAATTTTGCCAAACAACAAAACATTGATTACAAAGTCCTCCTCAATATGTAATTGTCAAAATGTTCCACACTTTTAAAGACAAACAAAGCAAATGATAGTGGTTACAGAGCTCATTATTACACTTTATCTGCTCACAAAAATATTAGCATCACTCAAATTTGTTTCTTTACCACCTCTATCCTTTATCCTTACTGTTATACTTTCTCAGAGTTTCAGTAAATTTTTCCTGATTTCTATGTCTTTCTACGATTTCTAAATCAATGTCTCATTTCTATGTCTCAGATGACAATAATCTCCTGGAATCAAAAGATTACATCTCATACAAGCCAAGGCCTCGTGAGCACGTGAGCTTATGTGCGATGACAAAATTGCAGGAGTCAATGTCCTCTATTGTGTGGCCCTTGGTAGAGCCTGCAACGTCCATGTCTTCAGAACCCTTGTCACTGAAGGACTCCTCAAGGGATCCCTGGCTCTGCAGGGAACCAGTGGAAGAAAACATCTCGTGCATATGCATTTGGAACTCTGGTGCATTTCCTAAAGAAATGAATCAAGGTACTTCCTAGACATAGGACAAAACTCATCTTTGTAACTGGTATCTCAGGCTGAGAAAGAAAACACTCTGATGGCATTTTCAGAAAAAGCAAAAGAAAAGTGTATAAAATAAAACTTTACCGGAATTTGGGTCTTATTGACTTGGATCTCATCTCTCAGATGCTTTGCTTCTAGGAGAAATTTAACAGCGTCAAAACTAAAACCATCGACACCCTTTGTGAGCCAGAACCGTATAATTTCCTAAAGATGAAGAGAAAAATGCTTAGTTACATTAACTACACATTATTATTAAAGTGTTTAATAAACGTTTTGACTGTTAACTACTTGGCATCATAAAATAGTTATCTACATACAAAACAAACACAGTATCCACATGGTCTATTTTTATCTATTTAGCATAACTGTCTTACTACAATGCACTCTCAAGTAACTCCATTTAGGGACTCCCATACCTCCTTCAAATTTGAACTCAGAATTACAATTACAATTAGTTACATTTGTAATGGATGTTATGAAGATGTTTCCAAAGTTTAGAGAATCCACTAAAAATGAAAGAATGAAACCATAATAAAAGATAGGATTCAGGATAAACTAGGAAAGTTTCTCATTTCCCTCATGCCCACCCCTTAACTGTCACTTCAAACTGAAAGAAAATAACACATTGTTCAACAGTTAAATATTTCACTCCTTACTAGGCAGGCAAATGAGAAGGGAAGTGCTTAGGTATTAAAGGATCTCCTGTTAGAATATGGAAGGAACACAAAATAGAATCAGCCATCAACCAAGTAAATAAGAATAGTGGCGCTCCTGTGGCAAAACTCAGATACAAGTGTTGTCTTGAATACAGTCAGAAAATAAAAGATGAACTGTACATATTCAAAGAAGCCATTATTCTACTGGCTTTCATTTCACAGATAAAACTGATCCCAAGCAAAAATAGTTAAGTCTGAAAATCCAGGTTCTCATAAATTTCAATTGGTTCTTTGGTGACAGACTTCCTTCCAAAGGTGTGTACTGGAAACTCAAATTATTGTATGAATGTCCCTGGCTTTCTCTCCTCTCCTGCCCTACTCTCCAACATGCCTTGCTAGAGAGAAGGTAGTCACTGCCAACTCAGCCTCTCCTCTACCTCACCTGCTCCTGAGAGCATCATTGTGGCCTGTAGGGTTCTCAGGCATTTTTAATGCTGAAGCCAAAGATTAGAGAGATGAACAGTGGTGCAAATAAGTGGTTAGGCCAGGTGCGGGGGCTCACACCTGTAATCCCAGCACTTTGGGAGGCCGAGGTGGGCAGATCACCTGAGGTCAGGAGTTCAAGACCAGCCTGGCCAACATGGTGAAACCCCATCTCTACTAAAAATACAAAAATTAGCCTGGCGTGGTGGCGGGCTCCTGTAATCCCAGCTGCTCGGGAGGCTGAGCATGACAATTGCTTGAACCTGAAAGTTGGAGGTTGCAGTGAGCTGAGATCACGCCACTAAACTCAAGCCTTGGTAGCAGAGGAGATCCTGTCTCAAAAAAAAAAAAAAAAGGGTTGTGGCAGGGGTAGGGGAGTAGACAGTGTGGCCAGAGGAGCATAGAGTAGAAGGAGGTACAGGGAACTCATCATGCCCAGCTTTGTAATTAACAGGAAAGATCTTGGGATTTGTGAGGTTGATGGGAAACCCCTGGAGGAATGTTTAAGGAGAAAAGGCTGTGGGCTGACTTACATTTTTAAAAGATCTGATGTGTAAAGAATCAACTGTATAGTCTGGCATTTCCTCAAAGGTTAAACATCAAGTTACCATAAGACCCAGCAATTTCACACATAGGTATATACTCAAGAGAAATGAAAACTTATGTCCAAGCAAAAACTTGTTCACAAGGCCGGGCATGGTGGCTCATGCCTGTAATCCAAGCACTTTGGAGGCCAAGGCGGGCGGATCACCTGAGGTCGGGAGTTCAAGACCAGCCTGGCCAACATGGTGAAACCCCATCTTTAAAAAAAAAAAAAAAAAAAAAAAAACTTGTTCACAAATATTCATAGCAGCATTGTTTATAATAGCCAGAAAGTGGAAACAATCCCAATGGTCTATCCTACACTGAATATTTGGTCATGGAAAGGAGGGGATGTACTGACACATGCTCCAACATGGATGAAACTTGAAAAGATTTTTCTAGCCAGGTGTGATGGCTCACACCTGTAATCCCAGCAATTTAGGAGGCTGAGGTGGAAGGATCACTTTAGCCCAGGAGTTCCAGACCAGCCTGGCAACATGGCAAAGCCCTGTCTCTACAAAAAATAATTAGCTGGGTGTGGTGGTACACGTCTGTAGTTTCAGCTACTCAGGAGGTTGAGGTGAGAGGATCATTTAAGCCCAGGTGGTCAAGGCTGCAGTGAGCTGAGATTGCACTACTGCACTCCAGCCTGGGCAACAGGGGGAGACCCTGCCTCCAAAAAACAAACAAAAAAAAGGTTTTCTAAATGAAAGATACAGACACAGAGGGATAAATATTGTATGATCCCATTTATATGAAATGTACGGAAAAGGCAAATCTATAGAGACAGAAATTATATTAGTGGTTGCCAGGGGCTGGTCGGGGGGGGGGGGGGGGGGGGCGGTGGGTAAGGTAGAGACAATGAGCTGGGGTGGGTGATGACGGCTAAATCATATAGGGTTTCTTTTGGAAGTAATGGGAATGTTTTAAAATTAGGTTGTTTGGTACTGTAATTGTGTGTTTTAAATATATAAAAGAAAAATAAAATTAGGTTATGATAACCTAATTTTAAGTTTGTACAACTCTGTAAACTTACTAAAAACATTGAAATTGGCCAGGTGCAGTGGCTCACACCTGTAATCCCAGCACTTTGGGAGGCCGAGGTGGGTGAATCACCTGAGGTCAGGAGTTCAAGACCAGCCTGACCAACATGGTGAAACCCCATCTCTACTAAAAATACAAAAAAATTAACCAGGCATGGTGGTGCATGCCTGTAACCCCAGCTACTCAGGAGGTGGAGGCAAGGAGAATCACTTGAACCCTGGAGGTGGAGGTGCAGTGAGCCAAGACTGAGCCACTGCAGTCTAGCCTGGGCAACAAGAGCAAAACTCTGTCTTAAAAAAAAAAAAATTGAAATTGTACACTCTGAGTAAATTTTATGGTATTCAAATTTTATCTCAAAAAAAAGCTTTTTTTTTTTTTTTTTAAGAATAAATAAAGGCTGAAGAGTATAATCAGGGCTTCCATTTTGGAGCCTACGAGGTAGCTTGGGCTGGGGAGGCAGTGGTGGAGGTGGGGAGAAGTGATCAGATGTTAAATTTGCTCTATGGGTGAAGAGCTCAGGGGCTGTGAAAGAGAGGAATGGAGGCTACCCCTAGGTCTCAGCCCGAGTGTGTGCTGAGCTGAGACAGCAGGTAGAAGGGGGAAAGATGGACTGTTTGTCTCGGTCACGAGAAGCTAGCGGCATCCACTGCACTTGTAGGTGGAAATGCTGAGTAGGCTGCTGGCTTGTTAAATCTGGACCTTAGGGCAGAGTCTATGGCTAGAGATGTAAAGTTGGGAGTCATCAGCCTGAAGACAGTATTTTCTAAGTAACTTTCCCCTTTTTCCAGCAATGTAGGTGGCTGCAGTGTGAACAGAGCCCACCCACCCTTGGTTTAAGTCAAACCAGTTAGCCCTCAGTCATCAAGGCCTCTCACACAGCACCTGGTACTTAGTGAACCACTTGTAGCATGAAAGAATGAAGTATTGAGCCTGAATGACCAAACATTACAGAAGCACAGCGTGTTCCCTGGCTTCAGGTCTATGGAATAGTTGGGGACATGTGAGACAAGGGAGGGTCACCTAATAATGCAGGTCAGGGTGCAATCCAACACCATGAGAGGAGACGCCTCTGCCTACAGGGCTGCAAGAGCTCCAAGACATTCAAAATAACGTGGGTGGGCATAGCAGGAGAAGGAAGAGCTAGAGCTAGAGCTTGACCCAGATGACCTGGTGGCTTTCAATGGAGGATGGGAATGGGACAACATGAGCCAAGCATGGAGGCAGAGACTGGCCTGGCCTGTACTGGGACAGGTGGGAGGACCAGGTGACTTTGAAAAGCAGAGGGCCTGAGCCTCAGCTCCCTACCTCAACACCCAGCCAGCCCCTCCCAGCAAGGCCTGCTCCTGCACGGGCTCACAAGCTCTGCAAAGGAACGGTGGCTCTCCCCTACTTTTCTCTTGGCTTATCCCTTGCTGAAGGGAAGGTTTCACAAGAATATATCACTTTAGAGCAGAACCATCTGTAAAGTACTAGAGTTAAACAGCCAGTTTTTACCTATGGAGGGGAACAGAGCCACAGATCCTAAATGACAACTATCCCACAGTTCACTTGTGTATCAGTCTGTTCTCATGCTGTTAATAAAGACATACCTGAGACTGGGTAATTTGTAAAGTAAAGCTGTTTAATTGACTCACAGTTCAGCAGGGCTGAGGAGGCTTCACAATCATAGCGGAAAGCAAATGAAGTGCAAAATCACATCTTACATAGCAGCAGGCAAGAGAGCTTGTGCAGGAGAACTCCCATTTATAAAACCATCAGAACTCACTATGACGAGAACAAGATGGGGGGAACCACACCCATAATTCAATTATCTTCACCTGGTCCCTCCCACAAGCCATGGGGATTATGGGAATTTCAATTCAAGATGAGATTTGGGTGAGGACACAGCCAAACCTTATCAACTTGTTTGCCTTGAAGTATGTTTCTTCTATCTATATGTGAATATAGAGGTTTCAAGTCAATCAGCGTCTCAACAGCTAAATGCAAGGGTTAATACTGCTCATGTCAATTCCCTTTAAGCTGAGATTTTGAATGGTGAAGCCCAAATCAATTTTTTATACTTAAGAACAGGCTCTGGGGCGAATAACTCTTATGGACACAGGTGACCCCAATGACCTCCAGTAATCTCTACCCAGTGGAAGTTTTCTCTGGGGCATAAAAAGAAATTTGTTCTTACTAGTGCCTTTATCTTTTACCAAATTCATTTATTCATTAAGTATTTGAGCTCCTACTATATACAAGGCACTTAGGCAAGCCCTGGAACTACAACCATGAGCAAAACACAACACAGTCTAGGTCTCCCGGATTACTTTAGAATCTCCAGCTAGACAGCCAAATAGCAACACAAAAATATTTAAATCACAGCTGAGATAAAGGAGAGAAACATGGTAATACAAGAGAGTAAAATAGCAATTTGTCCTGGGAAGGATTTGCAGCTGGTGAACCGGAAGTGACAGCCACTCATCAGAGAATGGGCTAGAGAAATTTGATGGGGCAAAGAAAGGCACCTCATTTCCACAACAGGTTTTCAGTGGCTTCCAGAGTGACTTTACTATGAAGCTAACCAAACTTAAGCTTCAAGTCTTCTCACTTGCACCCATCTAACTCCCCTTCTGTTCTCATTCTAAATAAACGCCAACTTTTCTGTACCTAATTTTGTGCTCTTAAGAAGGTCGTAAATTATTATAAGCCTCAGACCCCGCGAAACCTGGGTCCACCCCCAGGTGGTGCTGTTCATTAAAAGTGCAAACATTGGTTGGGGCAGAGCACAGATAACTGAAGGCATCCATGCAGCCTCTGACAAAAATGTGGGAAAACATTAAGCACCATTCTCTGTAAACATCAAGCTTTGGGCACCGATTCCCTAAAACAAAGCCAGTCTTTTTCTTTACGGAGTCCTTATTCAATTCCGGATCTCAGCATTGTGAAATATTGACCTGATATTAAAAATGAGAAACTTGTACCCCATGGAAGGTTTATGGCCCTGGCATAATCGGAAATATTATCATTGTTTAATGAGACAAAACAGCAAGAGATGGACATTTTTTGAAAGTCATTTTAAATGCTGATAATTCGGATTATCACCAATATAATCCAAAGTTTGCTCTTGAAAAATATTTGCTTCATGCTATTTATTCTCTCAACCAGGGGACAAAGAGAGCTTCAGATTTTAATTGTTAATCCTCTTTACTCTAGTAAAGGTCTCCCAGGGTGCCAGATGCAGAAATGGGCACAGAGCCTGGATTGGCTGGGTCTAGTGACTCACATAGGTGCCATGGACTCTGGGAACTGGACTGTACATTACGTCCTTGACTGCTGTCTGACTCCCATGACATCACACACTCCTGGTTTTTCCACCGGGCACCTTTTAACTCTTTTCTCTTTAAAAAAACTCACTGCTCTGAGTAAAAAAGAAGGCAAGTCAACATTAAAGTAGCAAGTTAACATACCCAAATGCACGGAACCTCTGGCCAAGCCTTTCCTTTTGAGATGGCTGATATTTGGGAGCCCATTTACCCAAAAAGCATGTTTGGGAAAAGCTCTGTCTACTCTTATATGTGATGATGGAGAAGACATCCTCTTCAGCCAGGTGTGGTGGGTCGTGCCTATAATACTAGCACTTCCAGAGACTGAGGTAGGAGGATCACTTGAACTCAGGAGTTCAAGACCAGTCTGTGCAACAAAGTGAGACCCTGTCTCTATTAAAAAAAACAACAACAACAAATGGAAGACATCCTCTTGAAAGTGATGTCAACCCCCAGGTTGTCCATCTCAAGAAGGAATAAGAAAGGATAAGTTATTTCAGAGTACAGAGAAAACTATTCCTCTACTTACAGACAAGAAAAAAAACTGTCCCTACTACTGTTTAGAAATCTTGGAAAAATTCTCTGCTAACTCCTCCAGAAGCAGGAAGTGCAGGAAAGATCAAGGACTTCAGAATCTGACCCTCTGGGTACCATCCCAGCTCTCTTGCTGTCCAGCTGCATGGGATAGGGCATCTGCAAGACCTGGCTAAGCCTCAGTGTCTCCATCAATAACACAGTACCTGCCTTGAAGGGTTTCTGTACAGAGTAAACAAAATATTGCTGCTAGAGTCAATTGCCGTTTCAGTCTTTTTTTTTTTTTGAGATGGGGTCTTGCTCTGTCACCCAGGCTGGAGTGCAATGGTGCGATCTCAGCTTTGCAACCGTTGCCTCCTGGGTTCAAGCAATTCTCCCGCCTCAGCCTCCTGAGTAGCTGGGATTACAGGCACCTGCCACCACGCTTAGCTAATTTTTGTATTTTTAGTAGCGATAGTTTCACCATGTTGGCCAGGCTGGTCTTGAACTCCTGACCTCAAGAGATCTGCCCTCCTCAGCTTCCCAAAGTGCTGGGATTACAGGCATGAGCCACTGCGCCCAGATCCGTTTCAGTCTTTTTATTATCCAATCTCTCTGCATCATTTGACACTGTTGACCAATCTCATCTTGCAGAGACACTCAGATACCTTAGCTCCGTTATACCCTCCCCCTTGGTTTGCCTCCTCTGTTTCCTCCACAGTTCTTTGATGTCAGTGCTCCTTGGGGCTCCATGTTACACCCTCTGGACAGTTCACATCACAATAGTATTTATTTACTTACAAATTTACTGATTATTTAACAAGTACTGTATTCAGTAAAAAAAAAACCACAGTGTCCTAAGTGCTTTACAAAGGTTAAACCATTTAATCTTCAAGTAACCCTATTAGGTACTTACCATTATTATTCCCACTTTACCAATGAGGAAACTGGCTCAGGAAGATGATGTGCTTTTGACAAGGTCACAGTTGGTAAGTGGTGGCAGCAGAATTGTAACCGTAGGGCGCCCTGGCTTATTTGCTAGGCTGGCTCCCTCGGTTTTTTCTTTTCATTGGAAGTGCTACCAACACCTGGCCCTCATTCCAATGAGCAATTCACACGAGCTAAGTCGCAGGTGGCCCCCTTGCTTGCCTTAGCTTGCCTGCTTCTCTCACCAAACACCTGCCTGAGCTCTGTGGACATCAGCTATATGTCAACAAATCCCAAAGTTTTCTCTCTATACCAGACTTTCCCCTAAGCTCCATGTCCTTATATCTTGCTCTGTTGCCCAGGCTGGAGTGCCAGTCACGCAACTAGGCTCACTGCAACATCTGCCTCCCAGGTTCAAGCAATTCTCCTGCCTCAGCCTCCCGAGTAGCTGGGATTATAGGCACCTGCCACCATGTCTGGCTAATTTTTGTATTTTTAGTAGAGATGGGGTTTCACCATGTTGGCCAGACTGGTCATGAACTCCTGACCTTGTGATCCCCCCATCTTGGCCTCCCAAAATGCTGAGATTACAGGCGTGAGCCACCACACCCAGCCGGTATCCCTGTATCCAACTGTCCACTGAACACTTAGATGTCTCACAGGCAGCTCAAACTCGACATACCTAAGACATTTCCCTCCCTCTTCCTGTGTCTCCCATCTCAGACAATGGTTCCACCACCCACCCCATATTCAAATCTGAATCCTGGGAGTCACAGGGTACTTCTCTCAGAGCCCTGACGATTTCTCTGCACCTCCATGCCTCCATCACTGGCCTATGGCCACCAGAATTTCTTTGCTGATTACTGCACCATCCTGCTCCCTGGCCCCATAGCCTCCAAATCTGCCCTACTCAAACCCCTTCTCCAAAACCAAACTGATTTCTCAAAAAAAAAAAAAAAAAAATCATGCCCCTACCTAAGACTTATTAACCCCAAATCCTTACCAGGGCCTTTAGTGCTGCTTCTGACCTGGCCCCGGTGACCTCTCTAGTCTCATCAGGTCACTCCCTGCTCTATAGGTCACATTCCAGCAACATAGGACAACTCGCAGCACTTCTAATGTGTCAAGATCCAGGCTTTCCTCTGCTTGAAACACTCCCACTCATGCCTATTCACTTGGCTCATGCCTGTCCCTCAGGTATCTCACCTTCTGTGCAAATGAGTCCAGGTTAGGCGCTGTCCTGTGTATTCCTACCTCCTACTGTCATGACCGCTTGGCACATTTTATTGTAATTGCCTGTTTAATTGTCCGCCTCCCACTCCAGAATATAAGCCCCAGGATGGCCACAAGAGGTGTCTATCTTACCAGCCCCTGCACCCTTAGCACGTGGTCAACACACAACACATATTGTTAAATGAGTGAATGATTATAATAAAGTGCCTGGCATAGAGGAGGTACAATAAATGGCACAATTATTATTATCAAGCATAGAGCTGGCTAATCAAGCAGGCAGTGAGCAAATTGTGTTTTGAATTGAGCTGTTTCCTCCAGCAGTATCATGCTTAGTAGGGACAGAATGGAGCCTACACCTATGCTCTGGGTTCCCTCTTCAGCTGTGTCTCCCCAGCGGTCCCTACTCTGAGACTCAGCATTCCCATATGGCAGGTCCAGGATCACTCCAAACCCCAGACATGAGCCCCCACCATCTGGAGTCTCTTCCTTGCCATGCTGCTAACCCGCTGGATTACTTCAGCTCTCCGTGCCTCAGTTTCCTCATTTTTCAAATAAGAAATTTGGAGGACCAGTAAAAACCAAAGTGACTGGAAAAATATAAAATGCTATACAAATATACACCCCTGATACCTCAGAGAAGGCTTTCTGACTTCTCCAGCTGAAAGCTCTCAACCCCAAGAGGTTCAGAGCAGAGCCAAGTCCCCTGATGGCCAGTACAAAGGAGAGGAGAAAGAGGACAGCAGTGGGTGCTCTGCACTGGATTTCCTCTGCATGCCAGCCTCCCCCTGTGCAGATAAAGCAAAATCTGACAGGAGCAGGGAGGAAGCAGGCTCACGCTCCGGGAATACAAGTTGGTATGCAAGCAAGAGTCATTCCAAATGCCTCCTCCCCACAAACCCTCTGAGCTGCAAATTATTAACCTGCTTAACTACTGCAGAAATAAGCACTGCTGGGGGTAAGGTGGGGGAGGAGGGTGTCAGAAGTCTCTTCATGCCAAAGGTCCCTTTCCAGGAGCAAAGAGGCTTTCCTCTCAGCTTCTCAGCATTTCTTATTTACTTCTAATAATAAATCTTCTAAACCAGTCTTGCAAATAAATCTAATCTCTCAACCGGAGGCAGTGATGCTTCATCACTTGAGGGATTTCGGCCTGGAGGACACTAAATAAGGGTCCTACCCACACGCTCCACTGCTTGGGGCATCTGGAAGAGCATAGCTGGGTTAGTCAAAAACATAATTAATGTATTGGCTGGCACATTTTGGCAAAATTTATCACATTTGTCTAAACATCCCAGACAATTCATCACTATTGCCACAAGGAGCCTGGAAAAATCCGCTGCCTGATAAACCACCTGTAAACCAACTGGCTTACACTCACATTGATCAATTTGTAACTGAAAACCTCCTTGAAAAAAAACTGTGCAGAAAAAGTGAAGCATGGAGAGGGAAATACACACATTGCCTCAAAGCAGGTGTAGGATTGTGGTTAAGAGCATGAACTCAAGTCCCAGTGTCTAGATTTCAATCCTGCTCCATGACTCCCAAGGCTGTTGACTTTACCTATGTAAGCCTCAATTTCCTTCTCTGTAAAATGATCACAAAACCTCATAAATTAAGCTGATTCTGAGAATTAAGTTATCCAGATACAACACTTGGCACATAGTACGTGTGGGGAGAGCATGAGGTGTGGGTGTGCGAAGGAACTTTCGTGATGAAGAAGAGGAGAGTCCACAGGCTACCACAGAAGTTTAAAGCTAACCACTAAGTAGTCTGCTGACCATGTCTACAACTACCCACCCCACAACCCCACAACCCCATGGAGGCAAGGTGCCCTCACTCATGGTGCTTACTTCTGGAACAGATTCCAAAGCAATTCATACAAATTCTGGAAACACCAAACATATGTAGTTAAAAAAAAAAAAGTCTTAAAACTAAGTGCTCTATAGGAATACATTTAACAAAAGAAGTATAAGATGTACCTGAGAACTACAAAACATTGTTGAAAGAAACCAAAGAACACATAAATAAATGGAAAGACATTTCATGTTTGTGGATTGGAAGACTTAATGTAAGATGGCTATATTCCCCAAAGTGAAACACAGATTCAGTGCAATCCCTATCAAAACCCCAGAAGGCTTCTTAGCAAAAATTGACAAGCTGACTCAAAAATTCATATGGAAATCCAAAGGACTTGGAATAGTCAAACAATACTGAAAAGAACGAAGTTGTAGGACTCATACTTCCTGATTTCAAAACTTACTGTAAAGCGCTAGTAATTCAGTGTGTGGCACTGACATAAAGACGGACCTAGAGATGAATGGAAAAGAACTGAGAGTCCAGAAATAAACCCATACGTTTATGGTCAATTGATTTTCAACAAGAGGTGTAAGACATAGGGAAAGAATAGTACTTTTAAACATATATTGCTGGGATAACTGAATAGCCACATGCGAAAAAAGAAGTTGGACTCCTTACCTTCACACCCTATATAAAAATTAACAAAAAATGGATCCCAGACAACCTAAAATGTAAGAACTAAAACTATGAAACTGAGAAGAAAACATAGGAGTAAATCTTCATGACCTTGGATTAGGCAACGGTTCGTAGATACGACACTAAAGGCACGAGCAACAAAAGAACAAAATAAATTGGACATCATCAAAATGAAAAACTCTTGTCTTCAAAAAGCGACATCAAGAAAGTAAAAAGACAACCAACAAAATGGGAAAAGTCATTTGTGAATCATGTATCGAGAATATGTAAAGAGGCCAAGCATGGTGGCTCATGCACGTAATCCCAGCACTTTGGGAGGCCAAGGCGGGCAGATCACTTGAGGTGAAGGAGTTTGAGCCAGCCTGGCTAATATGGTAAAACCCTGTCTCTGTTAAAAGTGCAAAAATTAGCTAGGCATGGTGATGCACGCCTGTAATCTCAGCTTCTTGTGTGGCTGAGGCAGGAGAGTCACTTGAACCTGGGATGCAGGGAGGTGGAGGTTACAGTGAGCTGAGATCATGCCACTGCACTCCAGTCTGGGTAACAGAGCAAGACCTTGTCTCAAAAAAAAAAAAAAAAAAAAAAAAGGAAAGAACTCTTACAGCCCAATAATAAAAAGACAAACCTATTTGAAAATGGGCAAAGGGCCAGGTGTGGTGGCTAATGCCTGTAATCCCAATACTCTGGGAGGCCAAGGCGGAAGTACTGCTTGAGATCAGGAGTTCGAGACCAGCCTGGCCAACATGGAGAAACCCAGTCACTACAAAAAATACAAAAATTAGCTGGGCATGGTGGCGCAGACCTGTAGTCCCAGCTACTCAGGAAGCTGAGATGCATGAATCACTTGAGCCTGGGAGACAGGGTCTGCGGTGAGCTGAGATTGCACCATTGCACTCCACCCCAGGCAACAGAACCAGACTCTTTCTCTAAATAAATAAATAAAATAAAATAGGCAAAGGATTTGAAGAGACATTTCTATAATGCAGACATACGAATGAACTATAAGCACATGAAAAGATGTTCAACGTCTTTAGCCATTTGGCAAATACAATCAGTGAGATGCCACTTCATACCCACTAAGATGACTATAATAAAAAATACATGCAATAACAAGTGTTGGTGAGAATGTGGAGAAATAAGAACCCTTACATGTTGTTACTGGGAATGTAAAATGGTGAGGCTGCTTTGAAAAACAATTTGGCACTTTCTCAAATAAACATAGATATAGATACCTACCATGGGTATATAGATACAGCATGATTCTGTTACATAAAGTGTCCAGAATAGGCAAAACCTATCTAACTAAGGCTTCGGTGGGTAAAGAGATAGAAAGTAAATTTGTGGTTTACAGGGGCTGGGGGAAGAAAGGAAGGGGACTGTAAGGAGTGACTGCTGATGGATATGGAGTTCCTTTTTGAGAAGATAAAAGTATTCTGAAATCAGGCCGGTGCATGGCTTATACCTGTAATCCTAGCACTTTGGGAGGCTGAGGTGCATGGATCATTTGAGGCCAGGAGTTCGAGACCAGCCTGGCCAACATGGCAAAACCCTGTCTCTACAAAAATACAAAAATTAGCCAAGCATGGTGGTACACGCCTGTAATCCCAGCTGAGGCAGGAGAATCACTTCAACCTGGGAGGTGCAAGTTGCAGTGAGCCGAGATCACACCACTGCATTCCAGCCTGGGTGACAGAGCGAGACTGCCTCAAAAAAAAAAAAAAAAAAAAAAAGTTGTGAAATTAGTGGTGATGGTTGCACAACTCTGTGAAAATACTAAAACCACTTAATTACACACTTGAAAGGGGTTAATTTTATGGTATGTGAATTATATCTCAATCAAACTGTTATTTCAAAACTAAACTAAACCAAGGGTTCTAGGTGCCCTTAGTGACTCCAGCATGACAGCTTGCATCTGCTCTGTGTGACATGGTGAGCTGTGAAAAGGCACCCACTGCTTCCTGTTCTGTTCGGGTCTCCTCCCCCACCTACTTGGCTCAGAGGACTCCTCTACTCACTTAATTCCTGCCCACTGTAGCCACAGGAGCAGCAAGAACAAGAATGAGAATATGGCTGATACATTTTGTGAATTGTATTGTGAGAACTGATCATCTTCCACCTCTTAGTTCAGCGCCCTCACCCATTTCACCCCAGCATACTGGTAGGGTTGACAGTTAAAATATAAGACACTCAATTACATTTCAATTTCAGGTCATCAACGAAAAATTTTTTGATATCAGTATGTACTAGGTGTTGCATTATTCATTTAAAATTTGACTGGGTATTCTGTATTTCTATTTGCTAAATTTGGCATCCCTACACTCTGGCCTCCATGCCATCCCTGAAACACACAAACCACACTCTCACCTCAAGACCTTTACATTCATTCTTCCTTCTGCCTGAAATTCTCTTCCCCCAGACAGTCACATGGTTTCCTTTCCCACTTCAGGTTTTTGTCCAGACGGCATCTCATCATAAGAAGGCATCTCCTACACACCTTATATAGAAGAGCCACTTTTACTTGGCACTCCGATGCCCCTTCCCCTTGGCCTTCACCACCACCTGACATATGTATGTATATTTAGTGGTTAATTGCCTGCTTTCCCCTCAGTATGTTGGGGACTTCTTGAGGGTAAGGCTTCTTTTATTCAATGCTGCATTCCCAATGCTTAGAACAGGGCCTGGCATGGGGTGGGCAATATGTTAATATTTACTGAATGAGTATAGAAGTGTTGTGCATGAGCTGTCTCATCTAATCTTCCAAAGAGCCTGATAAGACAAAAATTGCCACCACCTGTGTCTCATAGCTGAGACAGCCAAGACATGAAAGCCAAATAACTCATCAAGAGGCCCACTGCAGATGCAGCAGCCAAACCCCAAATGGCCCACCTCCCTGCACCAGCTCACTGTCACAGGCAGCGGGACAACTTGGAGCTCGGGTGGCAGGTTTTTCTGACCCCCTTCCATTTAGAGTACTCTAGGTTAGATGAAGGAAGGAGCCACAAACACGTCTGAGTCTACATTTGTACCAGACATCTTAATCCCTGAATTTAACTGAGGCTTGATTTTTGCCTGCACAATTATTGTGCAATATAAAATGTTTCAAGTAACTACCTAAACCTCCATTAATAGAGAAGTCTGTGTGGGTGTCTATACTCACTTTTATTTCTTCTTGAACGTCAGGATTGCGGAAATTTAAATCAGGTTGCTCTTTCATAAACTGGTGAAAATAACACTGGTTTCGCACTTCATCAAAGTGCCAGCTGGAGTTTCCATATACACTTAACTGGCAAACAAAGAAAACAGCACATCAGTTACATACGATGGTATTGCCCACAAATAAAGATCATTGCCCTCCCTGGCCCTTTGGAGGCAGAGTATGTAAAACCTGAAAGTTTTCCTTCTATGGAGAGCCATAGGTTAAAGTAACCCCTCCGAATACCCCCACCCCATTGGCCTAATGCCTCACAAACATGGTTGCAATGTATTTGCACAGTAGAAGCTGTTTGTAACAACTGCAACAGTAAACCAATGCTCTCAAACCCAAGACAAAGTCAACTTAAGGAACAGACATGACTCATGTATTTTCTTGAATCTTCTGTCCAGGGTGTGAACTCTTGTTTGTGAAGAGAAGCAAAACAGTAGTCAATTTGGAAGAAAGACACTTTCCACTCATCTTGGGGCTTGAGTCCAGATAGAATGGATATTTAAATGGAATCCCCAGAAATTATTGGAATCCTTCACTTGAAATCTCTACCAGTCTCCAGGAATAAAAAGCAACTTCAGGTGTTGGTACTCAGCAATAGCTGACACTGTCACTGGTCTCCCCCTGTCTGGAAATGCTCACGCTTACGGCCCCATGGCGTGACTCTCCTGGCCGCCCTCCCACGTCTCTGGCCACTCCTTAAGTCAACTCTGTGGGTCCTTGAATGTGAGAGTTTCATGGGGCTCTGTCCTAGGCCTTTGGTCCATTTCATGTTAAAGAGAACATCTGGAAAACATTTAAAAACTGGGAGATTTTACAGAAATCTTTTTCTTTTGAATTGGAAGACGTAGTCACACTGGGTCCACATGTCCATGGCAACAATGGGCAGGTGCTGAGTAGTAGCTGCTGCCTTTCAAGGAAATGTACCCTTTCCGATTCAACACATAGCCCGCCTGGACACAACCAGGGTGAGAGATTTTTAGGGTACATAACCAATAAAGGATCAGAATCCAGAATACAGAAAGAACTGAAAAAAGCAATTTTAAAAGGATAAATAATCCAAAAGAAAATAGGGGAAAGAAACCAAAAGAGGTGTTTCACTGAAATGGACACTCAAGTGAATAAATGTAGGAAAAGATGTGTAACATCATTAGGAATTAGATAATTACCATATTGGGAATTAGGTACCTCATCATTAGTAATTAAATAAATATAAAATTAAGATATCGGCCGGGCACAGTGGCACACACCTATAATCCCAGCACTTTGGGAAGCCAAGGTGGGCAGATCACGAGGTCAAGAGATCGAGACCAACATGGCCAACATGGTGAAACCCCATCTCTACTAAAAATACAAAAATTAGCTGGGCATAGTGGTGCATGCCTGTAGTCCCAACTACTCAGGAGGCTGAGGCAGGAGAATCGCTTGAACCTGGGAGGTGGAGGTTGCAGTGAGCCGAGATTGCTCCACTGCACTCCACCCTGGTGACAGAGCAAGACTCCATCTCAAAATAAAAAAATAAAATAAATGTAAGATCTCAATGTGATACTGTTTTGAGTCTGGGCTGGGCATGGTAGCTCAATGCCAGTAATCCCAGCACTTTGAGAGGCTGAGACAGGAGGACTACTTGAGGCCAGAAGTTCAAGTCCAGCTGGGGCAACATAGAGAGACTCCATATTTCAAAAAAAAAAAAAAAAAAAATTACCCAGGTGTGATGGCGCGTGCCTGTGGTCCCAGCTACTGAGGAGGCTAAGGCGGCAAGGATTGCTTGAGCTCTGGAGCTTGAGGCTGCAGTAAGCTATGATTGAGCCACTACGTTCCAGCCTGGGCGACAGAGTGAGACCCTGACTCAAAATAATAATAATTTTTACAAAGTTGGACAATACCCGGAATTAACGAAAATCTGTATTTTTTATACTTCTGTGGGGGATATAAATTGGTACAACCATTCCGATAATTGATTTGACGCTATCCTGTAGAGTTGAGCATACAACACCCTGCACAGCAATTTTACTCCTAGTTAATTTACCTTAAAGAAGCCCTTACACATGTGCCCCAAGATAGATAAATGAGAGCGTTGAGAGTGACATTGTTCATAATAATAAAAACCGGAAATAGCCCAACAGCCCATCAACGAAGATTGGATAAGCAAATCATGGATTGTTCACACAGTGAAATATACAACCATGAAAATGTATGAACCACAGTTACCTGGAACTACATTAATAAATCTCAAAATCAACGAGTGAAAAAGTTAGTTACAGAAGACTATACCTAGCATGACGCTTCTCATAAAGTTCAAAATAGAGGAAACAAAAAATAATTTTTTTGGAGTCAAAGTCTTGCTATATATGGTTATACTGCAAGGTGTTTATCCATCATATACATATACATATTCTTGAACATATTAACTATTGCATTAGAAAATGCAACCTTGGTGGGGCATGGTGGCTCATGCCTGTAGTCCCAGCACTTTGGGAGGCTGAGGCGGGTGGATCACGAGGTCAGGAGTTCAAGACCAGCCTGGCCAACATGGTGAAATCCCATCTCTACTAAAAATACAAAAACTAGCCGGGCGTGGTGGTGGGCACCTGTAATCCCAGGTACTCGGGAGGCTGAGGCTGGAGAATTGGTTGAACCTAGGAGGCGGAGGTTGCAATGAGCCGAGATCACGCCATTGTACTCCAGCCTGCGCAACAGAGCAAGACTCCATCTCAGAAAAATAAAATAATAAAAGAAAAGAAAAGAAAATGCAACCTTGACTATAGCGGAGAACTAACAAAGTGATGGAAAAACTAGATGACAAAAAAGGCAGCTGCGACCATTCTATAAGCAAGAAATGATATGGTTTAAGATATGGGAGCAAATTTTAAAGTAGACTGTGTCATTGGATTGACTCGATCCCATCCTTAGCCCTGTCATTTACTAGCTGAGTGACCTCAGTCGGCCTATCCGCAAAACAGGAATTACGCCTAACTCATAGGATTGTAGAATGGATTAACTAAATTAATGAATATAAAACACTCAGCACAGAGCCTGGCACAGAGTAAGTGTTTTGTAAATGTTTGCTAATGTCATTGCAACTTTAACAAGTCAGTGAACTGGAGGAAAAAATTCAAGAGGTGAAACTGCCAGGGCTTGCTGACAGCCTGTTCCTCAGGCTGCATGGTGATATCGTTCACTGAACCTGGGAGACAGAAGGTTGTAGGGAGAAGATCATACATCACAAAGTTGGTCTGGAAACATGTCAATTCTTAGTGTCCTTGGGTCACGAAAAATTTCATGTTTAAATATTTATGGAGAAGGGGCCGGACGCGGTGGCTCATGCCTGTAATTCCAACACTTTGGGAGGCCAAGGCAAGTGGATCACGAGGTCAAGAGATCGAGACCAGCCTGACCAACATGGTGAAACCCCATGTCTACTGAAAATACAAAAATTAGCTGGGTATGGTGGCGGGCACCTGTGGTCCTAGCTACTTGGGAGGCTGAGGCAGGAGAATCGCTTGAACCCGGGAGGTAGAGGTTGCAGTGAGCCAAGATCGAGCCACTGCACTCCAGCCTGGGTGACAGAGTGAGACTCCATCTGAAAAAAAAAAAAAATTATGGAGAAGGTCCAGAAGAGAGAAGGAGGGACTGGAGAAGGGAGAGATGATCCAGAATAAAGGCAGGAGAGAACACAAACCCGAGAAAGGAGAAGCTCTGGCGTGGGACAGAAGTAGAGCTGCCAGATGAAGTACAGAATGCCCAGTTACATCTGAATTCAGATAATCAATGTATATTGTCGAGTATATGTATGACTCATGCAGACAGGCACAGTGGCTTATGCCTATAAATCCCAGCACTTTGGGAGGCTGAAGCAGGAGGATCACTGGAGCCCAGGAATTCAAGACCAGTCTGGACAATATATTGAGACCCTTTCTTTACAAAAAAAATAAAATATTAGCTGGGCATGGTGGCACACACCTGTGGTCCCAATTACTTGGGAGGCAGAGCTAGGAGGATTGCTTGAGCCAAGGAGGCAGAGACTGCAGTGAGCCATGATCAAGCCACTGCACTCCAGCCTGGGAGAGAGAGCAAGACCCTATCTCTGAAAAACTAAAAGTAAAAAAGAAAGCATGGTCCATACTAAAAAATTATTTATGCACTGCTTATCCAAAATTTGAATTTAACTGGGCATTCTGAATTTTTTTCTTTTTTGAGACGGAGTTTAGCTCTTGTTGCCCAGACTGGAGTGCAATGGCGCAATCTCGGCTCACTGCAACTTCCACCTCCTGGGTTCAAGCAATTCTCCAGCCTCAGCCTCACCAAGTAGCTGGGACTACAGGTGCGTGCCACCATGCCCAGCTAATTTTTGTATTTTTAGTAGAGACGGGGTTTTCACCATGTTGGCCAGGATGGTCTTGATCTCTTGACCTTGTGATCCACCCGCCTTGGCCTCCCAAAGTGCTGGGATTACAGGCGTGAGCCACTGCACCTGGCCGGCATTCTGAATTTTTATTTGCTAAACCTGGTCACCCCAGAAAGAGGAATCTGCCCTCTGTTGTAAAAGGAGTGAAAAGGAAGAGGGTGGGAATAGCGCAGGCATTCTTGATGGTTTCTGTTTTCTCTGTGAAGTAAAGTTTGCTGCTGAGAATGATAAGATGGGCAGAGGCAGATAGAATGCTTGAAAAGAGGGAAGAGGGATGTTTGAAAGGAAGGAGATGTTTGAAAGGGAAGTTGATCAGTTGGAATTAGCAAAATTCCCAAGAAGATTGGTTGGCTCAGTTCAGGTGGGGACAATGAAGGTGTGATGTCTCCAGGGACTCAACTACTAAGAAAGTAGATAATTGGGTTCATTCATGGGTGGGGTTTTGTCAGACAGAGGAGACAAAAAGTCAGAAAGGCAAAGGGGCCAGGTGTGGTGGCTCATGCCTACAATCCCAGCACTTTGGAAGGCTGAGGCGGGTGGATCACCTGAGGTCAGGAGTTCAAGACCAGACTGGTCAACATGTTGAAACCCTGACTCTACTAAAAGTATAAAACTTAGCTGGGTGTGGTGACATATGCCTATAATCCTAGCTACTGGGGAGGCTGAGGCAGGAGAATTGCTTGAACCCAGGAGGCGGAGGTTGCAGTGAGCCGAGATCATGCCATTGCACTCCAGCCTGGGAGATAGAGCAAAGCTCTGTCTCAAGGAAAAAAAAAAAAAAAGGAAGGCAAAGGGGTATGGATAGTAGAAAAACAGCTATCGAACTAATGGGACATGGAATCTCAATTGGATCTAATGGGAAGTGAAGGAAGGGTGGAAGGAGAGGCTAGGAGAGAACATAGGTTTTAATTTGCTAGAACACATCAGCTCTATGATGAAATCTAAATAATAACTGGAATCCTGGGTAAATAATAATTGGAAGCCTTATTTCTATTTCTTTCAGAAATGTCCCCCTCTTCCCATATTCTATATTCATTAATTTTTTCCTCAAAAGGGTTTTACTAAACCAGTTTAATCACCGTATATCTGCCTTCGTAAATCAGACAGGTTGATACTTACCCAGTTGTTGGGTGGAATAGTTGTGCCATTTTCATGGGTACAGTCATGCCAGATATAATAATCACTATATTTTCCCATTCGTGTCCTACTCAATTGAAACCAAGTATGTTTATCACTGGTGTGGTTTGGTATGAAATCGATGATCAATTTTAAACCTAATGAGTAAAAAACATTTCAAATGCTAAGAAAGGATTATATTAGAATAACATATGACAAGCTAGGCACAGTGGTGGCTCACGCCTGTAACCCCAATACATTGGGAGGCTGAGGCAGGAGGATTGCTTGAGCCCAGGAGGTGGAGGCCATGATTGCACCATTGCACTCCAGCCTGGGAGACAGAAGAAGACCCTGTCTCAAAAAAGAAAGGAAAGGAAAGGAGAGGAGAGGGGGAGAGATGGGGAGGGGAGGGGAGGGAAGCGGAGGGGAAGGAAGGAGAGGGGGAAAAAGGAAAGGGGAAAGGAAAGGGGAAAGGAAAGGAAAAGGAAAGGGAAGGGAAGGAAAGGAAGAAAGAGAAGGAAGGAAGGAAAAAGGAAGGAGTTACAGAGAGGAAGAAAGGAAGGAAGGAAGGGAGAGAGGGAGGGAGGGAGGGAAATACATGACAGTTAAAGGGAAGAAATGCTTTAAGTAAGCATTTGAAAAAGTGCTTCTCTCAATGCTCACCTCCATCCTGCCCACTTTCCATTCAACTTACCTTTATCATGTATGGCTGCAATCAGATTCTCAAAATCGTTCATTGTTCCAAAAATGGGATCAATTTCCCGGAAATCTTCAACACCATATCTAAAATCTTTAAGGGATGATTTATAAAATGAAGTAATCCAAACAGTTTTTACATTTAAAGCTGTGATGTAATCCAGTTTATCTTGAATACCTGAATAAAAAAGTCAAAGTCATGAATAAATCCTACTTTGTTTTAAAGGCCAATATATGGAAAAAAACACTTAGAATTTTGTTAAATTTGAGTATAATTCAAATAGGAAGATCTAGCTCTACAAAAAACATCAAATTAGGCTGGGCGCGGTGGCTCATGCCTGTAATCCCAGCACTTTGGGAGGCCAAGGCAAGAGGATACCTGAGAGGTCAGGCATTCAAGACCATTTGGCCAACATGGCAAAACTACATCTCTACTAAAAATACAAAAATTAGCTGGGTGTGATGGCACATGCCTGTGATCCCAGTGATTTGGGAGGCTGAGCCAGGAGAATCGCTTGAACTCGGGAGGCGGAGGCTACAGTGAGCCGAGATCACACCACTGCACTCTAGCCCGGGCGACAGAGCAAGACACTGTCTCAATCAAAACAAAAACAAAAACATCAAATTAGTCATCTAGCAGTAACCGATGACCTTTAACATAGCATTAAAAAAATCTGTGACTTATTCATATTTTATATTTAAAACCAAGACTATGGTATTGTTCATTTATTCTACACGTGGTTTTTGAGGCGCTAATCTAGGCCAGCTGCCGGGCTAAGTGTCAAGGAACAGGGCAGAGCAGCACTGGCCCCTGTTGGTCACATGGTCTACACTGCGTTGCCCTGTGTAAGAGCCATGTGCCACATGTGGCTCCTGAGCACTTGCGATGTGACTAGCTGGAATTGACATGTGCTGTAAGGGAACAACATGCATCGGATTTTCAAGACCCTGTTCAAAAAGAATGTCACAATATCATTAATATTTTTATACTGGGCCGGGCATGGTGGCGCATGCCTGTAATCCCAGCACTTTGGGAGGCTGAGGTGGGCAGATTGCTTGAGCTCAGGTATTCGAGACCAGTCTGGGTAACATGATGAAACCTCATCTTAAAATAAAAAATAATAATAATACGTATATATTTTTATACTGACTGTGTGCTGAAATGATGTCCTGGATTAAGCAGAACATATTAAAATTAATTTCACCTGCTTCTTTTTCCTTTTTTTAACGTGGCTACTACAAAATGTACAATTTCTTACATGACTCGCATTGTATTTCTTTTGGGCGGTGTTGGTCTCAGAAGTGTCCACAGGCAGGGGTAGGATGAAGCCCAGACCGGAGAAGAGCTAAGGAAGAGCTGCAGAAAGTGCTTTAAGGGCATCAAGGCATTGGCCCCTGACCCCCCGGGGAATCAGAGTGAAGGGCTTCCACGTAGAGCAAAGGAAAGGAGGGAGCAAGCATGGACAGGGCATGTCTTAAAAAGGGTGAGAAGGCTGGGCGTGGTGGCTCACACCCATACTCCCAACACTCTAGGAGGCTGAGATGAGTGGATCACTTGAGGTCAGGAGTTCAAGACCAGCCTGGCCAACATGGTAAAACCCCGCCCCTACTAAAAAATACAAAAATTATTGGGAGGCCGAGGCAGGTGGATTGCAAGGTCAGGAGTTTGAGACCAGCCTGACAAATATGGTGAAACCTCATCTCTACTAAAAATACAAACATTTCAATATAATTTTAATTTTTGTATTTTGTGAGACTCCATCTCAAAAAAGAAAAAAAAAAAATAACTGGGTGCAGTGGTGCATACCTGTAATCCCAGCTACTCAGGAGGCTGAGGCAGGAGAATAGCTTGAACCTGGGAGGGGGAGGTTGCAGTGAGTTGAGATTGTGCCACTGCACTCCAGCCTGGGCGATAAAATGAGACTTCATCCCCCAAAATAATAATAAATTTAAAAAATAAATAAATATTTAAATAAATTATTGAATTTTAAAAGGTGAGAACTGTCGTCGGCGCACGGGGTCTGGAGAAGGCGTACAACCACAACGTGGAAGGTAAGTTTGTGTCAGTATTTGAAGAGTCTTTTTTCTACTCTCAGACTGCCTTTGAACTTGCTAAATTTGGACTTTTTCTCTTGTTCACTTACACAGGAGACCAGAAGTTTATACAGAAGAGAATTCTAGGTGTGTTTGAGAAGGATGTGGAAATGGAACTTTATATTTGGAACTTTGTATGATAATCAGCAGATAATGTGTTTTTACTTCTAGTTCAGAGTCCTAAATGCATATTCAGCAACTTGAGTCTAATATTCAATCTCCAGGATCTTTCTGTGTAATCCTGATGTGGCATCCTAGAATCAGACTGTCAGAGGCCACACAGCAGGCTGCAAGTCACTAATTCCAAAGTGCAGAGCCACCTGACACCTGACACCTGGGCTCTTCCCCTATAATCTCTGTACCCCAATTCTCCCATATGGGTAGCTTCAGGGGAGAGAAGACAATTACCAAAACCAGATTCAAAGCTGGAATGGGATCTTCATAGTAACAAGAACAAAATCCCCGAAACCTCAAAGACAAATGCCTATGTATTGTAGGAAGTAAACCCTTCCTCCAGGAACGGGTACTGGAAATGACGAACATCAGAGCTGATTAGAATCTAGAAGGAGATTAGGAAGGCAGGGCCAGGAAGTGGTAAATGTATCTCTGGATTGAGGACTTTAGGTGTATTCAGTTAAAACATTGCTTTTGCTAAGCACTCACTGTGCAAAAGGCAGCAGGTAATAGGTCATGTGCCAGGGAAAGGGAGTCACTCAAGGCAGGATTAAAGGACGCTAGAAACACATCCAGAGCAGAAGAGCCTGGGGTGGGGAGCCCATTGTCTGATTAGGGAGGCTAAAGAAAGAGTAATGAGGGCAATGGGCTTGAGCTGCACCCTGAAGGACGGATACACTCGTCTTCAATGAGTGACAACGCAGGATGATTTTTTAAAAGAGAATGATATGGCCAGGCACAGTGGCTCATGCCTGTAATCCCAGCACTTTGGGAGGCCGAGGCAGGCAGATCACCTGAGGTTGGGAGTTCAAGACAAGCCTGACCAACATGAAGAAACCCCGTCTCTACTAAAACTACAAAATTAGTCAGGTGTGGTGGCAAATGCCTGTAATCCCAGCTATTCAGGAGGCTGAGGCCAGAGAATTGCTTGATCCTGGCAGGTGGAGGTTTCGGTGAGCTGAGATGGCACCATTAACTCCAGCCTGGGCAATAGGAGCAAAACTCCATCTCAAAAAAAAATAATTTTTCACTTCTTTTTTTTTTGAGGCGATATCTCCCTATGTTGCTTAAGCTGGCTGGTTGAGAGCTTCTGGGCTCAAGCAATCTTCCTACCTCAGCCTCCCAGTGCAGCTACAGTCATGCGCCACTACCCCTAGTTAATTCTTTACTTCAATTTTCTACTAATATGGACATGGTTTTAAACAATTCTTACTTCAAGTAATGACGAACACGCACTGCTACACCTTTTCTCCTTCCCTTCCTTTTTCAGAATGCAAACTTTAAGACTCAGCCTATACTTTTTAAAGATATCACTTGATTTATTAATTTTAAAATATTATTTATGCTCTATTCACTAATAAACATCTAGCCACACAGTCAAACTAGCCACATTGTATACTGGGAAACCAATTCCCAATTGCCATCCCGACATTTTCAACTATAAAGTTTCCAGAAACAGGACACAGATTTTAGAAGGAAGGCTGCTCTGTGTAAGAAGTTAGAATTGATGACCGAACAACTATATGTACTTAGTGGGCCATAAATTAAACAACTCATTTGGCTCAAAGGCCTTCAGCAAATAGCCTTTCAGCTAGAAAAGAACTACTGAGTTCTGCTGAGTGATTTTCTAAGACTATCATAAACAAGGAGCAACTTGGCATGACCAGTCATAACGGAATGTGCTTACTAAACAACCCAGGCCTAATTCGGCTCTGAGGAATGAAAGAACCATAAACCAGTCTCATCCCAGCACCCACCCTGAACTGTCTCTGGGCACGTACCTTTCAGATCTCCGTTCCCATCCTTGTCACTGTCCTTGAAAGACCTCGGGTAGATCTGGTACATGGGCCCCTCCTGCCACCAGTCTAGGCACTTTGGAGAGAGGGCGATGATGACTATGGTGGACGTGATGAGCACCAGCACAGAAGCCACAGTGAGCCAGAAGAGGATCTCCCGGGGTACCCGGTAGCGGGCCTGGCCAGAGAACTGGAACAGCACCTCCTTGGGCATCCCTGCGTAGGGCTGGACGCCCTTGAAGTCCAGGGAGGCAAGGATGCTTGTGGTGCTGTGCTGCAGGTTGTCTGCTGAGCTGCCTGGATCCGGGGCCTGCTCCAGAATGTCTTCATTATGGACAAAACCGTTGTCTTCCTGGCATCCCTTCATACGCATCCCGATGGAGTCTCTCTTGCTTTATCCTCAGCCATGTCTCACAGACTTATGCCTTCGGAGTGCCTTCCTGCAGTAAGAGAGCTGAAAGAATGGCTTGCTGAATGCTTGGTCATGTTAATGAGCTTTACGTGCTTTATAAATAAACATGGCTGGACAAAGTCCAGCCAAGGAAGAAAGGGTAAAAGTGCAGAGGTTTTAAAAAAGATCTCAGGCTGGGCGGAGTGGCTCATGCCTGTAATCACAGCACTTTGAAAGGCCAAGATGGGAGGATTCCCTGAGGTCAGGAGTTTGAGACCAGCCTGGCCAACATGGAGAAATCCCGTCTCTACTGAAAGTACAAAAATTAGCCAGGAGTGGTGGCCGGCGCCTGTAATCCCAGCTACTCAGGAGGCTGAGGCAGGAGAATCACTTGAACCCTGGAGGTGGAGGTTGCAGTGAGCCGAGATGGGGCCACTGCACTCCAGCCTGGGCAACAAGAAGGAGATGCTATCTCAAACAAACAAACAAACAAACAAAAAATCTCAGCTGGGTGCCATGGCTCATGCCTGTGATTCCAGCACTTCGGGAGGTCAAGGTGGGTGAGTCACATGAGGTCAGGAGTTCACGACCAGCCTGGCCAACATGGTAAAACCCCGTCTCTACTAAAAATTCAAAAATTAGCTGTGCCTGGTGGCACATGCCTGTAGTCCCAGCTACTCGGGAGGCTGAGGCAGGAAAATCACTTGAACCCGGGAGGCAGAGGTTGCGGTGAGCTGAGATCATGCCATTGCACTCTAGCCTGGGTGACAGAGCAAGGTTCCATCTTAAAAAAAATAAAAGTATTCTGGAGATGGAGAGTGGTGATGGTTTGATGGTTGTATAACAGTATAAATGTACTTAATGCCACTAAGATGTTATATATGTTTTACCACAATTATTTTTTTAAAGCTTAAAGCTCTCTCTATTAGCCAGGTATAAGAAAAATAACTTTTGGGGGGGAAGTTATTTTTCATATACATGGTTAAATAGAGAAAGTGGGAAGACAGCTTGAGCCCAGGAGTTGGAGATCAGCCTGGACAATATAGTAAGGCCTTATCTACAAAAAAAATTCTAAAATTAGCTGAGCATGGTGGTGCACCCACGTAGTCCCATTTACGCAGGAGGCAGGCTGAAGTGGGAGGATCACTTGAACCCAAGAGGCAGAGGTTGCAGTGAGCTGAGATCATGCCACTGCACTCCAGCCTGGGGTGACACAGCAAGATTCTGTCTCAAAAAAACAAAAGGAATGTAATGATGTCCCTCTCATCAGCAGCACATACAGCTCCAGGAATTGTTTGATCTGATAATGAGATTTTTTTTCTTTTAAATGAGGCATTTATCTGGGGCCCTAATCTTGTTTCTCTTTCGGAGTGGCTTAGAAGCACTGTATAGTACAGTGGTATAGAGGAATGAGCTACTTGATCTTGGACAAATTATTTTCAAAAATGAGTAAATCCCAATACTTGGCTCATTGAATGCATTAGGTGATACCTATCATTATTATTAATTATGCCAATTAAATATTTTTATTCATTTATTTATTTTTTGAGATGGAGTTTTGTTCTTGTTGCCCAGGCCGGAGTGCAGTGGCTTGATCTCAGCTCACCCGAAACTTCTGCCCCCCTGGGTTCAAGTGATTCTCCTGCCTCAGCCTCTCCCATAGCTGGGATTGCAGGCGCCTGCCACCACGCCTGGCCAATTTTTTGTATCCTTAGCAGAGACAGGTTTTCACCATGTTGGACAGACTGGTCTCAAAATCCTGACCTCAGGTGATCCACCCACCTCAGCCTCCCAAAGTGCTGAGATTACAGGCGTGAGCCACTGTGCCCGGCCTCTTCTGCCTATTAAACCTCTGCTTATGGCCAGATGCGGTGGCTCACGCCTATAATCTCAGCACTTTGGGAGGCCGAAGCAAGTGGATCACCTGAGATCAGGAGTTCAAGACCATCCTGACCAACATGGTGAAACTCCATCTCTACTGAAAATACAAAAATTGGCCGGGTGTGGTGGCACACGTGTGTAATACCTGCTACTCAGGAAGCTGAGGCAGGAGAATCCCTTGAACCCAAAAGGCAGAGGATGCAGTGAGCTCAGATTGTGCCACCGACCTCTAGCCAAACAGAGTGAGACTCCATCTCAAAAAAAAAGGAAATATAAACAGAACATGAAAATATGACCAATGTCACTATCAAATATTACATATCCCACACATAAAAAGAATTAATGCAAACATATAAAATCAATAACCAAATTACATTTAATAAGAGATTTAATTGTCAAATTATATATAAGATTTCTTTTAATTGTCAAATTACATGTAAGAAAGCAACATGGCCAGGTGCGGTGGCTCATACCTGTAATCCCAGCACTTTGGGAGGCAGAGGTGGGCAGATCACCTGAGGTCAGGAGTTCGAGACCAGCCTGGCCAAAATGGTGAAACCCCAACTCTACTAAAAATACAAAAATTAGCTGGGCATGGTGGCATGTGCCTGTAGTCCCAGCTACTTGGCAGGTTGAGGCAGGAGAATTGCTTAAACCCCGGAGGCAGAGACTGCAGTCAGCCAAGTTTGCACCACTGCACTCCAGCCTGGGCAACAGAGCAAAACTCTGTCTTAAAAAAAAAAAAAGTATAAGTCATTCCATTCCATAAAAGTACCTTCTGGATAGAATTTAAGAAATATCTTCTGGATAGAATTAAAGAAACACAAATTCAAATATTGCTAAGGTATAGGAAGATTAACTTTATTAATAGCCCAATTAATGCCCCCCCCCCCACCAACATCCATGCCTTTTGTCCCATAGCTCCTTAGTCTCTTCACACAGACTCTGAATGTGGCCATTTGACTTATTTTGGCCAATGGGATAATAACAAACTTGACACCAAAGTTAACTTAAAAAGTGCTTGTGTGGGAGTCTCTCTGAGCCTACTCTGGCCCAGGAGGCTGCCCAGTAGAAAAGAAGGAAGAAAAGCTCTTGCACACTTCTGCCCTTCTTTGGTGCCTTTCCTTCATCACCAAAATATGCCAGGATAGCCTGCTAGAGGATGCGGAAGAATGCTGGAGACCTGTGAAACAGGGTGGAGTCTTTCCATTCAGAGTGTTCCCAGATCAGCCAGACCCAGGCCAATGCATGCATTGCTCACGCATCTGAGCAAGCCAGGCCAGAATTGGCAAAACTGCCCAGCCAACAACTGTCCTGTCATGAAAATGAATAAATGATTGGGTTACTTTTTGTTGGCACTTCAAAAACAGCTTTCTTGAGAGATAATGAACAAACAATAAACTATACACATTTAAAGTATACAAGTTACTAAGTTTGTTTGTTTGAGACAGAGTCTTACTGCATCACCCAGACCCCAGGCTGGAGTGCAGGGTCATGATCACAACTCACTGCAGCCTCGGCCTCCCAGGCTCAGGTGATCCTCCTACCTCAGCCTCCTGAGTAGCTGGAAATATAGGTGCACACCACCATGCCAGTGAACTTTTAAAATTTTTTTTAGAGACAAGGTTTTGCCATATTGTCCAGGCTGGTCTTGAACTCCTGCACTCAAGCGATCTGCCTGCCTAGGCCTCTGAAAGTGCTGGGATTACAGGTGTGAGCCACTGCACCCAGCAATAAGTTTTATCTTGTGTGTACACCTACAAAACCATCACCACAATCAAAATAATGAACATGTCTATCACTTGCAAACGTTTTCTCATGCCTCTTTGTAATCTATCCCTCCTACCATTCCCTGTATCACACTCCCTGCCTCCATCCCAGGCAATTACTGATCTGCTTTCTATCACTATAGATGAGTTTACATTTTCTAGAACTTCATATAAATTAAATATATATATTCCACATATATATGTGTATATATATATACACATACATATATGGTAATGTACTCTATTTTGGTCTGGTTTCTTTTACCCAGCATATGTTGGGATTTATTCATCTTGATATATCAGTAGTTCATTCTTTTTATTAGCTAGTAAACTTTTTTAAAGAACAGTTTTAGGTTTACAGAAAACCTAAGTAGGAAATACAGAGTTGTCATATACCCCCTTGTCTCCCAACTCTCCTACAGTTTACCTTACTATTAGCACCTTGCATTAGTGTGGTACATCTGATATACAACTGATAAACTAATATCAACACACTGTTATTAACTAAAGTCCACAATTTACATTGTTTCATTCTTTGTGCCATATATTCTATGGGTTTTGACAAATGTATAGTGACACATATCTACCATCACAGTAGCATACAGAATAGTCTCCTTGCCCTTAAAATCTTCTGTGTTCTACCTATTCATCCCTCCTTCCCCTCCCCCCAGACCCCTTGTAACCACTCAACTTTTTGCTGTCTCTACAGTTTTCCCCTTTTCAGAATGTTATACAGTTGAAATAAGACAATATTAGCCTTTTCAGCCTTTTCAGACTGGCTTTTTTCATGTAGCAAGATGCATTTAAGTTTTCCTTCATGTTTTCTAGTTACTTGATACCTCATTTCCTTTCCTTGCTGATTTCCTTTCCTTCCTTGTACAGATGTACTACAACTTATCTATTTATCTTCTAAGGCACATTTTAGTTGCTTTCAAGTTTTGAGAACTGTAAGCAAAGCTGCTATACACATTCAAGTTCAGGTTTTTGTATGGACTTCAGTTTTCAACTCATCTGGATAAATACTAAGTAGCATGATTGCTGGATCATGTAGTAAGACTATATTTAGCTTTGTAAGAAACTGCCAGATTGACTTCCAAAGTGGCTTACTTCATATCTTTCCCAGCATCTAGTATTGTTAGTGTTGTGGATATTAGCTGATCAATAGTAGTGTAGTAGTATCTCATTGTTTAGCTCATTCATTTTTTATTGCTGAGTTCCATTTTAAGACTATACTACAATTGGCCGGGCGTGGTGGCTCACACTTGTAATCCCAGTATTTTGGGAGCCTGAGGCAAGAGATCATTTGAGCCCAGGAGTTCGAGACCAGCCTGGGCAACACGGTGAAACCCCATCTTTAAAAAAAACAAAACAAAAGTTAGCCAGGTGTGGTAGCACGTGCATGTAGGCTCAGCTACTCAGGAGGCTGAGGTAGGAGGATTGCTCAAGCCCAGGAAGTCGAGGTTGTTGCAGTGAGCTGTGATCACGCCACTGCACTCCAGCCTGGGTGACAGGGTGAGGCTCAAAAAAAAGAAAAAAAGGAATATACCACAGTTTATAAGTCGGCATGTGGGATTTTTTTTTTTTTGCTATTATAAATAAAATGGCTATGAGCAATCATGTATAACTCTTCCTAAGGATATAGCTTCCTTTTCTCTTAGGAACCAACTAGAAGTGAAATCGCTGGATAATATGGTAAGTGTATGGTTAATTTTTAAGAAACTGCCAAACTGTTTTGGAAAATAGTTGTACTGAGGAAGGAGAATAGGGTCTGGAGGAAGGGAACCTGTGACTGTTTCCTGCAGAGTTCCTAAAACTAAACCGAAAGGAAAACCCTAACTTTCCATGCCGAAATAACAAAAGGACCAGAGGCTACTCCCTTTGCAAACCCCCTGCCTTTTCTGCCAGGTAGATGGGAAACTGGCTGTCAGCAACAAATCAGACTGATGGCGGGTTGAGTCCTCCTTTGCAACTTTGTAACTTCACTCCAGCCTCTGAATGGTTGTGTCCACAACCAATCAGATTGATTGTGGGCGGAGTCTTTGTTTGCATAGAAGTATAACTTTGTAACTTCACCCTGGCCTCTGATTGGTTGCAGAAAGCCATCATTTTAGTTTGCACAGGAGTGCAACTTTTGTAACTTCACTTCAGCCTCTGGTTGGCTGCTTTCTGCAACCAATCAGACTGATTGTGGGCTACCACTTCATTTAGGTGAGCATAAAGTGGCCAATGGGAAACTACTAGAAGGTATTCGGACCCAAGAAGATTCTGTATCCGGGCCCTTGAGCCGCTGCTTGGGCCACTCCCACACTGTGGAGTGTACTTTTGTTTTCAATAAATCCCTGCTTTCGTTCTTTTGTTGCTTCATTCTTTCTTTGCTTTGCTGGGCATTTTGTCCAATTTGTTCAAAACGCCAAGAACCTGTACAACTACTATCGGTGACAGTATCATTTTGCTTTATCTTCATTGGCATGTGAGAGTGCCAAGTCTTCCACATTCTTGCCAGCACTTTCTCTGTTGTCTGTTTAATTTCAGTGATTCTGACGTACTGGAGCGAGCATAGTAAGTCAACACCAAGACAAAAGTATGCCAAATTGCAGGGTCTTTATTGCCAGCGGCCACGGAGGACTCACGTCTCTCCAACCCATGGCCCCAACAGGAGGGTGTCAAGACCTTTATGCCTGTAAACCACCTCAGGAGTGAGGGTGAGGGCAGGGGTGGGGGTGAGGGGCTTCAGACATTCCGAGGGCCAGTGGACTCTGGACATTCCGTAAATCACCATGTGGGCGGAGATGAGGGTGACGGGCTTCGGACATTCCGAGGGCCAGGGGACTTTGGACATTCCGATTATTACTTAAGTGGTTCACAGCAGTCAAGATAAGCCTTAGTTTACACATTATCTGGGTAGGGTGGAAATTACAGAAGTTAGTCACTTATTACAAGTCGCAGGGGCCAAGATGGCGTGGGTTTGGACTGCTTGCCTGTCACATTAGGGTTACAAAGAGCAGTTTCAATGGAAAAGCCGAGGTATGGTCGAGGTATGCAGTTTATAGGGCAATTACCATGTCGCACTAGTAGGTAAGTAGTGGTGTTTCACTGTGCTTTTAATTTATACTTCTCTGAAGACTAATAGTGTTGAGTATCTTTTCTTGTACTTATTTGTCATCCATATGTCTTCCTTGGTGCAGCTGATGCTGACAGCCAGCTGGGTGGGGGAGTAGGGGCTGGAGGTCTCTGTTCTCAATACCTGTATTGCTTCAATGTATTCTCCGTGTTGGCAACTGTGGACTTCTTTATAGCATGCTGGCTTGGTACCAAATGTTAGTGTCCCAATTGAGACAGCAGGCAAGGCAGAAACGATATCCTTTTTGTGACCTAACCTCAGAAGTTACACAGTTTGTTTTTGACTGTACTTTATGTGCTAAGCCCAGAGTTAGCGTGTGAGGGACTAAGAAGTTATAAGGCAAAGGTCATAGATACGGGGAGGCTACTAACTGGGCTATTAACGCAATTATCTATTGTGTATTTTTTTATTGTGCTAGAAACACATAATCTGTGCCATCTTAATTATTTTTAAGTATACAGTTCAGAGTGTTAAGTATATTCACATTGCTGTGACACCAATCTCCAGAACTTTTTCATCTAGCAAATTGGAAACTGTATACCCTTTAAACAACCCCTCTTTGCCTCCCCCCTCAGCCCAGCGTAACCAACATTCCACTTTCTGCTTCTATGAGCACTGTAGATATGTAAGTGCAATCCTATAGCATTTGTCTTTTTGTGATTGGCTTATTTCACTTAGCATAATGTCTTCAAGGTTCATACATGTTGTAGCATGTGACAGGATTTCCTTCCTTTTATTTTTTTAAAAAACAAGGTCTTGCTCTGTTGCCCAGACTAGAGCGCAGTGCCATAATCATAGCTTACTGCAGCCTTGAACTCCTGGGCTGAAGCAATCCTCCTGCCTCAACCTCCTAAGTAGCTGGGACTACAGGTATGCACCATCACATCCAGCTAATTTTTAATTTATTTTTTTTATAGAGATTGGTGGGGGTCTCACTATATAGCCCAGACTGGTCTCAAACTCCTGGCCTCAGGCAGTCCTCCTGCATTGGCCTCCCAAAGTTCTAGAATCACAGGTGTGAGCCACTGTGCCTTGCCTTTCCTTTTTAAGGCTGGATAATATTCCATTGTATGTATACACTACATTTTGTTTATCCATTCATCTGTCAAACACTTGGTTTGTGTCCGTCTTTGGGCTATCGTGAATAACACTGCTATGAACATGAGTGTGCAAGTATTTCTTTGAGACCCTGCTTTCAATTATTTTGGATATATATCCAAAAGTGAGATTGCTATGTCATATGGTAGTTCTATTTTTTATTTTTTGATGAATATTTATACTGTTTTCTATAGTGGTTACACCATTTTACAATCCCACTAACAGTGCACAGAGGCTTCAATTTTGCAATATCCTTATCAACACTTGTTATTTTCTGTTTTGTTTTGTTTTTTGATAGCAGCCATCCCAACAAGTGTGAGGTGATAGCTCAATGTGCTTTTGATTTGCGTTTCTCTAATGATATTGATGATGTTGAGCATCTTTTCATGTGTCCTCATTGGCTATTTGGATATCATCTTTGGAGAAATGTCTGAGTCCTTTGCCCATCTTTTTATTAGGCAATTGGATTTTTTGTTGTTGAGTTGTAAAAATGCTTTAATTTATATTTCCAACAGGCACTAGTACAGCCTGAGCTGAAAGCTTCAGCCTGATGACAGGCAAGTGTTTCTGTGTATCTCAGACCCAAGTTTGTGACAACCACAGCTAGGGGACTTCAGTGGCCATTTCAACTTCTTCCTGGTGGCCAACCCCTCCAGGCTTGACAAATCAACACAAAACACACACAAACAGAAAAGCATAATCTGGTCCTTACGTGATGTCATTGACCAACAATGTAATTGAATTCATGGTGTAATGGGCTGATTTATAAAGGATCTTACCTATGGGGTGTCTCAATTCTTTACTGCTTAAACATTTAGTTCTCAAAAGGAATCCAGAATCACAAAAGAAACAATGACACATTATATCTGGTCTTTAACAAAGTTCTATTGAAAAAAATCACCCAACAGCTAAATGCCACATTTAATACCCTGTGACAGATATTTCAAGTTCAGACATATGAACTGTTCTGGAAAACTTCTAATTAGGAGCATGGATAGACATTGTACTGCCATGAATAGTCTCACTGCAAATTCAAAGAGCGTAAATTACACAGTCACATGCTGCTTTCAAAATGCTGCCAGTCATCTGAGAACACTGTGTGTTAGAACTTCATTGGGACACAAACATTATTCTCTGCCATCTTACAGCTAGGGAAATGTGGTTCTTGGATGCAGAGTGAATTCCTCAATTCCCAGGCCAGCCCAGTATCCCTGGGAGAGGCCGTGTGACTCTCTGACCTTTAATGGTCACTCTCATGGCAAGGCCTGACAAAAAGCCAGGAAAGATTCAGCATGGCTTTGGGTGCTGGGTCAGGAACTCTGAGTATACATATCAGAGTAACGCATACCAATATAGTTAGGAAACACACAAAATGTGTCACATCTTAAGGAATTTGCTTTACCCACAACTAGGCTTGTGTATAAAACCATTCTGTGTGTCTTTAAAATACAGCCCACTGACCCTGCATAATCTGTCAGACTATTAATCTCAAAACATTCATTTCACACCTCTAAAGCTATCAATGGCTTCCATTATAAAGAGAACAAAGGCCAATATCTTAGCCTAGAAGTCTAAGCTACAGTTTATGCTCAAAATATATTTCCAATCTTATTGCTTTCTTAGTATTTCCAGATCAGGCTCTGTACTGAAGCCGATCAGCGCTGCCGAGGGTTCCCTCACTGCAGACTGTGAGCACTTCGTTCTGGACATCTCCTCCCGGCCTGGCTTTGAGGCCCAGCTCCATCCTCCATCCCCCTACCACCAACATCACTCCAGTAGACATTGATCCAGCCCAGTGTGTGTTATATATTTGTACATTCATCCTTATAATGGTAGCTTTTTTTGTTTGTTTGTTTGTTTGAGACAGGGTCTCGCTCTGTCACCCAAGCTGGAGTGCAGTGGCGCCATCTTGGCTCACTGCAACCTCCGCTTCTCGGATTCAAGCAATTCTCCTGCCTCAGCCTCCCAAGTAGCTGGGACTACAGGCTCACATCACCACGCCCAGCTAATTTTTTTGTATTTTTAGTAGTGATGGGGTTTCACTATGTTGCCCAGGCTGGTGTTCAACTCCTGACCTCAGGTGATCTCTCTGCCTGGGCCTACCAAAGTGCTGGGATTATAAGCGTGAGCCATTGTGCCCGGCATGGTAGCTACTTTAATATATGATTTTGTTCTGTCTCCCCGCCCTAGGCACTGTGAGTTGTACCTGTTGCTACAGTGAATAGTTCAGAGTTTTGACCATGGCCACAGAATCTGGTTGAGAAGAGGAAAGGATTTTGAAGTTCCAGGTTCTTCTCAAAGGACTTCTCAAACTTTAATCTGCATATGATTTTCCTGGAGATTTTGTTAAGAGGCAGGTTTTGATTCAGTAGATTTTGGGTGAAGCCTGAGATTCTGCGTTTCTGACCACCTCTCAGGTGACATCAGTGCTGTGGTCCTTAGACCACACTTGCATGAGGCTGCAAACATAAAAGCCAGCAGGATTGGAATGGCACACACACGAGTGAAGCAGGCATGGCAAGACGCAGGAGAAAATGGTGGGGGAGCACAGGGCCATAGCCACTGTGCTCCAGGAACATGTGGGCTCAAGATGCCCAGATCTAATTTTTCTAGGGAAGCTGGAAATCTGTATTAACAAGTAAAATTCTACGTATTTTAAATGTTGCCAGTTCACTCAAATCCATGTTTGATTTAAAGGACCTTTGGTGTGATGGAATAATACTCTGAGTCTTTGCTCTTCTGAGGTTACAGCAGTCTCTCTATACCAGAGTTTATTTATACAACACCATTCTTTAAACTGAAAAAAAAAATTAACTAAAAAATAAAAAATGTGGCTTAGGCCAGGCACGGTGGCTCATGCCTGTAATCCCAGCACTTTTGGAGGTCGAGGCAGGCAGATCATGTAGGTCAGGAGTTTGAGACCAGCCTGGCCAACATGATGAAACCCCATCTCTACTAAAAATACAAAAATTAGCTGGGTTTGGTGACACACGCCTGTGGTCCCAGCTACTCAGGAGGCTGAGGCAGGAGAATCACTTGAAACCGGGAGGCAGAGATTGCAGTGAGCCGAGATTGTGCCACTGCACTCCAGACTGGTGACAGAGTGAAGCTCCATCTCAAAAAAAAAAAAAAAAAAAAAAAAAATCTGTGACTTAATCAATAGTCAATCCGCTAGTTTGTATGTTCAATTAGAACAATCGTTCCCAAATTTTGGGATTTCATAGGCAAGGAAATTCCAAAAATGTCCAATGATATTTTAGAAGCCAAAATAGGGTGCCATATATTATTTTGCTCAATAAAAATATTTAAAAATAATCTGGCCAGGCATGGTGGCTCATGCCTGTCATCCCAGCAATTTGGAAGCCTGAAGTGGGAGGATCACCTGAGGTCAGGAGTTTGAGACCAGCCTGGCCAACATGGTGAAATTCTGCCTCTGGGTGTGGTGTGTCACACCTATAATCCCAGCACTTTGGGAGGCCGAGAGGACAGATTGCCTGAGGTCAGGAGTTCAAGTCCAACCTGGCCAACATGGTGAAACCCCATCTCTACTAGAAATACAAAAACCAGCCAGGCGTGGTGGCAGGCACCTTAGTCCCAGATACTTGAAAGGCTGAGGCAGAAGAATCACTTGAACCTGGGAGGTAGAGGTTGCAGTGAGCCGAGATTGCACCATTGCACTCCAGCCTGGGTGACAAAAGTGAAACTCTGTCTCAAAAAAAAAAAAGCCGTGTGTGGTGTCATACACCTACGATCTCAGCTACTTGAGAGGCTGAGGCAAGAGAATTGTTTGAACCTGGGAGGTAGAGGTTGCAGTGAACCAAGATCATGCCATTGCACTCCAGCCTGGGCAACAAAGCGAGACTTCGTCTATAATAAATAAAAAAATAAATAAATAAATAAAGGCAAGAAATGTTGTCGGCGCACAGGGTCTGGAAGGGTGCAACTGCAACACAGATGTTAAGTTTGTGTCAATATTTGAGGAGTCTTTTTTTACACTCTCAGATTGCTTTTGAACTGACTAAATTTGGACTTTTCCCCTTGTTCACTTATATAGGAATCCAGGAATTTATACAGAAGAGAATTCTAGGCTTGGCTTAGAAGACATGTGAAAAATGAAACTTTGTATTTGGAATGTTGTAGGATAATGAGCAGCCTGGGTGACAGAACGAGACTCTGTCTCAAAAATTAATAATAATTAATAAATAAATAAAAATAATCTATCATCTCCCAATATCTTATTTTGTGAAGGACATTGTAACACTAAAACATGCAGAAAGAAGATAACCTTACATCAAAGGATAGCTCTTTTAAGTAGAATGTAGCTTGATGGAAAATCTACATTGTTCTTCTTTTTCTTTTCCTTCTTTTTTTTTTTTTTTAGACAGAATCTGGCTCTGTCTCCCAGGCTGGAATGCAGTGGCTTGATCTTGGCTAACTGCAGCCTCTACCTCCTGGGCTCAAGCCATCAGTCTCCCCAGCAGCTGGGACTACAGGAATGCACCACCATGCCTGGCTATTTTTTTTTTTTTTTTTTGTAGAGATGGCGTTTCACCATGTTGGCTAGGCTGGTCTTGAACTCCTGAGCTCAAGCAATCCACCCACCTCCCAAAGTGCTGGGATTACAGGCGCGAGCCACCATGCCTGGCAGTCCTTATTTTTCTAATTGTATGATGGACACATACAAACTTTGATCCAACTTCTGGTTTTGGGGAACCATTGATTATCAGAGCCATCCTATTGACAGGTAAGAAAAGTGGGACACAGAAAGACTCTATGACCTGCTTGGAGTCTCATGTTTTAAGGGCATAACCTTGTGCTCTCTCTGCTCTCGATGATGGAGTTACAGTTTCATGGCAATTCATCTTCACTCAGCATGTTGAAATGGGAAAGTATAGGTTTGAGCCAGATTGACATGGGTGTGAATCTCATATTGTCAACTTCTGAGCTTTGTAGCCTTAGATAAGTTACTCAGTCTCTTTACTTTTTCATCTCTTACACTTACTTTTTATTTATTTATTGAGACGGAGTTTTGCTCTGGTTGTCTAGGCTGGATTGCAATGGCGTGGTCTCGGCTCACTGCAGCCTCTGCCTCCCGGGTTCAAGCGATTGATTCTCCTACCTCAGCCTCCCAAGTAGCTGGGATTACAGGCACCCACCACCACACCTGGCTAATTTTTGTATTTTTAGTAGGGATGAGATTTCACCATGTTGGCCAGGCTGGTCTCAAACTCCTGACCTCAGGTGATTCACCTGCCTCGGTCTCGCAAAGTGCTTGGATTACAGGTGTGAGCCACCACACCTCACCTGTTACACTTATAAGGTTGTTAGAAAGATTAAATAAAATAGTATATAAAACTACCTACCAGTGGTAATGAGTTCCTCTTGCAAAAATTGGTCAGCTCCCTCGCCAGCAAAGAGCTTTACATAGCAAGGCCTATATTACAGATAAAAGTTGTCGTTGTTAGTATAATAATAAAATTACAGTCAGTATTTGAACTATTCTCCTTCCTTTCCTTTTTTTTTTTTTTTTACAGGTTCTTGCTCTGGCATCCAGGCTGGACTGCAGTGGTACAATCTTGGCTCACTGCAACTTCCGCCTCCTAGACTCAAGTGATCATCCCACCAGGGTACTCTACCATGCTTGACTAATTGTTTTTAAGTGGGTTTTTTTTTTTTTTTTGTAGAGACAGGTCTCCCTATATTGCTCAGGCTGGTCTTGAACTCAACTCATGGGCTCAAGCAATTCTCCCACCTTGGGCTTCTAAAGTGCTGGTATTACAGGCATGAGCACCCGGTGGAAGTAATTTTTCTATCCTCACTTATCCCAAAAAGCAGCTAGAAAATTCTCCCACTAAATAAGAAATAAATACTAGTTCTACTTGATAGTAAACACTGAGTAGGAGGAGACTAGAAAAGCAAAACATTATATATTCACCATATCTTTTTTGTTTCTCTTTCCTCCTTTTCATCTTTTAAAATATATTCGTTTAATATAAATGATATGACCATGTGACAAGGACTCTTAGCTTTTCTAAGTTCTATTTACTTTACTTTATTTTATTTTATTTTTTGAGACAGAGTCTCACTGTGTCACTTAGGCTGGAGTGCAGTGGTATGATCTCGGCTCACTGCAACCTCCGCCTCCCAGGTTAAGCAATTCTCCTGCCTCAGCCTCCTGAGTACCTGAGATTGTAGGAGCGCATCACCATGCCCAGCTAATTTTTTGTGTTTTTGTAGAGACAGGGTGTTGCCATGTTGGCCGGGCTGGTCTCGAACTCCTGACCTCAAGTGATCTGCCCACCTCAGCCACCCAAAGTGCTGGGGATTACAGCCACAAGCCAATGCACCTGGCTCTAAGTTCTATTTAATAACAGTACCTTTGCTTAAATCATGATTGTTCAGAAGTTCTTAAGCAATAATGCTGCTTTAAGTCAAGGGAAATGATCAAAGTACAAGGGAGCATTGCCAATTTTATAAATTCTAGTCATAGATGGTAGCTCTGTCCTTGTCTATTTCTTACAGCCAAGAATAAAAAACTGTAGAGCTAAATCATCAATAGGAGTCAATCCGATTTGTTGGAATGTATTAACATGAATAATGGTCACCTTAGATTACTTGCTAAATATAAAAAAGTATAATCTTATAGAAAAACAGACAAAAAAGTAAAACCTACTCTGAATTTTACATTTGTAGCTAAATTATACTTGGTTTAGCAACCAAAGTGGTTAATCTGTGAAACATTTCTAAACTATCTTGGATAAATATCTTTATATTTTCTATAAATCAGAGATTTTTGCATACCACTCAATCATGCAGAGTCCCAGAATATGTAGACCCTAATTTTCAGATATGGGAACTTCCTAATAGATATTTCATTATTCAGTATTGGTTCTCTTCATGGAAACACCTATGTTGTTTGATTGTATAAACAGTCTATCATAACAAATTGCATATTTGTTTTCAGTGATGTTTACAATCTACAGCTGGGTTCCACAAACTTCAGCTCAGGTCAAATCCACCTCCAAGCCTGTTTCTGTATATACAGTTTCATTGGAACACAGAACACAGCCACTTTGTTTATGTGTTGTCTGTGGCTGCTTATCATAACAGCAGAGTTGAGAGACAGAGGCCACATGGCTTTCAAACCTAAAATATTCACTCTCTGGCCCATTACAAAGTTTATTGACCCCAATCTATAGAATACAGAACAATAACCATATATGTTAAGGGATCATTACCAACAACGTTACCACTTCTAGAGCCTTAAAGGATGTCATCCTGAGCATATAGTATACATTTTTACCAGAAAGGCAATCATCTTTGCTTAAAAGGTAGAAGCCTGCTTTCCTAAAGCTTGAAGAGGCATCAAAATAGAAGTCGAAATTAAAATGGAGGCACCCTCCACCTTATAAATAGCAAATTAAAGTGTGCTTGGCTTTGGCAACATTGCCTGTATTAGTCTGTTTCCATGCTGCTGATAGACATACCCGAGACTGGGAAGAAAAAGAGGCTGAATTGGACTTACAGTTCCACATGGCTGGGGAGGCCTCAGAATCATGGTGAGAGGCAAAAGCACTTCCTACATGGGGGCGGCAAGAGAAAAATGAGCAAGAAGCAAAAGCGGAAACCCTTGCTAAACCCATCAGATCTTGTGAGATTTATTCACTATCACGAGAATAGCCCAGGAAAGACCGGCCGCCATGACTCAGTTACCTCCCCTTGGGTCCCTCCCATAACACGTGGGAATCCTGGGAGATACAATTCAAGTTGAGATTCGGTGGGGGACACAGTCAAACCCTATCAGCTGCATTAGCGAGAATGCCACGCCAAAGGAACTGTTGTAAAAGGTTACAAAACTGTGGATCTGGAGAAGCAAAAAACCAAAACAAAAAAACTACCAGCATCTTCTATAGTTGGATTTCAATAAAACTTTGTAACTTTTACAGCATTCCAAAGCTAGATTCTATTAACAGGTCTTCCTGGTTGATGGGTGAGGGTATTCGATGGGATTATAAAATAAAGAAGCGGCCGGGCGCAGTGGCTCACACCTGTAATCCCAGCACTTTGAGAGGCCGAGGCAGGTGAATCACCTGCGGCCAGGAGTTCAAGACCAGCCTGACCAACATGGTGAAACCCCGTCTTAAAAACAAAAAAAGAAGCCGGCCAGGCACTGTGGTTCTCCCCTGTAATCCAGCACTTTGGGAGGCTGAGGCAGGCGGATTATTTGAGGTCAGGAATTGGAGACCAGCCTGACCAATAAGGTGAAACCCCATCTCTATTAAAAATACAAAAAAATTAGCTGGGAGTGGTGGCAGGTGCCTGGAGTCCCAGCTAATCGGGTGGCTGAGGCAGGAGAATTGCTTAAACCCAGGAGGTGGAGGTTGCATTGAGCTAAGATTGCACCACTGCACTCCAGCCTTGGTGACAGAGAGAGACTCCGTCTCATAAATAAAATAAAATAGCCTTGATCAATTTCATATGACATAATTCAAACCATATAAATGGATTACTTGGCAAAGTATTGTATACTAGCTTTGCTCCTTACTCTGTCGCCACCATCACCCCAGCAATTGTTCAGGAAAATCATTAAATAATTAAATAACTCAGATAATAAATACTTTCACATATATGTATACACACATATATACATAAGTACTAAATAAATACATAGATAAATAGTAAATCCCTGGTGCTACTTAACCTAAGCAGGTTACTTAAAGGTGCTGATGTGAAAAGTAACTCAGGGCATAAAACTTGCAGTTTTCTTCTCTTGTGGCTTTCATCTCAAGTTCTTATTTTTTGGCTTCTTGTCTTGTTTTGTTTTTGAGACAGAGTCTCACCCTGTCACCCAGGCTGGAGTGAGGCGATTTTGGCTCACTGCAACCTCTGCCTCTCAGGTTCAAGCCATTCTCCTGCCTCAGCCTCCTGAGTAGCTAGGACTCCAGGCACCCGCCACTATGCCTGGCTAATTTTTGTTTTTTTTTTAGTAGAGATGGGGTTTCACCGTGTTGGTCAGGCTGGTCTCGAACTCCTGACCTCAAGTGATCTACCCGCCATGGCCTCCAGAAGTGCTAGGATTACAGGTGTGAGCCACTGCACCCAGCACGAAATTCAGCTGTGTCAGAAGTGGGACTTGAACCCACAACTCCAGAGACTGCGACCTCAACACATCACCTTAGACAGCTCAGCCATCCTGACTGCTTTGGCATATTTTAAAATAAAAATTACCAACTATAAAGCAGATTTGAAAAATTTTACAATAAATGCCAATAAACCCAACATCTACGTTAACATCCTCCTCTTCCTCCTCTTTCTCTTCTTCGATAATAAGGCATAAAATACGTACTCACCATTTTTAGGCATATATTTTTATGAGTTTTGGTAAATGTAACCACCACAACAATCATGGTACAGAATGGTGCCATCACCCCCAACCAAAGATTCCGCATGCCTTTCCCCCCAAATCCAGCCCCTGCCAACAATTCACCTGCTTTCTGTCACTCTAATTTTGCCTCTTCTAAAATTTCAGATAGTTGGATTCAAATATTATGTAGTCTTTTTTGTCTGTCTTCTTTCATTTAGTATGATGCTTTTGAGATTCATCCATGTTGTTGAATGAATTATTGTAGTAGTTGATTCCATTTGTTGCTAAATAGCTTTCCTTGTTATAGATGTGGTTTATTCATTCACCAGTTGATGAACTTTTGGGGTGTTTCCAATTGTGGACTATTATGAATAAAAGTTCTCATGAACATTTATGTACAGACAGGTATATTTGTGGACATATGTTTTTATTATTTATTTATTTTTTGAGACAGAGTCTCGCTTTTCACCCAGGCTGGAGTGCAGTGGCTCAATCTTGGCTCCCCACAATCTCTGCTTCCCGAGTTCAAGCCATTCTTCTGCCTCAGCCTCCCAAGCAGCTGGGATTACAGGCACCCACCATCACACCTGGCTATTTTTTTATAGAGACAGGGTTTCACCATGTTAGCCAGGCTGGTCTCGAACTCCTGACCTCAAATGATTCACTCGCCTCAGCCTCCCAAAGTGCTGGGATTACAGTCACGAGCCACCGTGCCAGGCTGTTTTTATTTCTTTTGGGTAAATGCTGAAGAATAGAATTACTCGATCATAAGGCTAGTATAATGTTTAACTTCATAAGAAACTGCTATACTGTTTCCTAAAATGGTTGGACCTTTTTACCTTCCCATGAGCAATGTGTGAAAGCTCCATTTGCTCCATGTTTTCGCTGACAAACAGCAATGATGGTTTTTGTAACTTTAGGCATTCTAGTGAGCAAAAGTATAATTTGTGCTTCCCTAATGACCAATACTGTTGAACATTAGCATTTATTTCCATTTGTATATCTTCCTAGCGAAATGCCCATTTAATTTTGCAATATTTTACCCATTTTTGCTTTTTGTTAACTGAGTTGTAAAAGTTGTTTATCCTAAGTATGAGTCCTTTATCAGATATGTGTTGCCTAAGGCTTGCCTTTTCATTTTCTTGACAATTTCTCTTGAAGAATAGAAGTTTCTAATTTTCTGATTTCTAAATCAGATTCACCAATCATTTCTTTTGTGGTACTTATTCTTCAGTTTTCTGTATCTTATCTGAGTGTTGCCTAACTCAAGGTTACAAAGATTTCCTCCACTGTTATCATCTAGAAATTTTAGTTTCAGCTCTTATCATTAAGTCTGTGATTAATTGCTAACTGATTCCTGTGTGGCAGGAGGTAAGAAGGTCAAGGTTGATTTTGCTGTTATTATTGTAGTTGCATATGACTATGCATTTGTTCCAAAACCATTTGTTAAAAAGACTTTCAGCTGGGTGTGGTAGCTCACACCCGTAATTCCAACACTGAGGCTGAGGTGGGTGGATCACTTGAGCCCAGGAGTTTTGAGAATAGCGTGGGCAACATAGGGAAAACCTGTCTCTACAAAAAATACAAAAGTTAGCTACTGTGGTGGTGCATGCTGTAGTCCCAGCTATGTGGGAGACTGCAGTGGGCCGATCACTTGAACCCCAGAGGTCAAGCCTGAAGTGAGTCAAGATGGCACCACTGCACTCCAGCCTGGGCAATAGAGCAAGACCCTGTCTCAAAAATTAAAAAATAAAGAACTTTCCTTTTTGCCATTGAATTCCCATGTCATTTTTGTTAAAACTCAAGACCATATATGTACAGGTCTATTTCAAGATTCTCTATTGTGTTCCCTTGTTATATAGAACCTGACGCCAAAACCACATTATCTTAATTGCCACAGCTTTATAGAAATTCTTGTAATTGGGTAGTAGGAATCCATCAATTTAATCCTTCTTTATCAAAGTTATTTTGGCTATTCAAGGTCACTTGCATTATTTAAGACTTAAAATACATTTTTAAATCAGCTTGTCAAACTCTACCCCCAAAAAATGGCTAGTAGAATTTTCATTAGAATTTTATTTAATCTATAAATTGGCCAGGTGCGGTGACTCACGCCTGTAATCCCAGCACCTTGGGAGGCTGAGGAGGGTGGATCACTTGAGGTCAGGATTTCAAGACCAGCCTGGCCAAGATGGTGAAAGCCTGTCTCTATTAAAAATACAAAAAATTAGCCAGGCAGGGTGGCAGATGCCTGTAATCCCAGCTACTTGGGAGGCTGAGGCAGAAGAATTGCTTGAACCCAGGAGGCGGAAGTTGGAATGAGCTGAGATCATGCCATTGCACTCCAGCCTAGGCGACAGAGTGAGACTCTGTCAAGAATTCTATTTTATCTATAAATCAATTTTGTGGATAATTGACATCTAAACAATATTAATTCTTTCATCCAAGAACATGGTATCTTTCTTCATTTATCTAGGTCTTCTTTAATTTCTCTCAAAATAGTTTGTAGTTCCCCAAGTTCTGGTCTTGTACATATTTTGTTAAATTTATCTTTAGTATTTCATGGCTTTTTTTTTTTTTTTTTTGACATGGAGTATTGCTCTGTCACACAGGCTGGTGCGATCTTGGCTCACTGCAACCTCTGCCTCCTGGGTTCAAGAGATCCTCTTGCCTCAGCTTCCCGAGTAGCTGGGACTACAGGAGCCCACCTGTATATATATATTTTTGTATATATATATTTTTTTCCCCCTGATCCACCTCGCCTCTAATTTTTGTATTTTTAAGTAGAGAGGGGTTTTGCCATGTTGGCCAGGCTGGTCTTGACCTCCTGACCTCAGGTGATCCGCCCATCTCAGCCTCCCAAAGTGCTGGGATTACAGGTGTGAGCCACTGTGCTGGGTCATGTTTCATAGTTTTGAATGCTATTGTAAATGGTATTTTTTTTTAATTTCTATTTTTAACTGTTTGATCCTAACATATAGAAATATATATTGGTACATTGACCTTGAATCCTGTGACCTTGCTAAGTTTATTAATACTTTATTTATAGATTCTTTATTAATTTCTATTTACATAAGCACATCATCTGCAAATAAAGACCATTTTATGTATTTTTCTTTCCAATATTTATGCCTTTTATTTATTTACTTTGCTTTACTGTACTGGCAATTGATCTGCAGTCAATATTGAATACAAATGGTGAGAGCAGACAGACATTCTTGCCTTGTTCCCTGTGTTAGAGGGAAAGTATTCAGTCTTTTACCATTAAGAATTGTTGCAGTAGGTAGCTGGTCAGGCATGAGCAGGGCAGGAGAGGGCCCCTTGCCCTCCCCTAGGAATGTCAGTCAGGCAACCAGCAAGTGATGGTCATGTGGTTGTTAACTATCACTCTAAAATAATAATTGGTTGCAGCTTGCACCAGGGAAGGGCAGCCTCCTAAAAGATAGAAAAAACCTGAAATGTGATCAGCAGCTTCCCAGTAAAATTTCAGGAGTAGAGCGAGTGGGCTCACGCATGTGCACTGAAAGCAAAATGGTGGCATTTAACTGGCATATGACCTAGGAACCTTTGGTAAGGGAAGAAAGCCTCAAGTGAGCATGCATACAACTCCAGAAACCACACTGCGCATGTGACCCCTTCCAAGCGCTTGCAGGCCACTGCGCACGTGGACAGCCCACCTCAAGGGAAGAATCAGAGAAGGGATGCAAGACCCCAAGTCAAAAGTGAAACTGCACTCGATCTCTCAAGTCACCCCCTTGACCCTATTCCAAGTGTACTTTACTTCCTTTCATTCCCGCTCTAAAGCTTTTTAATAAACTTTCACTCTTGCTCTGAAACTTGCCCTCAGTCTCTTACTCTGCCTTCTGCCCCTCAGTGGAATTCTTTCATCTGAGGAGGCAAGAATTGAGGTTGCTGCACACTCTTACGGATTTACCACCCAGCATGATGTTTGGTTTGGATGTAACAGAGTTATCCTTTATCAAGTTGAGCAGTTTCTCTTTTTATTGGTAGTTTGCTGAGAATTTCTATCTTGAATGAATCCCAAATTTGTCAAATGCTTTTTCTGACTCTAATGAGATAATGAAATGTTTTTGTTTTGTTTTTTTGAGATGGAGTTTCGCTCTTGTTGCCCAGGCTGGAGTGCAATGGTGCGATCTCGGCTCACTGCAACCTCTGCCTCCCAGTTTCAGACGATTCTCCTACCTCAGCCTTCCAAGTAGCTGGGTTTACAGGCATGCGCCACCACTCCTGGCTAATTTTTTGTATTTTTAGTAGAGACAGGATTTCTCCCTGTTGGTCAGGCTGGTCTCAAACTCCTAACTTCAGGTTATCTGCCTGCCTCGGCCTTCCACAGTGCTGGGATTACAGGCGTGAGCCACTACACCCTGACTGTTTTTAAATTTTTTTCCACTTCACATGTTGAATTGCATTGATTGACTTCCAAATGTTAAACCTGTCTTGCATTCTTGGGATGAATCCTGCTTGGTCATAAGCTGTTATTCTTTTTGCATTGTGCTAGATTCAATTTGCTGAAATTTTGTTAAAAATTATTGCAGCAGGCCAGGCATGGTGGCTCATGCCTCTAATCCCAGCACTTTGAGAGGCCGAGGCAGGCAGATTACCTGAGGTTGGGAGTTCAAGATCAGCCTGACCAACATGGAGAAATCCTGTCTCTACTAATAATACAAAAATTAGCCAGGCATGGTGGTGCATACCGTAATCCCAGCTATTCGTGAGGCTGAGGCACAAGAATCGCTTGAAACTGGGAGGTAAAGGTTGTGGTGAGCCAAGATCGTGCCATTGCACTCCAGCAGGGGCAACAAGAGCGAAACTACGTCTCAAAAAAAAAAAAAAAATTATTACAACAATATTTGAGATATTGGTCTGTAGTTTTTTCTCCTTGTAATAGGCTTGCCTGGTTTCATATCAAAGTAATGGTAAAAAACGGTTTTGGAAGGCCTCCCTCCGCTTCGGTTCTCTGGAAGACTTTATGTATATTTAGTATTATATCTAGGCAATTATTTCTGTAATAGATACAGGGCTATTCAATTATGAATTCGATTTCTCCAAAAACGCAGGGCTATTCAAGTTACCTGTTTTTTCTTGAGTGAACTTTGATAGCTAATGCATTTCAAGGGATTTGTTCATTTCCTTTAAGGTATCAAATTTATTAGTATCACCATTTTCATAGTATTCCTTTAACTTTTAAAAAAAGTCTGGGCCAGGCATGGGGGCTAATGCCTGTAATCCCAGCACTTTGGGAGGTCAAAGCAGGAGGATCCCTTGAGCCCAGGATTTTGAGATAGCCTAGGCAGCACGGTGAAACCCTGTTTCTACTAAAAAATACAAAAATTAGCCAGAAATGGTGGTGCACACCTCTTTCGACCCAGCTACTCAGGAGGCTGAGGTGGGAGGATCGCTCAAGACTGGGAGGTCAAGGCTGCAGGAAGCTAGGGCGAGTGTGGTAGCTCACACCTATAATCCCAGCACTTTGGGAGGCTGAGTCGGGTGGATCACCTGAAGTCAGGAGTTCCAGATCAACCTGGCCAACATAGTAAAACCCTGTCTCTACTAACAATACAAAAAGCTAGCTGGGCGTGGTGATGTGTGCCTGTCAACCCAACGACTCAGGAGTCTGAGGCAGGAGAACAGCTTGAACCCGGGAGGCAGAGGTTGCAGTGAGCTGAGATTGTGCCACTGCACTCCAGACTGGGCAACAATAGTGGAAACTCTGTCTCAAAAGAAAAAGAAAAACTGCAGGAAGCTATGATCGTGCCCGTGCACTCCAGCCTGGACAACAGGGTGAGACCCTGTCTCAAAGAAAAAAAAAAAAATGTCTGTCAGGTTAGTGGTGATATTTTCCCTTTCATTCCTGATATTGATGATGTGTGTCTTTCTTTTTTCCTGATTTGTCTGGTTAGAGAGGTTTATTAATGCTATTCATATTTTTCAAAGAGCCAGCTTCTAGTTTGATTTTCCTCTATTGTTATATTCTATGCCATCCATTTCTACTCTTATTGTTTCCTTCCTTTCTTGTACCTGTACTTAATTCTTAAGTTGGTAAGTTAAATAATCTGTGATCTTACATTTTTTTGAATATGTGTTTTTTCTTTTCTTTTCTTTTCTTTTTTTTTTGAGACAGAGTCTCGCTCTGTCGCCCAGGCTGGAGAACAATGTCACAATCTCCGCTCACTGCAACCTCTGCTTCCCAGGTTCAAGCCATTCTCCTGCCTCAGCCTCCCAAGTAGCTGGGAGTACAGGCACCCACCACCATGCCCGGCTAATTTTTGTATTTTTAGTAGAGACGGGGTTTCACCATATTGGCCAGGCTGCTCTCGAACTCCTGACCTTGTGATCCTTCCACCTCAGCCTCCCAAAGTGCTGGGATTACAGGCGTGAGCCACTGCCTGGCTTCCTTTTTGTTTGTTTTTGGAGACAGAGTCTGTAGCCCAGGCTGGAGTGTAGTGGCACAATCTCGGCTCACTGTAACATCTACCTCCTAGGTTTAAGCGATTTTTGTGACTCAGCCTCCTGAGTGGCTAGGATTACAGGCCTGTGCCACCATGCCTGGCTAATTTTTTGTATTTTTAGTAGAGACAGGGTTTTGCCATGTTGCCCAGGCTGGTCTCTAACTCCTGACCTCAGGCAATACGCCTGCCTTGGCCTCACAAAGTGCTGGGATTGCAGGAGTGAGCCACCGCACCTGGCCTAATATGTGTTTCAAGTTATAAATTTCCCTGTAAACAATGCCTTAGCTGCAGCCCACAAATTTTGATAAATTTGATAAATTAAAAAGAATACGTAGTCTGCTGTTGCTGGGTGGAGTACACTGTATAAATGTCATTTTAGGCAAGCTGGTTGGTAGTGTTGTTCAAGTCTTCTATATCTTTATCCATTGTTTGTCTACATGTTGTATCAATTATTGAGCGAGAAGTATTGAGATATTGAGACCTCCAACTATAAATGTGAATTTATCTAGTTCTCGTTAGTTCTATCAGCTTTTGCCTTGCGTATTTTGAAACTGTTATTAGATACATACATGTTTATATTTATAATCCTTTGATTAATTGAGTTTTTTTTTTTTTGAGACGGAGTCTCACTCTGTCACCCAGGATGGAGTGCAATAGCGCAATCTTGGCTCACTGCAGCCTCTGCCTCCCGGGTTCAAGCGGTTCTCCTGCCTCCACCTCCTGAGTAGCTAGGACTACAGGTGTGCACCACCATGCTACACAAATACATTTTGTATTTTTAATAGAGACGGGGTTGGTTTTGCCATATTGGCCAGGCTGGTCTCAAACTCCTGACCTCAGGTGATCCCCTGCCTTGGACTCCCAAAATGTTGGGATTACAGGCGTGAGCCACTGCACCTGGCCTGTTTTTTTTTTTTTTTTTTTTGTTGTTGTTGTTGAGACAGGGTTTCACTCTGTTGCCCAGGCTGGAATGCAGTAGTGCAATCATGGCTCACTGCAGCCTCGACCTCCTGGGCTCAGGTGATCCTCCCACCTCAGCCTCCCGAGTAGCTAGGACCACAGGCACATGTCACCATGCTTGGCTAATTTTTTGTATTTTTAGCAGAGATGGGGTTTTGTCATGTTGCCCAGGCCAGTCTCAAATTCCTGGGCTCAAGCAATCTGCCTGCCTTGGCCTTCTGCAAAGTGCTGGGATTACAGGTGTGAGCCACTACACTAGGCAGGACATACATTTTTATTTCTCTTAGGTAAATACCTAGGCATGGAAATGATGGGACATAATGTAGGTGTATGTTTTGTTTTATAAGAAACCCCAGAACTTTTCCCTACATGACTGTGTCATTATGCTTCTACCAATAATGCTGACATTTCTGGTTGTTACACATCTTTACCAACATATGGTATTATCAGTCTTTTTAATCTTAGTAATTCTGGTGGGTGCATGCAGAGATCTCATTTTTTGAAGCTTGTGTTTGAATCGTTCATTTGCTCTGTCTACAGTGCCTTAATATGCACGCCGCATCTCTCTGAAATGGTGGAACCTGTTTACCTGCTCCGGAGAATGGCTGTCTGTGGCCGACACAGGAGTTGTCCTCACACTGTGCTTCCTGTGTTCCACAGTAACTGAGTTGTAGCTGCGATGCAGCTACCAACCAGGGATACAGTTTCTCAGCCCCACGCCTTGCACCTACAGCTAAGTGTGGCCATGCTCTCGTCAATTAAATGCGAATAGAAACAAAGTGCACCGCCTTCAGGTTAAGGCTTTGAAGAAGCAGGGGTACCCTTCCCTTGCTCTTTCCCTTGTGCTGGTGGGATATTAATGACAATAAAGCCCTGAGTGATAGGTAGCCACCAGATGCAAAATGCCTCAAACCCGAGTCGCCACATGGAAAACAAGAAGCCTCTGGCCTGGAACACCTAGCTTGGTCTATAGATGAACAAGAAATAATCTTCTGTTATGTTTGAACATGACAGATTTGGTTCCATTATAGCAGTTTAGCTTACCTGAGTAAACTGTTGCCTGTCTCTTGGAAGGTATGCCCTCCTTCCCTGAAGGTGACTTTTTCATACATGTCATGTATATTGTAATTTGTATTCTCCAAAGCATATCCACATCTATTCAACTGTTTTCATATTTTCCACTAACAGAAACCTTATATAAATAAATATATATATATGGGAGTTATTGCATTAGTCAAGATTCTTTCTTTAAAATAAGTTTTATTGAAGTATAGCATATATACAGAAATGTAGACAAAAATATATACTATATATATACACATGATAAATAATACATCTACCTGCAGAAATTCACAAAGCTATCTACATCTGGAGTGTTCCCTTCCTTTCCACTATTTCTCATTTGCTATTTTTTCAGCTCTGGTAACTGAGGAAGTCAAGAGAATAAGAGGTAAAAGGACATACTGAGTGTGTCACAGGCCTTTCCAAAAAGACTGAACTTAAGCCTAGGAAACCAAAGCTGGTCCTTTAAGATTGCTCCGATGCTGCTCAACTCCTGTGCCACAAGTCCTACAGTGTCACCTCTTCCCGTTCTTTTTTTCTAGAAAGAGGATCTATAACAGGTAGGGGAGAATGTAAAGTTCAAAGCTACCTTGTCTCCTCTCCCAGAGCAATTCAAGGCTCCAGGGCTGCTGCTGGCCCATGTGGCATCTTCGGTAAATTGGAAAAATCCCCTTCCAAAAAAAGCACTTTTTTTTTGCAAGTCACGTTACTTCTACCTGTCAGGTATTTGTTGCAATATAACTATACTAGTTTTATTAGAATTAGATTTCCTGCCACTTGCTAGAAACTGGTTACAACATCTAAGCCCACATGTCTGTGATGTGAATGGTGTCTTTGTGGATGAGGCACTGTTCTACCTGAATCAACCTACATGGCTGCAGTTGGCCTTCAGGTTGCAGAGCAACTTGTAGTTTTGATTTTTTTAATGCATCAGGGATATTTTAAAAAATATTTTAATTGAAGCATAACATATACACAGAATAGGCAGGGCACTGTAGCTCACGCCTGTAATCTCAACACTTTAGGAGGCCAAGGTGGGTGGATCACGAGGTCAAGAGATCGAGACCATCCTGGTCAACATGGTGAAACCCCAACTCTACTAAAAATACAAAAATTAGCTGGGCATGGTGGCGCACGCTTCTAATCCCAGCTACTCAGGAGACTGAGGCAGGAAAATCACTTGAACCGGGGAGGCAGAGGTTGCAATAAGGCTAGATCACGCTACTGCCCTCCAGCCTGGTGACAGGGCGAGACTCCATCTCAAAAAACCCAAAACCAAACAACAACAACAACAAAAACATACAGAATAAAAAGGGAGAGGTACCTAAAAAAACAAAACAACAAAAACAACAATAAAAACAGAACCAAGAAATCAGCAGTTACACAGGAAGAATTGTAACAAGCTTAGGATTTTTCAAATGCATAAATGATGCAAGCAATACCACCAGCAAAAACCAACACCAGAAATTTGCAAGGACCTAGAGGAATAGGTCAAAGTGAAAACTCCAGATAAGTTGGGTTATATGCAAGTGACTTCTGCAAAGAATGTAAAATCCTATGCTATCCTTACAGATAACCAGGAGAAATATGAGCAGATAAGTGGGTCAGTACATTGCCGAAATTCTTACCTAATGCATGTTGAGTAAAAGATTGGTCAATCTGTATTCTACTGAAGAGAAGTTTCTGAGGCCTCCCACAGGGCCTCAGTACTTGGACTTGTTGCATTCAGTATGGGAGGTTTACATATGAAATTTTGGAGTTACTGGAAAGAAGAAGATAGCTAACATATCTTAGATGAATCCACAACTAACTCAAAAGGTTAATGAATTTGACTCAAGAAAACTTAATAGGAACAAATAAAGGTGCTGCAAAGTAGGTTAATCAAAACACCAACCTCACAAGTGTGGGATGGGAAAAGATTGTTTAAAAGCTGTGAAAATAAGCTCAAAGGACTCAAATAGCATCATACAGTTGCCAGAAAAGCTAGTTCAAATTTGGGCGTTAAATAGAAGAACAGAAAAGTATTGACTAGAATAAAGGATGAGACAGTTCTGCTACCCACACATGCTCAGTTCTGGGTTGCATACTTTAAGAATGATCAAGAACATGAGAGCAAACTGGGAGAAAAGGGTCTTGGGTGGTCAATACAGTTGGAGTTAGGATGTTTATTAGTAATCAATGAAATCATGGGGGACAGAAAGAAAATATGCTGGGGGTCATCCTAATAGCTGTGGTTAAATTTTGGCCCTGCCAACCTAAAATAATCAAAAAGGTCAGAATCTAATTTAAACAGATTATTCAAGCACAGAGTTTGAGGACAGCCCACCCAGAAGCACCAACCCCAACGGAATGGAGTAGGCCTGCTGAAGGAAGGAAGCCAAAGGTTTCATTTACTTAGGCAGAGACAGGAGTTTTTGGCAGGATTGCAACAATTTCCTCACAAGGTTGGCACATGTTACAGCAATTTGGTTACAGGCAGTGTTTCTCTTGGGAAGGGTACACTGAACACCTTTTACAGAGGGTGTAGTCATTGGTTTTCTGTCATCTGGTCTAAGCGAAGCAGGACAATAAAGGAGAAGTTAATCTATAACGAAGGTCATTAATTAAGAAGGCAGGAGGTTTTTGTACCTGATGTAGCTGAATTCTCTCTAGTCATTGTACAGAACAGAAGAATATATCAGGGAAATAAAACGTTGTTACCGTATGTGACTCAGATCAGCTACATCTCTTTCAAGGTTTACTGTCCTTTGTGGGTTCCAGCAGCTTTTAAATATTTATTTTCATAACCCCAACGGTTAATGAGACAATTGAGTAGAAGCAGCAGAGATGTGACAGGATAGGCAGAGCTGGTCAAGGATGGAAATGAACTCATTCCTTACACTCAGACCAGAGGCTACTGAAAGGTCATCTGGCATTCAGGGTTTTCTCAACTTTGAGATTTTGTAACTATATATAGTTAAAGATCTGCCCAGCTGTAACATTTATGACTCTATCTTTGAAGAACACACAAATGACAAAGCTTCAGAATGACTATGTTAAAACTTTTGGGGACACAAAACTACAAATCGTTCAAAGAGTTTGCTTTATTGACTGTTCTCAAACAGGCACACAGCTGTGTGTGTGTTATTTTTTGGTGTGAAAGCAGTTTAGAAAATGTAGTTTATTCTGGCATATTTTTTCTAGTGCTAAAGCAATCAGCATTGATATGTAAATTGTTGATGGTGAAAGATATTTCATTAGTTTAGTATTGTACACTGTTACACCGCTATAGGAAACATTCTGTCTCAACTGCCAGATTCACGTGTCCCACCCTAAAAAAGCCAAAAGCCCTAAAAATAAAAACATGTGTATATGTACATATATACGCATAGACACACACACACACACACACACACACACACACACATATCAAGTAATTCACTATACATTTCTAAATATAGATATTGGAAATCACTAAAGCCAAAAAAAGGTCTAATATAGAAGAGTCATTAAGAGTTGTATTCATGGCCAGGTGCAGTGGCTCATGCTTGTAATCCCAGCACTTCGGGAGGCCGAGGCGGGCAGATCATGTGGTCAGGAGTTCAAGACCAACCTGACCAACATCGTAAAATCCAGTCTCTACTAAAAATACGTGTTGGCCTGTGCCTGTAGTCCCAGCTACTCAGGAGCCTGAGGCAGGAGAATCACTTGAACCCCGGAGGCGGAGATTGCAGTGAGCCAAGATCATGCCACTGCACTCCAGCCTGGGCGACAGAGCAAGACTCCACCTCAAAAAAAAAAAAATTGTATTCGTGTAGAACAGGCCAGTTCTTTTCTTATTAACTATGCACACCACCTCCTTTCAGAAGAGATCTGGGAATGATAAAAACCAGTTGGAAGATGCGCTTAACCATTTAGAAATCCAGTAACTTCTGATTTAAATGGTGCTTTTAGGAGAAGGAAAACAATGCCAGACTAAAGCCTGCCTTTAACCATAAGAGTCCCTGGAATCAAACCAAAAGTGCTGCCAAGAAGCCACAGGTGTTTATCACCTGGACAGGAAAAAATATGATTTTGAAGGGCACAGTGACAGTTCTTCTCTGTCTCCACTAATGGGCTATAAGATTAAAGGTTAACAGCAGTACAAATGCTATAATTATATAATGCTGGGTTCATTCTTCGTTCGGGTTTACAAAAAAACCTTTTTGTTCGTGTGCTTCTGGGTGCTTGGAAGGTCTGCCAGCCACTGCCTTTCTTGTCACCAGAGCTCTCAGCAGGTTTACAAATGGACGTGCCCAAGACTGCCATCTGGTGGAAATGATAGAAATTGAAATAATTTTTTTTTCTTGCAGGATGTGGGGCAGAGTTGCTCTAAAAGTTTTAACTAGTGAACAAAACTAGTTATCTAAGAAGATATAAATTTAAAATATACTGGGGAGGGGTGTTCATCATGGCAATAAGAAATATAAAATAACAAGGAATTAATTTAAGAAAGATGTAGACTATATGGAGAAAACTACAAAACTGTACTGGGGACGTTAAAAACACTTGTATAAATTAGAAAGATGTAGCATCTTCCTGGATTGGAACTCGCCTCGGCTAAAGATACGAATGACCCCTACATTAATCTACACATATAACGATTCAATCAACACATTAATGAGATTTTTATTTGACAGGGAAATCTTGGCCAAATTATTGAAAAATTCATCTGGAAGAATAAACACATTCAATTTTTGTAAAAGTAGAATAATAAGGGGTATGTTCTCTACCAAATAATAAAGTGTATAATAAAACTATGATGATTAAGATGACATGGTATTGACACGCAACACAAAATGATAAAACAGAATGCTTATAAAATACAAGCATATACATGAATATATAATAAAGGACAACTTCAAATAATGAGAAAAGATGGGCTTATGTAGCAGCTGGTATAAGGGGACAATGGAAAAATCTATGGGCAAATGTTATATTAGCTTTTTGCCTCAGAAATAAGTTCCAGTTGTATTAAGTACTTATAAGTACAAACATTCAAAAGGCCAATGTCTTAAAATATATGTAAATATTTACTTACTCAGAATATAAAAAATTGTCTGTATATGCAACTGAAGGTTGATGAAAATGTTAAAGACAATGATAAAATTCTGAAAATTTTGAATGTAAAAGTATGACACTTTTTGAAACATCAAATGTAACATGAAAGATCTTTGTAGTTCACTGGATGTTAAATTTTCAACTATTTTAAAGTAAAACAAAACAAAATAAACCCTATTTGATTTAAAAGGGTATATGAAGGGTAAAAGGGAATATTTTTGACCAAGGAGAGCTCTCTAATACTCTGAGCAACTTAGCCCTCTCTAGTACTTCTCCAATCACAGTGAGTAGAAAGTCCTTATTCTGCCTATAGAAAAAGCTGGCATCGAAACAAAAAGTTATTGTGTAAGAAGCAGCTCAGAAGTTGCATGATGTGATTCTTCTGGGGGAAAAAAAACCCTATGAGGTTGCGCTTGTGTTTTTTTTCAAAAATTAGATCATTTTCGTATGGCTAGATGTCCTTTGGTCTTAGTCCAATCCATGGATATCTTTCTTTAAAAACAACAAACTATCAACAGTATTACAGTATTGAAAGGCAAATGGTGAACTTGGGAAAATAATTCATGACATATGTAACAGAATAATGGTTAAAATCCTACATATATAAAGAGCTCTCACAAATCAAGAAGAATGATAAATGTGTAAATAGAATATCTTTTATATGTTAAGAAAAATGCTGCCAATTAACGTGTGAACAGACTTATAATAAAAGTATAACCAAATATGAGAAAAACAGCTTCACTGACTAGTAATCAAATAATTGGGAATTAAATCAAGAAAATATAGGTTACACTATTTTACCCAGCAGCTTGGCAATGTGCAACATTGGTGAGAAAGTGAAAAACATGGGTACTCTTGTATAATATTAAGATTGTAAATTGGTGCACTCTCCTTGGAAGGCAATTTAGGACCCTGAATTTCATTTCTGTATTTTATTTAACTACGATTTTATGAAAAATTCAAACATACAGAAAATTAGAGAAAAGAATATAACCATTTACCTATTGCCCAGACTTAACATTTTGACATCTTTACCTTTTTTAAGGAGAAAATAAAAACCTCGCTTTTCCCAATGCCTTTAAAGAAGTAACCACTGTTCTAATGTTAATATGTATTAGTTTCATGTGTTTTATATGCACATACTACATATCCATAAATTGTACCTATTATATTTCATCAACTCTAAGATTCCATTATTTTACGTACCATTCTTTTATATGTCAAGAAAAAATGCTGCCAATTAAACTATGAAATAATGTTTTATTAACATTTAAGATTATTTTCTAATACTATAACAGGTTTTAGGACAGATCTTTTTTTAATCTTACATAATGCTTTTGTTTCTGTGTTACATGCCAAATCATAATATCATTTTTAAGACTTTGATTTTTTGAGACAGGGTCTTGCCCTGTCACCCAAGCTGGAGTGCAGGGGCATGATCTTGGCTCACTGAAACCTCTGTCTCCCGGATTCAAGCAATTCTCCTGCCTTAACCTCCCAAGTAGCTGGGATTACGGGTGCACACCACCATGCCTGGCTAATTTTTGTATTTTTAGTAGAGACAAGATTTCATCACATTGGCCAGGCTGGTCTCGAACTCCTGACCTCGTGATCTGTCTGCCTTGGGCTCCCAAATTGCTGGGATTACAGGTGTGAGCCACTGCGCTGGGCCTTGAAGACATTTTAAACAGTACTTAAATATAACACATGTAATCCCAACACAGTACAAAACCTAATTGTGAATTGAGATATAACCAAGCTGGTGCAACCATGCCAGGATGGCTGCCTTAGTCAGTGATAATTGTTAAGATGCCATTAAGATGCTTCCCATTTTCAAAGACATTAAAATATGAAGTGCGTTTTGGAATTAATTTTGGAGACAAATGTACATACAAGAAGTCCTCTTATTACTTGCTTGGTTTCTCTCAGCATCATGTTTTCAAAGTATTAAAAGACAGCTCACTGTGTAAGGACGCCAACAGCAAGCAACTGGCTGCTGCTGGAGCTCGGGGATGCTCTTAGCTCAGTGCCCCCCTCCATTTGACTGAGCCACCCCAGGAAACGCTGTTCCATGCTAAAGGGTACTAGCAGGCTAAGGAGTTATTCCTTCTTGGTAACATCTGCCTTAAATCAGGAAAATGGTCTTTCCAAAGGCCCAGGAATTCACATATCGTCTGAGACTAGGGTGAAGCACTTGTCTTGGGACAAAATTTGAGAGATAGCAAGTAATCCAGGTAAATATTTTATTTGTAAAAATGTTAGATATTTTAATGCAACATTTAAAAAAAATCAAAACTAATGCAAAATGATGAACCTAATATAAAAATTTTAAGTAAGAGAGAGAATCTACTCTTCTTAAAAAAAATTAAAAAGGGGAAAAAAGAATCTTTACGGAGTTTTTCATTTGCCTTAGGCTCCCACATGGATTGGCATGGTACCATTACTAATCCTGTTTCACAGGGGGAGGAAAGGGGTGATAGATTAAAATTAGTGAGCAACGTGGTCCCATAGTACAATTAAAAATGTGAATGTACAACAAAAACACACCAAATAATTACAGTGAACAATTTTCAGTATTACATCCCCAAATGGATGCAAGCTGTTAATATTAGAATGTGGATTATTAATTGTATTTCATTAGAAGGAATTAGATTTAGGCCAGGTGCAGTGGCTCATGTCTGTACCTCCAGTACTTTGGGAGGCCAAGGAAGGAGGATTGCTTGAGGACAGTTCGAGGCTGCAGTGAGCTATGATTGTGCCACTACACTCCAGAGTGGGCAGCAGAGTGAGACATTGTCTTGAAAATAAAAAAATAAAAGGAACTAAATTTAAATATGGTGAAAACAATGTATACCTGCCAGATGTCAGCACTTACGAGGCTATGGTAATCAAAATAATATAATATTTCCACATGGTTAGATAAACAACAAAAGGAACTAGAAATGGACTGCACAATCAGCCGGGCACGGTGGCTCACGCCTGTAATCCCAGCACTTTGGGAGGCCGAGGCGGGTGGATCACGAGGTCAAGAGATCAAGACCCTCCTGGCCAACATGGTGAAACCCTGTCTCTACTAAAAATACAAAAAATAGCCGGGCATGGTGGCACGTGCCTGTGGTCCCAGCTACTTGGGAGGCTGAGGTGGAAGAATCACTTGAACCCAGGAGGTGGAGGTTGCAGTGAGCTGAGATTGTGCCACTGCACTCCAGCCTGGCGATAGAGCAAGACTCCATCTCAAAAAAAAAAAAAAAAAAAAAAAAAAAAGAAAAGAAATGGACTGCATATATTTGGGGAATGGGAATCTAACAGGTGGCATGGTGTTGGCACAAATCGCTAGCTGGATGAAAAAAAAGATTCCTTAGTTCACACACTATTTAACAGGAAATTCAAGAATGATTAAAAGCCTAAATATATGTGCTTGGGAGGTGGAAGACTTCTAAAAGTCTAACGGAAGGTAACATCAGAGATCCTTTTGTAGTTCAGAAGAATGATGACTGGGCTTTCACACTTATGTGTGAGATGTGCCTCCCCCTCGGCCTTGTAACTACATTATCCACTGGACATGAAAATAAAAATGTATAAATCAAAAAAGTTAGAGACTATATGAACTTGGGATGAGGATGATTTCCTAAACAAGAAAAACATAGCAAAAACCATAGAGGAAAAAAAATGACAAATAGCAAAAGGCTACATAAACAAAGTAAAGATAAAAGCAGTCTGAAAGGTTTTGCAGCACACATAACAAAGAATAAGTATCTAGACTACATAGAAAAAGAAAACTAAATTAGAAAAAGACAAACCCAATGGAAAAATGGACAAATGGTGTGTGCATTCAACTCAGAAAACAGGAAACTCAAATGGCCAATACATACAGGAAAAGATGTTCTCCTCACAAGTAATCAGAAATGCAAATTATATAATCCTATTTCATACTTATCCAACTGGAATTTTTTTTTTTTTTTTGTATTAGAGACAGGGTCTCATTCTGTCACCCAGGCTGGCATGCAATGGCACATGTGTAGCTCCCTGCAGACTTGAACTCCTGGGCTTCATGGATCCTTCTGCCTCAGCCTCCCAAGTAGCTAGGACTACAGGTGCACACCACCATGCCCAGCCAATTTTCTGTTTGTTTCCTTCTCTCCCTCTCCTTCTTTCCTTCTCCCTTTCATCCCCCTCCTCTCCTCTCCTTTTTCAGTTAGCATTTTTAGTGAAATAATTTTAGTTTACATTAAGATTTTTGATCGCACATGTAAAAAATATTATTACAACCATTTAAAATGTTTTAATTAACTTCTGGAGTATAGGATATTTAGAAGCCTATAGAATTTTCATGGAGACTTCAAATTTTAAAATTACTTAAAGTCAGAAGTAAACTAGAACTCTTAAGCATGTTTATGTTGTTCAAGCTCCCCATAAAGTGTTTTATTTTTGAGATGGAGTATCGCTTTGTCACCCAGGCTGGAGTGCAGTGGCACAATCTTGGCTCACTGCAACCTCTGCCTCCCAGGTTCAAGCAATTTTCCTGCCTCAGCCTCCTGAGTAGCTGGGATTATAGGTGCCCACCACCACGCCCAGCTAATTTTTCTATTTTTAGTGGAGCTGGAGTTTCGCCATGTTGGTCAGGCCTGTCTCGAACTCCGGACCTCAGGTGATCCACCAACCGTGGCCTCCCAAAGTGCTAGGATTACAGGCATGAAGCACTGTGCTGGGGCTGAACCCAGTAACTTTCAAGCGTATACTTCAGTAGAACCAAAATGCTGTATCAATTATAAGCAGTTTTAAGTACAATATCAATAGCAAATATTAAATATTTAAAATAAGCTTTATACTATATCATTAGTCATAGGCAAAATCTCATGAAAATAAACTCCATGGTCCTCTATATCATGTTACTGTGGTATTTTGTCAAAATAAATTGCATTTCGGGCCAGGCATGGTGGCTCATGCTTATAATCCAGCACTTTGGGAGGCTGAGGCAGGCAGATCACCTGAGGTCGGGAGTTCAGGACCAGCCTGACCAACACGGCAAAACCCCACTTGTACTAAAAATACAAAAATTAGCCGAGTGTGGTGGCGCATGCCTGTAATCCCAGCTATTCAGGAGGTTGAGGCAGGAGAATCGCTTGAACCTGGGAGGTGGCGGTTGCAGTGAGCCAACATTATGCCACTGCACTCCAGCCTGGACAACAAGAGTGAAATTCCATCTCAATAAATAAATAAATAAATAAATAAATAAATAAATTGCATTTCATATCTTTAAGACTTAGGAATGAAGCAAAACCACCTCTCCATTATCAGTGCCCAAAAAAGTAAGTGTAAAGGACTCAGGAGAGGGAAAGAAGGTATCAGACCCACTATTAGAGTAACTCCTGGATGGTACTGGTCCTCTTCATTTCAAATGCAAAACTATTTTCATTATAGGTGAATGCTATATGGAAAGAATACATTCGTTGTACAGATTTAATCATTAAAAAAACTCATTGTTGATCCAAGATGGACAATTAGGAGCAGCTCAGGATTGCAGCTCCCAGTGAAAGCACAGAGGCCACTGCAGGTGATCCCCAGGCAAGCAGGGCCTGGAGTGGACCTCAGCAGTCCTACAGCAGAGGGGCCAGACTGTTAGAAGAAAAACTAAGAAACAGAAAGATGTAACGTCATCATCAACAAACTGGACGTCCACTCAGAGACCCAATCTGAAAGTCAACAACTACAAAGATGAGAGGTGGATAAATACACAAAGATGGGAAGAAACCAGCGCAAAAAGAATGAAAACACCCGAAACCAAAACGCCTCTCCTCCTTCAAGGGATCACAACTCCTCACCAGCAAGGGAACAAGGCTGGATGGAGAATGAGTGTGATGAACTGACAGAATCAGGCTTCAGAAGGTGGGTAATAAGAAACTTCTCTGAGCTAAAAGAACATGTTCTAACCCAATGCAAAGAAACTAAGAACACTGAAAAAAGATTTGATGAAATGCTAACGAGAATAAACAACTTAGAGAGGAATATAAGTGAATTGATAGAGCTGAAAAACACAACATGAGAACTTTGCAAAGCATACACAAGTTTCAACAGCCAAATTGACCAAGCAGAAGAAAGGATATCATAGGTCGAAGATCAACTCAATAAAATAAAACAAGAAGACAAGATTAGAGAAAAAAGGGTAAAAAGGAATGAACAAAGTCTCCAAGAAATATGGGACTATGTGAAAAGATCTAATCTATGTTTGATAGGTGTACCTGAATGTGAAAGAGAGAATGAATCCAAGTTGGAAAATACTCTTCAGGATATTATCCAGGAAAACTTCCCCAACCTAGCAAGGCAGGCCAATATTCAAGTCCAGGAAATACAGAGAACACCACAAAGATATTCCTCAAGAAGAGCAACCCCAAGGTACATAATTGTCAGATTCAACAGGGTTGCAATTAAGGAGAAAATGCTAAGGGCAGCCAGAGAGAAAGGTCGGGTTACCCACAAAGGGAAGCCCATCAGACTCACAGCAGATCTCTCAGCAGAAACCCTACAAGCCAGAAGAGAGTGGGGGCCAATATTCAACATCCTTAAAGAAAAGAACTTTCAACCCAGAATTTCATATCCAGCCAAACTAAGCTTCATAAGTGAAGGAAAAATAAAATCCTTTGCGAACAAGCAAGTACTCAGAGATTTCAACACCACCAGGCCTGCTTTACAAGAGCTCCTGAAAGAGGCACTAAACATAGAAAGGAACAACCAGTACCAGCCACTCCAAAAACATACCAAATGGTAAAGAGCATCAACACAATGAAGAAACTGCATCAACTAATGGGCAAAACAGCCAGCTAGCATCAAAATGGCAGGATCAAATTCACACATAACAATATTAACCCTAAATGTAAACGGGCTAAATGCCCCAATCAAAAGACACAGACTGGCAAATTGGATAAAAAGCCAAAACCCATCAATGTGCTGTATCCAGGAAATCCATCTCACATGCAAGGACACACAGAGGCTCAAAATAAAGGGATGGAGGAAGATTTACCAAGAAAATGGAGAGCAAAAAAAAGCAGGAGTTGCAATTCTCATCTCTGATAAAATAGACTTTAAACCAACAAAGATCAAAAGAGACAAAGAAGGACATTACATAATGGTAAAAGGATCAATGTAACAAGAAGAGCTAATGATCCTAAATACATACACACCCAATACAGGAGCACCCAGATACATAAGGCAAGTTCTTAATGACTTACAAAGAGACTTAGACTCCCACACAATAATAGTGGGAAATTTTAACACCCCATTGTCAATATTAGACAGATCAACGAGACAGAAAATTAACAAGGATATCCAGGACTTGAACTCAGACCTGGACCAAGGAAACCTAATAGACATTTACAGAACTCTCCACCCCAAATCCACAGAATATACATTCTTCTCATCACCACATCACACCTACTCTAAAATTGACCACATAATTGGAAGTAAATCACTCCTCAGCAAATGCAAAAGAATGGAAATCATAACAAACAGTCTCTCAGACCACAGTGCAATCAGGTTAGAACTCAGAATTCAGAAACTAACTCAGAACTGCACAGCTTCATGGAAACGGAACAACCGGCTCTTGAATGTTGACTGGATAAACAATGAAATTAAGGCAGAAATAAAGATGTTCTTCGAAACCAACGAGAACGAAGACACAACATACCAGAATCTCTGGGACACATTTAAAGCAGTGTCTAAAGGAAAATATATAGCAATAAATGCCCACAAGAGAAGCAAGGAACGCTCTAAAATCGACACCCTATTGTCAAAACTGAAAGAGCTAGAGGAGCAAGATAAAAAAAACTCAAAACCTAGCAGAAGACAAGAAATAACTAAGATCAGAGCAGAACTGAAGAAGATAGAAACATAAAAAACCCTTCAAAAAATCAATAAATCCAGGAGCTGGTTTTTCACAAAGATCAACAAAATAGACAGACCACTAGCCAGATTAATAAAAAAGAAAAGAGAATAATCAAATAGATGCAATAAAAAAACGATAAAGGGGATATCACCACAGATTCCACAGAAATACAAACCATCATCAGAGATTATTACAAACAACTCTATGCACATAAACTAGTAAACCTGGAAGAAATGGATAAATGCCTGAACACTTGCATCCTCCCAAGCCTAAACCAGGAAGAAGTCGAAACCCTGAATAGACCAATAACAAAGTCTCAAGTTGAGGCAGCAATTAAGAGCCTACCACCCAAAAAAGCCCAGGTCCAAATGGGTTCACAGCCGAATTCTACCAGACATACAAAGAGGAGCTGGTACCATTCCTTCTGAAACTATTCCAAACAATCCAAAAGAGGGAATCCTTCCCAAATCATTTTATGAGACCAACATCATCCTGATACCAAAACCCAGCAGAGACTCAACAAGAAAAGAAAACTTCAGGCCAATATCCATGATGAACATAGATGCAAAAATCTTCAATAAAATACTGGCAAACCAATTGCAACAGCACATCAAAATGCTTATCCACCATGATCAAGTAGGATTCATCCCGGGGATGCAAGGCTGGTTCAACATATGCAAGTCTATAAACATAATTCACCACATAAACAGAACCAAAGACCAAAACCACATGATTATGTCAATTGATGCAGAGAAGGCCTTTGACAAAATTCAACAGCCCTTTATGCTAAAAACCCTCAATAAACTAGGTATCGATGGAACATATCTCAAAATAATAAAAGCTATTTATGGCAAACTCACAGCCAATATCATACTGAATGGGCAAAAACTGGAAACATTCCCTTTGAAATCTGGCACTAGACAAGGGTGCCCTCTCTCACCACTCCTATTCAATATAGTACTGGAAGTTCTAGCCAGTGTAATCAGGCAAGAAAAAGAAATAAAGGGTATTCAAATAGGAAAGGAGGAAGTCAAATTGTCTCTATTTGCAGATGACATGATTGTGTATCTAGAAGACCCCATTGTCTCAGCCCAAAATCTCCTGAAACTGATAAGCAACTTTAGCAAAGTCTCAGGAGACAAAATCAATGTGTAAAAATCACAAGCATTCCTATACACCAATAACAGACTTAAAGAGAGCCAAATCAAGAAAGAACTGCCATTCACAATTGCTACAAAGAGAATAAAATACCTAGGAATATAACTAACAAAGGATGTAAAGGACCTCTTCAAGGAGAACTACAAACCACTGCTCAATGAAATAAGAGAGGACACAAACAGATGGAGAAACATTCCATGCTCATGGTTAGGAAGAATCAATATCGTGAAAATGGCCATACTCCCCAAAGTAATTTACAGATTCAATGCTATCCTCATCAAGCTACCAATGACCTTCTTCACGGAACTGGAAAAAGCCACCTTAAACTTCATATGGAACCAAAAGAGAGCCCGCATAGCCAAGTCAATTCTAAGCAAAAAGAATAAAGTGGGAGGCATCACGCTACCTGACTTCAAACTATACTACAAGGCTACAGTAATCAAAACAGCATGGTACTGGTACCAAAACAGAGATATAGACCAATGGAACAGAACAGAGGCCTCGGAGGCAACACATCTACAACCATCCAATCTTTGACAAACCTGACAAAAACAAGCAATGGGGAAAGGAGTCCCTGTTTAATAAATGATGTTGGGAAAACTGGCAAGCCATGTGCAGAAAGCAGAAACTAGACCCCTTTCTGACACCTTACACTAAAATTAACTCCAGATGGATTAAAGACTTAAACATAAAACCTAACACCATAAAAACCCTAGAAGTAAATCTAGGCAAAACCATTCATGACATAGGCATAGGCAAGGACTTCATGACCAAAACACCAAAAGCATTGGCAACAAAAGCCAAAATAGACAAATGGGACCTAATCAAACTCCACAGCTTCTGCACGGCAAAAGAAACAGTCATTAGAGTGAATCGGCAACCAACAGAATGGGAAAAAATTTTGCAGTCTATCCATCTGACAAAGGGTTGATATCCAGAATCTACAAAGAACTAAAACAGATTTACAAGAAAAAAACAAACAAGCCCATTCAAAAGTAGATGAAGGATATGAACAGACACTTTACAAAAGAAGACATACACGAGGCCAACAAACATATGAAAAAATGCTCATCATCATTGGTCATTAAAGAAATGCAAATCAAAACTACATTGAGATACCATCTCATGCCAGTTAGAATGGCGATCATTAAAAAATCCGGAGACAACAGATGCTGAAGAGGATGTGGAGAAATAGGAACGCTTTTACACTGTTGGTGGGAGTGTAAATTAGTTCAGCCATTGTGGAAGACAGTGGCGATTCCTCAAGAACCAGAAATAGAAATTCCGTTTGACCCAGCAATCCCATTACTGGGTATATATCCAAAGGATTATAAATCGTTCTACTATAAAGACACATGTACACGAATGTTCATTGCAGCCCTGTTTACAATAGCAAAGACCTGGAACCAACCCAAATGCCCATCGATGATAGACTGGACAGGGAAAATGTGGCACATAAACACCATGGAATATTATGCAGCCATCAAAAACGATGAGTTCGTGTCCTTTGTAGGGACATGGATGAACCTGGAAACCATCATTCTCAGCAAACTGACACAAGAACAGAAAATCAAACACCACATGTTCTCACTCATAGGCGGGTGTTGAACAATGAGAACACATGGACACAGGGAGGGGAGCATCACACACTGGGGTCTCTTGGGGGGAAATAGGGACAGTGGGGGGGTGGGGAGGTGGGGAGAGATAGCATGGGGAGAAATGCCAGATATAGGTGATGGGGGAGGAAGGTAGCAATCACACTGCCATGTGTGTACCTATGCAATAATCTTGCATGTTCTTCATATGTACCCCAAAATCTAAAATGCAATTAAAAAAAAAAAAAAAACTGTTGCCAATATTACAGACTAGGTTTATTAGTTAAGAAAAATAAGTAAAGCCAAATCCTTCATTCTACCCTTACAGAAAAGGTATGGCTCTTTTATGTCCCACTGGAGTTGTGGATATACTTAACGAGATAGCAGAAATATTAACTTCCTAACACTAAGATTAAGTGCCCTTCACCCCTGAATTAGAACAGCATATCTACCAGTTACATCTGAGCATGAAACAGTGTACTAGGTAGAAGTGTTCGCAGGTAAAATAAAACCGAAACAGAAAATAAGGGGGAGAAAAGACAATAGCCAGAAAAGCCAGCAGGAAGTGAGAAATGGCGGTGATGCTGCCTGAAAAGCAATATATTCTCTATTAGTAGCTGCACTTACTTACTTCTAGACCATAATGTAACATACACAAATTATCAAAACAATGGGCAAAAACAAACACTTGCTTAGCATTTTCTTTTGGGTTTACAAAATGACTCCCAAAGTTGAATAGAAATAACTTAAAAGCAATTTAGCATAAAAACGAAAGTGCAAATGCCCATTATGAACTTTTTTGTAAAAGCAAGTAACTTCATTTCAGTGCATTTTCTAGTACAGATTTTTAAAAAAGTAACTTCAGAATTGCTTTGAAATTAAATCATCGCTTGAATTTGTCTTAACAATTACTGTTAGCATTTGACGATTTTACGTATACAGTGGATTTTCTGCACAACTAGCAATTGTCTAATATGTGAAAAACGTCACAATATGCTATTTTTCACTAAATACTATTTAGTTTCTCAAAACAAAATGTGTTCCAAAAGAAATCTTACCACATGCTTTCCCTTAATACTTAAACCAGATGAACTTCAAAATACAAATGAAGGCAATTTCGAAGAGGTAATGTCAGTGTGAGGTGTCATTTAAAAAATATAACCTTAAATTCAAGACAAGGAAGAATAATATTTGGCCAGCAAAAGATATTTGATGGACATGTTCAGGTTAATTTCAAGTACTAAAGTTGGATAAAGAATCAGGCACCATATATTGCTCTGGTTTGTGATTTTCCAAGGTTTCAGAAAAATATCAGGCAGTTTAAAAAGAAAACTAGTGAGGCTCTAATTCCTGGCTCAAATATAAGGATAATGTGATTATAGAAACATTTTCCCCCCAACTAATATTATTTCTCCTGTTATTAAAAACCATTTTAAAGCCTGGATAGAAAGAAGAATCACAAGGGGCAAGGCAGCGCCATTATTTTCATACAGCAAAACCAGTTCACTATAATTATTATTATTTTTTTTTTGAGATGAAGTCTCACTCTGTCGCCCAGGCTGGAGTGCAATGGTGCGATCTTGGCCCACTGCAACTTCTGCCTTCCAGTTTTGAGTGATTATCCTGCCTCAAACTCCCGAGTAGCTGAGACTACAGGCATGCACCATCACATCTAAGTTTTGTATATATATGTATTTTTTGTAGAGACAGGGTTTCACCATTTTGGCCATGCTGGTCTCAAACTGTTGACTTCAAGTGATCCGCCTGCCTTGACTTCCCAAAGTGCTGGGATTACAGGTGTGAGCCACTGTGCCCGGTATTCATTATAATTTTTTTCAATGGCAATGTAACTCTCAATGGATTTCTACTTTTAGCATTAAGAAATTATGACTTGGTGGTAATTTCTACTCAGGTTAATAAACTAATGGTGAAGAAGCTTGGAAACATTTGTTGCTTAGATTGTTTATTCCTTCACAATGTTACTTTCAAATTTAAAATAATTTTTTAAAATATAAAACAGAAAGATGTATTTAAAATTTGAGATTGAGTCTTGCTCTGTTGCCCAGGCTGGAGTGAAGTGGCTGGATCATAGCTCACTGCAGCTTTGAATTCCTAAACTCAAGCAATCCTCCTGCCTCAGCCTCCCAAGTTGCTGGGATTATAGGCATGTGAAAACCATGCCAGGATACTTAAAATTTGTGTGTGTGTAGAGACTAGGTCTTGCTATGTTGCCCAGGAGGGTCTTGAACTCCTGGCCTCAAGCAATCCTTCTGCCTCAGCCTCCAGGATTACAGGCACAAGCTACCACACTCAGCTAAGCTGGAGTGCAATGGCATCATCACGGCTCACTGCAAACTCTGCCTGCCGGGTTCAAGCGATTCTCCTCTCAGCCTCCCAAGTAGCTGGTTACAGGCATGTGACACCATGCCCAGATAATTTTTGTATTTTTAGTAGAGACAAGTTTTCACCATGTTGGCCAGGTTGGTCTCAAACTCCTAACCACACAAGATCCACCCGCCTGGGCCTCCCAAAATGCTGGGATTACAGGTGAGCCACTGCGTTTGGCCACAAAGAATCTCAGTCTCACAATGATTCAGACACTTCATTGGGCAAGAAATATCTACACTGCAGAAATTACAAGTGCAGTAAAAAAAAAAAAAAATTTTTTTTACACCTTCAAGGAACCTTTCCTCATCGCTGTTGAATGTTCAGAAAATTGAAAAAAAAAAAATCAACTTTGGCATAAAACTGTTATCTACTTGATCCACTTTACTGTCATTTTAATAAAGTCAAAGCCTTGACTTTAACTGGTCAATCTGATGTGACATCTGTGACAGTAAAATGATTTTATGTAAAACAGGAATTTAAAATTTCAAGAGACCTTTTCAAAAAAAATGCCACAAATCTACAGACCAATAACTGCAGATACCTTAAGGTTAAAAATGTCTGAATATACATGCCATACAAAAATTAAACTCTATTGCTTAGTTTAACCTTAAGTCATAAGTTTCCCAAATTGAAACATAGCATAGACATTTTCTAGGGGGAAAAATATAACATTAAAGATTTCACATTGTTTACCTTGCTTTCAAAGTTCTAGTGTTATGGAGACCATCCCACACCCCTCACCAGTAAATTTTTTATCAGATCCATAGGTCTTCAAATTCATTTACTATTAAAATGTGGTATCTGAAATAAAGGAATACACCATGAAGATGTCCAAAGGGCTGGGGCACCAGTTTTCAAAGTCTGGGAGTTCTGAATGACCTTTTTTTCTTTTTCTTTTTTCAAGACAGAGTCTCAATCTGTCACCCAGGCTGGAATGCACTGGCATGATCTTGGCTTACTGCAACTTCTGCCTCCCAGGTTCAAGGGATTCTCCTCTGCTTCAGCCTCCCGAGTAGCTGGGAATACAGGTACGCGGCCTGGCTAATTTTTGCATTTTTAGTAGAGATGGGGTTTCACCATGTTGGCCAGGCTGGTCTCAAGCTTCTGACCTCAGGTGATCCACCGGCCTCAGCCTCCCAAAGCAAGGAGCTCCACGAGGTCAAAACTATTTTCACAATACTACTAACATTAAGTCATTTTCAACATATTGACATTTGCACTGATTGTGCCAAAGAAACAGCAGGTAAAGCTGCAGGCACCTTAGCACAAATCAAGACAGTAGCACCAAATTAGTTCATTATTGTATCTTCACTGCTACACTCCCACTCAGGGTGGGGGAGAAGCAGGGGAGGGGGAGAGCGCTCCCTGAAAAACCAGTTTCAGTTAACAACATCCTTCTTTTTTTTTAGAACAGAGTTTCGCCCTTGTTGCCCAGGCTGGAGTGTACAATGGCACAGTCTCCACCTCCGCCTCCCAGGTTCAAGCAGTTCTCCTGCCTCAGCCTCCCAAGCAGCTGGGATTACAGGCATGCGTCACCACGCCTGGCTGATTTTTTTTTTTTTTTTTAAGTAGAGATGGGGTGTCTCCATGTTGGGCAAGAGGGTCTTGAACTCCCGACCTCAGGTGATCCACTGACCTCAGCCTCCCAAAGTGCTGGGATTACAGGGGTGAGCCACCACGCCTAGCAACAACATCCTTAATGAAGCAGTGCAAAATTAATCTTATTAAACCTATACCTGTGGGTATACACCATTTTAATATCCTATAGAATGAAATGGGAAGTCCTAGTTCTATAGCATATTAAAGTGTTACCATTGTCTCATGTGCTATTATTTGATCTGTGCAATAAGCCACTTCATGGGACACCACTTTTGAAAGAATGACTGACAATGGTTATTCAGCAGACATTTTCTCTAATATAAATGAATTGGGCCTGTCACTTGAGAAAAACAACTAACAATATTTGTTGCCAATAATAAAATTTCACCTTTTATCATAAAATCAGAATTTTGAAAAATCTGTGTCCATCACTGTGAGCTTGCCAGCTTCCCAATACTTAAAATATTTTTTCAACAAGGTCACTTATATTAACATAATTTTTTTTTTTTTTTTTTGAGAGTTTCACTCTTGTTGCCCAGGCTGCAGTGCAATGGTGCGATCTTGACTAACTGCAACCTCTGCCTCCTGGGTTCAAGCGATACTCCTGCCTCAGCCTCCCAAGTAGCTGAGATTACAAGCATGCGCCACCACCGCTAATTTTTGTATTTTTACTGGAAATGGGCTTCTCCATGTTGGTCAGGCTGGTCTCGGACTCCCGACGTCAGGTGATTGGCCCACCTTGGCCTCCCAAAGTGCTGGGATTACAGGCATGAGCCACCGCGCCTGGCCTTAACAACAAATTTTTACTCATTGCAGAATAACATGTCAATATTTAGAAGAACTGCATAATTCAGTGAACCAGTATTTTCCAAATGACCAATTCATGATGTGACAAAACCATGCATAGGCAGAAGGTCCATTCAAAATGCAAGACAGACCCAGCGGATTTTAACATAACAAACTAAGAAAAGTCCTCTAATAAACTTTCCGATTTCACATTGCAACCAACCTTCAAGAAACTATCAGTTGTAAAGTTTTGATATCTACAATTATCTGATGCTACTAAAATGACTCCTCTTTTCCAACTACCTATCTGTGTGAGGCCAGGTTTCTTCTTATACTTCAGCCATTGGGCCATATCACACTGCAACAGACTGAACACAGAAGCACAAATAAGAATTCAGCCCAACAATAATGGGCTCACAAAAATGAAAACGGATCCCTCTTTTTACACTGCCTTTTGTATATTAACTTGTAAGATAACTATTTTTCATAAAATGGTTTTAACATGTATTTTTTTAAACAAATTAAAACAGTATGTATAATTTCTCAGTTTTAATTTCTAATATAGCAAATATTGACAGTATCCACAAAAGCAAAAGTTCATTGGAATATACAATTTGTAAGAATATAAATGGGTCCTGAGACCAAAATACTTGAGAATAGCCAGGCTAGGAAATTCAGATGAGTCAACACTGAACTCGAGTTTTTTCTTTTACTATTTCATACATTATTTCTATTTCAAGCACCAGTAACACCCCCCCCGGCTCCGAAAAAGACAGGTTTTTAGAAAGGGAGTATAAATATTTCTGGAGTAATATTGTCTGGTAGTTTGGTTAATTCCTCTTTGGAATTAAATTTTCACAAGTATGCCAACTACATAAGAAGTTTAAAATAACATTCAAAACTGAATCATACCAAATAGTAATATGTCACACTGTTTTTATCAATTCTTTATTTAGGTAACAAGTTGGTTATGTTCACTGCATTGTATGAAACATCACAATATCATACTGGAAAGTACTATCAGTACAGGGTTGGATCAGAGTGGACAGTTTGAACAATAAACCATTTGCATTCTCCATTCCCTATCTTTTAACAACCCCCCCAAACCCAGTAAAGGGACAAACAGCTTTTAACATCATCATGTAAAGCACTTTTACTTACAAGGCTAAAATCTAAAGAATAAATAAAATATATTGTGGCAATAATTCCTTTTAGACCAAAAATCAGGTGCACAATAAATCAAATGATCAGGAAAGCTGTCTGTATTTAAACGTGTGGCTCTCCAGAAATAGTTTCAGGAAAATGTTACAGAAAATACTATGAATTCCATTTGACACAGGACCAGATGATGATTCATTTAAACTACACACAAAGGCAATTACATCCTTCTGAAACACAATTTAAACATATAGGAAAATGTTTACAAAGCATCCACAACATGTGAACCATGTACAAATGGATACATTCATTACTTCTCCTAACCCAGTAACTTCTTTCATATAAATACTTTTCTCTTCATGTTCAGTATTAATTGAATTTAATACATGCAAAACTCAGAAGAATTCAAGGTTACTGTAAAAATAGAATTAAATAAATCTTCAAGTACCTTATGTGACAGCCACTCTGTACCGTGCCCAATGTTATAAAATGAAAGGTTACTGAACCCATGAAAATATCTCTGTAATATTTCCTTAGATCTAAAATAGATAATTTTAAATGTATTTATAGTAATTTCAACGTGATATTCTGAGCTTTTAAAATAACATAAACGATTAAAAATACCAAATTACACAAAACTTGTAGTTTAAAAGCTGAAAAAATTAAAACTATAGAAACCCACATGTAAAACAAAAATCACAATTTACATTATAAAGGCAAATCTCATCTTTAAAAAAATTTGCAACAGTGAGATGTCAAAGCAAATTATAAATAGCCATAAATTAATCCATTTGGTTTCAAAAGATTTTCTAGTGAGAGTTGAAGGATGCAGTAGATACATGCATAAAATTTGTAAGGATTTATAATATTATTGCCAAATACACTTTATCTTGAAGCAAGGCAACATTACAATTTGGACATTATTGGAGAACCCAGTTTGGCAATACAGGTAGAATTGGAAAAAAATTAAATAACAATTAATAATAAATACATATCCTATAGTAAATTGCTCAAATGAAATTCCAAGCCACAGAGCTGCAAAAGGCTTCCAACTTGGTGAACTGAAAAATGGAACATATCATACAATTCTTTACTCTTACATGCTTACATGTTGTGTGTTTTGTTTAAAGAAAAAAACAGAATGTATTTTCAGAGTATAGCTATTATTTCCCATGCACCTCAGGCACATTGTTGATTTGTGGTGAAATAACTCCACTGGTTTCTAGGGCCAAAAGTTCAATACAGATGTAATGAGTATGCCTGAGGTTGGCAAAAAATACTGTAGTACAGGCAATGCTACGAGTGGCAACTGTCAGAAAACACAAATATGAACAAATGATGGGAAATGCTAATGATTTTCTGCTCATATCACAAAACGTTGGGAATCCACAAGAATATTTTCCCCTTGTATTGAAGAAAATTGTGATTAAAAGTTTTTTCCCCCCAATTTTCAGAATCAAAAGCATTTTAGAAGGTTTTTAAGGCTACCATGGGTCTTCTAGATCTCCAGCACCCTACAGGAAGAGAAAAGGAAGAATATTATTATTATTTACCTATACCACTTCCAGATTGGATTGAATTTCAAAAGAAAACAAAATTGATGAACAAATTACCTTCCTTTCTTTGTCTGAAAAGGTACTTTTACAGAGAGACGTTGTGTATTGTATATTGTGTGTGTACACATGTATCTATCTAATACAGATAGATAACTGGGTTGGGTTATTTTCCTCCCCCTCTCCACCAAATGCCTTCCTTTCTCAAAACACTTAAAAATATTCTGGCATTGGAAAAATACATCAAAACATCAGCTATAATATCCAAAGATTCCAAAGTTTCAATTTATGGTAACTTAAGCAACTTTAGACATATGATATAAATATGAACGTAAAGAAGAAAAGTTAATGTTCTACAGTGATAAAATAATTTTTTAAAAAATATTTTCCCCCATGTGACTAATCTATTATTTAAAAATCCCTTTAAACAAAAACTCTCCTCTGCCACTATTTTAAAAATAGCCTATAATTACTCCATTTATTAATAACTAATAAAAATTTATAACAAAGTTGACAATTCTGCAATCCTTAAAATGTTCACTGTGGCAATTTTCTCACATGTCTATGTGTGCCCATAATATCCAAACATTAATATTTTGTAACACAAGATGGATAAGAAAAAGAATAGATTTAAGTATGCAACACATATATTTTTATATTAAACTTCTTTCCGTTTTGTTAATGAAAAAAGGTAAGCCAAAAGTGTTCTAAATGTTATATAAATACAAATGAATTTCTAATGGGTATTCTTCCAATATACCAAACACCTGGTTGTTTTAAAAAAATTAATTCAAAAATAAGTACAACATGCATAGATTATTCCACATCACACGCTTTATTTGGACTTAAACACTTATAATTTCATTCTAAACACTTGGTTGACATACATTTTGATGTGTGTAGTTAGGCTATACAGAATATACAAACCAAAGCTGTATGAATACATAGGTTTTTCAAAAGTTATGTTTCATAAAGAATACAGAGAAGGGAAAAATAACCACATATCCAACATCTCAAAACTTCTAAAAGTAAAACTACAGAGATGTAAAATATAAACAAATCAAACAACACACAAATTATCATCCTTGAAAGAAAAATTACAGGCCATCATAAGCCATTCTTGAAGAACTAAAATTATTAAAGAAAACATAAATTTATTACAAAGCTAACTATGAGTGTACTAATAGGTAAAATAATACGAAGCAGTATAATTCTACATTAACAAGTTTTTCCATAATATAGTGTAATCTCTCTAATCAAAATTTCTAATCCTATCTATTATTAATTTAACTACTGACTTTTATCAATAATTGGTAGCCTAATTTCTGGCATACAATGTGAAATGACATATAATTTCATTAAATCCAAAGTACTATAAATAGTCAATTTTACACTATCTCATAAAGGTGTATGCAAAGGCCTTTTTAAAAAACAAGGCTATCTGAATATAATAAAACTAGTTTTCCAAGATTCAAATAACAAAACGGTTATATAAATGCAGACATTATACTTCCTAAGTTAAAAACCATCAAAGATCACAAAAATATTACCAAAAAGGAAAGTCATATTTTTTCACCACTCATCTTTGTCCCTGCATCTTCATTAGAGCTGTCTAATTCAGCAAGACCACTTTCTGATTCAGTATGGCTTTCCTGCATTGTCACTGGGTTTCCAGCATCACTGTTCGAAGAAGTAGCTGTGGCAGCTGGTTCAGCAGGGCTTTCTTCTCCCTCTACTTTAGCTAGCCTGTAACTAGTCAGCATCTCCTCCAGAAGTTGTCGGTAGTTTCCCCCTATGATTAATTCTCATTTGCCTGAGAGCTTCCACCAATTTTCCCTGTGATCCACTTTCCTCTGCTTCATCGGAGGCCTTTTTTAAGATTCAAGACCCCAGTGTCAGTAGACAAACTAGGATATCACATGTATTTCATAACACATTACAGCAAAACACTAATTTCTCTACCGAAAATATAGTCTAAGCATGAGAACATTTTATTAAATATCAATTCTTACCTGTATCAATTAATAAAAACTTCCAATTATAATATCTCGTCATTTCTAGCAAATTACCATTAACTAGTTTATGTCTTATTTCACAGTCATTTAATCTGAAATTTACTCAGCTTTTATAATTAAACAGCAACACAAGCATTTCCTAAAACTGACTTACTTAAAAAAAAAACAATAATTGGCTATATGATTTAGTACAAAAGAAAATTAATGTTTAAAGCAGTAGGAAAAGGACAGAAAAGCAGGCCATCAGAACAGTTTCTTCATCATTTCTGCTAAATGATAAGTAGGAGATATAAAACATAAAACTATATAAACAGATTTTTGAAAGATTTTAGAGTTTTCATGGATAAAAATTTTATTTACTTTTTGCCCTTAAATATTTTGATAAAAACATCCCTAGATAAAAATATTCTAAGTATGAAAAATAAACTACTCAGTCCTTTCATATTTTAATAAATTTTGGAAAATCTACAGGTTTCTACAATAGCAACTACTTAATACTGTAGACAGAACAACTAATCACAGTTAAGGTGACAGACTAAAATCAAGACATCTTTACATTATGTGCCTCCTGATATGATGCATTATAAAGTACAGTCATGTCCTGTATTCGTGCCAAAAAACATTTAAAATGAATCTAATAATGCTAATTCCCAGTTTACAGGAAAAAAGGGAATACAGGATCAAGTTAAAAGACACCATGAGAAAAGAATCATATGAATCCATAATGTAGGAAGGACTATAAAAAACTAGCTCAACCTCTTCAAAGTCAGTGTAAAGGGGAAAAAAACAGGTGAGGGGGCTTGATTGATTAAAGGCTTGTTTAATGTGCTTGACTGATGACTTAACTTGATTAGGCTGTGATTCAAAATAACTATTAAAATAGTCATTCTGGGGAAATTTAGAGTAGATATTCAATGACATTATAAAATTTATTATTTTATATACCTACTATGTATCCCCAAAACTTAAAAATAAATTTTTTAAAAATTAACTTTCTTAGGTATAATAATGGTATTACAGTTATGTAGAAAATTGTCTTCATTTTTAAGAGCTGCATGCTGAAATGTTTACAGGTAAAATATGGTATCTGCAATTTGCTCTCAAAGGGTTCAGTCAAAATAACAACAACAGTAGATATAGAAAAAAAATAAAGCAACTATGGCAAAATGTTAACAGTTGTTGAATCTAGATAGAAGATATACAGATGTTCCAACATATCATATCCCTTTTTAAATGTTTGGAGGTTTTCATCTGACACAAACTCTTAACCATCTTTAGAGACTATTACACTACACTTCTGCAACAAAGATAACACTAATGAAGCCAAATAATAAATGGCAATGTTTTATTAGAAAAATGAGCGCACATGAATGTTATTTTTAAAAAAGTTGCCCTCAATGGCCAGGAGCAGTGACTCACGTCTGTAATTTCACCACTTTGGGAGATAGGGGTAAGAGGATTGCTTAAGGTCAGGAGTTCAAGGCCAGTCTAGGCAACACAGTGAGACCCTTTCACTACAAAAAATATTTAAAAGGAGCGTGCCTGTAGTCCCAGCTACTAAGGGAACTGAAATGAGAGGTTGAGCTAAGCCCAGGAGGTTGAGACTTCAGTGACCCATGATCGTACCGTTGAACTCCAGTCTGGACGACAGAGATCCTCTTAAAAAAAAAAATAGTCCTTGTTTTCCTGCCTCAGACACGTCAGGGGAGGGGGGAGGAAGTGACCTCAGGGCAAAAAATGAGATGATACTGGGCCAGGTACAGTGGCTCATGCCTGTAATCGCAGCACTTTGGGAGGCCGAGGCATGTGGATCACCTGAGGTCAAGAGTTTGAGACCAGCCTGGCTAACATGGTGAAATCCCATCTCTACTAAAAATTGCCAGGAGTGGTGGCAGGCACCTGTAATCCCAGCTACTTGGGAGGCTGGGGCAGGAGAATTGCTTGAACCCGGGAGGTGGAGGTTATGGTGAGCCAAGATCACACCCACTGCACTCCAGCCTAAGCAACAAAGCAAGACTCCAATTCCAAAAAAAAAAAAAAAAAAAAAAAGATGATACTGTGTATGGTCCATGTTTTTTGGGTACGTATATGTCTGTGTATCTATTCATTTTAGCTTATGAAAAATACCTGGAAAGAAAGGAAATACAGCAATAAATGATAATGGGTAGGGCAGTTCTAGATATTTTATTTTCTTTGAATTTTCCAATTTTCTACAACAAGCAAATTAACTGTCTTTTAATTTGCAAAATTTATTACATGGACTTAAAACATGTTTCCCTAAATAAAATTTCTCAGCCAGGGCTGGTGGCTCATGCCTGTAATCCCAGCAGTTTGGGAGGCCAAGGTGAAAGGATCACTTAAGCCCAGGAGTTTGAGACCAGCCTGGGCAACATAGGGAGAACCCGTCTCTACAAAACAAAAATTTTAAAAATTAGAGGTGGCAGCACACACCTGTGGTCCCAGCTACTGGGAAGCTAAGGTGGGAGGATCGCTTTAGCCCAGGAGGTTGAGATTACGCACCCACTACATTCCAGCCTGGGCAATAGAGGAAGACCCTGTCTCAAGTAAGTAAATATTAAAAAATAGTTTCCCATTTGAATCTATTCAGGAAGGGTTGAGATGGAACAATGCGGGATAAGTGTATTCGAATGATAAACCTTATCAGTCTTTAAGAGGAAATTTTCTACTTTACACTATATCACAAAGACCTTTTAATGCAGAGCCTACAACCCTTTTCCCCAGAAAACTCCCAAACAAAAAAAAGAAAGACAGAAAAAACCCTACCATTTTACTTAAAAAAAATTATAGGACATTAAAACAAACTCTGCCTCAAACGAGGTGGCTTACACATATAAGTGATTATCAACCCTGGTTCCACACTGGAATTACCTTGGAGCTTTTAAAATTGCATACATGCCAAAGTTCCATTTTAAAATACACAGATTCAGTGGATTTGGGTTGTTCTTTTAAAGCCTGACAGGCAATTGTGATATACAGCCCAGGGTTGAGAATCACTGATAGAGACTAAACGGCATAATTCTATTTAGAGGTGGGTTTATTAATAAGGTTGGATGAAAGATTGTTCTATTTGGGTCAATTTTGGTGAATTCAACAGATAAAGTACCTCTCACTCTCAAACTGACACTTTCATTATTAATCACCTGTACTTCTGTGAATTGATATAGTAGTGATAGCTGGGGAAGAGAAGTTGCTTTTTAAAAGACATACTAAAACCAAATAATGGCCAGGCAAGGTGGCTCACACGTGTAATTCCAGCACTTTTGGAGGCCAAGGCAGGTGGAACACTTGAGGTCAGGAGTTCAAGACTAGCCTGACCAACATGGTGAAACCTGTCTCAACTAAAAATTAAAAAATTAACCAGGCATGGTGGTGCATGCCTGTAGTCTCAGATATTGAAAGGGTGAGGTGGGAGAGTCCCTTGGACCCGGGAAGTGGAGGTTGCAGTGAGCCGAGATCACACCACTGCACTCCAGCCTGGGAGACAGAGTGAGAATCCGTCTCAAAAAATAAAAAAGAAAAAGAAAACCAAACTAGTAAATCAAGTAGAGATGAATTTGCAATGGCTGACATTACAGAATCACTAAATTGAGAAGAACTTTAGCTAATGACCACACTTAAAAGTCATTTTATCTTATGGCAAATTACACTTCTCATCACTCTGGGTAGACACTAGACGACTGAAACCTCTTCCCCAGCCATTACATTTGATTTTTCAAAATACTGTTATATAACTCTCTCATGGGCTTTCATTAATATTAGAAGAGAAACCTATTATCTAGGTTCCTGCACTTTCTTTATCTGAACTCGTACAGTTGATATAGCACATCTATTTTTACACATCTATTACAGCAATTAACTCTACCTTGCAGCCGTTCACAAGACTCTCCACTTACACTGCAAACACTTTGAGAGTAAAGACAATTTCATATTCCATTCTATGTCCTCCTATCATCTAGGGAAGGAAAATTAATATTTGTGCTAAGGAATTTATATATATAATCTTACTGAATCCTCACAGGTACCCTACAAAGTAAGTACTCCGGTTATCATTTTTATAAGTGAGGAAACTAAGGCTCAGGGCGATTAAGTTATTTGTCAGGGTGACAATCTTAGTAAGTGGCAGAGCTCTGATTCATGCACAGGTATAATTAACATCAATGTCTATCTTTATGCTCTGTTGAATATATTATGGTGAGTAACATTTTTTGCATAGGAAGTACCTCATATAGATAGACTCTTACTAAAGAAATATTGGTGAAATCATTATAGAACACCACAGGTTATTTCATATTGAAGTTTAGAATACATTTCCTTAATATAGTAAAATTAGTAAAACTGTAAGACACTAGTTATGTTGATTAATACATTGTATCAGATGGGAGGTTTACAATTATTATGTAAACTAAAGGCACTTACTGAGATGAGAATTTAGGACATCTCCCATCCACCCTAGTTTTTGTTTTTAAGGTTTTACTATCCGCTAGGCGAACATAGCTTAAAAATAAAATCTCTCACTATGAAAATACTAACTTATACCAAATAAGACAGATAAATTAGATAAATCAAGCAGAGAGTGGTAATAGGAGGGGGGAAGGAAGGGAATCTAAGCACATTAAAAAAAAGAATTTAACCAGCTAATATTTATTTGCAGCAATTACTTATCTTTTAAAACACAGATATCATAACCAAAATTCTTAAAATGATTACTTGTAACAGTGGAAAGAAAGTAAACACTAGTAAAAATATGTTTCTTGTGGAGTCCTATGCTCTGCTTGTCAGACAAAAAAATATTTTTTTAACTAAAAATTCTCGAATATGACAAAATTGATGACTAATGAAGATTCTAATAAATTAGATGTTATTTGAAGAATCATGTCCAATTTAATGAATAATCTTAGACAGTATCATTTGAATGGTCAATATCACACAGGTAAGATAACTGTTATATCAAATCATACCTTAAGAACATAGTGACTAATGTTAGTGCATTTTCAAACAGTATAGGTCTTCTCCATAGCAAGGCTTTCACAAGTGAATAAAAAACATGAAAAAACTAGTATTCACATAGTTCTAAAAACTGTGACATAAAAATGTAAAAGCAGCTATGGCTATTGTATTTATCCGTTTGAAGTAAAACAGAAAAATGACTGCATGCAAAATTTAAAAATGTGAAAACACTACAGAGATTCTTATGGGCTCAAAAAGAGACTAATCTGTCCTATTTTTCCTCCCCTTCTCTAAGATCCAAATGCCTTATAAAGTTTTCGGATTAAGATAAATAAATATGTGTATTTAAGTGAAAAATAACTGACAAGGAACTGCGCTTGACTGCTTCAACAACTTCATAAAATATTCATCATTAAAAACAGAGTATCTTGTGGCTGGGTACAGTGGCTCATGCCTGTAATCCCAGAACATTGGGAGGCTAAGGTGGGAAGATACTTGACCCCAAGGAGTTCAAGACTAGCCCTGGCAATGAAGTGAGACCCTGTCCCTACAAAAAATACAAAAAGCGTCCACAAAGAGTGTGGTGCTGTGTGCCTGTAATCCCAGCTACTCAGGAGGCTGAGCTGGGAGGATCACTTGAGCCTGGGAGGTTGAGGCTGCAGTGAACCGTGATAGCGCCATAGCACTCCAGCTTGGAACAATGAACAAGACCCTATTTCAATCAATAAAATAGAGTATCTTAAGACTATTAAACATGATATTTACAAAAGAATAGGAAATGATGTTTCCTGGATTGTAGATGAGGTGGGGTACAGACACATATAATCTATAACTACCTTAGAGAGGCCACATGGAATAATGTAAAGAGACTAGGTTTCAGAGTCAGCCTAATTCAAATTCTGGCTGCATGATTTATTTAGCTTTGTGACCTGTACAAGCTACCTCATCTCTCTAAGTCTCATGTGTAAAAGAAGGGTGCTGAGAAGATTACTTATGACTCTGTGTATGTAAAAATAAGGGAGCTTGGCACAAGTAGGAGCTGGGTAAACAGAAGTCGCCCCCCTCCACAACTGTACTCTTGGAAAATCATCATCAACTTGTGCAACTACTTGATCAGTGGCATACTAATTCAAAAGCCTTATGAGTCTTTTTCAAGGAAGTAATTTTTTGCATGAAAATATAAAACTCTACAAATACAGACTTTATACCAATCAGTAACCTCAAATTAATTTTTAAATATAGGACTTAAGGAAAGTCTTAAGCAAATTACTAGAAATGAATAAATGCAAATATTTTCTATTCAAAAAATATTTACTGAGCCCTCACCATATGCCAGGATTGTTATAGGTACTTGGACTACAGACATAAATGAATCAGATGAAGTCCCAGATGGACTACAGACATAAATGAATCAGATGAAGTCCCAGATCTCACATAATTTATATTCTAGTTATAAAACAAAAACTAGCATTTTAGAAAAAGGGAAGGACTGTGATCCCAGAGCCCTGCCTAACATAAGGACAACTTATAGCAAAATGTAGTTTGGTTTTTCTGGAGATTTTCCAAAAGATTTCTGGGGATTCATGAATCCCTAGATTAAGCATCTCTGCTAGACTTTGTCACAAATTTGTATTTTAAAAGTTGGGAAAATATCGATATTGCTTGCAGTAAAAAGACAGAACACATTCTAAAAAGTTAGTTTAGTATGGAACACATACTAAAAAACAAATTTAGTAAACAACTAAAGAAGCTTCCCCTAAATAGTAACCTTTCTGTATATTAAAATTATTTAATTTCTGAATTATACTCTTTCTGAAATATATTTATTTAAAAGATTTATCTTAATTATAAGAAAAATCAATGAATCCCTATTTCTAGTGGTACTACTTATAAGCATTTACAACAACAATTCTCTCTGATACAAAAGCAGACATTTAAGGAGTAAAAAAAATATCTGATTTAACTCTGGTTGTAATCCTTTGTTTGAATATCTAAACAAAAATAATTTTTCTTATTTAAAAAAAACCTTAATTTTTATAATACCTTCCAACGTTCTCTCCTCTTCTGTAATTCTACCATACTTTCATCTTTCCTACCCTGCAAGTTAACATCCAGCTCCTGGCGACATCTTCCACACTGTTATGAAGCATTTATGGATCACCTTTGTGCCTAGCTTTTTGTTACAGTGGGTCAAGTTAAGAGCTAAGATTTAATCACATGTCTGTATTTTCTTCACTCTTTCTCCTTCTGCAGTATTTTTCAGTGCATTTCTGCTACTTGCAATTATGGTTCAACATTTTTCTAAGGTAGTGACTACTGTGAAAGGCATATATTATTTCCCCATCTAGAATTCTAGGCTGCAAAGTCAGTTTTTTTAGTAAGCAAGGGAAGTTCCCTTAATCCATATATCTATGTACTGATAAGTGTACACTTACCATTTGGCCTCTGCAATTATTTCACAACTACCTGCCTGCCAGCATCTCTTCAATCTAATACAGCAAATGTTTGTAATAGATTAAAATACCATAGATTTTTAAAAAAAAATCTATCATTCTTATGCTCCAAACATAAGGTGGTTCCTTACCCTAAAATGATGTTCAAAAGGCTGGTCTCTTAGCAAATACCTCTGCAACTTAAATTCTTATTTTTCACCACAGTAGTTCTCTGCGCTGGCCTTAACAGATGTCCTTTCTTTTAAAGATATCTTATGCTTTGTCTTTGCCTCTCTAGTCCACTTGAAAGGTCATCACCCTCATCTCATTTCTGCCATTCAAATTGTTCGCCAAATCCTATCTTTTCTCTAAGAAGCTGACTTTCCCCCTACTTAGCTGAACTTTCACAGTAATCACTGTCCAATTCAAATGGCAATGGTCACATTCTGGATTTTGTCATTTATTTGTTACTAAGCTATGTGAAACATTTTGATCATTTAAGGTGTGTTTATAACTACAGTGCAAGCTGCACTGAGCACACAGGTGGGGTCATGTCTTATGTTTTCTAATCTTCTCCCTCTACAAATCTACTATATGATACACTGTCAGCGTTTGATCCACTGATATTAATAGAACATTTATGTATAAAGGTAATTAAGTACATATATCTCACTTGTATTGTCAAATAATAATCTATTTAAGGCAAGGCTTATTTTCTTATTTATTTATTTATTTATTTTAATTATTATTTTTTTAAGGGACGGGGTTTCGCCATGTTGGTCAGGCTAGTTTCAAACTCCTGACTTCAGGTGATCCACCCCTTGGCCTCCCAAAGTGCTGGGATTACAGGCGTGAGCCACCACGCCTGGGCAAGGCAAGGTTTATATACTGAGCATCTCCCCCAAGTTTCATGGTTCCATTGCCTATTTACTCCCTGTTTATGTAGCTACTATGTGTAATCATTTTTTTCTTTTAAAAAATTTTAAAAGTTATCCTTGGTATATGTTAAATAGAAAATCTTGGGAGTAAAAATAGACCATTTTCTTGAGAGACCAAAAAATCCAGCAAAATATATATGTATGTATTTTTAAAGATTATATATGAAGAAATGGGAGTTCTTCTATGGCTAATAATGACTCAATAACTTTTGAGGGCTTATTTTCTCTAACCAAGGTAGTGGATGCCATGTAGAATCTATAATCTAGCTGAAAAGGTAAGATTTTCTTCTCTCAACCTTCCAAATTACCACCATCCTTTTAGTCAGGTCAATATCCTATACTCATTTGTTTGAGGGTTCTCTGATGAATCACATGAAATACTTGTATTTTAAAATTAATTTTCACAACTTTAGGTAAATTTTTTTTTTTTTTTTTTTTAAGACAGAGTTTCGCTCTTGTTGCCCAGGCTGGAGTGCAATGGTGCAATCTCGGCTCACTGTAACCTCCACCTCCTGGGTTCAAGCGATTCTCCTGCCTCAGCCTCCCAAGTAGCTGGGATTATAAGCATGCGCCACTGCGCCCGGCTAATTTTGTATTTTTAGTAGAGACAGGGTTTCTCCATGGTGGGTCAGGCTGGTCTCAAACTCCCGACCTCAAGTGATCCGCCCGCCTCGGCCTCTCAAAGTGCTGTGATTATAGGCGTGAGCCACCACGCCTAGCCGTGGGTACAATTCTTAATATTTTGAGGCCTGCCACAAAAAAAGACTCAGAATCACTGCTTTAGACCAAGATATAAATTATGATTACCAATATGTAGCACTGCTTTCATTTGACTCACTAAAATTATATTAATTGTGAAATTTTCCTTTTTGCCAGGATACTTTTATTGTTTTTATATTGCTATGTAGTAATGAATCCTAGCAAATAATGTAATTGAGATGATACATGATTTCTAGCCAATGGATACTGTCTTTCTCAACCTGCCAAGAGGAGCTAGAGACTGGAGGGGGCTCTATTTCTTCCCAATCAGTTTTATTTCTAAGTTTGGTTCCCTTAAAGTTTTGAAGCATATATACTAACAATTAGTCATTTATTTTTAGATACCCCAAAACTTGAAAACCCAAGAGAAAAGTGCTTATTTGAACTGACTTGGAGTGAAAAAAAAAAAAAGACACTCCGTCTCCTGGTAATAGTACTAAAACAAAACAAAACTATGTAGAGAAGCAGCTGGCAGGTCTCTGACATTTCAAAGGAAAGCAAATAAAAGGTAAGGGCATATAGTCTTGCTCTGATGAAGCACAGCAGGGTACAACAGAAATGGTTATCTCAGCTCAATGCTCATACACCCATAATACAACAATAATATTAGAAAAAAATATTCTCGGGTATTCCAACTGGGCATACAGGGGCACCAAAAGGTCTGGACATTAAAATAATAACTCACTCACTATCACTAACTTCTGGTGATGGCAGCAGCCTGCTGGAGGAGAAATTAAGATATTTAAAAGAGCATTCTTGCCTCAAAATTAAGGTTTAAAGGAGAAGAAGAAGGAAAAGCAGACATATAGAGAACAAATAAAGACAGCTACAACAAAAAAGGTCATTTGATAGCCAGAAAGAGACAACAAAGCTATCTACAAAACAAAGTTTTATCTCTACCTTCATTTCAACACATTTTCTTAAACTTTAACTGACACCTTAAAATGAAAAGCAGCAGTAACTTAATTTACTACATACTTTATTATAGACTTCGTTAATGTAAATGTACTCATATTTAGTAATTATATTGTGAAATTACTTCAAATGCTTAGAAAATAAAATAAAACTTACCCCATCACTTTCTCTATGTGGATTCAGTCTACTATAAACAGCTTCAATAACATTGCGCCTAAAAAAAATTATGTTTTAGTTTTATTCAATTACATAGAATTTTAAGCTTGTGAATATCTCAATATTTTGTCCTGACTGCACCAAAAAATTAACTGCTACACTCTATACTTGTCAAGAACATACTCTCTACACTTTTACTCTCAGAATCTGATTTTGCACAATCCATTTGTACTCATTAGCAAAGAAAGAAAGACCTTCATCCTCAAAGAGTATGATAGATAATTCCTTTTAAAAAAACTCGTTTTTGGATGAAGTTTTAGAGTTCTTCTCTAGTAAAAGAAACACCCATTTCATCTCTAGATAATTGATGTACTTCTGATTTAAGTTTTCTTACCCCAAATTATTTAAGTACTAATTATAAATGAACTCAAAATAAGCTCTATTTGTTCTACTTACTTGCCAGCAAGACCTCCCCCAGGAGGCAAATTTGGGATATTTTCTGCAGACAAGATGCGCATGACATGGGCAAGATCAGGCATTCCTTCCTCACCAGACTTCTCCATAATCTCTGTAGGTTGTTAAAAAAGTGCCTAAATTAATGTGATAAGCCAGTACTCACCAAGAAGTGAAACAAGAGGTACTATTTGGTAGTATTTATTTAAAAAAAAATACTATATATATATAATTATCATCAACACACGAGGAATTTTTACCTAGTAATATAAGAAACTTATTAACTGAAACATTGTTATGCAGGGGGAAAAAAAGGAAAAATAAGTTATTTGCATACATATGTTCATTCCAACATTATTCATAAAAGCAAAAACTGGAACAAACTAAATGTTCAGCAACAAGAGGACAGTTAAAAAAATTTTACGGCCGGGCGTGGTGGCTCAAGCCTGTAATCCCAGCACTTTGGGAGGCCGAGGCGGGCGGATAACAAGGTCAAGAGATCGAGACCATCCTGGCCAACATGGTGAAACCCTGTCTCTACTAAAAAATACAAAAAACAATTAGCTGGGCATGGTGGCGTGTGCCTGTAGTCCCAGCTACCCGGGAGGCTGAGGCAGGAGAATTGCTTGAACCCGGGAGGCGGAGGATGCAGTGAGCCGAGATCATGCCACTGCACTCCAGCCTGGCGCCTAGCAACAGAGCAAGACTCTTGTCTCAAAAAAATTTTTTTTGGTGTATCCATTGAGTGAAATGGTTTATAATCACTAAAAATTATGAAATAGGTGTCTCTATGAATACCGTAACAGCTATATAGAAAAATACTTTTGATCGAATATTAAGTAAAAATAATATAAAAGTTATGAGTGCCATTACTACAGAATAAAAAAAGATTAGCTGGATAGAAATTATAAGAAAAAAGGGAGAAATTAAAAATCCTTTTTACAGGTTGATACTTACCTGAATAGTTACATTCTATAGCAATTTTTTTAAAGCATGATTATTTGAACACTGGCAAGACACGAACTCCTCAAAAATGAATGACAACTTATTTATTTTTTTTTGAGACAGGGTCTCCCCTTCTGTTGCCCAGGCTGGAGCGCAATGATGCAAACACAGCTCACTGTAGCCTTGACCTCTTGGGCTCCAGTGATCCTCCCACCTTAGCCTCAAGTAGCTGCAACTACACCAAACTTCACTAATTTTTTTTTTTTTTTTTGAGGCAGAGTCTCGCTCTGTCATCCAGGCTGTAGTGCACTGGTGTGATCCTGGCTCACTGCAACCTCTACCTCCCAGGTTCAAGCGATTCCCTGCCTCAGCCTTCCCAGTAGCTGGGATTATAGGCAGGCTGCCACCACACCTAATTTTTGTATTTTTAGTAGGAGACGGGGTTTCACCATGTTGGCCAGGCTGGTCTCGAACTCCTGACCTCAAGCGATCCGCCTGTCTCGACCTCCCAAAGTGCTGGGATTACAGGCGTGAGCCACCATGCCCAGCCCAGGCCTTACTTTTAAAACAACAAAAAAGCAGTATCTTCAGCAGTCCTGGAGACACAAAATCCAAACTGTTTACCAAGCCTCACAAGACCTTTACTTTAACATTCACTACTCTTTCAACTCTGCCCCTGACTCCCTCATCTCCAAAGGATCTATCTATTCAAAAACTTCTACTTCTAGATTTTCACAAGTACTCTTTTCCTTGGTTTGGGGACACTTTTCACACTAATCCAACTCCTCTGTATGGTGAATGCCTATTTTTACCCTTGAGGTTTCAACTTTATATGTCACATTCTCAAATCCTTCTCTGACCTAAGTCTGAGTAAGTACACTGCAATACACTCCCATATCCCACATGCATAACATGTACTATATGCCATGCTATATACTCCCATACACACGATACTTATTGTATTGTCTGCAAGCTTCATGAAAACAGAACTGTAAGTTTTCTACCTTAAATCTGTGTTTTATAGCATAAGGCTTCTCAACATCAACAATGCTGACATTCTACACCAGTCAATTTTTTGTTGTGGGGGCTGTCCTGTGCACTGAGGAACATTAAGCAGCATCCCTGGCCTGTGCACTGAGGAATATTAAGCAGCATCCCTGGCCTCCATTCACTAGATGCCAGTGGCATCCCCCTCAGCTATGACACCAAAAATGTCTCCAGACATTTTCAAACCCTCCACTCTAGTCCAATTCACCACCATCATCTGCCACCTGCATTAATGCATGATTTTTAATTGGTATCTTGGCTTCCCTTGTCCCATTTGTACAATCTCTTCTCCATACAGCAACTAAGAGAGATCCTTTGGAAAAAAAGAACAAATCACTCTTGTACTCAAAATCTTCCAATGAATTCCTACCATAAGTCAAAAAAAGTCCAAAGTTCTCTTTGGTCTACAGAACCCTACATTATATGCCTCCTACAAAACTCTTAATCTTCCTCTAGTTTTCTACTGGCTCATTCTAACCCAGCCACACTCACTAAGCACATTCCCTCCTAGTCTGTGCTGTTCTCATTGCCTGGAATGTTCTTCCCTCAGATACTTTCTCTCCATGCAGGTCTCTGTTCAAACGTCCTTCCTCACAGAGACATTCCTAACCAATATTCCTTGTTGTTCTCTGCTTACTCTATTTTATTTCTCTTCTATTAAAAAAAAAAGAGGTCTTTACTGGAATACAAACTCCATGAGACTTCTTTTTCTGCTATTATCTTCAGTGACACATGTTCAATAAACACTGAATAAACATACATGTAGAAAGCAATCATTAAATATATAATTAATCAATTTAGATGAACTACTATTCCCTGTTTATTTTAGTGTTATTCCTTTCCCCACCTAACCAGTCATCACTAAAAGCATATACACAGGTTTACTGAGAACACCAGAATGCATTTACCACAATATTTAATGTGGTATTACATGATTTTAAAACTCCAGTAGAAACATAATGCTCTTGAATAACACTGCTTTATAAATAAAAGTTTACTTTAAAAAAAAAAAAAAAAGACATGTTCTCACTCTGTAGCCTAGGCTGGAGTGCAGTGGTGAGATTATAGCTCACTGTAACCTCAAACTCCTGAACTCAAGTGATCCTCCCGCTTCAGTATTCCAAGTAGCTGGAACTACAGGTATGTACCACCATGCCCAGCTAATTTTAAAAACTTTTTTGTAGGTCTATGATGCCCAGGCTGGTCTTGAACTTTTGGCCTCAAGCAATCCTGCCTTGGTGTCCCAAAGAGCTGGGATTATAGGTGTGACTACTATGCTCAGCCTGTGAAGTTATATTTTAAGTACCAACTTAAATTGATTTGTAGTGGCTGCCTAGCTAACAGTTTTGTCTCCTGATTAACAATAACTATTTGCTACAGGCCCTAGAGATCATATTACGTATTTGTCATCTCTGCTATATAATATATACTTTGGAAAGTTACAAACTATGCATGAGAAAATTAATATTAAATTATTAATCCATGTTAAACTGCATTGACCACACCTTTAAGAAATTAAAATTTAGCTATTACAGAAGTTAAGAGTTAATAAAAGTTACAGTTTGCTGAGGACTTGCCTGCTAGGCACCATAATAGGTGCTTAACAAACATAATCTCATATATTTTGACAAAAACTCTTTCCTTGGACCAAACCTTTAGTAAGACTCTTGAGTATTTTCTGACTAGGAGACCTTTGGGCTCCCTCTCAGTCCTTACAGAAACCAGGCTGAATGAGAATCCTGCTAAGTCAGTTTATTGAAAACTCCCACTCTTGGTATATGATCACTCTGGATATTTTATCCTGGCCTGCCATTTTATCAAGTCAGTTTAGCCAGAAACCCGTTATGTTGATGCCTCCTCTTAGAAATAATTTTCCATCCACTGACACTTCCCCCCCCAGCACTCAGCTCCTTAGTTATAAGTTCTACTTGTCTTTATAGAACCCCAAGTTGAGTCTAATTTCTTTCTGCCACTGCAAGACTTCATCGTAGTTGTCCCCATATCTACTGCCATGGCCCCCTTGAAAAAAAATCTGCCTTACTATCTTTAACAAGTGTCATCAATAAGCTTTTTCTGTAACAATTTATTTTTAACAACTCTAGGGTTGGTGTTTTTATGTTTAGTGTCCAACAAAAAAACTGGAGCCTTGAGGGTTAAGCAAGTAGTATAAGATCACATAACTAGCAGCTGACCAAACTAGAGAGCTCTTCCTAAAATAAAAACTACCCAGTTTCTTTATGAATGAGGAAAAAGGAAAATAAGAGAAGTCCACCCACCTTCTGACAAACTATAGTCACCAACAAGCAACCTCAACATACTACAATTTATCATTAAAGAATTAACTCCTACAAAAATAACTCCTCTTAATGATATTATCAATAGGAATGAGTGCATCTGATATAATCTTCAATGTGTTCTTACATGTTTCTCATCTATCACCCTCAAAACAGGACTCATTGAGACTCAAAAGCACTGAGACCTAAAAACAAGATTCATTTAGAGCTAAGGAAATTGCAGACCTCCCAAAAGCTTTAAGCATGTCATTTAGGGTCCACAGCTAGATAGTTGTAAAGACAGAAAAGATAAATCCCCCATTCTCCAAATTTGCAAGACTCTCTCCTTGGTTTTATCCTTTAATTGTAATTATACATTAGCAATCACAGATCTTCATACTTCAAAACTCTCACCAATTACTGTGGCCTACTATATACAGAATGACTCGTAATAGGCCAAATTCAACAAGTCTATGACACCATCATTGTTAAGTTACATCATTCAAATGTATTTTCTACAAAAAGAAAAGAATCAAAACGTAAAAGTGTTAGGAGAAAATATAGGTAACTATGTAACCTTGAGTTAGGGAAGAACTTTTTTTCTTCCTGCAAAGAAAAAAAAAAGAGTGACAATCTAACTTTATAAAGAAAAATTTCATATCTTAAAAACAGCATATATAAAATTAAATTAAATTATTATATTAAGATTATAATCCCTAGCTTCTCAGGGTTTAAAGTAAAAAAAGAGAAAAAAAAAGAAAAGGGCCTTAAGACTGCAACATACATTCTCAATTTATCAGGGTAACAACTAAATAATTTTTTTCCTTCTTTTTACTAAATGAATTTTTAAAAGAATGTGTAACTAATAAGCAAATCCTAGGATGAACTGGAATACATCTAAAAGAAGGCAAGAATGGAGGATGAAAAAAAATAGATGAAACAAGAAAGATGACAGATTTAAACTCAAACATATCAGCAATTACGTTAAAGATAAACAGACTGGCTTCTCCCTTTTCTCGTTCCTGAATACTTTTGTTCAATACCATTAGATTTGCTTAGCTAAGCAAAACAAATCTTTCAGGGAGTCAAGGGGGAAATGGTGGCCACAGATTGGTCCAGAATGGGATATTCATGCCTAACCACAGTAAGCATAGCTTTAGCATGGATATAGGGTGAACTTGGATGGGCAACGTGGAATGAGGAAGGCAAAAGCATGAGGTAAGGGTTAACCGTGACAGATTTGTCGGGTTGATCGGGAGACAGGTTTCTCTCTATAGAAGGGAGTTATAAATATGAAAAGGAAGAAAACTATACTAAATCCTGTAGTACTGTACAGCTGGAGAGTAGGAACAAAAGATACACAGGTGATGGATGAGTGGGTAGACTGCCAAAAAGAAATGTAAACATATACAATATGGGGGTGTGTATATTAATAGTTTTGTCCTCTGAGAGAGTCTGGGGACAAAACACCTCAATAGCACATCTAACACCCAAATCCCAATTCCCAAATACTATTCTTCCTGAAACTAAAAAACAAAAAAAAAAGAGAGAGAGAGATCATTGGAAAAACTGACCAGTATAGAATTGGGGCAAAGAAAATAACAGTGAGCCTAGAACATCTGATTATGCTAGAAAGTAAGGAAGTGCTCAAAGACTCATGTGGTCAGGACAAAAAGATGCTACAGCAAGTTTGAAGAGGCTCTCATTGGCTGAAACAGTTTATAACACAATAAATAGAACAGGAATTTGTGAGTCTGTGCTCATATAAATAAACAAACAGGTAGAAAAGAAAACTTTTTCCTGCAGTAAAATGCTAACTAATACATATAAAAACAATGACTGAGCCGGGCCCAGTGGCTTATACCTGTAATACCAGCACTTTGGGAGGCCAAGGTGGGCAGATTACCTGAGGTCAGGAGTTGGAGACCAGCCTGACCAACATGGAGAAATCCTGTCTCTGCCAAAAATACAAAATTAGCGGGCATGATGGCACATGCCTGTAATCCCAGCTACTCGGGAGGCTGAGGCAGGAGAATCTTTTGAACCCGGGAGGCAGAGGTTGTAGTAAGCCAAGATTGTGCCATTGCACTCCAGCCTGGGCAACAAGAGCAAAACTCCATCTCAAAACAAATGCATGACTGAATCAGAAGATCACCAGTAGGCTATCATTCTTCAGGCAAAAATCACAAATGGATGCTAAAACTGCTAAAATCTTAATGAGCAATACGTTATTAACAATCTCAAAGTGTCTCCCCATAGAATACTTAATAGTAAGCATAACATACTTGTTGAATAGTTATTAGATATAACATATTAATTAAATAATGAAAGACAACAACCCAAGCAAGTCACTAAAGATGTTAATATTACAAATCAACATCACATCGCATGCCTCCCTAACTGTGATGCACTGAGAAGAATCTAGAATCACTTCTGCGGTATTCCTGACAATGTATAACCTGAATCTTATCAAGAGGAAACATCAGCCAACCCAACCTTGACATTCCATAAACTAACCAGTACTCTTGAAAAATGTCATGGTCAATTAAAAAAAACAAAACAAAAAAAGACTATGAAACTTTTTCCATTGAGGAATACTAAAGAGGCATGATATCTAAATGTAGCTCACATGCTCTAGACTGCATCCTGGACCTATATATGAATTACTGGGATAATTAGGGAAATTTAAATGGGATCTGTGGATTACATAGTAATACTGTATCAATGTTAATTTCCTTCTTCCTCCCCCCACCCCACCCCCCCACCCCCGAGACGGAGTCTTGCTCTGTCACCCAGGCTAGAGCACAGTGGCATGATCTCGGCTCACTGCAACCTCCACCTTCCGGGTTCAAGCAATTCTCCTGCCTCAGCCTTCCAAGTAACTGGGATCACAGGCGCCTGCCACCACACCCAGCTAAATTTTGTATTTTTAGTAGAGACAGGGTTTCACCATGTTGGCCAGGCTGGTCTCAAATTCCTGACCTCATGATCCACCTGCCTTGGCCTCTCAAAGCGCTGGGATTACAGGAGTGAGACACTGCACCTGGACAATTTCCTAATTTTTATGGATGCACTATAGTTATGTAGTGTTACGTGATCTTTGTTTTATTATGGAGTATTGGTATATCACATTTGCAACTTTCAATTGATTTGGTCAGGAAAAAGATTAGTACTATGGCGGGGAGGGGAATGCGAGGAGTGGGAGAAGGAAGGAAGGAAGGGAGGAGAGAGAATGAGAATGTTACAGAAAGTATATATAGAGGAATGAGAGGAGTGAAGGAAGGAAGGAGGGAGAGAGAGATTGAGAATGTTATACAAAGTATATATAGAGATAAGCCAAATGTGGTATTATATAAACAAAGTATATATAGAGATACAAACAAAGTATATATAGAGATATCAAGTATATATAGAGATATCAAGTATATATAGAGATATCAAGTATATAAACAAAGTATATATAAACAAAGTACATATAGAGATAAGCCAAATGTGGTATTACATAAACAAATGAGGAATCTAGGTAAAGGATACTACATGTATGTGGAGCTCCGTAATACTTTTCCAACTTTTCTGTACATTTAAAATTATTAGGCTGGGTGTGACGGCTCACGCCTGTAATCCCAGCACTTTGGTAGGCCAATGTGGGAGCATGGCTTGAGTCCAGGAGATTGAGACCAGCCTCGACAACATAGTGAGACCTCATCACTACAAAAAATAAACAAAACTAGCCAGGTGTGGTGGTGCGTGCCTGTAGTTCCAGCTACTTGGGAGGCTGAGGTGAGAGGATCACTTGAGCCCAGGGAGTTGAGACTGTTGCAGTGAGCCAAGATCACAGCCTGGGGAACAGAGCAAGACCCTGTTTAAAAAAAAAAATAAATTGCAAAATGAAGTTTTAAAAAAATACGTAAAATAATCTATTGAAACACCAATGTTAACTCTATCAATAAGAGGGGAAGGACATGGTAATGTATTCCAGTGATGATTAATCTGGGAAGGGAGAATTAGTATTAGTGGAATTAAGAGTACTTGGTTTTCATGAGACCATTAAGGGAAATTTCACTGGATTCTCCACTTACTACTAGGAATGCATGCAGGGAAAGAAAAAGAAAAAAAAAGAAAGCTTTAACCAACTACTTTCAAATTATGTTTCGCTTTGGTGGTGAAACAGACATATTTTTCTGCTCTCTGACAATAAATCCACACACATTGGGGTCCAAAATAGTAAATTTTAGACAGATAGATGTGTTTTTTCAAGGCCTTGTTTTGAAATACTTGTTTGTCCTAAGGAAATTTTTGTTTTTTGGAGACAGAGTCTTGCTCTGTCACCCAGGCTGAAGTGCAGTGGTGCAATCTTGGCTCACTGCAACCTCCACCTCCCAGGTTGAAGCAATTCTTCTGCCTCAGCCTCCCGAGTAGCTGGGACTACAGGCGTGTGCCACCATGCCCAGCTAATTTTTCGTATTTTTAGTAGAAATGGGGTTTCACCGTGTAAGCTAGGATGGTCTCGATCTCCTGATCTTGTGATCCACCCGCCTCAGGCTCCCAAAGTGCTGGGATTATAGGCATGAGCCACTGCGCCTGGCCAGGAGATTTTAAAATAATCATTTGATAAATAAAAAAGAATACTTTCCGTCTCTGTCTAAATTTTTAAAAAGCATCTTTCTTACCTTCAACCCGTGATTCCAAGTGCTTATCCAACTCTGAATCTTTTTTCACTGCTTCATCTGAGACCTTGGGAGCATTTGAAAAGCAAACTAGTACAATACTCATGTTATCTCGACTTCCCTGTATATTAAAGAAAAAAAGGAAAAAATTATATTTCTACAGTCTATCAACTTTCTATTATTTACTTCAAAATACTTTAAGCAATTATAGTTTATTTACTCATGCAGAACAATTATGTTCACATTTAAGTTTATTCCAGTGAACTACTGAAAACACAACTTGAAGAAACAAGGTGTCTAGGTATGGGTAGATCTGTAAGTATTTTTGCATTTTTAATTCTGATGAACTTATCCACAACCATTCCAATCTGAGAAATGAAGATATCTTATATACATATTAAATCTTCTAAACTATTTCTCACTCAAGATTGTCTATTCTCAGAGTGGCTTAAGTCCACAATGCATCCTCCCAAACACATACGCAAATGTTTTCCAGATTAGCTTTTAAACTATATCAGAGCAATGTTACAACTGTATTGAATTTAACATAGCTGAAAATTGTTATTTGGCAGAATACCCAAGATGCTAAACTGAACAACTATTAATACAAGAAACTGTTCAGAGGGCACAGCAACAGAGTGGACTGTAACTGGATAACATATCCAACTGTAGTCATGAGATAACTTTTAAAGAAAAGATATCAGATTGTTGTACAGTCACAAATAGTTTTAGAGTCTTTATATGGTGGCTAAAATAGCTAATTTAAGGACATATTTTACTTCTGTCTTTTAATCATACCCTCACAAATTACCTACGTTAAAAAGGAAGCATAAAGGCACTGTGGCTCAGGCATGTCTGTAATCCCAGCACTTTGGGAGGCCTAGGCAAGCAGATTATTTGAGCTCAAGTATTCCAGACCAGCCTGGGCATCATAGCAAAACCTTGTCTTTACAAAAAATACAAAAATTAACTGGGCTTGGTGGCGCACACCTGTAGTCCCAGCTACTCGGGAGGCTGAGGTGGAAGGATTGCTTGAGCCTGGGAGGTGGAAGTTGTAGTGAGCTGTGATGACACCACTGCACTCTAGCCTGGGCAACAGAGCAAGACTCTGTCTCAAAAAAAAAAAAAAAAAAGGTGTAGAATATATACTATTCTAGTACCATGAGATTATGCGCAATAAATTAAAAATATCTTCTCATTACTTTTTCTAAAGGTATATTACTTTAACTGAGTTTCTAAGAGCAGATGAAACTGTTCTTAGAATAGCAATTTTTTTTTTTGAAACTTTCTTTTCCTGCTCACTCTGAAAAACTAAGTCAATGGAGGTGGTAGCTATTTTGTCTGACAGTGGAGTCTGCCAAATTTGCCAACTCAAGTGAAAGAAACCAAGACCACACCCATTCTAGTCTTTTCAGTCATTAAAGCCAGAAACTAGGCAGGCATGGCTTGGTTCAGACTTGGACCTTTCCAGAACCTACATGACACAGCCCTAAAGACAGGTGGCCTTGAATAACTTCTGCTTTCACCTCCTAATTCAATGGGAGTAAAGGCTGAAAGCAGTGAAGGTTAGGTCTTCAGAAGACCTCAAAATAAATTAACTTGTCACAGATTGCTGTGCTTTGGAAGAAAGAACCAACATAAGTATTTCATTAGATTCTCGGTTATCTGGAAAAAACACAATTTCCAAATTGGCCAAATAAATTTCATTCCTTAATGAAACCCACCAAAACTCTCATATTAGAAACACCGTATGTATTTGGTTGTATAAATATACATGTATAAATATCATAAGGGCAGGTCAAGCAAAAATTTTTACTTAAAAAAAATTTAAACTACACTATGGATTTTCAAGAGATACCCATTTCTAAAACAAAACAACAAAAACAAGAATCAAGCATAATTTCATTTTATAAAGCAATTTTATAAATAAACAGAATTAACACCTTACATTTTTACAAATCTAATTTCTTTTAACCCCTTTTAATTTTGGTAGCAACAACGTAAGCATTGTTGAACATTTCCTTATCTATCTAATTTCCATAAGACTTTATAAGTTGCAAAATAGAGATACTTTTGGAAAATTAATTGAAAGAGAGTTCCAGTAAGTTTATGGCTCTCAAAAGACATTTAAGGGAAATAATGTATATTTACACCTTAGGCATCTGTGATTTCAGTGATGTTGCTTCTTCGTCACCCTTTCTGGTCTGCTTCTATTTCTATGTAAAGATGGCTTTCCCCTAAACACCAAGTATGAATATGTTTCAGTAGCTGTTATACGGCAACGGAAAAGGTCCTTTTTTTTGTGCCTCTCTGTCTTTTAGAGACAAATCATTCTTGTATAATCAGTATAAAGTTTTCACTAAGTCCAGAAATGAAACGTTTTTTTTAAAATACATCTTGGATAACTAAATAAATTAGCTCTGCATATAAAAATTGATTATTTCAGCTGGGCATAATGGTGGTGGTGCCCAGCTGAAATAATCAATTTTTATATGCAGAGCTATATGGTGGTTCATATCTATAATCCCAGCACTTTGAGAAGCCAACCAGATGGATCATGAGGTCAGGAGTTCGAGACCAGCCTGGCCAACACAGTGAAACCCCATCCCTACTAAAAATACTTTTAAAAATTAGCCGAGCGTGGTGGTACACACCTGTAATCCCAGCTACTCAGGTGGCTGAGGCAGGAGAATCGCTTGAACCCAGGAGGCGGAAGTTGTGGTGAGCTGAGATCACACCACTGCACTCTAGCCTGGGCAACAGAGCGAGACTCTGTCTCAAAAAAAAATTTTTTGGATTATTTCATTACATGTTCTTTTTACTTTTTACAATGGCACAGCAGTAATACTCTCAATAATTATAGTCCTAGGTCAAAGAAGCCAGTGCCCCTGCCAAAAATAAGGGTACCTAAACTTAAACAGAAAATAATGTGATACAGTTAATTTTAAAGCTCAATGTTGCATGGTTACAAAAGTGCCCAGAATCAAGTCTCAACACAGCATATAGATTGTGAACAGAATCTTTAACTCTGCCAAGGTTATTAAATTAATATTTGATAAGTAAACCATCAATATTCATTTTTTAAATCATTTTTTAAAACCTAGTACTGCTACCTACCTTACATATAGTTCAAAACCAGCCAAGATAAACTAAATTTTCACCCATCCATAAAGAGATGAAGCCTATGATTAAGTCCTTTCAAGAATATTCACTATACCCACTATTACCCCATTCCTTGGGCCAATTTTTCCTCTACATAAATTTAACTCTTTGTTTCAAAAGCATCATCAACAGAACTAAAATTTATTGGGGTTGGCTGGGCATAGTGGCTCATGCCTGTAATCCCAGCACTTTGGGAGGCCAAGGCAGGAGGATCACTTGAGGCCAGGAGTTCAAGACCAGCCTGGCCAACATGGTGAAACCTCATCCCTACTAAAAATAAAAAAATTAGCCAGGCATGGTGGCAAGCACCTGTAGTCCAAGCTATTTGGGAGGCTGAGGCAGGAGAATCGCTTGAACCTGGGAAGCAAAGGTTGCAGTGAGCTGAGATCGCACAAGGTAAGAGAGAGAGACTGTCTATTGGGGTCTATAAATCAGATACTATTTAGGCACCTGCCAACAGTTTTACTCTCAACAACCCCATGAGAAAAATTTTAACATCATCTTTTTTACAAAGATGAAGAAACTAAGGCTTTACCCAAATTTATACTAAGTGGCACAACGTAACTTAACATTGGGTCCAAAGTGTATGTTTTACTCTAAACCCATGGTTCCCAAACAGTGCATCAAGAGGTCCCAATGTTACACAGTATATTCACCACAGATGAAGAAGATTCACAGTGACCCTCAACATCTGTGGACATCCCATTAACTTAACTGAAGGTGGAGATACTTCAGTTTTAATATTAGATAAAATAGATAACACTACATTCCTCTCAATGACTTCCTACTTTTGTAAAGCGGGGTTTTTCGGGGTGGCTGTGATAAAAAGCAAGTCCTCATAAAAATCAATGAGATACAAGAAATGAGGGGTGGCAGAGTTCTAGGATTCCAAGGTTTAAGAAGTTGTGCAGTGTCCATCAGGTATACCTCATTAGTAACTGTGGAGTTTTTTTTAAAAAAGTGAAATTTATAGAAACTGTTTTCAATGAGAGAGAGAAAGAGAGAGAGAGAGACTGTGTGTGTGTGTGTGTGTGTGTGTGTGTGTGTGTGTGTGTGTGTGTATGAAATGGGTTCTTACTATGTGGCTCAGTCTGGTCTCAAACTCCTGGCTTCAAGTAATCCTTCCATCTCTGCCTCCCAAAGTAGTGAAATTATAGGCATGAGCCACTGTGCCCAGCCATATGTGTATTATTTTGTTAGAACACACACACTCATTTAAGCTTGGATCTAATCACTTAATACTTGGAACTATTAGGTATTAATTTTGGTTAAGTAGTATTGTGAAAAAAATTACTGAGACCCTAGGGCCATATGAACCAAGAAAATATGGAAATCTCCACAATAAACAATGCCTTTACATATACCATATTTTTACAATTAGTCCTCTCCTCTACACCTCAAAATACCCAACCACATTCCAAACTAATATTATCTATGTCTACTTCTGAACTATTTATGATATTTTCTGAAAATTATAATAGAAAAGAAAAAGTCATGAGTTTAGAACTAAACAATTATTGAGGCGGTTACATCTTCTGTTATATGAATTAATCTAGAATAATACTGCCTTTGGAAAATGAATAATTAATTTCCCTCAATTTTATCCAACTATGAGGTACTATTTCATGTTTTAAAATAAACAGGCTTCTGGTAGATGGTATATAAATGAAGTTTTAGAAAATCAAATAATATTTTAAAAGAACAATTTAAAAGAATACTGACTTTTATGATTTAAAAAAAACAGAGCAGGTGACAAAGTAACAAGCATAGCATGATCCTTTTCTGCAAAACAGAAGAAGAGAAAATCCTATTTTATGTTTATACATTTGTATCAATAAACACAGAGAACCATTTGGAAAGATACACAGCAAACCATAAGCAGTGGTTCCCTAAGAGGGATGAGACTGGAAAGCAGAAACATAAAGGGGAATCACTTTACTTCAAACATCTTTGTATTTCTTACAAAAATATTTAATCTTAATGTTTCCCTTGGGGAAAAACTTTTAGACCATGAAAACCAAAACACACAGATACACACACACTTCTTTATTTTATCAGACCCTTCTGGGAAAAACTGCTAACAAAAATACTAAACTTGAGTCAGAAAACTTGGATTCTAGTCTCAGCCTCAATACTCATCAAGTATACGACTTATGGATATCTTTTAGTATCAAATAACCTCCATTTTCTTACTTACAAATTAAAAAAATAAAAACTTGTATTTTGTTCAAATCAGAAAGTTACTATGAGGATTAATAAGTATGTATGATTTACAAGTTACAAAAGACTGTGCAAGTAGCAGTTACGAATTCTATACAACCCAAAATTAGTTAGCAGTAAACACCATAAATGCCAGTATTGGCAATAAAATGGGAGGGTTACTTTCTTAGGTGCCATTCTCCTCTAGAGTTAAGTATCTAATTTAAATAGGATAATACTTGACCATAGTCATCCAACACTTACAGCTTAATATTAATTGGCAACCCTAAAAATGCTTATCATTAAAAACAGTAATGCTAACTACCTCATATGGTTGTGAAAATTACATGAGTTAAAATGTGTACAGTATTTAGATTAGCGTTTGGTTTACAGAAAGCAATAATTTACTAAGACTATCACGATAATGAGTATGATTATCATAACCTCCCAAGATTTCATGAGTTAAGAAAAAAGTGTTCACAAACTATGAAAATATGACAAGTGATAAAAGTGTTAGAAAAAACTAAGACTTCATTTAAGTATCTTATAAGGGAAACATCTACTTAATGTTTCCTCTCCTCTTAAAGCAGATAACTACTGAGCAATCGCTAAGTGCTTTCCATGAATTTTTAACTTACAGTTTTTCTGAGCAAATTCAAAGTATATTTGATCTTACTGCTAACCCTTGCTTTTACCATACAAATAAATAGAATGACAAACTATGAAGTTAAACAGAAATGAAGGTTTCTATAAGTAACTTTCAATGCTTCAAAATAAGTTCTAAGTGTGTTTTGTTTCAACTCAAACCTCCAAACTGATTTCAATTTGAATGCAGCTCAATTTGAAGGAACTATGAAGGTCAGCTTCCATTAACACTGAATAAATCATGGGCCCCAACCTCTTATCTGTTGTTATTCTTCATTTCTGAGATTCTAGAACTCCATCTAGACTCTTTTAACACCATCAACATGAACATTTAAACACTCTAAATTGATAAAAGCTATCAAGTGAAGATATACAACCATAAATATTTAAACCTCATTTAGAAGGGTCAAGTCAAAATTTTTGAAAACTAGCATCCTTTGAATGGATAAGGGTACAGTTTACTAACACAAACGTCTTTCCTTAGTCCAAATTACAGACATAATAGATTTTTTGGCTATTCCCTCAAAACCACATTCTTTCAATAATATACTATCAGTCAAGAAAAATGATATAGATCAATACTTTTAGGCATGGAGGTCTCTCTACCATATATCGTTGGAAAAGACAGGCTGTAGAATAACAAGTATAATGATCTCAGTTTTATAAAAATACACATAATTGCAGGCAGGCAGAAAAGACTGGAAAGATATACACCACAACAATGAAAGTAGCTGACATTATTTTCATTAGCCAGTCAGGCAACAAACATACCCCTGTGCTTGTCTCAAAAAGCTACAGGTCAGAATTGTTTCATTTAGAGTTCAAAGACAAATACATTAATTTTAGACTCACTTACTATTTGACTGACAACCATCAATACTTCTTAACTTATCCAGATGTAAAAAAGATACAGTGTGTTAAAAATAAAAATCAGAGGAGCTAGAGGTACCATCATTAAAATCCTTTCAGAAAAAAGCTGTCCACCTACAATAGCCTTTAAATTTTGTTTTTGAAATTGTCTCTTTCCATTCTATTAAAAATAATTGATATTTCACCAAAATCTGGGCATTTCCATGGACCCAGAGATCCTTTTTGAAAAACTTTCTGGTTATGCCCATACCTTTCACAGTAAATTTTGCAATAGGGAGACAGAATGGTTCTAGACAGAATAAATAAGTTAAACCCTTTATTTCATATAACTAAAAGTCAGTTTTACCTTGATATCTTTTCAGTCAGAGAATACTTACACACTCCAGACACTGTCCAGATAACTCAAATTTTAACTGAATTATACATAGATGCTGTCAAAAACGCACTTGAAATAACTAAGTATTTTAAAGACATTCAAAAGAATTGCCAATTATCTATTACTCTGGACTTTTTTTCTATTAATGTATCAAGCAATGATTCATAGAAAATTAGAAATCTAAATAAACTTTGGTGTTCCATAGGAATTTTTCACAAGATTACATTTTATATAAGCCTTTGGTTTTTAATCAGAAATGATAAAAACATCTATATAAAAAGAATTTTATCTTCTAAAAAAGATACCATCCATCAAGTTATATATTACTTACAAAGAGAGCCACATGTAAATCTGTATTGTCAGATAAAAGCTGCTTTTAGAAGACAATGAGTAATATACAATCCATATTTTTATTTCAGTTTTTGTCTTCACTGCTAGGAGGCTCAGAACTAAATTTTATATAGGCTAGGCATCTAGTACATCTTCCAATATTTTATGTGGCTCTTTATCTTTTAGTAATATCTACTACAGAATTCTATTATATACATATTTTATCAAGCTGCTTCATAATCAGGCATAAGATGGCTACTGTCAATGTCAAGAAAATGTCACAATTCTGTGTAAATGCCTCTGCTACAGCAACAAGCCATAAAGTACTTAAATTACAACAAATACCTCAAATTTAACAAGTTTAGTTTTCAAATTAGAAGGTTACGACAGACAGGGATGGCAAAGAAAGCAATGGTTTCATTTCTGGTAAAGAAAGAATTTTAAAATATACACTTCTACAAAAATATTAAAAGTTTAAAAGTTTTAAATTTGCTTAACTTTATCCACTGTATCTTTTCAATATTAACATGCTATTTTAATGACAAAAAAATTTACATACCTTATGTAAACAAGTGTCCACTACCCAATTGCACACATTTTCCAGGTCATCAGATACCTCAAGCCTAGATTTAACAAATTCACAGAGCTCCTCATTACTCATAACATCCCAGATCCCATCACAAGCCAAGATGATAAATTCATCCTCTTCTGCTCTTAAGATTTCATAAACCTCAGGCTCTGGAGAAACAAGTTGTTCTGTTGGGCCCTTGCCATCAACACACTTGTAATCATAGTCCCCCAGAGCACGAGACACTGCTAATGAACCATTCACACGTTGTATCATCACGCTGCCTCCTGCATTTTGGATTCGCTCCTTTTCCCTTGGATTGCAAGGTTTGTGATCCTGGGTAGAAAAGCAGACTTGTCCATTCCTATACAGAACCGCACGTGAATCACCACAGTTGATAAAGTAGATATGCTTAGGTGAAATCATAACTCCCACTGCAGTTGAACCACTCCTGTCCATTCCGTTTCTGAGGTCTGAAAAGTTACGCATGTATTCATCAATTTTCAAAAAGCCAGTTCTGATACCATTCTTAACATTTTCGACTGAAAGCTCAAGAGCAGATCCTGATTTTCCAGCTGCCCTAAAGTCTTCATTGGTAGTAATGTGTTCTAATAAATGTGTTGAGCAGTAATTCGCCACTCGGGATCCAGCATGACCATCATAAACTGCAAAAAATGACCAGTCTTCCAAGCCATGAGGAATACCTACAACAGCTGTGTGTGCATCTTCCATTTCCACTCTCCATCCTTGCATGCTGCTCAGGCCATAACGTAAACCATTCCCAGCACCATGAGCATTATGTTTTTCAGTTTTGGGTTTATCCAAAAATGCACCCATGTTTAGCAATAAATCTGAAAAAAAAAATTGCAGGGGTTAAATGTTTAAATTTGACAGAAAATTTATCTACAATATTCCATCTATAGTCTAGTAACTCCTACCTCAAGTATATTTTTCAGTATTACCCTAATTTATAGGAACAACAACAAAAGCCCAAGAAATTTCCTCCCCTATATCCTACAACAGTGGTTTCTCAGCCCTAGCATATAAGAATCATCAGACCAATTAACTCAGAATCTCTAGGGATGGGACACAGATACCATCTTTTAAAAGACTCTCTGGTGATTTTTATGAGCAGCCACGTTGAGACCTCTGTTCTAGGAGAAAGGAAAACGAAGAAATAAGACTTCATTAATAATTTTATTTTAATTTAATTTCAAGGTGAGTCTAGGGTTCGACATGTAAGTTTACAGTAGACTGGACAATGAGAATATTCATAATAGTGAATCATGTTGTTCAATAAATCAAGGTAAAAAGATATGCTAATATATTTTAGAAGACTTTCAAAAGCGAGTATTGAAATCAAGATTTCTCCTCTCAGTAATCCTAAACACAACCCAACAATTCAATTAAAACATAAAAAATCTCCATTATACACACATTTGGTTTTATCACTTTTACTATATATCATTACTTGGATGCTGTTAAAAACATAATTAACATGGTACTAAAAAATGGACTTCACATTGCTAAATTTATAATCCATGAAGTAGCTACCCAGTGTTGACTGACAAAGACTTAGAACTGGAAACTACTACTACGCATCACCCACTCCCCACCTACCCAACTTCACTATTTTGTAGAGTAAAGTTTCCCAATTTCAAATGACTTAGACTAGAGTACTGGTTCCCAAAAGTATGCAAAAGAATTCTCTGGTATGTTTTCTACATACAGTGCTGACCCTATACTCTAACTAGGTGACCTTGGGCAAATTTCTTAGTCACCTGTACCTATACCTCACAGGGCTGCCAGGAAAAATGAGTCTATGTAATGTGCTTAGAACAGCACTTAAACACAATAAACACCATAAAATGTTTACTGTTATATCTGCTCAAAATGCAGACTCCACAGCCCTATTCCCACACCTAAAGATTTTTTTTCAATCGATTTTGGATGGGATCATCAAAAAAACATGCTGGTGGTTTAAGGTTTTGAGAGATACTGATCTAGATCAACTTACTTCCATTTGGGTCTAGGTATCTTTGTGAGACTTTTTTCAGGTGTGATCATTATTGAATTTTACAATAAAATTACATATTCCCATTTAAAAAAATCTGATGAACCGCTCAATATATATATATATATATATATATATGCAAACATTTGTTATATATCAGTTTTATACTTACAATTTTGCTGTGTTATATGTAATACTGTATTAATAAATTACAAATATACTTATAGAAAAGGAGTCCTCACATAAAACTTATTTTTCATTCTACAGTAAAAAGTTGTATTTTGTACTGAGAACAATGTAACAGAATATGCTTGATTACTTTTGAACATGCTGGTTTAATTCTCTGTGATACAATGATTTGAAAGCCTAGCTCTACGTACATGTTTATATGCTTGCTTGTAAAGGCTATTTCATCTGAAAAGACAATTTTAAAAGATACTTAAGTGCAAATGAAACAGAATTGTTGTCTGTATTTATTAAATCACTTTTTTTTTTTTGAGGTGGAGTCTTGCTCTTATCGAGTGGCGCCATCTCAGCTCACTGCAACCTCCGCCTCCCAGGTTCACAAGCCATTCTCCTGCTTCAGCCTCCCAAGTTGCTGGGACTATATGCATGTGCCAACACACCTGGCTCATTTTTGTTTTTTTTGTTTTGTTTTTTTTTCTTTTTTTAGTAAAGACGGGGTTTTGAGTTTTACCATGTTGCCCAGGCTGGTCTCAAACCCCTGGTCTCCAGTTATCCACCTGCCTTAGCCTCCCAAAGTGCTGGAATTAAAGGTGTGAGTCACCTCAGCCAGCCTTAAATAACTTTTCAGTCCCATCTACCAATTATGGGGAAAAAGTTTGTTGCAGTTTTCATCTTTCCTGATGCCCCTGCAATTAAGGTATTGCTGTTCCATTTTTGACAAGTACGTTCAAAATCCACAAGAACTCTTCATTTATAATTTTTTTTTAAGTTTAGAAATTTCAATTTCCAAATTTGTCTTAATTTAAGAATAAAGAGAGGAAAGAAGGAAGGAAGGTGAGGTCTTCAGTAAAAAGCTATTAGGGTCCCTAAGAATGGGAGGAATCCTGGAATGCTGGTCTGGAAAACCATCAGGAAACAAAAAGCCCCTGAGGTTGGGCTGCAAAACACAATGAAGGTTACACCAACAATGGCTTTGCTTGCCTCCTACTGCTCATCTCTGTAATGAGTCCTACCTTCTGTTTTCTCTCTGAAAGTCACTTGCTCAAGATGCACAGTCCTGGGAATGGGTATCTAATTGACTAAGCTTAGGTCACCAGCACACCTTCTGGCTGAATCAGGAATTCCATTCTTTTGCAAACTGGTAATTTTTTTTTTTAATTCCACATTGATCTCATTTGAAAGTTGGGGTTGTCCCATAATTATTTTATTTTATTCTTTTGAGACAGAGTCTTGCTCCGCTGCCAGGCTGGAATGCAATAGTGTGATCTCAGCTCACTGCAACCTCCACCTTCCAGGTTCAAGCGATTCTCCTGCCTCAGCCTCCTGAGTGGCTGGGAACACAGGTGCGCGACACCATGCCCAGCTAATTTTTTTATTTTTAGGAGAGATGGGATTTTACCATGTTGGCCAGGATGCTCTCGATCTCTCGACCTTATGATCTGCCTGCCTCGGCCTTTCAAGGTGCTAGGATTACAAGGTGTGAGCCAGCACACCCAGCCATGATTTTATTTTTTAAATATTACAAACTATCATACATATAAGAGCTTATATAATGTGTTACATAGTTAAAGAGTAATAAAACAAATACCCATGCATATGACCACACAATTTAAGAAACAGAACATGATTAGAAAGTCTACTATTTAGCCTCTCCCCAGTCACACTCCTCTCTGTCCCAAGGTGGTCACTATCCTGAATTTTGTAATTAGTATCCCTTGTAGTTTAACTATATTCATGTGTGGTTGTTCTGTTTTATGGATTTGGCACTTTTCAATGATACAAAGTGAAGTATGTACTATTATGTTAATATTTATTTTTCTTGTGCAACACTGTATTTCTGAGATTCATCTACATTGATGCAGAGTTGTACTTCATTCACTGTATTCCCTTACATGTGTGTATCACAGTCTATCCATTCTACTATCAATTAACATTCAAGTTATTTCTCACTTTTTCTTTGAGGTACAATGTTGTTTTGAACAATCTTGGTGCATATATATGAGTGTTCCTAGATAATATAACGCAAATTTGACAGTGTGATATAGATTATCTTTGTTCCACCAACAAAAACCATTAAATCACTTCTGAACATTTATTTTCCAAATGCCCTCTACCATACTACCTTCTTTAAAACATTTACTTACTTAATAAGTAGCCTTTACCTTGAATGGAAAGATTAAGAGAGAGAGAGAATGTGTTTTGGGGGCGCAGCCTGTGTGTGTCTGTCATGGGGGTAGTAAAATGAAAGACCTAAATCTCACCTTCCAAAATGGGAGATCAATAATTTCCAAAAGTGAAAAATCAAAAAGCAGCACAAGAAGCACATTATTTAGATATGAAGATAAATTCTAAAGGAATCAGATGTTAAGAGTTCGAAATGGTTGTTTTGAAGGAAACTTCTTTAAGAAGAGGAGTGCAGAAACCAACAAGCCTTGTAGAATCATTTGGTTAATTTTGAAAATGTATATTTTAATTAAAAAAACTAAATTTTAGAAAGCATAAAGTAAAACAATATCCCAATTACTCCGATTTGGTTATATTTATATATCTAATTATCACACGTACCCTGAAAATATGTACATCTAACACACATCAATAAAAATAAACAAAAAAAAAAAAACAAGCAAACAGCAAAATGACAGAAAAATAACCAAAAAACCCCTCACAAATGCATCTTAAATTATGCCCAACCTTACATTAATAAGAAAAATCAAAATTAAAGACTATAACAAAATATCACTTTTCATGATCCGACTGACAAAGATCAAAGGCTTGGTGATCATTCTCCTGGTGATGTTATATAGAAACATACTAACATTGCTGATACCAACAAACTGGCAGAATCTCAGTGGAAAGCAATTTAATAAAATCTATCAAAATTACATCGGCACATACGACTTAACAAAATTCTAAAAATGTGCCTACAGGTTTACTCCTGTCTGTATAAACTATTCACTGCAGTGCTGTTAGCAAAAGTAAACATATAAAACAATATTTGTATTACTCATTTAGGAACTGATTACTTAATAGGATGTCATGATACCTATTTAACATAAAACAATATGCTACAATTTGTAGAATACACAAACACACACACGTGTGTGTGTGTATATTCAGTCTCTGAAATTACATACCACATCTAGAAATTTTGAGGAAGCGTATAAGAGACAGGAGTAAAAGAGATATCTGCCATTATATATAATTTTATACCTTTCCATTTTAAATTGTTAATGTAGTAAAAATAAAATTACTTAAATTTAATATTATTTAGTGAATATTATTTCAACTAGGAAAATTCCTTGAATCTTTTTTTTTTTTTTTTAAAGACGAAGTCTCACTCTCGTCCCTAGGTTGAAGTGCAATGGCGGGATCTCGGCTCACTGAAACCTCCGCCTCCTGGGTTCAAGCGATTCTCATGCCTCAGTCTCCTGAGGAGCTGGGGATTACAGGCGCCTGCCACCACGCCTGGCTAATTTTTCCATTTTTAGTAGAGATGGGGTTTCACCATGTTGGCCAGGCTGGTCTTGAACTCCTGACCTCAAGTGATCTGCCCACCTCGGCCCCCCAAAGTGCTGGGTTTACAGGCATGAATCACTGCACTCAGCCCTTTGAATCTTTTTTTAGCAGTCAGAAGCTATAATCTATAAAAACCTAAATAATTATACCAAAATCATATATCAACATATCAATACCCCAATTTTTTTTTCTCTCTTCAAACAAATCAAACAAATGATCACTCGCACTGGCACAGTGAGCTAAGACCCAGCACATACAACCTGTTTTTAAAAAATGAGTACCATTTCCTTGAAGAAGTAAATCTACCAGTGAACTCTACTATTTAAAAACATAAATTAAAACACATGAATTCTACACTGAAGGCAGGATGAGAAACGGGATGAAATGGCCTCTGTTAAGTCAGCATCAAACTTTAATAAAGCATATAAAAGAGATACATATCATCACAGTAACTGAGGGAAAAGTTCCTTTCTAGAAAAAATTTAGAAGAGGACTAAGTATTTAATGCTGCTAAAGCATCAATTTCTTCCTAACTGAATTGCAATTCTGTAAGAGATGAAGTGAACAAAATCCTTGTGATAAATTTTGTAATTTTATAGAAATAGGATTAACAACACCTCCCTAAACACCAATATAAATGCTATACTATGAAGCATACTAGCAAAAATCCAACATGTCTAATAACAGAAGACATTTCCAAGACACCGCAGTATGAGCATACTCTCAAAGAGCCTTGATACAAATGCGTTATTGATGGAGACTCTTATCTATATCTAGCAGCATACAGTTACAGGAAAACACAAAACAATATTTCTTATGACTAACAGGTAGACTCCTTGCCAAAGCTCTAGAAACAATAAAAGCTAACATTTACAGTCTCTTTATTACTATAACCAGGCACTGGAGCCTACATTAATTTCATGTACATCAATTCATCTGCAACAATATTCAAAGGTTTATTACTGTCCTCATTTTATAGGTGAAGGCACTGAGTCACAGAAAGGCTGAGCAACTTGTCCACGTAGGTAGCAGAGCTGTTTTAATGCAGGCTGTCTGGCTCCAGAGGTGATGCACTTAACTATCACCAACACACACAAGAGTAAATATTAAAAGTATGCCAGTCTTTTTCCTCCAGAGTTGAGACAAATCTGTTTATTCACTTGAACAAAAATATACGTATTAATTGGTCAGAGCTTTGATTTTGCTTTCTTTTACATACACTACTTATTTCATTAGCAAATTCTATCAATTTTACCTCCAAATATAGCCCCCATCAGTCTGCTTCTCTCAATCAATAGCTGCATCATTCCAGCCTAAGTTGGCATAATCTACCATAATAACCTCTTAACTTTTGCCTCCCTATTCATTCTCTAGAGTGACCTTTTTTAAGTATAATGGAATCATGTCTCTGGACATCCCACTGAATTCAGAAAAAAATTCAAACTTAGTACATCTATCTCTCTATAATCTGACCCCTGCTTACTTCTTCAATCTTGTTCCTGTAACTCTTCAGTTACCATTTACTGCTCTCTAGCTGCAGTGGCCTTCTTTCCATTCCTCCAATATATTGAACTTGTTTCCCATCTCTAGATCCTTGGATTTGCTGTGTTTTCTTCCTAGAACCACTTTCATCCCTCCACCTCCATAGCTGCATGGCTAGCTCCTTCCCAACATTTAGATCTCAGCCCCAATGTCAACTCAGAGAAACTTTCCAGACTATTCTCCCAACACCATCACATCTCATTTTCCTGTTTTTATTTCGCTCATAACTTGCTGAAATTGTTTTTCATCAAATTCTTTACTTTTTTAACTCTGACCAGAATGTAAGCTCTATGAGAAGAAGGGCATCTGTCTTGTTTACTCCCAAAATTAATAAAACTACCATGGCACATAGTAGGCACTCCATAAATATTTGTGGAATAAACAAATAAATAAACAAATGAGCACCAAATGATGTAGCTGTTTTACTATAAAAAATACACATTCAATACCACTCACATTTCGGAGGCCCACTAGAAGATGGGTAAACCAAGGTTACCAACTCAAGCTCATTAAAGTAGGAAAACATAAACACTTCAGTCTAAATTAATATAAGCTCAATGCCCTGAACTGCCAAATATACAAAGCACCATATTCAGTTCTGAGAATCACATTTTAACTGACATTGACAAAACTAAAATACATCCTAAGCAGAAGAATGAAAAGAGCATAAAGTTCAGAAAACACATTCTATAAAGAAGAAGGTTTAAAGAAAATTGGGACTGCTTAGAATAGAGGCAGTATTAAGTCCTAACAGGGCTGACAGTGAACGCTGAATTCTTCTAAAAGAAGAAAAAGGCTTATTCATTTGTTCCAGAAGCCAGATCTAGGATCAATGGATAAAAGGCATATTTGCTACATTAAGCAAAAGGCATAATATACTACATTAAAAATGAGTTATCTAGTTAACACTAAAGATATATTTTAACATTATTTAGGGGATGCTGAAAGAAGGGGTGTAATCAAGTCCAAAACCGGAATACAGTTGTCATTCAATCACTCAACATTTTAAAAATTACATGCTGACTCTCCACCCGACCTCATGAAGGATTTAAAACAAAAAACAAACAAACAAAAATGGCCATGTGTGGTGGCTCACACCTACAATCCCAGCACTTTGGGATGCTGAGGTGGGAGGACCACTTGAGCCCAAGGATTCAAGACCTGCCTGCGCAACATAGGGAGACCCTGTCTCTACAAAAAAAAAATTATTTTATTTTATTTTAGTTTTAGCTAGGCATGGTGGCCTGTGCCTGTAGTCCCAGCTATTCGGGAGGCTGAGGTGGGAGGAACTCTTGAGCCCAAAGGTCAAGGCTGCAGTGGGCCATGATAGCACCACTGCATACCAGCCTGGACCACAGAGCAAGACCCTTTCTCAAAAAAACAAAACCATGATACTGGATTGTGCCATTGCACTCCAGCCTGGGCGACAGAGCAAGACTCCGCCTCAAAAAAAAAAAAATCTTTAGATAAAAGCAAATCATATGGTTTTAGATAAAGCAAAATCATAAAACTTCAACAAAAGACGATCAGACACTTCAAAACTTTCCTCCTTACTGCAGTTGGCATACTTTGTTAGAGAGGGCACCTGGACACTGGCAAGCCTTGCTGAAGAACAGCACAATCTGTCAATCCCATCTGCTTCCTATCAAAGCAAATGGGGTGGTGTTAAGGATGCTTCAGGCTCATGGTTAAGATTTTCTCAAAGGTTTCTGAAGGCTAGTATGTTGCTCTTCTGACTAGGAAAGTAGCATAAACAGCAATAGCAATGCTTCATTTTTTAATGAGTTCTATATGTCAGGCACTACACTAAAATATTGATATACTCTATGTCATTTAATTCTAACAACAACTTAGTAAGGTTAGCACTATTTATATTCTCATTTTACCATTAAGAAAACTGAGATACCTAGGGTATCCAGACAACACAACTAAGTGGCAAATCAGAAATCAAACCAATTAAGACTAGCCTAGAGCAGGCATTCTCAAACTCTGGGCTTCAGTGGCTAATGTATTACAAGCTTTTTCTTCCTTTTAAAAAATAATAGTTATATAAATGTTCAGGGACTCAAAAGGCAAAGGTACTAAATGCAATGTCATATCCCTAATTGGATACTGACACAGATAATTACTAGAAAAACTGATGAAATCCAAAAGCTGGAGTTTAGTTAACAGAATAGTAATGTTAGTTTTTTTTAAGTTTTGATAAATGCACCACAGTAAATGTAAAAAGTTTTCATTAGAGGCATGGTGTAGTGGCTCATACCTGTAATCCCAACACTTTGGGAGGCCAAGGTAGGAGGATCACTTGGGCCCAGGAGTTTGAGATCAGCCTGGGCAAAATAATGAGACCCCATTTCTACAAAAAAGTAAAAAATTAGCCAGACATGGTGGCACACAACTGTAGTCCAGGTTACTCAGGAGGCTGGGATGGGAGATCTCCTGAGCTTGGGAGGTTGAGGCTGGAGAGAGCCCTGATCATACCACTGCAACCCAGTAGTGTCACAGGTGACACAGCAAGACCTGGTCTCAAAAAAAAAAAAAAAAAAGTTAACATTAGTGGAAACTGGGTAGGTGGCAGATGGGGACGTCTCTGTACTATCTTTGCAAACTTTTCTGTAAATCTGAAATTATTTCAACATTAAAAGTTTATTTTAAAATGAAAACTAAAAGGCAAGCCTCAGTTAAGTCATTCCAAGTACAGTGTTGGATGAAGTAAGGTAGTCTGGCTATGGAAAATCTCTCTACCTGTGATTTTGCCAGTCATACTAGGTGGCTAGAAGTATCCTAAAAATACCAAGATTATATAATAATTGGAAACTCTGAACCATTGATTCTATTTCTGAGATGTTACAACCACTCGGTCTATGACAGATCAAACATTTTCTTTTTTAATGGATAAACAATCTGAGCAACATAATAATGTAATACTGGATTATAAACCATAGTACAAATATCCATGAGTCCATGCTGATAAAAATAAAGGACTGAATACGTAAATGAATAGGGGTACCAGACAAATCTTCAATGCAGAAGAATGCCAAATAATTTATGTAGATCTTCCACCTTCAAAGAGGTCGAGCACAACTTTCCACCTCATAAGGGTAGATTGGCAGTTATTTTCTTTGCAAAAAGTACAAAATGAAAGCGAGGGGGAGAATAGCTTTACAAACACTGACAAACACTACCTCAGCCAGGTAATCAAACTTGACATTAACAGTTCATATTCTTGGTAATGAGAAAGGCACTTTACCTCAATGGTCTTCCTCCAAAACCAAATCCATAATAACCCCATTCTAATCGTAAGAAAAGCATTAGAGAAACTCCGATAGAAGGATATCCTACAAAATATCTAACCAGTACTCCTCAAAATTGTCAAGGTGATAAAAAACAAGGAATGCCTGAGAAACTGCCACAGCTAACAGGGGCCTAAGGAGACGTGATGACTAAATGTAATGTGGTACATCCTTAATGGGATCTTGGACAGAAAAAGGACATTAGGTAAAAACTCAGAAAATGCAAATAAATGATGGGTTTTAGTTAACAATGTATCAATATTGGCTCATTAATTGTAAGGGCTCAACTGGACAGTTCTCACTTGAGTTTTCTCATATTATTGAATACAAATACTGGCTGGGGAAAAAGTCACCTGAAAGCTCACTTAACATGATTGGCAGCTGATTAGGGATGTAGGCTAGGAATTTAGCTTAGACTGTCCCAAGGAGTGTCTGTACGTGGCCTCTCCAGTTTGAGGATCTCAACATTGTCAGACTTCTTACATGTCACCTGGTTACCAAAGCAGAAGCTACATGGCCTTTTCTGGCCAACCCTCAGAAGTCACTTCTGTTGCATTATTGGTTACAAGCAAGTCACTAAGTCCTGTTCAGATTCAAGACGAAGGAAAGCATACCCCACCTTTCAAAGGAGAAGATTAATAAACGGCTGCAGACATGTATTTTTTATTTTTAGAGACAGGGTCTGGCTCTGTCGCCCAGGTTGGAGTGCAGTGGTACAATCATAGCTCACTGCAGCCTTGGAACTCCTGGCCTTCAGCAATCCTTCCACCTCCAAAGTGCTGGAATTAGAGGTGCAAGTCACCACACCTGGCCTGTTTGGTAGTTTTTACATGTCTGGGCTAGGCATGGTGGCTCATGCCTGTAATCCAAGCACTTTGGGGCGCCTAGGTTGGAGGATCGCTGGAGGCTAGGAGTCCAAGGCCAGCCTGGGCAACATAGCAAGACCCTATCTTTACAAAAAAAAAAATGGGGGGGAAAAAATTAGACCAGCATGGTGGTGTATGTTGTAGCACCAGCTATATGGGAGACTGAGGCAGGAGGATCACTTGAGCCCAAGAGATTAAGGCTGTAGTGAACTACGATCATGTCACTGTACTTTAGCCTGGGTGACAAAGTGAGACCCTGTCTCTTGGGGAAAAAAAAAATAGATTGGGTGGAGTGGCTCATGCCTGTAATCCCAGCACTTTGAGAGGCTGAGGTGGGTGGATCACCTGAGGTCAGGAGTTCGAGATCAGCCTGGCCAGCATAATGAAACCCTGTCTACTAAAAATACAAAAATTAGCCGGACGTGGTGGCACTCACCTGTCATCCCACCTACTCAGGAGGCTGAAGCAGGAGAATCACTTGAACCTGGAAGGCAGAGGTTGCAGTGAGTCAAGATCGAACCACTGCACTCCAGCCTGGGTGACAGAGTGAGACCCTGTCTCAAAAAAAAAAGGCAAAAGACTGGAGGCTTATCTTGCAAAGGGTGAACTATAGAGACTCTGGGTTTAGAGATAGCAGATTTAGCTGAAGGGCAGAGTAAAAAGTCTTACTGAAAACCAGTGATTTAAACTATAAATTTGCATAATAAAAGCTGATATGCTCAGCCTTCTTTACTAACTCCCAGAAATCAAAGAAACCACAAGCAGGCAACAGCTCTATTGCTCTCTGAGGAAATTCAATAATCCCAGAGAAAGTACCTACAGATTACTTACACAAAGGAATACTCCATAAAATGCTCAGTCCCCACAATCATCCTACAGTGTGGTCTATCAAATGACATGCCTGTCAAGGCTGTCAGGGCAACACTTAAGTATGAAGAGATATCCAAAGATTACCAGATACTGAAAAAATATATACATCATAAAAAACAAAATAAATCAAAGAAAAAGGAATCAGAAGAAAAAAAACATACAGGGACTAGGGGAAAAAAATCCTCAAGAGAAATAAAAGAGTACTGTATTCATGAACCAAAAAGATGTTACTTAAAAAAAAAAAAAAGAACTAGGCTGGGTGGTGCAGTGGTTCATGTCTGCAATCCCAGTGCTCTGGGAGTTCAAGATAGAAGGATTGCTTGAGGCCAGTAGTTTGAGACCAACCTGGGCAACAAAGTGAGACTCTGTCTCTATAAAAAAAAAAATGTTAAGCCGGGTATGGTGGCTCACGCCTGTAATCCCAGCACTTTGGGGGGCCGAGGCAGGTGGATCACCTGAGGTCAAGAGCTTGACCTGAGGTCAGCAGCCTGGCCAACATGGTGAAATCCCATCTCTACAAAAAATACAAATATTAGCTTAGCATGGTGGTGCAGGCCTGTAGTCCCAGCTACCTGGGAGGCTGAGGCAGAAGGATGGCTTGAACCTGGGAGGCAGAGGTTGCAGTGAGCCGAGATTGTGCCACTGCACTCCAGCCTGGTGAAGAGATAGAGAACTCCATCTCAAAAAAAAAAAAAAAAAAAAAAAAGAATTTAATTAGTTGGGTAGAGTAGCAAGCACATGTAGTCCTAGCTACTAGGGAAGCTGAGATGGGAGGATTGCTTTAGCCCAGGATTTCAGGACTGTAGTGATCGGTCACTGCACTTTAGCCTGGGTGACAGAGTGAGAACCTGTCTCTAAAAAAAAAAAATTTAGAGGAAAGAAAAGTGCTTTTTGAAATTAAAATGGCATACAAATGGACAATAGATATGTGAAAAAATGCTCAACATCACTAATCATCAGGGAAACGCAAATTAAAGCCACAATAACATATCATCTCACACCTGTCAGAATGACTATTAGGAAGATAAAGATAACAGGTACTGGTTAAGGATGTGGAGAAAAGAGAACCTTTGTACACTAATGGTGGACATGTAAATTAATACAGTCATTATGGACAACTATCTGGTGTTTCCTCAAAAAACTAAAACCAGAATTACCATATGATCTGGCAATCCCACCTCTGGGTATACAACCCTAAGGAACTGAATTCAGTATGTGGAAGAAATATCTGCACTCCTATGTTCACTGTGGCATTATTACCAAAACCAAGTTATGTAATCAACCTAAGTGTCCATCAGTGAATGAATGGATAAAGAAAATGTGGTATATATACACAATGGAATACTGTTCAGCCTTAAAAAAGAAGGAAATTCTGTCATTTACACAACAACATGGATGAACCTGGAGGATACCATGCTAAGTAAAATAAGCCAGGAATAGAAAAACAAATATTGTATATTCTCACTTGCATGTGATATCTACAATAATCAAACTCATAGAAGCAGAGAGTAAAATGGTAGTTACCAGAGACTGGGAGGGTGGTGCAGAATGGGGAGATGCTGGTCAAAGGACAGAAAGTTTTGGTTAGACAGGTGGAATAAATGATAATTATTTAAGGTGATAGATATGTTCATTAGCTTGATTCAATTATTTTACACTGCATACATATGTCATAACATCATTTTATACCTAATAAATATGTAAGACTATAATGTCAAGTTAAAGAAAAATTTTAAAAACAAAAATGACAGGCCAGGTGTGGTGGCTCACGCCTGTAATCCCAGCACATTGGGAAGCTGAGGCAGGCGGATCACCTGAGGTCAGGATTGGAAACCAGCCTGGAAGACATGGCAAAACCCTGCCTCTACCAAAAATACAAAAATTAGCCAGACGTGGTTACGGGCACCTGTAATCCCAGCTACTCGTGAGGCCGAGGCAGGAGAATTACTTGAACCAGGATGCAGAGGTTGCAGTGAGCTGAGACTGCACCACTGCACTCCAGCCTGGGCAACAGAGCAAGACTCCATCTCAAAAATAAAATAAAATAAATAATAAAAATGACAAAAAATTTTCAATAAAAGGTTAGAAAATCAAACTGAAAAAAACCAAAAACAACTGAAGTAAAATCCCCCAGACCCTCTCCCCTTCACAAAACCCAAACAGACTCAAAGAAGTAAAGAATAAAACTAAGAAAGCTGCAGGGTCAGTCCTGAAACTAATAGCTATTACAGAAAGAACAAGAAAAGGAAAGGGAAGGAATTTATCGAAAAGTTTCCCAGAACTAAACACCTTAAGTGTCAAGATTCAAAGCAGAACCGCCACCCCACCTCCGCCACACACACAAAGTAAGTGAAATTTCAAAACATTGGTGTTAAAGATAAACCCAAAAAATTCCCAGAGGGGAAAAAAATAAGTCACACATAAAGAATTAGGAACCAGAACAGCATGAGAAATCTCCAGAGTGCTATCTGGTAGAATAAAAATGCATATAGTTTCTTGGGGAATTCTGGTTATAGAGTATCCACCCAGAGAAATTCTCATATATATACAAGCCGAAGCATACAATGATGCTAATACAATGTAATTTTCTACAGAATTTAAAAGTATGGATTGTATTTACTTGTATCACTATGAATAGATCAAAAATAAAAGTAGCTGGAAAAGAATACATACAGTGTGATGCCATTTATGCAAAGTTATAAAATTTACAAAGCAATAGATTAGTTTACATACATAAATATGTAGAAAAGTATTTAAAAACATGCTTGAGTAGTATAAAAAATAAAACTACTATCAAGACCAACTTGATAGTACTTACTTCTAGGGAAATAGCGAAGTGGTAATATTTAAAGTTGGTTAACATTTCTCTATGAGATCAGTTTGAAGCAAACAGCAAAATGTTAATGTTTGTTAAATATTGGTGATGAGAACATGGATCTTTATGTTAAGAATCAAAAATGTTCATGCTGCAAGACTATTCAAATAAGCTGCACACAATGATATAAAAGTTCGTGTCTCAGTAAAATCTCATTTCAATACAATAATTGTGTACAATTTCTTTTACTACTAAATGGTCATTAATACCCATTTCCTCGACAAATATTACAGTAAAACTTAATCAACAAAAATATGGGTACTTGCTCTGTTCAAATTATGGAGTGTGAAAATGCTATGTAAATACATATGTAGAACAGAAGCTGTTTAGCCAAAATAAATGTCACTTCTGTTTTAACAGACGCCTGGTCTAACACTTACAAATAAAAGATCAACTCATTTAAATTTATCTGCCTATTAAATTTTTTGAGAGTTCTTTAAAATTACTTTCAAAAGAAATGGAAAAAAAAAAAGCCTTAAAAAGAGAGAGAACAAGCAAAGGGGGAGAAAAGTTTCAAAAGTGATACAGGAAAAAAGATGTAAGTTTCAACATTTTCTGAAAATCAAATATACTAGGCCAGGCGCGGTTGCTCATGCCTGTAATCCCAACACTTGGGGAGGCTGAGATGGGCAGAATTACCTGAGGTCAGGAGTTCAAGACCAGCCTGGCCAACATGGTGAAACTCTATCTCTTCTAAAACTACACACAAAAAATGAGCTGGGCATGGTGGTGGGTACCTATAGTCCCAGCTACTTGGGAGGCTGAGGCAGGAGAATTGCTTGAACCTGGGGGTGGAGGCTGCAGTGAGCTGAGACTGGGCCACTGCATTCCAGCCTGGGCAACAGAGCGAGACTGTTTAAAAAAAACAAAACAACAACAACAACAAAATCAAATATACTCAAATTTCTGTCTTATCAAATAATGATCTGTACACAAATGCCCAGTAGTAGCTTAATCTTTTGTGAAATAAATTTGTAATGAAAACAATCATTCACATTCATACAATATAATCCGTATGATAAAAGGGTTTCTAGTTCAAGACAGATGGAACAAAGCCATTTATAATTCCTCCCAACACTCCATCAAAATGTTAGTAAAGAAAAATTTTTAAAAAGGTATAAAACATAAAACAATGAAAAATTAAGAGCGGGAAATGGGGGCAAGAGGTATGCCATCAATGGGTAGAGATATCAAAAACCTTTGGAAGCTATAAAGCAGACAAAAGCAGTGATTAATTAAAAAAAAAAAAATGAACAGGAAGCAGTGGCTCATGCCTGTAATCCCAGCACTTTGGGAGGCTGAGGCAGGTGGATCACCTGAGGTCAGGAGTTCGAGACCAGTCTGGCCAACATGGCGAAAACCTGTCTCTACTAAAAATACAAAAAGTTAGCCAGGCGTGGCGGCAGGTGCCTGTAATCCCAGCTACTTTGGAAGCTGAGGCAGGAGAATTACTTGAACCTGGGAGGCAGAGGTTGCAGTGAGCTGAGACGGCGCAATGCACTCCAGCCTGGGCGACAGAGACTCTGTCCCAAAAATAAATAAATAAAAATAAAAAAGAATGGAAGGACCAGCAGCTTAGCAAGTTAGAACTGTGGAGGGAATTCTAGACAGGGTGAGAACTCAGACATATACGTTCACAGATGTAATAAAATAGGATCATGCCTGCGAATAAGAATGAGGGTGTAACTAAGTTATAGAGAATCATCAACCCCAGTCTCCCCCTCATATAGACAAAAAGTAGAAGTGTTCTTTCTTTTCTCAAGAAACTTAAGATGAATTCTCTATTCATCTTTAAGAATAAGTATGAACAGTCAAGGATAATCAGGCATGTAAAGAAAGAAAGGAAGCATGGCTGGGCATGGTGGTTCACACCTGTAATCTCACCACTTTGGGAGGCTAAAGCAGGTGGACTGCTTGAGCCCAAGAGTTCCAGACCAGCCAGGGCAACATGGTGAAACCTCATCTCTATAAAAAATACAAAAAGATGAGCCAGGTGTGATGGTGGCATGCCTGTAGTCCCAGCTACCCGGGAGACTGAGGTGAGATTACCTGAGCCCAGGAGGTTGAGGCTGAAATGCTTGGGTGACAGAGCAAAAACCTGTCAAACAAACAAAACAAGCAGAAACCAAGTTGGCACCTCCCCCTCTCTATTTTGCTTCCTCTGTTGCTATGTGATCCCCCATAAAAGAAAGAAAAGAAAAAGAGGGAGGGGAGGAAGAAAAGAAGGAAGGAAAGAAGGCCAGCAGACTGGGCATAGTGGCTCATGCCTGTAATTCCAGCACTTTGGAAGGCTGAGGCAGGAGGATTGCTTGAGGCCAGGAGTTGAAGACCGGCCTAGGGAACATAGCAAGACCCCATCTCTAGGACAGATTAAAAAATTAACCAGTCATGTTGGCATGTGCCTGTGATCCCAGCAATTCAGGAGGCTGAGATGGGAGGACAGCTCGAGCGTGGGAGGTTGAGGCTGCAGTGAGCCATGACTGTACTGTTGCACTCCAGCCTGCGCAAGAAAGCAAGACCCTGTCTCGAAGAAGGAGAGAAAGAGAGGCAGGAGCAGCATTAAAGGCAGGATAAACAGTGGAGAAGAGAAGGAAAAAACTACTTAATAAAAGAGAATTTTTTTATTTTAAATCAGAATCCTCAGAGATTCAAAAAGATACCTCATCTTGCTTCCATAAAATAGCAGAATGTTACAAAATGAAACATAGTACAAAAGCAGCTTTTCAGATTTTCAAACATGACTGCCTCAATCCATCCCCCTTCTTAAAAACAAACAAACAAAAATCCCAAAAATTCTTGATGGTTTTTGGAAGTTAAAGTAAGCCAAAGCAATCCCCCCGGACTATATGTCAAATTTTAAAAATTTAAAGGTGAACATCACAGAGGTTCAATCCAGGAAATGCAATGCTGGACCAAACAAATATTCCAGAAATATAGAAGAAATGAAATTATCAAAGAAACGATAAAACAAAAATAATTTGTCAGACTTGAGAGAAGATACAGAGTCAAAGCCTACTGCTTGGTGGAGGGGCAGAGTAGGGGAGAGATTCCAGGTTTAGACAGATCATTATGGACTTTCAGATGGCCAAGAATTAAAAGAAATTTAAAAGCTTTTGGAAGCAGTATGGCAGTTCCCCAAAAAATTATAAACATAACAACCATATGATCCAGCAATGCCACTTCTGTGTATGTATCCAAAAAAATTGAGAGTGGAATCTCAAAGAGATATTTCTATTTGTATACCCATGATCATAGTACCCATATTATGCATACTAGCCAAGAGTTAGAAGCAACCCAAATGTCCAATGACAAATGAATGGATAAACAAAATGTAGTATATACATAGAATGAATTAGTATTCAGTCTTAAAAAAAAATGAAGGAAATCCTGACACATGCTACATACAACATGGACAACAAGTTGGTCACAAAAAGATGAATCCTATATGATTCCACTTATATGGGGTATCTAAAACAGTCAAATTCATAGAAACAGAAAGTAGAATGATAGTTACCATGGACTGGAGGTAGAAGGGGAAAGGGGAAGTTGTTGTTTAATGGACACAGTTTCAGTTTTGCAAGATGAAAAAGTTCTGGAGATTTGTTGCACAATAATGTGAATACACTTAACACTAGTGAACTGTATGCTTGTTTTTCTTTTTGTAGCAACCATAGCCTGATATGAACTATACACTTAAAAATGGTTAAGATGGTAATGTTATGTTATGTGCTTTTTATACTACAATTAATTTTTTTTAAGCTTTTGGGAGTAAGAATAGAGCTAGAAAGTCACCTACACAAAAAGAATCCAAATTGCACGAGACTTCTCATCAACCAAACTAGACCACAGAAAATTCCTTTGATATTCCAAAGCAGTAAATCAAACGATAATGTCTAAATAAAAAAAATCATTAAATAGTTGTATAAACATTTTAGTTAAAAATCAGGCCAGGCGCAGTGGCTCACGCCTGTAATCCCAGCACTTCGGAAGGCGGAGGCAGGTGGATCGCCTGAGTACAGGAGTTCGAGACCAGCCTGGGTAACATAGTGAGACCCTGACTCTACAAAAAAAACTTCAAAAATTAACTGGGTATGGTGGAGTGTGCCTGTAGTCTCAGCTACCTGGAAGGCTGAGGTGTTAGGATTGCATGAGCCCAGGAAGTGGAAGTTGCAGTGAGCCGAGATACACTCCAGCCTAGGTGACAGAGTGAGAACCTGTCTCAAAAGAAAAAAAAGCTTGTACACATGAAATACTTAAAACGGTGTGCCTCTTTCTATCTTCAAAGGTAAGCATAAGATGTATACAAAATTAGGATTACTATGAAACCCAATAATATTAAAGTCATTATCAAAATATTTTTAAAACTTGACAGTAATATATGTCTTCTTCACTAGCACAATAATAATATCTAGTAGCAAGTCTAATAAGTGTCATAATTCTGAAATAGTGGTTACTTTAATAATATTTTAAGATACCTGCAACAACTACAATATGATATAGAAATATCTGACTTCTAAAGAAGACAAGTAAAAAGTATTGCTTTACTACATTGATTACTGAAGAAAATGTTAAATTTCAGTTAGAGATTAGTGAAAATAAAAACATGATCCTTCTGAATTTTAATGATAGACCCCTATGTGGGACTGTGGGCTCCAGCTTAAAAAATCTCTGATTTAGTCTGTGCTAACAGCAATTTAAGGGAGAAGAAGGGAGGCATAATGTACCAAGTAGTCAGTTTTGAACACGTTCAGTTAGAGATACCTATTACATGTCCAGTGGAGATACTGCAGGCAGGTGGATCTAGAAATAAAGCATTCAGGAGTGGGATCAAGGATGAAGACATAAACTTGGGGGCATTTATATGGTAATTAAATCCTCACTTAAACCCCTTGAGAACAGAGTAAATATAATTTAAAAAGAGAAGACACTAAAGAACTAAGTTATTGAGCACTCCAACATTTAAAGGTCAAGAGATGAAAAAAAATGCAGTAAAGGTTACAGAGAATCAGCAACCATGGTTGGGGGAGAAAAACCAAGAGTGTGGTACCCTTGACAATAAAGAAAACTGTGCTTACAGAGGAGGAAGTGATCAACTGTGTCAAATGCAGCTAATAGATAAATGTCCTAAAACCACCAATGGATAATTATTAGAGCAGCAGACATTTCCTATGTGCTGGGAATTGTTTCAACATATTTACAGTATGAACTCATTTAATCTTCACAGCAATCCTACAAGGAAGGTAATATTATAATCACTACATTACAAATGATGAAACATACAATGGGGTTAAGAACTTGCCAAAGACACACAACTATCAAGTGGTAAAACTAACATACTAACCCATGCAGTCCAATTTCAAAGCCAAATCTCATCCTCAGGCTCCTAATAGGTCAAAAAGCTCTCTGGTTTATTCTCTCTCTTCCTCCTGGGGCTCACTGGTAGGCCCTTCAATACTTAAGTAATAAAGATGCTGAAGCTTTGGGCTTTAGTGGGTGGTGATGAGGCAGACCTTTTGGCTTCCTCTGGTTTTAGGTCGTTCGGGCCTACCTAATAGCTTATGTAAACCTTATCCCAGTACCCAGTTGTACTTGATTCTGGAGGCTGACTATCCAACCAGTTAAATACCTATTATTCTGTCTTACTTATCCTACTCTTTGCATATATTTGCTTCCAAAACCACACGGGAAGAATATTCAAGGCAAAATGTGGATATTCCTCATCTAAATGGCCTGATTTCATCGAACATCACCTGGCAAGTAATACAGCACAGCAGTTAAGAACTTGCACATGGAGAGAATTCTAAGATGGTAGTGGTGGTCACAGCACAGGTTTTTAATATCCTCCCCCAGACAAGGCACTCCAACAACAAAGGTATTATTCATTACTCCTCCATGAACCACGAACTGTTGTAAGACCCAAGTGGTATTAGCATTTGTGCAAAAGGAAGCAGAAGGAAAACAGGCTTCTGAAGATTCTGAGATGAGAGAAACTCCAACATCACCAATAGCTACTCACTGAAATGAGTGACAGGACAATCTAGTAACAGCTAAAACTAAAAGGGAATTCTGCAAGAAATTGCTGAGGTCGTGCAAAGGGCCAATATACAGTAAGATCTGATAGCACTGGAGCAATCTACATTCTATAAACTCTGAAATAAATGCTCCCTTGTTAGACAAAGCTCTACACTAAAGAAAAACTGCTAAGAAGAAAATCTAAATTACAAAAAAATCCACACACACCCACCCTCCTAAAAGTTCAGGAAAACATCAGGGTCCAATTGTTATACAAAGTAATTATAAGAAAAAAGAAAATACGGGAAATAAAGCCCCTGGAGTGAAAGAAAACACACTAGGAAAAAAGTGCCTACAAAACAGAGGAAACCTACAACCTATTATTTCAAAACAAAGTAAAAGAGAAAAATAAAAAAAAAGAAAACAAATCACAATGAGAAAACTTAAATATTAGGTAATCAAGAACAAATGAAAAAGAACTCAGGAGCGTAAAAAAGCCTAAGTGAAAGAACACTTAGGAAAGAATGAGAAATTAGAAAATCATTTCAGAAATAAAAACAAAACTAGGGAAGAATACAAGAACAAAGATAATGGATAATGTCTTATGAGACAGAGACCATGAAAAGAAAAATTTAAAAGTCAAAAAGGAAATAAGTCAAGCGCAGTGGCTCACACCCATAATCCCAGCACTTTGAGAGGCTGAGGCGGGAGGACTGCTTCAGGCCAGCCTGGCCAACAGAGTGAGATTCCACCTCTATAAAAAAAGAAAAAAAGATGAAAAGGATTTGAGGAAGAGATATTGACATAAAAGATGAACAAAAAACATTCAACATAAACAAAATCTCACCAAAAAAGGAACCCAAGCAATGTGACAGAAAAATGCTAAAAACTATGAGTCAAGAAAACTTTCCTGACACTGTAAGATTACTATAGTCAACCATAATATATAGTTGCAAATAGCTAGAAGGAGAATACTGAATGTCCCTAACACAATGAAATGATAAATGTTTGGGATGATGGATATGCTAATTACCTTGATCTGATCACTATGTATCAAAACATTACTATGTACCCCACAGATATGTAGAATTATTAATACATGCCAATTTTAAAAATAAAACAGAAAATCTTCCTGAAATAAAACAATATATTGAAAGGCACACCATGTATCTAGTAAAAAAAAAAAAAATGACCCAGAAAGGACAACATTAAGACATGTTCTAGTTAAGCTATTGGACTTTAAAACGAAAAAAAAAAATCCTTTCAGAATTCAGACAAAAAGACCAAGTTACATATGTCGGAAAGAAAATCAGACTATGGCTGGGCGCAGTGGCTCACACCAGTAATCTCAACACTTTGGGAGACTGAGGTGGGAGAACTGCTTGAGACCAGGAGTTCAAGACCAGCCTGGGAAACATAGGGAGATCCCCCGATTTGGAAAAAAAAAAAAAAATACAAAAATTATCCAGACATGGTGGTACACATCTGTAGTTCTAGCTACTCACAAAGCTGAGGTGGGAGGATCACTTGAGCCTGGGAGGTAGAGGCTGCAGTGAGCCACGATCATACCATTACCCTCCAGCCTGGTGAAAATGTAAAATTGCAAAATGTAAAAATGCTTGATCATTTTACAAGACTGATTTCAAACACATTGAGAGAAGTTACCTTTTCAACTTCAGCAAAGCAGCCCAGGAATAAAATAACTGCTCTTTCTACTGCCAATAGTTTTTCAATTAGCATTAAAATTTTAAAAACATTTATTTTATTAAATAAGTTCAGGGCTACATGGTTTGACCTCTAGCTGTTCTTTGTTTTCTCCCCCTCTCCAAGATTAACAGATTCAGATAACAAAAAAGCAAGCTTTCAGAGGATATTTATAGGTTTGATTGTCCAGATATTTTAATACTACATTTACAAGCAGTGAAGTGAGACAGAACATGACTCTAATGTATAGTCATAGTCCTAATACCCTTAAATACTTTAATACTTTACCCTGGAATATAATCCTAGTATTTCCCATATGTCTGGACTATTGCGCATAATGTTTCTTGCGATATAATATACAGCCATTTCAGCACCCAAAACACCAATACTCTCAGCAAAACAGCTCAAACACTGATGTCCTGTGGGGTGGAATTAGCCAACTATCAGTCCTAAGAAGAGGCTTCTCAAAATAAGGTACTTTGTGGCACTTCAAACTACTGATAACTCCTCCATTCTGGAAACTCTTAACACTTGTGCTGACTTTCAACTCACTCTCAAATCATTTGCCTTTATTCTTTTTTCTACAGCCTCTGAAAGAGGGAATGGGGTGCCAAAATAATAATTAACCGTCAACCCAAAACATAGTATCTGCCCTCTGATGCAATCTCAAGGCTTAGGCTATCATCTCTACACTGACTTCTCAGATGAATTTTAGTCTAGATTTTAAACATAAAGCTTGGCTGTGCTACATCTCTCTTCAAACGTAACATAATCAAAAACTTCATCTCTGCACTTAAGCCACCTTTATATGCCTACCTACCAATTTGTATTAGTAACAGCATTCCTCTTGTATTAATCCAGGACAGAAACCATAAATCTTCTGATATATATTCAACTACCACTAAATCACTATGTTCCATCAATTTTTTTCAGTGTCTCTCTTATCCCACCATCCTAATTTTTAGCATCATCACCTAATGCATTATCTAACTTCTTCCTAGTGGATCTCCCTGACTTCAATCTCATCTTCCTCTAATCTACCTGCAGATTATCATGAGCTTGATTTCCCTAAAACACACTTTAAGTGTCCCTAAAAGATGAAGTGGTTTTTTACACCCTTATTAAGAACCTTCTCTAATCTGTCATGCCTAGGCTCTGCACAGCCCAACTTCATCATTTTCATCCCCACCTCACATTCAGTTTTTTCTACTTTACTTTACTTAGCTAGCCAAATCCTTCAAGGTGCCTATGAAATAATATTTCCTAGGCTGGGTATGGTGGCTCACACCTGTCTGTAATCCCAGCACTTCTGGAGGTCAAAATGGGAAGATTGCTTGGGCACAGGAGTTACAGACCAACCAGCCTGGGTAACATAGTGAGACTCCATCTTGACAAACAATTTAAAAATTGGCCAGGTATGGTGGCACACACCTGAACCTGTACGAGTGAGGCTGTGGTGAGCTGTGACCTGCAACCTACAGTCTAGCCTGGGCAACAGAGCAAGTTCCTGTGTCCAAAAAAAAAAAAAAAAAAAGAACACTTCCTCCTCCTCGACATCATCTCAACTCTTCATACCACCATCTCACCACTCCTATAGAATCATTTGGGTCCTTTTAACAGTTTTGCCCATCTTAGCTCCTCTCTTGTACCCTAATTTGTGGCCTTGGCATCTAGCAGGTACTAAATAAAGACATGTTAACTACACTTCTTAGCCAAGCATGGTGTCCCATGCCTATAGTCCTAGCTCCTCGGGAAGCTGAGGCAGAAGGATAGCTTAAGCCCAGAAGTTTGAGGCTGCAGTGAGATATGATTGCCCTGCACTCCAGCCTGGGCAACAGAGTGAGACACCATCCCAAAAAATAAAATAAAAAATTGTAATTAAAAAAGATCCTTCTTCAAGAAAGAATGTCCTCGTCAGCTATTTCAACATTCCCAGAAATATTAAATTGGCAGAGATCTAAAAATCTATCGGAACGCTGATTAACCTCTATTATCTACTGTAACATTTATTAAGTACAAGCAGTCCTTGATTTCCAGCAATTTTACTTTTGCTGATTCATTTAAAGCACCTAGCCAATTACACCTACTTACTGTGGACAGAGGATACACTAATGAATTTATATTACTTGGTTTGTTTCCTGATGACATGCATAAAGTATCTCTGACTCCCCAAGTCTGTCTAGCCCTGCAGCCACTTTTGAGAACATCTTTGGCTCTAGGTCAGATCCATTCAGCCAAATTTAGGTTGAGGAAAGAAGGTTCAAGATTAAGCAGAACAACGGGAGCAACATATGGAGGAAAAGAAATACATACAAAGGATTGTCTGCCTTAAGTATTTAGCAATTGCCCTATCCCTACCCCCCATTATTACCACTCAAGTACTACCCTTCCAAGCAGTCACTTCAATCCAAAGACACATTTTGGGAAATATTTCACAGTTGCCTCTAGGTTAAAGTATTTAATTAGCACCATCATTTTATAGACACACTATCTAATTAATACCTAAAACTCTTAAACACAATTGACAAAATAAACACCTACATTCTAATGGCAAAGTGATTCCATATTCATGCCTGTAAGATTTTATTTTGTCATTAGGAAAACTAACAGGAAAATGTAAAATTAAAGTCACAATAAAACACCATTTCTCTCTCCTTAGATTAAAAAAAGAGAGACTCTCAATACCAAACACAGACAAGAATATAGAGCTTTGCTGTCTGGTACAGTAGCCACTAACCACATGGGGCTAGTAAGAACTTTAAATGAGGTTAATGCAAATAGAGATTTGCTGTAAGTGTAAAATATACAATGGATTTTAAATATTTAATGTATTAGTATGTTTTCACACTGCTGATAAAGACATATCCAAGACTGAGCAATTTACAAAAGAAAGAGAGGTTTAATGGACTTACAGTTCCATGTGATCATTGCGGAAGGCAAGGAGGAACAAGTCACATCTTACAGGGATGGCAGCAGGCAAAGAGAGCTTGTGCAGGGATACTTGCCATTATAAAACCAGATCTCATGAGACTTACTATCATGAGAACAGCACAGGAAAGACCTGCCTCCATGATTCAATTACCTCCCACGGGGTTCCTCCCACAACACCTGGGAATTCAATTTATCCAATGTAATATTTATTAAGTACAAGCAGTCCTTGATTTCCAGCAATTTTAGAGATTTGGGTGGGGACACAAGCAAATCATATCATTTAATATTTTTAAAAGAATGCAAAATATCTAATTAACTTCATTGTTTACATACTGGATCATTTTGGAAATACTGGACTAAATAAAATACATTATTAAAATGAACTCTGTTTCTTTTTACTAATGCGGCTACTAGAAAAATTTAAATTACAGTATATTTATATAGGACAGCACTGAAATAAAACAACAGAAACTTTTGGCTGGATGCATTGGCTCATGCCTGTAATCCCAGCACTTTGGGTGGCTAACGTGGGCAGATCACGAGGTCAGAAGTTCGAGACCAGCCTGATCAACATGGTGAAACCCCATCTCTACTAAAAGTATAAAAATTAGCCAGCTGTGGTGGCATGCACCTGTAATCCCAGCTAGTCAGGAGGCTGAGGCAGGAGAATCGCTTGAACTGAGGAGGCAGAGGTTGCAGTGAGCTGAGATCATTTCACTGCACTATAGCCTGGGCAATAGAGCGAGACTCCATCTCAAAAAAGAAAAGAAAAGAAAAGAAAAAAACCAGAAACTTTTATACACCACTGATAGGAGTATAAATTGGTATAGCAACACTGGTGAGAATTTTGAATATCTAGTTAGGGTTGTAAGAGAAGGATGGCCTACAGTTCAGCAATTTTACTCCCTAAAGAAATTCTTACATATAGATGGCATGTAAATGGTTTTAGACCATTGTTTAAAAGCACAGAAATAATCTAAATGTCCTTCCAAAAAAGACCCAACAAAATGTGTTCTAGCTCCATGTGGTAGCTCACACCTGTAACCACAACACTTTAGGAGGCCAAGGCATGCAGATCACTTGAGCTCAGGAATTAGAGACCAGCCTGGGCAACATGGCGAAACCTCATCTCTACAAAAAAGACAAAAATTAGCCAAATGTGGTAATGTTCGCCTGTAGTTCCAGCTACTTGGGAGGTTGAGGTGTGAGGATCACTTGAGCCTGGGAAATCAAGGCTGCAGTGAGCCAAGATTGCATCACTGCACTCTAGCCTGGGTGACAGAGCCAGATCCCATCTTACTTAAAACAAAACAAAACAAAACAAAACAACTGTTCTAATCATACAATGGAATACCATGCAATATATATATGCAATACTATGGAAAAAGGAACTAGAACAAAAAAGAACTGCAAAAATAAATATTAAGTGACAAGAACAAATTGTAAAAAAAAAAAAAAAAAAAAAAAAATTCTGCATATGATCATGTACATAAAAGTCTTAAAATAGAACTATATGCTATTTAGAAACAGATCATGTATGGAGATTGTATCTATAAGGCAGGCATGAAATTTAGGATAGTGGCAGAGAGAGGAGATGAAATTCAGGAAGATTACAGAAGAGCTTCAACTACCTAAACTAAGCCGGGTGGTGGGTACTTCAGTGTTCTATATTTATAACTCATCTGAAATATTTCCAAACTTTTAACAGAAGATTTTACATACTATGTATAGCACTAACTGGGTATACTTTATGGTTTGGGGGCACATAATGAAGCAGTAACCGCATAATTTTAACAATGTTAAAAGCAGCTGTCCCTGGAATAACAACAGGGTACAGGAGATGCAGTAAACACCAATAATATAAACACCAAATATATAAATACCAATTGTATACCACTACAATGAGAAAAAGGTAACAAAACACACATCCTAAATCAAGGGTCAACACACTTTCTCTTTCAGGGTCAAAAGAGTACATATTTTTGGGTTTCCAAGGTCACATGTTTCCTCTCTCAAGTACTCAACTCTGCTTTAGCAGTGGGAAAGCAGCCATAGACAAATCAGCATGGCTATCTTTCAATAAAACTTTACAAAAATAAGCAGTGGGACAAATTATGCTGATAGGTTATAGTTTGATGACACTGGTCTACATCCACCTTTTAAAAAGTTATCAGTAAATCTATTAAGTGAAAGTCTAAAGGGGAAATGGATTTGCATAGTAACAATATATGTCATGATCATCTGATAATTACAGCAGATAAAATGTTCCTTCTCCACAGAAACAGCTAGCAGTTACCACCACCCTTAACCCAGTGATCAAACTTAGCACCCCTATTAATGTAAAAGGCACTGGCTGGGCGAGGTGGCTCACGTCTGTAATTCCGGCACTTTGGGAGGTGGAGGCGGGTGGATCACCTGAGGTCAGGAGTTGAAGACCAGCCTGGCCAAGATGGTGAAACCCTGTCTCTACTAAAAAACTACAAAAATTAGCCAGGTGTGGTAACAGGGGCCTGTAATCCCAGCTACTCGGGAGGCTGAGGCAGCAGAATCGCTTGAACCCGGGTGGCAGAGATTGCAGTGAGCCGAGATTGTGCCACTGCACTCTACTCTGGGCGACAGAGTAAGACTCTTTCGCAAAAAAAAAAAAAGAAAAGTCAGGCATTTTGTGCCTCTGATATAACATGAAGCAGTATCACCTATAAACTATGCTGGCCAAAATGGTTAACCTAAATTTATCAGTCATTAGATCTAACTTAACAGTTTAAGAAGACAAAAAAATAAGTCTTTTGTCTTCTTAAACTGTTTTAAGAAGTTTGAGATTTTAAACAAAATCTCAAAGAAATAATCAGACAAATTCTGAATATAGAACACTTTACAAGATAATTGGTGCCTTCAAAAAGAGAAAATCATTTGAGTGTTTAAATTTGTAAGAGAATAGAGACCCAATAACAAACACCATAAAACCCACAATCCTTCAAAGACCTTGGTTTGGAGGGGGTAAAACTACGTAAGACATTTTTTTTTTTTTACCCAATTGAGGAAGTCTGAATATGGATTGCGGATCAGATGAACAGGGGGAATTAATTTCATCAGGTATGATAATTTTGCAGGTATAAAGGAAAATCATTTTTTGGAGATTCATACTTTGGTATTTAGGAGTAAAGTGACATGACATCTATAATTTATTTCTAAATGGCTCATATGGCAATGTTATGGATTGAATCTGTGTCCACCCCCTCCCCCACAATTTATATGTTAAAATCCTAACCCCCAATGTGATATAAGGTGGGGCCTTTATTTGGTCATCAGGTTGGAGCCTTCCTGAATACTATTAATACCCTTATAAAAAGGACCCCGGAGAGCTCTCTAGCTCTGTCCACCATGTAAGTACACAAGATGGCCATGTGTAAACCAGAAAGACAGCCCTCATCAGATGCCAGATCTTCCAGCACCTTCATCTAGAACTTGCCAGCTTTCAGAACTGTAAGAAATATATTTGTTTTTTATAAGCCACCAGTCTATGGTATTCTTTTGCAGCAGCCCGAACTAAGACAAGCGAAAACACAAAATACTGTTGAATTTAGGTGATGGGTATATAGGCACTCAGTGTACTAAAATGTTTTGCAGCATTAAAATTTTTCATATTAAAAAGCAAAAAATCCAGTATGAGATTATTCATAATTTATTAAATTTGTTACTCTTCCCCCCTATATTAAAATAGTCCTAAGTCTCCCCCAGAGTTCTCAAGGTTAAATATCAAAATCTACCGAAAATAAATTCTCCAAAAGTTCATGACCCTGATGTTTTTTCCTTTTAAACATCTGATTTCTAAAAATGAAGACGAAAGGCAAAAACCACAAGATAGATACTTTGAATTACCATTATTCTCCAAAGCGATTAATGCCTATAGACAATGTTTATTGACTAAACAAAAATGAACAGAAGGAAATTTGTGTTCATTCATTTATTATTTATTTATTTATTTATTTTGAGACAGAGTCTCACTCTGTCGCCCAGGCTGGAGCACAGTGGCACAATCTCAGCTCACTACAACCTCCGCCAGTTCATACATTCAACAACCATCCTCTTCCCTCTTCCTACCCCCTACTCCAGGAATCCCCAACCCCCAGGCCACAGACCAGTACCCTCCATGGCCTGTTGGGAACCAGCGTGCACAGAAGGTGAGCAGTAGGCAAGCAAGTGAAGCTTCATCTGTACTTAGAGCTGCTCCCCATCACTGGCAATATTGCCTGCGCTCCACCTCCCGTCAGATCAGTGGGAGCACTAGATTCTTACAGGAGTGTGAACCCTACCGTGAACTGAGCATGCAAGAGGTCTAGGTTGCGCGCTCTTTATGAGAATCTAATGCCTGATGATCAGTCACTGTCTCCTATTATCCTCAGATGGGACCATCTAGTTGCAGGAAAACAATGTCAGGGCTCCCACTGATTCTACATTATGGTAAATTACATAATTATTTCATTATATACTACAATGTAATAATAATAGAAATAAAGTGCACAATAAATGTAATGTGCCTGAATCATCCTGAAACCCCCACTCCATCCATGGAAAAAACTCTTCCACGAAACTGGTCCCTAGTGCCAAAAAGGTTGGGGATCTCTGCCCTACTCCTTTTCTCTCCCTAGAAGATACTGTTTAGCTTATTTACTCATTTATTCAGCTAATACTTGTAAAAGACAATACAGACACATGGATAAATCAGCATACAAAACTAACACAGTTATTGCCTTTATGTGGCTCACACTCTGGTAGAAAATGAGGATCTTAGAAATGAACTCTTGATTTTAGAGTCAAAAGAACCTCAAGATATCATCACATGGTCCAGGCTTCTCCCTTAACCCTGATAAAAATGTTAAGATTGCAGGTTAAGGCTACTAAATCCTAGAAAAAGTACACATGCCACAGAACCATTAAAAGGTTGAGTGGGAACCACAAACAGGGTCTTCTGTTCCCAAGTTTCAGTACTCTTTCAACTTACCATATATCATTTAGTAGTATAACAGGAGCAGTATTAATAGTAGTAACAGCAATAGAAAGCACTCAATAAAGGTTACTCATTATAATGTGCCAGTCTCTATTTTACATGGATTATTGCAACCCAACAACCTTATGAACACTGTCACTTTATAAATGAGAAAACTGAAGTTTAGAAACATTAAGTAACCTACCCAAGGGTAGGTAACCTGTCTATGTGGAGGAGCAGGGATTCAAATCCCAGACTATGACTTTGGAGTCAACGTTCCCAATCACTATCCTCCTTTTTCCAAAAAGATAACCCACTCTAAGTGTAAAGGCTTCTTACACTTTATACACTTATAAACAGTGCTAAGCATCCTACAGTATTACCTACAGGCATAGAGTAGCAACAATTCAGAAACATTTCTCTAAATCCATTGAGAAGATACCTCATGCACATTTGATAAGCAAAATCAATATCATTACCATAGGGACAACCCCTCTAACCATCTTTCAAATACACAACTGAAACCATTGGTGTCTAGCATCTCCTGAACTTTTTTTAGCCAAAATATCTGACAACCAATTAAATACCAAACTTATTTTTACCTTGTTAGATTGTTTTCAGTCCTCTTAAAAACACACGTTCAATGTGATTCCAGCTGGTTCTCTATAATTAACTATCACTACTCCTTTACATTAGACTCACTGCAACCTCCACCTCCCGTGTTCAAGTAGTTCTTCTGCCTCAGCCTCCCTAGTAGCTGGGACTACAGGCATGTACCACCACACCTGACTAATTTTTGTATTTTTAGTAGAGATGGGGTTTCACCATGTTGGCCAGGATGATCTCAATCTCCTGACCTCAGGTGATCTGCCAGCCTCCGCCTCCCAAAGTGAGCCACCACACCTGGCTAACATAGATATTATTTTAACATATTCTATAATACAACATCAATATACAACTACTGTATATCCACCTGTGTTTACAAACTTGGTGGCCACCCTGTACTCAAATAAAAATCAGGTAAGCAAAGACACAGGCAGAAAAAGCAACTCAAAGCAAAAGTACACTGAAGGGTAAGTAACCTGAACTTAAATATAAACCCATGTCACTGGGAAGATTCAAGATGTAGACTAGAACAATAATGCAAGTCAATATCATAACTTCTCTTTCCAGACCTGCCCTTACAAACTAGAGTTAGAATTTATTAAAAAGGAGGGTGGGAGGGGCATAACTGAAAACAATTACATACATTACATACTAAGCTAAAAGTTATTTCACGGCTAGGTGCGGTGGCTCATGCCTGTAATGTCAGCATTTTGGGAGGCCGAGGCAGGCAGATAACCCGAGGTCGGGAGTTCAAGACCAACCTGACTAACACAGATAAACCCCGTCTCTACTAAAAATACAAAAATTAGCCAGGCGTGGTGGTGCATGCCTATAATCCCAGCTACTTGGGAGGTTGAAGTAGGAGAATCGCTTGAACCGGGGAGCCAGAGGTTGCAGTGAGCCAAGATTGTGTCATTGCACTCCAGCCTGGACAACAAGAGCGAAATTCCATCTCAAAAACAAAATAAAAAAGTTATTTCACTTTCACATTGCAATTCAAAACACTCCAGAACAGCTGAATAGAAATAAACTCAGTTTCCTTAAGTTTAGGATGACCAACCACCAAAGATTTAATACAATGTTAGATTATATAAACAAAATCAGTTACAAGAGATAATTTTTTAAAATTCAAGTAAGGTTGTTTTTGGTTATTTTTCAATCTAAGATAGATGCCTAAATGTTGAACAACTTAATGAATCTGGTCTGAATTATAGTACTAAATTTAATATATTCCAAAAATTCAAGTTCTCTTGTACATCAGCATTTTGATAAAGTAACAGAGTTATAAAAATACATAAAAAATGAAACTAGGCTGGGCATGGTGGCTCACGCCTGTAATCCCAGAACTTTGGAAAGCCGAGGTGAGCAGATCACCTGAGGTCAGGAGTTCGAGACCAGCATGGCCAACATGGCAAAACACTGCCTGTACTAAAAATACAAACTTAGCTGGGCATGGTGACGCAGGTCTGTAATCCCAGCTACTTGGGAGGCTGAGGCATGAGAATCACTGGAACCGGGAGGCGGAAGTTGCAATGAGCCAAGATTGCACCACTGCACTCCAACCTGGGCAACAGAGCAAGACTTCGTATCAAAAAATAAATAAATAATAAAAATACACATACACCCACACACACAAATACAAAGAAACTAGTAATCTGAAGGCGTATTTGGGCATAATAAATGAGGACTCTTAAGTCATAAATAGAACTAACATTCATTTTTATACTGAGGTACTGAAATAAATGCAAATTGATTTGCTTTAAAATTTAAAAAATCAGTCTTTATTCATTTTAGTAAATGAATGAAAAAATGAAATGAAAGCAAAAGACAGCCAAGCATTAAAATAAGAACAAAAAGATGAAAGATCTTTTATGCTTAATAGGCCTCTTTACCAAACTGGTTGTCAATAGGAAAGCAACAGGAATAGGAAGCAAAAACTAAGCACTTGCTTCACACATCTAAGTGCAATATGACAATCTCATGTGCAGAAAAAACAAAGGCACGCCATTAAGTAATACAACAAAGCTATGGAAGGAGAAGTAATGATAAATATACAGACCAAGTTGAGCACAATAAACCAAGAGATAAACTGGCTCATTAGCCATCTTTGCTAAGGGAATAAAAGTATCCATTACAAATCTGTGACAACATTACCAGGCACTATTGTTCAACCACTAATCCTTCAGCTATAATCACATAAGAACAGAAAGTTTTTTAAACACAAATGACAACATATATTTTATAGGTACATCCCAATTATTTAAATCAGACTTAAAAAATCCTGTTCACCTTCTCCCATTGTTCCACCTTTACTCCCATCCTACTTTCCAGGAACTCATCTATCCCAAGGTTGTACAGTAAATAAAAACACCTGAAGCCCCCAGACTTCCCTCATGTCTGCCTGACTCAGGGATCTCTTTTTCTCTCTCTGGGTCATCTTTTCATGTTAAACCAATGTCTTTCTCTGAGGTACATTTCCTCTTTCCTCTTTTCAGTCTAGTTTTTATCCAATTACAGAAAACCTCTTCCTTTCCTTTTGTTAAAAACAGTAAAGCTCTAATCATAGCTTTTAAATTTAGTGTAGAAAACACACACCCCAAATTTTCCACTCAAGTTTTAAAGCCAGCCACATAAGGAGTTCAGCTTTAACGTAAACTGGGGAGTTGCTGGTTACCAGAAAGCAAGATCAACAAAGGCAAGGATTTGGGATTTTGTCTGTTTTGTTCAGATACCAGCATGAAATGGTGCCTCTGCATACAGAAGGCACTCAATGAACATAAGAATTGGCTACAGACTAAATGTTATTAGACTATTCTGAATTCTTTACTTCTCAGTGGGTTGGTAGCTCAGAGTAAATAAAAGCAGAGCACCTCCAAAACCTAAACCAAATCTCCTATATAGACTAACATTTGGAGTGCTTTGAATGAATTATGTGCTCTTTCTAAGGGGCCTAAGAAGGCCCACCTGTGTTCAACAGATAACGCCATTTCCCCACCTCAGAGATAAATGCTTTAGTCAGAACAAGGGAAAAGAAAAACACTGCCCAGATGGGTTAAGCACCCATACTGACACTCCTAGATTCTTCTACTCATAAGAACATCTATTAACTATCCCTTTTCAATGTGAGGAGTGCTCTTGATACCTACACATCAAGAAAATAAAATGCAATTAGATTTAAAAATCAGTGGCATTACTCTCAAGCTTAAAATCCCTTTGCGAGCCTTCAGGCTCTTACGAATTACATATTCTTTATCAAATTTACTTCTTCTCAGGCATGTAGCTCCAACCAAACAACACTTATTCATTTGTTTTATTTTCTTGTATATTATACATTTGATTCTACCTGATAATATAACCGCATTTAAAAAGTTTTCTATATAAGACAAGTTTTTTCTTCCAGTTTCTAGCACACAAATGTACTTTTCATTCACAACTAATTCTGAAGTGAAGGGCATTCTACGTAGACAATAATTACAGCAATTCTAGAGACAGATTTTATTCTCCCTATATCACTAACAGTAATTGGTACAACCTCTAAGAGTAAGTTCCTTAATAGTCAATAGATGGCTTCCAAAGTTTGTCTCCTCTAAGTATCAGACTGGATTTAACTGGATCTTTTGTTCCTAAGGATGTAAAACAATTTTCCAAGAAGTGTTACATTTCTAAACTTTAAGATTTTAAATTTTCAAGAAACAAAAATATAATAATTTTTAAAGCTAAAAAATATAATCTTGATGATTCCTCCGACCTTCACCAAAAGAAAACTTTGAATCCATTTTACATTTAGCAAGATAATATTAAACTATGTAATAAATCAAAAGTTTTAAAATAGTAAAGTGTGTTTTAAATGTTACAAACCATGTCAAATGTATAACATATGAACAAATTAAAATACTACAATTGAGTAAGCTACAAGGTTCTTGTGGTTAAACAAGTTATTACAAAGAGTATTACTATTATTTTTGTTTTGTTTTGTTCTGTTTTGAGACAGGATCTCACTCTACTGCCCAGGCTGCAGCGCAGTGGCGTGATTTTGGCTCACTGCAACCTCCACCTCTAGGGTACAAGCAATTCTCCACCTCAGCCTCTGAGTAGCTGGGACTACAGGCGTGTGCCACCATGCCCAGCTATTTTTTGTATTTTTTGGTAGAGACAGGGTTTCACCATGTTGGCCAGGCTAGTCTCGAACTCCTGAACTCAAGTAATTCACCAACCTTGGTCTCTCAACGTACTGGAATTACAGGCATGAACCACTGCGCCTAGCCACGAAGAGTATTATTACAAAAGGTATATGTTATGCCAAGTAATAACAAGATATTGTAGATGTGGTCACAAGTTAGCAATAGTAAAACGAAAAGAAAGGTAACTGAGAACTGTTTTGTGTCATAATTTACCATAATTCAGAAGTAAAGTGTTAATGGTTGCTATTAAAGTTAAACTGAAGGGGAGAAATAAAGCACCCTGTAATGTGAATGAAAATTAAAAAGTGTGAGATCCTGAGGGACAAAAAAGAAATTAAAACAGAAAATTAAAAAGATAAAAGTATATGAGTTATCATTCAGTATGTATGTTTCCTAGGATGTTACATGTTATGCTACTAAAAACTAAATCTCAAAATTTTTAAATAGTCTTAGAAATATTTATACTATATTGATCAACTTCTGGAAAACTTCGTAACATCATCAAGAATTTAGTAAAGGGTTCTTTTCATCATAAAGTGATTCAACTATCTGGTCTGCTAGTCTTTTTGGCCCGCCAGTACACCTGGATAATTTTTGTATTTTTAGTAGAGACAGGGTTTCATCATGCTGGCCAGGGCAGGCTGGTCTCAACTTATCTGTCCGCCTTGACCTCCCAAAGTGCTGGGATTACAGGTGTGAGCCACCGCGCCTGGTCACACTTGTTAGTCTTCAAGGTAGTCTTTTAAAAAAGGAATACAGATGGAATGTTCAAAAGTGTCAATCTTCTTAAATCAAATCGACACAAAGAGATTAAATCGCATCAGAATTTTTTTAAAAATAGAGGCATGGTTTTGCTCTGTTGCCTAGGCTGGAATAAACTGGTGTGATCACAGCTCACTGCAGCTTTGAGCTCCCTGGCTCTAGCAATCCTCCCATCTCAGCCTCCCAAGTAGCTAACCACAAGCGCACACCACCATGCCCAGCTAACTTTATTTTTTGTAGAGACAGTGTCTTGCTATGTTCCCCAGGCTGGTCTCAAACTCCTGGTCTCAAACAATCCACCTGCCTCAGCTTCCCAAAATGTTGGGACAGGCATGACCCACTGTGCCTGGCCTAGAAACATTTTGTTTGCAAAAAGATTATAAAACGGCTAATCAAAGACATTAGCATGCTTAAACTAGTTCAAAAGATGAAAACCTATTTTTTTAACTCAAGGTATTGATGTAAATAAGCCTCACCAACAAAAACAAAGAAAAAATACAGATGAAGCTCATGTACCTTTTTCTTCACCTGTTCTTGTTACATCAGCCACTGGAAGCTGATAACAAGTTCTGTCATTTTGCAATTTTTATGACAGTCAACTACAAACTATAAAAATTAAATATTTCCCAAAGACTTTTACCATCAACGTTTGAAGGTAGGATAGTGAACGTTATAGGATAGTGAAATGTCAGTCCTCTTAATCATCGATTCTGTTAATATAATGTATAAGATACATTTTACAATAAAATTTTAAAGCTGCTAATATAAATAGCAGAATTCCATTTCATTCCAATTCTGAAATTAGTTCACCAAAGGGAAAACAAAAAGAATCAGGTACAATGTGAAAAATAACTGGAAATCCAGGAAGATTATACTCCCAAAAATTATCTTACCATTAATCATGATTTCACACTTTATACTATTACTTGATTAAATTTTGCTATTAGAATTTTGGATTAAAAAAATACTTTTATTATTCCGATGCCATCAGTTACTTCTTTGCTGACTAATTTTTATTAAAACCAGTGAATTGTGGGCTGGTGGCTCAGGGTGGCTCACGTCTGTAATCCCAGCACTTTGGGAGGCCAAGGTGGGAGGATCACAAGGTCAAGAGATCGAGACCATCCTGGCCAACATGGTGAAACCCCGTCTCTACTAAAAATACAAAAATAAGCTGGGCATGGTGGTGTGCATGTGAATTGTGAAAGGCATTTTTCACGGAAAATATAAAATACCTATGTTGCATTTTAGAAAGAGAATTTTACTACTACTTAACTACTTTCTATGCTAGGTAATGTCACAAAATACTTTAAGATAGTTATATATAATATAAAAATACTCATGAAAGCCTTTTTTTTTTTTTTTTTTTGAGAGTCTCACTCTGACACCCAGGCTGGAGTGCAGTGGCACAAACTCAGCTCACTGCAACCTTCACCCCCAGGGTTCAAGTGATTCTCCTGCCTCAGCCTCCTGAGTAGCCAGGATTACAAGCACATGCCACCCTGCCCAGATAATTTTTGTGGAGATGGGGTTTCACTATGTTGGCCAAGCTGGTTTCGAACTCCTGACCTCAAGTGATCTGCCCACCTCAGCCTCCCAAAGTGTTGGGATTACAGGCGTGAGCCACCGCACCTGGCCTATATAGCCTCTTTTTAATAAATCACCATAATCACTAAGTGATACCGTGGCAAATTCTACTTTTCCAACACTGCCAAGACATAATCAGCATCATATTTTAATTCAAAAGATTCCATAAAAAATGTTTGCTATAGGAAAAGGTAACTTTCAACAAGAGCCACTTTTTCTGACCTTATCAACCTGTGAATCAGCTGTTCTAGAAGCACAGCTACTTGGACACTACACCATTTCTTTAGATGATGTAATCTTAAGGAATTTAGTAATTAGGTGAATTACTAACATAAAACAGTATTTACTGACATGACTAAACTGAAAAGGCCTTTCACCTATTCCTAGAGTCTTCACAGAAATCAGATACCCAGTGTAAGAAAACGGTGTTGAAAGCTCTGCTGGTCACTTCAAAGAGAATAATCACATCAACAAATCCAAAGGATAACACACTAGGAGCTGGGGAAACCTTAAAGTATGAAAGCTCAAATAAAAATACCACTGCATGCTACTATACAATAACACAAAGAACCACTGCAAAAACTGTTATGACTTTATGAGAGCAAAAATAAATGAAGAGGCGAAAACACAACAACCGTTAAGAAAAAAAAAAAGACAAAGAAGGCATTGAGAGAAGCACAGAATAAAGATTATCCCTGAAAGAAAATCTGTTGACTAAAAAACACTGTTCTACCTAATTTTAAAATTTCGATTAGAACAACACACTGTCCATTTAGCAGACCTACAAAAACATTTCCTTAAAAAAATTGCCATTACTTCAACTATATTTTTAAAAGGCCCGTACACTTAGAAAAGACTATCATAATAATTAGAATAACTTGTCTCACTACTTACTCAGAAATGCTCTATTTAAAAGTAGGCCAACAATAGGAACTTTGCTATTGCACAACAGAGAAAGTAAATGAAATAACATCTATTAACATTCAGTGTCCATGGCATGTTTCTCCATCTCCTAGAACATACTGTGACTTACACTATCCACCCTGAACAACTTACCACTTCTTCACCCATGTAGTAGCTCAAATAAAGACAGTTCCTGTGTTAATCCCACAATAAACCTCAGTAATTCTCACATCACCGTAGTTGTAAACGTTTGTTAACAGAAAAAGAATGTTTTTCCTAAAATAGCTACATAACACTAAGACTACTCAAATTCCTAAATAGTCCTTTTACAACATGCCTGCCAACTTTATGATACATTAAACATGTGGAGTCTAATTTAAAAGCTCTTTAACTGTGACTTTTATCAAAACAGCTTCCTAGTTACTAATATAAAGTCTCTTTTTTACAAAAGCTTTCAAGTTGTTCTTAGAAGAAATTGAATATCGATGAATTTGGGCTGCTATCAAATGCTTAAGAAGCATTTTTTTTTTTTTTTTTTTTTGCCAAATAAGATGGGCAAACGTCCTAGATCTGATAAATCTGACATGAGAGGTCATGCAATTTTAAAAAATGAAGAAATAACTATTTCCAACACTCACTGAGCCCTTCACTTAAAAAACTATTTTCAGTGTTATTTTCACACAGTACGTTTAGTAATACAATGTTTTTAAGGCTGTTAGGCTTAAAGTATAAAAAACTGATCTACCACATAAGGCTACTCAGTCTATACTCAGTGGGGCTCCGGTGGATTTGGGGCACTGACAGTAAGTGACAGTTTCAATTAAGAACTTCACTGTTAGGAATGACATCCGAAAAGGATGGTGCTGGGGAAAGCAGGCAAGAGATGCCGGAGTACGATGAGAAGAGAAACACACTATTTAAAGCCACTAAGGAGGGAAAGCGAGGGCAGAACGCATAGACAGCAAGGAGAGAAAGACGATTTAACAAGGAAGTGAAGTGGAGCGCAGAGCAGGGCAGAAGCTGATGAGGAAACGAATGGGAAAAGGCAGTGTTTTCAAACAGTGCATGCACCAGGAAGAGTCGAGCCAAGGCTTGGGGAGCCCCAGTGCTTTCGTGTGAAAGAGACGCTTGCAGACTGAAGCGGAGGGAAGGGGGAATCAATTGGCTTCCAGGCGTTCGAGCAGACTCCCATTCTCTCCCCGCGCCTCTCCCAGCTCTCAGCCGAGCGGAGGCGGCGGCCGGGAAAGGGGCCTACCCGAGAGCCAGGCCCGGCGTTCCCCTGCCTAGGCTCCGGGGCAGCGGGGAAAGTGGCTAGAATTCGGAAGGGCAGAGGCCCCGGCCGCGGCTCGGCGGCACCGCGAAAACCGGCCCGGGGACCGGGGCCTCGGAAGCACAGCCGGTCAGCCGCTTCCCCCTCCGGCGGGGCGCCGGGCGGCCTTACCTGAGGCAAAGCAGGGAGGATTGATCTAGGGCGCCTCGCTTGCGCCTGCCGCGGAACCCCCCCGCGGTACTCAGCCCAAGTTTCCAACGGAGGCACGACCCTGCCTCAGCCGCCGCTTCCCCTTCGGGGTCTCGACCACCGCCTCCGCCGCCTCCGGGGCTGCTTACACCGCCGGGCCCCTCACGCCGCCGCCGCCGCCGCTGCCGCCTTCTCTCCACCCTAGCGCCGTTGCCGATTCGGCCGCCGCCACCTCCTCCGCCGTAGCCTCGTCTCTCTGGAGCATCTTCCAACCACCAAACCCTGAGAATCAGAGACTCCAGCCGCGCCGGCAGGAAACTCCCCCGCAACTGCTAGGGGAACCAGGCAGTCAGAGCACCGGCGGCGTTTCCGCCATTGAGCAGCAGCCGCTCGGCTCCTTCTGCAACCCCCCTCCTTGCACCCTAGTCCTTCCCCGCCCCCTCAAGGAGCCCCGCCTCCAGCTCCCACCCACTGGGATGCCGCGTGCCCTCTCGCGGCCCCCAGTTTGCTGGGAGTCTTGTCAATCACCGCTCTCCCTCCCAGCGCAGCTCCCTCCGCACCTCGGTACTTAGTTTACCCCGCCCATCCTGCCCCGCCTCTGACTTTCTAATTTCCCATTGGGCATGAGTGGCCACTTGCAATTGGCAAGGTCAACTGTCCATCAAACACCGCCCACTAAGTGAGACCCAACCCTTCATTACCATTTACTTCATTTGGCCCCGCCTCCGCTAGGTCCTACCTCCCGGACGTCACGGACCAGCCCCCGCTACCAGTCATAAGTAGAGCCCTCCGTCAATCAAATAACGCCCATTTGCGCCCCTCCTAGCAAAGCCCAGGCGATCGCCTTTTTTTATTGGTCCAAATCGTGATTCGAACTTCTAGTCACTGGCTTTCTCTGCGTGTCAGTCACTGAGCCAGTTTCCAAGTCCGTCACACCGGCTTTTTTCAAATGAACGCGCAAAAGGCGGGGAGGTATCTGGAAAGCGATTGGTTCGTCTTAGAAAACGGTCAAACCCAGAGAGTCTGTACGGATCCTTTCCGTTCTGTGAGGACCGTGACCCCTTGTATTTGAACTCTAAGCCATGCGTAAAACAAGCGCCATAAGGGACCAAGGAGCAGTCCAGCTATAGGTGTGGACGCCTAGTCCCACCCGGAATTGCAGGGGCTTGGCTACTGATTGGCTAAGAAAGTCGTCCTAGGCCCTCATTGGAGGATCTGAACGCCTCTATTCGCGTAGAGACGGGAAGGGATGGCTCAGACCAGGACATGAAGCGGGCTGGGGGAGAGGCTGTTGTTTTGCTTCAGCCACGGGTGGGGCGCACGCGGAGTGGGAAACTGGGAAGGCCGGGCTCTGGGGAGGTGTTGCAGGGAGGAGAAAGGCCCGGATGTTCCCTAACAATGAAATCATCGCCGACCTATCAGAGCAGCCGAGCTGGGATACCTGCCTAACCTGTCCCGAGAGGGAGGAGTGTGGGGCGGGAAATTGGGGTGTCGGAAGACCCTGGAAAGCAACGTAAGAAAGTGGGACAGGTGTTCCCTTCAGGAGGATTCTGTGCTATTAGAGATTATTTTTATACCAGCCCTTGACATTCCCGTATTTTGTTTCTCAGTCACATTGATTTTTAAAACTCCCTGCCTAGTCTCTTGACATGAACTCGTTCATTCCGCAGTTATTGAGCGCCTGCTGTTTGCCAGGCACGATACAAAAATTAATTAGGCAATCGCGGTACAAGATGATAGGTGTTAAAATTGAAACATGCTCAAGGGCTGGTGATGACATAAAGGGTCTTCCTTGTGGATAGGTTTACCAAGAAAGGCTTCACAAAGACACAGGATCAATCAAGAATGAATGAGAGGTTTAACAAGCCGATGAGGAAAGTGGGCATGACTCCTCCAGCTATAAAAGTAGACGACGATGCTGCCATGTTAGTTCTCTAAACGAGAAACAAAAGTAAAGTGTAATAGAGGTATTCTAATACTTACCTTAGGATAGATTTTTTTTTAAATCCGAATGTCCTAAAGAGGACTTAAACCTAATTCCTACTTTGTTGTAAATTGGTTTGGGCAGACAATTTAAGCTTAGACCTAACAGAGTGCTATTCAGGTTAGGGGTTGTCAATGTTTTGTAGAAAAGGGCAAATTTAGTAATAGGATAATTGCCCATGCCGTCATAAAAACGGCAGAAACAAAGACTTAATTGCAATTCAGGTGTGGGTTTTTTTTTTTTTTTTTTTAGCAAGCATATTTTACTTTGTAATCAGATAAATCTTAAAAATGCAGTCCAAAAATCATGTGATCCAGTAAGAGAGATTTTTAAAAACCGGCCGCGCGAGGTGGCTCACACCTGTAATTCCAGCACTTTGGGAGACTGAGGTGGACGGATCACCTGAGGTCAGGAGTTTAAGACCAGCCTGACCAACATGGAGAAACTCTGTCTACTAAAAATACAAAATTAAGCCTGGCACGGTGGCTCACATCTGTAATCCCAGCACTTTGGGAGGCTGAGGCGGGCGGATCACGAGGTCAGGAGTTGAGACCAGCCTGACTAACATGGTGAAAACTGGTCTCTACTTAAAAATACAAAAATTAGCCGGGCATGGTGGCACGCATCTGTAATTCCAGCTACATGGGAGGCTGAGGCAGGAGAATTGCTCGAACCTGGGAGGCGGAGGTTGCGGTGAGCCGAGAGGCGCCATTGCACTCCAGCCTGGGCTACAGAGCGAGACTCCGTCTCAACAACAACAACAAAATATTAGCCAGGTATAGTGGCGCATGCCTGTAATCCCAGCTACTCGGAGGCTGAAGCAGGAGAATCACTTGAACCCGGGAGACAGAGATTGCGGTGAGGCGACATCGCGCCATTGCACCCCAGCCTGGGCAACAAGAGCCAAACTCAGTCTAAAAAACAAACAAACAAACAAAAACCTTCTTTCACCCCAGATCTTATTAACTGTGTGTTTTCCTCTTCGAGAACTTGCGTCATCAATACATTATCGTGAACCAGACTAGCAGTGTAGATCATTTCTGCAATTAAGGCTACGGCGCGCTGGCTGACTTGCACATGTCTAATTAACGGAAAGCAATGCTTTTTAACAGATGCCGCCTAGAACCTTCTCAGCAATCAGCTTGTGAAAACTGGATTTCGGATCGGGAATTGTTATGACTAATATTACATGCTCGGGCCATTACTACAATAATTGGTCGAAAGGCTTTTCCTTTCCATCAAAGTAGTACTCAGACATTTCCTTAAGTTTTTGTTGTTGATATGAGCAGTTCCTTTCTAATGTCCTCATGCAGACCTTTCAAGTTTCTCCAACTGAGTTTGAAAGGATCGGTCTATTTCCCACCACTGTGTGTTTTACTGTCTGGGTTGTATGATGAAACCATGATCTACTACATACATTTGGATAGGCAGATGTTAAATGCTTCACAGGATTAAAATAGAGTATCTGAGACAAGTCAAGTCCTTTCGGCCTGAGCCTGCGGGCCGGCGTCGGCAGCCTGGGTGGCCCGGCAAGGCCGGGGGAGCCTGGCTCGGGGCTCCGCGCCGCCTGCCATCAGGAGCAGCCGCGCGTCCGCCACCACCTGCGGAAGGCCACGATCCACTCATGCTTACAAATCAGGGACTCTGGGGACAAAGCTCAAAAAGGTGAATTTTAAAATAGCTCCCAAGATGATTTTTTTTTTCTTTTTTGAGACGGAATCTTGTTCTGTCACCCAGGCTAGAGTGCACTGGTGCAATCTCGGCTCACTGCAACCTCCGCCTCCTAGTTCAAGAGATTCTCCCGCCTCAGCCTCCTGAGTAGTTGGGATTACAGGCGCCTGCCACCACACCTGGCTAATATTTGTATTTTTAGTAGAGATGTGGTTTCACCATGTTGGCCAGGCTGGTCACGTACTCCTGACCGCAAGTGATCTGTCTGCCTCGGCCTCCCAAAGTGCTGGGATTACAGGCCTGAACCACTGCGCCGGCCCCCAGCTGATTTTTATGCGCACGATGTTTGAGACTCCCTGGGAAAGGAGGCAGATGTAAAGTAAATTAATTTCCTCACTTTTGCATGTTGGGAGAACATACATATATCTCACCTTTCTGCCCTCCCCTTTATGATCAGCGTGAGATCATATGGTGTGCAGGAAGTATTACTGAAGTGACTTATAGAAAAAATTTTCTTAAATCACACTCCATTGTCTGACACCCCTTAAATAAGCAGAAGGGAGTCTGAGATCTCAGCTTCTAAAAATGGGAACCATGCAAAGGATAAAACACTGAAGACACTTAGGGACCCTTGTCCTGTGAATACAAGCAACCACAGAAAGGCATGAGAGCAGTTTCCTGGCTTCCTTGACTTCCTTTTCACTATCCTTTGGTTGACCCAAAAACAAATACAAAGCTCGATCATTTAGTTAGGCTGATAATTCCATATCATTCATACTTTCAATCACTAGGAGCCAAAAAGTATGGAGACACCCCAAAACAGGTATGTAGGTTAACTTTGTTGTATCGTTTATTTGCTTAAAACACTAAACCATTAAAGAAAGTCCAACAAGATTGACAACTTTGAACACTGGTGTTTACCATCATAAACATAATGCGTCATGAATCCCGAGGGCCATCATAATGGGCTCTGATACTAACTAGCTGTGTGACTTGAGCTGCTAACTAAGCTCTCTGAGCCTTGGTTTGTTCTGCAAAATGGGAATCATAACATCTTTCTCCAGAGCCACATGAAGAGCTTTAGAAGCTCTTGGTAATGCAGATCACTCCCCAATATACAGTTTTAAATGAAAACAATATTAAATGTAACGTCGAAAAAGTTGTCATTTTTCCTATTGTCTGTAATATTCTGATATTCTTTATTAAGTAAGATATCAGATAGCCATTTTCTCTTTACAAATTAGGGTGACCTAGTTTTGCTGATGCTCAAGGCCCATACTTCGTGACAGGTAATCTAGGGCTGCCCACTTAGCACAATTATTTCAAAGATTAAATAGGATACGGGCTGGACATGGTGGCTCACGTATATAATCCCAGCACTTTGGAAGGCCAAGGCAGGAAGATTTCTTGGGGACAGGAGTTTGAGGCCAGCCTGGCCAACATATTGAGATTCCATCTCTATATATGTATATTATTAAAAGGACAGCTGGACACAGTGGCTCACACCTGAAGTCCCAGCTACTAGGAAGGCTAAAATGGGAGGATCACTTGAGCCCAGGAGTTAGAGGCTGCAATGAGCTGTGATCATGCCACTGTGCTCTAGCTTGGGCAACAGAGCAAGATCCTGTCTCAAAAAAGAAATTTTTTTTTTTTAATTTTTTTAGATGGAATCTCGCTCTGTCGCCAGGCTGGAGTACAGTGGAGTGGTCTCAGCTCATTGCCACCTCTGCCTCCTAGGTTGAAGCGATTCTCCTGCGTCAGCCTCCCAAGCAGCTCAGACTACAGGCGTGCACCACCACGCCCAGCTAATTTTTACATCTTTAGTAGACACGGGGTTTCATCATGTTGGCCAGGATGGTTTTGATCTCTTGACCTCGTGATCCCCCCACCTCGGCTTTCCAAAGTGCTAGGATTACAGGCATGAGCCACCACGCCTGGCCTCAAAAAATTTTAATTTAAAAAATTTAAACGGGCTGGGTGCAGTGGCTCACGCCTGTAATCCCAACACTTTGGGAGGCCACGGCAGGCAGATCACTTGAGGTCATGAACAGACTGGCCAACATGGTGAAATCTCGTCTCTACTAAAAATACAAAAATTATCCAGGTATGGTGGCATGCACATGTAATCCCAGCTACTTGGGAGGCTGAGGCAGGAGAATCGCTTGAACCCAGGAGGCAGAGGTTGCAGTGAACAGAGATTGTGCCACTACACTCCAGCCTGGATGACAGAGCAATATTCTGTCTCATTTTTATATATATATATATATATATAACTAAAAATAAAAATGAAAAAACAGGATATGATGCATAATTGCACCTAATACAGTGACTATCATGATTGGAATCTGAATCTTTATGCATTACATAAAATAAGTGTCATTGATTCATTCAGCATATTTACATGTCTGTTATATGCAGATCACTGTGCTCCCTCTGACAAAGAGGTTTGATGTCAAACTTCAAGTAGCTTGATTTGAGTGGATTGGTCCACTCCCTTCTTAACCATGGGAAATATTCCACTAATAAACCTCTTTTCTTCATTAAAAAAAATTAACCAGTTCCACTTACAAATATTTATTAAGCACCCACTGTGAATCAGATAGGTGATGGGGGCTGCCTTTGAAAATAATTGACTATTACTATTTTCTTAGAAATGTTCTATAAAACCATCAGATGTAAGAAAAAAAAGAAAGAAATGTTCAACACTGGCTTTCAGAAAACCACAGCCTAGTCTCTCTTAAAAGTGCTTCTCAGACATATCCAGAGGAGGACCCCTTAAGACTGAAGAGTTTTATCCCAATGTATCTGGGGATTTAGCAAGAAGTGAGCCACACAAGCTGAAAAACTACCTTAAAAATCCATAAGAGTTGTGTCCTCTGCTCCATATTTGTTGATATATATTTCAATAGTGTTTAAAATTCTTACCATTATGAGACAAGTCTTCTTTTAAACCCATGTTGTATTAATTAGAAATATGTTTGGCTATGACTAACAGAAAACCTAAACAGTGGCTTCAGAAATCAGTGGAGAGTGCAAGTGGCATTTTCTCACAAAACAAGGTGTCTAGAGGTAGGCAGTAATGTCTGGATCAGTGCTTTTCCAATTATCTTGTTGCCTCAAGTTTTCAGGATAGTTAGTGTAGCTTTATATGAGATGTCCAAGTTCAAGACGTTAGGGGTGAGGAAATCACATGATCCTCCCTAGCTGCAAGGGGAGGTCAAAAAATTAGGGAACTGTGAGGTCACGGGTTGCTTAGAGCAGAGATTCCCAGTCTTTACCAAGCACCACAATCTCTCTAGATGTCATTTACACTCACCACTTTTTTGAAATTATTATAATTATTACACTCAGCACTTTTTTGAAATTATTATAATTATTATACTTACCACTAGATCTTGTTATTTCATGCATTAATAAAGAAGCATAGGCCAGGCATGGTAGCTTACGCTTGTAATCCCAGCACTTTGAGAGGCCAAGGCAGGCAGATCATTCTGACCAACATAGTGAAACCCCGTCTCTACTAAAAATACAAAATTTAGCTGGGTGTGGTGGTGCGTGCCTATAGTCCCAGCTACTCCAGAGGCTGAGGCAGGAGAACCCCTTGAACCGGGGAGGTGGAGGTTGCAGTGAGCTGAGACCACGCCATTACACTCCAGCCTGGGGACAGAGTGAGACTCAGTCTCAAAAAAAAATAAAAAAGCATATCACAAATTTATTAAATAGTTTGATAACTCTGTCTTTAATTACAGTTGAATTGGTTTTCCTTTGTAATCTTAAGAGATTTATGTATTTTTAAATTTTGTTTTTGAATAGATTTGTTAGTTTTATTGAAATCTTACTCGAACAAGAAATTGGAAATACAATCACCTCAAAGAACAAATTGTCACGGCTTTTCACATTTAATCCAAACAAATTTTGTAGGGCAGATTTCAAAAAGGTGTGAAGTTACAACAATTTAAAAACACAGTTAACCTACTTCCAGGAATGCAAAACATACAATTATAGGTTATTTTCAATACAAGAAAACTTAAATTTGTTTGCTTTAATTTCTTAAAACTACTAAGACAAAGCACTAGCTTGTATTTTTATTTACAGCATACTCCATACTCCTAGGTAATCTATTCCAAATCCAAAAAAATGAAACTGTCCAAAACCAAAGGTTCTGCAAAATCATGATTTAACAGTGTGCCCAGCTTGTTTTGAAGCTAAAATGAAGCATGAAACGATAAAAGCATTGTAATCCCCAGAATAAAGGAACTCTGCAAGCCCAGTAATGTCCAAGAGCATTTATGAAAAGAGGAAAAATACAGACTTGAGTATATACACAATAGCGATTTCTTCAGCCCAATACAAATGGCAGCAAATTGCTACTTAAAGATGAAACAGTTAAGCCAATTTTTTTTTTTGAAGAATGTAGATCTAGAGTCAATCGTATCTTGCCGGTATCATTTTCAAGCCCTTTCTTGTCTACTTCCACTGTTGCCCATAAGTATCCTGATAAAATTCCTGGTTGTCATTATTGTAACCATAGTTACTAGAATAGTCACCACCTTACTGAAGCGGCTGCTGAGCAATGGGCTGGGAACCCTAGTTCTGTTGGTTGTTGGAATCAAGTTGATTGTACCCATCTGCCTTTCTCTTGTCTCCTACATTGCATTGCTCACACGATTGCCCTGAGATCCACGGGAACAACAGCCTCTCTGCCGTTGTGCAGGATCCCCCTCTGCCACCCCTAGAGCCTCTTGGTGGTCCCAAAGGTGCCCCCCTCTGTGAATAGCCAGCTCTGCCTCTTGGAGGTGGTGCTCCCCTCCCCCTTGGTGGTGGTGGAGCACCTCGCCCTCCCCTTCCTCCTCCTCTTCCTCTTACTGCATAGCCATCATCATAGACGTAGTAGGGATCTTCATAGCCTCCACGATAGTCGTGATAATCATAACCACAGCAATCATCATAGTAATCTTCATAGCCATAGTAATCTGGAGGGTAGCCATATCTACCTCTCACCCCACCACGACCCCGACCTCTAATTGGAGGTGGCATTCGAGGAGGTGGGTGATAGTAGCAATCTTCATACGTAGTGCTTCTGGAGGCCTGTCTAGCAGCTTGGCGATCTTTTCTTTTCTTGTCTGGTGGCTTGGCTAAGACTATTTCAATTTCTTCCCTTTCTATTTCTTTGCCACTCATTTCATCCATAGCCTTAACGGCCGCTCCTCTGTCTTCAAAATGAACAAATGCATAACCTTTCAACTTCTTCACTCTTTCAAGTTTTCCAAATTCAGAAAATGACTTTTCCAATATTTCTTCTGTCCCTGTAGTGCCAAATTTCTCACAAAACTTTTACCTTAGCCATGACTTCTGGATCTGGTTCTTCCACAGGGTTAGCCCATTCAACTGTAACTACATTACCTTATACTTTTACTTTTCCACTCATCAGCCGGCGTCTAGCTTGTGCTGCTGACTTGTGATCCTCATATTCAAGGAAGCAGAACTCCTAACTCTTCTTTTTGTCATTGGGTTGATGATAAAGAATAACGTCCACCAAACCCTCTGTGACTTTACTGAATTCTTCCAGAATGTTTTCTTGAGTCTTATTCTTTGGAATGGATCCAACAAAAAGTCTGTTGTTTGCCACAGAAATGCACACTCCAAGGTGTCTACCAAGGCGAATTTCGTAGCTGTCACACAGTTTCACAACTTCCTGTGCAGCTTCCTTTTCACAGAAGGAGATAAATGCCTACCCTCTATTCTGACCAGACAGTGGATCCATCATAAGATGTAGATCCCAAATGGGTCCAGACTTCTCAAAAAGGGGCACCAACTCATCCTCATATAAATCTCTTGGTATTTTACCTACAAACACCTCTGTTCCAAGTCCCGGTTGCACGCCAGAGTACACACTGCCTGGTGGAAGACCATCATACTTCCTCTGCCCTGTGGCTACAACCAGAGTATAACCAGTTCTCTCAAGCAAGGCCTTGATCTTCGCTTCATCAAGTCCCTTTGTGGACTCTTGCACCTTGCTCCCCTCTTCTCTCTCTACCTGTAGGTCTTCATAACTCCACATAAAAATGCACTTTTGTTCTGAACATGTGATAAGTCACGTTCCTTGAACTGCTGTAGTACAGACAGAGCTCCTTCTTCATTAAATTCCCTGAGAGCATCAATTGCTCTTTCATCAAGATTGACATAAGCTACCAATCCAGGGCAGAGCGGGGGCTGGCGGCCGGGCCTGTGAGAATCAGAGTGAGGCGCTTTGAAAACGACTAGAAATGGCGCGTGCGCCACCTCCTCCCAACTCATGGACAGAGACTAACCTTTATGTATTTTTAAATATTATTCTGAGAAGAAATATACAGGATTCACCAAAGGGACCCTTTGCTCCCTGAAAAACAGGCATGGAAGAGGTAGTACCCCTGCTGTGGACCATAACCTCCAATTCAGCAAGGGCATTGTTTCTTTTGCTGTACACCATACACCATCGATGCTTGATAAGTATTTCTTGAATTGCATTTGGAGGATTTTAAGTAGTTTGCTGGACATTTTCCCTTTTGTCAGTGCTATGACCTCGAGTCTGGGCCTGTCCCCCAACCCTACTTCCTCCTTAGAGAGGAAGTTGATCAAGCTATCACCATCTTACATGCAATCCACACAGCAGAGGAGGCCAAAACTGGCTTCCTCAGAACCAGATCCTCCTTTGTGTTTTAAAGTGAGTGTCATGCACAGGAGATGATTGAGATTATGATTATAACACAGCGGGTGGTATCAGAAAAACTATTCACATGGAGCCCAACCATAAATGCTGCAAAACTACTAAATGTTTAAATATGCTTGGCTGTGGAAAACTCTAATAACAGCCATTTGTGTAAGCAGTTTAGCATTTGTGCCCAAATACATTTACATTATTCATTCACTGTGTTGTGTTTTATTTTCTTTTTACAATAAACTATACATTTCAGCCAACTCTTCATCTTTTGCTTTTTTGTAGCACTGCCATTTGCTCATGCAATATGGTGGTTTGCTCATGCTTCAAAAACCTAAAGGAAACGTTGCACTACTTTTCCCTTATGTTCCTTCCACATCTGCAGCAACTCTTCCTGTTGACTTGTCTGAAAACTCTTCTTCTCCTGCTAGTGAAACTGGGCTCAAGTGCTGATCTTAAGAATCTCAGCAGACTCAGACTGGAACCGACATCAAGGAGATGAACATAGGAGTAAAATCACAAGTTGATTATTCTAAGAACAAGCATGCAGGCATATAGTTGTAGGAAAACCTGCAAATGGAAAATTCATGGTGAAAGAGATATACAGGACTTCAATACAATTAATTTAAAAGGTTTCATATTAAGGCTCATATTTAATGCCCTTTACATAGAGGCCTAATTCTGGCAAGTAAGCAGAGATCCTCAAAATTAGATAACTGGTCTGGAGGCAGATATCTTATCAGAACCTGGCCATGGGAAGATTGCAGATCAGGGCTGAAAAGCTCAGGCTCTGAGGCCAGATAGAAATCATTATAGGGGCTGGGCGTGGTGGCTCACGCCTGAAATCTCAGCACTTTGGGAGGCCGAGGTGGGCAGATCACGAGGTCAGGAGTTCTAGACCAGTCTGGCCAATATGGTGAAACCCTGTCTCTACTAAAAATACAGAAATTAGCTGGGCGTGGTGGCCAGCGCCTGTAGTCCCAGCTACTCAGGAGGCTGAGGCAGAAAAACTGCTTAAACCGGGAGGCGGAGGTTGCAGCGAGCCAAGACAAGATCGCGCCTTTGTACTCCAGCCCAGGCAACAGAGAGAGACTCTGTCTCAAAAAAAAAAAAAAAAAAAAAAAAAAAGGCCCAGTGTGGTGTCTAACGCCTATAATCCCAGCACTTTGGGAGACCAAGGAAGGGTAGATCACAAGGTCAGGTGATTGAGATCCTCCTGGCCAATATGGTGAAACCCCATCTCTAGTAAAATACAAAACAATTAGCTGAGTTTGGTGGCACGCGCCTGTAGTCGCAGCTACTTGGGAGGCTGAGGCAGGAGAATAGCTTGAACCTGGGAAGTGGAGGTTGCAGTGAGCTGAGATCACACCACTGCACTCCAGCCTGGGCGGCACTCCAGCCTAGGCAACAGAGGGGGACTTCGTCACAAAAAAAAAAAAAAAAAAAAAAAAAGTTACAGGAGAGGATGCCGAGAGACTCCCAGCTGAGTTACCAGAACCAACCAGCAGCAGAAATGGCTGGAAAATGAATCAGTGACAGGGCACACTAAGGCTTCTTATCTTCTCCCCGCCTGGGGCCAGAACTTGTCCCAAAAGGGGGGAGATTCCTAAAGGTTAAATTACAAGAGAGTTTGCAGAGGCTTTGGGATTGATTTTGTTTTGTTTTGCTCTCAAAATGTTTTATTCCGAATTTCAGACACACATAAAACTAAAGAAAGTAATATTATATAATATACCCTATCACATAGCTTAAACAATTCTGAACATTTTGCTATATTGCTTCAACCATCCCTCCCATCATTTTTTTTTTTTTTTTTTTGAGACGGAGTTTCACTCTTGCTACCCAGGCTGGAGTGTGATGGTGTGATCTTGGCTCACCGCAAACTCCGCCTCCTGGGTTCAAGGGATTCTCCTGTCTCAGCCTCCTGAGTAGCTGGGATTATAGGCATCCGCCACCATGCCCGGCTAATTTTGTATTTTTTACTAGAGACAAGGTTTCTCCACGTTGGTCAGGCTGGTCTGGAACTCCCGACCTCAGGTGATCTGCCCTCCTTGGCCTCCCGAAGTGCTGGGATTACAGGCCTAAGCCACTGCGCCCAGCCCCTCCCACCAAATTTTTAGGGTTCAGTTTTTAGCCTGCTGATTTTGATATCATCTTCCTTGAAAATGTGTCCCACTCTCAAGACTTCAACTACTGCCTCAATGCATCTGAGCCTCAAGTGTGGAACACCAGCCTCATCATCTGGATGTATCCTCAGCTACCTACCGGATTTGTCCATTTCAACATCCCATGGCACTTCTCTCTGTGGTAGACGTTATTGGTTGCCTTCCTGGCAGCCTCCCTAACTTGATCTTGTATCCTGCCATAGAACCTCCCTTAACTGAGGTATGTTTTAGGTGAGACTGAGCTGTTCCCCAGCCGCAGAGATTAATCTTAATTAGTCTAAGCTATCTATGATAACATCATTCCCCCTTTCGGATGATTGGTTTAGGAATGTGCATGTGAGGCAAGTCAGGCTAATGACATTTGACAGGAAATATGCTGGAGACGGAGGATCCTGAATAGTTCCTTGCTCTTATAAGGACTATGAGAAAAGATACTCACTCTTCCTTTCTTGGACCCAGATTCCTGCAGTGTATCTCAGTTATGCCACTTACTACCTAGTGACTCTGGGTAAATTACTTAATATCCCTGTATCTTGGTTTCCTCATCTGTAAAATGGGGATAATAGAATCAACTCATAGGGTTGCTGTGAGGACCAAAAGAATGAATATACGTAAAGTATGTAGAGCAGTCGTTTGTCTGTCAAAAGTACTATGTAAATTTTAGCTCTATTATTATTTTGTAAGGATGTGATGCTTGGAGCTATGACAGCCATTGTGACCATGAAGGGACCAAACTAGAGGACAAGTAGCAAGTCACTATGCATGAAAGAGTGAAAATGTGGAAAGTACCTTAACCATTGATGATATTGTCAAGCTATTGAAATAACAACCTTGGAACCACTCTACTCTTGAATTTCTTATTAAGGGTGATAGTAATTTTCCTTATTATATGTGCCTCTTTTGGTTGATTTTTTTTTTTTTTTTTTCTGCAGGGTCTCCCTCTGTTGCCCAGGCTGGAGTGCAGTGCTGTGATCTCCATCACTGCAACCTCCACCTCCTGGGTTCAAGCGATTCTCCTGCTTCATGATCCTGAGTAGGTGGGACCACAAGCACGTGCCACCATGCCCAGCTAATTTTTGTATTTTCAGTAGAGATGGGTTGCATCATGTTGGCCAGGCTGGTCTTGAACTCTTGACCTCAAGTGTTTGGCCCACCTCAGCCTCCCAGAGTGCTGGGATTACAGGTGTGAGCCACCACCCCTGGCCTCTTTTTTTGTTTGTTTGTAGAGATGGGGTTTCACCATGTTGGCCAGGTTGGTCTCGAACTCCTGATCTCAGGTGATCCACCCACCTTGGCCTCCCAAAGTGCTGAAATTACAGGCGTGAGCCACTGTACCCAGCCCATGCCTGGCCTTTTGGTTGAATTTTCTGTTACTTGCAACCAAAAGCATCCTGATTGATATACCCCAAACCGAATTTTTTCTTCCCAAAACTCACTTGAGTTTATTAACTCTGTCAAAACATAAAAATTTCCCCATTCAGCCTCATTTATAATTTCCCATATCTAGCCAGTTTTGCCAATGTTTCCTTCCAACATTTTCTTTCTCTCCACTAACACAATTACTGTTAGTGGCAAAACCAAAAAAAAAAAAAAAAGTCCAGCTAATGTCCTGAAATAGCCCTCATTATCTTTGAAGTGGAAAGATAACATAAGACATTAAAGATTAAAAGAATAATTCTTGGCCAGGTGTGGTGGCTCATATCTATAATCCCAGCTTTGGGAGGCCGAGGTGGTCAGATCATCTGAGGTCAGGAGTTTAAGACTAGCCTGGCCAACATAGTGAAAACCCGTCTCTACCATAAATACAAAAATTAGCTGGGCATGGTGATGGGCATCTGTAATCTAAGCTACTGGAGAGGCTGAGGTAGAAGAATCGCTTGAACCTGGGAGGTGGAGGTTGTAGTGAGCCAAGGTCGTGTCACTGCACTCCAGCCTGGGTGACAAGAGTGAAACTCCATCTCAAAAAAAAAAAAAAAAGAATAATTCTTTTCATGCTGGGCATGGTGGCTCATACCTATAATCCTATTCCTTTGGGAGGCCAAGGAGGGGGTGTCACTTGAGCTCAGGAGTTTGAGACCACCCTGGGCAACATAACGAGACCCAGTCTCTATAAAAATTTTAAAGATCACCCAAGTATGGTGATGCGCACCTGTGGTCACAGCCACTCTGGAAGCTCAGGCAGGAGGATTGCTTGAGTCTGGGAGTTTGAGGTTACAGTGAGCTATGATTGTACCACTGCACTCTAGTCTGGGTCACAGAGCATAATCCTATCTCAAAAAAAAAATTCTTCAGAAAAGATAACTATTGAGTACTGGGCTTAATACCTAGGTGACAATAATGTACCTATGTACCTAAGTACATAGGTACTTAATACCTATGTACAACAAATCCCCTTGATGCATTTAGCTATGTAACAAACCTTCATATGTACCCCAAACCTAAAATAAAAATTAAAAAAGAATTATTTTCAGAGTACTACTTAGAAAAGGATACAAAATGGATAGACTAGGTATGAAAATTCTCTACGTGGATTTATATTCATCACTATATTTTAAGGTTAGATTTGACCCAGTAAATAGCTATAGAGAGGGAGAAAGCCGTCTGCTAAAGCTTGTTTTTCACTGTATTATTTTGGAACTCCACTGACTATCAGCAATAAATTGAATAAATTGGGCCAGGTGCAGTTGCTTGCATTTGTGGATTGCTTTGGGAGGGAGGCCGAGGCAGGCGGATTGCCTGAGGTCAGGAGCTTGGAACCAGCCTAGTCAACATGGTAAAATCCTGTCTCCACTAAAAGTGAAAAATATTAACTGGGCATGGTGGTGCACACCTGTAATCCCAGCTACTCAGGAGGCTTAAGCACGAGAACCGCTTGAACCTGGGAGGTGGAGGTTGCGGTGAGCCAATATTATGCCACTGAACTCCAGCCCGGGCAACAGAGTGAGACTCCGTCTCAAAACAACAACAACAACAACAACAACAAATAATAATAATAATAAATTGAGTATAATTTTCAAACTCTATCATAGTTGTCTCTACCCACTAAGGACAGCTATTTTGGAGATTTTGTCAGTACTAAATTCATACCATTTATAGCAAGGAAACACCAAATAAAAATCATTGTTCATAACTGTATAGGTCAATTCTAGAATTATAATAATTTCATAATAACGAGTCATAAAAGAATGTATGTATATTTTTGTTACTTTCTCCTGGACATATTTCTTTGTGTGTTTTAGAAGATTATATACAACCACTGAAACAATTTTCTTTTAAATAACTTTGTAGTGTTATTTTTATTTACTTACTGTGGGGGTGATTATATCATAAAGTTAAGCACTTTGGTGAATTTCAATTGCTACATGAATATGCACATGTTTGTTCGTATTTGGGCAACTGTATTATGGTTTATTTGCTATTAATCACTATAATTAGGACAATATAGAATAACCAACATAAGGCATTAGACATGATTGCTAATGGTTTTTGCAAAATACTTTCTCAGTGGGGACAAATAGCTGAATGGCCCCAGGAAACCTAATCTCTGTATATCAAGCTGACATGAGTAAAAGTAGATTGGACAGAAAAAGCTGTAAGATTATAGAGAAGAACAACTTCAATTAAGGCAATGTGTCTTATAATTTCCCAACACTTCAACAGAACTCAACACCAACTAGAAGCTAGTAATCAGACATAGGAGAAATATTTTCAAGCAAATTTCCTACCAATTAACGACCTGAACCACCTTCTACAATCCCACTAGTTTGCTCCCTATAGTCCCGTCTCTCCCCTCCTGCTTGTCTCTGCTGATTACAACAGATTACAGGATCTCCTCTCTTTCCTGAACTACAGTAGTAATGTTTTGGTGCTGTGCAGTTTTATACCTAATTATATACAGTTTTGCGCTAGTCTGTAATTGTATTAGGTATGTTATGTAGTCTCTTCTCAACTAGACTGTAGTCCCAGAGGCTAGGGACAGGTATCATACTTCTGTTATGGCTTTTTATGCTACACATGGTAGGTACCCATTCATATCTTGTTGATTATTTACAGGAAAATCCAGAAAGAGCAATTGCTTTTGTACAACTATGGCTAAAGCTCGAAGCAAATGATTTCATTTCTGTGTTGGGTAGAAAGGACTCTCACTAGGCACTGATATTTTCAAATTCATTCAGATCCTCTGGTTACAGTGAACATAAATCTACTTAAGTCAGTTTAGCTACATAGGCATCTATAATAAGCAGACAGGAGGATTTCAGAGAACCCAACTGCAAGTTAGTGATTAAGACTGCATGGCTCTGAAAGTGGGAACTGGAAGGTCAGAAACCAGTCTCTTTTTCTAAAAGCTGACATAGTCTCTTTCTCTCCATTTCTCTGTCCAGCTGCTTCTGCCTCACTATGTGGATGGAAGCTGGTTTCTCTCCTCTGTATTGTATCAGCATGGCTACTTCAGCATCTACTTCCAACCTTACCCAAGATTCATGGGTAGCTGACTCAGCGTACACATCCCATTTCCAAATTTCTGGCAGAAAAAATATAATTGGCCTATAATGGGTTAGATATTAATCCCTGGCCCAATCAACTGTCACCTAGATAGCAAGGGCCATGCCATCTCTCTGAGGTCTGTGGAAACAACCCTCAAAGTACAGAAAAGATACAGAAGGCAGGCTGCTTGACTGATGCAACTACTACAGTTAAAATCTAGAGAAAAAAATTCGTGGGTGTATTCCCAGATCATAACCCCCTTCCTCTGAGAATTTTACCCACTGTCCACTGGGATGGGTCTCCAACAGACACATTGGTACTAAATGACACTGTACGTCTGGTCATTTGACCAGACCACGGTGATCACTCTTCCTAAGCCAAGCCAAACTGTTTTTTCCTCGGTAATTTGATTTGAGGCCAAGAAAATGTCCATCAGGCTAAGCTGCTCTTTTGAGAGGAATGGCTGTCAACTCAGAGAGCTTTCAGGCCACCTTTCCCCCATTCTGTGCCCAGGGAAGGAGAGAGAGCCAGTTAGTTGTGAGAGAAGAATGAAGCAGAGACTTAAAGAAGCAGAGCTGAGAGAAGGGAGCCAGCTCTGCCTGAATTCTTTAAGGCTGAGTAGTTTCTGATTCCAGAAGCTCAACTACTTTACGCCCTTGAGTTTTGTGAGACATCTCCACATTCTTTTTTGCTTAAATTAGCTTGAGTTGGTTTCCGTTATTTGCAACCAAAATAGTTGTAACTGAGACATCCAAATTAAAAGTAAGAAAAAGGCTTCCTACACTTGTCCATTGAGACAAGTCAGTTGTATCAAGATGCCAGTATTTCATTGCCATGAAAAGCTTCTAAGTTTATCTGTAGCCTAGCATATCTGCATGGCTATATAGTACATCTGTTGATGACTCATGAAGATTAAATAGTATGGGAGGCCTTTTGTTACCTTGATTCTTAGTTGGATGTTAGATTATTTCTTTTCTTTTTAAAAAATGCAGCTGCAGGAGCTGGGTGCAGTGGCTCATGCCGATAATCCTGGCCCTTTGGAAGGCCAACTCAAGAGGATAGCTTGAGCTCAAAAGTTCAAGACCAGCCTGGGCAAGATTGGAGGTTCCTATCTCTTTTTTTTTTTTTCTTCTTTTCTTTTTTTTTTTTTCTTTTTTTTTTTTTTTTTTTGAGACGGAGTCTTGCTCTGTCGCCCAGGCTAGACTGCAGTGGCACATTCTTGGCTCACTGCAACCTCTGCCTTCCAGGTTCAAGCAATTCTCCTGCCTCAGCCTCTCGAGTAGCTGAGATTACAGGCACCTACCACTGTGTCTGGCTAATTTTTGTATTTTAGTAGAGATGGGGTTTCACCATGTTGTCCAGGTTGGTCTCAAACTCCTGACCTCATGATCCACCTTCCTCGGCCTCCCAACGTGCTGGGATTACAGGCGTGATCCCAGCCAGGAGATCCTATCTCTTTTTTTTTCCTGCATAACTTCCCATGGCAGAGATCCTATCTCTAAAAAAGTAAATCATTAGCCAGATCTGGTGGTGTACACTTATAGTTCCAGCTACTCAGAAGGCTGAGGTGGAAGGATCACTTGAGCTCGGGAGGTGGAGGCTGCAGTAAGCTGTGATAGCACCACTGCACTCTAGTCTGGGTAACACAGACAGAAAGATCCTGTCTCAAAAGAAAAGCAGCTGGGCTTGGGATAGATGATTTCTTGAGAGAACAAATTATGAAGGAAAAATGACCTTGAATTTTTTGTCATTTAATATATGTATTATTATATGTGATGTTTGTTATAGTTTTTTTGGCATGCTTACTCAAAAACAAATGTTACAGTTTTCAAGGCACATTTGTACACATTCTCGCATTTGACCTTCACAATAGTCCTCTAAGAAAGTATTGTAATAACATTCCTATTTCATAAATGAAGAAACTGAGGCTCAGAGACATTAAGTATGATCAAGTGATCAGTGACACTGATCAAGTTTAATGTCATTTATCCAGCAAGGATACAACACAGACTCAAAACCAGTGTTGTTTCTGTACTCATACTTCATCTTTGTCTTCTTATAGCAGAGGTTTTAAGACATTTCTGGTTTTTGTTTTCCCTTTAAATCTACTTTTTTGACTGGCATGGTGGCTCATGCCTGTAATCCCAGCACTTTGGGAGGCTGAGGTGGGCGGATCATGAGGTCAAGAGATCAAGACCATCCTGGCCAACATGGTGAAACCCCGCCTCTACTAAAAATGCAAAAATTAGCCAAGCATGGTGGTGCACGCCTGTAGTTTCAGCTACTCGGAAGGCGGGGGGTGGAGGCTGCAGTGAGCTGAGATCGTGCCACTGCACTCCAGCCAGGCAACAGAGCAAGACTCCCTCTCAAAAAAAAAAAATCTATTTTTTTCCATTGAAGTATAAAATGGATACCAAAAAGTGCACCAATCATAAGTGTATACAGCTCAATGAATTATCACAAAGTGTACACACCATGTAACCACCAACAAGGCATGAAATTGGAAATGACTGGGACCCCAGAACTCCCCGCTTCTGCCCCCTCCCAAAAACTATTCTCTCCCTCTTCCCCAAAGGAAATCACCCTCCTGATTTTTTTTTTTTTTTTTGAGTTGGAGTTTCTCTCTTGTTGCCCAGGCTGGATTGTAATGGTGCCATCTCGGTTCACTGCAATCTCTGCCTCCTGGGTTCAAGCGATTCTCCTGCCCAGACCCCCCCAGTAGCTGGGATTACAGGCAAGTGCCACCACGCCTGGCTAATTTTGTATTTTTAGTAGATATGGGGTTTCTCCATGTTGGTCAGGCTGGTCTAAACTCCTGACCTCAGGTGACCTGCCTACCTCAGCCTCCCAAAGGGCTGGGATCACAGGCGTGAGCCACCATGCCCAGTCTCACTCTCTTGATTTTTAATACCATAGATTTGCCTGTTTACAAACTTTATATAAATGGAATCATGTATACAGAGAAGAGTAGCATGGCCCCTGTGCAAGGATGACATGCAAATTCATGAAACATTCATAAAAAAAAGATAAATAAATAAATGGAATCATGCATTATGGATACTTTTGTGTTCAACTTCTTTTATTTAAGTGAGATTTGCTTGCATTTATGTGGGTAATGGTACATTAATGTCTATTCCTACATAGTATTCCATTTTATGAAAACAGTACAATGGATGCATCCATTCTATTATCTATAAATATTTGGATTGTTTCCCGTTTGGGGCTATAATGAATGACGCTGCTATGATCATTCATGAATGCATCTTTTAGTATACCACATATATGCCCTATTAAGTAAATACCTAGGAATGAAGTTGTTAAGTCAAAAGTTCAGACTTAATAGCTACTCCTGGCAGTTTTCCAATATGGTTGGATCAATTTATACTTCCACTCCACTGATATAGAAAAGTTCCATCAAGCATAGAAAGGCCCGCACAAATAAAAGGGGGGGGCCCGCTGCCCCGGCCGCCCCGGGCCCCCGCCCCCGGCGCCGGCCCCCCGGCCCGGGCCCCCCCCCGGTGCCCTGTATTCTTATCAACACTTAGTGTTTTCTGCGTTTAACCTTAGCCGTTCTAGTGAGTATGTAATGCTAGGTCTCAATATAATTTAAATTTGCGGGCAGGGCACGGTGGCTCACGCCTGTAATCCCAGCACCTTAGGAGGCCGAGGTGGGTGGATCACAAGATCAGGAGTTCAAGACCAGAATGGTCAATATGGTGAAACCCCGTCTCTACTAAAAATACAAAAATTAGCTGGGTGTGGTGGTGCATGCTTGTAGTCCCAGCTACTCAAGAATCAGAAGAATCACTTGAACCTGGAAGGCAGAAGTTGCAGTGAGCCGAGCAAAAAAAAGAAAAAAAAAAATTGCTTCTCCCTGATTTCTAATGAGTTTGAACACATTTTCCTGTTCATTGGTCATTTGACTATTCTCCTTTGTGAAGAGCATGTTTAAGATTTTGCCCATTTTTCTGTTGGTTTATAGGAATTCTTTATGTATTCTGAACATAAGCTCTTTGTAATATGCATTGTAAGTATCTTTTCCTCTCTGTGGTTTGCATTTTTAGCTTTGAATTTTTTACTTCAAAGAAACTGAAACATCTTATTTGCATTTTTCTACTTCTTTTAAAAACATAATGATTTTGATTATTTGGGATAAAATCCAATGGAACCACATGCTCAAACGGCATTTCTCTATCTCTGTTTTAGTCAGGCCCCAAAAGCTGAGACCAATCCGTTGGGCACCAGTAGTGCCGCAGTCACTGTGGTCCTGTTAAGACCATGAACACACTTCTGGCTTTCGTGAAGCCAACATTGACCTTGAAAGTATAAGGAGGTTGAGGTAGAAAGACAGAGAGTGAGGATGTCTTTAGAAAGTGCTTTCTCCTCCCCTGACTTTCACATGGGAGCAGGGAGAAAGGTGCCTCCTCTCCTCACCTTAAGCCAAAGAAAAGGTGCCTCAAGGAGACCTCCCAGAATTTGTCCCCTGGAGTTTTAGGAAGAAAGACTTGGGTCTGATCCTTGCCAAGTATGAAGGTAGAAAAAATGGCTTAAGTTTCACTTGTGTGCAAGGTCACATTTGGTGTAAACAGGACTTTTTCCTTTTACTTTTCTTTTCTTTTCTTTTTCTTTTCGAGGCAGAGTCTCGCTGTCACCCAGCCTGGAGTGCAGTGGTGTGATCTCAGCTCATTGCGACCTCTGCTTCCCGGGTTCAAGGCATTCTTCAGCCTCAGCCTCCTGAGTAACGGGAACTACGGGCGCCTGCCATCACGCCCAGCTGATTTTTGTATTTTCAGTAGAGACGAGGCTTTACCATATTGGCCAGGTTGGTGGACTTTCATTTAAAGTGGGTAAAGGAAAATATGTTCCAGGGAACAAAGTGGAATCCACAAAAGGTGCTTGTCTGGTGTCTCAGTTTGTTTGTTTGTTTGTTTGTTTTTTGAGACAGAGTCTCACTCTGTTGCCCAGGCTGGAGTGCAGTGGTCCAATCTCGGCTCACTGCAAACTGCACCTCCCAGATCAAGCGATTCTCCTGTCTTAGCCTCCCGAGTAGCTGGGATTACAGGCATGTGCCACCATGCCTGGCTGGCTAATTTTTGTATTTTTAGTAGATATGGGGTTTCACCGTGTTGGCCAGGCTGGTCTCAAACTCCTTACCTCAAGTGATTCGCCTGCCTCGGCCTCCCAAAGTGTTGGAATTACAGGCGTGAGCCACCATACCCAGCCTCAGTTTGTTTTCTGTTGTTATAATAGAATATCACATTGAGTGATTTATAAAGAAAAGAGATTTATTTGGCTCACGGTTCTGGAGGCTAGGACGTTCAAGGTGGAGAGGCCACATCTGGGGAGGGGGTCTTGCCATTTTATCCCCTGGCAGAAGGTGGAAGGGCAAGAGGGTTCATGAGACAGAGAAAGGGAGCTGAACTCCTGTGATAACGAACCCACTCCTGTGATTTGCATTAATCAACTCATGAGAACTAATGCCTCTTGAAGTTCCCACCTTTCAACACTGTTACACTGGCAATGAAATTTCAACATGAATACCTGAAACTGGGTAATTGGGGAAAAAAATTTCAACATGAGTTTTGGCGGGGACATTTAAACCATAGCATTCCATCCCTGGCCCCTCAAACTTCATGTCCTTCTCACCTACAAAACACTTCATTCTATCACCAAAGTCCCAAAAGTCTTAATTTCAGCATCAACTCAAAATTCTGAAGTACAGCGTCTCATCTAAGTTAGATATGAATGAAGGCCAGGTATGGTGGCTTACACCTGTAATCCCAGCACTTCGGGAGGCTGAGGCAAGCACATCACTTGAGCTCAGGCGTTTGAAACCAACCAGAACAACATGGTGAAACTCTGTCTCTACAAAACATACAAAATTTAGCTGGGTGTGGTGGCACGTGCCTGTAGTCCCAGCTATGCAGGAGGCTGAAGCAGGAGAATTGCTTGAACTCAGGAGGTGGAGGTGTCAGTGAGCTGAGATCACGCCATTGCACTCTAGCCTGTGTGACAGGAGAGAAACCCTGTCTCAATAAATAAATAAAATGAAATAAATTAGATATGAATGAAACTCAAGGCACAATTCATTCTGAGGCAAATTCCTTCCAGCTGTGAGCCTGGGAAATCACAACATTATCTTTTTCCAAAATATAATGGTGGGACACACATAAAATATACATTCCCATTCTAGAAGGAAGAAATAGACAAAAAAGGAAGGTTAACTGGTCCTAAACAAGTCTAAAACCTTACAGAAAAAAACAACATTAAGTCTTAAAGAATCATCTCCTTTCTCCTTTGACTTCATGTCCCACATTCTGGACACACTGATGTGGGGGGTTGGCCCCCAAAGCCTCAGGCATCCCCACCCCTGTGGCTTTTGTAGACTCAGTCCATTCAGCAGCTCTCACAGTGGAAGTCTTGTGCTTGTGACTCTCTCAGGCTGGTATTGTACATTTGTAGCTCTACAGTTCTGGGGCCTCAGTGGTGGTCCTTCTCCCACAGCTCCACTAGTCATCACCCTAGTGGGGACTCTGCAGTGGCTCAGTCCCATGACAAGTCTCTGCCTGGACCCACAGATGTTCATGACATCCTTTGGAATCTTGGTAGAGGAAGCTATGCCCTTATAACTCTTGCATTCAGTGCATCTGTTGAATTAGCCATATGTGGATGTTGTCAAGGCTTCCCACTTACAGACTCTGAAGCAGTGGGTGGAGCCACACGTGGGCCCACTGGAGCCTTAGCTGGGGCAGCTGAGGAAGGTTACGGGGATCAGAGACCTTAGGCAGACCTGGGAAAACAGCCTGTGGAAGGTGTCCCAGGCCTATTCCCTAAAACCATTCTGCCCTCCTACAGCTCTGGGCCTGCGCTGTGAGGGGCAGCCTTGTAGATCTCTGAGATGCCTTCATGGGTCTTTTTCCTATTGTTTTGATAACTAGCACCTGGCTAGTTATAGATTACCTTCTATCTACGGTAATCTCTTTAGCAAATGGTTTGGCCACAGCATTGGTTTGCGCTCTTAAAACATGTCCTTTCATTCTCTACATGACCAGCCTGCAAATTTTCCTAATCTTTCTATTCTGCTTCACTTTTAATTATAAATTCCTGGCTGGGCACAGTGGCTCATGCCTGTAATCCCAACACTTTGGGAGGCCAAGGCGAATGGATCACTTGAGGTAAGGAGTTTGAGACCAGCCTGGCCAACGTGGTGAAATCCCATCTCTACTAAAAATACAAAAATTAGCTGGGCGTGGTGGCGTGCACCTGTAATCCCAGCTGCTAGGGAGGTTGAGGCAGGAGAATCACCTGAACCTGGGAGGCGGATGTTGCAGTGAGCTGAGATTGTGCCACTGCACTCCAGGCTGGGCAACAGAGCAAGACTCCATCTCCAAAATAAAGTTATAAATTCCCCCTTTAAGTTCATGTCTTTCCTCTTGCATCTCACTGTATGTGACTAAAAGTAGACACAAAGCAGCCCAGATGCTTTGCTGTTTAGATATTTTTTTTCTGCCGGATATCCTAGTTCATTGCTCTTAAGATCTGTATTCCGTAAAGTCCTAGCACATAGACACAATTTTGCCAGATTTTTGCAACTGGGTAACAAGAATGGCCTTTACTTCAGTTTCCATCACCTTCTTCCTCATTTCCATCTGAGACCTCATCAGAATGGCCTTTACCATTCATGTTTCTACCAATGTTCTGATCACAGCCCTCAGTTAATCTCTAATAGGTTCCCTACAGCTTTTCTCCTGAGTCCTCACCAGAATCTCCCTTTACGCTCCATTCACAACAATCCAGGATTTTCTAGCCTGGTACTCCAAATTCTTCAAGTCTCTAACCGTCACCCAGTTCCAAAGACACAAATTTTCAAGTATTTGTTATAGCAATAGCTCCACTTCTTGGTACCAATTTTTGTAGTCTGTTTCCGTAGCTATGACAGAATACCACAGATTGAGTAATGTATGAAGAAAAGATCTTTGGCTCATGGTTCTAGAGGCCGGGAAGTCCAAGACTGTGGGGGCTGCATCTTGTCAAGGCCTTCATGCTGCATTATCCCTTGTCAGAAGGTGGAAGAGCAAGAGAGTGCAAGAGACGGAGAGAAAAGGGAGCCTGCAAGTCTGTAACAAATCCATTGCTGTGATAATGGCATTAATGCATTACCTAATCTGAATTAATGGCAATTAAATTTCAACATGAGCTTTGGAAGGGACATTCAAACCACTGCACCTGGGATGCTCTGATGAGGAATCTTGCCTCCTTGCTCCTCAAGGAGTGAAGGAACCCCCAGAATCCCAAATTGAGGAAGTCATCAAAAGCTGACAGCCAGAAAAGTGTTGTCTGCATCAGGGTACTGCAATTAGAGTAGGTGGAGAGACAGGGGTGACTTCAGTGAAAATATCCTGGGAGAGAGAGTCAGCATTGGGCATTCTCTATTCCCAGAGGTCACTGATGCCAGAGGACACTGTACCAAATATAAAAGACTGCCTTTTCTCCTGATCCTCTTTCCCCACTGGTACAGGGTCAGAAACAGCAGTTAGGAAGTTCAGGAGGTAGTGTGGGAGCAGAGAAGTGGCTGACAAGGCGGCCTCCTCCACCTCTGGCTCTAATGCTTGAGGCAGCCCTGAGCTGGAGAAGCAGAGAAGATTTAGCTTGAACACATTTGGAATTCTGAAATGGCCCTCTACAAAACTGTAGTTATGTGATTATAAGCCTGGACTGGACTCTTCTACAAATTCTCTTCTCAGCTGTTTCTATTCTGAGGCTTAATCCATCTATTGAGTTTTCAATTTCAATGATTACAATTTTCATCTCTAGAAATTCTGTTTGGCTCTTTATCATATTGGCTAACTATTTTTATAGTCTTTTGTTCCTTGCTCATATTTTGAAACCACCCTTTTATTTCTTTAAATATTTTAAACAGTAATTTGATGTTGGATCTGACAATTGCAATATCTGAAGTCTTTGCAGATTTGATTTTGCTGTTTAGTTTTAGCTAATTCTTGCACTGAGTGCTTTATTTCCTTGTATCATTAGATCTTTTACTATGAGCTGAATCACCAGCCTTGGCATTTTATTGGCAGGATTTCTTTGAGGTCCAGGTTGAAATTGCAATCCTCTTGCCTGTTGCCTGAGGGAACTACTAACCTGGGATGACTTCAAGTAATATGATTCTATTAGTCCATATTCACACTGCTATAAAACTGTGAGTCGATTCAACCTCTTTTCTTGATAAATTACCCAGTCTCAGACCTGAGAATATGGCAGACCTGAGACTGGGTAATTTATAAAGAAAAGAAGTTTAGTTGACTCACAGTTCCACATGGCTGGTGAGGCCTCAGGAAACTTACAATCAGGGCAGGAGAGGAAGCAAGGCACATCTTATATGGTGGCAGGAGGTGGTGGGGGCGGGGCGGGGTTGGGGAGTGCCACACTTTTAAACCATCAGATTTCATGAGAACTTACTATCATGAGAACAGCATGGGGAATTGCCCCCATGATCTAATTACCTCCTACTAGCTCCCTCCCCTGACACATAGGGATTATAATTTGAGAAGGGACACAGAGCCAAACCATATCAATGATCATTTTAGGTTTTCAAACCTCACAGGGAGCATGCTGTTGGATTGAAAATCCACTTGGAGGCCAGTCTGTGATAGCAAATGCCCAGGGGGGAGTTTTTCTATCCTGTTTTCTTTACCCAGAGTCAAGTTCAAGACAGGCAAGATTGTTTGCTGTTTACTTCTTTTTTTATTTTCTGAGACAGAGTTTCACTCTTGTTGCCCAGGCTGGAGTGCAATGGCACAATCTCAGCTCACTCCAACCCCTGTCTCCTGGGTTCAAGCGATTTTCCTGCCTCAGCCTCCCGAGTAGCTGAGATTACAGGCACCTACCACCATGCCTGGCTAATTTTTGTATTTTAGTAGAGACAGGGTTTCACTGTGTTGGTCAGGTTGGTCTCAAACTCCTGACATCAGGTGATCCATCCACCTTGGCCTCCCAAAGTGCTGGGATTACAGGTGTGAGCCACTGTGCTGTTCACTTCTAAGTGATAAGTCTATTTCTCTTTGGGATTTGGGGTAGGGAGGTCTCAGCTTTATGGAGATCCTGTAGTAGACTCTCTACTTGGGTAGACCCTAGGTATTATCTCCTGTCCCCCCAAACACTGTACAGACATCAGAGTAGAAGCTCAAGGTCTGCCAGAGTTCTTCAAAAATCTTAGGGCTAAGCCATCTTTGGTGCTCACTTTACCTGTTAGGATTCCTGCTTTCACTATAGTTTAGGCCTCAGTAGGTGTCCTTGTAACACAGCAATCAGTAAGACCTTTTAAATACTGTTTTTTGATCATTTGTTCCAGGTAAAGACCCAAGTGGGAATTTATCAAACCTTTTACAGCCTTTGACTACTCGCCAAACCTGTGTCACTTTTCTCCTATTCTCTCACACATACTTCCGGAAATCTGGAGTAGATCCCTTCATGTTTGAAAGAGACTCTATGACTTTTGTTATCTTGGAGTAACTGGCTATAATGGCTTAGTTTTCACATGCACAGGGTCTTTTAAATATGATGACGAATAGGATTACTTTATAATGCCACATGCTGATTCAGCTTCTTCTAAAAATATTCTTCACAATTCGATGACTACCTATAGATGATGCCTTTAACCTTTCTAAAGAAACATTACAAAAGTAGTGGTAATGCTTTGAAGTTATCTTGCAGAGGAGTGAGTTGAGGCCACAGTGAAATGTAGCATTCATCAATATATATTCAGGTAAAAGGTTGCAGTCTCCTTAACATGTATTAATAAATATATTCAATACAAGTGAAAGTTTGCAGCAGTGAGGCCAAAGCAGTCAAAGGCAGCAGAGAATATCTGCCTGGGGATGTTGGGCAACTGCAACTTCTCTGGCATCTGCAGTCCCTCACAGCATTGTAGATAACTTCAAGTGGGGATTTATTTTTATTTTTGTAGAGACAGGGTCTTGCTATGTTGCCCAGGCTGGAATCGAACTCCTGGGCTCAAGCAATCCTCCTCCCTTGGTCTCCCAAAGTGCTGGGATTACAAGAATGAGCCACCATGTCTGGCCTACCATAGCTGTTACATTAACAAACACACTCAAATGTCTTAGTTCATTTCTGCTGCTATAACAAAATACCTTAGACTGGGTAGTTTATAAACAACAGAAAAGTATTGCTCACAGTTCTAGAGGCTGGGAAGTCCAAGATCAAGGTGCCAGCAAATTTGGCGTCTAATGAGGGTTGCTCTCTGCTTCAAAGATGATGCCTTCACGGTGGGGTGCAGGGGCTTACATCTGTAATTCCAGCACTTTGGGAAGCCGAGGAGGAGGGTGGATCACTTGAGGTCAGGAGTTCAAGACCAGCCTGGCCAACATGGTGGAAAACCTGTCTCTACTAAAAATACAAAAATTAGCTGGGCGTTGCAGCATATTCTTATAATCCCAGCTACTCAAGAGGCTGAGGCAGAAGAATCGCTCAAACCCAGGAGGCAGAGGTTACAGTGAGCTGAGATTGCGACACACACCACCACATTCCCGCATGAGGGAGACTCCATCTCAAAAAAAAAAAAAAAAAAAAATGGTGCCTTCTTGCTGTGTCCTCACATGATATAAGGAAGAGACGAGCTCTGATTCACGAGGATGGAGCCATCATGACCTCATCACCTTCTCCTAAAAGCTTCACCTTATAATATTATCACATTGGTGATTAAATTCTAACATATGAATTTTGGAGTGACACCAACATTTAGACCATAGCACAAGGTCACTCTGAAATTCTAACAAAATTACCTAATGTGGCTGTAAAACTTGCCTCCATAAAAGCAAGCCAAATCACCTGGGTCCAGCATTAGGATTTGGATGTGTTTTATGCTGTCTCTAGTTCCACTTGCTGTACTCTCCACAGGGTGATGGTAATGACTAAGCATCACAAATGTGTAGCCGAGTCTCATTGCATCTAGGTAGCAGTGACCAGTCTGTGGGCATTTGTAATTATTTAACTATGGGCCAAGGAGGGACAGAGCTAAGCAAACCTGGTCAATGCTTACCAGGTAGCCATACTGATTAAAAATGTTTAAAAAAAAAATACACACACACACACACCCCCCCAGAATAAATCTAGCAGTCCCATGTAAATAGGATGAGCCTTTGTGCAGTTAATCACAGTTACATTCTAAAAGCAATAGTTTGACCCCAAAAACCCTGAAGATAATGTTGCTCTTTACCCTAGGTTTCCCTAAAGCAGCGAGGTAGGAATGCTTTCTCACACTGTAGTGCTCAGGATACTTCACGGAAAATTCTGGCTAACTCAAGCGAAAGAACTAAATGTACAGAATATAGGGCAGATTTTGCACCTAAGAGAATGTTAGTGAATCATACTCAATAAACTTGCAAGAACTATGGAAAACTAGGCTATGTGATAATTCCAAGACCACCACATAGACTACTTACACCATCTTAAAGTATGATTTCAAGCCTGAGCGTGATGGCTCATGCCTGTAATCCCAGCACTTTGGGAGGCCAAGGTGGGTGGATCACTTGAACTCAGGAGTTTGAGACCAGCCTGGGCAACATGGTGAAACCCTGTCTCTAACCCTGTCTCTATCAAAAATAAAAAAAATTAGCCGGGCATGGTGGTGTACAACTGTGGTCCCAGTTACTCAGGAGGCTGAGGTGGGAGAATTGCTTGAGCCCAGGAGGTGGAGGTTGCAATGAGCTGAGATCACACCATTCCTCTCCAGCTTGGATGACAGAGTGAGACCCTGTCTCAAAAAAAAAAAAAAAAAAAAAAATCTCATGGATTACTTCCTCCCCTTACCCCAGCTTTATTAAGTTATAATTGATAAATCCATAGGTTACTTATTAATTAAAAAGGGGAAAAGCTACTTTTACAAAGGAAGGAACTGGTAGACATTACATTAACTAAGTGGTCAAACTTAATATCACTTAATAATGAGACAAACTGGCATTATGTTTCTCCTGACATGACGCAACAGAAGGACACCACAATACCTGTGTAGTGTATTTGTGAAAGTATTTAACTTGAAATTAATCAGAGGGAAACAACTGGGCAAATCCAGATTGTGGGACATTCTACAAGACAACTTGTTTGTAATCTTCCAAAATATTGATGTCATGAAACAAAAAAAAAAAAAGAACTTTTCTAAATTAAGGGAGATTAGGAAAACACAAACCTTGATTAAATTCTAGTTTGGGGTAAAACTGTTTTAAAAGGCATTGGGAGCCGGGTGCTCTGCCTATAATCCTAGCACTTTGGGAGGCTGAGGCAGGCAGATTACTTGAGGTCAGGAGTTCAAGATCAGCCTGGCTGGGCCAGGCACAGTGGCTCATGCCAGTAATCCCAGCACTTTGGGAGGCTGAAGCAGGTGGATCACAAGGTCAGGAGTTTGAGATCAGCCTAGCCAATATGATGAGACCCCTGTTTTTACTAAAAATACAAATATTAGCCAGGCTTGGTGGCAGACACCTATAGTCCCAGCTACTCGGGAGGCTGAGGCAGGAGAATCACTTGAACCCAGGAGGCAGAGGTTACAGTGAGCAGATATCACACCACTGCACTCCAGCCTGGGTAACAGAGTGAGATTCTGTCTCAATAAATAAATAAAAGGTATTTGGGGAACAATTTAAAATTTTTGAATATGTATTAGATAATACTACTTTATCAATGTGTAATTTTTTGTGTGAGATAATAATACTGTGGTTATATAGCAAAATGTTCTCATTCTTGGAAGATATATACTCAGTGTTTAGGGATAAAGTTTCATGACATCTTTAACTTACTTTCAAGTGATTTAACAAAAAAAAAAACACAGACAGATAGAGGCAGATAGATAAGGAAATGCCATGAAGGTTAATGATAGGTGAGTCTAGGTGAATGGTATATCAGTACTCATTGTACTATTTTTTTCAACTTTTTTGTAGATTTGACATTTTTCAAAATAAAATATTTGGAAGGCCAGGTGCAGCGGCTTATACCTGTAATACCAGCGCTTTGGGATGCTGAGGTGGGAGGATACTTGAGACCAGGAATTCAAGAGTTTGAGATCAGTCTGAGCAATGTAGCAAGATTCTGTCTCTACAAAAGTGAAAAAAAAGTTATCTGGGTGTGGTGATGTACACCTGTAGTCCCAGCTAGTAGGGAGGCTGAGGCAGGAGGGTCCCTTGAGCCCAGAAGTTCATGGTTACAGTGAGCTATGATTGCACCACTGTATTCCAGCCTGGGTGACCTAAAAAAGGGAAAGAGAAAACAAAAAAAAAATACTTTGGAAAATTTGTTAAAATCTGTCATGCTTCTGAATTGTGTGTTGGAATTTACACTGAAGATACAAACAATGAATTATACAGTGATGGGAAACTACCACATTAAATGTTTATATCATTCTCTTACAAAGCTTGTGGTTTTTTTGTAGGTGTGGTATTATTCAATTAAAAGCTTTAAAAAACGGGGGAGAGAGAGAGAAAGAAAATTCCCAAAGGTCACATAGTTTCCTGGTGGCAGAGCTGACATATAAACTCTCATGCTCGCACTCCCTTCCTTTATAGAGAGGAAAAAAGCCTCAGGCTTGTTGTGCTCTGAAATCAAATAACCTACTTCCCAATTTTGCAGAGGGTCGACCTTAAAAATAATTTGGAAACAGTTCTTAAATACTAAATATAGTCACAGCATAAAAGAAAGAGAATGCTTTAAAAACACCGTTACATTGAGCCAAGCTTGAGAATATATTTGGGATTTATAAGAGGATTTGAGGATTTAATAAAACCATGATTTAAAAACAAGAGAACAAGAGGCTCTTTGATATGGATTTAACAAGAGTTTAGGAACAGTTAGGAAAGACTCACTTCCAGGTAGTCTAATTAGTATGAAAAATTTGTGGGGGGAAATTAATCACTAAAGTGAAGAATTATTCTGAAAAACAATATGATTTTACAAAAGTCATTGTCTTACACTGACTGACTCATTTTGTTTTCTTTTTTTTTTTCAGAGACGGGGTCTCGCTATGTTGCCCAGGCTGGAGGGCAGTGACTATTCACAGGCGCGATCCCACTACTCGATCACCACGGGAGTTTTGACGTGCTCCGTTTCCAACCTGGGCTGGTTCACCCCTCCTTAGACAACCTGGTGGTCCCCCCACTCCCGGGAGGTCACCATATTGATGTTGAACTTAGTGCGGACACCTGATCGGCATAGCACACTACAGCCTAGAACTCCTGGGCTCAAGCGATCCTCCCACCTCAGCCTCTTGAGTAGCTGGGACTACAGGCACGTGCCACTGTGCCCGGCTGATCTTTGAACTTCTCCCCCAGCCTTTCACAAGTCTGTTCTCTGGTCTCAGACTGCTTCTCCTCTTTGCTCTTTCTCAACGTCTTATATGCCCCCCGCTTCCTTACCCAATAACTCAATGCCAGTGTCTCCTAAAATCTGTATCTCTGGTACTAGGCTCTTGTTAGGCTTCACAAGTACATTTTCAACTGCCTCTGGATCTGTGCTAGGGTACGAGTTGCCATCTTAAATTCACCATCATCTTCTCAGTTATCAGCTTTAACCCTTGGAATTTTTTTAAATCCTGCCTTCTCCTCTGCCCTATATATTTTCAAAATCATGTGTGTCCTACGTCCATGGTGCCACTCAGGTTTGCTTCATTCTTTCCCTTTCTGTTATCCACTCTAATTACCTCTAACCCAGGTTTCCCGAATGGGGTACAATAGAAGATGTTTTGGACAGGAGCATTCTTTATTGTGAGAAGCTGTTCCATGCGCTGTAGGATGATTAACAGCATCTCTGACCTCTACCCACTGATAATTGCAACCCCTGGGTTGTGAAAATCAAATATATCTCCAAACATTGCCAAATGTTCCCTGAGAAAAAAAAATCTCAACCCCCCAGTTAAGAGCTACAGCTCTAACCAAATGATTGCCATAGCCTTCTATTAGAGAGGTCCTCCCATTTGTTGTGGTCCTACCACCAATTCATTCCAGACTCTCCTACTGGTTTAGTCTTCTTAAGGTTTAGCTCTGATCTTATTATTTCCCTCTAGTGGTTCCCTCCTGTCTACAGAGTAATCCACATATTTCTTTTAAGCCTTCCGATTATATGGCCCTAACCTATACCTTGGTCATATCTCCCACTGCTACTCTCTACATTCTTTGTTGCAGCTTTGTGACCTCTGAAACGTTGCCTATGATATTTATTTATGCCTTATTTATTCATTCAACGAGGATTTGTTGAACACTTGTTAAGTATTAGGTACTATGTTAGGCATTGAAGCTATAAAGTGAGGCACGGCTCCTTCTTTCAGGTAGTTTAATGTTGAGTGGTAGAAGATTAAGAATGGTCTTGCCACCAGTTGTTATGGCCTGTCTAGCTACCCCATCTACTTTTCTATTTTGGAAAATGCTTTCCATAAGATTCAGCTAGGGCTGAACTTCCCAAACCCCCTCTTCCCACCTTTTAAGGGATGAACACGTAATCCAGGCCTGATCAGTCAAGGACACCATCTTTCTCTGGCTACAGTGATTGGTTCAGGGGTGGGAATGTGACCCAAGCCAGGCCAATCAGAATGCAGACTTCAAACTTTTCCGCTGTGCACTAGGGTTATCAAGCTCTTAGAACATGTCTTAGTTGGGTGCAGTGGCTCATACCTGTAATCTCAATACTTTGGGAGGCCATGGCAGGAGGATCACTTGAGGCCAGGAGTTCAAGATCAGCCTGGGCACCATAGTAAAACCAGGTCTCTACAGAAAAAAAAAAAGAAAAAAAAAAAGAGCAAGAGAGAACATGTCTTGGACATTTGGTGGCAATAGTCCTTGCACATGGAGAGAGAACCCGTCCTAGGAATAGACAGATATAGTGTATTCTACTGTAATTTTTTGAGCCCTTGGGGCCAGTTATTCCGGAGGTAAATTGCAAAATTACCCCCTGGAATTCTTAGTTACTTAAGCCCAAAATTCCTTTCTAAGAAACCCTGCACTCTCTGAGGGTTTTCTGTCTCAGTGAGTGTCACTGCTCTCCGTAACTGGCAAACTAGACACAGAGGAGTTATCCTGAACACTTGCTTCTTCCTCAGCCCCATCGCCAGTCCATCACCAAGTCTTGTGTGTGTGTGTGTGTGTGTGTGTGTGTGTATGTGTCGTGGGGGGGGGGGGGAAGACAGAGTCTTGCTCTGTCACCCAGGCTGGAGTGCAGTGGTACAATCTTGGCTCACTGCAACCTCTGCCTCCCAGGTTCAAGCGATTCTCCTGCCTCAGCCTCCTGTGTAGCTGAGATTACAGCATGTGCCACTGCACCCAGCTAATTTTTGTATTTTTAGTAGAGATGGGGTTTCACCACATTGCCCAGGCTGGTCTTGAACTCCTGACCTCAGGTGATCCACCCACCTCAGCCTCCTAAAGTGCCGGGATGACAGCATGAGCCACCGCACCTGGCCCCATCACCAAGTCTCATCAAAATCCCTCAACCTTCCACTTCTTTCATCACCTGCTGGTGAGCTGCTAATCTGAAATCTTCTCATGTATCTTTTGAGAGACTCCAACACACTATGTGTCTTCATCATCTGTGGACCCTATCCAATCTCCTTTTCCACCAAAAATAGAGTAGTATTTTCAAAATGCAAATCTGATCAAATTGTTACCTCCTTCCTTATTACTTTCCCATTCTTCCTATTGTCCATCCTCATTTTGTGCCTCTCTCCCTTTCACTCTCTATGCTCTAGCCACACAGGCTTCTTAAAGCCATTTTTTCTCTCTCCAACCTCCCTCCTAAACAACAGCATCTTTGCATACACTAAGTCCTCTGCCAGGAATATTCTCCCCCTTTCATTTTACTAATTAACATGTACGTATATTTTAGAAATCAGCTCAAGCATCACTTCCCCAGACAAGCTTCCCTCCTTTGACTAAATAAAATCCAAAATTCTTACTATGACCTATGAATTAATTGGAATGAATTAATCAGGACTTATTTTGCAGATAACTGAGGCCACTTTACTAATAAATGGTAGTACATGAAATGCAACATAATCTAAGGAATTAAGTACTTGCAAAAGTATTGGAAGTGTTTGTATGCAGATTATAGGCTGTACCTCCAGGAAGGAGTCTGTGATGGTCTAAATGTTGGTGTCCCCCTCAATATTCATATATTGGAACCTAATATCCAATGTGATAGTAATAAGAAGTGGAGCTTTTGGGAAGTGATTAAGTCATGAGGGTTTCCCTTCATAAATTAGATTTAGTGCCCTTATAAAAGAGGCTTGAGAAAGCTTTCTTGCCCATTCCATCATGTGAGGGCACAGTGTTCATCTCTTCTGCCATGTGAGGACACCACGACAAAGTGCCATCTTTGAAGCACATTAAAAAAAGGAAGTCACATGAGCAATGGTATAGATATTGTAAATCTCTACCTTCACCGCCTTCCAGGTACTTTCATCTCTACCTTCTATAATCCCGCTCTTTCCCACTTCTTCACAGTTCTCAGTGAGAAAAATACAAGGGTCAGATCAAGAGTGGGAATTCACAAGGAGTGCCCCAAATAGGTCCAAGATGGGAGAGTGGGGAAACCTGAGTTGAGGGCAAGGCAAAGTGAAAACTAGAAGCAGGTTACAAAGTTATAGGGGTGAGCATAGATCCAAAGTCGGGGAAGCAACAGTTTCCAGAAACAGAGCTAAAGGGCAGAGAGCACATTAATGATGTTCTGTATAAAGAATCCTAGGCCAGGTGTGGTGGCTCAAGGCCGGGCATGGTGGCTCACGCCTGTAATCCCAGCACTTTGGGAGGCCGAGGCGGGTGGATCACGAGGTCAAGAGATCAAGACCATCCTGGTCAACATGGTGAAACCCCATCTCTACTAAAAATACAAAAAATTAGCTGGGCATGGTGGTGCACGCCTGTAATCCCAGCTACTGGGAGGCTGAGGCAGGAGAGTTGCTTGAACCCAGGAGGCGGAGGTTGCAGTGAGCCAAGATGCGCCAGTGCACTAGCCAAGATCGCGCCAGTGCACTCCAGCCTGGGTAACAAGAGCGAAACTCTGTCTCAGAAAAAAAAGAAAAGAATCCTGCAGGTCAGGTGCGGTGGCTCATGCCTGTAAGCCCAGCACTTTGGGAGGCCGAAGCGGGTGGATCACCTAAGATCAGAAGTTCCAGACCAGCCTGGCCAACATGGTGAAACCCTGTCTCTACTAAAAATACAAAAAAATTAGCTGGGCATGGTGGCAGGCGCCTGTAACCCCAGCAACTTGGGAGGCTGAGACAGGAGAATCACTTGAACCCAGGAGGTGGAGGTTGCAGTGAGCTGAGATCACACCACTGCACTCCAGCCTAGGTGACAGAGTGAGACTCCATCTCAAAAAAAAAAAAAAAAAGAGAATAGAATCCTAGAAATCATTAAGAAATAGACAAACCATAAGTGAGGGAAAGCATATAAATAGGCATTTCACAGAATAAGAACAAATGATCAAAAAATACAAAAAATTCTAAATCAAGAAGAATCAAAGAAATGCAAATTTTAAAAATTAGGAGATACTATTGTTTTTTTTCCAATAGTATCCACTAGCCTTATTGCAATGGTATAAGGGAAACTATTCTGTTCATACACAATTTGTGGGTGTGTAAATTTGACAGATGGTTCAAATGCTCCTCCTTGGAAACCAAAAAATAAGGAAATGCTCCTCCAAGGGCATACAGTAGCATGGTTTAAAATAGCTAAAGATTGAAAATAACCTTAATTCTGTTCATATGGAAGGGTTAAGTAAATCAAAGTACATTTGTCTATTAGATACCACATAGCCATAAAGAATGAAATTCAATTGATTTTTATTGAAGCTGTCCTCACAGGGTTAACAAGAATCTGGACAGAAATATAGTTATAATTATACATTAATGAGGCTGCAAGTTGGCCCACTTCCTTGTAAAAGCCGTGTAGCACTAGATACTGATGATTTGCAGCCCCATTGCTCCTATAGAGAGGATGTCTGATGTTGGAATCATAAGGCTTTTGTCTGAAAACTGCTTAGGTCTGGGTGCAGTGGCTCACTCCTGTAATCCCAGCTTTGGGACACCAAGGCAGGTGGATCACTTGAGGCCAGGAGTTCAAGATCAGCCTGGGCAACATGGCAAAACCCCATCTCTACTAAAAATACACAAAGTAGCCAGACGTGGTGGCATACGCCTGTAGCCCCAACTACTCAGAAGGCTGAGGCATGAGAATCACTTGAACCCTTAAGGCAGAGATTGCAGCATGCTAAGATTGCGTCACTGCACTCCAGCCAAAGTGACAAAGGGAGACTCTCCAAAAAAAAAAAAAAAAAGGGAGAGAGAGAGGAGAGAAACAAAGAAGGAAAAAACAATAAATAAAATAAAAACTACTTAGAATGTGATTCAGATTCTGAATTCCAGTGGAACAGCTGACACCAACCAATTTGAAGACCCCCACAGAGAAACTAAATCAGCATGAGAATACAGTTTCTTCATTTCCCTGTTCCATGACTTTACCCTGCATTCTTCCACCAATCAAGGATGTCCACAGTTTGGCCCATTCCAAAACCCTTAAGATCCCTAGCTCCAAACTCCTTGTGTAGATGGATTTGAGGTTTCCTCCTATCTCCTTGTTCAGTGGCCCTATGATTAAACCTTTTCCTCTGCTGCAACGTGGTGTCTCAGTGTATTGACTTACCATGAATTGGGCAATTAACCTATTACAGTTACAATATCATCTCACATGGAAATATATCTATGATATATTGCTAGGTCTTTAAAGCAAATTGCTGTGTGTAGTATGATCCAGGTGGAGTGGGAAACTGGATTTATATGTCTAGAAGGATACACATCAAACTGTTAATAGTTACCTCTAGGACTTGGGTTGAAAAAAAAAAGATCTGTTTTAAGAATAAAGTACAAAGGAAGCGTAAAAATTATAAAACTTTGTTTCTATTTTTAATTAGATCTATGTGAGAGATTTGTTACTTATATGAAACAATTACTCCTTTTTATAGCACTAGTACTCAGTGTTTTTTTTTTTTTTTGAGACGGAGTCTCACTGTCACCAGGCTGGAGTGCAGTGGCTCGATCTCGGCTCGCTGCAACCTCTGCCTCCCAGGTTCTAGGGATTCTCCCGTTTCTGCCTCCCTAGTAGCTGGGATTATGGGCAAGCGTCACCACGCCTGGCTAAAATTTTTTTTTTTTGTATTTTTAGGTGAGACAGAGTTTCACCTTGTTGGCCAGGATGGTCTCGATCTCCTGACCTCATGATCCGCCCACCTCTGCCTCCCAAAGTGCTAGGATTACAGGCGTGAGCCACCATACCTGGCCATGCTCAGCGTTAAAAATTAAAATTTAGGCGAATCATGAGGTCGTGAGTTTGAGACCAGCCTGACCAACATGGTGAAACCCCATGTCTACTAAAAAAAATACAAAAATTACCTGGGTGTGGTGCCGTGACTCTGTAATCCCAGCTACTCTGGAGGTTGAGGCAGGAGAATCTTTTGAACCCTGGGGGCGGAGGTTGCAGTGAGCCGAGATTGCGCCACTTCACTCCAGGCTGGACGACACAGCAAGACTCTGTTTCAAAAAAAAATAAATTTAAATTTAAAAATTACAAATTGAGGGGCCGGGCACGGTGGCTCACCCCTGTAATCCTAGCACTTTGGGAGGCCGAGGTGGGTGGATCACCTGAGGTCAGGAGTTCAAGACCAGCCTGGCCATCATGGTGAAACCTCATCTTTAAAAAAAAAAAAAAATTACAAATTGAATTTTAAACACTTTCTTAAGAATAAAAATAATGTCATTTTGAGAATACTCAATATTAATTCATATTAATTCAATAATTAATATTAATTCCTTTGCCAGACTTTAAATAACAGCTAACATATTTTTGAGTGCTTACTGTATGCCAGGCACTGTACCAAGCATACACTGTTTCACCCAGTTTTTACAACAACCCTATAGAGTGAGCGCTATTCATAATTCACCATTTTAGAGATGAAAAAACTGAGGCTAAGGAAAACTGATGAGAAAATTCAGACAGGGGAAAGTTCAGTGTAGTATCTAATTGACTGGCACACAGTTACATTATTGGTGAATCACAGGCAGAATCTGAAGGCAAGACTTTCAATTCCAGAGTCCACATTCTTGACCACCAGGCTGCACGGGTTTTCTATTATTTACAGAAAACAGAGAGGATTAGTGAGGATTAATGTCAAGATTGAAACTACCTGGCATCAATATCACAGCTGCCAGAAAAGCTCTGCTCATCCTTGTGTTGAGAAAAATATAATTAAAAACAAAATCTTCTCCCAATCCATAAAACCTCCCCATAAAGGTAGAAGAAAAAGAAAATAATTTTATTATTGAATAAGCATTAAGCCAGAATGTAATGCACAATACAGGAAACCTGCTAAAGGATTTGCAAAGTTAGAAAGGAATTTGACTCTTTTTAGAACGAAGTGGATACAAACTGTCTTAGTCTGTTTTCTGCTGCAGTAATAGAATGCCAGAGACTGGTTAATTGGAAAGTAAAGACATTTCTTTCTCACAGTTCTGGAGGCCAGAAAGTCCAAGAACATGGTACTGGGATCTGGCAAGGGCCTTTGTGCTGCATCATCTCACCAGGGAAGGTAGAAGGGCAAGCAAGCACCAGAGACAGAGGGAATGGGAGCCAAAATTTATCCTTTCATTAGGAGCCCATTCCTGCAATAATGGCATCAATCTACTAATGAAGGCAGAGCCCACATGATCCAACCACCTCTTAAAGGTCTCTCCTCTTAATACTGGCAGAAAGGTAATTAAGTTTCAACATGTGTTTTGGAGGAAACATTGGAACCATAGCCCAACCCATGCGAAATGTTAGATAGGTTTTGCAATTCGGAATCAGGCGACAGTGTAGGCAGGTAAGTTCATCATTTCTGACAAAACTGAAAGATAGGGGTGGCATCAGGTGGAGAGTTATCTTCTTAGATGATAACATTTCAAAGCGATGACTCTCAGGTCCTTGAGGAAACATTCCTGAGTTGTGAGATTGGCCAGCGGCTTATTTAGTCATTAAAATAATTTACATACTTTTGACAAGGACAGAGAAAGAAATTCCAAAAGAAAAGGAAGAAGTGAGAGATAATACTCTTATTTTTCTGCCGAAGGAAAATTTGTATTTGCCCTTACATTTCATCTAGCATTAAAGATCAGTCAATATTCTCAGACTTACTTCATACGCTATTTTTTCCTTGTATTTTTTGCAAGTCATTTTCTTGGACTGATATACACTCTATTTATATAAACTCGTAATTCCTTTGCCAAGAAGAAGGACTTAGAAAATCTTACGAAATGATTACAGCTTTCAGCTCCGAGAACTTAGGAGCAAAATGTGAAGTTGTTGGAGTTCAATCCATTGACAACCAGACCAGAGTCAGGAAGAGAGAGGATCTGGGGCCCGAAGACAATACATGAGTCTGCCCTTTTGGAAGTTATGAGCAATTCTGTCCCAAAGAATTTGTGAGCAGAGAATATATTTAATCTACCTTAATACTGGTTCAGGCAAGTTAGCTCGATGAACCTTTAAATGAAGCTTAGAAAATTATCTGCTTAACTGTGTTTTTACAGACAGCTCATGGGGCTCAGGACACAACAGCTCAACGAATGTAGAAGACCAGAATATGCTGCCCCAACATATGTCTCTTTGGCATATTGATTATTTTGAGCTGGTTATTTTTCGAAACTATAGACACAGGAGTACCTCTGAAAAGTTGCCCTCTTGTAAGAGAAGTTTACATCTGTAAAGGAAATCTCCATTTGTAAGAGTGTCTCCTTCTCCATGCCAGGCAGAAAAGGATGACTAAATCTTGAGAGACTCTTGAACAATGGAGAAGGCATGGACTTAAATCTGCATAACAAATGCTACCTTTGTTCAAGGTGCTTTTCCTGGCCATCTCATTTTTCCCTTCTTTCTTTGTTTCAGAAAAAGACGATATTTAAGCCTGAAGTTTAAACTTTCTTTGAGATCCACTCTGCAGATTTATTAATTTCTCAGGGTTTTGTGCTGTATTCTGCCCCCCACCCCCACCATGTATCCATGAGGCATGCATGTCAATAAACTTGTTTGTTTTTCTCTTGTTAATCTGTCTTTTGTTACAGGGACTCCCCATTAATAATTATGAAAGGTAGAAAGAAAATTATTTTTTCTCCCCTACACAGCTGTGGCTCACACCTATAATCCCAGCACTTTGGGAGGCTGAGGCAGGAGGATTGCTTGAGGCCAAGAGTTCAAGGCTTACCTGGAACATAGGTAGATAACATCTCTACAAACAATAAAAACAAAAAAATTAGCCAAGCATGGTGGCTCTTACCTGTACTTGGGAGGCTGAGGCAGGAGGCTCACTTGAGTTCAGGAGTTTGAGGCTGCAGTGAGGTATGATCATGCTACTACACTCCAGACTGGGTGACAAAGCAAGGTCCTGTCTGTTTTTTTTTTTAAAGTCATTTACACAGCTAACTGATATACAATGAAAGAAGTAAAATTAGGAGGCTGGAGGAAATAAAAATATTTTACCCCCAAATATATTTTGAAATGGCTGCTGCCAAGCCATCCAACTAAGGTGGCCCTCTGAAACTATTTTTCACTGGGAAAATTTGCATCTCTAGAGAATCTCCATTATTACATCTAGGACTTTCTTTCTAGGCCTTTTCCAAATCTAGGAGAGATTAACAGAGAATCTGACACCTTTCAAAATCTGAAAAAAAAAAACTATCATCTATTCTAGGAGGCTTCAACTTTTTATTTATTTATTTATTTATTTAAGACGGGGTTTCACCAAGTTGGTCAGGCTGGTCTTGAACTCCCGACCTCAGGTGATCCACCCACCTTGGCCTCCAAAGTGCTTGGATTACAGGTGTGAGCCACTGCACCCGGCCAGAGGCTTCATCTTTATAAGACCAGCTTTACTTGCCAAGCCTCTTCCTTTCACCCTCCCATTACCTATCTTGCTACTAAAACCTGTTTTAGCCACACTCTGAGTACACATTCTTTCTATAACTTCAAGATGGTATATGATTTCTGTACCTCATTGGGGAGTTGGGTCTTCACTGGGAAGGCTCCTGTGTGCATACATGTTAAATAAATTTGTATTCTTTTTCTCCTGTTAATCAATCTGCCTCATGTTGTTAGTAGTGGCAAATCCATACAGGTCTGCAGCGGCCTCAATTCTTGCCTCCTTGGAAGAAATAATTTGTCCAAGGGGCATAAGGCAAAGAGAGACTGAGGCAAGTTTTAGAGCAGGAGTGAAAGTTTATTAAAAAGTTTTAGAGCAGGAACAAAAAGAAATAAAGTACACTTGGAAGTGGACCAAGTGGGTGACTTGAGAGATTCAAGTGAGCTATTTGATTTGGTGTTTTTTTTGTTTGTTTTTGTTTGTTTGTTTTTTGAGACGGAGTCTTGCTTGTCACCCAGGCTGGAGTACAATGGTGCAATCTTGGCTCACTGCAGTCTCCGCCTCCTGGGCTCAAGCAATTCTCCTGCCTCAGCCTCCTGAGCAGTGGGGATTACAGGCGCCCACCACCACGCCTGGCTAATTTTTGTATTTTTAGAGGAGATGGGGTTTTAGAATGTTGGCCAGCCTGGTCTCAAACTCCTGACTTCGTGATCCGCCCACCTCGGCCTCCCAAAGTGCTGGGATTACAGCAAGCCACCTTGCGTGGACGTTTTTTTGTGTGTTTTTTTGAGATGGAGTCTTGCTCTGCTGCCCAAGCTGGACTGCAATGGCACCATCTTGGCTCACTGCAATCTTTGCCTCCTGGGTTCAAGTGATTCTCTTGCCTTAGCTTCCCGAGGAGGTAGGATTACAGGTGCCCACCACCACGCCTGGCTAATTTTTGTTTTTAGTAGAGATGGGGCTTCACTTTGTTGGCCAGGCTAATCTCTAACTCCTGACCTCAAGTGATCCGCTCGCCTTGGCTTCCTGAAGTGCTGGGATTACAGGCATGAGCCACTGTGCCTGGCTGCTGTTTGACCTCTGACTTGGGGTTTTACACATCAGCATGCTTCCAACGTCTTACATCTCTTTTCTCCTTATTCTTTCCTTGGAGTGGGCTGTCTGCATGTGCAGTGTGTTTACTGGAATTGCATGCATGCTCATTTGAGGCAGTTTCCCCTTACTAGTCAAGTGCTCCTAGAGGAATGTTATATAGTAGTTAAACTCCACCATTTTGCCCCAGTGGGCATGCTTGAGCCCACTTGCCCAGTTCCTGAGATCTTATCAGGAAGCTGCTGATCACCAGCTTCACGTGTTTTCTATCTATTGGGAGACTGCCTTTCCTTGGCACTGGTTGCAACCAACTATTATTTCAGAGAGACAGCTTAACAACCACCTGACCGTCACCTGATGGTCACCTGACATTCCTGGGTAGGAGGTGGGGGAGGCTGTCTACTGCCCTACTTCTGTCTGCCTAACTACCTACTTAACAATGTCTGTTATTTTTCAATGAAACTTTAGGGAGCTAAGACCTAGGACAGAGACTTGAGATAGTGAGTAAGCATAACCTTATAAGTTAACCTTAGAGTCTGATTTTAGATTGCAGTTTTAGGGGTCTCCTTTGAACAATCTTAAGAGTTAAAATGCAGGCCACATGCGGTGGCTCATGCTTGTAATCCTAGCACTTTGGGAGACTCAGGTGGGCGGATCACGAGGTCAGGAGATTGAGACCATCCTGGCCAACATGTTGAAACCCCATCTCTACTAAAAATACAAAAATTAGTCCGGCGTACTGGTGCGCGCCTGTAATCCCAGCTACTCAGGAGGCTGAGGCAGGAGAATTGCTTGAGCCCTTGAGGCGGAGGTTGCAGTGAGCCGAGATGGCACCATTGCACCCCAGCCTGGGCAACAGAGCTAGACTCTATCTCAAAAAAAAAAAAAAAAAAAAAAATAGAGAGAGAGAGAGTTAAAATGCAAATATTACTATCAGGAACTCACTTTAAGTCCTTATCAATTAAGTCTTCCATAACTTCTTGCTATCAATTAATAATATTAGCAAAGATGGAAAGTCTCCATGTGACAGGGAGTGGGAGGAAATTACAGTAAATCCAATTCTAAAGGAAAAATAGCCATACTAAAGGACTATAGACTGCCTGCCAAAGATAGGTTTCAGGTACCTCTGTTTGTTGCAGGCCCGACCTAAAAGAGGATGGACTAAACCAGGCGATGTTTCCAAAGTTAGCTCTAGGCCAAATTTTCGTGAGAATGAAGCTCATTTTCTGCCCCTCTCAGAACCCTGTGTTGATTTTATTCCCCCCTTTCAAAGCCTCTGGTGCCCTCAAACTGTTCCTTCTCCTAGGCCTGCTATCCTGGCTGACTCAAGCTGATCCGTTGTAGGACTATGCAAAACGTGCATTCTCCTACCTCCCACCTTCCTACTTTTCTTTATTCCCTCACATCACAACTTACCTGTCTATTTACTCAGGGGAGTTGTTAAATCAGGAGCTAAAGGAAGCATCATCTTTTTATCTTCAGCATCTGATGTAGGATGGCTGTACAAAGGTGATTTTTTTTTTTTTTTCTGAGATAGAGTCTTGCTCTGTCACCCAGGCTGGAGTGCAGTGGCATGATCCTGGCTCACTGCGACCTCTGCCTCCCAGGTTCAAGTGATTCTCCTGCCTCAGTCTCCCAAGTAGCTGGGATTACAGGCACATGCCACCGTGCCTGGCTTATTTTTGTATTTTTAGTAGAGACAGGGTTTCACCATGTTGGTCAGGCTGGTCTTGAACTCCTGACCTCAGTTGATCCACCCGCCTCAGCCTCCCAAAGTGCTGGGATTACAGTTATTAGCCACCATGCCCAGCCCAAAGGTGATTTTTAAGTGGATACTGGTCTCAAACTCCTGGTCTCAAGCAATTCTCTTGCCTTGGCCTCCTGAAGTGCTGGGATTACAGGCATGAGTCACGACACCTGGCCCAGTGTTTCCTTATTGATAGCCAATAATTTGGAGGGAGATATTTTGGAGGGAGGATGGATCTTCTATTCCTCTGTCTCCTTTTAGGAGAACTTCCATTTGTGCATAAGACTATTTGACTGGGACTAGAGATAACTTTTCCTGGTCACTGCCTGAGTGTGGATATAGAAGTAGAAAAAACTTGCTGGGTGTGGTGGCTCACGCCTGTAATTCTAGCACTTTGGGAGGCCGAGGTGGGTGGATCACCTGAGGTCAGGAGTTCAAGACCAGCCTGGCCATCATGGTGAAACCCCATGTTTATTAAAAAAAAAAATTAAAAAAAAAAAAAAAAAGAAGTAGAAAAAACTTTTCCTCTGCACTCTTAAGTTCCTTACTTGGAATGTGCAAATTAAACTGACAAAAGCAGATTAACAGGAGAAAAGGCATACAAATTTTATTTTATGTGCAAGGGGATTCACAGCAAAGAAGTGAAAACCCAAATAAGTGATTAGACCTGAGGGCTTATATACCATTTTAACAAAGGGCAATAAATTGTGGACAAGCGACTAGAGAAAGAAAAAGGGCATTTGGGTTATGGAGAGATAAACTGTGGGAAAGTGACTAGGAAATATATGGTAGATAAAGGTTGTTTAGTAAGGTTTGTCATGCAGATTCAAGTTGTCCCTGGTGATAAGAGTTGTCTCTGGAGTCATTCTCCTCTCCCTTATATGAGAGAGTGGGACACTTTTACAAATGAAAATTTATTCCCTGCTTCTAGGCAGATACGAGAAAGACAAAGAGCTTCTCCTGTTTCTGCTGTTTCTCAATTATGTTAAGCTTAAGTGGTCCTTATGCCAAAGTGGCATATTGAGTTGGCATATTCTGATTCCCTTCTTTAATATTTTTAAAAAAGAGATATATTAAAGCCCCTTTTCCCCCACCAAGTTTTCCCACACAGCAGCAGAGTCAGATAGGAAGTTTAATGAAATAATAAAGCAGGCATTGCCCTAGAAATCAGAGCACAGTCAAGTTCTCTCTGTAACCTGATTCCACCATTCACTTTTAATTTAGCCATAATATTACTGTAAGTTTATTAAAAGAAACTTAAATTATTATTTTGACTATGTGCTTGCTTATACTTAACTAGAATGTTACCCATAACACTCTTAATAAAAGGAATTTAAATAGACAGGTTGAATATATGCTTATGTATACTTAACCAGAATTTGACCCACAATACTCAGTGTCATTGTATCTCACAAAATGTCCTAGATATATTGTGATCTTATTTCTAATAGCTAAATAAGCTAATCCCCATAAAGCCACATGAGTACTCCACTGTAATATAGTACAGGGAAGAATTAGGATGTTCTCCGTAGGCAACTGCAATAAGCTACATGCTGAGTCACTGAGCTGATCTATTTTTAATCCAATGAGCAAAACTTCTATTTGGTGTGACCTTATCTGAATGATATCTTTTCAGAGCTTGTAAAAACTATACCATTCCAAAAAATTAAGAAAATGTTCATTTTCATGACTCTCTGACAAAATAATTACGCTGCTTATTCAGTTAGACATAAATCTATTATTTTAACAAGATATTGAGAAGTATTACCTTAATAAAGGCAGATAGGCAGCCAAGTTGTAAAAACAAAACAAAATGAACAAAAGCTTAATAAAATGAAATTTCTATTTTTCTTTGAGAATTTATCTACATAGTAATAATAATGGAAATGTACTGCTCATGGCACAAAGTATATGCTTGTTTTACATATAGTTCTCTATCTGTACAGAAAAACAAAACTAAGGTCATTGCATGATACTCCTTTTGATAGTGTCAAAGTAGGTGAACAAATAGCTTTGTTACTGATGGAAAATGTCCCATCGAAATTGTCAAACTCCTGATGGTATAACCGGGGAAAAAAAAATACTAGTATTTGTAAGCCCACTATCAAAGAGGCAAGGCAAAATTTTGTAATCGGTAATTCAGTAGCATTTGTTAGTGATTTCCTTTTTAATTTCCACAAGAAAAGAAATAATTTGATGCTAATTGTTTAAAGAGGTTGAGAGAGGTGCTGATGTCTGGTGTTGGTTAGTTAATTGTCTCTTGATAAGAAAATCATACACACGATATTTTTAGATCAGGGACAAAGCTTCATTGTAAAATTGTGTAGGATAGGAGGACTTCAGTTTATCAGGTCTAAGGATTTTTTACCATGGAGCTGGGATTCATTAATTTATATTTTAGATGAATTTCCTTTAAAGACTTCAGCAAATTAACATAGTTATTTTTTGTCTTCCAGGCAAGAGAGACATCTTCTTAGCAATAGCCTTGGGAGTATGGATCTAGACACCCCATTTCCACTTTTGAGTCATACCTACTAGCAAAATCTTTTTCCTACTAATTTTCTTTTTCTTTTTTCTTGTTTCTTTTTTTTTTTTTTTTTTTGAGATGGAGTTCCACTCTGTCACCCAGGCTGGAGTGCGGTGGTGCAATCTCAGCTCACTGTAACCTCTGCCTCCCAGGTTCAAGCCATTGTCCTGCCTCAGCCTCCCAAATAGCTGGAATTACAGATGCGCCCCCACACCAGGATAATTTTTGTATTTTTAGTAGAGACAGGGTTTCACCATGTTGGCCATGCTGGTCGAACTCCTGACCTCAGGAGAGCCACCTACTCAGCCTCCCAAAGTGCTACAATTACAGACACGAGCCACTGTGCCCACCCCCTCCCACAAATTTTCTAGAGTCAAGACTATCCTTAAAACTGTGCTCAATAATTTCTTAGAAAGTTAGAGGAGCCTTGGTTTGGAAAAGAGGAAAAAAAAAACTAAGAAAAAGAAAAAAAAAAAAAAAAAGTTAGAGGAGCCTAAGGTAGTTGAGACTAACAATGGAAAAATTCTACCTTTGGGGTGTCTTTCATCTTCCAAATTCACAATGCATATATGTGTATATAAAATACAAGAATACAACATTAGAAACTGGACATTGAAAATGACATTCACCTTTCATTGTAGATATTGCAAGTTGTCTACCCCCAATTACTCTTCTCTTCCTTCTTCCTAATGTAAATTCAGTTTGTTCAGATTGGCAGAGTACCCAGTTAAAAATATTTAACTCCCTGGTGCCTTTGCAGCTAGCAGTGGCCATGCAACCCAGTTCTGGCAGATAAAATGTAAGTGGATGTCTATGGCATGGAATTTTCAGAGAAGCTACTGTTTTCCTGATTCAAAGAAAGTTTCCAGAGAAACTATTATTTTCTGGAGACAGAAAAAGCTTACTTTGTTCTATTGTCATTCCCATTTCTCTTTTCCATTCATCCCACCTAAAACATGAATCTGATATGTGGAGGTAGGGCATCCATCTTGCAGCCATGAGGATAAAATCACAAAGGAAGGACAGTAGGAGAGAATGAAAGGAGTCTGTAGACATCCCTGAACAGCTGCACCAACCATGCCTGCTTCTAGGATTGCCAGATAAAATGCATGTTGCCCAGTTAAACTTGTATGTGCAACATAATTATACTAAAAAATTATTTGTTTATCTGAAATTCATATTTAACTGGGTTCACTGCTTTCTATTTCCTAAAGCTGGCTACCCTGTCTGCCTCTAGACGTCTTGTTATTTGAAAACATTAAAACCTTATTTGGTTAGTTACTTGGTTTTTTTTTAGACGAGGGTCTCACTCTGTCACCGAGGCTGGAGTGCAGTGGCAGGAACATGGCTCATTGCAGCCTTGACCTCCTAGACTCAAGTGATCCTTCCACGTCAGCCTCCTGAGTAGCAGGGACTACAGATGCGTGCCATGGCACCAGGCTAATTTTCTGTATTTTTTGTAGAGATGGGGCTTCACCATGTTGCCCAGGTTGGTCTCAAACTGTGGACTCAAGCTATCCTCCTGCCTTGGCCTCCCAAAGTGCCGGCATTACAAGCATGAGCCACTGCACCCAGCTGATACACTTTTTTTTTTTCCTTGAGACATAGTCTCATTCTGTTGCCCAGGCTGGAATGCAGTGGCGCGATGTCAGCTCACTGCAACCTCTGCTTCTTGGGTTCAAGCAATTCTCCTATCTCAGACTCCCGACAAGTAGCTGGGACTACAGATGCCCGCCATCACATCCAGCTAATTTTGTATTTTAGTAGAGACAGGGTTTCACGATGTTGGTCAGGCTGATCTTGAACTCCTGACCTCAGGTGATCCACCCGCCTCGGCTTCCCGAAGTGCTGGGATTACAGGCATGAGTCACCATACCCGGCTGCTGATAGACTTTTTAAGAATTAATTTAGATTTTTCCTTAAAGTCATGGCTTTTAGATAAACAATTTGGAATTATAAGCTATACACGTCTTCTTACTTAGAAATGCAATCCAGATGTATCTTTGTATGACTGGGTAATTGTTCTGCAGCAGTTGGCTCTTGAAATTTAATAGCATTAGTAAATAGAATTCAAATTTGTTTGTCCATATGTTCACCAATAAGGGCACAAAGATTTAAGACAGTAATCTAAATACCAGATAGCTATATACATGAAGTATAAATAAATTAGTAAATTCAAAGGCAAATATTATTCATGGAATAACTGAAATATTTCTAGATTTATATACATATGTATATATGTATGTGTGTGTGTGTGTATATATATATATATATATATATCTTTTTTTTTTTGAGACAGAGTTTTGCTCTTGTTGCCCAGGCTAGAGTGCAATGGCGCGATCTTGGCTCACTGCAACTTTTACCTCCCGGGTTCAAGTGATTCTCCCGAGTAGATGGGATTACAAGCACACACCACCACACCCAGTTAATTTTGTATTTTTAGTAGAGACAGAGTTTCACCATGTTGGTCAGGCTGGTCTCGAACTCCTGACCTCAGATGACCCTCCCACCTCAACCTCCCAATGTGCTAGCATTATAGGCGTGAGCTACCACGCCTGGCCTTTACTTACATTCTTTTACTCTACTTATCCAGTGACTAAATTGTTGAAGGCGAATTGATGAATTCAACCGAATTATTGACTACAGTACTTATCCTTATGCAGAAGAAAATTTGAAGCATAAAGAAAGGGAAAATAGCGGCTGGGCGCAGTGGCTCACACCTGTAACCCCAGCACTTTGGGAGGCTGAGGCAGGCAGGATCATGAGGTCAAGAGATAGAGACCATCTTCGCCAATATGGTGAAACTCTGTCTCTACTAAAAATACAAAAATTAGCTGGGCCTGGTGGTGTGTGACTGTAGTCCCAGCTACTCAGGAGGCTGAGACGAGAATTGCTTGAACCCAGGAGGCGGAGGTTGCAGTGAGCCAAGATCGCACCACTGCACTCCAGCCAGGTGAAGAATGAGACTCTGTCTCAAAAAAAAAAAAAAAAAAAGAAAGAAAGAAATGGAAAATGGCATGTCCTCAAAGAGTCAGAATCTTTCGAAGAAGATAACATTTCTATAAGTCAAATAAAGATGAAACACTGAAGAATAATATAAAACATAAATTTTAGTTCAAATGGAATATACCTGAATATCAAAATATCTGATGCATACAGTGGAATGTTAGGACAGGAGAAGTTATCAGAAATTTCACGGAGGAGGTGCAATTTGTGATGAGTCTTGAAATTTTCCTGATTCATGTCTGAGATATCTATATAGCATCTCTGATGTAGGGTCAAGGCTCCACTTGAATAACAAATGCTATGGGGATGGCATCACTTCATCTGAATGCTGTCCCCTGAAGTTGTGCAAGGGACAGCCCTATCAATCATTTTCTAGCATACCAGGGCTTGGAAGTACAGGTTCTGATCTGCCTAAAAGCAGTTTATGGTGTGTAATAAATAAAAAGCAGCAATAAACCTGTCATTTTCATGAGTATCCCAGCTGCATACTCTGTTCTCTTATTCTCCAGTTTTAAATAGTTCCCCAAATATCCCGTACCAGCTACAGGTTTAAGCTCTCTCCTATTGCTATTTGTAGCACGTTACTCATGCAAAATAAGTCTCCTCATTCATAAAATGCGGATGGTAATAATACCTTGTCCTATTTTCCTAAAAATAGTTTCCTATCTGCAAAATGGGGCTAATAATACCTGCCCTATTGATTTCACAAGGCTGTTTTGAGCGTCAGATGTGATTGTGTAAAAGTAAGTTAAAACTCAAAGTATGACACATCAGAGGCATTGCCACATCTCTGACCAGCATCGAAACCCAAGCATTTGTGAGAAAAGCACTGTGCTGTCCTTTATATCTTTGAACATGAATGGGTGTGATACTTACTAGCCCTGGACATATCAAAATATTTGTGCTGTATTTTGTTTACTATTTTTATGAAGAGCTATTTTAAAATGAGTTGGCAAAAGTCTATGCCACTTGTGTAACAACATTGATGAGACCACACATAAATGGTTTAGAGTTGAAAGTGAGAAGGTCAAGTTCATTTCTCCTCTCTTATTCTTCTCAGCTTTTCTGCAGTTTCCTATTTCTTTCCACAAAGAGTGACACATTCAGAGCAGAATTGTAGCTAGAGTACTTTTCTTGTAGATAGTTTCTGTTCACCTTGCAGACTACAGTTTGAATGTATTTGGTATGATCATTGTCATATCACTGCAGGAGTGAAAGGGCATTGTATTACTATTCTGGGGGAGGAATTGTACTCTACTACAAGAATTAGAAACCTGCGTTCTTGGCCGGGCACGGGGGCTTACGCCTGTAATTCCATCACTTTGGGAGGCCGAGACGAGTGGGTCAGCTGAGGTCAGGAGTCTCAGACCAGCCTGGCCAACGTGGCGAAACCTTGTCTCTACTAAAAATACAAAAATTAGCTGGACATAATGGCACATGCCTTTAGTCCCAGCTACTCAGTAGGTTGTCACGAGAATCACTTGAACCCAGGAGGCAGTGGTTGCAGTGAGCCAAGATTGCGCCACTGCACTCCAGCCTGAGCAATAGAGTGAGACATCGTCTCCAAAAGAAAAAAAAAAAAAAAAGAAACCTGGATTCTTTCCCCAGGTTTTTGTAACTTTAAGTCAGTCCCCTCATCTCTCTGAGGATCAGTCTTCCCATCTATAAAATGATTTCCCAAAAAAAAAAAATTACCACTAGTTTTTTCTATACTGTAATTAGTTTTAACAGCTTTATTGAGATATGAGTCACATTCCATACAATTAACTCATTTAAAGTGTACAATACAATGTTTTTTTTTGATGTGTGCAACCATCTTTTAGATGGTTTAGAACATTTTAAACACTTCAAGAAGAAACCACATATCCCTTTAGCTATCACATTCTCCCGCATGCTCCACACCACCCTACTCCAAAGTAATCATGAATTTACTTTCTGTCTCTATAGATTTCCCTATTTGGGGCTTTCATATGAGTGGAACTATATTAGTATGGGGTCTGTGCCTGGCTTCTTTCAGGCAGTGTAACATTTTCAAGGTTCATCCATGTTGTAGCATATATTAGTACTTCATTCCTTTTTGCAGCTAAATAATATTTCATTGAATGGATCTACCAAATTTTGTTCATTCATTTGTCTGTTGATGAACATTTTGGTTATTTTCATATTTTTCTTATTATGAGCATGCTACCATAAATACTTGTATAGAAGTATTTTTGTGGACATATGTTTTCCTTTCTTTTGGGTATGTACCTGGGTGTGGAACTGCTAGATCATATGGTGACTCTATTTTTTTTTTTTTTTTTTTTTGAGATGAAGTTTCACTCTTGTTGCCCAGGCTGGAGTGCAGTGGTGCGATCTCAGCTCACCACAACCTTAGCCTCCTGGGTTGAAGTGATTCTCCTGCCTCAGCCTCCTGAGTAGCTGGGATTACAGGCATATGCCACCACGCCCAGCTAATTTTGTATTTTTACTAGAGACGGGGTTTATCCATGTTGGTCAGGCTGTTCTCAAACTCCTGACCTCAGATGATCTGCCTGCCTCGGTATTTTTTTTTTCTTTTTTTTTTTTTTTGAGATACAGTCTCAGTCTGTTACCCAGGCTCACTGCAACCTCCGCCTCAGGTTCAAGTGATTCTCCTGTCTCAGCCTCCTGAGTAGCTGGGATTACAAGTGTGTGCCACCACACCTGGCTAATTTTTGTATTTTTAGTAGAGATGGGGTTTCACCATATTGGCCAGGCTGGTCCTCAAACTTTTGGCCTCAAGCAATCCTCCCACCTCGGCCTCCCAAAGTGCTGGAATTACAGGCATGAGTCACTATGCCCAGCCAGTAACTCTATGTTTAATTGTTTGCAGAACTGCTAAATTGTTTTCCAAAGTAGCTGGACTATTATGTATTCTCACCAGCAGTGTATGAGGATTATAATTTCACCCCATCCTCACCAATACTTATTGTCATCTGACTTTATAATTTCTAGCCATCCTAGTGGGTGTAAAATGATATCTCTTTGTGGTTTTGATTTGCATTTCCCTCTTGATTAGTGATGTTGAGCATCTTTATATATGTTTATTGGCCATTCATATATATTCTTTGGAGAAATGTCCATTTGGATCATTTCTCATTAATATAATTTTTTTTAGAGAACAAGAAACAAGAGAGAGAAAACCATGTCACTAACAGATCTTCTAGTGCTTAAAAACGAAAATAGAATTAACTAATCTAAATTTAAAGTCTCTAAACTTTTGCAATTCTCCTGCCTCAGCCTCCCAAGTACTGGGATTATAGGCACCCGCCACCACACCTGGCTAATTTTTATATTTTTGGTAGTGACATGGTTTTGCCATGTTGCCCAGGCTGGTTTAGAACTCTTGACCTAAGGTGATCCACCTGCCTCAGTCTCCAAACATGCTGGAATGACAGGTGTGAGCCACCTTACCCAGCCCAAAGTCTCTAAACTTTTCAATCTAAGTTTGCTTTCTAAGCACATCCACTAGAAAAGCTAAATGAGTACTAAATCCTTTTGTTTTCTTACCTCTGTCACTTTACAGTGTTTATCCTATTAAAAGGGCATGTGTAATAATCAGTGATCTACCGCAGCATTCTATTTAACATATCAAAGTCTTGGTGAGGAAATACAGATATTATCTAAGATGACAGTTCTAAAAATATGGTCTGCATTTCCCTCGAGGCCATCAAAACACTTTCAGGAAATCCATGAAGTCAAAACTATTGTTTATACTAAAAGATTGGCTTTTTCATTGTGTTGATTTCAACATTTATGGTACCAAAGCAATGGTGGGTAAAACTGCTGGTCCCTTAGCACTAATGAAGGCAGTTGCACCAAATTGTAATAACAGTCATTACACTGTTCGTTGCCAAACACTAGTAGCAAATAAATACAATTAATTAAATTGCCTGGTGCAGTGGCTCATGCCTGTAATCCCAGCACTTTGGGAGGCAGGTGGATCATGAGACCAGCCTGGACAACACAGTGAAACCTTGTCTTTACTAAAAATACAAAATTCAAAAATACAAAAATTAGCCAGGTGTGGCGGCACACGCCTGTAATCTCAGCTACTCAGGAAGCTGAGGCAGGAGAATCACTTGCCCGGGAGGCAGAGGTTGCAGTGAGCCGAGATCACACCACTGTACTCCAGCCTGGGTAACAGAGCAAGACTCTGTCTCAAAAAAAAAAAGAGAAAGAAAGGAAGAAAGAAAGAAAAGAAAAAAAGAAAGAAAAGAAAGAAAGAAAGAAGGAAAGAAAGAAAGAAAAGAAAGAAAGAGAAAATTAATATTAAATTTAAAATACAACTTTCACTTAAGAATGTTTTTGGGGGGCTGGGAGGGGTGGCTTACTCCAGTAATCCCAGCACTTTGGAAGGCCAAGGTGTGTGGATCACCTGAGGTCAGGAGTTCAAGACCAGCCTAGCCAACATGGGGAAACCCCATCTCTACTAAAAGTACAAAAATTAGTTGGGTGTGGTGGTGGGCACCTGTAACTACTCAGAAGGCTGAGGCAGAAGAATAGCTTGAACCCGGGAGGCAGAGGTTGCAGTGAGCTGAGATCTCACCACTGCACTCCAATCTGGGTGACAGAGTGAGGCTCTGTCTCAAAAAAAAAAAAAAAAACCTTGGGGAAGCAGTAAAATTCTCAATTTTATTCAACCTTGATCCTTAAGTACATGTCTTTTTAATGTGCTGGGTGACAAAAGGAGAAGCACACATGGAGCCCTGGTTCTGCATACTGAGATAGGGAGCTATCTGGAGGAAAGGCATGTGTGGTTTGAGTCACAAGGTGAACTGTGTTTTAATGGAACACCATTTTGATTTAAAACAATGACTGATGGACAAATTACAGTTATTCATGCTTGGGTATCTGGCAGATATTTTTTCAAAAATGAACAAAGTGGGCCTGTCACTTCAAAGAAAACAGTTGACAGTATTTCCAAATTTGCCAGTGATCAAATTGGAGCTTTCAAGTAAAAAATTGGAATTTAAGAAAACTTGTGTTTGCTACTGTGAACTTGACAGCTTCACAGTATTTAAAGATCTTTCCAATGAGATTAGTGGTATTACAGGCATGAGCCACCGCACCTGGCCAGATAAATTGGTTTTAATGTAACAGTATGTGAAGATCAGATCTCAAATTGCTACTAACCTTTAGGAAACTGCAACTTGTCAAGTTTTGGTGTGATATCAAAAAAGAAACTCCACACTTATCTGAATCTGAAATGACTACTAAAATCTTCCTCCTTTTCCAACTACCTGTGTGAGGACAGATGTTCTTCATATATTTCAACTAAAACAACATATTGCAATAGATCGAATGCAGAAGTAAATATGAGAACCTGTCTTCTATTAAGTATGATATTATGGAGATTAGCCAAAAGAAGAAGAGAAAACCAATGCCACTCTTTTCACCAATTTTTTTTTGTTTTGGAAATAATTGTTTTCATAAAACATACTATTATTTATTGTGTTTATTTTTATTATTTACTATTATTATTTTTAGAAACTCGATGTTTATTTTCCATGAATCTTATATGTTGTTTAAGAGCCCACACAAGAACAGCTTAAGACCATTCAGTGGTTGCTCCTACCCATTCAGTGGCCTGAGCGGTGGGGAGCTGCAGACCAGTCTTCCGTGGCAGGCTGGGCGCTCCAGTCTTCAGTAGGGAACTGCTGGATAGGCACAGATGGCACCTGCACGCCTTCAGGCCAGTCGGCAACCTCAGGCTGATTAGCAGTGAACTCAGGAACTGGAGCAGTCCATTCGCCCTGAAATTCCTCCTTGGTCACAGCCTTTTCAGCAGCAGCCTGCTCTTCTTTTTCAATTGCTTCAGGATCTCTGTAGAAGTAGAGATCAGGCATGACCTCCCACGGGTGTTCACGGGAAATGGTGCCACGCATGTGCAAAACTTCCCGAGCCAGCATCCACCACATCAAACCCACTGAGTGAGCTCCCTTGTTGTCGCATGGGATGGCAATGTCCACATAGCGCAGAGGAGAATCTGTGTTACACAGAGCAATGGTAGGTAGGTTAACATAAGACGCCTCTGCGAGAAGCTGGTGGTCAGCCCTTGGGTGAGTAACCACAGGCAGCCGTGGCTCCCGGAAGGCTGCCTGGATCTGGTTGGTGAAGGTTCCAGGAGTGAAGCGGCCAGCAATTGGAGTGGCTCCAGCGGCAGCAGCAAACTTCAGCACGGCCCTCTGGCCAGTATTCTTGGAAGACATAACACTGACATCAGCATGGTTTTCAATGGCAACAATGCCACGAGCTGCCAGAAGCAGCTTCTCCCAGGTCCTCTTCAGATTTATGATGTAGATGCCATCACTTTTCCTTTTATAGATATACCGTTCCATCTGGAAGTCAAGGTTGGTGCCACCTAAATGGGTTCCTGCTGCCAGGAACTTAAGGACAGCCTCCTCCTTCATTTGCAGGACATCAAGGGCTCCAGACATCGTGAAAGTTTCCCTTTAAGTTACCACGGGAATCCAGAACAAAGCCATATGGAGCCCTCGGCAGGTAGCGCGGAAAGCTATTTATTATTATTTTTAATAGAGATGGGGTTTCACCATATTGGCCAGGCTGGTCTCAAACTTCTGACCTTGTCATCCACCTGCCTCAGCCTCCCAAAGTGCTGGGATTATAGGCATGAGCCACTGCACCCAGCCCATAAAACATATTATTGTTAACCTGTAATATAATGGGTTTATTAGTATTTGATTTTATATTATTTTATTTATTTTTTTGAGACGGAGTCTCCCTCTGTCACCCAGACTAGAGTGCAGTGGCGTGATCTCGGTTTACTGCAACCCTTGCCTCCTGGGTTCAAGTGATTCTCCTGCCTCAGCCTCCCAAGTAGCTGGGACTACAGGCACCCACCACCACACCTGACTAATTTTTGCATTTTTAGTGTAGATGGGGTTTCACCATATTGGACAAGCTGGTCTCAAACTCCTGACCTCAGGTGATTCACCTGCCTTAGCCTCCCAAAGTGCTGGGATTACAGGCGTGAGCCACTGCACCTGACCGGTTTATTAGTATTTTAAATGAGTAAATAAACATTATTACATTTTCAGTTTTAATTTATAAGTTCCTCCTTAGCAGCTTAGTATAGCTAGAAGATGTCCATGGTCCTGATTTTTTTCCTCACTAATATACCTGAGGAAAATACCATAAACCCTCAGTAATGGCGGCTTGGTCCTATGAGGCAAGGAAAGCATCTCTATTGTAGCCCCAGTACACAATACAGAGCTTGGCATACAGCAGTTACCCAACAAATACTTTGCTGAATTGAATTGGTTGGAATTAAAGCACTGATCCTCAGCTCACAGTATGTTTACTCATGTTTTGAAACATATCATTTCTTAGGGCAAGAATTTTAATTGGTTTCCAAACTAAAGAGTCACTTTTCAAAGGCATCAAAGAGGAAACGTGACTCAAGCACTGCAAGCAAGACATATGGGGAAAAAAAACAAATCACAAAATCCAACGACAAAATTTATAGATTCAAAACGTTGTTGCTTGGAATTAGCAAAGGCTGTACGTGCAGCTCCAGAAATACTGCCTAGGTTCAAATTCTGGCTTCGCCATTCACCATCTGTGTACTCATGGGCAAGTCTTTAACCCATCTGTGCCTAGTGTCCTCATCTGTGAAACGGATAATAATAGCATCCATTTTGAACGGTTATTTTAAGGCTATAATGAGTTAATGTTAATACATATAATTCACTTAGATTTTTGTGTACTATATTAGAACGGTATATTTTTAATAGTGCTTGGCACTGAATTAAGTTCTCAATAAATTTTCGTGTACTCTATACAATGGAGGAAATTCATTATATATTTATATATGACAAAAGTATTCATAATGAATAAAAGTCTTTTATATCTGCTTTTTTAAAAAAAGAGATGGTGTCTTGCTATGTTGCTCAGGCTTAAGTGTAGTGGCACAAACATAATCACTTCTGCTCACAATCTACAGGGAAGGACTAGGCACATGGCCCTAAACTGACAAGGAGGCTGGGAAGTATTGGAAATATGAAATACTGGGAAAACAACTACTGATTTATTTTTAGGCTCTGGTTAAATAAGTATAGTTCTCTGATTATCCAGATTGTCTCTTTTTTTTTTATAAAGATAGGGTTTCACCATGTTGGTCAGGCTGGTCTTGAACTCCCGACCTCAGGTGATCCGCCTGCCTTGGCCTCCAAAATGCTTGGATTACAGGCATGAGCCACCACGCCCGGCCGGGAGAGCCTCTTCTCTTGAATAATTCAAGTCTATTTCATCTACTAATGAAAAATTGAAAACAACATCCATTTCTAGTAGTAAGGACATAGCTAGGTAAGCTATAAAATACTGACATTATGTGGCTGGTGAAAATGCAAGTAAGACTCTATCGACACATAGAAATAGATAAAATAACTATATTATGCAGGATGTATTGACTGCTTACTACGCATATGGTGCTAAGTAGTTTTTATACTCATTGCCTTATTTAATTCAGGCCATAATCTTATGAAATATAAAATTATCATGCACAGTTTACAGATAAAGAAATTGGGGTTCAGGTAAGTAACTTGCCTGAGTTATTTTCTTTTGAGACAGAAGTATTTTCTTTTTGCTCTGTTGCCCAGGCCAGGGGCGGTTGTGCAATCTCGGCTCAGTGCAACCTCCGCCTCCCGGGTTCAAGCTATTCTCTTGCCTCAGCCTCCTGAGTAGCTGGTGTTACTGGCTAACTTTCTACTAATTTTTAGTAGAGATGGGTTTTCACCATTTGGCCAGACTGGTCTCGAACTCCTGGCCTCAAGCAATCCACCCACTTCAGCCTCCCAAAGTGCTGGGATTACAGGCGTGAGCCACTGCGCCCAGCCCAGATACGTAACTTGCCAGAGTTCAAACAGCCATAACGTAATACTGACCCCAGGACTGGCTGACTCAAGAGTCATGCTCTCAATCACTTTGCTGCGATCAACTCCAGATATAGGAAATGACGTCAAATTTTTAGAACTACAAGATGACAAAAGCACTGATAGGTGTAGAATGACTACTACTAATTGAGCTGAAATGTCTATCCACTAAAAAAATTGAAAACATAATTTTTAATTACAAAATATGAAACTGGAAAAAAACCTACCATTTTTCTATTGCCTTAAACCAGCAAATTACTCATTCTGTTGCCCAGGCTGGAGTGCAGTGGTGCAATCTCGGCTCACTGCAACCTCTGCACCCCAGATTCTAGCAATTTCCTGCCTCAGCCTCCCTAGTAGCTGGGACTACAGGCGCACGCCACTATGCCTGGCTACTTTTTTGTATTTTAGTAGAAACAAGGTTTCACTGTGTGGCCCAGGCTGGTCTTGAACTCCTGAGCTCAGGCAATCCACTCACCTCAGCCTCCCAAAGTGTTAGGATTATAGGCGTGAGCCACTGCACACGGCCTCCTGTATGTCTTCTATGTATTTTTGCACACACAACGTTGTCTCCTGCATTGTTTTTAACTCATTATGACATAAGCCTTTCTGCATTAAAAACTCAAAAACAGGGCCAGGCACAGTGGCTCATGACTGTAATCTCAACATAAAAGCATGAGGCCATGATGGGAGGCCAAGATGGGAGGACTGCTTGAGACCAGGAGATTGAGACCAGAGTGGAAAGGCAGCTTGAAGTTTTATAAATTCATATTAGTTTGTATTAGGTTTAACTTCATCTGTGAGTGATAGAAAGCCCCCAAAACAGTGGGTTAAAGTTTATTTGTTTCTCAAATAAATACAGGCAATATATGTCTAATATGATGGCATCATTAGACCATCAAGGACCAAGATCCCTGAGTTTTGCTGCTTTTCCATCCTCAACACATAGCGTCTACATTATGGCCCCAGTGACTTCTCTTACTCCAATTATCAAGTCCACCATCTATCAGCAAAAAGAAGAAACAGGGTGGGGCATGGTGGCTCACGCCTGTAATTCCAGCACTTTGGGAGGCCGAGACAGGCGGATCACTTGAGGTCAAGATTTCAAGACCAGCCTGACCAACATGGTGAAACCCTGTCTCTACTAAAAATACAAAAATTAGCTGGGCATATGGTGGTGTGCACCTGTAATTCCAGCTACTCAGGAGGCTGAGGCATGAGAATCGCTTGAACCCAGGAAAGGGAGGTTGCAGTGAGCTGAGATTGTGCCACCTCACTCCAGCCTGGGCAACAGAGTGACACTCAGTCTCAAAAAAAAAAAAAAAAAAAAAAAAAGGCCAGGTGCAGTGGCTCACGCCTGTAATCCCAGCACTTTGGGAGGCTGAGGCGGGTGGATCACAAGGTCAGTTCGAGACCATCCTAGCTAACATGGTGAAACTCTGTCTCCACTAAAAATACAAAAAATTAGCCAGGTGTGGTGGTGCATGCCTGTAGTCCCAGCTGCTTGGGAGGCTGAGGTAGAAAAATCGCTTAAACCTGGAAGGCAGAGGTTGCAATGAGCCAAGATCATGCACTGCACTCCAGCCTAGGTGACAAAGGGAGACTCTATCCCAAAAAAAAAAAAGAAAAAAGAAAATGGAAGAAGAGCATTCTTCTCTTTAAGGATGCTTCTTGGAATTTCCTTGCATTATATTCATACTGCATTAGCCAAAAGTAAGACATATGGTCACATGTAACTGTAACCTTTTTATTCCAGGTGGCCATGTACTTGGCTTAAAATTAGGGATTCTGCTACTGTAGAAGAAGGAGAGAATGGGTTCTACAGGACAACTGGCAGTCTCCTTGTAGCTGAGACTTTTTTGTCTATAAAAATTAATAAAATTGGTTTATTAATTTGTTTATAATACTCAATACATTGTAAGCTCTTTCAAAATACTGTCTCTTGAATTAGAAAATATATAATCTGTCTATTTTTTTCCATTACTCTTCCATCCCCAATATTTAAAGAAGCACTTAACAAACAACCGAAATGCAGTAACAATTTACGTTCCTTTTTTACTATAAAGAAAAGAGAATTTTTTTTCACTACTTGCTATTGTCTTACATGCTGTATTTTGTTACATACCATTTTCCCTCTATGACTGCATATTATCATTCCTTCTCTGCATGTGTAGAAATGCTTTTCTGACTCACATAATGAGGAAACAGACTCAGAGAAATTTTAAAACTTGCTAAAAGTCACACAGCTAGTGCTTGGCAGAGCTGAGATTGAAACTCAGGACTGTCAAACTCCCAGATCCATCTGTCTTTCTATAGCACAGTATATCAGAGCTCAGGGCATCCTCGGGAGAAAATGAGAAATTCAGAGAAACAGGTATTTTTATCTACAAAACTGTAATCTACCAGTGATCGCTATTGGAATTATTGATGCTATGAGTTACAATCAATGACTATCTACTAGAAAAAAACAAAATTCCCTGAGTTTAAGAAACTTAATATTTCCCTCATGTATCAAAATATGTAAAGATATTGAAGATAATAAGATCTGAAAATTGTACATTTATTTATTCACACATTTACAAATACTTACTAGGGACTACAACATTCCCAGAACTCTGCCAAGCTCTGTGGACACAGATGAAAGAAACAGTCCCCATTTATAAGCATCTCATCTGTTAGTGAAAGAAACATCACCAATAATAACAAATAGCAATACTCTGTGATAAGGGCAATGCAGACGCTAGTTCTTCAGACAGCCTAGCAGAGTCAACAAAGGCTTCCCAAGGTGACTCTTTTTTTTTTTTTAATTTATTTTGAGACGGTGTTTTGCTCTTGTTGCCCAGGCTGCAGTGCAATGGCACAGTCTCGGCCCACTGCAACCTCTGCCTCCTGGGTTCAAGTGCTTCTCCTGCCTCAGCTTCCCAAGTAGCTGGGACTACAGGCATGCACCACCATGCCTGGCTAATTTTGTATTTTTAGTAGAGACAGGGTTTCTCAATGTTGGTCACGCTGGTCTTGAACTCCTGACCTCAGGTGATCTGCCTGCCTCAGCCTCCCAAAGTGCTGGGAGTACAGGTGTGAGTCATTGCTCTGGCCAAATCTGTAATTTTAATAAGTGGCAATTCTTTTTTGGGATGGTCCAAAGACTATACTCTTGAGAAATACTGAAGCAAAAGAAGTGGGAGAAGACAGCAGGTAAGGTTGGCGAAGCAGGCAAAGGCATGGTCTGCCCAGCTTGCGAATTTAAAGTATACCCTCATGGAAATAATATGGAGGATTTTAAGCATAACAGTGAGAGGTATGACTAGGTTAATGTTTTAGAAAAATCATTTCATCTCAAGTTTGCAGGGAAGAGAGGCCAGGAGACTGGAGACCTTAACCAAGGCAGGGGGATGAAGATGGAGATAGGAGAATGATTTTGAAAGATATTCTGGAGGCAAAACATCCTGGATTTTGATGCTATTAGTTACAGTCAATACATACTTGAATATGGCAGTGGTGGAGGAGGCTCAGTAGGACTTTTCTTTTTTTTGAGACAGTCTCGCTTTATCACCAGGCTGGAGTGCAGTGGCGTGATCCCGGCTCACTGCAACTTCCGTTTTCCGGTTTCAAGCGATTCTCCTGCCTCAGCGTCCCACCAAGCTGGGACTACAGGCATGCACCACCACACCTGGCTAATTTTTTGTACTTTTAGTAGAGACGGGGTTTCACCATGTTGGCCAGGATGGTCTCCATCTCTTGACCTCGTGATCCGCCTGCCTCGGCCTCCCAAAGTGCTAGGATTACAGGCGTGAGCCCCTGCGCCTGGCCAGGACTTTTTTTTTTTAAGATGGAGTCTTGCTCTGTCGCCCAGGCTGGAGTGTAGTGGCGGGATCTCAGCTCACTGCAACTTCCTCCTCTCGGGTTCAAGCCATTCTCCTGCCTCAGCCTCCTGAGTAGCTGGGATTACAGGGTCACGCCACTACGCCTGGCTAATTTTTGTATTTTTAGTAGAGACGGGGTTTCACCATGGTAATCAGGCTGGTCTCGAACTCCTGACGGTGTGATCCACTCACCTCGGCCTCCCAAAGTGCTGAGATTACAGGAATGAGCCACGGTGCCCAACCAGGACTGAGTAGGACTTTAAGATACTTTCTGAATTACTGCAAAACTGGAAAAGGAGTGAATAGTCTAAAAGTAAAAGAACAGTTGTAGTGTACATGAGGCTGAGGATCCAGTAAAAACATTGCTGGCAAATTTAAAAATCTTTTTTAACTGAAAAAAAAGAAAGAAAAAGAAGACCAATTTGATTTTGTTCCTAAACAAGTCCAGTGACCTTTGAATGCCATGACAGTTTCCTAAAATCAGGCTTTTTTTTTTTAAGACAGAGTCTTGCTCTGTTACTGAGGCTGGAGTGCAGTGGCACAATCTCAGCTCATTGCAGCCTTCACCTCCTCCTGGGTTCTAGCTATTCTCTTGCCTTAGACTCCCAGGTAGCTGGGATTACAGGGATGTGCCACCATGCCCAGCTAATTTTTGTATTTTTAGTAGAGATGGAATTTCACCATGTTGGCCAGGCTGATCTCGAACTCCTGGTTTCAGGGTATCCTCCTGCCTCAGCCTCCCACAGTGCTAGGATTACAGGAATGAGCCACCATGCCCAGCTAGGCATTCTAATCTCGGGTTAAACACTGGTCCCTGGCCAGGTGCGGTGGCTCAGGCCTGTAATCCTAGCACTTTGGGAGGCCAAGGTGGGCGGATCACTTGGGGTCAGGAGTTCGAGACCAGCCTGGCCAACATGGTGAAACCCCATCTCTACTGAAAATACAAAAATTAGCCAGCTGTGATGGCACACGCCTGTAATTCCAGCTAGTCAGGAGGCTGAGGCAGGAGAATCATTTGAACCTGGGAGGTGGAGTTTGCAGTGAGCTGAGATTGCACCACTGCCCTCCAGCTTGGGTAACAGAGTGAGACCCTGTCTCAAAAAAAAAAAAGACAAGTTGGGCGAGGTGGCTCATGCCTGTAATCCCAGAACTTTGGGAGGCTGAGGCAGGCGGATCACGAGGTCAGATGTTTGAGACTAGCCTGGCCAACATGGTGAAACCCCATCTCTACAAAAAAAAATATTAGCTGGGCGTGGTGGCGCACGCCTGTAATCCCAGCTACTTGGGAGGCTGAGGCAGGAGAATTGCTTGAACCCGGGAGGCGGAGATTGCAGTGAGCTGAGATCACACCACTGCACTCCAGCCTGGAGACAGAGCGAGACTCCATCTCCAGAAAAAAAAGACAGAACACACACACACACACACACACACACACACACACACACACACACACAGGTCCCAAGCAAAATCTTCTGTTTCAGGAATTGTCTGATCACTCCCTCAATCCCTCTATCACTGCCGGATGCCTCAAAACGGGGTAATTCTTCCTTTGCTACCCATGGGGGAAGGAAGAAGAAATGAATTCTCTGTCCCGAGCAGGCCCTCGCATTCCTTCCAGAACTATGTGAGTGCGTTGCCAATTCTTTACAGAATCAGTCTACCAGTTTATAACATGTGGACATTTAAAACATTTAAATTATTTGCATTAGAGCCTCATGCATGCAAGTAAATGGATGAAATTCACTTATAATAGATGTTCATTAAATATATGTGAATTAAGAACTTCTTGAAAATAACGATATTGCATCTGGAGGCTGAGTAGGACTGTTTTCACATGATTACCTAAGAAAAGAACATTGGAATTTGTAAGCCAGGCTTTAATGCCTAGTGCCCTGCCACGATCACAACTTTAGCAGCAAACAGGAACAGGGTGAAACTGTGGTTATGGAGTAATAACTGGCACTAAGAATAAAACAGACTCATAACTAGAAGAGGGTCTCAATTATACCTTTATGAGTCAAACCAGTCGTTCTGGTTTGCCCATTGTGTAGCAATAGCACCCTGGTCAGGCTAGCACTCATAGACCTTTAACATTGATCTTAGCAACTGAATATTGTCTCAGGTTCTAATTTACTGAGAGAAATTGATATAGCCATTTGCCGGTTATAGAACATTTCTTTTGTGTTCTTGGACAGAAAATTCTTGAAAATCTGGCTTGCATACCACCTCCTCCTATAATCTCAAACTTTCAGAAGCAGAAATTGCAAAGACTTGATTCTTGCCATCAAGGAGCTTATCATCTGGGAGGATAAAACTAGTTATGTACACAAAGTACCAGGTAATATGTGACATCTGATTCCAGAATGATAAAAAAAAACAACTAAGTTCTATAAAAGTAGAGAGGGGGAAAGGGTCACTCTGGGGTGATCAGGAAGTATTTCATGGAAGAGTAAAACTGGGTCTTGAATTGTACAACCTCTGCTTGTTTATGTATGTACGTATGTATTTATTTATTTATTTTAACAGGGTCTGGCTCTGTCACCCAGGCTGAAGTGCAGTGGGTGTGATCTTGGCTCACTGTAACCTCCACTTCCTGGACTCAATTGATTCTCCCACCTCAGCCTCCTGAGAAGCTGGAATTACAGGCATGTGCCACCATGCCTGGCTGATTTTTGTATTTTTTGTAGAGATGGAGCTTCACCATGTTGCTCATGCCGGTCTCGAACTCCTGAGCTCAAGCAATCCGCTCACCTCAGCTTCCCAATGTGCTGGGATTACAGGCGTGAACTGTCACACTCTGCTTAAATTTGTTTGTTTGTTTTTTGAGACAGAGTCTCACTCCCTTGACCAGGCTGGAGTGCAGTGGCATAATCTCAGCTCACTGTACCCTCTGCCTCCCAGATTGAAGCAATTCTCATGCCTCAGGCTCCCCAGTAGCTGGGATTACAAGTGCACCCCACTACATCTGGCTAATTTTTGTGTTTTTAGCAGAGATGGGGTTCACCATGTTGGCCAGGCTGGTCTCGAACTCCTGGCCTCAAGTGATACCCCTGCCTCAAACTTCCAAAGTACTGGGATTACAGGTGTGAGCCACTGCACCTGGCCGTTTGCTTGAATCTCATTCAGGTATCTATGTGTATAGTTTTCTATTGCTATGTAACAAATCACCACACACTTAGCAGCTCAAAGCAACTTTTATTTATTGGCCCATAGTTCTGTGGGCCAGAGTCTGGAGAGGCTCAACTTGGCTCTCTGCTTAGAGTCTCACAAAGCTGAAATCAAAGTGTTGGTCAGACTGGGCTCTTTTTTTTTTTGAGATGAAGTCTCACTCTCACCCAGGCTAGAGTGCAGTGGTGAGATCTTGGCATACTGCAACCTCCGCCTCCCTGGTTCAAACCATGAGTCTCCTGTCTCAGTCTCCTGAGTAGCTGGGATTATAGTCATGCACCACCACACCTGGCTAATTTTTGTATTTTTAGTAGAGACGGGGTTTCACCATGTTGGTCAGGCTGGTCTCCAACTCCTGACCTCGTGAGCTGCCTGCCTTGGTCTCCCAAAGTGCTGGGATTATAGGCGTGAGCCACCGTGCCCAGCCCAAACTGGGCTCTTATGTGGAAGCTTTCAGAAAGAATCTTCCAGCTCCATTCAGATTGTTGGTAGCATCTAGTTCCTTGCAACTGAGGTCTTGTTTCCTATGTGGCTGTCACTCAGAGGCCACTTGCTGCTTCTTAAGGCCATCCACATTCTTTTTCATATGGTCTGCTCCATCTTCAAAGTCAGGAATAGTCCAATAAGTTCTTCTCATGCCTCACTGAATCTCTCTGACATCTTTTGCTCTCAGCCAGAGATAACTCCCTGCCTTTAAAGGACTCTCCATATCTTAAGGTCAACTAACTTGGGACTGTAATTATACCTGCAAAATTGCTTCATAGCATTGCCTAGATTCGTGTCTGGGATAGAAATTTCCATGGCTACCTTTAAAATTCTGCCTACCGGCCGGGCACAAATAACTCACACTCATAATCCCAGCCCTTTGGGAGGCCGAGGTAGGTGGATCACGAGGTCAAGAGATCGAGAGCATCCTGGTCAACATGGTGAAACCCCATATCTACTAAAAATACAAAAATTAGCTGGGCGTGGTGGCGTGAGCCTGTAGTCCCAGCTACTTGGGAGGCTGAAGCAGGAGAATTGCTTGAACCCGGGAGGTGGAGGTTGCGGTGAGCCGAGATCGCGCCATTGTACTCCAGCCTGGGCAACAAGAGTGAAACTCCATCTCAAAAAAAAAAAAAAATTCTACCTAACACATAGATTCTATAAAGCTATCTTAAGGTATTTGTCAATGTCTATTAATTAAATAACAATTATTTATTGGCCTTTTACTAAGTACATCACATCAGTTACAGTTATGCTAAAGGGAATCTTATTTTTCATCTGAAAGATGTTTCAGGTGCTTCAAACTTGAAATCTACTGCAGGCTAAAAAGTTTTTTAAAAGGCAAACGTTTTCTTTTCCTCTTCTTCTTTTTTTTTTCTTTTTTGAGATGGAGTTGTTGTCCAGGCTGGAGTGCAGTGGTGGGATCTCAGCTCACTGCAACCTCTACCTCCTGGGTTCAAGCTATCCTCCTGCCTCTGCCTCCCAAGTAGCTGGGACAACAAGCATGCATCACCGTGCCTGGCTAGTTTTTGTTATTTTAGTAGCCATGTTGGCCAGGCTGGTCTCGAACTCCTGACCTCAAGTAATCCCCACCTTGGAATTACAGTGTTGGAATTACAGGCATGAGCCACCATGCCCAGCAAACATTTTCAATAAATGATTAAATATAACATATTTAAATTGCTGTTTCAAAATGTTTCAATGAAGACAGTAACAGAATGTCTTCATTCTGTTTGTAAGCTATACGTACTACTTTTTGCCTCATCTTCACCTAAAGAATAGAAGATTAACTGCCATTCTTCCTCATCCCATTCATGGAGAATGCCCATCACAATGAGTCGCTGTTATCCATTTCCACATTCATGATGATGATCTCTCCTCTGCCCTGCATATATGTTTTGTTCTCATCTGCTTCTGGAACTTTGATATATGTAATGACTTCCCATCCATGTTAGGCTATTCTTGCATTCCTATAAAGGAATACTGAGACTGGATAATTAATAAAGAAAAGAGGTTTACCTGACTCGCAATTCTGCAGGCTGTACAAGCATGGCACCAACATCTGCTTGGCTTCTGGTGAGGGCCTCAGGAAGATTCTAATCATGGCGGAAGGTTGGGGGGGGGGGGAAGTGACGTCTCACATGGTGAGAGTGGTTAAGGGGGGTGGTGCCACACACTTTTTAAACAACCAGGTATCTCGTTAACTCAGAGTAAGACTCACTTATCACCAAGGGGAATGGTGCTAAACCATTCATGAGGGATCACCCCTGTGATCAATCACCTTCCACCAGGCCCTACCTCCAATATTGGGGATCACATCTCAACATGAGATTTGGAGGGGACAAACATCCAATCTATGTCACCATCCATTATACCTATCAACATGTTACCCACAGCTCAAGGCTTTGCTCAAATCTTCCTTTCACCATGCCTTCTGACCTACATTTGTTTCTGAGTAACCCCTTTGGCAATCAGTAATATCACTGAGTTATATCACTTGTATTTCAGTCTTAATTGTGTGTGTATGTGTATAAATATATAGTTATGACAGTGTTTTAAAAAAATATTACCCCAAAATATTTAACACAGGACAGGCATTAAAAAATATTTGTTTTTAAATTGATCTGATTAGAAATATCTGACAGCTTCCCATAATTTCCTGCTGTTAATACTATCTCATTATCAGATTCTTGAATTTAAAAAAATAAACCAGGATTTTAACTAACAAACAATATATAATCACCTAGTTATTGCTGATTTATGGATGGGCTTCTATCTGAAGCTTTTAAGAAGGGTATATCTGGTCAGGTATTGATATCACCAAGCAAATAATAATTCAGTGTTCTGGAGCTGAGAGGCATTTTTATTAGTGACTTAGATTTTCTGTGTCTATCCATTTCATCCATTTTCTTTGTCTCAGTTTTGGAGGAAGACAGTAACTGCTCACCAAAATTTTCCTTGTCCATAGTAATAGAGTTGTGACTGGAAGCAGTTGCCCAACCTGGAACTAACTTTCCCAGCAGCCCCTGCAGCCATCTGTGGCCATGTGATTAATTTTTGCCAACAAAATACAATGGGAAATATGATGTACCAGTCCCTGGTGTAGCCCTTTAAGGTCCACACCTTCCTTCCCTACCCCACTTCCTTTAACTGAAACAGAGATATTGAGCCCTTAGGAAAGCTGAATCTCAGATGGAGAAGCTTGGGGTCATGATTTTCCATGTGGAAGAGCGTTGCTGCTGACTTGGAATATTCACCCTGCCTTATGTGTGATAAACTTCTATTGGGTTTGAACCACTGTAATTAAGAGTCCATTTGCTTCAGCAATGAAGTCTCTCGTAACTAGTAAAGTTCATTTTTGTATTCTTGCAAGCATCCCATAGATATGTAGTGTAGTTACCACAGCATGCACTTATTTAGAAGCCATCCAAAGTGGGTGAGATCTAAGTAATCACTGAGGAAGATACCCCCCCAGCTCTGACTCTGAGGAATATTTTCATCTCTGTGAGAAAAAATAATTAGAAGAAGCTATTTTTAGTCACTGAAAGCAGAAATTCTAGTTAGCAATCACCCTGAGACAATGTGGTTTGGGTTTATCAGTTTGTGGCTTATAGTCACAAAGTCTTGCTATCTTGCCCATATCTGCCTCATCAGAGAAAGTAGAAAGAAACTAAATTCTGTTCTACCTAAGGCCAGAGCAAGGCTACTCACCCATGCCGATTTCTTCTCATTTGGAATTCTCTCAAGTGTTCTATCTTCCAGGAAGTGTTTCCTGACCACCACCTTCTCCCCCACCAATGGCTGGATGAGATGTTTCTTCTCTAAGTACCCATAGGATTCTTTGTAAATCTCTATCATTGGTTTTACAGCATGACCTCTCAGCCTCATGGCCAACCCCACACCCATTTGTGAGCCTCTTGAGTGCAGGGACACTGTTTTTGTTTTTTTTTTTTTTGAGACAGAGTCTCGTTCTTGTTGCCCAGTCTGGAGTGCAATGGCATGATCTCAGCTCACTGCAACCTCTGCCTCCTGGGTTCAAGCAATTCTCCTGTCTCGGCCTCCTGATTAGCTGAGATTACAGGTGCCCGCTACTATGCCTGGCTAATTTTTGTTATTTTTAATAGAGATGGGGTTTCACCTTGTGGGCCAGGCTGGTCTCAAACTCCTGACCTCAGGTAATCCACCCACCTCGGCCTCCCAAAGTGCTGGGATTATAGGCGTGAGCCACCGCGCCCGGCCAGGGACACTGTTTTATTCACCCTGTGGTCCCTCTGCCTACAACAGTGCCCTGACATACAGCAGACGGTTTATAAATGATGGAATGAATGGATGAACATAAGAACCTCATGAAATTGTCATAGGCGTTTGAATCAGAGCAACTCCATCTCAAATAGGGACTGAGTAAAATGAGGCTAAGACCTACTGGGCTGCATTCCCAGATGGTTAAGGCATTCTAAGTCACAGAATGAGATACGAGGTCAGCACAAGATACAGGTCATAAAGAGCTTGCTGACAGGCCAGGTGCGGTGGCTCATGCCTGTAATCCCAGCACTTAGGGAGGCTGAGGCTGGTGGATCACCTGAGGCCAGGAGGAGTTCAAGACCAGCCTGGCCAACATAATGAAACCCTGTCTCTACTAAAAATACAAAAAGTTAACTGGGCGTGGTGCCCGGCACCTGTAATCCCAGTTACTTGGGAGGCTGAAAAAAAGACCTTGCTGATAAAACAGCTTACCGTAAAGAAGCTGGCTAAAGCCCACCAAAACCAAGATGGCCACAGAGTGACCTCTGGTCGTCCTCACTGCTACACTCCTACCAGTGCCATGACAGTTTACAAATACCATGGCAACATCAGGAAGTTACCCTGTATGGTCTAAAAAGGGGAGGCATGGACTCTCCCTAAACTCTTCCTTGAACGAGATCCAAGAACCCCCTCTTGAGGTCTGGACCTGGACACCTTCCTGTAACAAAACGTTACATTTCTGTTTATTCCCATAGAACAAAACTTCCATAATAGTCATTGCTGCCATCATTTCCAAGCCTCCTCAAAATCTTTTTATTTTATTCCCATTACCATGCCTCATTTTCTCGTGGTTGAGACTTACCCTGCCTTGTCTTAGATCAGTCAGGCCTATTTGCTCTCTTAAGATATTTCTTTCCAAAAGTCCCTCTTGATTATTAATTTTTAATATTCTCAATCATTTAATGCATTGGACACAGTGTGTCAAGAGATAGGGCTGAGTAATGGAGAGACTCCTGGATCAGAAGTCAGGGAAACTTGAACCTCTTTTTCTCTTTAAAGGCTTCAGTAAAATGCCACAAAAAAGGCCACTGTATAACAATAGTGTGTGAATTAGAAAAGAAAAGCTATAGAACCATTCTTCAGACAAAATGCTGGTTACCAATAAAAATGCATTCGGAACAGATCAAAGCAGACCTTGATGTGGGGCCTCTGAGAAGCAGAATTTGAAAACCACAAGCCTAGATCATCTCAAAGGTCCCTTTCACCTGTAAAAGCCTGTGGTTCTATGTAAATTAATTGCCCTGCATTTAAAAAAATCTGTAAATGACATGATCTTTGGTATACTCAAATTTGTCTAACAAGGAATGGTACTATGTTAGCTGTGATTCTAGTAAAATTATCTTCTGTTGACATAACTTTTTACAGGATCGTTTACAGAGGTAATGTCGTATTGTGGTTACTAGCAAGGACTTTGGACTAAGACACAGACTGATTCAGTCCTGACACTTCCACAAACTGGCTATGTGATTGGAGAAAGCAACTGAGTCTCAGTTTCAGTTTCCTCACTGTAAATGGGGAAGAGAATGCCTACATTACTGACTGGAAGACGACATGGGATATTGCACACAGAGCATTCAGCATGATGTTGGCCTGTGGCCACATCATCTGTAAAGATTAACTATCATGGCCTGGTGCAGTGGTTCATGCCTGAACTTTGGGAGGCCAAGGTGGGGGATCACTTGAGCTCAGGAGTTGGAGACCAGCCTGGCCAACATGGTAAGACTGACTCTGACTCTCTCTCTCTATATATATATGAAACCTGTTTTTTCTCTCTCTCTATATATATATATATGAAATCCTGTTTCTCTCTCTATCCATCTATCTATACAGAAAGAGAGAGAGGGGAGAGAGAGGTGTCAGAGTCTCTATATCTATATATATAGATATAGATATAGTTATAGAGAGATGTCAGTCTCTGTATATATATATATATGTGTGTATGTATATATATGTGTGTGTGTGTGTATATATGTGTGTGTGTATACATATGTATTTATTTATTTATTTTGAGGCAGAGTCTCACTCTGTCATCCCCGGGTTCAAGCAATTCTTGTGCCTCAGCCTCCCAAGTAGCTGGGACCGCAGGTGCACACCACCACGCCAGGCTAATTTTTGTAGTTTTAGTAGAGACTGGGTTTCACCATGTTGGCCAGGCTGGTCTTGAACTCCTGACCTCAAGCCATCCACCCACCTCAGCCCCCCAAAGCGCTGGATTTACAGGCATGAGGCACTGTACCTGGCCTATTTTTTAAAAATTGAAATAAAAGTTAGCTATAAGGAATTTCACAATCATTATTTCATGTGATCCTCACAATACAATTGTTGGCTATTGTTATTTCCAGGAAATATTTAGTCTCGAAGAAATGAAATGACTTAGCAAAGTTTAGCCAGTGAGGGCAGACCGATGTTCTTTCCACAGCCCCATTCAGAGTTTAAGTGAGAGAAAGAATGATGGTGCACTCAGGGAGCGGAAAATGAAATGGGAGACTCCAGGTTGGTAGGCAATGGGACAAAACCCGAAGACTACACAGGGATGACCAGACAAGGTAGGAATGGGGAGGAGGATTCTGGGAGACAAATTTTACTGACTTGTAATCGTGTGTGAGATTGACACACTGTCCAAACATGGCACAAGCCAGATGTTATGGTGACCTCTCCACCCACGCAATTCCCCATTCCACAGTGGGGACAGGGCTTCTCCTGCATTGCCAGCTCAGGCTTCTGCATATAGAAGATGCTCATTGGGCTGGGCGCAGTGGCTCACACCTGTAATCCCAGCACTTTGGGAAGCCGAGGTGGGTGGATCACGAGGTCAGGAGTTTGAGACCAGCCTGGCCAATATGGTGAAACCCATGTCTGCTAAAAATACAAAAATTAGTTGGGTGTGGTGGTGCGCGCCTGTAGCTATTTGGGAGGCTGAGGCAGGAGAATCGCTTGAACCTGGGAGGCAGAGGTTGCAGTGAGCTGAGATTGTGACACTGCACCCCAGCCTGGGGGACAGAGCAAGACTCTGTCTCAAAAAAAAAAAAGAAGATGCTCATCAAACATTTGCTGAGTGATCAGGATAGTGAGGCTTCTCTCTTTTTTTTAATTTTTATTTTTTATTGAGGCTTCTCTTTTTATTTTCCCTCCTCTCACAATTTGAAAGACTCTTCCTTGTCCTTAAAATCATGAGGAATAAAGGACTTTGCTTCTTCCTTCCTCAAAACAAAGGGAAGAATCATCCCTGAAGATTCAATTTGGTACAAAGTAACTGATCGATCCTGACAGTTACTCCATTTACTGTACTTTAAACAGCAGCTCCGGCCTCCTCTCCCTCTTCCTCCTCTTTATCCCAACACTGAAGTCATGGTTCCTAATTTAGGCCACCGTCATAATTTCTACCCACAGCAAGCTGATATCATTGCAAGCAAACATAGCCCCAGAGTACGCTGAAACAAAGAGTCAGAGACCCAGGAAAGAAAATCAAGGAACATGTTAATTCCTCCCTCAATTTCCTGCCCAGGCAATTGCTTATTGTTCTAATGTATTGCAGAGCCTACTCTTTCACAAGAATATTTGTGGTTCAGAAGCACAATGCAATGACACAGACTGAAATCTCCTTATTTCTACAGTGTGTTTCAATCTATATCTTTAAAGTGCAGGAGGACACACAGATGTTGGTCTCATTCCCTTTAGTAGATTCTTTCATGTACTGGAGTTGTTATCATGTGGAGAAAATTACAAAACAAAGAACAAGAAGGGTTCAATAATCACAGAACGGCCTGTCCTCATTACTTGTGTGAACCCCCCACTGTGTCACAGGAACAGCATGTTAAATCAATAGAGACTCGAGCTGTTAATTTCCAGAAAGGAAGAGATGATTGAACTATAAAAGAGTCTATGTTACTTCTCTACCTATAGGGAACAGAAGTCCCTTTATTTTTGGGTCTTTTTACAATTAGGTAAGTTCCAGGAAGATTATGAACCACATGACCAAATTTCCAAGTTTTTTTGTTTTTTTGGCATAGGGCTAGAATGCTTTGTTGACACAAAGCTACAGTTTTTGTATAGAAGAGTTTTTAGTGCAAGGTGGTAAGAGGAATAGGTGTTTACATAAGTGTATATCAGTGAGGGGTGATGAGGGTGGGGGGGGGGTGGGGGGGCTGGGGAGATGGAAACACACATAAAAGTTAGAAAGAGGTAGACCTCACACCTTGTGTTACTTTTTATTTCATGTGCTCTCCTGCTCAGGGCTTTGCCTGTGCACTGACAGCTGATGGGAGGAAATGCCACTTGTACTTCTTCTTCTTCTTCTTCTTTTTTGAGACAGAGTCTCGCTCTGTCGCCAGGCTGGAGTGCAGTGGTGTGATCTCGGCTCACTGCAACCTCCACCTCCCGGTTCAAGCAATTCTCTTGCCTCAGCCTCCTGAGTAGCTGGGACTACAGACGCACGCCACCACACCCAGCTAATTTTTATATTTTAGTAGAGATGGGGTTTCACTATGTTTGCCAGGATGGTCTCAATCTCTTGACCTTGTGATCTGCCCGCCTTGGCCTCCCAAAGTGCTTGGAATACAGGCATGACCCACCGCACCCGGCCCTTTTTTATTTCTTTGATACAGGGTCTCACTCTGTTGCCCCAGGCAGAGTACAGTGGCACAATTGCAGCCTTGACCTCTAGGGTCCAAGCAATCCTCACACCTCAGAGTCGCCCAAGTAGCTGGGACCACAGGTATGCACCATCACATCCGGCTAATTAAAAAATTTTATTTGTAGAGCTTGAACTCCTGGGCTCAAGTGGTCCTCCTGCCTTGGCCTTCCAAAGTGCTAAGACTGCAGGTTTGAGCCACAGTGCCCAGCCCACTTGTATTTCTTACTGACTCATGGCCATCTTTTTCATTCTCTTCTAGGCTGGGGTTGGGAAAGAGGCTGCTTGAATTGCACAGGTCCATGATCAATGACGTTTGATCATGTTTGCATGATCGAACATTTGCAGGGTTTAGTGAGGACCAAGGTGGTCAAATAAAGGATAGCTTTTACTGAAAGTCACTTTGTGATACCACTTCTTAGTGGGTCTGTTCCTTGTGAACTATAATATATGTATCTTCTGGATTAGCTTTGAAAAGAACAGATATACAAATTGTAGAAATCCACAGAGTAGAGAAGTAGGCATTTTTCAAGTAAATGTCACTTGATTCTAATCGTCTTTTCTTTTTTTTCAGGGTTAATTCACTTTATTTTTCTTGCATTAAAAACCCTATGTTGTAGCCACAGCTGAAGCCTGGGTCCTCTGCACAGAGTCTCTGGTGTGGGTCTTGGGTGGTCAGTGAATTCCTGATAGGGAGACTTGGTGAATACAGTCTTCCTTCAGAGGTCAGGGTCAGATAGCTATAGGTCTTAGAGATGGCCTCAAAGGTGGCCTTGGTGAAGTTACCCAGGATGGCAGTGCAGCCCCTGGCTGAGGTATAGCAGTCATCGATACCAGCCATCACAAGCAGCTTCTTGGGCACAGGCGCCGAGATGATGCCAGTGCCCCTGGGCACGGGGATAAGGCGCACCAGCACAGAGCCACAGTGGCCTGTCACCTTGCAAAGGACGGTATGGGACTTGCCGGTATTGTTCCCCCAGTAGCCTCTGCACACAGGGACAAGGGAGAGCTTGGCCAGGATGATGGCTCCGAGGATGGCAGTGGCCACTTCCTTGGAGCACTTAACACCCAGACCCACATGGCCATTGTAGTCCCCAGTGGCAACAAACACCTTGAACCTGGTGTGCTGGCCAGCGTGGGTCTGCTTCTGTACCCGAATAATCTTCAAAACCTCGTCCTTGAGAGACCCCAGAAAAAAGTCAATGATCTCAGATTCCTTGACGGGCAGGGAGAAGAAACAGATCTCCTGCAGGGACTTGATCTTCATGCCCTTGACCGGATGGCCCAGCTTAGTGACGGGCATCCACTCCTTATCCTCGCCAGGCCCCGTTCACGGCCTCGACCCGGGCCCGGGTTGCCACTGCTGAAACCTCATCAGAAGCCACTGGGGTTCCCCATCCCAGGGCCCCAGGGGCCTCAACCCCGGCCCTCTCCTCTAGCTGCACCAGCGCCATCCGCCATTTGATGTTTTCTCCGAGAAGAAGGATTCTAATTTTCTAATAAGACTTTGTTCTCATTCTGTTTATGACCTCTTCAAACTAAGAGTCCATTGCATCTGGCTGGGGATTCATTTCTTATCTTAAAAAAATTCTTTAAATTCTTAGAATGGCCTTGAGTTCTAAACTGCTCTCTCTGAGCTATTCCCCAGGAAAAGTAAAAGCAACTTTTCATTCGCTTCTCCCTCTACCACTGGAATAAATACGAAGGAAAAGAAGGTGTTTCTCCACCCCCATCACCCCCCAAAGGACTGCCTGCCTCCCAAGGAGCAACTGGTCTCCTTCAGGGAGGGGCTGGGAAGGCAGGCTGGGATTTTGAGATCAGGAAGAATGTGCGGTCATCCCAGCCTTGTTGTTTCTGCCCTGTCTTTCCCTGTTCCCTGACACTTGATCGAGCTGAGCTAGTCCTCACCAGGGCAGGTAAGTGAGTAGCAGCCACCTTCCACCCTTAATCCCCTCAGCCATCATCAGGGAAAACAGTCTGGAGGCCCAGGGGCAAACCCGGTGACCACGTAGCATGCATGTGAGATGTGGTGCTTTCTCACCCAATCTGTACAGGGCTGCCTTCACTCTAGAGTGATGCCTCTTACCCTTTGATGCACCTGAATTCTCTGAAGAACTTGTAAAAATGCCCAGTCCTGGGCCTACCTTAGAGCACCTGAAGCCAAGCCTCTGGAGATGGGGATCAGGCAAGGGTGTTTGACAAAGCTTCAAGACTGAGGGCGAGAATGTGCTTCCTAATGCCCAATGCTGGCTTAAAGCACTTGGCAAGCCCGCCCCTCTGAGCTGGGCCATGAACCTTTAGTAAGGGCCAGTCCCAGCCAGATGCTGCCATGCACTCTCACTGGGCCTCCTGCATTCACTTTCTGTCTTCCCTGTCTTGCTCTTCATCAGTCTTGGTTGCTGCCTGGCTCCTGCTCAGTTAGCATTTCCTCCCTAGACAAAGGCTCCGACCTCAACTCCACCCAGCTCTGCTGTCTCTCTGCCTTACTGGCCAAGGCCACGGTGACCCACATAAGCCTCTCTCATGACTGACCACAAGCCCATAAGCCTATTTGGAGTCTCTCCTCCCGCACTTTCTCATCCAACAATATTGAGCATCTATGATGCGTCAGGCTCAATGCCAAGTTCTTTGTGTTATTACCACATTTAATCCTCACAACTGCTTAGGAGGAAGTGTTATTATTTCACAGTGAATGAGACAGAGATCCTGAGATCATACCCATGCCCAGGGTGTGTTAACCTACATTTGGTTTTCAAACACAGACCTGGTTGATTCCGAAGCCATCGTCTCCCCATTGCAGAGCTGCTCCTCAGCTAAAAGAAACCTGGTTTCTGCCTCAAAGCATTCCCAGTCTAGTCAGGCAGACAGACCCAGGAGACAGGCATGAGGTCAGAGGGAGATTGAGCGGGTATGGGAGCACACAGGAGTGGCCCTACACAGAGAAGAGTTCCTGGGGAAGATAATCCTTTGAATGGAATCCCACAGATGAATAAAAATTGCCCAGATGAAGACATTGAGAACCCCAAGTGCACAACTGTGGAGCCTTTAAGGCTCTTCAGGGACCTACCAGACAATGACATGGTTGGACAATGACGTGGAGGGTGTAGGAAGGGGCAAGAAGTGAAGATGGACAGGCAAGAGGAACAGATCATGAGCATTCAAGTCATGCTAATATGTTTTGCACTTTATCCTGGAGACAATGGGTAGCAGTGAAGGAGTTTGAGTAAAAGGGATATCAAATCGGAATTGCATTGAGCAGGAAGGACTGGCAAAGGGCATGCACCGCTAGAGGCAGGGAGAACAGTTAAGAGGTTGTAGTGCAAATTCTGCTGAGTAGTAACAGTAACTGGAATGAAGACATTAGTACTGAAATAGCAGGGAGGGAAGGGAATTAGGAGCAATTTAGGAGCCAGTGCAACTGAATTTGACCAAAGACTAAATATAGTGGGTAAGAGGAAGGAACAGACAAGAATAAAGAGTGTAGAAAGAGGAGCAGGTTGGAAAAAATGAGTGAGTTTCTGTGGACATGTAAAGGGCCCAGTGGGCAGCTGGATATGAAGGTCTAAAGTCCAGGAAGGGGCCTAGACTGGAGATCTAAAAAAGGCAGTTATAGTTGGGCATGGTGGCTCATGCCTGTAATGCAGCACTTTGGGAGGCCGAGGCAGGCGGATCACGAGGTCAGGAGTGCAAGACCAGCCTGGCCAACATGGTGAAACCCCGTCTCTACTAAAAATACAGAAATTAGCAGGGCATGGTGGTGGGCACCTGTAGCCCCAGCTACTCGGGAGGCTGAGGCAGGAGAATTGCTTGAACCCGGGAGGTGGAGGTTGCAGTGAGCTGAGATTATGCCACTGCACTCCAGCCTGGGCAATAAAGTGACTCCATCTCAAAAAAAAAAAAAAAAAAAAAAAAGCAGTTACCCTGTTGGTCACTGACTTCAAAGATGTAGTAAGGCACTCAGGCAGAGTAGGCAGGATGAGGAGCGCTGCAGCTGTAATCATTGCTACAAGCAGCTCCACTTTCCCTCCAGAGCCTGAAGCCTGTTTGATCCCCCTGCTTACTTATTCAGGGCCCTGATACCCCCGTCTTGTTCTTGCCAGTTTCTTTTCCTTCAAGAACACATATTTTGGCAGGGCACGGTGGCTCACACCTGTAATCCCAGCACTTTGGGAGGCTGAGGCAGGCAGATCACTTGGAGTCAGGAGTTCGAGACCAGCCTGGCCAATATGGTGAAACCCTGTGCCTGTAATCCAAGCTACTGGGAAGGCTGAGGCAGGAGAATCACTTGAACCTAGGAGGCAGAGGTTGCAGTGAGCCGAGATTGTGCCATTGCACTCCAGCCTGGGTAACAGAGTGAGGCTTCATCTCAAAACAACAACAAAAACACATTTCTCTCTGTGCCCTCATCCACTTGCTGATATAGTCCATGAGTGTTCAGTTCTTCCAGAACCACAACTCTGCTGCATCTAATTCCCACCTTATTGCTGATGCTTGGAATCTCTCCCTGTTCTGCACCACCATCCAAGTAGGACCCCCTGGTATCACTGTTTGTCCAAACTTTCTTTGCCCTTTGGGTACCACATCTTGAATAGACCAGAGCCCTGTTGGAGGCCAGCCTCTGGGATTAGGTTCATTCCTTCCAGCCCAAGTCCTATACCCAAAGTAGGCAGGATTCTCCCTGTTTACTCTCCTTCCCTTTTGTCACAGGGTTGTGGCCCGATACAGCATGCCTAACTTCGCAGCCCACAGAACAGGATGGCGGGCCCCATGCAGATGGTAAGGCTGAGGCTGAAACTGATGAAGCCTTGGGGTGGGTGGAAGCCTTCTCTGTCTACCCAGCTGCATGGAGCAGGGGAAGAGGAAACACCAGAGGCTGACAGAATGGAAAAGTGGAACACCAGAATTTGCTCCTAAGGGAGCCTGGCTGTGGAATACCTTAAATAAGAAGTCTTAGAAGATGTGTTAGGGATCCCTGTTGCCTTGGCTGGCTTTGGGTGTGGTTCTTTCAAACAGAGGATGATTGGTGGAGTTTCTCCAGCCCTATAATTCTGCTTGTGATGAGGTAGAATTAAAGCTGAAATGTGAGTTCATAAATTGTCTAGCTGGTGAATAATAGAGTTTAAATCTCCTTAAAAAAAAGTTAAACATGAAATCACATTAAAATTCATAGCCATCTGCCTAGAGTGATCTAATTTGAAAATCGAGCACAATTAATTTTTAATCCTAGGTCAGCTTTCCCCTGCCACCTGTCCCCTCTCCTCATCACCTCCCCCATCAGACAGTGTGTGTTCAGAGAATGTGAGACCATTTTAAATATTAACCTGAGCCACACAGCCCTAGGAAGATGAATCCACACATACGCCTTCTCTTCTTCCTCTCCTTATTACTAATAGAGTTGCTCAGATATTTCTAAATGTAGTTCTGGCCAAAAATAAATTCCGTAAACTAGGAATGTGGGGTGTGTCTGCCCCCACAAAAATCCCTTTGTTCTGTGTTGAGAAGTGAGCAGATACAGAAGTAGAAAGGCAGGGTCGCCGCTGAGGAAAAGATACTGTGACTGTGTGCCAGCGTGTGTGTGCCTGTCGTTCTATTAGAAGCAAGGGTTACTGAGTTTGTGGAAGACCTAGATGCTTTAAAATTTTATAAGGTAGCTAGCTAGGTGTGTGGCTCACGCCTATATTCCCAGTACTTTGGGAGGCTGAGGCAGGCGGATCACGAGGTCGGGAGTTCGAGACCAGCCTGGCCAATATGGTGAAACTCCATCTCTACAAAAAATATAAAAACATCAGCCAGGTGTGGTGGTGCATGCCTGTAGTCCCAGCTACTCAGGAGGCTGAGGCAGGAGAATTGCTTGAACCCAGGAGGCAGAGATTGTAGTGAGCTGAGATCGAGCCATTGCACTCCAGCCTGGGCAACAAAGTGAGACTCCATCTCAAAAATATATATATATATTATGGGGTAGACTACTTGACTTCCTCCCTCAACTACTTCATTTTGGATGGGAAGAAATTCCATCAGAAGGGGTACAGGAATAGACACAGGCTTGGCAGACTAAGGCCAGTTATCACCAGGAAGCTGACATGATCAAGCATTCTTCAAGAGTGCGCAGATCAGTGCTAAATCAACTAAGTCAGGAAGCTGCCATCAGCACCATGAGAGGCCAGAATACTTCAGGAGAGGAGCTCTTCTGATGGAGCTGCTCTGCTGAATGAGGCCTTTTCTCCGGATCAGTTGAACCATGCCTATTTTTAGTGAGGTTCCATCTCCTCAATATTGGAGTTCTCATCTTCTGTGACAGATCATCTCACACTTGGGGCCAGCAATACTAGCTTGGGGGCCTAGACATGGGCAACAGCATAGATCCTAATAGAGTAGACTACAGGAATAGGGCAATAAATCCTGAGGATGTGATAGACCATTCTCAGTGAAGACAGAAGCCAGAAGAGGGTTGCTACTTCTTTAATGCCATTTTTTTTTGAGACAGGGTCTTCTGTTATCATCTAGGCTGGAGTGCAGTGGCTAAGTCATGGCTCACCACAACCTCAACCTCCTAGACTCAAGTGATCCTCCCATCTCAGCCTCCGGAGTAGCTGGGACTACAGGTGTGCACTACCACACGCAGCTAATTTTTGTATTTTTTGTAAAGACGGGGTTTCTCCATGTTGCCCAGGCTGGTCTCAAACTCCTGGCCTCAAGCAATCTGTCTGCCTCAGCCTCCCAAAATGCTGGGATTATAAGGCATAAGCCACTGTGCTTGGCAGAGGTGGTTTTTTAAATGGCAATGAAAACCTCTGATTGAAGAATGACCCATTTTGGGAAAATAAAGCTAATCATCGGAAATGGGCTGTGCCTCTAGGTTAGAATCTCTTTGTAGTTAGTCATGAGGGAGGTGACATCCAGAGGCCAAAACCTTAAAATGTTTGCTAAATGTCAGCTAGGTAAGAAAGTAGGTGACAAGTACAATGCTTTTTTTTGGAGACAGCATTTTACTCTATCACCCAGGCTGGAGTATGGTAACAGGATTGCAGCTCAATGAAGCCTCAATGACCTCTCAGGCTCAGGCAATCCTCCTGACTCAGCCTCTTGATTAGTTGGAACCACAGGAATGTGCCACTATGTCCAACTAATTTTTAAAATTATTTGTAGAGACAAGGTCTCCATATGTTGCCCAGGCTGGTCTTGAACTCCTGACCTCAAGCAATCCTCCTGCCTCAGCCTCCCAAAGTGCTGGGATTACAGGCATGAACCACTGCACCCCACCAGTACAATACTTTTGATCAAAGTGGCTGCAAAGGAAGAAATTTAAAGTAGTCACTAATGAAAAAACAAGGCAACTATTAACTTCAGGAAAAACAAAAGGCAACAAAGAATTTTTTTTTTTTTGAGATGGAGTCTCGCTTTGTCACCCAGGCTAGAATGCAGTGGTGCAATCTTGGCTCACTGCAAGCTCCGCTTCCGAGGTTCAAGCAATTCTTTACCTCGGCCTCCTGAGCAGCTGGGACTATAGGCACTCACAACCACACCCAGCTAATTTTTGTATTTTTAGTAGAGATGGGTTTCACCATATTGGCCAGGCTGGTCTTGAACTATTGACCTCGTGATCCGCCTGCCTCAGCCTCCCAAAGTGCTGGGATTACAGGTGTGAGGCACCATGCCCAGCCAACAAAGAAATTTAATCATAGTACGCTACAACGCGCTCTACTTTGTTTACATGTGTAAGATAATGTAAACACACAGTGAGTTATCAAAAAACTATAATATAATTATGCAGGGGGAATTAGGGAGAGAAAACAGAAGAGGTGGCTGAAAAAGTGCTAAATTCTCATTTACCATAATAGGAAAATCATACATCTAAATTAATCAAAAGAGAATAGTACATGCACATTATTTAACATATGGCAATGTGTAAATGCCTGAAGAAACAAGACTGGGGAAAAGGAGAAAGAATAAAAAAGGAAACTGCTGAATTTCACTAGTCTTTTAATACTGTTGAACTTTAAAAATTATACGTATGTATTTATTAAAACAATTTTTAAGTAACCTTTCTCCAAAAGGATAAGACAAAACAGAAAGTCTTTACAGTTAAGAATGTGTTGAAAGGCAAATTAACTTCAAGTTCCGAATACAATGGATAATATAGGAAGGGGTTAGAGTCAAGAATAAAGTCTAAAAACTTTTTGGTTGATTTAGGCACAGTTTGATAACAGCTGAGTTTAATTACAAGGGTACTTAATTTGTACCTAGGCCTTGCATTATTTTAAACCTTGTTGCTTACATATTATATTTATAATAGAGATTAATAAAAACTTCCTTAATAAAGAGGTATTTTGGGGACAGAAATATACTGGGTGGATCATGTTCTATATACCTACTTTTTAAATTCTCCACACAGGAAGAATGCCTAATCAGTGGGCCCATGCTTCCATAAACAGACATCACTGTTATTCATCAAGTACAGGCTACCTGAAGAGCAAGTATATTGAGTAGGAAGGATTAATCATCTTCCATAAGACTCAAGACTATGATAGTCATGTATTCCACCCACTTCTTTATTCTTAGCTCCCTTTTAGAAATGCTAAATGTAAAGGAGTCTGCCCAAATATATCTTTTGGTGGCATGTAACACTATTTAAGCAAAGATGCTGTCACCTTAATGTATGACTAATGTTGAGTAGAAAGCTTTCACCCCGTAACACAGGGTTTTTCAGCCTTGGCACTATCAACATTTTGGGTCAGACAGTTCTTTATTGTGAGGGCTTAAACTGTGCACTGGGGGATGTTTAGCAGCATCACTGTCCTTTAGATACCAACAGCATTCCCCCACCTCCCCAGTTGTGACAACCAAAACTGTCTTCAGACATTGACAAATGTCCCTGGCAAGGAGCAAAGGAAGGAGGGGTGCAAAAATTTTCCCCAGTTGAGAACCACTCCTTAACATATCATTTTTTCTGGTACCCAACTGATGCTTAAAATTAGTGAATTCTCTCTTGAAAGAGCTACCTTATATCTGGAATTCTCCTATTCTGGCTCATCAAAGATTTGGGCTTGGTCTATATTATTAAGTCTGCAGCAAAGAACCTCTAAACAGTGATTAAAATTTATTATACCACTCTGCATCTGATAACTGAGACATGTTAAGTGAGAAGGTTCTCCTTAAAGTATAATTAGGCTATGTAAATGACCTAAGTATTTTAAAATCTGGAATAAAATTGAAAATGAAAAGAATCCTATCATGACATCCTGACACACTAGTTAGAGATTTTTCCAGGGAAGGGAGTCTTGCTCCCAACATCTTCATAATCTCCACCTCAACTGTGCTTGCCTTAGCTTTTAAGAAACCTGGGGCTGAACTCATAAAGGATTGAATTGACCAAAGGCACTGCAGTGAGGATCCCCTGGCCAGAGTGAGGAGGACTGGGTCTGGGGCATAAATAGCTGCTTCACCATCAAAGCTGCCTGCCCAAGAGAAGGCTTTCATGAGAACTCAGCTCATTGTGTGAAAATTCAGATGACTGAACTATAATTAGCTCTATTAGTCAACGTTTTAATTCATGGGATTCTGGCTTTGATGTGTTCCTTTCTCACAGAATCAAAGCTAATAATTCTGGAATTATAATTGGGAACTGAGTGCCAGCTTGAAACACTGGGAGCTCCTCACCTCCTTAGCAAGCCATTCTTCCAAAACTGTAGCTGACTGGCCATAAATACTTATAAACTTGGCCCAGGCACCGCAGCCTTGCCCTTTAGCTCCTTGCTTCATAGGAAATTTCTGGGAACTTCCTCTCTGTGAGTTAAAATCCAGTATTTAGGTTGTCAATTTTCAGTGTTGACATTAAACTATCATATCTGTGCCTCCAAAGCCTGAGAACATAATAGGTGGTCAATAAATTTTGGGGGGGGTGATGTTGTAGACAAATGACGGACCAGATCATTGGCTAAATGATGTCTTAGTCAATTTTCTGTGGTTATAATGGAATACCACAGACTGCATAATTTATAAAGAAAGAGGTTTATTTTGGTTCATGTTTCTGGAGGCTGGAAAGTCCAAGACAGTGTGACTGCATGTGGTCAGCTTCTGATAAGGGCCTCATGCTGCATTATAATATGACAGAGAAGCAGCAGGAGAAGTAGGCACAGGTCAAACTGGCAAAATACAAGGGGCAGCCTCAATTTATAACAACACACTCTCATAGTAACTAGCCCAGCCCTGTGAGAATGAGAACTCACTCACTCCTTCAAGAATTAACCAGTCCTGTGAGAATGGCATTAATCCCTCTTTACAACCTAGTCATCTCTAAGGCCCCACTTCCCAACACTTCCCCATCAGGGACCAAATTTCCAGCACATGAATTCCGGAGAACACACTCAAACCTTAGCATTTTCTTTCTTTTTTTCTTTTTCTTTCTTTTATTTATTAATTTTTTTTTGAGATGGAGTTTTCCTCTTGTTGCCCAGGCTGGAGTGCAATGGTGCAACCTCGGCTCACCGCAACCTCCGCCTCCTGGGTTCAGGTGATTCTCCTGCCTCAGCCTCCCAAGTAGCTGGGATTACAGGCATGTGCCACCACGCCTGGCTAATTTTGTATTTTTAGTAGAGATGGGATTTCTCCATGTTGGTCAGGCTGGTCTTGAACTCCCAACCTCAGGTGATCCACCCTCCTTGGCCTCCCAAAGTGCTGGGATCACAGACGTGAGCCGCCGTGCCCAGCCAGCATTTTCATATCTAATAATCATTCTCCCTGTTTCAGCAATAAAACCTGACTGAAATATTCATCTTGATCAAACATAAGTAAATAAGATAATTCTGGTGAATTAGATAAGATGGAAAGTTTGCTAGGGGGATTCCCAGAAGTATTTCTTTGCTTAAAAGAAAAGAGACAGCCCTCTTCTGCTTTTCAGTGTTGTTGTATTTCCATGTGACTCCCAGAACTGTGGCCATTATCTTGAAACCACAAGAAGACTACCTGGGGACAATGTAGACAGGTTGAGGATGCAGAGCAGAGAGATGGAAGAATGTGTGGTATCCATGATATCGTTAAGCTATGGATCACCCAACCCTGAAGCTACCTCTGGATTTCTTACTAAATAAATAATGTGTTCCTTATTGTTGAGCTATTCTCAGTTGGATTTTTTTCTTACACCTGAAAGCATCGTAACTGACAAAATTAGTTAACCAGATCTTTTTGTATAGGAGGGATTTAGGTGAAAGGTGAAAGACCCGCTTAGTGGACACCTTATTATAACAGTTACTGCTTAGTGAGCACCAACCATGCACCAGGACCATATAAACATTGACCTTAATCCTCAAAATAACTCCCTGAGGTGATTTTTTATTATTTACTTTTTACAAATGAGGAAATTGAGATGCTAAAAGCATAGGTAAATTTATGTAAATTACCCAGTTACTATGTCGTGCAACACAGATTCAAACCCAGCTCTAGTCTGCCTCCATGTTTTCTCTACATCTCCACCTCTTCTTAGCTTCCACGCAATCGAAGAAACGAGGACAAGCATACTGAGGAAGACTGGTTGATTTGATGCTATTGTATAGAAGAAAGAAAAAAGTAGAAATCCCATCTTCTGAAACTGCCTGGATGGGTAATGAAGCCATTGTCTTCATCCAAAGCAGCCATTATCAGATGTCCTAGATGCTGCTTCTAAGCAAGAAGGAGGAATGGGAAACGCCCTGGACATTTTGATACTGGGCTCTGGATTGGTCCTGCAAACCTTGCTATGGCATTTGGAATTTGTAAAGACTAAACTCTGACACTGGCTTCTCTCAAGCATTTCTCAGACGGAAATCCTATCTCCCATATTCATAATACAGTCAAGCTCAAAAGAGCTCTGTTTCCTGTGTTTGCCTCTCCCTTCCCCATCACCTCCTCAGATGCTTTCCCAAAAAACACACAAACATGGTCCCCAGTAAAGACAGAGAATGGTCGTACTAAGCTCTTGGGACTGAGCTCTGGCCCTATTCTAATCCTGGCTTGCTCAAGAGAGGATTCTGGTAAAAACTTGGAAGGTATTATAGACTGAATATCATTTTCTGGAGACTGCAGGACACAGATGGGAAAGTGTGGAGGTTTCTTCAGTTCCTATCAAGCACTGCCTCTCCTTGTTGTCCTTGACCAAGGGAATGAATAAATCCCATACTCTCCAGCTTCCATTTTCTTCCCTTGTAAAACAACCATGGAGGTTGACCATAAAAACCCAAAGACAACTGCCGTAAGCTACCAGAGCTGCTGGTTGAGACATATTAGAGACCATTCTGGCACCATCTCCAGTGTTTATTCTTGGCTTACCACCTCTTCCTTCTCCAACTCCTATCAGTCTCATGCATCTCATGCAAAGATGGAAGTTTCTTCACATTTCCTTAAACACTGTGAAGACCTGATCAGTGAACTAATCTCTGCACAACATATACTCCAAGAGCTCCTTGGCATAACATTGTGAAACCTGAAACAGTGGGAGAATATCTAGGCCTCCTGGGCCCAAAGATCCATGGAAGCCAAAAGAAGATGTGTTCACACACACACACATACACACACAAAGAGAGAGAAGAGAGAGGATGCGTTCTGAAGCCCTTCATATGAGAGGGTGTCTTGATTCACCTGTGACTGGTCTTGTACCCATGAGGAATGCTGCCCACTCAGTGGGGAGGCCTCTGGGCTGCTGCCTTCCTGTCTTTCTATTTATATCAGGCCAGACCTGGGCAGGAAACAGATGGCACACTCAAATTGAGTAATTTGAGGAGAGCTGAATAAAGGGGCTATTTACAAAGGTACAAGCAGGATGTAGGGAAACCACAGGGGTAGTGCAATAAGTAACAGCTACTTGGCCACCCTAGGCCTCAAGGGGTCAGGGACAGTGCACTCACCAGAACCTGTAGACTATGCCCTGCACGTTCAGGGCCACCTGACAAGCGCTGTGACCATGTGTCAAAGGATGGAGCCAGCCCAGAGGTGATCCCCCAGGTCTCCCACACCCTTTCCTCCTCTGATCTCCTGCTTAGGACACCCACTGGCTAAACCCAACTGGAAGCCAAAGGGTAACACAGCCCATTGATACAATGAGTGGCATAGAGCAGAGTGGAAAAGAATCAAGAGTGGATCTAGAAAGGCAAACCAAAGTATTCAGTGTACTAACCTAACTAGCACTAACTAACTAACACTAACTAATATAACTAACAGTAATAGTGTTAATACATAACACTATTTAGGGTGGGGAGGAAGACTGGGGTCTGGAGTAACTCTGCCCCTGTCTCGCCATGTGATTGTGGACAAGTTACTTAACCTCTCTGTGCATCAGTATTCTCATCTGTAAAGTGGCGCTAACACCAGCCTCACAACTGTAGTGAGGATTAATGTTTCATTTCTCACATCCAGAGTTAACATACAGGCTGGGTGCAGTGGTTCATGCCTGTAATCCCAGCACTTTGGGAGGCCGAGGCAGGTAGATCACTGGAGGTCAGGAGTTCGAGACCAGCCTGGCCAACATGGTGAAATCCCATCTCTACTAAAAATACAAAAATTAGCCGGGCATGGTGGCCCACGGCTGTAGTTCCAGCTACTGAGGAGGCTGAGGCAGGAGAATCACTTGAACTCGGGAGGTGGAGGTTGCAGTAAGCCAAGTTTAAGCCATTGCACTCCAGCCTGGGTGACAGAGTCAAACTCTGTCAAAAAAAAAAATTAAAAGAGAGAGAGAGTGGCTGGGCGTGGTGGCTCACACCTGTAATCCCAGTACTTTGGGAGGCCAAGGTGAGCAGATCACAAGTTCAGGAGTTTGAGACCAGCCTGGCTAACATGATGAAACCCCGTCTTTACTAAAAATACAAAAATTAGGTGGGCATGGTGGTGGGTGCCTGTGATCCCAGCTACTTGGAAGGCTGAGGCAGGAGAATCACTTGATCAGTGAGCCGAGATGGTGCCACTGCACTCCAGCCTGGGCGACAAGAATGAACTCCGTCTCAAAAAAAGAGAGAGAAATAATGCAGGTGAAGCATTTAGCATATGGTAAGCACTCAAATACTAAATCCTTTCCCATCTTCCTTCTTCCTTCTTTTCCTTCCTCTCTTTTTCCTCCTCTTCCTTCCTTACCTCCCTCAGGTAAATGTGTGGGGACAGGGTCCTACACTTTGTATGTGACACTATTATATGCACTTGATCATATTACTTGATTGATGGTTGAAAGGCTCTTTCCTTCCTTGGAGGCTTCACAACATCCTATAAGTAGTCCGCCCAGTCTTGGAGCCTGCAGCAGTTACTGTGGTTTAAAAAGTTCTTGCTGGGGTGGTTGACATGGTCCTATCTCTTTCATGGGTGGTTACAAGGTTACTAAAATGTTTACTTTATGCTTTTTGAAGCTGTATATTTGTTTTATGTGGTTGTCTATATTTGTTTTATATTTAACAATGTAAGAATTTTTAAAATATTTTCAGAATTTCATGAAACCATGAAAAATAAAAACTTTTTTCTTTTCCCTGAGATGGAGTCTGGCTGTGTCACCCAGGCTGTAATGCAGTGGCGCAATCTCGGCTCACTGCAATCTCTGCCTCCCAGGTTCAAGCATGTCTCCTGCCTTAGCCTCCCGAGTAGCTGGGATTACAGGCACCCATTACCACACCGGGCTAATTTTTGTATTTGTAGTAGAGATGGGGTTTCACTATGTTGGTCAGGCTGGTCTCAAACTCCTGACCTTGTGATCCACCCACCTTGGCCTCCCAACGTGCTGGGATTACAGGCATGACCCATTGCACCAGCCTTTTTTTTTGTTTTTTTGAGACAGAGTTTCACTCTTGTTGCCCTGGCTGGAGTGCAATGGTGCAATCTCGGCTCACCGCAATCTCTGCCTCCTGGGTTCAAACGATTCTCCTGCCTCAGCCTCCCGAGTACCTGGGATTACAGGCATGAGCCACCAGGCCCGGCTATTTGTATTTTTACTAGAAACGGGGTTTCTCCATGTTGGTCAGGCTGGTCTTAAACTCCCGACCTCAGGTGATTTGCCCGCCTTGGCCTCCCAAAGTGCTGGGATTACAGGCGTGAGCCATCGCACCTGGCTGAAAAATCAAAACTTTTTATTTTCTGCTTTCCCCCAGTCTGCTGTTCCCTGTGGTTAGGATGGATCTGAATTATCACCAGGTTCTCAACAAAAGGCCTCTGAAAAGATGATTTTACTGGTGACGAGGGGACCTGGGGACACTTATTTCTTCCTGGTCACATAATTCTTCCTGTTCACAGATGCAGGAAACTCAGGCTGAATCTAAATGCTTTTCCTGAACATATGCTTGGGACAGTTATAGGGGATGCTCCACACACCTGAACTTTTCCTGCATGGTTCTGTGATACTTCTTGACTATTGCCAAAATCCCTGCCCTTCAATGTCCAGTTTGATCTCTGAACAAGTGGCTTCCTCTCTTCTCTTTCAGCCTCTCTCAGCCTCCTTAGAGGTCCGAGTGCCTGTAGTGTGGGACTCCTGTTCTCTGTCAAGCAGCTCTCCCACTGTTTCCAGGTCCTGATCTCAACACTACTTTTAAGCAGATGCCACAGGAGAGTGGAGGAATGCTTTTCGAAGCCATTCACCTGGCATTCTCCCTTTCTTTTGCAATGTAATGTCTCTCTCCATCCTTCTTTCAGCTCCCCATGTCTAAACACTCATCAAGACTCAAAGTTCCACAGTGGCAGGAATGGTATCTTTCCATGTTTTCCTAAGCTATATTGCCTGTCTGAGTAGTTGACACAGAATAGGAGCTCAAGAAATAGTTGTTGAATTGAATTTTCCTTCTCTTCTTGCCTGCATGAAAACCACCTATCTCTTCAGCCTAGCGTGATCAGTCTAGTGGACTGCAAACTAGGGAGAGGGATTTTGCCCCTCTCTGGCTGTTGGTTTTGCTACCGCAGCAGCAGCATGTAAAAAGGTGGGATGGGAGGCAGAGAGGAAGGAGCAGGCACTTTAAAAACTTTTGAGGTTCATTTGTTTTTAACATTAATCTATAGCTTTTCTCTTTCTTCTCCTTAGCATAAGATGCTTCTGCTCTCTTGTAAAGGATCTCATAGCTGATCCTTTTTGCTTGTATTTGTTTATTTTGTCTCTGGAACAGTCAGAAACAAACTTCCAGCTCCTTCCATTCCCCACCCAACAAAGCTGGCACTGGAAGAGCAGACATCCCAGTGCTTTTGATGTTTTTACTTTTGCTAACACTAGGCAGGGCCTGGAGATGAGAGAGTGAGCTGGCCATTTAGCTGCTGTGTGCCTCACCTTTCCTCATCCGCAGCTGGGTAGCTGGGAGTGATCCATAAGGAACAGTGTGTGCTTACTGCTGTTGGGATGAAAAGTTCCAGTGTGTGAAACGTGTGATTTATGCCTCTGAGGCATTCAGATCCAACTGGTGGGTGACAGCAGCCAAAGCAGGGGCCTCCTAACCGCTAAGCTACACGGTGTCTTCCCACGATGAATCAGGACACAATTTGACCAGATCAGCTGCTTTCCTTTTCCCTCCCAAGTTCCAAAGTCCAAAGGCTTTCATACTGACTACAGTGGTTACTTCATAAAGGGGAAGAGGAAGTAAAGAGGCTGACTCCCTCTGAAGGCTCTCTGCTGGCTCTAAGGATCCTCCCAAACACCACTGTAATTAATATCTCCCCTTCTTTCTCTCCCCAGTTAACGCGACTCTCATTGGGGCTACAAAACTCAAGTGACCTCAAAAAGCCCAGAGCAAGGAGCCCCACTCCTAGGACTGTCGTCCCCCTAAAGATGAAACTCCAAGTATTTGCAAATAAATACTCCTCGCAGCAATATTTGTCCAGAAGGACATCATACTTGTCCGAACGCCCACTAGGAGGACCTTTTGCCAAAATGAATGGGAAATCATTGGCCCAATTAACATCCTGTGATCTTAGATCTAAAAATGACCCGGAGTCGGGTAAACAAGGTGACGTCAGCGGACTGGGCAGGGAGCGGCTCTCTACTGCCACCTCGAGGAGAGTGTCGGCAACGGTGCGGCGGCTCCGGGCCCAGGGGAAAGCGGACCTGGGACCGCTGGAAGGGAACTGGGGGAAACTGGCCGGCGTTGGGAAGGCGCGGGGAAGGGAAGAAACTCACAGAGGGGCAAGAATCTCCTCCGCGACCTCAGCTAGAGGAAAACGAGGGCCGCATAATCCAGGCCGTTGTCTGGCTTCTGAATCCTGGGAGCATTCTTTTTACAAAAGGAGTCAGATACCGTGAACGCTCGCCAAATAAACTTCTGGCTAAAACTGGGTGGGGACACAATCCCCAAGGCTGGGCACCCTTAATGAAAACAGTTCCCAGATTTCCAGTCCTAGAGGGAGCAGCAGTGGCATGACTAGGCTCATCGCAGAAGGCTGCTGGATTTGGGGTTTTGTTTCGGGCTTCGCTGGGACTGGGGCGGGTGAGGGCGTACAGGGGTGGAATAGCCCTAATTTGCTTTCCCGTCAGGCGAACGCAAGGAGGTGGCTGCGGAGCTTTCTGCAAGACAGAGGCATGCTGGGGAGATGCCCCAGAAACGCGCGGGGCCTGGGGTCGGGGGAAGGTCAACTGCGCATGATTGCCTTTCCCCTGCAGATGATCCACAAAAGGAAAATGAGTTGGTTTTTAACTGGATGAAAACAAACACCAACTCACTTTACTTGTGGATGAGTTTTGCTGCGTTACAAACCACCTCAAAGTGCTGAGAACCAGGTAGGAGAACGGAAGAGGAAGGGTTCTCCTGGCAGAGACAGCCGCAGGTATAAAAGCCTCCTCCTTTCACAGGAGAAGGCGGTGAAGGCGAGTGGCGCTGGAGCGCGGGGAAAACGGAAGAGCACACTTCCAGGGGTCAAGTAGGGCCTTGTGAGTCACAGGAGAATGCCATCTTCATACTAAAAATAATGGGTTTGGCAGGCCAAAGGCGGGAGAATTGCTTGAGCCCAGGAGTACGAGGCTACTCTGGGCCACATATTGAGACCCCCGTGTAACTGAAATAAATAAATACATAAATTAAATAATAATGGGAAGCTTTTTTTTTTTTTTTTTTTTTGAGGCAGAGTTTCACTCTGTCGCCCAGGCTGGAGTGCAGTGGCAGGATCTCAGCTCACTGCAACCTCCATCTCCTGGCCTCAAACGATTCTCCTGCCTCAGCCTCCAGAGTAGCTGGGATTACAGGCACGTGCCACCACACCCGGCTAATTTTTGTATTTTTGGTAGGGACGGGGTTTTGCCATGTTGGCCAGGCTGGTCTCAAACGCTTGACCTCAAGTGATCCGACCTCCTCAGCCTCCCAAAGTGCTGGGATTACAGGCGTGAGCCACCACACCTGGCGTAATTTTTGTATTTTTGGTGGAGTTGGGATTTCACTATATCGGCCAGGCTGGTCTCGAACTCCTGACCTCAGGTGATCCACCTGCCTCAGCCTCCCAAAGTGCTGGGATTACAGGCATGAGCCACTGCACCCAGCCAATATTTAAGGGCTATATTGGTGAGAAGGTTTTTTTAGCTACATGTAACAGAAGACCCAGCTAGAAGTGACAAACATAAGGATATTTATTATCTCATGTAACAAAAAGCCAAAGACAGGTGCTTCCAGAGTAGTTTGGGGTGGTCGATATTGTCATGAAGGATCCTTTTCACTATCCTCAGCCTATTGGGGTGGTCGATATTTTCATGAAGGATCCTTTTCACTATCCTCAGCCTATTGGACTTGTCCTTAAGTAGCTGTTACAGTCCCGGTATCATATAGACATGACTCCATCTAGCCAAAGAAAGCTAATTTTTTTTCTCTTGCAACTTTATACAAAAGAGGAAAACCTTTCCCAGAAACCCCCAAAAGACTTGCCCTCAAGCCCTGTTAAAGAAAAAAAATTATTGGCTGGTGCGGTGGCTCAGGCTTGTAATCCCAGCACTTTGGGAAGCCGAGGCAGGTGGATTACGAGGTCAAGAGATCGAGACTATCCCGGCCAACATGGTGAAACCCTGTCTCTACTAAAAATACAAAAATTACCTGGATATGTTGGCGCACGCCTATATTCCCAGCTACTTGGGAGGCTGAGGCAGGAGAATCGCTTGAACCCGGGGGGTGGAGGCTGCGGTGAGCCGAGATCATGCACTCCAGCCTGGTGACAGAGCAAGACCCCATCTCAAAAAAAAAAAAAAAAATTATTTAATGATACTTTTTTTTTTTTTTTAGAGACGGGATTTCACCACGTCGGCCAGGCTGGTTTACAAACTCCTGACCTCAAGTGATCTGCCTACCTTGGCCTCCCAAAATGCTGGGATTATAGGCGTGAGCCACCATGCCCGGCTAATGATACCTGTGAAAGCACAGTGAGGAAGACTTTATTCAGGACCATTGTCATAGGTGTAGGGACTACTGAAATGGGATTTTGCAGTGCAGGTGAAAGATTGAGCTCAACTCTGACAGCAAGGGCAAGTGGGAATTTAAACTAAGAAGCAGGGTTGAAGGTAGTGGATGGAAGATTACTAAGAGAAAACAGAAACTGGGCACAGTGGCTATCACCTGTAATCCTAGCACTTTGAGAACCTGAGGTGGGAGGCTTGAGGCCAGGAGTTCAAGACTGGCCTGAGCAAGGTAGCAAGATTTCATCTCTACATAAACTAAAAAAATTAGCTGAGCATGGTGGTCTGTGCCTGTAGTCCCAGCTACTCAGGAGACTGAGGTGGGATGATCACTTGAGCCCAGGAGTTCAAGGTTACAGTAAACTACGATTATGTCATTGCACTCCAGTCTGGGCAACAGAGTGAGACAGGAAGGAAGGAACGAAGGGAGGGAGGGAGAGAGGAAAGAAAAGAAAAGAAAGGAAAGAAAGGCATTTGGGTTAAGGGAAATTCTGGCTAAACTGACCTAACAGGATTCTTGTTGAAGGCAGCCCAGGGTGATCAGTTATCATCTGGAAGATGATAGAAAATGAGGAACTCAGTCAGATATTAAAGGCGATCAGATATTGAGAGTGGAAGATTCTTGCCAAATTGACTTAGCAGGGTTTTGCGAAAACTGGATTTTACAAGGGAGTACACAGATGGGCCTAGGAGAAAGTTCAGAAGCCTGACTAGAGTTCGGCCAAGCAAAGAATTTATGTCAGCTTCACTGGTCACAATTAGGTTATGTGCCCAAGTCCTACTTAAAGGAAGCTGGGGAGCCTGTCTCATGGGAGGAGGTTTCTGCCAGCAAGGAGGGAGGGAGAGAGAGGGAAATGGTCTCTTGGAGAGGCAGCAAACAGGATGCCTTATGAGGGTGTGGGCTGATATCATCAGAAATGCAGTCTAAAGTTGTTTCTCTAGCTGCCAATTTCTGCACATTGCACCTGTTAGCACCTCTGCTGGCTGAGCAGCCCCTATCCTTTTCTAACTAGTTCCTACTCACCATCCTTTAGGTCTCAGATTAAGAATCATTTCTTCCTGGAAGCCACCTTGTACTCCTTCCACACTTGGTTGACTGTTCTTTTACTATATTTTTTCCTTTTTTTTTTTTTTTTTTTTGAGACAGAGTCTCACTCTGTTGCCCAGGCTGGAATGCAGTGGCACGATCTCAGCTCACTGCAATCTCTGCCTCCTAAGTTCAAGCGATTCTCCTGCCTCAGCCTCCATGTAGCTAGGATTACAGGCACATGTATTTTTAGTAGAGACCAGCCTGTATGTTCGCCAGGCTGGTCTTGGACTCCTGATCTCAAGTGATCTGCCTGCCTTGGCCTCCCAAAGTGCTAGGATTACAAGTGAGAGCCACCGTGCCTGGTCCTAATTTTTTTTTTTTTTTAAGAGTCTCTCTGTGTTGCCCAGGCTAAAGTATAGTGGCTATTCACATGGGTGATCATGGCACAGTCTCAAACTCCTGGCCTCAGTGTTCCTGTGTCAGCCCCCTGGTTTTGGCTGTTCTTGAGCTGTGTTTCGATACCATCCTACATTTCCCATATCAAAGCTGGAATCATATGACAATCACTTGTTTAAACCATAAGCTAACTAATTAGAAGCATCAAGAGTACCAAAGCCAGACTCCATCTTCTTGCTCACCATTATCTCTGCACGTAGTCTAGTGCCTGGCATGTAGTATGTGTTGAATAAACATTTTTTTAAGATAAATGAATAAGCAAACAATGAATAAAAGCAGTTGAAGGCATTTCAATCTCACAGGTTTCTGATGCTCTTAACCGTTTGTACCAGAAACCCCCAAGGCCGCTGGGACAGCAGTGGGCCAAGAATCTCAGGACTCACACTGCTGTCCTTTGCAAGGGGGCACATCAGACCCCACAGACGACTAGGCTGGAAGTGACAGCTCAGTTGTGAACTAATCCAGACTGAAATTTAAGCGGTGGGTCATTGTCTCCTCATTGGAGACATTGGCTTCTTGTGGGAGAATTGCAAAGTGGGGCTGGCATAGATCATTGTGCAGTATCAGCGGGCTCCAGCGTGAGTGCAGTGTTGCCTAATAAACACTTCTAATTTCCTTTTTTTTTTCTGAGATAGAGTCTCACTCTGTCACCCAGGCTGGAATGAAGTGTCAGGATCTCAGCTCACTGCAACCCCAACCTCCTGGGTTCAAACGATTCTCCTGCCTCAGCCTTCCACATAGCTGGGATTACAGGCACCCGCTACCATGCCCAGCTAATTTTTGTATTTTTAGTGGAAACGGGGCTTCACCATGTTGTCCAGGCTGGTCTCAAACTTCTGACCTCAGGTGATCCACCTGCCTCAGCCTCCCAAAGTGCTGGGATTACAAGCGTGAGCCACTGTGTCTGGTTCACTTTTAATTTCCTTTTGATTCACTTTTATCACTAGTTCATTCTGTGACCTCCACTGATTATATTATGTGTGCAAAGACACAATACCCTTGTCCGTGTCCAACCTACTTTGTGACATTCTGTTTATTTCAGAACGAGGTTTATCCAAAATGCCCTGTGCCAGAGAGGCAGGAGTCACCTATGCAGGTATCACATGTGGAATGAAAACAACAGGGAGAGCTTCTTTGAGGAGGCAGTATGATGTGTTGAGAGAGCACTAGACTCAAGAATCTAGAAGGGCTTCTAGTCCTGATGTGTCAGTGTTTGAGTCTGGGAAGGTCAGCAGAAACCAGCAACCAAATTCATTTAGGGTCTTATTGAGTAGCAGGCTGGGTGCGGTGGCTCACGCTTGTAATCCCTGCACTTTGGGAGGCTGAGGTAGGTGGATTGCTTGAGGTCAGGAGATTGAGACCAGCTTGGCCAACACGGTGAAACCCCGTGTCTACTAAAAATATAAAAATTAGCTGGGTGTCGTGGCAGATACCTGTAATCCCAGCTACTCGGGAGACTGAGGCAAAAGAATCACTTGAACCCAAGAGGCGGAGGTTGCAGTGAGCCAGGATCATGCCACTGCACTCCAGCCTGGGCAACAGAGTGAGACTCTGTCTCAAAAAAAATAAAAAAAGAAAACTAAGAAAAAAAAGTAAAAAGTCTTACTGAGTAGCTTGGACTTTATCCTGTGCCCTGGGGCATGACAGGGTCAATCAGAGTTTGTGTTTTCATTATTGAGACAGGGTCTCACTCTGTTGTCCAGGCTGAAGTGCAGTGATGTGATCTCAGCAGCCTCAAACTGCTGGGCTCAAGTAATCCTCCCACCTCATCCTCCCTGGTAACTGGGATTACAGGTATGCACCACCATGCCCAGGTAATTTTTTAATTTCTTGTAGAGATGGGGTTTCACCATGTTGCCTAGGCTGGTCTTGAACTCTTGGATTCAAGCAATCTGCCTGCCTCCCGGAGTGCTAGGATAACAGGTGTGAGCCACCACACCCGCCAAATCAGAGTTTTTAAAAGACCTTTTTGGCAATAGCATGAAGGGTTTATTGAAGGAGAAAGATTGTATTGGAAGTGACAAGGTGCATTAGGATATAGTCCAGGTGAAAGGTGTTGGGGCATAGACCAGGACTGAAGCACCGGAGAAGAGAAAAAGAATGAATAAAGATCTTTTAGAAGGAGAACTGGGCTAGGCATAACAGCACATGCCGATAATCCCAATGCTTTGGGAGGCAGATGTGGGAGGATTGCTTGAGCACAGGAGTTCGAGGCTGCAGTGAGCCATAATTGGGCCACTGCACTTCAGCCTGGATGACAGAGAGAGAACCTGTCTCTAAAAAGAAAAAAAGCCAGGCGTGGTGGTGTGCACCTGTAGTCCCAGCTGCTCAGGAGGCTGAGGCAGGAGAATTGCTGGAATCCTGGAGGCAGAGGTTGCAGTGAGCGGAGATCGTGCCACTGCACTCAAGCCTGGGTGACAGAGTTCTGAGACACTGTCTCAGAAAAAAAAATAAAAATAAAGAAGCAGCAGTAGCAGAACTGACAGAAAGGACTTAGAGACAAATACGAGAGGAAGGGGAAGGAAAGGGAAAGGGGGAGTCAAACGCATCTAGGGTCCAGAGTGCCTCACACAAATAGGAATAATTGTTTCACAAATGTTTTGTTACCCCTGCATAAATGCATGTATGTATGGGTTGGCAGGCATTATAAAATGTATTTCTTTCCAGGGCTGGTAAAAAAAAATTATGTAAAATGGACTATATCAGTTTCCCAAACTTCAGTCATTGCATACCTCGTTCACAACCTGCACCATTAATTACATAGTACTGTTCTTTATTTTGTTGTTTGTTTGTTTGTTTTTTGTTTGTTTGAGACAGGGTCTCACTCTGTTGCCCAGGCTGGAGTGCAGTGGTATGATCTGGACTCACTGCAGCCTCGACCTCCTGGGCTCAAGTGATCCTCCCACCTCAGCCTCCAGAGTAGTTGGGACTAGAGGTGCATGCCACCACACTCAGCTAATTTTTTTTTTTTTTAATTTCGTAGAGATAGGGTCTCCCTATGTTGCCTAGTCTGGTCTCAAACTCCTGGCTTAAATGATCCTCCTGCCTCGGCCTCCCAAAGTGCTGGGTTTACAGACACGAGCCACCTAGCCTGGCTTAGTATTGTTCTTTAAATGAAGTTATTTATTTATTTATTTAGAGACAGAGGCTCACTTTGTCACCCAGGCTGGAGTTCAGTGGCATGATCTCGGCTCACTGCAACCTCTGCCTCCTGGGTTCAAGCAATTCTCCTGCCTCAGCCTTCAGAGCAGCTGGGATTACAGGCATGCGTCACCACACCCAGTTAATTTTTGTATTTTTAGTAGAGACGGGGTTTCACCATGTTGGCCAGGCTGGTCTTGAACTCCTGACCTCAGGTGATCTGCCCACCTCAGCCTCCCAAAGTGCTGGGATTACAGGCATAAGCCACCATGCCAAGCCTAAATAAAGTCACTTTTTAACCTAAATACTTACTGCAGGCTCATCCTAAAAAAAAAGAAAAAACAAAACAAAACAAAAAATACCAGCAAAAACCCCATATATATGAAATCATGATTTTGATGTTCCAGTTATGTTTTTATACACATTGAAACAAATACAAGTCCATTTTAAAAAAGTATCTGGCGGGGGGAAAGTATCTGGGTGCTACCTAAAATAATTATTTTGCATGCCCTCAGTTGTGTACAGGCCAGACTTGGGGAACCCCTGACCTGGGTGATAGTGAAAGCCACTAGAATGACACATCCTTTGCTTTCCTTGTCTCCCTCTTGACTTCCATGCAGATCGTATCAGTGTCCAGCCCTGGACTGCCGGTGGGGTCTTTGCGTCCATTGTCAGCAAAGCCTTGCCCTGCAGGTAGTGACCTTTAGCAGAGCTGGGCTGGAGGCTGTCATCCAAACAAATGGTGGCTGACCTGGAATGTCTGTTTAACTCAGTGTCCCACATCCGAGCCTCTGAAGCTGCTGCTACACGGGCAGCCCAGGCCAAATGAGCTCACCTCTCTCATATTCTGCAGCCAAGAGTGCAAATGGGGCCTTGGTAATCTCCATTTTCTCTCCTGGTGTTGTCCCTGATGCTTTCCAAGGGTGACACATGGAGGTCTGAATGTGGGGGCTGCAACTAGATCTGCTTTTCCTCACATTTGATATCTAAAGACCCTATACACTGTTTCAATGTGAAGTTACATTAATTCTGCACTAACAGGTGAGGTGACAGGAGGCATATCACTAAATAGCTTTGGGCCTCCGTTTCCTCCTGTGTAAAGCAGTAGGTTAGGCTGGTGATCTCCAAAGTGTTTCTGGCCCTCACATCTTACTGTGTTGAATAGTTCAGGAACCATCGTACTTCTGTGAACTCCTTATTCAAGCCCCTTGGCCATTGATTTTTAGGATTGTTTATTCTTTTTTTTTTTTTTTTTTTTTTTTGAGACAGAGTCTCGCTCTATCGGCCAGACTGGAGTGCAGTGGCTCGATTTCAGCTCACTGCAATCTCTGCCTCCCAGATTCAAGCGATTCTCCTGCCTCAGGCTCCCAAGTAGCTGGGACTACAGGCACCCGCCACCACATCTGGCTAACTTTTTATATTTTTAGTAGAGATGGGGTTTCACTATGTTGACTAGGTTAGTCTTGAACTCCTGACCTCAAGTAATCTGCCCACCTCAGCCTCCCAAAGCACTGGAATTACAGGCATGAGCCACCTCGCCCAGCCAGGATTGTTTGTTCTTACATGTAAAAGTTGTTGTGGTCATTATACCTAAATGTTTTATGTATATTGTATCATATTCATCTGTCACAAATATTGCAAAGATTTTCCCCAGTATTGTTGCAACCTTGTTTCTTATGTATTTTGCTGTGAAGACATTTCTACTTAAAAAAAAAAAAAAGCCCCCATTGACAGTCTTCCATGAGGATTTCAGCTTAAAAAGAACTTCCTCACCCCAAGAGTATAAAAATATTTACTCACCGGGCACGGTGATGTGTGCCTGTAGTCCCAGCTACTCGGGAGGCTGAGGCTGGAGGATCACTTGAGTCCAGGAGTTCTGGGCTGTAGTGCGCTATGCTGATCGGGCGTCTGCACTAAGTTTGGCATCAATATGGTGACCTCCCAGGAGTGGGGGACCACCAGGTTGCATAAGGAGAGGTGAACCGGCCCAGGTCAGAAACGGAGCAGGTCAAAACTCCTGTGCTGATCAGTAGTGAATAGCCACTGCACTCCAGCCTGGGCAACATAGCGAGACCCCTTCTCTTAAAAAAAAAAAAAAAGGAAAAAGAAAATGTTTACTTGGTTTACCTTCTAGAATTGATTCATTTATTTTATTTTTAAATCATACATTGTTTGAAACGTATTTTATAAGGAGCAAATAGAGATTCACCTTCATTTTCTTTTTCAAATGGGTATTCCATTTAATGAATAATCTATTTTTTTATACAGATTTGGAGTACATCATCTTTACAAAACATTCTTGAAAAAGTACCCTGTTATACAGTTATAGCAGTAAAAGCTATTGACAAAAAAGCCATGGACAATTTATGCAGTTTAAAATCGACAATTTTAAACTGTTGTACTAATGGAATTATTATTTTTATGTATTTATATCTTAAAAACATAGTAACAATATTTACCCCCAGCCTCACTATAACCATTTTATGCATTAAAAAACTTACCATAAATGGTTACTGAAATGACTGTCAATGTATAAAAGCTTCAGAAAGAGCAGATTTCCCTTTTCTATCATGGTAATTAGTAGCGGTAATCATAGCAATTAGCAGCAGTAAAATATAAACAGCAATTTTAAAGAACTCAGTTTCTGTGATTTTGAGGCCAGTAGGACTAGGACATAAGGAAGTTACTCCTGAGACAAGGCCCCTGTGCAAAATTCGGAAGCTGGAGACATTCTGTCCCCAGGTTGCCCACTCCCTGCTCCAAGGACCCAGTGTTCTCTGGGCCTCACTCCACCTTTAGAATCTACTCTCAGATCCTCATTCACACTGAGGCGTTGATGACTGGTTGCTGTCCAACACAGCAATTCTCATTAGAGTGTGAGGTATGTGGAAATTAACTTGTTACTAATAATAAAGTGCTGAAGTTTGAAATAATTTACTTTTTAATAAATCTGAGTTAACTCACTGTTTCTCCCGAAATGAATTTGCTTGACACTTATTGGCTTGCTTCTTTTGTAAGAGAAAAAAGGTGTGCTGGTAATTGTCTGTAACCTCTTTGTTACCACCCATAGGGATATAATGACAGAGCATTAAAACCGGGTCCCCTTCAAATTGCCTTGTGAGTGAGCTTATATACATATATATATGTAATGTTGTCCAAGGATAAATTTTTAATAAGTTAACCAAATCTATAGTGGAAATGAGGAGGAATTAAACTGAAAACATTTTTTAGTAAAACTACAAACATTATGATTAATTCAAAATTAAGAGAGTAAATTTCCAATGTTCTCACTACAAAAAATGATAAATATTTGAGGTGATGGATATGTTAATTAGCTTGGTTTAAGTGATTCACATTGTATTCATTAATCATAACATCATTTTGTACCCCATAGATACATACAATTATAAATTGTTAATTTGCAATAAAAATATATAAATAAATAGAATTATGGTTAGTTAAAAAACAGATAAAGCAATGACATAAATGAAATGTAACTAGTATTATTCAGACTATATACTCAATAAATATTTGTTGAATGAATGAATAAATGACTATTTAAAACTCACTGGCTGGGCACAGTGACTCACTTCTGCAGTCCCAACACTTCGGGAGGCTGAGTCGGGAGGATCGCTTGAGCCCAGGAGGTCGAGGCTGCAGTGAGCTATGATGAAACCACTGCACTCCAGCCTGAGTGACAGAGTGAGACCCTGTCTCGGAAATATATGTAATAGTGTTTGCCTTATTTCTTTGCCCACTCCCTTGAAGCTATTTTGTTAAACAAAACTGTATTCTCTGATAGGAGTAAGTCTCTTCTACAGTTTTCATCCAAAGTGAGAGACAAAAATTGAGAATTGAGACTCCAAGCTGAGGTTCCCAATGTCTACCTGCACACAGACACACGCAGCACACACACACACACACACACACACACACACACACACACACAAGTTTAGAGCCTCAAGATAGAGGAAGGAGACACTGACAGTAAAATCCAAGTAACAGCCAACAAGTTGAACCTCTGAAACCACACCTTGTGGGCGGCCCCGGCAGCTCTTGTCCTCTTGTATCTTCAGCCTTGCTGAGCTGCTGTGTATCTGCATTCCGTGTGTCGTTTCTTTTTTTGTTTTTTGAGACAGAGTCGTAATCTGCCACCCAGACTGCAACCTCCACCTCCCAGGTTCAAGCAATTCAAGCAATTCTCCTGCCTTAGCCTCCTGAGTAGCTGGGATTACAGGTGTGCACCATTACACCCACCTGGTTTTTATATTTTTAGTAGCGATGAGGTTTCATCATATTGGCCAGACTGATCTTGAACTCTTGACCTCAAGTGATCCACCCACCTCAGCCTCCCAAAGTGCTAACATTACAGGTGTGAACCACTGCACCCAGTTTTTTTTTTTCTTTCTGAAATAGGGTCTCGCTCTGTCACTTTGTCTGGAGCGCAGTGGTGCGATCTCAGCTGCTCACTGCAGCCTCTGCCTCCCAGGTTCAAGTGATTCTTGTGCCTCAGCCTCCTGAGTAGCTGGGATTACAGGCATGCACCACCATGCCCAGCTAATTTTTGTGTTTTAGTAGAGACGGGGTTTCACCAAGTTGGCCAGGGTGGTCTCGAACTCCTGGCTTCAAGTGATCCACCTGCCTCAGCCTCCCAAAGGGCTGAGATTACAGGTGTGAGCCACCGTGCCTGGCCTCCATGTGTCACTTCTAATTGCTGGAAGGAGAGCGGAGTTGGCACTGCTATTGGGAGCCACTGACTGGACGTGCTGCTTTTACCAGTTGAGTGGAATATAGATAATTCCTCCCTCCCCAGCCTGCTCACCCTGGTCCTTCTTCCATCAAAGAAGAAGATAATTGAGGTCTCCCTGGCCTGCAAGAAACATCAAGTATTCACTTCAGGGGCCCTTACAGGGATCTCACTGATTTGGCATTTCAGTTTCTACTCCCCAAACACAGTTTTTCTACCAAACAAAAGGTTTTTCAGTCCTTCTAAATTCATCTAAGGACATAAACTATGCAGAGCAGTCAGGGTAGAAGCCATGTGAGCCACAAACAACAAAGCACAAATTGCCTCCAGTGGGCATAGAGTTTCAGTGACTTCATGGTGGCTAAATATAGGCGAACACATGGTATGTTGTGAGTGCCAGGGAGAACCATGATGCAATTATCCCCTCCTCTTGATGGAATAGAGAGGACCAGGGTCAGAGGCAAGAATGGGATTACCTAATAAATGGTCACTTGTCACGGTCCCCAGCTCCACTCCCGTCCAAGGTTTGTATACACACACACACGTGCGTGCGCCACACACACACAAAATACATGACAAAGCAAACATTACTACACAGCTTTAGAAAAACATATTCATCTTTTGATTGCGGTTAAAAATAAATTGCTTTAATTTTTAAATTGTTTCGATTTTCTTTTTACTCTTTATTACATAAAAAATTCATATTCACCATAGAAAATTTAGAAATCAGAATAACTATTAATTTTTATTGAGCAGTTCACATGTGGCAGGTATTCCTTGTAGTAGGGCCTTTCATGATCAACTCGTTTATTCCTCAAAGAACTATCTGAGTTAGGTTCAATCATTATCCCTGCTTTGTATTAAAAAAGAACAAGGGTTGGGGATTAAGTAACCAGCTCAAGGTCACCTAGTTAGAAAAGTGAAGACTGGGAGTTAAACTACAGTTTGTCTGATTTCACACTTCATGCATTTAAACTCAAGAGCACTCTGTGCTAGGCACGGTGGCTCATGCCTATAATCCCAGTGCTTTGGGAGGCCAAGGCGGGTGGATCATTTGAGGTCAGGAGTTCAAGATCTGTCTGGCCAACTTGTCGAAACCCTGTCTCTACTAAACCCTGTCTCTACAGGCGAAGTGGTGCGCACCTGTAACCCCAGCTACTTGGGAGGCTGAGGCAGGAGACTTGCTTGAGCCTGGGAGATAGAGGTTGCAGTGAGCCGAGACCATGCCACTGCACTCCAGTCTGGGCGACAGAGTGAGACCCTGTCTCAAAAAAAAAAAGCACTCTAGACTAGTGCACCAGTGCTGTTCGATAGAAGTATACTGTGTGAGCCACATATATAATTTAAAATTTTCTAGTAGCCACGTTAAAAGAAGAAAAAAGAAATAAGATTAATTTGAATACTGGTTCATTTAGCCCAATATATCCAAAATATTATAATTTCAATATTTAACCAATATAAAAAAATTACTAATTAGATATTTCACATTTTTCTCTTCAGACCAAGTCTTTAAAACCCAGTGTGTATTTCACAAATATAATACATCATCAAGGGCCCAATAAATCCATGTCACTAGTGGCTGTCATATTGGACAACACAGACATTTCCATCATGGCTCTATTGGACAGTGCTGCTCTAGGTTATACTGAGAGTCAAAAAGAATAAAAGTCACCAATAAATTACCCATCTATTTCAATGTGTAGTACCCTCCTGTTTTCTGTGCATGTATATATACATATACACATAATCATTGTGCCCAGCTATACAGTTTGTGTGTGTGTGTGTGTTTTGAGACTGTTGCCATGGCTGGAGTGCAGTGGCACAATCTGGGCTCACTGCAACCTCTGCCTTCTGGGTTCAAGCAATTCTCCTGCCTCAGCCTCCTGAGTAGCTGGGATTACAGGCACATACCACCACATCTGGCTAATTTTGTATTTTTAGTAGAGATGGGGTTTCACCATCTTGTCCAGGCTGGTCTCAAACTCCTGGCCTCCGGTGATCCACCCGCCTTGACCTTCCAAAGTGCTGGGATTACAGGCACGAGCCACTACCCCTGGCCTACCATATTGTTTTTTAAGTTAAAACAACTTTTTTAGAGTTGGGGTCCTGCTATGTTACCCAGGCTGGAGTGCAGTGGCTATTCATAGGCACAATCGTAGTGCACTACAGCCTCAAACTTCTGGGCTCAAATGATCCTTGTGTCTCAGGCCCCATCATGCCCAGCTCTAAATATAGGTGTTTGTTTATTTGTTTTTGTTTTGAGATGGAGTCTTGCTCTGTTGCCCAGGCTGGAGTGCAGTGGTGTGATCTCAGCTCACTGAAATCTCCGTCTACTGAGTTCAAGCGATTCTCCGGCCTCCCGAGTAGCTGGGACTACAGACATGTGCCATCATGCCTGGCTAATTTTTTTTTTTTTTTTTTTTTTTTGAGACAGAGTCTCACTCTTTCACCCAGGTTAGAGTGTGGTGGCATGATCTCCACTCACTGCAAACTCTGCCTCCTGAGTTCAAGCGATTCTCCTGCCTCAGCCTCCTGAGTAGCTGGGATTACAGGCATGTGCCACCACACCCGGTTAATTTTTGTATTTTTAGTAGAGACAGGGTTTCACCATGTTGCTCAGGCTAGTCTCGAACTCCTGACCTCATGATCCACCTGCCTTGGCCTCCCAAAGTACTGGGATTACAGGCATGAGCCACTGTGCCTGGCCAATTTTTGTATTTTTAGTAGAGACGGAGGTTCACCATGTTGACCAGGCTGGTCTGAAACTCCTGACCTCAGGTGATCCACCCGCTTTGGCCTCCCAAAGTGGTGGAATTACAGGCAGGAGCCACTGCGCCCAGCCATATAAATATAGTTTTAATATTTTTTTTCCTCTAACAAACATGTGCAGCCCTCCAGTGGGTTTGGCTCCCTGTGTGTATGTGGGGCACCTTTGAGGTGCTGAAATAGCATGGGATTTGGAGTAAAAAGACTCCAACACTTGACATTCGTGTGACATTGGACAAGCTATTTTCTGAACCTCGGTTATCTCATGTGAGGATGAAACAAGATAAAGTGTGCAAAAAGCGCCTTATAAATGAAAGTTCTTCCCCCACTCCCTTTATTTTTTAATTGGCATGCAATAATTGTACATATTACTGGGATACAGAGTGATATTTCTAAACATGTATACAATGTATAATGATCAAATCAGGGTAATTAGCATACCCATCATCTCAAGTATTTATCATTTCTTTGTGTTGTGAACATTCAGAATCCTCTCTTCTAGGTTTTTTTGTTTGTTTGTTTGTTTTTTTGTTTTAATTTTTTAGACAGGGTCTTGCTCTGTCACCCAGGCTGGAGTGCAGTGGCACCATCTCAGCTTACTGCAACCTCTACCTTCCAGGTTCAAGCAATTCTCCTGCCTCAGCCTCCTGAGTAGCTGGGATTGTAGGCGCACCCCCCCACTCCAGCTAATGTTTGCATTTTTAGTAGAGACAGGGTTTCACTATCTTGGCCAGGCTAGGCTCAAACTACTGACCTCAGCTGGGATTATAGGCATGAGCCACCATGCCCCTGGCCTCTTCTAGCTGTTTGAAGATACACAGTAAATTATATTCACCCTACAGTGCTGCAGAACATTAGAACTCATTCCTCTTATCTAGCTGTAATTTTGTATCTCTTAATCAACTTCCATGCATTCTTCCTTTCTCCCACCCTTCCTAACCCCTAATACTACAATTCTCCTCTCTACTTTCATGAACTCAAAAAAGTTTTTTTAGCTTCCTCATATGAGTGGGAACATGCAGTATTTATCTTTCTGTGCCTGCTGTGTTTCATTTAACATAAGGTCCTCCAGGCTCATCCATGTTGATGTGAATGCCAAGATTTCATTCTCTTTTTTAAGGCTGAATAGTATTCCATTGGGTATATATACCACATTTTCTTTATCCACTCATCTGTTGATGGCTATTTAACTTGATTCCATATCATAGCTATTGTGAGTATTGTTTGTTTGTTTGTTTGAATCTCACTCTGTTGCCCCGGCTGGAGTGCAATGGCGTGAACTCAGCTTACTGCAGCCTCTACCTCCCAGGTTCAAGTTCTTGTGCCTCAGCCTCTCCAGTAGCTGGCATTATAGGCATGCATCACCACACCTGGCTAATTTTTGTATTTTTAGTAGAGATGGGGTTTTACCATGTTGACCAGGCTGACCTCAAGTAATCTGCCTGCCTCGGCTCCCAAAGTGTTGGGATTACAGGCGTAAGCCACTGTGCCCAGCCTATCATAGTTATTGTGAATAGTTCTGCAATAAACATGAAGTTTTAGGCATCCCTTTGACATACTGATTTTCTTTCCTTTGTATAAATACCCAGTAGTAGGATTGACAGATCATATTGTAGCTCTATTTTTAGGTTGTTTTTCTTTTTTAAGAGACCACCATATTCTTTTCCATGTGGCTGTACTAATTTACATTTTCATCAGCAGTATATAAGAGTTCCCTTTTCTCCATATTTTTGTTGGTTTGTTTGATAATAACCATTCTATTAGAAGAAAACATAGGGGATATGCTTCAGGACACTAGTCTGGGCAAAGCTTTGAGCTAAGACTTCAAAAGCACAGGCAACAAAAACAAAAACAGACAAATGGGACTATATTAAATGGCAAAGCTTCTGCATAGCAAAGGAAACAGTCAACAAAGTACAGAGACAACCCATAGAGTGGGGGAAAATGATTCATCTGACAAGGGGCTAATATCTAGAATACACAAGGAACTCAAACAACTCAACAGCCAAAAACCCCAGATAAATCTGATTTTAAAATAGGCAAAGAAACTGAAATGGACATTTCTCAAAAGTCATATAAATGGCCAAGAAACATATGAAAAAACACTCAATATTATTAACCATCAGAGAAATGCAAATCGAAGCCTCTTTTAAGAAGTACAACTGGTTCTTATAACATGGGCCATATATTCTCTTTTTTTTGAGACAAAGTCTCACTCTGTCACATAGGCTGGAATGCAGTGGTGTGATCTCGGCTCAGTGCAACCTTCACCTGCTGGATTCAAGTGATTCCCCCTGCCTCAGCTTCCTGAGTAGCTAGGAGTATAGCCATGTGCCACCATGCCCAGGTAAGTTTTGTATTTTTAGTAGAGACAGGTTTTTGCCGTGTTGGCCAGGCTGGTCTCAAACTGCTGGCCTTAAGTGATCCACCTGCCTTGGCCTCCCAAAGTGCTGGGATTACAGGTGTGAGCCACCACACCCGGCCCTATTTTCATTCCTCTTGGGTATATAACTAGGAGTAGAATTGCTGGACCAAATGGAAAGTCTATGTTTAAATTTTTGATGAGCTGTTACACTATTTTTCCAAAGTGATGGCAACATTTTATATTTCTGTCAGCAGTACATGAAGGCTTCAATATTTTGACATCCTCACCAACACTTGTTATTATTTGACTGGTTAAGTTTTGTAATTTTAGTAGAGACAGGGTTTTGCCATGTTGGCTAGGCTGTCTCAAACTCCTGATCTCAGGTGATCTGCCTGTCTTGGCCAAAGTGCTGGAATTACAAGCGTGAGCCACTGCAACTAGCCAATATACTCTTATGTCTCTAGTGTGAGTGTGTGTGTGTGTGTGTGTGTGTGTGTTTACTAGAGATCAGACTTAAAGAGATTTCAGTCAATGGTCAGGCCAAAGTATCTAGGTCTGCACTCCTAACCCAGGAAGACCTTTTGTTGGTCATTGCTAACCATGGCATTTTTCCAGTGTAAGTAAACTTTCCCTTACTCTTTCTCTCCGTTTTTTGCAGATAAATTTTGAGAGGTTTTTCTCTTCTAGGCCTGCCGGGAGTTGCTGTATGAGGACAGAGTCTGATTTCAGGAAGAGTCAACCTCTCCACTGCCTTTGTTTGATGTCTTGCTGCCCTAGATGAAGAAAGCTCCACAGCTGCTCAGGGGAAGTATAGGGTAAACTTAGAATGAGAAGTTTTTTGTTTTATTATTATTATTATTTATTATTTTTAATGGAAATGCGGGTCTCACTATGTTGCCCAGGCTGTTCTCGAACTCCTGGGCTCAAGACATTGCCCTCCTCAGTCTCCCAAAGTGCTGGGATTATAGATGTGAGCCACCACACCCAGACAAGAAGTCTTTAGGAGCAAATGCAAGATGCCATGGCTTCTTGCCCTTCCTAAGCCAGGAGCATGCTTTAACTGTGGGGGACAAAAAAGACAGACAAACAAACAACCCCACCATTCTCCATCTCTACAGACTGACAGCAGCACACAGCCTCCCATCAGGAAGGAATCCGTGAAAATCTGACTTATCATTGGGTCGGTGAAACAGGTTGTTAGAACAGCAAGGCACTGCTGATTTTATATTGTTGCAGGAGTGGCCGCAAGAAACAGAGCCCTTGAACACCGAATGGGAAAGGAAGGAGTTTATTATTACGGCCGGGAACCGAGTGATAATTTGTCCAAACTCAGCTCGTCTAACAAAGGGAGGTTCTGCCTTTATATAGGCTTATACTCTAGATATTACACGTGGAAGAATCTTAGGTTTACAGCCTTAGAAATCACAAATGAAAGAGTTTCAGGTTTACAGTTTTAGGAATCACATGTGAAAAGGTTTGGTCTCCAGATGGAGGAGTGGGGTGGGGATTTGATCTTGTTTTAAGTAAAAACAGTGTCTTCCGGAGAGTTTCCCCAATACCAAGTGTGTTATTTACAGGAAGGTAAAGTCAGGAGGTGCCGGCGGGCCAGCCTTTTCTTCTATTGAAATGCAGTGTGGAAGACAGAGTGGGGAGGTAATCCCAGATGCCTGGGTCTCCTTCCTCAATATAGATATACTTAAGTGGACAAACTACTGCTGTAGGGGCAGATTCCCTGAGAAAGTACCAAAAAGAAGTTAAATATGAGCTTTTAGACAGTAAGAAAATCTCGAGATGATGATTTGGCGTCACCAGCTATTTCAATTACCTCTCTCTTCCCTGAGCTCTCTTCTGCACAAGGCATCATTCTCCACACTCTCTCATTTCTATGGAAAAGGGCACGATTCCTCCATAGCCGCACACATACCCCTCTGCCCATGTCTTCTGTCAATTTTTTTTTTTTTTGAGATGGAGTCTCACTCTGTTGCCAGGCTGGAGTGCAGTGGCGTGATCTCAGCTCACTACAACCTCCGCCTCCAAGATTCAAGCAATTCTCCTACTTCATCCTTCTGAGTAGCTGGGACTACAGGCGTGTGCCACCATACCTAGCTAATTTTTATATTCTTAGTAGAGATGGGGTTTTACCATGTTGGCCAAGATGGTCTCAATCTTTTGACCTTGTGATCCGCTCACCTCGGCCTCCCAAAGTGCTGGGATTACAGGCGTGAGCCACCGTGCCTGGCAATTTTTTTTTTTTTTTTTTTTGAGTTGGAGTTTCGCTCTTGTCACCCAGCCTGGAGTGCAATGGCATGATTTCAGCTCACTGCAACCTCCGCCTCCCAGGTTGAAGCGATTCTCCTGCCTCAGCCTCCCAAGTAGCTGGATTATAGGTGCGCACCACCACATCCAGCTAATTTTTGTATTTTTAATAGAGATGGGGTTTCACCATGCTGGCCAGGCTGATCTCAAACTCCTGACCTCAGGTGATCCATCCACCTCAGCCTCCCAAATTGCTGGGATTACAGGCATGACCCACCGTGCCCAACCTTTTCTGTTAATCTTGAATGAAAAAGTCTATGTCCTGAAAAATATCCCCTATGTTTTATTTTAATAGAATGGCTAGTATAAAAAAGTCAAACAATGAACAATAGAAACAACTGGAACTTATCCTCAGATTCACCCTCTACTCAAAGTGTATTCCATCTTCCTTCAGAAACAACCTCCCTGGGCAATTCCATGTGTTAACAAATATCCACTTGACACTTACCGTTGAGAAGCATGAACCCTCAGGTACTGTGCTCCAAGCTGTAGACACAACGATAAGACTCAGTCGCTGCCTATTCAATTCAGTGTATTTCATTTTGAATTTAATTTTTAAAAAGCCATTGCCTAGCTAGTATACAATGCTGCCAATAATGTCCTAGGCTTTGACTATACCAAAAAAAAGTTTTAAAAAAAGTAGGCTGGTTACAGTGGCTCATGCCTGTAATCCCAGCACTCTTGAAGGCCAAGGCAGGTGGATCACCTGAGATCAGGAGTTCCAGACCAGCCTGGCCAACATGGTGAAACCCCATCTCTTTAAAAAAAAAATACAAAAATTAGCCGGGCATGGTGGAGCGCGTCTGTAATCCCAGCTACTGGGGAGGCTGAGGCACAAGAATCACTTGAACCTGGGAGGTGGAGGTGGCAGTGAGATGAGATTGCGCCACTGCACTCCAGCCTGGGCCATAGAGCAAGACTGAGTCTCAAAAAAAAAAAAAACGTCAGTCAATTCTTGCTCACATTGGGGAGTTCTCAACCTTGTTGAGGGGCAGACAGAAGTAAATGATGGCTATAACACAGTGTTGTGGTGGTTTGTGCTGTGTCAACTTGGTTAAACTGGAGTTCTCAGTGTCTCCTCTGTATGGTTCTGGGTCAAAGTTGGGCAGAAGAACTTGCATGAGATTTGGAAGAGTAGTCATTTCTCTGAGAGTCATTTGATGGTAAGATGAGATGACCAGCAGACACAGAGATGCCCAGCTGTTTCCAATTCTCACTCTCCCTCTCTCTGTGACCAGCCTGGCCCCACTGACCAACAGTGGCCCCTGCCCAATATCAGACTCTTGTTTGTGAATTGACAAAGACGGTAGCTACCTAGAGGCAACAGCTTCCCATGGATGCCTCTACCTCAGTGATGGGACATACTTCGCTTTTTGGATGGACAGATGGGCAACTCTTTCTCTGATCCTCTAACTCCTATATCTGGATCTTCACTTCCCCAGCTCTTTTGTAAATTCCAACTCTTTAATCTATGAGATTAACTCCCTTATCCCATAGCACTTATAATGACTCTGTTGCTCCCCTGCCTAAGTGTGCCAAGGTAAGGACAAGGTACACGAGAAGAACAGCAGAGTCATTCAGGAGACGAAAAACAAAACTAAGAAAAGGAGGCAAGGACTTGAAGGATGGGTAGAGTTCATAATCTAAGGGTGAGTACAGATACAGGCAAATGATATTACATACAGCAAATGATATTACAGTATGTCAGGATTTGTAACAGATCTTTGCAAAGTGTTATAGAATCACGGTAGAGGGAGCAGTGAATCCTATAGGCAGTTTTAAAAAAAGAGGGAGGTGGGGAGGGACAGCAGGGGGGTGGGGAGTTGGGGAGGGATAGCATGGGGAGAAATGCCAGATATAGGTGATGGGGAGAAAGGCAGCAAATCACACTGTCATGTGTGTACCTATGCAACAATCTTGCATGTTCTTCACATGTACCCCCAAACCTAAAATGCAATAAAAAATATATATATATAAAAAAAAAAAAAAAGGAGGGAGGTAAAAAAAACTGTGCCAGGGCCAGGTGTGGTGGCTCATACCTGTAATCCTAGTGTTTTGGGAGGCCGATGCTGGAGGGTTGCTTGAGCCCAGGAGTTTGAGACCAGCCTGGGCAACATAGCAAGACTTCACCACTACAAAAAAAATTAAAGAAAAATTAGCCACGGCTGGGCACAGTGGCTCATGCCTGTAGTCCCAGCACTTTGGAAGGCTGAGGTGGGCTGATCACCTGAGATCAGGAGTTTGAGACCAGCCTGGCCAACACAGTGAAACCGCATCTCTACTAAAAGTACAAAAATTAGCTGGATATGGTGGCACACACCTGTAATCCCAGCTACTTGGGAGGTTGAGGCAATATAATTGCTTGAACCCAGGAGGCGGAGGTTGCAGTAAGCCGAGATCATGCCATTGCAATCCAGCCTGGGCAACAGAGTTAGACTCTATCTCAAAAAAAAAAAGAAAAAGAAAGAAAGAAAGAAAAGAGAAGAAAAGAAAAGAAAAAAGAAAAATTAGCCAGGCATGGTGGTGCATGCCCGTAGTCTTAGCTATTCAGGATGCTGAGGAGGAAGGATCACTCAAGCCCAGGAGTTCGAGGGAGCAGTGAGCTGTGATATAGCCAGGGTGACAGAGCAAGACCTATCAAAAAAAAAATATTGGCTGGGCACCATGGCTCATGCCTATCATCTTAGCACTTTGGGAAGCTAAGTTGGACAGATAGCTTGAGCCCAGGAGTTCCTTGAGCCCAGCAGTTTCAGACCAGCCTGGGCAACATGGTGAAACCCCATCTCTACAAAAAATATAAAAATTAGTCCAGCATGGTGGCACACAACTGTAGTCCCAGCTACTCGGGAGGCTGAGGTCAAAGGATTGATTGAGCCTGGGATATCAAGGCTGTAGTGAGCGTGGTAGCACCACTGCACTCCAACCTGGGTGACAGAGCCAGACCTTGTCTCAAAAAAACAAACAAACAAACAAATGCCACCCAAAACAAAGAAACTATGCTGGGTCTTGAAGCAGGAGAAGGGAGAGAAAGGCATTCTAGACAGACTGAACAGCAGATCCAAAGAGCTGATATCTCTGGAAATGGTAGGTGAGAAGAGCCAGGGTATGAAAAGCTTAGCAGTTTTAACTTTATTCTGTAGGCAATTGCTTCTCAGCCTGCTGGCTAAGATCAAGTGTAGTGTTCTACATGCAATTGGAGTGCCATCCATGCTTTAAACAGGGAAGCATCATGTTCAAACCTGTGTTTCCTAAAGATAATTTTAGCAGCAGTTGTTTAGGATAAGGCCTGGGGAAAGAGGGAACTCGAAGGGATGAAATTTATATATCAGAATTCAGATGAGGAAAAAAATTAACTTCTTCACTTTTTTTTGTTTTTGTTTTTTGAGACAGAGTCTCTCTCTGTTGCCAGGCACCAGGCTGGAATGCAGTGGCGCGATCTCGGCTCACTGCAACCTCCGCCTCCCCGAGTTCAAGCAATTCTCCTGCCTCAGCCTCCCGAGTAGCTGGGACTATAGGCACGCGCCACCACACCCAGCTAATTTTTTATTTTAGTAGAGACAGGGTTTCACCATGTTGGCCAGGCTGGTCTCGATCTCTTGATCCTCATGATCCGCCCGCCTCACCATCCTCCCAAAGTACTGGGATTACAAGCATGAGCCACTGCACCTGGCCTCTTCACTTTTTTTTTTGAAACAGGGTCTTGCTCTGTTGCCCAGGCTGGAGTGCAGCGGTATGATCATAGTTCACTGCAGCCTTGAACTCCTGGGTTTAAAGAATCTTCTCCCCTCAGCCCCCCTAGTAGCTGAGATTACAGGCGCACATCACCACACCTGGCTAATTATTTAGTTTCTTGTAGAGACAGAGTCTCTCTGCATTGCCTAGGCTAATCTGAAACTCCTGGCCTAAAGGGATCCTCCCACCTTGGTCTCCCAAAATGCTGGGATTACAGGTGTGGAACACCGCACCAGGCCTGCTTCTTCATTCCTTGTAACTTGCTTCATCTTCCTCTCAAGACCCCATTCCTCTAATGGTTAGGGTGAGGTGACGACTTAAACTTCCCAATTAAAGCCAATTCTGTCCCATCTAACTTTTAAAAAAAATTGGCAGAATTGAGGGTTGTTAACTCAGTTTTTGCTGAGAAATAACAGTCTTTCAAATGTAAACTCCTCAGTCTTCTAAACACCCCCCTAAAATCTGTTTCTCTCCTCCTGAGAAGGCTCCCCTTCCTCCCTCCCAAGATGGTAGCTGGGAACAGTAAGGCCCTACAGAGCCTCATGGCCTTGTGGGAGGGGCTGCTGCTGAGCATGTGCTCTCTGGCTGAGCTGCCTTCTGCTTTTCTCTGGGCATAGCCTTCGGTCCTCTGCCTCTGCTGCTGGGTGGCATGAAGCACAATGTGTTCCCTTTGCCTGGGAAATGCACAGCCCTGTTCCCCCTTAGGAGCGCTGCCACCCCCTCCCTAGTGACTTGGCTCCACCTCTACTCATGCTGGTTCTGTAGATCTTCTGAGGTCAGGCTGCAACTCCCAGCTGGTCACCAGTTTGGACTCCTCTAAAGATGACACTGTACCTCTCTCTCCATGATGACCCTCCTAGTGGAGACTGCAGTGCACTATCTAGATCTGCCCTTCAGATTGCCAGGAATGTTGGGTGCAGATGGCGTACAGCTGAGTTCTTTCTTAGGTATGCCCCTCCTGGGCAGGGAGGGGGGAATGCACCTAATGAGTGGTCAAAATAGGGATGCAAAGATTCAGCTAGCTACCTTGCCTCAATTCAGAACTATTTATTTATTTATTTATTTGAGATGAAGTCTCACTCTGTCACCCAGGCTGGAGTGCAGGGCTGCAATCTCAGCTCATTGCAACTTCTGCCTCCTCAGTTCAAGCGATTCTCCTGCCTCAGCCTCCCAAGTAGCTGGGATTACAGGCACATGCCACCATGCTGGGCTAATTTTTTGTATTTTTTAGTGAAGACTGAGTTTCACCCTATTGGTCAGGCTGGTCTCAAACTCTTGGCCTCAAGTGATGCACCCATTTTGGCTTTTCAAAGTGCTGGCATTACAGACATAAGCCGCCATGCCCAGCCATTTCAGAACAATTCTAAAAGACTTTCCCAGCTTCAGAGTTCCCCAGGGGATCAATGGAGCCCTTTGTCAACAGTGCCAGAGTTCAATTTCTCCCTCTGCCCAGACCTTACTCCCTGACAGTTATAGTTGCCAAGAGCAGCTCCCTGTAACCTCTAGAGGTTGCCACCTAAAGCCCTCATGCCACCCCCAGGGAAGTGTCTGAAAATTCATTGAAAACCAACTGCCTAGAGGCAGATTCATTGGAGAAAAGGCATAAAAACATTAACATGCTTGGGAAGAAATGACAGAATGATTACCAAAAAAAGCACAGTGTGGTCCAGAAGCTCCCCTTTTTTCACAGGGGTGGGGAAGGTGGGAATTGTAGACAATTCTTTAAAGGGGTAGTAAATCATTAAGGAGAACAAATGGTGTTGGGAGCCACCAGAACAGAAAGGTAAAGAACAGAGGTTGCTTCACAGGAACAAAGGTTGTCTTATTATGCAACTAAAGTTCCCCACCCCCGGTAATCTCGTGCAGCTACCCTCAGAAGAATAGAGGAAAAGTCAGCCTCGGCGTGGTGAGACTGGAGTCTCTTCTCTCATGGTTGATCATTCCTGGTTAGCTGATAAGCTCCCTCTGGAGGGAGTCTTAAGACAATTGCATTTAAGCTTTCTTAGAAGTCAGATAAGCAAATTCCAGAGAGGTCCCTTCCTGTGCTTCTTCAAGAAAGAGGACCAGAGAGACAGGAAGGTTAGGGGGAAGAACAGAGAGAGACTTTGGTTCTGAGGCTTATTTCCAAGGCCTTTTAATCTTCAAAGCACTCAGCATACCCGTGACACGTTTTGGGGGATCGTTTTCTCTGCTCCATCAGGAATTTCTGGATCCCTTCCAGGCTACAAGGGAGCTGGCAAGGCCCAAAGGTTGATGCATGGGTACCTGGTACCTTTCTCTGACTAAGCACGTTTTTGGATGGCTCAGTGGGGTGCGTGCTGCCAGACACGCTCTTCCCAAAGCACAAAATGAAAAATAGCCCTAAGTCCCTCGTTCTACTCCTCTTGCTCAACGTAGATTGAGTTAAATCAGGTTCATGGAGATCCTGGTCTCTAAGTGTCCAAAACATCTTCCCTCCAGTCCAGTCCCCTCTGCTTCTCTCTCATGTTCTTCCCACAGCAGAAGGCATTCTACCACCTATTCTAATGGAAACTCCTCTTTACCCCATGGCTTATAGCAAAACCCTGTGATCCAAGCCAACTGCTCTTGATTCTTTAAGCTGATTATTGCACAACTGTCTCTCATTGGCAAACCCACTCTTCTATTTTATAGTGCTGGGTCTGGGACTATATTCTCTCTCTTTCTCTCTCTTTTTTTTATTTAGAAAGAGAGAGAGACAAGATCTTGTTCTGTTGCCAAGGCTGGAGTGCAGTGACCTGATCATAGCTCACTGCAGCCGGGCCTCAAGCGATCCTCCTGCCTTGCCCTGACAAAGTGCTGGGATTACAGGCTTGAGCCACTGTGCTGGCTTCAGACTATATTCTTGTCAGTTGCCTTCCTTTACATTTTGCTAATAGGAGCACTAGGGGAGACTGAAGGATTGGAGAAGGGAGAAGAAAGTGTTTCCTGTTTGCTCGCTGTTCCTGTGAGAACCGCCCTGGGCATGGCACTTTCGCAGCACTTGGTTCCAGAAAAGAGAAGAAGAATAAAACCCTTCCTATCACATCTGTCTGTTTTCTTAACTTTTATCTTCCTAGTTGGACTATAAACTTTGTGAGACAGCCCACCTGCCTTCTTTTTTTTTTTGAGATGGAGTCTCGCTCTGTTGCCCAGGCTGGAGTGCAGTGGTACGATTGCAGGTCACTGCAACCTCCACCTTCTGGATTCAAGCAATCCTCCCATGCAGCCTCCTGAGTAGCTGGGATTAAAGGCATGTGCCATCACACTCAGCTAATTTTTTGTATTGTTAGTAGAGACAGGGTTTTGCCATGTTGGTTAAGCTAGTCTGGAACTCCTGACCTCAGGTGATCTGCCCGCCTCAGCCACCCAAAGTTGTGGGATTACAGGCATGAGTCACCATGCCTGGCCTAATTTTTGTATTTTTAGTAGAGACGGGGTTTCACCGTGTTGGTCAGGCTGGTATTGAACTCCTGACAGGTTATCCACCCGCTTTGGCCTCCCAAACTGCTGAGATTACAGGCATGAGCCAATGTGCCTGGCCCTACTTGTCTTCTTTACCCTTGTTTCCTACATGAAAACATCTACCACGCAGATGCACCTGTGGCAGATATGCAGCCAAGATTTGTGGTTAAATGGATTGATTGACATATTTAACCCAGGCTTTGTCACTGAGCCTGGTGGTCCTGATAGTCCCAAATCCCTCTGGAGGGCTCTCCACTCCATGTTGACCTATGCGTTGCCCTCCAGGATTGGCTTCAGGACAGCGAGAGGCAGTGGGCATTGGCATTACACTTTAAAATGTTTGCTGTGGCCTCTCCTCTAAACTCCTATTGCACTATGCTGATTTCACTACCAAAACAATTATCACTTGCAGTAAATGTTACCTCGCATGTGTCTGCCTTCCCCACCAGGGCATGAAGAACTTGACATAACATACTAGCACATAGAAGGCACTCAACAGTTTAAGGTCAAAACCAAACATACACAAATATGTCATCAAAAGAGATTCTTTTTTTTTTTTTTGAGACAGGTTCTCACTCTGTTACCCAGGCTGGAATGTAGTGGCAGCTCACTGCATGCACGATCTCCCTGGGCGCAGGTGATCCTTTCACCTCAGCCTCCCAAGGAGGTGGGACTACAGGTCGGTGCCACTACACTCAGCTAATTTTTGTATTTTTTTTTTGTGGAGACAGGATTTTGCCATGTTGCCCAGACTGGTCTTAAACTACTGGGCTCAAAGATCCTCCTGCCTCGGCCTCCCAAAGTGCTGAGATTACAGGCATGAACCACTGTTCCCAGCCTAAGAGTCTTTTCAGGTAGGAGGTAGAAGCTAGAAATTAGAAAAATAAAGGGAGCCAGAATGGGGGACTCCTCCGAGCAGTGCAAAGCAAGTAGGGGAGGAATAGGCCGGACTGGTTGCCTGTTTTCCTTTTTTTGCATGACAGACCCTCACTGATACAGCCAGACCTGAGGCAAACCTTTCAACCCCCCTAGGGAAAACAACATGTTTCTGCTTTCAAATGTACTTGTTATAAACTTTGCCCCAGGAGGCAAAATAAAATTATAGCTAAACCTGCACATCAGTGAGCTGTATTGTGATAGAAAACATCAAACAACTCTTTTTTTACTTTGGATTTTGATTCACAGTAAAACTTTCCACTAGAAATCAATATTGACTTCGTATCACCTGCAGGTCAATATAACTTAATGAATCTTGGTGTCACCCCCCCTTTTTCTACTCCTTTTACTCCTGGAGACTTGGAGGGCTCAGAAGACAGGAAGATGTGGGAAAGTTTGGAACTTCCTAAAGACTTGATGATTGGCTTGGACCGAAATGCTGATAGTGATAGGGACAATGAAGTCCAGACTGAGGTGATCTCAGATGGAGATAAGGAACTTGTTGGAAACTGGAGTAAAGGTGACTCTTGTTATGCAATGAGACTGGTGGCATTTTGCCTCTGCCCTGGAGATCTGTGGAACTTTGAACTTGAGAGAGATGATTTAGAGTATCTGGTGGAAGAAATTTCTAAGCGGCAAAGTACTCAAGAGGAGGCAGAGCATAAAATTTTGGAAAATTTACAGCCTGCCAATGCAATAGAAAAGAAAACCCCATTTTCTGGGGGAGAAAGTCAAGCCGGCTGTGGAAATTTGCATAAGTAATGAGGTGCCAAGCATTAGTTACCAAGACAATGGGGAAAATGTCTCCAGGGCCTGTTAGAGACCTTCATAGCAGCCTCTCCCATCACAGGCCCAGAGATCTAAGATGAAAAAATGGTTTCCTGGGCCAGGCCCAGAGACCCCTTGCTATGTGTAGCCTAAGGACTTGGTGCTCTGCATCCCAGCCACTCCAGTTGCGGCTAAAGGGACCAAGGTACAGCTCAGGCCATGGCTTCGGAGAGTGGAAGCCCCAAGACTTGGCAGCTTCTATGTGGTATTGAGCCTGTTGGTGCACAGATATCAAGAATTGAGGTTTGTGAACCTCTCTGCCTAGATTTCAGAGGATGTATGAAAATGCCTGGATGTCCAGGCAGAAGTTTGCTGCAGGGGCAGAGCCCTCATGGAGAACCTCTGTTCCAGCAGTGAGGAAGGGAAATATAGGGTTGAAGCCCTCACACAAAATCCCTACTGGGGTATGGCCTAGTGGAGCTGTGAGAAAAGGGCCACCATCCTCCAGACCCCAGAATGGTAGATCCACCAATAGCTTGCACCATGCACTTAGAAAAGCCTCAGACACTCAACACCAGCCTGTGAAAGCAGCCAGGGTTGGAGCTCTACCCTGCAAAGCCACAGGGGTGGAATTGCCCAAGGCCGTGGGAGCCCACCTCTTGCATCAGCATGGCCTGGATGTGAGACATGGAGTCAAAGGAGATTATTTTGGAACTTTAAGGTTTAATGATTGCCTATTGAATTTCAGACTTGCATGGGGTCTGTAGCCTCTTTGTTTTGGCCAATTTCTCCCACTTGGAGAAATTGGAGTGGGTGTGTTTATCCAATGCCTGTACCCTCATTGTATCTAGGAAGTAACTAATTTGCTTTTGATTTTGCAGGCTCATAGGCAGAAGGGACTTGCCTTGTTTCAGATGAGACTTTGAACTTGGACTTTTGGGTTAATGCTGAAATGAACTAAGACTTTTTTTTTTTGACACAGAGTCTTACTCTGTCACCCAGGCTGGAGTGCAGTGGCACAATCTCTGCTCACTGCAACCTCCGCCTCCCAGGTTCAAGAGATTCCCCTGCCTCAGCCTCCCAAGTAGCTGGGATTATAGGTGCCTGCCACCATACCTGGCAAATTTTTGTATTTTTAGTACAGATGGTGTTTCACAATGTTGGCCAGGCTGGTCTTGAACTCCTGACCTCAGGTGATCTGCTTGCCTTAGCCTCCCAAAGTGCTGGGATTAGAGATGTGAGCCATTGCACTCAGGCTGAAATGAGTTAAGACTTTGTGGGACTGTTGGAAAGGCATGATTGTATTTTGAAATATGAGGACATGAGATTTGGGAGGGGCTGGGATGGAATGATATGGTGTGGCTGTGTCCCCACACAAATCTCATCTTGAATTATAGTTCCCATTATCACCATGTGTCATGGGAGGGACCTGGTGTGAGGTAATTGAATCATGGGTGTGGTTACTCCCATGATCTTCTTGTGATAGTGAATGAGTTCTCATGAGATCTGATGGTTTTATAAACATCTGGCATTTCTCCTACTTGCACTTATTCTCTCTCCTCCTACCCTGTGAAGAGGTGTCTTCTGCCATGATTGTAAGTGTCTTGAGGCTTCCCTAGCCATGCAGAACTGTGAGTCAATTTAACTCCTTTCCTTTATAAATTACCCACTCTTGGGTATTTCTTCATAGCAGGATGAGAATGGACTAATACACCCCCTCGAGTCCTGTCTCCTCCAGGAAAGTTTCCAGAAGACAGCACCCAAAGCTCTGCTTGTCTCAGCCATCCATTTATTGGGCCTCAATATCACCATGTGGTGCCATATGCATTTACAGTGGGGATGTCTGAACTCCTGAGCTGGACCACACAATCCTGGGTCTTCAGTTGTCTTTGTATTTCTTAGCACACTCACTGAACACTATGCCTGGTGCTCAGGAGAGGCCAGTGAGCATCTGAAGATGGTTAGTCAAATGGGTGTCAAGTTCAGCAAGTATTTATTTAGTGTCTACTCTGTGCTATCTGCTGTGAGAGGCCCTGTGACACACGTCCCCTTGCTTCAGTCTATTTAAACTGCTCCTGTGTGCTTGCTGGCTACTCCCTGGACACAATGCACAAAATTAAGGCTTCTGTGTTCTACGAGGTAAAAATTAGACCACTTGATTCTTAGGAAAAACAAAAATAAAGAACATGTTCCCTGAATTTCAGCAGCAGGCAGATATTTACAAAGTGCTGCTTGAAGAAGATTTCAGTAAAATTCCCCACTTTTGGGATGTCCATCTCATGGCCTGTCATTAGGCCATTATTGTCCTGAAGTCTTGGACAAAACGTTTTACTTCTCCTCTGTGGTCCTTTCTAAAATCCACCCCTCCCACCTTCCCTGTGAGTATTAGGCCTTATCAGCCAACAGTAGCTGGGAATCAGGAAGAATGGGACACAGGACTATTCTTACGGGGTGGGGAGGACAGTCCAGCTCTTTACCTGGCTCACAATACCTGTCATGCTCTGGCCCCTGCCCGCCTCCCCAGCTTTATCTCTCATCACCCTTGCCTTTGTAACACCAGAATCCTGCAGCACCCAACATCTTTCATGCCCTTCCCCATTCCCTGCTCTCATTTGCTTTCTGACCTTTGCTTTGAACATGTTGCACCCACTTGTTTGACTGCCCAACTCCTATTCACCCTTCAGATTTCATTTCAGACATCAGTCCTCCAGGATCACTTCCCCACTCATCTCAGTCGGAGTTTGATGCCCCTGCCATATATCCCCATAGTTCCTTGTACTTCCTTTACTGGAGCATGTAATGCACTATACTGTATTATCTGCATTTTCCGGTTAACTGTGAGCCCCTAGGGGACAGGTTCCATGTCTGACTTTTGGCTATCCCAGCTCTGGACACTGCCTGGCATAGTGTCAAATATTGAATGAATCAGTAAACAGGGCTTGAATGAACAGATGAATGTATTGGGGACAGACTTTACCTCCTCCACATGTTGTGAAGAGCTTGCCTTGCTTGAGACCCACACAGTTTTCCTAATTCCAGAAAAGCCCATTTTTAAACTTTATTATTTATTTATTTATTTATTTATTGGAATGGGGTCTCACTCTGTCACTCAGGCTGGAGTGCAGTGGCATGATCTCGGCTCACTGCAACCTCTGCCTCTGGGGTTCAAGCTATTCTCCTGCCTCAGCCTCCCGAGTAAGTGGGATTACAGGTGCCTGCCACCACGCCCGGCTAATTTTTTTTATTTTTCTTAGAGACAGGTTCCACCATGTTGGCTAGGCTGGTCTCAAACTCCTGACCTCAATTGATCCACCCACCTCGGCCTCCCAAAGTGCTGCGATTACAGACATGAGGCACCATGCCCAGCACCAGAAAAGCCCTTTTAAAAAGGATAATGTACTAGATATTACAAAAGACTCTAAGAATGTGAACAATTTCATGCAGCCCATACCCAAGCCTCCATGCACAATTTAGAGCATGTGTCATTTTCTTTGGATAAAAGCCAATGTGCCAATGAGTCTATGTGCCCACCTCAAACGCTCTTGCTGTTACTATAGGCCACCAACACCCTAATGGCATGAATGGGGCTTCCAAGGTCCTGGGGGAAAATTACAAAGGTGAGTTTGGAACCAAGGATCAGATTTTGATTGTATAAGGTCGAGCGGCAAAGATTATCCTTTAATCCCTGAAACATGTGTTTGAGAGAGGCCTGCCTCTGGGCCAGGTACCGTGGGTTACACCTATAATCCCAGAACTTTGGGAGGCTGAGGTGGGTGGATCACTTGAGTCCAGGAGTTCAAGGCCAGTCTGGGCAACATGGTGAAACCTCATCTCTACAAAAACACCTGTAGTCCCAGCTACTCAGGAGGCTGAGGTGGGAGAATCACCTGAGCCCAGAAAGTTGAGGCTTCAGTGAGCTGTGATTGCACCACTGCATTCCAGCCTAGGGGACAGGAATGAGACCCTGTCTCAAAAAAAAAAAAACCTCTGATGCAGGAGAGTAATAAAGTCCAGGTACTCTTCATTGGATAAACATGGACAGCACAGGTCATGCTATGTTTAATAGCTGCCAGAGAGTCATGGTTTAGGCCCCTAGAAAAAGGAAGCGAGCAACTCGAAAGAGCAGAGCTGCTTTTAAACAGTCAGAAGAGATATAATCCCAAGAAGCCAAGTCTTCCAAGGTTGGCTATAAGGCTCGCTCAAGGAATGCTTCTTTCCTTTTGAAAGAATGGCTGCAGCTAGCCATGACTGAGAGCTTCCTGTGTACCCACTACTGCTCTCAGTGCGTTACATATACTAACCAAGTAATCTTCACTGTGCCTAATAGTGAGGTAAGTCCTATCGTTACCTCTGTTTGACAGATGAGGACATTGAAGCACAGATATGTTAGGTGACTAACCCAAGACCACACTAGTAAATAGAGAAGAGCTTTGAACCCACATGCTCTGGCTTCAGAGCCCACAGGCTTACTTAGCTGACATTGTCCGCAGAAGCAGAGGGAACTGGTTATCGGGGGTTGGCTGGAATGATGGTGCAGTGGAACAGGGTAGGTTTGTGACCCTATGTACCCTTCTGTGCAGCACTCGTTAAGTGTTGTGCCATTTGTACAACACTAAGCTAGGCGTTGCGCGCAAGGAGGTAAGTAGAATCTAGTCCCCAGCCTTGAGAGGCTCTCCATCTCTGGTGCAGACAGTCCTGTGGTAAGAACAGTACAGGCTGAGATGTGAGAGCCAAGATGGAGAAGTCCTGCCCCCTGCCTGGGAGGATTTACAGAGACAGGAGGCATTCACCTGGGATTGGAAGAGTGAGAGCTGTGATCTTTCTTAATCTCTGCTTTCCTCTTCTGTCCAGAAAATACTTAAAGGCCAAAGCAGGCAAAACAAATTTCAGGAGATCCAGGTAGAAATAGAAACCAGATTGGTTCAGAACAGTGAAAACACCCTCTCTATGAAACTCTGCTGAGACTAAGCAAGTTTGCTGAAGTCTCGGCTCTGTGCCCTGGACTTCTCTGTGTCTGTGAGGGCTGAAGGCAGAGAGCGGTTGTCCCCCGTAGGGTTCTGGATGATGCCGCCATTGTGTCTGGAACCAGAACAGGAAGGCTGCTTCCTAGAGCAAGTTAGCAGTGCCTGCAGTCAGTTAAGATCCATCACTCTGAAAATCCTCCAAACACTGCAGATCATGGCGACTGGTGGCTTCCCGCAACTGCAGCTTCAAGCTAGTAGTATGCCACCTGCGTGATCTTATCATCCCAGGTCACCTTCAGACCTCCTTAGATTATTCTCAAGGTGAGGAGTGGGTGACAAGACCCCAGAGTCAAACATTCTGCTTCTAGTGTTATCTTTGCCACTAGCACCACCTAAGGAACTGTAAAAGAACTGTTTTTAAAAAAATTTTTGGTTATCATTAATCACAAATTTTAAACTCCAGATGAATAAAAAGAAAAAACTCTAAATATCTAACAAATGAAGATCAGTTAAACAAATTAGCAGCCACTTAAAATGACGTGCAGAAGGCCGGCCACGTGCAATTAGCAGCCACTTAATGACAGTGCAGAAGGCTGGGCACAGTGGCTCACACCTGTAATCCCAGCACTCTGGGAGGCCAAGGCGGTGGATCACTTGAGGTCAGAAGTTTGAGACCAGCCGGGGCAACATGATGAAACCCCATCTCTACTAAAAATACAAAAATCAGCCGAGTGTGGTGGCAAGCACCTGTAATCCCAGCTACTTGGGAGGCTGAGGCAGGAGAATCGCTTGAAGCCGGAAGGTGGAGGTTGCAGTGAACCGAGATCGCACCACTGCACTCCAGCCTGAGCGACAGAGGGAGACTCTGTGTCAAAAATAAATAAATAAATAAACTGACACTGTATGGTTCACCCCTGTGATCCCAGCACTTTGAGAGGCCAAGGTAGGAAGATCGCTTGGGCCCAGGAGTTCAGGATCAGCTTGTTTCTACAAAAACTAAAAATTTTAAAAATAGCTGAGCATGGGGGTGCACACCTGTAGACTAAGCCACTCAGAAGGCTGAGCTGGGAGGATCGCTTGAGCCCGGGAAGTCAAGGCTGCAGTGAGCCATGATTGGGCCACTGCACTCCAGCCTTGGCAACAGAGTGAGACCCTATCTTTTTTTTTTTTGGTATCGTTTTAATTATTTTTATTTACAGAAAACTCTACAATGTACATTTCACCCCATTCAGTGGCAAGTTCTTTAGCCTTTGCTTTTTCGAGGCTTGGCGATGTGAGCCACAGACTTGGGACCAAGGACATTGCCTCCCCAGTGACAGCGGATCTCATCATATCTGTCATTATAATTGGTCCCGATAGCTTCCACCAGCTTAGCCAAAGCGCCTCTGTCTTCCAAGTTAACCTGTGTGAAGGCGACGGTGGTGCAGGTCTTCCTGTGGACTAGACGTCCCAGTCTTGCCTTACCCTTGATATTGCAGTAAGGGACTCCCATTTTACGACACAGGGCAGGCAAGAAGACAACCAGCTCAATGGGATCCGCGTCATGTGCAATCACCACCAGCTGAGCTTTCTTGTTCTCCACCAAGGCGGTGACAGTGTTAACTCCTGCTCGAAAGACAGGTGGTCTCTTAATGGGGACATCCCCCTTTGCCAGCAGCTTTCTTCTTGGCCCAGGGCCAACAGCCTCTGCTTCTTCTCTTGCTTTGTCTCTGGACTGTACTTGTGGGCCAGCTTAAGCAGCTGAGTAGCTGTTTGGCGGTCCAGGACCTGGGTGAACTGGTTAATGGCAGGAGGCACTTTCAGCCGCTTATACAGGATGGCTCTCTGCCGCTGTAACCTGATATAGCGGGGCCATTTCACAAAGCGGGTGAGGTCTCTTTTTGGCTGGATGTCCTGTCCACTGCCAAAATTCTTCGACCTTTTCTCAAACACGGGATTTACCACTTTCTTGGCCTCCTGCTTCTTCACGACAGCAGGAGCCGGAGCCACCTTCTTCTCCTTGACCTTCTTTCCTTTTGGCATCTTGGGCGGCGGGAGCGAGACCCTATCTTAAAATAATGAAATAAAATAAATTAAATACGATGTATATTTTTATTGACATGAAAAGATATTTGACATATTAATAAGTTATAGCTTATAGATGTATGTGTACATACGAATAGCTATAGATACGGAAAACAAAGAAAGGCGGGGGAAAAAGCCTGAGAAGCTATCGTCAGAATGTTAAATGATAGTTATTTCCAGGTAGTATCCTCATGGATAATTTTTTTTTTTTTTTTTGAGACAGAGTCTTGCTCTATTGCCCAGGCTGGAGTGCAGTGATGCGATTTCAGCTTACTGCAACCTCCACCTCAGCCTTCCCAGTAGCTGGGATTATAGGCACTTGCCACCACGCCTCGCTAATTTTTGTACTTTTGGTAGAGATGAGGTTTCACCATGTTGGCCAGGTTAGTCTCGAACTCCCGAACTCAGGTGATTCGCCTGCCTCAGCCTCCCAAAGTGCTGGGATTACAGGCGCTCATGGATCATCTTCATTTTTTACCTCCATTCTTAATGTGCATACAAGGGGCAATCAATGAGTAATCATAAGAGGCCTGTCTGAATGAGTCTCTTGGATGAGTTTTAAAGTGAACAGTCTGACCCTGGGGTTTCATCACCCCCTTTTTACCTTGATAATAACCTGAGCAGCCCAAAGGTGATCTGTAATAGGTGGTAAGATCATGCCAAGTCACATGTGGCTGGGAGTTGGAGTGGCAGAAAGTTGCCAACTGCAGTAAAATCTGCTGTGCTTGGGATTTTTGTTGTTTTGGTTTTTGTTTTGAGACAAGGTCTGGCTCTGTCGCCCAGGCTGGAGTGCAGCTCCCTGCAGCCTCGACCTTGTGGGCTCAATTCATTCCCCCTACTCAGCCTCCCTAGTAGCTGGGTCCACAGGTATGCACCATTATGCCCAACTAATTTTTGTATTTTTGTAGAGATAGAGTTTCATCATGTTTCCCATGCTGGTCTTGAACTCCTAGGCTCAAGCAATCCACCCACATCAGCTTCCCAGAGTGCTAGGATTACAAACATGAGCCACCGTTGCTGGCCAAGGAAGTTTTTTTGGGTAACGAGGCATACTTCTGACTATAGACATTGCTAATTTTATCCTTTCTGCCCTAGTTTCCAAAGTCAATGGTGACTCTATCAGGTGACTTCACCTGGGACCAACTGCTCTGTCCTCAGCTCTTTCAAACAGCAGTGATGGCCTAAGTTAGCTCTGACAATTCCCCACCAAGCACCGGTTTTATTTACTCTCCTTCTGCAGCCAAGTCTCAACTCAATCAGGAGTGAGCCTCAGCTGGAGCAGATCACTTTACTCACTATTATTTCATTGCCTGCATTTACCTCTTGCCCAAGAGTCCAGCTCACTTTCCCACAGTAAATTATTTATATTCAAAAGCGCAGAAAAAATCCTAGATCTTCTCCCAATTCCTCCAGAGTCTTGCCTCCAGCATTTTAACTCTCTCCTTCTATTGGCTTGCTGGATATCTTCCCTAGCTCTGGGGTTTTCCTACTACATTTAGGCCTGGAGTTTGAGGGAAGTGGGAAACTGAGTAAAGGATACCAGTTTCTGAAGAACCAGACTCTCGGCCTGTTTAGCAAGATCAGGGCTCCTCTCTCTGGACAGGATTGGAGTGGCCTCTATAGTTAGGCTGAATTGCTCCAGCAAGAGGATAGGGGAGCTCTTTCCCACTCAGCCCTTGTAATTCATTCCGGCACGCACACCCATGCACACATATACACAAAGGAATGCAACACATCTGGAAATGACATGCACACAAGCAGGCATGCTCCATATACACACACTAAGACATATGTAGACACACACCAACATGAGCTCTCTGAGGCACCCATACATATAAGTATATAGACATAGGCATCATACACATATAAGTATATAGACACAGTATATAAATATATAACACACAGGCATTATGCAGACATTCAAACCTTGTTATCCACATAAGACATCCACAGACATAACTGTACATTCTAACATACACAGATGTCAGTCTTCGTATTTAATTACACCGACATAAGCACACATGAGTCTACTTAGTACAGGCAAAGAAAACAGTGACAAGTGATCTGTCCCTGCAGAGACCACTACCACCCACCCTGACACTAGGATTGCTTTATTTCCTAGGAAGTTTTTGCAGAAAGTTGCCTGTGCCTTTGACAAAGAGTTCATCCCTTCACTGTCTCCTGCTCCCAGCCAGCTTTCTCCTCCCTGTCCCCTTGTGGCCCCATTCTTTCATCCATAGCTGTGCCTGGCCAAGAAGAATGCTAATCAACATGACAGGAACTGTTTCCACCTGTTTACATCCCTATTCGCCTCCCCTGATGCCATTTTAGATTCTGCCAAGCAGCCGAGGAGGCCTGCTGTGTGGGCCGGCTTGAGAGAGGGAAAGGAATGAGGGGAGAGGACAGTTGGAGTGTGAAAAGGACCTGTCGCTAAGTGACTCCCCATTCCAACAGCCACACACAAGATGCACATAATTGCTTTTAGCACAGTGGGATGGATAGAGATACAAAAGGTCAAATCAAGGATTTGTCCCATAATATCTTTCTAAGCAGCAGCGTCAGACATTGGAAAAGCATATTCATGAATTGAGTTGCCAGAATATGGGCAGGCTTTTCAGAGGTGGCTGTGTGTTCCCTCTTTGAGGTGTGCCTGCCGTGGTGATTGGATTCACACGGAGCAAGTGACTTCTCAATGCTCAACAAAGCTCTGCCTGTGAATTGGACTAAATAGACTACTTGGCAGGCAGCTGAGATAACTATGCTAAGTGAATTTCATAGTTGCTCCCACTCCTCTTAAGCCCAAGCCTACCGGAAAATGCAGGATCAAGGCCAAATTCCTGAGACAGGCATTCAAGGGCCTCCACCATCTGACCCAAATCTGTCTTGCCAGGCATTTCCCAACATGAAGGTCAGATGTCCACCCCACTGGACACTGTGCTGGTTTCTGAGCACTTTGGGAGGCTGAGGCAGGCCTGGCCAACATGGTGAAACCATGTCTCTACTAAAAATACAAAAATTAGCTGGGCGTGGTGGCACACACCTGTAGTCCCAGCTACTCAGGAGGCTGAGGCAGGAGAATCGCTGCAACCCGGGAGGCAGAGGTTGCAGTGAGTCGAAATCATACCACTACACTCCAGCCTAGGCGACGGAGTGAGACTCCCTCTCAAAAAAAAAAAGGACAGAAAAGGAAGAGAAGTACTAAGAACTTTTACGTTTCATGTAATGTAATGTAACTGGTGACCTTAGCAAGCATGGTTTTTGTGAAGCTGTAGAGGCAAAAGCTTGATTTGAAGTAGTTTCAATAGGAATAGTGAACCTTTGAAAAATTTTGCAATACAGGGAAGCAGATCAATTAGATAAAGTAGTGGGATTTAAAAAAAGACTTTTTAAAATGGGGTATAAAAACTGTCCTCAAAACACATTTGCTCACAGTGTGTCAGGACTGCACCAAAATTAAGTCTACTCTTGAGCTTTCAGTGGTTGAAGGAATCTCCACCCCAAGTTTCTCTGAAAACCAGGACAGCTTCTTCCTTATTTTAAGCCCAGTCTTGTGGCTCTGTCCACATAAAACTTTCTCCTCCCCCAGCATCCTGGCCAATTTATCATTCTTCCTTCCAGATTTCTCTTATTAATCTGTGAAAGAAGAGGGGATTTTTTTTCAGGAGAAATATTCTCTAGCAAATAGAACTGCCAAATCAGTTCTTCCTAGCAAATTAAAAAGATATAACAAATAATTTTTAGAAATTTGATAATCTCCATAGAAAAAAAATCCAGCATATAAACTGCAGAGATGCATTTTCAGTTTTCAGAAAATATGCTGTGTGTTGGATACATAATTTCATTAGCTTATTGTGTGGGGTGAGCTATTGTGAGGGATCTGTCATGTCACCTTCATTTCCAACCCCCAGTTAGGTTTAATCACATTCAAGGCTATTCGAAACTATAGTTTCCCATTTCAAATCACATTAGGCAGGCCTATAACTTATACTTTGGGATACAAATCTACAAATTTTCCATCCACATTATCATGCTGGTCAAGTTGTTTCTGAATGTTGTAAAGAAAAAATAAAGTTAAAATTATCAAGAATTAGAACTTGAGGCAGGGGCGGTGGCTTACGCCTATAATCCCAGCCCTTTGGGAGGCTGAGGTGGGCAGATCACTTGAGGTCAGGAGTGCAAGACCAGCCTGGCCAACATGGTGAAACCCCGTCTCTACTAAAAATACAAAAATTAGTCGGGCGTGGTGGTACATGCCTGTAGTTCCAGCTACTTGGGAGGCTGAGGTATGAGAATTGCTTAAGCCTGGGAGGCAGAGGTAAGCCAAGATCATGCTACTGCACTCCAGCCTGGGCGACAGAGCAAGACTCCATCTCAAAAAAAAAAGAGTTAGAACTTGAGAACAACTGACATTGTGATTTTCCTGAAGGTTGTCTCCAGTGGAAAAATAACTGAAAGGGCTGCTCCTTTTCATTAGAGGCGTGGTTGGAATTGTCGGGGACAGCACGAATGCCGGGGAACTCTTGGCCAGCAAGAGGGTCCCAATACCTGGAAGAGAGAGTGCGCGGAAGAAAGATAGACAGACAGCGGGGTCTGGAGGACTGAATTAGGCAATGCCTAAACAGCAGCTTTATTTGTGCATAGGGTCCCAATATATACTGTCAGCTTTCAATGGCTGACATCAATGTACATTGTTTCAACTTAAACAATAAAGGGAACAGAAAGTTACAACACTACAAATCTGGCAAGGAAGGTAAAATTTTGGTTAAGAAAAGAGCACATAACTGAGAGTCATAAAGTAACCACAAGTGATGCAAAACTACAATTTATCTTCCTTTATCTATTGTGTAAGAATTTTATATTTAACAGAGTGACATTCTTTACAGGTTAAACCCACCATAAATCCTAGAGACAACAATCATCAAAAATCACATGAATAATCACAGGGTTCAAGCAGTATCGGTAAACAGAGCCATAAAACTAGCCCAGTACAGAAACCAAGACAAGACACAATGCCTTAGTAAAACCACACAGCCATCACCGAGCCATTATGTCAGTGCCAAGGAGTCTAAAATAACCTTTTACAAAATCATTCATCCCTCAGTTCCTACTTTCCCATAGCTCGACTGCCTCCAGGAGGGGGAAAATGCTTCTGGGCTCAAGCTCACATTATGGCGGAGACACTCTTAGGGGTCTCTACGCTGTGGCGAACCCACATGGAATCTTGTTAATCTCATACCAACATCTGTGAAAAGGTTAACTGTCCCTCTCAAGGCAATGAGTCTTTTTGTTTTGTTTTGTTTTGTTTTGTTTTGTTTTGTTTTAGAGACAGAGTCTTACTCTGTTGCCCAGGATGGAGTGCAGTGGCATGATCTTGGCTCACTGCAACCTCTGCTTCCCAGGTTCTAGCAATTCTTCTGCCTCAGCCTCCCAAGTAGCTGGGATTACAGGTGCATGCCACCATGCCTGGCTAATTTTTGTGTTTTTAGTAGAGATGGGGTTTCACCATTGGCCAGGCTGGTCTCAAACTCCTAACCTCGTGATCCGCCCACCTTGGCCTCCCAAAGTGCTGTGATTACAGACGTGAGCCACCGTGTCCGGCCAACAATGAGTCTTTTTGAATGGCAATTTGGGGCTGGCTCTTGGCTTTCACATAGTCTCTGCCTTCATATGGAGCTGCCAGTTAGAGTTGCACAGGTTGTGAATAATGCCTCCTAGAGTGGTGCAGTGCACAACCTACACAACTATACGCTGCAGCCAGGCTTCAAGGCAAAAGAGAATATATGTAACAAGACGTTGCAAATACTTGGCGTTTCTTCTCCAACGGTGGCCTTGCCTTCCCTGCCACTGAGTCCCTCTCCACTCCACTGAAAAGGGCTGAGGACACTCAACGTGCAACCCCATCAACCCATTCAAAAATATTCTGTGCGTGATAATGGACTACTGCATTCGCCACCGCGATGCACAAAAGAAACCACAATCCGACCTTGAGATCTACTCCTATGTGCCCAGCAAAATGGCTCCCCTGTCCCTGCACAGAGAGCACTGGAAGTTCATTGTACCAGAGCACTCACATCCTGCACGCCTCCTGCTGAGGCTGAGCCACACCACCAGCTCCTGCTGCTTCAGCAGTACCACAGCACTCACGCATTCTGGAGCCCCTCTTTCTCCACTCCTCTCCTCCTCTGCCGTCTCATTCTCCGCCCTCTGCACAAAATGCTCCACCCTCTGCTCAGAATGCTCCACCATGGAAAGCTTGCAGTTCCTTAAGGTCTCTGAGGTGGTTCAGGGTCCCTCAGAGGGAATCATCTACAAGGTCACAGCTTTTCTCTTGTAAATAATCAGTTACAGCTTACCAAAGACCCTTTCCTTTCCAGAGAGGAGTGAGGAGGAAAGAAAATCTCACTCTATCACACTCTAACCTGGAAAGTTCTTTACTCTTGATCTGAATCTGGCTTCTAGCAGGTTTAGAACCTAGTTTTGCCACGGCTCTCTTACATTCAGCCTTCACCTGCGACAGCTGATTGTCATGGTTCTCTTCAGTATTTTCTTCTGCAGGCTGGATTTCCCTAGTTTCTCCTCTGCGCTCTCGTATGACCTAGTTTCTGAACTCCTCACCACTACAGTCAGCCCACCCCTCATCTACCACGCTGATGTCCCTTATAAAACCTAGGCCCCAAAAGTGAGCACTCACCCAGATCCAGTTGCATGGGAGCAGATTCCGTCTCTTTTTATGTGCATGTTACAGTTTTATTTGCCATAAAGTAGTTACGGGGATTATAATGTGCTTCAAGGACTGGCCTGTTGAGAATAGACTGGATTTGAGCTATTACTCTATGGACATGTTGTTGAGTTTTGTGTTGTTGTTGTTGTTTGTTTTGAGACAGGGTCTTACTCTGTCACCCAGGCTGGAGCATAGTGGTGCAATCATGGCTCACTGCAGCCTTGCCTTCCCTGGCTCAGGTGATTCTCCCACCTCAGCCTTTTAAGTAGCTGGAACTACAGGCAAGCACCACCATACCTGGCTAATTTTTTGTATTTTTTTGTAGAGATGGTGTTTTGCCATGTTGCAAGGCTGGTCTCAAACTCCTGGGCTCAAGCTATCCTCCCACCCTGGCCTCCCAAAGTGCTGGAGTTACAGGCATGAGCCACAGTACCTGGCCTCTATGAGACATGTTTTTAAATGATCTGCATGGCTTTGATATACTTGGTAAAATCTATTGGACAATATGAACAGTCCTGTGTTACCTTCAGTAGGTCCTTTCCCCATTGTGGGTCTCAACAACTGATATGGTTTGGCTATGTCCCCACCCAAGTATCAATTTGAATTGTAGCTCCCATAATTCCCACATGTTGTGGGAGGGACCCAGTGGGAGATAATTGAATCATGGGGGCAGTTTTCCCTATACTGTTCTTATGGTAATGAGTAAGTCTCACGAGATCTGATGATTTTATAAGGAATTTTCCCTTTTTGTTTGGCTCTCGTTCTCTCTTGTCTGCCACCATATAAAATGTGCCTTTCACCTTCCACCATGATTGTGAGGCCTCCCCAGCCACGTGAAACTGTGAGTCCATTAAACCTCTTTTTCTCTATAAATTACCCAGTCTTGGGGATGTCTTTGTCAGCAGTGTAAAAACAGACTAATACAATAACTTTATCAAGAAAAGGAGGTGTTATTTTAATGATCTCTAAACTTTTTGTGATTTGTTCTTTTTTCTTAGGGACCCAAGTGTTACCAAAACTAAAGTGCAACCTCCCAGCTCTGCTACCTATGCATACATGGTTGGAGCTGCAAGACCAGGTTTTCCTTTATCCCTTACCCTGAGTGAGGAATATGGTGAGGAGGAGGGAAAAGGCATGGGGGGTGGGAGTGCAGTCATTTCTCTAAATCCAGGACCAAGAGACCAAGGATGCTGAGAGGCTGAGACAAGATCCGTTCTTTGTTTCCTCATCTGAGCCAGGCTAAGTTGGAAATTGGGAGCAGAGCAGAGGATGGACAAAGGGGAGATCCTAAACTGTATCTCCCTTTCCCTGCTTTCCTTCTTGCAGGTCTGTGCCAGGTGGGAGACAGTCTGTGGATGATAGTCTAGCTTCTACATGTGCTCCTGTTGGGGAATTTCTCTTTTTCTCAATGATATCTTCTTACCATGACATTTACGGGAGGAAAGAGATGGTCTCTGGCAGTGTAAGGAAAGGGAGGTTCTGAATGTGTCCTAGAAATGTCCTTGCGGCCACAAGTCCAGGAGAGCAGAGTCTCAGTTTTAGCTTCCTCCATCCATCCTGTCCCTTCACTCTCAGTGTGCTCCAGAATTTCCACCTTAGGCCGGGCATGGTGGCTCACACTTGTAATCCCAGCACTTTGGGAGGTCGAGGCAGGCAGATCACGAGGTCAGGAGATGGAGACCATTCTGGCCAACATGATGAAAGCCCATCTTTACGAAAAAAAAAAAAATACAAAAATTAGCTGGGCGTGGTGGCAGGTGCCTTTAATCTCAGCTACTTGGGTGGGTGAGGCAAGAGAATCACTTGTACCCAGGCGAAGGTTGCAATGAGTTGAAATCACACCATCACACTCCAGCCTGGGCAATAGAGCAAGACTCTGTCTCAAAAAAAAAAAAGAAAGAAAGAAAGAAAAAGAAAAAGAATTTCCATCTTAAAGAGAGTCAATTACTTTTAGTCAGTTCTCAAAAGACCAAATCCTACCACTTAAATGTGACCCAGGTAAGAGAGAGACATTGCCTGGTTCTTCACAGCTTTTCCCAGGTTCACCTCTGACCCCAAGGGGCTCTGTGTTCATTGAGCTGATTTTGCTTCGAAGTTTCAGCTTCTCTTTGTCACTTCCTCAGCCAGTCCTGTGCCCTCCCTCTTTCCATCCCATGTCCTTAATCCCCAGGTTATGTAGCAAATCTCCAACAAGCAGCCTCTTTTGCTGCTTTTCTCTCTTGACAAACCTAATTTATCTTGGTGTGTCAACCTTTGGGCCACTGAGGCTGTGCTGACCTCTTTGGGGAGCTTAGCTTTTGTAGTACTCGGTAACCCCCCTCTCCTGGGAGCCGTACCAACCTATTCTTCATCACATTTGAGCCTGTTTTTCTTAAAAAAAAAAAAAAAAAAAAAAAAACTATACAGGCAACCCAAGTTAACTAAAGCTGTGAAACATCTCTCCTTTCTTAGGAGGTCTTTCTCCCTCCCCTCTGCCTGTCTGGCAAAAGCCAGGAGCCAGAGGTTGGGGTGAAAACCTCAGTTACCATCACATCAGCTGGGTAATAGTTCTATAGATGCTGGACTTGCTGTCGAAGGGGCAAAGCATTCTGATTCATAACATTTTTATTATATTCTATTATAATCATGGATCATGTCATATTTGTATTAGTTTGCTAGGACTGTCCTAACAACATACCACAGTCTTAAACAACAGGTATCTATTTGCTCACAGTTCTGGAGGCTGGAAGTCCAACGTTGAGGTGTCAGCAGGTTTGGTTTCTTCCTAGGCCTCCATTCGTGACATGCAAGTGCTGACCCGATTGCTGTGAACTCACTTGGTCTTAAGTCTGTGCGAGTGGCTCTCTGGCATCTTTTGTGTGTCCCAATTTCCTCTTACAAGGGCATCAGTCAGACTGGATTAGGCTGCATCCTAATGGCCTCACTTTAACTAAAGGCCCTGTCTCCAAATACAATCACATGCTAAGATACTGGGAATTTCCCAGTAGAACATTTGTAGAGGACACAGTTCAGCCCATAACAATATTATCCCCCGATTCCATCATCAACTTACACTGAAGTCAGAGCAAAAAAGATTGGTCTCAAATTGCAGTGTGTGAGATTTTAGCTAAATGTAAGAAAGGTTCAGGCACCTTCAAATGGAGATCCTGGAAGTGGAATCTCAACTGGGAGAGGGGAAGGAGGGTAAAGATGAAAGCAGGCATCCTAGAAAACAGAATACATTTCCATTCAGTTGGTACCCTTTCTAAAATTAGGCTGAGCCAGATGATTTCTGGATCCCAACATTAATTTATTCAATCAATCACTCATTTAGCAGACATTCACTGAACCTCACCATGTGGCGGGCACAGGAATCCAGAAGCAAGTCCTTGAAAGTTTTTGCCCCTTAAGAGAACTTGTTCTTATTGGCAAACCCTGGATGGGATGGGAGGAGGGCAGGGGCAGCCAAAAGAAGAAAGGTGAGGAATGCTCTGAGGTTTGAACATTGACGAAGCCACAGACCCTAAGCCCAGTGGTCAGTCCAGGCTTGTACATTTCTTTCCTGGCACTCAGCAGTGCCCACACCCAGGGTAGGACCCTCTATTTTTTTTTTTTTTTTTTGAGATGGAGTCTGGCTCTGTCACCCAGGCTGGAGTGCAGTGGCGCAATCTTGGTTCACTGCAACTTCCGCCTCCCAGGTTCAAGCAATTCTCCTGCCTCAGCCTCCCCAGTAGCTGGAACTACAGGTGCATGCCACCACATCCCACTAATTTTTTTTATTTTTAATTTTTAGTAGAGACAGGGTTTTGCCATGTTGGCCAGGCTGGTCCAGAACTCCTGACCTCAGGTGATCTGCCCACCTCGGCCTCCCAAAGTGCTGGGATTACAGGCATGAGCCACTACACCCCGCCAGACTCTCTATTTGATAAAAGGTTGCATAAAGCGTAACCTCCTCAAGTTTGGGACATCCTGAAAGACCTTGAACCTTGGGCCCGCCCAAGAAAGCTGGAGATATTTCTCAGCCCCATACCGGGACAGGCAGGTGGGAGGAGGGTGTGGCTGGCAGCCCAGTGGAGTCACCACAGCCACAAGCCGTGAGGTTTGGGACTACTGCAGCTGCAGGAGACAGGTGGGCATTCCCCGTTCCCACACCAGACACCTCTGGGGCCTCCCACCAAGGATCGGTCACATGCTCCCTGGGGAACCCACTGGAGGTCCCTGAGAACTGCTCAGGAGTGTATGGTTTCTGCCAGCAGAGGCCAGGCTGCCAGGGCTGGCTGCTTCCCTCTAGGAGCCAGAAGCTTCCATCTAGAAGGTGAGCCTGCCATCTAGCGTCCCAGCCTGGGCCGCGCAGGAACAAAGGAGATTTCCTTGCACTGTCGTGTTGGCCGCACTCAGCCCGCAGCATATTTAACTGCTGCCTGCCTCCTCTCCATCATCGTGAGGTGAGGGCAAACCTCCCTGATTTCAGGGTGGATTTGATTTTTAGAAACAGCTGAAAGTCCTTCTAAGCCAAATGGTTATTGGTGGAAATACAAAGAGTTTCCCCTGTGGCTTATAATCATCTAAAGGCAGGTGACTATTTTCAAGAATATGTATATATTTTGTATATTACATATACTTATATTACATATACTAATACATATATATTACATTATATACTGATATATATTATATATTTCATATATAATATTATTAACTCTAATATTTATATTAAGAGTTTTGGGAGGAATTAAAAGTCTCATTGTTTTAATGCCAACAGTGTATACCATGGAACTCAATATTTTAATACAGAATCTAAAGTACATCTTCCTCTTAGAAATGAGTGCGAGTGCTATCTTTTCCATGCAGACCCACCTTTTACAGGAGAGGAAGAATGGTCTGATTTATTCGGCTGCTGAGGGATAGTTGTCCACACTGAGCCTGGAATGGAGCTCAGTCTCTCCTCAAATCCTGGACCTTCAGCATTGAGCATTTAATCCAGCAGTTGAGCGCTGCCTATGGGACTGTTTATCACAAGGCTTTTTGGGGAAGACTTCAGATCTGGGAAAGGGCTAATGGAGGGACATGGGACAGGAGATCAGCTCTGTCCCTGCTCCTTAAAGAAGTGCACCCACAGGAGGTATGCAGCCCAGTGCCTAAGCTGGGGTGGCAAAGGCTGTGGAGCCCTGCCGAGGACACAGAGAGAAGCACCAGAAAGTCAAAGCCACAGTCCCAGACATTTGTTCCTGGGGTGAGTGGTTGAATGTCACTGCTTGCCTGGAGAAGAGCAGAGATCCAGAGCCCCAGAATGAGCCTGAGCAGGGTAGGGTAGTGGGCTGGAGCAAAGGGAGCCCTCCCTAAACCAGTGATGATCTCTGGAGATCAGCCTCAGTTCCTGAGCAACCTTGAGTTCCCTGTGTCCTGGGAAAGCCTTGCCACTAGTCCTAGAGCCCTCTTTCCTGCAAAAGGTAGAACCCTTTACGAGGATACGTGCTAACTTCCACCTATGTGAGCACAAACAGTCGCCTTTGGTTAGAGACTAGGATTTAGGTGTGGCCATTTTGGGGAGGGTGGATTAATCTTTTTAATATGGAAAGAGGCCAAGAAAATGGGACCTTCATTTGGCCCTGAGAGCCTGGCAAGTCTGCTATTTCCTCTGATCAGCAAAATTTTGGAGCTGGAAGAATCCCAGCTAATATATCCAGAAGGAAGAAAAAAAACTTTTTTTTAATCACTAAGACTGGAAATGACATAATGAACTTAGGTCACAATCAACAGATGTTAAAATCATCAGGTGAAAGGTTAATGGAGAACTTTATGGGCTGATGCTACCTAAACCCATTGATCAATCCTATTAGCATAAAAAGTGATAAAAACAGATATTAATATTATATGTAATATTACATATAATAATATCACAGTAATACCACCCTAGAATGTATAGGTGCCTAAAAACATTGACCTTGAATCTAATCAAGGCCCTACATATAAGTATCAGTTTACAGGAAACATGGAGGATGGAAGAATATGTTAATTAACTCCACAAGGAAGCAGACAGATACAGAACTGAAGAAATTATACAGAACAAATTACCTGGTTCTCTGTCAAATTAGTGACAAGGGTGAACTGCTTCAGAATAAAAGAAACTTAAAAGACACAACCATATGCAATACGTAGATTTTTAAAAAACAACTTTAAAATATATCTTTGAGAATATCAGGTAATTTGAATATGGATTGGGTTTAGATGATACTGAGGAATTGTTCTTTTTTAGTAAACAATGACATTGTGAAATGTATTAAAGAGTCTTATTGGCTGGGTGCAGTGGCTCATGCCTGTAATCCCAACACTTAGGGAGGCCAAGAAGGGTGGATCATGAGGTCAGGAGATGGACACTACCCTGATCAACATGGTGAAACCCTGTCTCTATTAAAATACAAAATATTAGCCGGACATGGTGGCTCATGCCTGAAGTTCCAGCTACTTGGGAGGCTGAAGCAGGGGAATCGCGTGAACCCGGGAGGCGGAGGTTGCAGTGAGCCAAGATCACACCACTGCACTCCAGCCTGGCAATAGAGCGAGACTCCATCTCAAAAAAAAAAAAAATATATATATATATATATATCTCTTATCGATTACAGATTAAAACTGAAGTGTTCCAAATGAAATGACAAACTCTCTAATATTTGCTTTAAAATATACTAGAAGGAAAAAGGAGATAAGGAGAGGAAAGAAGATTGGCAAAATGTTGATAATGATTGAAGCTCGGTGATGGATACCTGGAGATTCTTTTTATTCTAATTTTTTGAATATATTTAGAAACTTCCATAACACACACACACATACACACCCCACACCCCACACACTCCATGGTGCCCTTGACCCTCAGGCAGATCACAGTTCTTTCAAATTATGTAAAATTCAGTCTCAGTCTGGTGTCTGAGAATAGGTAGACTTAGAGAGAAGAGGCAAGAAATATCTCTGGGGAATTTTGAGGGATTCTCTTCCTTCAAACACTTTAGATGTGAAAAGACAACTGCCAGAACAGAGGAACAAAGGCACATGTGTACTGACATACCCACAGAGGCACATGCAAAGTCAAACACACATAACCTGACCCTCGCACAGACCCTAGCACACTCCCCCAGGACCTGTGAGCGTGTCCAAATGCCCACAGGGCATGAGAACACATTCTCTTCCCAGGTAGTACTGAAATATAAATCCAAATAAAATCAAATGAGGGCCCGGCATGATGGCTCACGCCTGTAATTCCCACACTTTGGGAGGCTGAAGTGGGCAGATCACTTGAGGTCAGGAGTTTGAGACCAGCCTGGGCAACATGATAAAACCTTGTTTCTACTAAAAATACAAAAATTAGCTGGGTGTGGTGGCAGGTGCCTGTAATCCCCACTACTTGGGAGGCTGAGGCAGGAGAACTGCTTGAACCTGGGAGGCAGATGTTGCAGTGAGCTGAGATCACACCACTGTACTCCAGCCTGGGCGACAGAGGGAGACTCTGTCTCAAAAAATAAACAAATAAATAAATAAACAAATGAGTTCAGTAGCACTGAATATAAATGTATGGCTATATAGAGGAAAGGGTTTTAGAAATTAAAACAAAACTCTCAAAAATTATCCTAGTATTCCTGGAACATCTGTATTTACTTGAGGATAAAGTTTAAGGTTGTCTCAAAAAAAGCATCAAAAGAAAAAAGTATTTGGCTTTCTTGTCCTTCATTCTCCTCACACCACATGGACGTTTTATTGTAGTTAGGGTACAGGCTAAGCTTATTTCTAAAATTCAGAGGTAGGTGGCCCAGGGCAAGTTAGACGGCGTTGCTATCCTCCACTTGTGCTTCTCATCTCTAGGCCCAGGGTGGCCGCATTAGTTCTGATTTATCTTTCAACCAGTGGAAAGGAGAAAAAGTCAAGGGAGTTTGTGCCTAATTCTTCTAAGAGCAGAGCATACATTGCTTTTTCTTATATCCCATTGGCCAGAGTTTGGTCACATGGCCACACTTTCTGCAAGGGAGGCTGGGAAGTAAAGTCTTTTCTTTTTTTTTTTTTAATTTTTTTTTTTTTTTTTAAGACGGGGTTTCACCGTGTTGGTCAGGCTGGTCTTGAACTCCCAACCTCAGGTGATCCGCCCGCCTTGGCCTCCCAAAGTGCTTGGGTTACAGGCGTGAGCCACCACACCCAGCCGAAAGTAAAGTCTTAAGCTGAATGGCCATGTGCAATTAAAACCATCCTTATAGAAAAAGGGCGGGAAGGTATTGAGGGATAATGGGATGTCTGCTATATCCCTCAGATATAACAAACTCAATATAAATAAAAGTAAAATGATCTTGGCCCTCTCTCCCGCAACTGTGCCTGTTGCCATCCTCAGCTTGACAAATGACCCACCATTTACCCGGTCACCAAAGTAGGGTTGCCAGAGAATTCCTAGTTAAATCTGAATTTCAGATAAACAAGGACTAATGTCTTAGTACTGTTATGTCCCAAATATTGCATGTATTTTCATGCAATAGGATGAGTAGGATTTTGCCAACCAAAGAAGGGTAGGGTGGGTATGGGGATGCAATAGGAATGAGAAGTCCTTACTGTAGAGAAAAGACATAGTATCAAAAGAGATAGAAGCCAGGTGTGATCCCAGCTACTCAGCAATTTTCATGTGCTAAATCTAGCAATCCTATACCCAAGCCAGGGACCTTGGAGCCATCTGGATTCCTCCTTCTTTTCCCCTTTTCAATTGCCTTCCAAGTTCTACTCTTTCCCGTGATATGTCTCAATTTGTCCCCTCTCCTCCATCACTGGTTCAGGCCATCATCCTCTCTCTCAGACTCCCAAAACTGCCTCCTGCCTGGCCTGCCCGTTTTCAGCCTTGCTTCTTTAACAGCATGCTTCACAAAGCAGGTAAATGGGCCTTCCTAACAGGCAAATCTGACCATACCACTCCCCTGCTTTACCTCCTTCCATTGCTCCCAGTGGCTTTCAGAATAAACCTCAAATGTATTGGCCAGGTTGCTAAAGCCTTTGATCGTTTGGTTTTTCTCTACCTCTCTAGCCCCATCTCCCTCTCTAGCCCCATCTCCCTCAGGCTGTATTGCATACCCATCACCTATGCCCCTGCCATGGCAAGCTTCTGAGAGCGCCATAAGGGCATCATACTCTATCATACTCTATCCCTTTTCTTTTCTTTTCTTTTTCTTTTTTTTTTTTTTTTTTTTTTAGAAACAGGGTCTCACTATGTTGCCCAGGCTGCTGGTCTTGAACTCCTGGGTTCAAACGATCCTCCTGCCTCAGCCTCCTGAGTAGCTGGGATTACAGCTGTGAGCCATCACACCTGGCTTCTATCCCTTTTGATATTATGCCTTTTCTATACAGTAAGGGCTTCTTATTCCTATCGCCATCCCCACACCCACCCTACCCTTCTCCTTTGCTTGGCAAAATCCTACTCATTCTGAAAAACCCAGCTTAGATGGTACCTCCTCAGCTGGGCGCGATGGCTCATGCCTATAATCCCAGCACTTTGGGCAGCTGAGGAGGGTGGCTCACTTGAGGTCAGGAGCTCGAGACCAGCCTGGCCTACATGGTGAAACCTCATCTCTACTAAAAATACAAAAATTAGCTGGGCATGGGGATGTGCGCCTGTAATCCCAGCTACTCAGGAGGCTGAGGCAGGAGAATTGCTTGAACCCAGGAAGTGGAGGTTACAGTGAGCCGAGATTGCGCCTGCACGCCAGCCTCGGGAGACAGAGCAAGACTCCTTCTCAAAACAAAAATGTAAAAGATGTCATCTCCTCCAAGAAACCTTCCTAACTTACCAACTTGAGCACATAGTTTTGTTCCCACAGCCATTGACACTTCATGGTTAAATTGACTTACCTGTATGTTTTCCCCAACTACATTTTAAGTTCCTTCAGGGCAAGGACGAGGTCTTATTTATCTTGATACACTCAGCAACTGATACAGTAATCTTCTCTAGTAAAAATTAATAAATGTTCATTGGGTGAATGATAGTTCTTTGGCTTAAAATGTTCATACTCCAAGCTGAACATTGCTGACCCGGCATGTCTTCATTGGGGACATCTCTCCCTTTCCAGATGTGGCCCTTTCTGCACTAGCCTTAAGCCTGCTGTATCTTTATCCCCACTGAAATTCTGGGCTTTGATTTCCACAGCTCCATCATGATTTTTAAAAAAAAGCTTCTTGTCCACTCCATTACGTGCCTACATAACGGATGTTGAAATAAAGAAATGACACCTTACCAAGTGAGGCCCTAGCCTGTACCCTCCCAAGCTGAGTTTCAGACCATGATTCCAGCTGACATTGGGCAGCTGTTAGATGAGAGTTTTTCATCTGCCCTCCCAGCCCCCATGGCTTGCCCCCAGCCCTCCTTCATACCCTGGGGAATGACGTCTCTTTTTTTTTGTTTTGGGCCACAGCAGTATTTAGCAGGAGCAGGCAGCCATGCCTTGTTTGAGCTGTGATCTAACACCAGCTGACAGGTGGGTTTCGGGGGTGTCTCTGGGGCCGTGGCCTGTTTAGTGGATTTACCACTCTAAACTCAATTACAGGAGACTTTCACGCTCCACAGGCAACTCTGGTCCCTTTTTGATAAAAACTTTGGTGAGTAAATAAGTCATGATGGTGATAGGGGCCTGCCATTTAATATTCATTGAAGTACATATGTTTGGAAATTGGAAGCAGAGTTTAATCCATTTTCATATTTATATCAACATGCAGCTTTAAAAAGGATCTCTCTTTTTCTCCAGCAATCTCATCAATTTCTCATTTGGAAAGATAAAGGTAAAATGGGCACATATTTTATTTTTTAAAAATTAGAAAGATCTGAAGTTTTAATTATTAAAGTTTGAGTTTTGGATCTGTTGATTTTTAATAAACTAATTCTCTCACTTTATCTGAACTAGGAGAAATAGGTAACAAGCAAATCAAAGTCACTGCTGTTTCTTGCAGCTACATTTTTGTGTTTAACTTTGCAACAAGCGCTCGGTAAAAAGGAGAGGTCAAAGATGATGGGGGACCTCACCTCCAAGGTCTCAGAATTTTGGGGAATGTTTCATAGCCATCCAAAATAATGCAAAAGCACCCCTTTTGAATAAAGGTAACATTCACAATATTACAAATGTTCATGCTCAGTAGTAAAAGTTCCAGGACTGTCCATTGAGGGAGGCAGGAACCCTGAAGGGAAAGAGTTAACACAGTGAAGGCAGGAACCCTGGAGGGAAAGAGTTAACACAGTGAAGGGTTTGGGGCATTGCTGTGTTGTCTCTCCTCAACTCTTTCCACTTTTTTTTTTTTAATGTGGATGAATGTTTAAGTATGGTCCTGTGGTTGAAGGCATCTCTTTTAATAATGCAACACTCGGCTTCCTGAGGGGACAGCAGTTGATTTAGAAACGGAATATGCTGCACTCTAAATTCCCTTCCCTGAGGAAGGCTGACTAACTGATAAGTGCCATGAGCTAGCATGGGGACTCATTCTGTCAAATCAACTTGCTGGAAAGGCCCCGTGTGGAATCTTCTCCAGTCTCCGGAAGCTAATGTGAGCAGACACTTGTGACATTAGACAGTGCAGCAGGCCTGGCATGAAGAAAAATTTCACCATCTGCGGACAAGGTGGTCTTTTAGATGACAAGGAAAAAGAAACCAGTGCAAATTTGTTAATGTAACAACTTGGAAAAGTATGCTTAAAAAAAAAGCCACTCTGTGGGGAGAAAGGATCAAAAGAAAAAGGTAACAATAGTATTTGAAAGATTTCTTGGGCTTTCTGTCCCTTTGGACCTCTGTCTTTCTTCCTGGTCCTCCTAAGCTGGGGCACCTTCTGTTAAATGAGTGAGTTCCAAACTCTGCCATCCCACAAGCCACTATTCCACCTGAAACCGAATAAAGTAAAAGAAAAGGAAGAAAAAGAAAAGCAATGAAGAGAAAAGAAAGGAAAATTCTAGTGCCTTTTGCCTTCCTGGAGAAAATTATATCTTTCTTATTTCAGATGGGTGATCACCTGAGTGTTTCTAAGTGAGAATTTTTATCTGTCTGATCTTGATCCATTTGGCCTGGAGGAAAATTGAAGTGATTATTACCCAGGAAGAGATACGGTGATAAGAGGGTGTTACTTCTGTTTCTGATACAAAAATATAAGTAGCTGTCTATAATGGAACAAATGAAAAGTATTTAAGAATTAAACAACACTATAGGGGGAGAATGTCATTATTAAGATCAAACAGACAAATTGAATGGCTTTCAGCGTCCAATTCAGAGAAGTGGTTTTGCCTGTTTTCTTTCTCCTTTGGTTGGGTCCATGTGATCAGATGGCAATTCCGTGTAGCATATTTATCCCAGATTTAAAGCAGGAAAAAACACAGCATACCTTTGCATATGACTATCTCAGCTCTTCCATGGAAGCTAAGGAAGCACAGGCTTCAGAGAGAGGCAACCTCGGTTCAGGTCCTGGCTCTGCCACTTACTAGTTGGTGATCTTGGGAAAGCTGCTTAATAAAAACATCTACCTCATAAGATTATTTTTAAAATACCTGCCTCATTAAGAATATTATAACATGAGTTCCTATATATGAAATTCTGAGAGCAGTCTGGGGTATACTGAGTGCTAAATAAATTTCACCATGATTTTTATTTAATGAATCTAAATGGGTTCCTATAGGTTCTTAATTATTATAACTAAAAAGAAGGGTTTTATGGTCAAATAAGTTGAGGAATCAGGTTTAACACAATTTGTTTTAATCATAGTATTTCTCAGAGCCTTTACTATGCAAATGTGTGTTACAAATATCCAAGGAAGAATTTACCTTCTAATGTTTAACAATGTAATCCTTTTTCACAGACAGTGCTGATGCCCAAGTGAGGGAACAATGGGTTTCCCAACCTCTGGCCCTGAAATTAAAGAAATGTTAGGCCGGGCATGGTGGCTCACACCTGTAATCCCAGTACTTTGGGAGGCCAAGGCAGGAGGATTGCTTGAGCCCAGGAGCTCGAGACCAGCCTGGGCAACACAGGGAGACCTCATCTCTACAAAAAAATTTAAAACTTAGCCAGGCATGGTGGTGCACACCTGTAATCCCAGCAACTTGGGAGACTGGGGTGGGTGGATCTTTAGCACCTGGAAGAATAAGGCTACAGTGAGCTGTGATTGTGCCACTATACTCCAGACTAGGCAACAGAGCCAGACTCTGAGAAAGAAAAGAGAGTGAGAGAGGGAGGGAGGGAGGGAACAAAGAGAGAGAAAGAAGAGGAGAGAAAAAAAAGAGAGAGAGAGAAAGAAAATGTTGAGTCATGGTGTCTGAAGCACTAGCACAGTAATTTAAAACATGGTCCTTCGTTACTATTTAGACCTCATAGGTCTCAGTGTGTCCCTGTTTAAAACTGCATTTTGTTAAGTGGGACTGGCTGGAGGCAAAATAGTATAAGGTTAAAACAGACCCTGGAGTCAGACAGATCTGGGTTTGAATCTGTGAAAACACGTTACTAAGTATCTCTAAGCCTCAGTATCCTCGGCTGACAAATGAGGGAAACAGTGATACTTAGCTCCTTGGCTTGCCATATGAATTAAGTGAGGTTATGCCTGGTTTTGTTGGTCAGTACTAGATGCATGTAATCACAACAGCAGGGCTAATGTCTGTCAACGAATAATGAATTACTTCTGTTCTCAACCACTCTGCTCATTCAGAGCTCTTGGTGCCTCCAAGGTTGTAGATGAAAAAGCAGGAATGGAAATCAGCATCTGTGGGTTTCAGTGCCTGCTTTGTGCTTGATCAGGTAGTTTGTTGACGAACAGACATGACCAGTTTACCAAGATTACCACATCTCTCTGTGCCCAGTTTTCCTGTGTGAAGACAACAAATAAAGCTGGAATCCCAACACTGTGGGAGGCCGAGGTGGGCAGATCACAAGGTCAGGAGATCAAGACCATCCTGGCCATGGGGAAACCTCGTCTCTATTAAAAAAAAAAAAAAAAATTTTAAAAAAGACCACAAATAGAAAACAATAACAGCACATCTTTCCCACTGATCTCAGGGTAATTGTTAGCATCTGAAATGCTCATATACATATGATTGTCTTGCACTATGAAGGCCTATTGCTTTTCAAAAACAGGTTACTGAATGCTTACTGTAGTCTGGGAGGTATACTAGGTCTTATATGTAACATCTAATTTTATTTTATTATTTATTTATTTATTTATTTTAAACAGAGTCTCATTCTGTCACCAGGCTGGAGGGGAGTGGTGCTATCTTGGCTCATGCAACCTCTGGCTCCTTGGGTTCAAGTGATTCTCCTGCCTCAGTGTCCCAAGTAGCTGGGACTACAGGCGTGCGCCACCACATCCAGCTAATTTTTGTATTTTTTTTTTTTTTAGTAGAGATGGGGTTTCACCATGTTGGCCATGATGGTCTTGATCTCTTGACCTCGTGATCCGACCGCCTTGGCCCCCCAATGTGCTGGGATTACAAGTGTGAGCCACCATGCCTTGCCTGTAACAACTAATTTTAATTCTCACTATGAGGTGGGTATTATTATACCTTTAGAGATGAGGAAACCGAGGCTCAGGGAGGCTAGGTCCTGCTAATTTCCAGCAAATTCTCATAATTAATAAGTGGTAGTGTCAACAATAAAATTCAGATCTGACCCCAAAGCTCTTAGAACCACTGTGCTTCAAAAAATAATAATATTACAACACATTTTAAGTTTGAAATTAGTATTGGCCACATATAATTCATCTCTCTATCAGGTTCTCCAGACCTTTTTGCTGTTGTAAAAACCCTTAACTTGGACAGCAGCCACCAGGTAAATGAATGAAGATGAAGCATTAGGTAGAAAATAAAATTGTCAACACAGGATCCAGTCTCTTAGCTAGATGATTACTTGTGGATACTGGCTAGTTGATTAACTTTCCCTGACCTAGATATATTTGCTCTGATTATTACTATGACTAGCATATATTTGAAGACACCAACTGGAGACAGTTTAGTCAACTGTATTAATTGATCTCTACCTCCTGATGTCCCTGGATGGCAAATTGACTGCACAGCAAGCAACTTCCTGGACTGAAGCTGGTAGAGCAAGGTCTCTGTCAGAGAGGAAAGAAATCCACAGTAATGATATGCTATAAAACACTTTTTGTTAGTTACATATATTCCTTTACTTTCATTTCTCAAGAATAGCTCAGCTGTCAAAGCATCTCCAAGATTTCCATAGATTCGGCAAATACTGTGGGATCGAATTATTGCTCTGAGAGAAGATACAATTAAAACACATTAATCATTGTAACAAAAGATCATTATTGAGGCTGACAAAGATGGTGAAATCTGATGAAATAATTAGTCTGGTTAATCTTTTAAAAGTGAATTAAACTGCTAACAAGTTAAATCACTGTGATTTTCAAAATAAGCCTCCAGGGTGAACAGAGATTGGGGGACTATTATCATCATTGCAGAAAGATATTTTATTCTCTCTCTCTCATCTCTGGGCTTGCACTGGAGACCCCGTGGTTAGAACAGTGGGACCCTGACAACCAACTGGGAGAATGGTTACGGTGTGAGGGCGTGTTCTTTGCTTTATCCCCCAGTGATTTCTCAGTATTTCAAAGAGAGTCTTACAGTGGCTGGAAAAGGAACTATGCATGACCTTTCATTTTTTCTTTTTGTTTTTTTCCTTTTTGTGGAGAACGGGGGTCTCACTATATTGCCCAGGCAGGTCTCGAACTCCTGGGCTCAAGCTATCCTCCCGCCTCTGCCTCCTAAGAGCTGGGATTAGGTGTGAGCCACAGCGCCCGGTGGCATGACCTTTCAATCTGACCCAGAACTAATGTGGCATCCACTTACCAGCCATTCTCAATAACCCATCCATTAAGTGGACCCATCATGAGGTTCTGACGTCTTGCCACGTAAACCAATCAACCGTAACAACGGGGTCAGTCTTGAATAATGTTTACCCTTCTCTTCAGTCAGAGGGTTTATTCTTCTGGACAACACCTCTCTTAGCATAGGAATGCACATCAGCTTTGATTTGCCGTATTCTGAAATAAAATGAGTTGGGCAAATATGAACTGATAAATCATGGGAAATGGATGGAAAGGGGCAACAGTCATTTGGGCTAGATCTTAACTCTGACTCATCCTCTACAATTTTTGCAGGTTGTAGTGAATGCTGTGATGTATGGTCCAGATTCCCCCTCTAGGAATTAAGGTCTTTTCCCCAGCCGCTGGGAGTGCTACTGGAATTTGGCCCTCAGCTGTTAGTCCACTAGGAAGATTGCACTTGAGTGAACACAAGTGCCTCTCCTAAGGTCACACTTCCCACCAGGATTTTTTTTAAATCAGTTTGGGGTATTCAGATCAGCCCAAGTTGGGACAACTCTGAGAGGTCATCCTTGTGCTTAAAGAGTTCCCCATGGCATCAACTGAGGCCTTTGTTGGGATGGTATTACAACTCGATTTCTCCTTCTACCCAATCCTACTTTCTTCTCCTTCTTTCCCTAAGTACCGATCATGAGAGCACTCCTTAATCAATCAACTCACTGCTAAACTTCATCTCAAAATCTGACTCCTGGCCAGGCATGGTGGCTCACACCTGTAATCCCAGCACTTTGGGAGGCCGAGGCGGGCAGATTATTTGAGGTCAGGAGTTTGAGACCAGCCTGACCAAGTGGAAAAACCCTGTCTCTATTAAAAAACACAAAAATTAGCCGGGCGTGGTGGCGCATGCCTGTAATCCCAGCTAGTCGGGAGGCTGAGGCAGGAGAATCACTTAAACCCAGGAGTCAGAGGTTGCAGTGAGCCGAGATTGCGCCATTGCACTCCAGCCTGGGCAACAAGAGCAAAACTCTGTCTCAAAAAAAAAAAAAAAAAAAATCTGACTCCTGCAGCCCCGCTATGATAGAAGTCACCCTTTTGAGGTGGAGATCTTTGATGGCTACTGGTCCCACAAAAACAGGAGGGAAAATTTGGTCCACCAGGCTGTCAACTCAGCTAGCAGAGAAACTGTCTGCTGCACATCCTAGCTCTGAAATGCTCCTACAGCAAGTGCATGCCTGTCAACAGATGTCAAAGGAGTATCGAGAATATTTAAAAGAGACCGGGCACAGTGGCTCACACCTGTAATCCCAGCACTTTGGCTCACAAAGTGGGTGGATCACTTGAGGTCAGGAGTTTGAAACCAGTCTGGCCAACATGATGAAAACCTGTCTCTACTAAAAATACAAAAATTAGCCGGGCATGGTGGTGCACGCCTGTAGTCCCAGCTACTCGGGAGTCTGGGTCATGAGAATCCTTTGAAACTGGGAGGTAGAAGTTGCAGTGAACTGAGAATGTGACACTGTACTCCAGTCTGGGCGACAGGACAAGACTCGGTCTCAAACAAATAAAATAAATAGGCCGGGTGCGGTGGCTCATGCCCGTAATCCTAACAGTTTGGGAGGCCAAAGCGGGTGGATCACCTGTGGAGTTCAAGACCAGCCTGGCCAACACGGTGAAACACCATCTCTACTAAAAATACTAAAATTAGCCTGGCATGGTGGCATGCACCTGTAATCCCAGCTACTTGGGAGGCTGAGGCAGGAGAATCACTTGAACCTGGGGGGCAGAGTCGCAATGAGCCAAGATCGTGCCACTTTACTCCAGGCTGGGCGAAGAGCGAGACTCCATCTCAAAAATAAAATGAAATAAAATAAAATAAAAATATTAAAAGAGTCTGAGGGTGGGAGGAAAGACAGAGACAAACTATCAGAAAAAAGGCTTATAGCTTTTAAAATTTGTCTTTGAATTAGTCTTACCTACTTATCCTTGGCATTTGAAGTCAAATAGACTTTAACTAAATTCTTTATTTTAGGTTAGCTACTTAATTTTTCTGAGGTGGTTTCCTCATCTATAAAGCAGGAAGGCACAATCAGCCTCACAAGCTTGTTGTGGGTTGAGATGTCAGTTCCCTAGTAGTCCCCAACCTGGCCTTTGATAGGCACTTGGTAAGAATTTAATTCTCTTGTATATCCTTCATTCTCCTCATCCTGTTTTCCATATTCCAGGAAAATCACTGCTTTTCTTGTTGTTGTTGTTTTCTGATTGGCTCCACCCATTCCGATGTTTTTCTGGAGATTCTGTTTCAGGCTGAGGGTATCTGAGGGTGTTGGGCCACCTATCTTCAGACTAAAGGGTCTCTCTCTAGATGACTGGTCTCATCAGTTAGGTCCTATATACATTTTAGTTCTGGAGCGAGGGCACTTCCTTGTAATCCCCTAGGAACTGAGACAACTCAGCAATGTCCAAGTGCAATTATTTTCATTTTAAATCTAGGCTCTGCCTTTGGTTTCATGTGCAGAAGTCATTTCTCCCAACTAAACTGTAAATTCTGTGAGGGCAGTTAGCATATCATCTCATGCAACCATGGAATCTACCCCTGGAGGAAGAATTTTTTGCCAAATTACGTGGGGTCATGACAAGTAAACTAAGAGAATAAGCCATATTCTTAAAAATTTATATTTCCAGGGATCTTCCCAATCACTATATGGCAATTTCCAAGCCACTTTAGGTTTTCTTGGTTGTTGTTTGTTTGTTTTTTGAGACAGTCTTGCTCTGTTGCCCAGGCCGAAGTGCAGTGAGGTGATCTCGGCTCACTGCAACCTCCGCCTCCTAGGTGGTTCTTATGATCTGGGAAGTTTGATGAACATCAGAGTGAACCTTGTTATGCATCTAAATAGAAAGGACCATGCCACTGGAAACTGGATCCTGACATTTCTTGAGAGCCATCAGAATTTGTATTTCTCACAAATTCTTGAAACCAAGGAACTAATTCTAAACATTTATCTCACATCTATATCCTACTAATTCTCCCTATCCCTCTCTCTGCTTTGTTTCTCTATCACCATCTGGCATACTATTTGCTTATTTGTCAATAAAGATAGGAATTTTGTTTTGTTAGCTGCTGTGTCATCATCAAGACTGTGGGTGGGATATAGTACAATAAATGCAAAAAAATAGTTATCATATTAATTAATGTTCTCCAGTTGGGAAATGGCTTCTGATACCCTGACTCTGTTACTCACTGCCTACTTCCACTTAAATGCCTCATGGGAACTTCAATCTTATGTCCAAGGTTGAACTCATCATTTCTCCCCACCTCAGCCCAAACCATATCTTCTTCCAGTGTTCCATGGCTTGGGAAATGGACTCACCCATCACCCTGCTGCTAAGGTCGGAATCATCCTTGAGTCCCCCACCTCTATATACTGCCAGCCACTAAGGCTTTTTCATTCTACCTCTCACCAACTCTCAAATCTGTCCTCATCTCTCCAGCATCTTAGTTCAACTCATCATTATGTCTTGCCTGGATTATTATTATTATTATTTTTGAGATGAAGTCTTTCTCTGTTGCCCAGGCTGGAGTGCAATGGCATGATCTCAGCTCACTGCAACCTCCACCTCCTGGGTTCAAGCGATTCTCCTGTCAGCCTCCCGAGTAGCTGGGACTACAGGCATGCACCACCATGCCCAGCTAATTTTTATTTTTATTTTAGTATAGACAGGGTTTCACCATGTTGGCCAAGCTGGTCTCGAACTCCTGACCTCAGGTGATCTGCTCACCTCAGCCTCCCAAAGTGCTGGGATTACAGGCATGAGCCACTGCAGCTGACTGCCTGGATTATTGCAAAAAAGATTCCTCTAGTCTGAACCTCCCCCTCAATCTTTTTCCTTACAGAAGGATTTTTCTAAAATATTAATCTAATAATCTTCACTTAAAACCTTCCGGTGGTTCCATATTATTTTTAGATGTAGTTTAATTGACTTAATTTGACAGACTAGGCTATTCATGACCAATTTCTGTCATCTGCTTCCCCATCTCCTTGACCTCCTTATCCGACAAAAGAAACTATTCATTCTTCAACCAGACCAGCAGTGGTGAACCAAGACTGGAATGGTGAGAGCAGCCTGCCTGGGTGAGGGCAGGAGTTGGATGCACTGTTTCACAGAACATCCACTTCAGACATGGTCACTGTGCAACACAGAGCACCATATATCCTCCTCTCCAGCGTCCTTGCCCATTACAGCTTTGGTCTCTAGTCTCCAGATAAGACTTATCAAAATGTCAAATCACAGAACTGCTCCCACTTTCTAATGGCACCCAATTCAGAGTAAACCCCTGCTTCCTTAGACCTTCCTGCAAATTACCCAACCAAAGCCCAGATCCAAACCAAATAGCTTTCTTCTAAAATACTATTTCTGAGACATCCCATGGTATGTGTCCTCCCTCTATGCAACAAGTAATAAACCCAACTTGTTCAATTACAGGTTAGGTGATGATGTGTACCTGTAGCCTCAGCCTCTCACGTAGCTGGTGCTTTAGGCACTCACCATCACACCCAGCTAATTTGTGTCCCTTGTCATTTTTGGCTGAAGGGAATTGATAAAATACAAAAAGAACAAATCTTTCATTAAGTCTTAAGTACTAAGCAATTGCTGCAATTACTGTTAATTTTAATAAAATATATAACTTTCAAATTAGCCCAGTTTTACTACTTATCTCTTAATAATCATTGCAATCTTTGTAAAAGGTACTTTAGAACATTCAAGTATCCAGTCATGTCCATGCATATGAGCTTAGCTATATGCATTTGTCTCAAGAGTAAGTTTATAACCATTTGGAATCATTCTTGCTCTCAAGTCTTCAGCTCCTGGCATACTGCATATTTCTGTGAATATATATCTTAGTACATATTCTAGTGGAAGGAGAAATTGTCCACATGCACAAAGTACCAGCTTCTCTTGCCAGTAGACTTGAAATAGCAATAATAGCAGAGTGATTGTCAAGTCTAAGGAACATAATTTTGAACACAAAAGCTCCAAATGGAAATGTTCAAAAGTCTCTAGAGTCAGAGGGGGAAAAAAGACATGAATAGTATTGCACTTTTTGGAATTTATTATGAAATAGAATTTTTATGAATCTCTACCAAACATATCTTTGTTTTTTAAGGCTTTTCCGAGTTGCGTTTTTGCTGCTTTATGTGAAAGAAACTTTTCAAAATTAAAATGAATAAAAACATTTTTTGATCAACTTTGAGTGAAGAGGGTTGAAAAATCTAGCTGTACTGATGTTGGATGGAAATATGCAAATAAAACCAGTTTTGATATTGTCATTGATAAATCTGCAGAAGTTAAATCTCAGAAAGGAAACTGTAATGTTATTATTACGGCTATGGAACAATACATAGTTTTTCCCCTTTAAAAATACGTTATGAATTTTAAACATCGTTTTATTACTCTTCTCCTTTCTGTATAATAGTATCTATTTTATTTTATTTATTTAATTTTACAGGCCAGGTGCAGTGGCTCATGCTTGTAATACCAGCACTTTGGGAGGCCGAGGCAGGTGGATTGCTTGAGTCCAGGAGTTTGAGACCAGCCTGGGCAACATGACAAAATCCCGTCTCTACAAATAAATAAATAAATAAAATTTACAGGCATTATTTTATATATATATATATATAGTATTATATAAATGTTTCACTATTTTCAAAATATCTTTTCTAGCCATTATTTTCTTTCTTTTATCTTATGATTATTACCAAATAATCTTGTTGAATAGAGAAGGGGGCATTTAAAAAGAATCTGCTCTGAATATCCAACTCACTAAACACATCCCCCACAGAACAGGCTTCCTCAGCCTCAGGACCTCAGCCTCAATTTTGCCCCCCCCATTTCTTCTTCTTTTTTATGTGCCAGCAACTTGAAATTCAAATATACTCCAATTTTTCCCCCATTTCTTGCCAAGTAACCTCCACTCATCCTCAGGCCTTAGCTAAAATGATATTTCTTCTGGGAAAACACCTTTAAACCTTTCTCAGTCAGAGCCCCTGTTACATTTCCCTTTGGACCTATACTTCCTTTTCCATATTGTCAATGTTTGTTCAATTGTTTATTACCATAGCTAGCTTGTGAGTGGCATGAGGAAAGGGTCTGTATCTTGCTTACTCAATGTTTGTTGAGTGCACTAAATAATGAATCCTCTCCCATGACATCAGAGGAAACAAAGCAAATAACTAATTGGCCTTAGCTACCCAGTGAGTCTTTGGATGAAATTCCCAATGCAAGAAGTCGCTAAATAGATTTTTTTCTAGAAGAAATTCCCACAGTAGGCTTGTGTTGTGAGAATCAACAGAGCCAATTTTTTTTTTTTTTTTAAACAGAGTTTTCCTCTATCACTTAGGCTGGAGTGCAGTGGCACAATCTCAGCTCACTGCAGCCTCTTCCTCCCAGGATGAAGTGATTCTCCTGCCTCAGCGTCCTGGGTAGTTGGGATTACAGGCACCCGCCACCACATCTGGCTAATTTTTATATTTTTAGTAGAGATGGGGTTTCACCATATTGGCCAGCCTTGTCTTAAACTCTTGACCTTAAGTGATCCACCTGCCTCGGCCTTCCAAAGTGCTGGGATTACAGACGTGAGCCACCACACCTGGCCGATAGAGTCAGTGTTACCTTCCCTCTATTCTTTCTTTTTCTCTTTTTCTTTTTTCCTTCCTTTCTTCCTTCCTTCCTTTTCCTTTCTTTCTCTTACCTTCTTTCTTCTTTCTTTCTTTCTCTTTCTTTCTTTCCTTCCTTCCTTCTTTCTTTCTTTCTTTTTTTTTCTTTCTATGGTCCCCCTCTGTCACCCAGGCTGGAGTGCAGAGGGATGCTCATGGCTCACTGCAGCCTCAACCTCCTAGGCTCAAGCAATCCTCCCACCTCAGCCTCCCTAGTAGCTGGATCTACAGGCGCATACCACCACACCTGACTAACTTTTGTATTTTTCATAGAGAGAAGATTTCGCCATGTTGCCCAGGCTGGTCTTGAGCTCCTGAGCTCAAGCAGTCTGCTGCCTTGACCTCCCACAATGCTGGGATTACAGGCCTGAGCCACCATACCTGGCCCTTCTATTCTTCCAATCCCTGCCTCTCTCTACCGTCTGACACCACAGCAGTATCCCAGGAAAATCAATGTAAAGATAAAGAAGGTAAAAATCCACTAGAGATACCTAAAAACAAATTGATATACAAATATCAATTTGTAAGTATCTTCACAAGTCAACGTCAAGATAAAGAAGGGAATATATCTTTATCTTTACAAATCAATGTAAAGATAAAGAAGGGAATAGGGATTGCGGAAAAACAGAAGAGGAGGTATGGGAAATGTCCTGGACCCTAAAGTAGACCTATGAGGAACAAGCACTTCCCTCCTTACTCCCTGACCCTGCCACGGACAAAGTTCTCAGAATTAGGAGGAGTGAAGGAATAATAAACTTGGGTCTTCAAAGTCCTGAAGAAAAACCTAGAGGAAATAAAAGAAAAGACTGACTCCTAGAGTGAGGGTCAGAGAGTGTCCAGTTTTCCTGAGGGTCCACTGCTAGCCCAGATCAGCAGGTATCAAAAGAGAAGAGCCTGAGCTCTTGTCTGGAGGTCTCTTGTCTTTAGCACTTTAACATGGGAATTCAGCTGGGCATGGTGGCTTACACCTGTAATCCTGGCACTTTGGAAGGCTGAGGTGGGAGGACTGCTTGGGCCCAGGAGTTCAAGACCAGCCTGGACAACATAGTGAGACCCTGTGTCTACAAAATAAAAATTAAAAAAAAAAAAAACTAGCCAGGCATGGAGTCATGCACCTGTAGTCCTAGCCACTTGGGAGACTGAGGTGGGAGCATTGCTTAAGCCCAGGAGTTTGAGACCAGCCTGGACAACATTGTAGGCCCCCCCTCCCCCATTTCTACAAAAAAAACAATTAAAAAAATTAACTAGGCATGGTGGCATGTGCCTGTAGTCCCAGCCACTCAGGAGGCTGAGGTGAGAGGAGGCTTGAGCCCAGGAGGTCGAGGCTGCAATGAGCTGTGATAGTACCACTGCACTCTGGCCTGGGTGACAGAGTGAGACCTGTTTCAAAAAAGAACACCAAACAAACCCAAAAATAAACAAAACAAAATAAAAAACAAACCCATAGGACTCAGGGTGAGAAACACACGTGGCTCACGTTTCTGAGAGCTCTTGGGTCACTTGGGTTCAGGGATGACACTCAACCCATAGGATGCCTCACAGGGGATCCTGAGCAGTCCCACAGCCTTGACCATCAGAGTTGCCCCCAGACGGTAAAATGATAAGATACAAATGCCCAGTGAGGGTGACTGAGTTGGCTTCCCTCGCAGAGAAACATAGCATTTCAGGTGGAATTGCTGTACTGATTAAAATATATATTTTGAGGCAGAAAAGGATTCCTACAGTATAGCAGGACTGAGAACTTGCATGTCAGGCTGGAGCCTGATACAAATTAAACAAATGAGTAACAAACCCTTCCAGAGAGGAGCTTAGAATGGAAACACTGACGGGATATAATTATGATCTGGATTTTGATCACTACATTCTATTGAAGACATCTCCAGTATACAGTAGTTATGTAAAATACCTGTACACTGTTGTCAAGTGGCATTTTAGAAAAGCATTGGGGTAAAGTTAATTTTTAAGAGCCTCAAAAACCACAGTAATGATTAAATGAGGAAGCCAACGGTGCATTCTTTTTGCTACAAAGGAATTCAAGAGAGGCGGAAAGAAGGGGTTGACTGGTGGCAATCCACTCAGGTCCTGTATGTTTTTCCTTTACTTCTAAGAAGTTCTCAGCTTTCACAGTCTATATTGAAGGTCTAATTGGACAATTAGTATCCACATGTAGCTTGATACACAGAACTTACCCAAAAGACATACAACGTAAGTCACCATCACTGCTCTCAAAAGAGTTAACAATCTAGTGCAAGAGTAATTCAAATGCACAAAGTACCAACATGCAAAGCTATGCATTATTGGTGCCTTAAAATCCCTGATTTAGGCCGGGTGCAGTGGCTCATGCCTGTAATCCCAGCACTTTGGGAGGCCGAGGTGGGCACATCACCTGAGGTCAGGAGTTTGAGACCAGCCTGGCTAACATGGTGAAACCCTGTTTCTACTAAAAATACAAAAAAATTAGCTGGGTGTGGTGGTGCACGCCTGTAATCCCAGCTACTTGGGAGGCTGAGGCAGTAGAATTGCTTGAACCCAGGAGACGAAGGTTGCAGTGAGCTGGGATCACACCATTGCATTCCAGCTTAGGCAACAAGAATGACACTCCATCTCAAAAACAAACAAACAAACAAAAACCCTGATTTGGTGGAAGGATTAGGAGAAGCATATGAAAACAAAAGGCTTAAAAGATGAGTAAAACCCTTATGAAGAGGAAAAGGTGTGGTGTATTTAGACCATGCCAATCAAAGGGGCCAATGAGAAAGAACTATGGCTGGGCACAGTGGCTCACTCCTGTAATCTCAGCACTTTAAGAAGCCAAGGCAGGTGGATCACCTGAGGTCAGAAGTTCTTCTAAAAATACAAAAAATTAGCTGGGCAAGGTGGTAGGAGTCTCTAATCCTAGCTACTTGGGAGGCTAAGGCAGGAAAATTGCTTGAATCCAAGAGGCGGAGGTTGCAGTGAGCCAAGATCACACCATTGCACTCCATCCTGGGCGATGAGAGCAAAACTTTGTCAAAAAAAAGAAAAAAAGGAAGGAAGGAAAGAAGGGAAAGAAAGAAAGAGGAAAAGAAAGAAAGAACTATGGCATGGAGGTGATTGGGACAAAGCCCTAAAGGAAAGTCGTAGAACCTTCTGATGGGTATGAGTCCAGCCTGGAGATACAGACTGAAGCAATGTCCCATGAATGCCATGTTAGAGACTTAGGACATTAAGACTGCATTATCCACTGAAGGTTCAGAAAGTGATCCTATCAGAGTTGTGTTAATATCTTCAGCAGCAGAACTGATAATGCCCTCCGTGGCAGAATTGTCCACCCCAACCTGATTTTTTAAGGAGATGTGCTGTAGATGCCTTTTTGTAGACTGTAAATCACTTTACACTCCTCTTTCAAATCCGTTTTATTTTTCTCTTATACAGAATCTCACTTTTTCACTCAGGCTGGAGTGCAGTTGCACGATCTTGGCTCATTGCAGCTTCCATCTCCTGGGCTGAAGCTGTCCTCCCGCCTCAGCCCCTCAACTAGCTGGGTCTATAGGCATGCACCACCACACCCAGCTAATTTTTGTATTTTTTGTAGAGATGGGGTTTTGCCATGTTGTCCAGGCTGGTCTCAAACTCCTGAGCTCAAGAGATCTGCCTGCCTCAGTCTCCTAAAGTGCTGGGATTACAGGAGTGTAGTAAAAGTGTGTAAAATAAAAGGATTTGAGACCACTGCACATGGCCTCAAATCCTTTTATTTTACACACTTCAGCAAAGAATACTATTCTACCCCAGCTCCAGTCCTGAGATGTTCTTTAGGCTCAACCTCAAGCTAGGCCTGGTCAAGAAGTTTGCAAATGAGACTTAAGAAACCAAAACAGCTGGGGGTGGGAGGCGTAAAAAAAAAAAGAAACCAAAACAAAAAAGAAAAAGAAAACCTTCAATTTTTGCTCTTAGAATTAGGCTACTTTGGCCAGGCCCAGTGGCTCATGTCTGGAATCCCAGCACTTTGGGAGGCCAAGGCAGTCAGATCACTTGAAGTTGGGAGTTCAAGACCAACCTGGTCAACATGATGAAACCCTGTCTCTACTAAAAATACAAAAATTAGCTGGGCCTGGTGGCAGGCGTCTGTAATCACAGCTACTTAGGAGGCTGAGGCAGGAGAATTACTTGAACCCAGCAGGCAAAGGATGCAGTGAGCCAAGATTTCACCACTGGACTCCAGCCTGGGTGACAAAGTGAGACTCCATCTCAAAAAAAAAAAAAAAGAATTAGGCCACCTAACCTCTCCAGTTTTTCTTTCTTTTTTGTTTGTTTGTTTGGTTGGTTCAGCTTTTTTAGTCCTTCTCAATCTTAGGCCTCAGCCAAAGGCAAGCTGAGGGCCTCAGGCCAGGGAGAATTGTCTGATCTCAGGATGCTCAAATCACGGCCAATTTGGTTTCATGCATGGGTACTCAGGGAAGGCTGTGTTGAGAAGGGCAAAAGTGCCAATTTGAAATCCTCCTATTTTCTTCCTCCAGGGTCTTTGTAAAATGAATTTGTTTTAATGTTCTGAAAGCTTTCAGTTGCATGTGTACACACACTAGTATGTACACATGTGTGCATCTGTACACCAAATCCTCAGAGTCAGCACACGTGGTGTTCTCCTTTCCCTGGTGGGAATCCAACGAAAGGGAAGCCTGGGCAAAAGATTAGTCTTTGAAATTCACTGAAAGATTCCATTCCACTGCTTTTATGCGAAAGACCCACCACCTTACAGAAGTCTAAATTCCTCTGCCTGTAGATACAGCTTGTTGCTACTGTATTGCTGTCCATGGTGCTGACACATCACCATCAGCTAAGTAGACACAGTTATTTCTCTTACCTCTGGGACCCTGGTGATGATGGATTGAGAGTCCTGTTGAGCACTTTTGTCAAAATGGTCATAGTTTTGTATATTTTATTTTCTCTCTGAAAAATAACTTTACTACATTGCAGAACAAAACAAAATTATTATATGCGTATTCCAATGTATGTAAAAGATTCACATACACTGAGAATTCTATCATGTTCAATTAATTATAAAGCTTTCCCATCTGAAAGGCATATGTTCTATCCACTCTAACCAGTTCAGGAAGCTATAACAAAGTACCATAGACTGGGTGGCTTATAAACAACACAAATGTATTTTTCATAGTTCTGGATGCTGGAAGTCTAAGATAAGGGTAACAGCATTGTTGGGTTCCGGTGAGGATCTTCTTCTGGCTTGTGTACTGCCGACTTCCCATAATATCCTCACATGGTGGAGAGGACAAGCTAGCTCTCTGCCCCACCCCTTTTTTTAAAATTTGAGATAGAGATCCCCTCTGCTGTGTCGCCCAGGCTGGAGTGCAGTGGCATGATCTCAGCTCACTGCAACCTTTGCCTTCTGGGCTGAAGAGATCCTCCCACCTCAGTCTCTGGAGTAGCTGGGAAAATAGGCACATGACACCATGCCTGGCTAATTTTTTGTATTTTTAGTAAAGATGAGGTCTCACCATGTTGGCCAGGCTGATCTTGAACCCCTGACCTCAGGTGATCCACCTGCCTCAGCCTTCCAAAGTGCTGGGATTACAGGCACAAGCCACCACGCCTGGTACTCTGGCCTCTTCTCATAAGAATATGTATCTCATTCTTTTGGGCTCCACCCTCGTGTCCTAATTGCCTTGCAAAGGCCTCACCCCTAAGTACCATCATATTGGGAATTAAATCTCAACATACGAATAGGCAAGGTACACAATAATTCAGTTAATTGCATTACCTTCTACCATATCTCTCTACTTAAAATTGCCTGGCTTTGAAAGTGCTCTACAATCTTGTCCTAGTACCTGCATGTCCTTATCTGCTACTGCTTTTGCACACACCCTCAGCAGCAGTGACAGCAATGACGTCTTCACCCTTCACATGCCACCGTAATTCCCCTCTACTTCTTGGCTCCTTCTGATTCCCAGCCTGTAATTCCTCTCCCCTGCTATGACTTTCCTTCCTCATCATACAAGCCCTGTCCAGGTTTTGAGGCCCAGCTCCTACCCTGCCTCCTCCATGAAACCTTCCTTGGAAATCCAGACATGTTATGTCTTCCACTTTTCCAATTTCCTTCAGACTTTATCAATGGCATTTGGCAAATTTGGCAAAATTGTCTTGGATTATGGCACATTTGAAAGGGAATCTCAAATTTTGTACTAATGTAGTATAATGAAAAGGGTGGGGTGTTTTTGTATCAGGCAATTCTAGACTTCAGTTCTAGCTCCTCCATTCCCCCTCACTCTAGCTTGCCTGTGAGTGAGTTATTTAATTTGTCACAACTTCCTTTCTTCTCTAACCATGTAGAATAATGTTTACTCAACATGTTATAAAATTATATGTAGCATAAATTGTTTGGCACATAATAGACTCTAAATAAATGTGTTTTGCTCTCTTCCTCTTTCCCACTGTAGCCTTCTTACCACCTAGCTCAATGTTGAACACATATACAGTCAAAGTGGCTTTACTGAAATATGAAATTCAGCTTGTTTGCTCAACCTGGCTGTGTGATTCACCTGCAAGAAAAACATCTCTGATCAAACACATTTAGGACAGAGAAGGGTCCATGAAGCCTGACAAAGCAAACATAAGAGAGACCAGTTGGAGCCGGGTGTGGTGGCTCACACCTGTAATCCCAGCATTTTGGGAGGCTGAGGCAGGCAGATCACAAGGTCAGGAGATCGAGACCATCCTGGCCATGGTGAAACCTCATCTCTAAAACTAAAATAAAATAAAATAAAAGAGAGGCCAGTTGGAGAAGTTGCTGAAATACTTGGCTCTCATAGTGGTTTTGATCTTAGTCAAGGTCTGGTGAGTGAAAAATACTGTGAAGCCATTCATGGGCACGGTCACTGACAAAGGATACATGTGGATGTGGAAACCTGACCCCTGCATAATCTGTGCTCAAAACCCTTTAAAATTCAAACCATAATGTTGGAAGAAATTTCCACTCTTCATAGCATGCCAAATGTTGACATTTTTCCCCCGGACATTTCTTATTTTCTATTATCAAAAAGGGCAGAATTTCTTCTGAAAAAGAGAAGAAAAGGAAGATACACAGAATATCAGTTTTAAAGTGCTATTTTTGTTCTTTAAAAAGCTTCTCATTGACTTTAAAAGAAAGCTTTTTTTCCTTCAGAGATTTATTTTGATAGAATTAGCTGAGCCTTGTCAGGGAGAACAAAATTTTTGTGAGCCTACCATACCAGTAAAATGCCAAATTATATGCTGTAAGGTTTTTGTTTTATTATATCTGGGTCCAGTCAAAGAGAGAAAAGATTTTGAATCCAGAACTATTAGCATTTAGAGACAAAAGAGAGCCTTCAATGCAGCCATTCCCCAGCAGCTTGTTTTCCCTAGTCCCACAGGTCCCATCACTCAGGTGGGAAGATGCTGTCCTTCCCTCCACATTCTCTCCTGGAGATCCAAGGAGTTTACTACAGGATCAATTACCCCAGCAATCTCTTTCAAGAGCTTGTAGGTCAGCTTTACGGTGAGCACCAGAACATAAGCCCAGCCCCCATTCCTGAAAGAATAAAGTGAAATTTTCCTGAGAGGATTAAGTCAGTATCCTGGTCACAAACAGATAGTATAATGCAATGGAAAGAGTTTAGACATTAAAATCACAAACACAAGACTGGGCACAGTGGCTCACGACTGTAATCCCAGCACTTTGGGAGGCTGAGGTGGAAGGATTGCTTGAGTCCAGGAGTTCAAAACCAGCCTAGGCAACATGGTAAAATTCGTCTCTACAAAAAAAGACTGAAAAATTAGCCAGGTACATGGTGCATGCATGTAGTCCCACCTACTAAGGAGGCAGAAGTGGGAGGATCACTTAAGCCTAGGAGGCAGAGGTTGCAGTCAGCCGAGATCCTGCTGGGTGACAGAGTGAGATTCTGTGTCAAAAAAAAAATAAAATAAAATCACAAACACATGGATGTGAATTCCAGCTCTACCACTGTCTATCTAGCTCTGCTACTTTGGACAAATTACCTAACCTCTTTGAGCCTCAGTTTCCTCATTTGCAAAGAGGAGATAGTAATATCTTCACTGAGAACTCATGGTTGGGGTTAAAAATTATATACGTAAAATGCCTAGTATTGTGGCTTGCACATAGTTGAAGCTCAACAAATAGTATGCTGTTATTATAAATGAAAACGGATACTATGTCATCTGAGAGACAAACTTTAAGTGTTGGAGACACCACAGGAGGGCTACAGTCAGTAGGAAGAGGTGGCAACAGCTAGCAAGTTGGTGAGAACGGAGAAATGAGCAGGAAACACATCACGTGGGATCTCATGCAAACTTGGTAAGGACTTTTTGTTCCAAGTGTGATAGAAAAGCCATGAAGAGTTTTGACCAGGGGAATAAAATGTTTAAATTTATGTAATTAAAATATGACTTTGGGCCAGGCACAGTGGTTCATGCCTGTAATTCCAGCACTTTGGGAGGCCAAGGCAGGTGGATCATCTGAGGTCAGGAGTTCAAGACCAGCCTGGCCAACATGGTGAAACGCTGTCTCTTCTGAAAATACATTAGTGGGCATGGTGGCAGGCACCTGTAATCCCAGTTACTCAGGGGGCTGAGGCAGGAGAATCGCTTGAACCCAGGTGGTGGAGGTTGCATTGAGCTGATTGTGCCATTGAGCTCCAGCCTGGGTGACATAGCGAGACTCCATCTCAAAAAACAAAGAAAGAAAGAAAGAAAGAACCATGAATGAGACAGGGAAGACTGTGTGAGAAGCAGTTTGAGTCAGGGAGAGTAGGGAATGAAGAGTTATGCTTTGGACATGAGGCTTTAGATATCTATTAAACATTCAAGTGTGGATTGGAGACTGGACCTCAGAGGAGAAGTGGAATAGGAATTTTGATGTCATCATCATAAAGATGGTCTATAAAACTGCAACATTAGAGGAAATTGTCAAGGGAGGAAGTGTTGAGAGAAAAGAAACCCAGAGATCCCAGAGCACTGTAATTTTTAGAGGTTGAAAAAAGGATGCAATCCAGTAAATAGACTTAGGAAGAGTATTCACCCCGGAGTTGGCTACATGAAGGTTATTTGTGGGGACAAAAGTTTGCTTGGAATAAGTTCAAGAATGAATGGAGGGCTGGGCATGGTGGCTCAGGCCTGTAATCCCAGCATTTAGGGAGGCCAAGGCAGGCAAATCATTTGAGGTCAGGAGTTCAAATCCAGGCTGGCCAACATAGCGAAACCCTGTCTCTATTAAAAATACAAAAATTAACCAGGTGTGGTAGCAGGCACCTGTAATCCCAGAATTTAGGGAGGCCAAGGTAGGCAGATCACTTGAACCTGGGGGACAGAGGTTGCAATGAGCCGAGATTACACCCCTGTACTCTAACCTGGGCAACAGAGCGAGACTACGTCTCAAAAAAGAAAAAAAGGTCAGGTATGGTAGCTCACGCCTGTAATCCCAGCACTTTGGGAGGCTGAGGTGGGTGGATCACTTGAGGTCAGGCGATCAAAACCAGCCTGGTCAACATGGTGAAACCCCATTTCTACTAAAAATACAAAAATTAGCTGGACATGGTGGTGTTTGCCTATAATCCCAGCTAATCAGGAGGCTGATGCAGGAGAATCGCTTGAACCTGGGAGACAGAGATTGCAGTGAGCCCAGATTGTGCCATTGCAGTCGTTTGGGTGAGAGAGTGAGACTCTGTCCCCCTCCCCCTGTATATAGAAAACTCTTTTCAAGATTTTCATTGTAAAGAGGGAAAAGAGGGAGTTTCTAGAGGGAAAAGTAGAGTCTAAAGAGTTTTTAAATTTTATAATTTTTTAGAGGTGGGATCATGCTGTGTTGTCCAGGCTAAAGTGCAATGTGTGACCATAGCACTCTACAGCCTTGAACTCATGGGCTCAAGTGATCCTTCTGCCTCAACCTCCCTCCTTCGTAGCTAAGACGGCAGATGTGCAACTGCACCTAGCTAAAGAGGATTTTTTTAAAGATAGAAAATGAGAATGCATGCTGATAGAGATCACTTCACAAAGAGGGGGAATTAATTGTGCAGGCGAAAGAGAATTTCAGAAGCAAAGTATGTCCTTCAGTAGGCAGGAGGAGGAAGTGAGATCTGAATGTAAATGAGAGGGGCACTGGCCTTAAACACAATGCATTAGAAGAGGAAAGAAGGTCAAGTTTATGGGCACAGATGTAAGGGGCTGGCAGAATAATTGTCTTGCATATTCCAGAACAGGGTCTGGGCCAAGCACATTACTGGAGAGTATCCTATATTTGTGGGCAGGGGAACATTCTAATAGTGTGAGATTTCACAGCACAATAAAGAGAAAGTTTTATTTTTCTTCTGGTTCCCTTCCCATCGACCCCTCCTATAGTCTCTGTGGCTTTTCTAACCAGACTCCAGCATGGACACTGCATGCTAATGAGACAATACTTGGTCCAATCTCAGGCACTGGTTTCTGAATAATTAATCTGGCACTTTACCAGCACTTACGAGCCTTGGTTTTTCTGATGATTAAATAAAAGGCCAAGGCTCTTCACAATTGCCAGCTAGCTCTTCGGCTTGGTTTGGCTTCATGTCATATTAACACACTGGGGAGTCTGGAGAGATCTGACAGGAGTAGAGCGCTCTCCCCGCTCTTGGTTCCCCACCAAACCACAGCTCAGACAGCAGGAGGGTTAGCTCTGTCATTCCAGGAAGATAGAAGAAGAAAGGCTGTCCTGGCAGGTCCTACCCCTCACACCCATTTTCAGTTTCACCTGGACTCTCTGGCTTTCCTGAGTCCCTTCCAACTATTCAAGCACCTTGTTTTTGTTTGCCTTCTGGCAATCCCACAGACTTCTCCTCTAGTATTGCATTTTTCCTGAATGTGATCAGCATTAGCTTAACTTCCCCAGACTACATTACTCAAGTCCTAAATTCAAAACAAAAAAAGTCTCCTTTCCCCTGAGAATTTAAAAACAACAGGCTAGGTGTTGTATCTTATGCCTGTAATCCCAGCATTTTGGGAGGCCGAGGGGGGGCAGATCGCTTGAGATCAGGAGTTTGAGACCAGCCTGGCCAACATGGCGAAACCCCGTCTCTACTATTAATAAGAATACAAAAATTAGCTGGGCATGGTGGTGTGTGCCTGTAGTCCCAGCTACCCAAGAGGCTGAGGCATCAGAATCACTTGAACCCGGGGGGCAGAGGTTGCAGTAAGCAGAGATCGCACCACTGCACTCCAGCCTGGGCAACAGAGGGAGACTATCACAAAACAATAGTTTTCTCTCCGCTCTCTTTTTTTTTTGAGATGGAGTCTCCCTCTGTTGCCCAGGCTGGAGTGCAATGGTACGATCTCGGCTCACTGCAACCTCCGCCTCCCGCGTTCAAGCAATTCTCTGCCTCAGCCTCCTGAGTAGCTGGGATTACAGGCGCGTGCCACCGTGCCTGGTTAATTTTTTGTATTTTCAGTAGAAATGAGGTTTCACCATCTTGGCCAGGCTGGTCTTGAACTCCTGACCTCGTGATCCACCAGCCTTGGGCTTCCAAAGTGCTAGAATTATAGGCGTGAGCTACCGTGCCCTGCACTCAGCTCATATTTTCAAATGCCACACAAAAGCTCCACCTTTTAAGCAAGCATCGAGGCTTCTTTGAGGATGACTTTGAAAGATGGAAGAGGAAGATGGGTCAGCAAGTAGTTTTCGTGAAGTCCTGCCAACACTGTGGAACTTCCTGAAATCACAAGGGGCATCAAAAGCACTGAAATGGCAGAGATTGTTGTGGCAGAAGCAACTGGAAAATGTCCTGAGACTGAAACACAGACAGATTAACATCACCCTGGTGGACACTAATGACTTACACTTTGAAATGCCAGAGGCTCATACTGCCAGTTAAGACAAGGAAAAAACACATTTGTAGTCTCCAAAGACCTTAGATCTTTTCAAACTGCATGCAAATGCAGCCGTCATGAATTTCTCCGGCAGGGCTGGGCAGCCCCTTCCTACCGCTAGGGGAATCATTGCCAGAGTTGCTATGGGCAGCGTAGTCAGTAAAGCTGAATAAAACAATCACCGAAAACCTCCCAGAGGTTAGGTTAGTAATAATTCAATTTATAATTCAATGCAATCAAGCCTACAGCAGTTCCAAATACCAGGCTTATTTTAGAGGTACTAGGTAGACCATTCTTTCCTCTGAACATTCACAAGCTCAACAAATGGGTTTCCAAACAACTTTTACGATTTACCATCAACAGATAATTAGAATGTCTTTTCAATCACTGGCATTTGGATAAAGTAATTTTGTCCCAGCATGTGCATTCCTAGGAAGCAAACAAAAGTCAAAGAGGAAAGAGCTTGTTGGAAGCTTTCTCAAAAGAAAAACCTTTCAAGAACTGCTTTCAGCTGCGGGAAGGGAGTGTTCTTACACCAATTTGATTGGTAAAATTATGTGAATTTTGAGTAATGCAGATCAACAAAAGGATATCTGATGTGGCTAAAGGAAGGAAGGATCCAGTTAAACATCTACAATTGCAAAAAGGTAAGAACTGATCACGAGTAATGTAAATCTCATTAATTTAGGCCTCAATCAATTTAAAATTTACAGATTTCTAAAGCCAACCTGGCACTTCCAAATCTGGTCAGCACCTAACAGTGTGGTGCACCAGGTGCCATAAACAAGGGGAGAAGTCACATTGGACCTGTGTTCTCAGGAAGCTCTGATATAGTTGAGAAGCCAGGACTAACTGAATATAAGAGGGACTAATAAAATGTTAAATTGGACAGTACTGATTTTAAATTGAATGTAAAGAGTTCAGAAATAAGAGAAATCAGTGTTGGCTGGGTAGAAGAATTCCTCGGAGGAATAGTAAAAGACCCCAAATGAACCTAAATGTGTCTTCTCTTTTTTTTTTTGAGACAGAGTCTCTCTCTGTCACCCAGGCCAAAGTGTAGTGGTGCGATCTCTGCTCACTGCAACCTCCGCCTCCCAGGTTCAAGCGATTCTTCTGCCTCAGCTTCCAGAATAGCTTGGACTACAGGCGCGCACTACCATGCTCAGCTAATTTTTGTATTGTTAGCAGAGATGGAGTTTCACCACATTGGCCATGATGGCATCAAACTCCTGACCTCGTGATCCGCCCACCTCGGCCTCCCAAAGTGCTGGGATTACAGGCGAGAGCCACCGTACCCAGCCCCAAAATGTATCTTCTACTGGGCTACCTGCAGTTGTCACCGTGATTGCTGTGCCTTTGTATTAAGGCCATCATTTCCAAACTGTACTTGATAGCGGTTAAACCCATTGGCCTTGGAACCAGCCTGCCGGGGTTTCAAATGTGGCTCAGTCACTTAAACTGTGTGATCTTGAGCAACCTATCCTTTCTGTACCTAAAGTTTCCTCATTTGTAAAAAGTGGTTAGTAATAGAACTCGGATTATAAAACTCTTATGGGTTAATTTACATAATATGCTCAATCAATTTGTAATTCAGTGTGCAACAGAATCACCTGGGGAGTTCATATAAAATATATATGTTATATATGTTAAGGGATCTGTGGAAGTTGAAGAAACTAAGCCCTCTAGAGCATCTAATTATACCTGGGGGAGACGTGGTAGTGTACAGTAGAGAACTTAATTGAGACTTTTTTTTTTTTTTTTGAGACGGAGTTTTCCTCGTTACCCAGGTTGGAGTGCAATGGCGCGATCTCGGCTCACCGCAACCTCCGCCTCCTGGGTTCAAGCAATTCTCCTGCCTCAGCCTCCCTAGTAGCTGGGACTACAGGCGCACGCCACCATACTCGGCTAATTTTTTGTATATTTAGTACAGATGGGGTTTCACCATGTTGACCAGGATGGTCTCGATCTCTTGACCTCATGATCCACCTGCCTCGGCCTCCCAAAGTGCTGGGATTACAGGCCTGAGCCACTGCGCCTGGCCGAGACTTTTATTTATTCATTTATTTTCTGAGACAGAGTCTCGCTCCATCGCCCAGGCTGGAGTCCAGTAGCGCAATCTCGGCTCACTGCAACCTCCGCCTCCCGTGTTCAAGCAATCCTCCCACCTCAGCCTCCCAAGTAGCTGGAATTACAAGCATGTACCACCACACCTGGCTAATTTTTGTATTTTTAGTAGAGACAGGGTCTCAGCATGCTGGCCAGGCGGGTCTCAAGCTCCTGACCTCAAGTGACCTTCTGGCCTCAGCCTCCCAAAGTGCTGGGATTATAGGAGTGAGCCATTGTGCCCGGCTTAGAGTCTCTTATCTTTGAAAGTCTTATTTCCAAGCCCCTTGGTCGGCAGGCCATTTCAACTTTGCTCTATGGTGTCTTTCCTTAACCTTTGCACTATTTTGCTGTGGAATATTTTTTATATGTTATTTTCAATTTAGAATATATCTGATTTTGTCATTTGAATTTAAGATGAAAAAACAAAAAAGATTACATCTGATGCTTTTTCTTTTTTCCATGGATCATAGAAAACAAACATCTGATGCTTCAAAGTTCACTTATCCTTCACTTGCTCCCATTTATTTTTATTTTTTTTGAGACGGAGTCTTGCGCTGTTGCCCAGGCTGGAGTGCAGTAGCATGATCTCTGCTCACTGCAACCTCCACCTCCCAGGTTCAAGTGATTCTCCTGCCTCAGCTTCCTGAGTAGCTGGGATTACAGGCGCCCACCACCACACCCAGCTAGTTTTTGTATTTTTAGTAGAGACTGGGTTTGATCATGTTGGCTCCTGATCTCAAGTGATCCACCCACCTTGGCCTCCCAAAGTGCTGGGATTATAGACATGAGCCACTGCTCCAGGCCTTTTGTTGAAATTCTGGAATGCAGATCGGTTGTTGGAATCTTTCAGCATTTTTATTGCATCATTTAAGAAAAAGTAATGAAGTTATAATCAACAAAATGATAAAAAAGAAACGATACCACAGATAATTAAAACATTTAAATAATACTAAGAATAAAGACTACATATTTATTCATGTTTAGAGGAAGCATGCTGTTAAGGAATTAAACCCATTTAATTCATCCTGGGATCTAAGAAAAAAAGAAATTAAACCTAATACTAGGGGAGAATGGTGATTCTATTCAAAACCCAACCCAGGCCTTTTTATAGTGCAGTAAAAACCTCTCTCAAGCTAGCTTAAGTACAAAGGTGATGTATAGACTCATGTAACTAGGAAGTCCAGGGGTAACTTTGGCTTCAGATACAATTGAATGTAGAAACCCCGGTAAAGTCATCAACAGGCCTCTGTCTAGGCCTTGTCTCTATTTCTCCTTTGCAGCCCTCATTCTCCTACTACACACAGGTTTCTTCAGGAGGTGAGGAGGAGGCAGGGGAGAATGGCCACCAGGAATTACTGATTCACATTTTCATGGCTTATGACTCTAAGAACAGACGTCTTTCCCACTAGCTGTAGTTAGTAAAATCAAATGAATTATTCAGATTGCCTAGTTTGGGTCCCCTCAAAGAATGACTTTAGCCAAAAAGATGTGACTCTGTCATACACTAGACCAGCATCATGTGCTGATCCCTGTGGCCAGAGGTGGGGGCTGATATTTGAAATCAGAAGTATGTATGTAGGGGAAACAGTGTGGAATGACAGCTACATGACACAATCTCCTCCTTGACCTCTAACATCTAGCCACACATACCTTTCTTTCTATAATTAATTCAAAAATCTCTTTAACAACTCAACTGAACCACACTCAAGTGAAAACATGCCACTCACTCTTTAGTGGGAGACAACCCCAAGAAAGACATCGTTTATACATCCTGCTTTGTGTACCATTATTTAAGGCCTGAATGTGGCTCACCGTGATCTAATAATCTACGGCTAAATTACAAATTTATCTATCCCAACAGCCTCAGTACATAGTGGTGGGAAGAAAACCAGGTGGATTGCAATAAAAATTCACATTTGGGAAAAGGGGCCAGGCACAGTGGCTCACGCCTGTAATCCCAGCATTTTGGGAGGTCAAGACGGGAGGATCACGAGGTCTGGAGTTTGAGACCAGTCTGGCCAACATGGTGAAACCCCATCTCTACTAAAAATACAAAAATTAGCTGGGCATGGTGGTCGGCGCCTGTAATCCCAGCTACTCAGGAGACTGAGGCAGAGAATTGTTTGAACCCAGGAGGTGGAGGTTGCAGTGAGCGGAGATCGCACCACTGCACTCCAGCCTGGGCGACAGAGTGAGACTCTGTCTCAAAAAAAAAAAAAAAGAATGGGAAAAGGGAGAAATAACCAACAATAGTCACAGACAGTGCAGAGCAAATACCATTTCCTGTTGGGCAGGACTTATAAAGACTTCTTTCTCTGGCAGTGGAGGTGATTTTTCTTGGTCTGCAATCTGACTGTAACAATTCTACCTGATGGAATAATTTTCATGTCCATTACCAACATGGCCATATCTGAAATCAATATTGAATTCTCATTGGTGTGTTCAGAGGGCCTAGGGATTGCATAAGAGATTGCTTAAGGCTTTGAGCCAACTACAAGTCCCTATTTACAAGAGTCATGGTTTTTCTGCTAATACATTTCCCATAAAACGCTAGCCAACTGGCTAAGTCCTACAGTTTACATTAGGTAGTAACTGATGCCAAAATCTTATCAGGTCATAGCCCCTGTATCTGAACGCTGTTCTTGTAATTTCTGTCTCTTGGTTGTATCTTAACAACTTTAATACAACCTTTTCCTCTAAGTGACATGACACAATAGAGTGGTATCACAGGTGATATGGTTCACCACCTGGGTTTCCTCCTTTAGGACTGAAGTACTCTTCCTCAGCTGCTGGAAGTGTTGGCAGCTAATGGCTCTCAGCTTGAGTTTCTTTGGGAACTCCCTTGCCCTCACTTGAATCAAGGCCTTGCTTCTTCCCTGAAGACAGTCTACAGCCAATGACTGTTCAGTGATGGGGTATAAAGGCCCAGTTGCCTTGGCTGAAGGCAGAATAATTTTGAAGGGTCTTCTGAGATCCAAAGTTCTCTGTAGGCTCTGAAGGAGGCCTCAGTTGCAACTGAATCGTAATTTGATCTCTCCCTTTGCCCAATCTGGCTTTCCTCATTCCTCAAATATTATTCCCTGGAGCACTCTCCAATAGACCTCCTGGGCTCAAATCTGAATCTCAGAATCTGTTCCCCTGGGAGCCCAACCTATGAACTAGTAACATAATAATGGACCTGTCACTTGATTCCAGGATGAACCTTAGGGGATGGTGCTTTACAAATGGGGAAAGTGTTGCTTTTATCAGGTAAGGGGTACAGAAAATGAGGGTTTGTGAGCAACCTGAATCTTAAGGCTTCCCTCTGTTTTTCTGACCCCCCCTTGGAACCCAGCAATCTCCTCTTGTGATTTCCGCTTCCTTGACTTTGTTCACACTAAATGCAAACTCAGGCACAGAATTCAGCCTTGGTAATTCTCCAAGGCCTAGCTTATCTGACTGTCAGTGGTCTGAGATTGTGGGCAATTGGAGAGGACTGCTTAACAAAGCTGTTGCCACTCTCCTGCTTTCAGATGATTTAGCGTGGAGTGAAGTTTGTTCCTTTCTTCCAGAATGCTAGTGAAGGCCAAAAACAAATAAACTCTACTATCCTGATATTTTTCTCTAAAAAATTTCCTGAAGCTCTAGCTTTAGTAAGTACATTGTCCCACTCTATTTCTTCCTACCAGTTTTTACACTAGTCAGGGCTCTTTCAGATGCAAATAACAAACCCCACTCAAATTAGGTGAATGAATCAACAGAAAATTATTAACTCATTTTACTGGGGGAATCTATGAATGGAATTCAGGTCCTGCTATATCTAGAGGAACAAAGTAGGTCATCAGAATGTTCTCTCTTTCTTCTCTCTCTCTCTCACATACATCCTTCTGTATGTTGACATTTTTATCTTCCATTGAAAATGGGCTCTTGGCTGGGTGTAAAGAATCACACCTGTAATCCCAGCACTGTGGGAGGCCAACATGGGCATATCCTTGATCCCAGGAGTTCAAGACCAGCCTGGGCAGCATGGCAAGACCTCATTTCTACCAAAAAAAAAAATATAAAAAACAGGCTGGGTGCAGTGGCTCATGCCTGTAATCCCTGCACTTTGGGAGGCTGAGGTGGGTGGATCACCTGAGGTCAGGAGTTTGAGACCAGCCTGGCCAACATGATGAAACCCTGTCTCTACTAAAAATGCAAAAATTAGCCAGGCATGGTGGCACATGCCTGTAATTCTAGCTACTCCGGAGGCTGAGGCAGAGGTTGCAGTGAGCCAAGATTCCACCATTACACTTCAGCCTGGGCAACAAGAGTGAAACTTAGTCTAAAAAAAAAAAACAAATAGGTACTTGGGAGGCTGAGGTAGGAGGATCACTTGAACCTGGGAGATTGAGGCTGCAGTGAGCCATGATTGTGCCACTGCACTCAGTCTGGGCAACAGAGTGAGACTCTGTCTCAAAAGACAAAACAAAACAAAAAACAGAAAACGGGCTCTCTTCACACGGTGAAGGGGCTGTCTGCAGGCAGGTCTTCACTTCCAAGCTCCATGACGCAAAAAATCAAAACACACTCCCTACTGGCTCCTTTAGTTAAAGGGAAAAACTTTGTTTAGGGTAGATTGGGTCTCATCTCTAGGATTGTTACAGAATCATCACTGTGACCAAGGTGATATATTAGTCAGGCCTCGTCATGTGTCCATCTCTGGGCTCCGAGGTAGGATCTATTAGAAAGAGAAAGAAAAGCAAGACGGAAAGCCAAGAACAAGAGCCATATCAGTGTCTTGCAGCTTAATGAAATGGAAAATATTTTTTTTTTTTTTGAGACACAGTTTCACTCTTGTTGCCCAGGCTGGAGTGCAATGGCGCGATCTTGGCTCACTATAACCTCCACCTTCCAGGTTCAAGTGATTCCCATGCCTCAGCCTCCTGAGTAGCTGGGATTATAGGTACCTGCCACCATGCCAGGCTAATTTTTGTGTTTTTAGTAGAGATGGGGGTTTCTCCATGTTGGCCAGGCTGGTCTCGAACTCCTGACCTCAGGTGATCCGCCTGCCGTGGCCTCCCAAAGTGCTGGGATTACAGGCGTGAGCCACTGTGCCAGCCTGGAAATTCCATACTTTACTAGTCCAAGTAAACTCTATGAGTCCTTCCTCTCCCAATTAAACTGAAGTTATCAGAAGACAAGTTGCATAAAAGTGTTCAATATAAATTATTTTTCAACCCTTACAGAGACACAAGGGAAAACAGAAATTCTACATTATCTATTGCTCAAAGAAAATTAAATACATTTTCTAGTTCTTTAAAAACCAAACAAGACATACAAGAACCATCCATTAACCAGGAAATTTAAGAGATCCATGTTGTCCGGGTGTGGCGTAATTACAGATTACACCTGTAATCCCAGCACTTTGGGAGGCCCAGGTGGGCAGATCATCTGAGGTCAGGAGTTGGAGACAAGCCTGACCAATATCGTGAAACCCCTATCCCTACTAAAAATACAAAAATTAGCCAGGCCTGGTGGCGGGCACCTGTAGTTCCAGCTACTTGGGAGGCTGAAACAGGAGAATTGCTTGAACCCAGGAGCCAGAGGTTGCAGTGAGACAAGATCATGCCATTGCACTCCAGCCTGGGCGACAAAAGCAAGACTCTGTTTCAAAAAAAAAAAAAAAAAAAAAAATCCATGTCACATTTTAAGCATTAACAATGACTGTTCAATAAAGACGTCCTAAAGTTTATTTTCAGCAATATAAGAATTATATCCATTTTCTGTCTTAAAGGGACTCTGTTGTATAGTACATTGAACGGCCAATTATGTTGGACTACTATTCTACATTGATTTATCTAGACACTATCTGCCCTGTGGGAAACACATAAACTTTTCAGCCTTCACACATGGTAACACTGGGAAAATATCAGCAACAACTCCTTGTTGCCAGCGTTGGTTACTCTCTTACAGTAAATGAACCTGCATCTGTCTTGCTGGTTTGTAAGCTTCTGAAAGAATCAATGTTTGACAGAAGTGTTGCTGAAGGGTGTAACAATGGCAACTTGGACCTCCACTTGTAATGAGAATCTTGGGGCTGTGTGCAAACAAAGGTCTGAGCAGAATAATTTTTGAATAATTGGGAATTACATACATGAATACATTTGGATGTGAAAAATGTAGTCACAGATGGAAGAAGCCCTTGATTCATCAGACAAGTTGCCTTAAGAGAAAACACAATCACAGCTAAACATTAAATCTGTTGCTTAAAATATGTTAAGTCTTTTGAGCAAAACAGGCTGTTAAAGTAATCACTTGCTTCTTTGCTCCCACTGTTTTGAATGTGCTTATGTCAAAATTGGAATAGATTCCAAAAAGGCTGACAAACAGTTATGAAGAATTGGTTTTATTTTCTGATTCTTTGTGATCCATAAAAAATTATCAGGAGGCAAGAAAGAAATTAATTGATCTAAGAGAAACAAGAGTATTGCCCATGCCTTGTAAGCTTCTGATTTAGGGTGTTGAGTACTATATATGCTCAGAATTTCTTTTTCTTTTTTTAATATATATTTTTATTTATTTACTTTTTGTAGAGACAGGGTTTTACCATGTTGATCAGACTGGTCTTGAACTTCTGACCTCAGGTGATCCGCCCACCTCAGCCTCCCAAAGTGCTGGGATTACAGGCGTGAGCCACCGCGCCTGGCCTGTGCTCAGAATTTCTAAGTTAAATGTTACTTTCTTTTTAAACCTTGGTCTTAAATGCAAATCCTTTTCTTAGATTGTAATAGCTATAATCTTGGACATTTAATATTTTATGTAAAATGGTTTAGCACCAACTGCAAGTTTTGATATTTGAGCTAGTATTGGTTGGAGAAGTCAATTAATCATGTCCCGTGAACAGGTCTCCATCTCTGAGGGTATAGTCTGGTACATTTGTCTAGCTGGTGCTTTGGTCTACTTTGCATTTATATTGACTATTTGAATACAGTGTTTTTCAAACTCCAAGTCATGCTGTATTAGTGAGAAGTGAAATCAAAATATAACCAGCATTTAAATTCTTTTTCTTTGTGAACGTATTTAAACATACACAAAATAGAGAGAACAGGCCAGGTGCGGTGGCTCACACCTGTAATCCCAGCACTTTGGGAGGCCAAGGTGGGAGAATCACTTGAGATCAGGAGTTCAAGACCAGCCTAGCCAACATGGTGAAACCCCATCTCTATTAAAATACAAAAATTAGCCAGGCGTGGTGACATGTGCCTATAATCCCAGCTACTCAGGAGGCTGAGGCAGGAGAATCACTTAAACCTGGGAGGCGAAGGTTGCAGTGAGCCAAGATCGCGCCGCTGCACTCCAGCCTGGGCAACAGAGCAAGGCTTCGTCTCAAAAAAAAAAAAAAAAAAAAAGAATACTAAAATGAGCTCCCGTATAGCCATCACCCAGCTTCACTGATTATCAAGATATTGTCACATTTCCTTTTTCTATACTTTAGTTACTTTATTTTATTTTTTTGAAACAGGGTCTCACTCTGTTGCCCAGGCTGGGGTGCAGTGGCATGAACAAGGCTTACTGCTGCCTCGACCTCCTGGGCTCAAACAATCCTCCTGCTTCAGCCTCCTAAGTAGCTGGGAATACAGGTGTGCACTACCATGCCTGGCTAATTTTTGTTTTTTTTTTTTTTTTTTTTTTTTTTTTTTTTGTAGAGACAGGTTTTCACCATGTTGCCCAGGCTGGTCTCAAACTCCTGAGCTCAAGCGATCCGTCTGCCTCCGCCTTCCGTAGTGCTGGGATTACAGGTGTAAGCCACCGCGCCTGGCATTTTATTTTGGGAGGAGGTATATCAAGACAATTCCAAGCATCATGTTAATTTACTTCTACATATGCCAGTGACAACATGTATCTCTAAAAATAATTTTTCTTACATAACCACAAAGCCATTATCATGCCTTAGAAAATTAGCAATAATTCTTAGTATTGTACAATATACAATACATAATGAAATTTCCTTGAGTGTCTCAAAAATGTCTTCTAATTGCTGGTTTGTTTGAATTAATATAAATCAACATTTAAAAAATAAAATAGGATGGACGTGGTGGCTCACACCTGTAATTCCAGCACTTTGGGAGGCTGAGGCAGGTGGGTCACCTGAGGTCAGGATTTTGGGACTGGCATGACCAACATGGCGAAACCTCATCTCTATTGAAAATACAAAATTAGCCAGGCGTGGTGGCGGACACCTGCAATCTCAACTGCTCCGAAGGCTGAGGCAGGACAATGGTGTTTGTGCGGAGGTTGCAGTGAGCCGAGATTGCGCTATTGCACTCCAGCCTGGGCGACAACAGCAAAACCCCGTCTCAAAAAATAATAATAATAAAATAAATAAATAAATAAATAATTAAAATAGAAGAAAATAGATCAGTAAATATCCAAGGGCATCACATGCAGTGATGCAGTAGGACTAATTACTGTTTAAAGATCAGGCCCTAAGGAGAAACTGGAGAAGAATCCAAATTCATCAGGTTTAGACTTGAATATGAAAAGCAGCAACAACAGAACAATAAAAATAGCTACATAATTTTTTATAGCTTCCAATGTGCCTGGCAAGGTAAGTACCTCATTTATTTTATCTCATGTTCCCCAAAAATCCTGGGAGGTGTAAGTATCACCGGTTTTACACATAAGAAAACCAAGCATTTAAGTCCTTTTGCAAAGTCTGGTTTCTAAGCTGTTCTTCCTAATAATATTCTGTTCAGGGTCTATTTCATTCACTGGGGCAGGATCTCTGGTTTCTAACCAACATCTGAATCCATTTTATAGTTCAGAATAAGCTAAGAGAGCCTGGGCTTCTCTTCTACTATACATAGCTTCAGAGTATGTCTAAAGAAATCTGAGAAGAGCTTGGGAAGTATTAACTAAAAGACAAGCAAACCACACTTTCTCTCTTATACACACACACACATACACACACACAAACATATACGTATGTGTGCATATACCTTGCATGTATTAATAACTATTCATCTTTCAAACCTCAACCTAAAGATCCCTTTCCTAGAAGGCTTTCTGATTCCCTAGGTGAGGTATACTCTAATGGAAACATGTCTTTCCTTTAGAACCTCTATCTGTGTATAATTCATTAGGGTAATTATTTGATTAATATCTGCTTTACCCTCTGGAATATTAGCTCCACAACTGTAGGGACCATTCCTGCTTTTGCCCATCCTATTTTTTTCTAGCATTTAACCCACTGCCTGGCAGACTGTAGGTGCTCATTAAATAGTGAATAAATGAATGCCTAGAAAAATTTCATTAGTAGTTGCTCCATACTTCAAGAGGAAGCTTGATATAGGAACAGAGGGGAATATTGGTTGGGGATTAAGGATTTCAGGGCTACAAGCAATTAAAGAGAACATTCATTCATTCACTACCTTTCCCAGCCTTGCTCTATCTGTTCCCATGTACCTCTTCTTCCCTTCCATGACAATGACTGGACTGTCTGCATTCTTAACTATAGCCAACCCTTCACTTTTGTACTGAATTCCATCCTCTGTTGCCTACTCAATTTATTCTCTCTCTCGCACATTCCCTCTCTCTTATGCATTATTAATTCTTTTTTTTTTTTTTTTTTTTTTTGAGACAGAGTTTCACTCTTGTTGCCCAGACTGGAGTGCAATGGTGCGATCTCAGCTCACTGCAACCTCCGCCTCCCGGGTTCAAGTGATTCTCCTGCCTCAGCCTCCCAGTAACTGGGATTACAGGCATGCGCCACCATGCACGGCTAACTTTGTATTTTTAGTAGTGATGGGGTTTCTCCATGTTTGTCAGGCTGGTCGCAAACTCCTGACCTCAGGTGATCCTCCTGCCTCGGCCTCCCAAGGTGCTGGGATTACAAGTGAGAGCCACCACGCCCAGCTGATGTATTATTAATTCTTCACTTTCTATTGCTCTGTCCAGTAGAACTTTCTATGATGATGAGAATGTGCTCTATGTGTGCTGTCCAATGTAATAGCTACTAGCTTTACTAAAAATACAAAAATTAGTCGGGCATAGTGGTGTGTCCCTGTATACTTCCAGCTACTCCAGAGGCTGAGGCAGGAGAATTGCTTGAACCTAGGAGGCGTAAGTTGCAGTGAGACAAGATTGCACCACTCCACTCCAGCCTGGTTGACAGAGCAAGACTCAGTCTCAACAAACAAACAACAAATCCTGTGGTCAATGTTGCATGCTCATTGTATTGGAACTAACAGCAGCATTGTATGTGGTTGATAATTCCTTTCCTGAAGGACTTCTCTCATTCAGGTATTTGTTACCTCACTGGGCTCAGTTCTTTTGCCTCTCTGGCTATTCGTTTTCTGTTTCCTTTTGCTGGATTTTCATTTATACATCCTCTAAAGATTGAAATGAAACAAGCCTCAGTCCTTGAACTCCCTCTCTTGTCTATCTGCATTTTCTTCCTGGATGCTTTCGTTCATTTCTGTGGCTTCAAATATTAGGTACAAGCTGCAGATTCCCAAATGTATCTGTAGCTCCAACTTTTCCCCCTGAATTGACTTGTATGACATATAGCCAACCCCTATTCAGATTTGACACTTGGATGTCTAGCAGGTAGAAGCTTAATATTCCAGGTCATTTTTGATTTCACTTTTTAAATCTGCTTCTCTCTGTTTTTCCCTTTTAAATCAGAGCCATCTCCATCTTTCTAGTTGTTTAGGCCAAAACCTTTGGAGCCATTCTTGATTTACAATCCACAGTCAATCCAACAGTAATTCCCCTTGGTCCTACTATTGAAATAGAGTCAGAATCTGACCCTTTCTCATCATTTCACCTGCTACCCTTTAATGCAAGCCACCACCATCTGTAGTCTGGATTAGCATTCTCTTTGGACTCTCTACTTTTATTTATCCACATTCTCCTAAAACCTCCTTCCTTTTTTTTTTTTTTAAGTCTCATGAGATCTGAAAAGTCCTTTTTTTTTTTGAGACTTGAGTTTTGGTCTTGTTGCCCAGTGTGGGGTGCAATGGTTCGATCTCGGCTCACCACAACCTCCGCCTCCAGGGTTCAAGCAATTCTCCTGCCTCAGTCTCCCAACTAGCTAATTTTGTATTTTTAGTAGAGATGGGGTTTCTCCATGTTGGTCAGGCTGGTCTCGAACTCCCGACCTCAGATGATCTGCCCACCTCAGCCACCCAAAGTGCTGGGATTACAGGCGTGAGCCACCACGCCTGGCACAAACCTCTTTTCCAAAGAGCCGAGTGACCCTTTAAAAATGCAAATGGATGGCTGGGTGTGGTGGCTCACTCACGCCCATAATCCCAGCACTTTGGGAGGCCCAGTGGGTGAATCACTTGAGGAGTTAGAGACCAACTTGACCAACATGGTAAAATCCCATCTCCTCATATCTGTCATTATAACTGGTGATCCGCCGTCACTGGGGGAGGCAATGTCCTGGGTCCCAAGTCTGTGGCTCGCATCGCCGAGCTTGAAAAGGCAAAGGCTAAATAACTTGCCACGAAACTGGGTTGAATCTACACTGTTTCCTGTACATGAAAATAATTAAAACTGTAAATTTTCCTTCAAAAAAAAAAAATCCCATCTCCACTAAAAATACAAAATTAGCTGGGTGGTGGTACATGACTGTAATCCCAGCTACTTGGGAGGCTAAGGCACGAGAATCGCTCGGACCCAGGGGAGGCAGAGGTTGCAGTGAGCCTAGATTGTGCCACTGCACTTAAAAAAAAAAAAAAAAAAATAGAAAGAAAACAGGTGTGGTGGCATGCACCTGTAGTCCCACTTACTTGAAAGGCTAAGGCAGGAGGATTGGGATTGCTTGAGCCCAGAAGTTCAAGGCTGTAGTGTGCTGTAACTGCACCTGTGAATGGCCACTGCACTCCAGCCTGGGCAACACAGCAAGACTCCATCTCTTTAAAAAATGAAAATAAGGCTGACACCCTTTTTGGCCTCAGCCCACCTGCAGCCAGGTGAATTTAAAAAAAAAAGAAAAAAATGCAAATGAATTCATACCAAACTATCCAATGGTTTCTCATCTCATTCTAAATAAAAATCAGTCCTCACGGCCACCTGTAACACCCTGCTTAATAATATGGCCTACAACTACCTCTCTGACCTCTAGGCCCCTCTCTACTCCCTGCTCCTTTCTCTCATCCACACAGACTTCCTCCTTAGAGTCCTCTGAATGGGCCACACCTGTTATTGTCTCAGGGTTTTGGTGTCTGCTGTTCTCTAAGCCTGGAGCACTCTGTTTTTTCCCTCCTTCCAGAAAATTCTCCTGGCTTCCTCCTTTCCTTCCTTCAGATTTCTGTTCAATTTTTTTCCCTATTTAAAATATCAACTCTCTGGGTGTGGTGGCTCATCCCTATAATCCCAGCACTTTGGGAGACAGAGGGAGGCAAATCACTTGAGCCCACGAGTTCGGAGACTAGCCTGGGCAACATGGTAAAACACTCATCTCCACTGGTGGCTTGGGTCTGTAATCCCCGCTACTCAGGAGGCTGAGGTGGGAGGATTGCTTGAGCCCGGGGGTCGAGGCTGCAATGAGCAGAGATTGTGCCCTGCACTCCAGCCTGGGTGACAGAGCGAGACCCCGTCTCAAACAAACAAACAAACTCCCTACATGACACTCTCAATCCTTTATCCTGATGTATTTTACATCACAGTTCTTTTTTGTCTTCCTAAATTAAACTTTAAAGAGCTTAATTAGAATCTAGGGTTTGTTTGTTTTGTTCTCTGCTGTATCCCCAGGATTTCAAATAGTGCATGGCACTGGATATGTGTTTAATAAATACATGTTGAATAGGGAATAACTTGTATACTTACATATAATAACTATGTACTTATATAAGCATAACATATATGCTCAGTAATATAACCCAGAGTCAATCATTTCACCTTGTTTTTTGAGGGGGCTTGGAGGGGGTGTCTTCGTTCCCTCATCTCTCAAAGGGGAGGAGCTAGGTCATCTCAAAATACACATTAATTTAGGACATATTTAATGCGAACTGCTGTGTGTCTGGCACTGGGTAGGTGTATGACCTACAGTAAGAGATCACCTACAATAAGGTGTATGACCTACAATAAGAGATCCTGTATAAGGAGTTCGTGGTCCAGTGGGATAAACAGTCACAGGGAAATGACCGTGGGGAGGGCTTCCAGAGGAAATACCCGCGCGTTTGCCTGGTGGTGGTTAGGGGACAGGCAGGTGCAGAGGGAGTGGGAAGCTGTTCTCGGCTTCCCACGTGTGCACAGGGAGCCGATCCAGTCAGTAAGCCCTGTGAAAGCAGCGACGTGTTTAACTTGCCTGTTTTCTCCCCCAGATTTGACTGCAGACTCTTAATTACATTGTTCTTTTTACTTCTTATATATATGTGGGTGTTTACTGAAGGCAGAGGCGCAGTAGGGGTGGAGGGATGGGGAAGAGAGTGAGTTCAAGTCCAGCTTTAAAACTATAGGACTTTTGGTAGATTCATTTATTTCTTAAAGCGAGGCCCTGCGCATGCGCTTAGGGTGGGGGACCCGCACATTCCTTTACGCTGTTCCCAGGCTCCAATCATCCAAATCCTATCATGTTGAACCTGGGAGGGAAACGGCAAGGAGCAAAGGTCCTCCACGGTTTCTCTGGCCCGCGTTTCTGAGAGCGAAGGCCCGTTCCTATCCGAGATCGCGTTAGCGCTGAACGTCAGCTGCAACATCTGCACTCGGGGGCGGGGGAGACAGTCCCAAACACTGGGAACGCCATAGTCGGCTCTTCTCGAGTGTTCTCATTTCCCGGTGTTTGTACTAGTTGGCCTCCCGTAAGCCTCTGCGCCAATCTGGGAGGAGTTGACCTCTTGCGACTCTACCAACAGAGGAGCGCAGGGGTGCGGCGAATGAACACGATGATCAGATCGGGGGATGAAAGACGGAAGAGAAACGCATAGATAATGAAACAAGCAACATCGTATATGTCACTATCATATGGGCTCCCATCTTCTCCGAGAAGTGCAGTTTTCCATCTTCCAACATAAAACGATCCCTGGCTCCCCCCCCACATTTGGCGCGCCCGGCCGTTGGTCTCTGCCGCGCCGGGCGACCCCGCGATCACATGCTCCTCCTGTCCTTCTGGCGGAACGTGCTTCCCACTGCGGGGACGGTAGAGCCATGGCAGCCCTGCTGAGACCCGCGCGCTGGCTGCTGCGTGCCGGGGCGGCCCCGCGCCTCACGCTTCTCCCTGCGCCTCCTTGCAGGCGGCCCGGTCCGGCCCCACGTCGTCTCCTATCTGCCCGCCGCTCGCGCCAAGCCCGTGGCCGGGTGAGTGCCCTGGCCCTTCCTCCAGCCAGGCTGGAGGGGTCCCCCCCGGGTCGTGAGTGCTGGCAGGGACCGGGTCCCGTCTGTGCTCACGACCCTCCTCCCGCCCCAGGACCGAGCCTCCCCCGGGCTTCGCATCACACTCCCCACCAGGGGTTTTCTGGTGACAGGGTTAAGCGCCCTCAGAAGGTCATGGCTGCTGGCATGGCTTGCTTCCGGCTTGAATCCTGCCCCTCGCCACTTCAGCCTGGGTCTTACTGTTTTCGGGGTACCCACCGCCAACGAAAATGAGGGGGGCTTTGAAGACTGCTTTGGGGAGTCGTCTGGTGGTCATCTCCTTACTCTTGGCCTGCTTTGGTGGTGTCCTAGGTGGGGTCACTGTTGGTGGTCAGTAACCACCTAGCATTTAGGTATTGATAGACTTACTTTCTTGCGAGGGAGGGGGCGGCGGTGAGTAGGTTGGGAGTTTGGGTGAGCTACGGATAGCTTAAAGCTGGACGTTTGATTATCGTCAGTTTGGGCTTTTGCCTGCGTTCTCTTTAATGGAGTTATCCTTCAGTATTTACGAAGGTGTTGTAGGAGTTGGGAACTGTCACGGTAGGATTTGTGTCTTTATTTGTTTTGAGACGGAGTCTCGCTGTGTTGCCCAGGCTGGAGTGCAATGGCACGGTCTCGGCCCACTGCAACCTCTGCCTCCCGGGTTCAAGCGATTCTCCTGCCTCTGCCTCCCGAGTAGCTGCGCACCACCATGCCGGCTAATTTTTGTGCTTTTAGTAGAGACTGGGTTTCACCATGTTGGCCATGCTGGTCCCAAACTCCTGACCTCAAGTCATCCTCCCGCCTCAGCCTCCCAAAGTGCTGGAATTACAGATATGAGCCACCGTGCCCATCCTGTAAGTGTCTTTGAATGAGTGAATGAGCACGTGCAGGGCACTCTGTTGGAATCTGGGGATGCAAAGACAAGTTAAACTCTCAGTGGGTGTAGGATGTGCGAATATATGCTCTCATGGTTTGAGGTTTATCAGATAGGTTTGGTATAGACTTCTGTAGTGGAGGGGATAAGAAAAGTTGTTGAAAGTGTTAATTTGGTTATTATTATATTCTGACCGCCAGAGAAGAGGAGATAGGTGCTGAGGTTTTAGCATTGGAGAAAAGATGATTTTGAAAGACTGATGCTTAGACATTAAGGTACTTTGAGAGCTAGCATAAGGACTGAGCCAGGGATCTGGGGTAGGCAGGGCTTAGACTGCAGCCTACTCCAGATTTATCTGCATTTTATCCTCAATTTATCATCATTATGCCATTAAACAAGTTACTTAACATCTCCAGGCCTCAGTTTCCTTAGCTATAAGATGGGAGTAGTAGTAGTAGTGTTAGGAATATTGCAGAATTATCTGTATTAAGCACTTGGTAGGGCCTGATGGGTAGTAAGTGTTTTGTTGGTTACTGCAGTAGTTATAACAACTCCGGTTATGGGGACCTTCATGGACCAGCCTGAACACCTAATCTCGCCATAAGATTACGTGGAGTAAATGATTTATGATTTCTTAAGAATGCAGTTAGAATCTTTGGAATGTAGCCTACTTGTAATTTGGAGCCTACCTATATTTTCTCACTAGGCTTGAACAGTTAACTTTCAGAAATCATCTCTCTGAGCACAGACTTACATACATCTCTTGGCTTTCAGAGTTTCTTTTGAGAAAGTTGTGCCCATTACTTTTCTTTTTCTTAGACCTAAGCATTCCTGTGAGGCCAGGAGAAGGTCCACATTCTCTTTATCTTCACTGTTGCGTTTGAGGAGAACTGAATAAAGCGAGAACAGTAGAAAGGTTATATTGGTCTAGGTGTTCATCAGACCTAGGTTCTGTTTACTTGCTGCATAATCTCAGACATCTTCCTAACCTGCCTGTTTCTCAGTTTCATTATCTGTAAACGCATTTCCCCCTTATCTTTGTAAAGTTGGTTTCTTGTCATTCAGATCTCAAATGTCTCATCAGGGAAGCTTTACCTCAGCACTCAGTCCAAAACATGCCCTTTGTATTGTAGATTTATTCGTGGCCCACCTCACTTGTCTATATCATTACTTATTTCTCTGTTTTTCGTTTGTTTGTTTGTTTTTTCTTTTCCTTAGTAGAAAGTAAGCTACATGAGAGCAGGACTTTGTCTTGTTCACCACTGTGTTCTCAGGTGATAGCAGGTAATAAAGAAGTAATTGTTTCCTCTTTCTCCTAGACTTGAACACTCTGTGTAGTCTCCTACCCCACAGCCTGTAAGCATGCCCAGATCTTGCCTACCTGAAACATAGAACCTTTCCTGAAATTTTGTGTACTCTAGAAGCATCTCAGCCTCTCTTCTCTGTCCATCCTTCTCAGTCTCTTTGATTTTCTCACTTTTCATTCACTTTCCTACCAACTGCAGTCACACCACTGTCAAAGGTTATTATCTTATGTATTGATTTTTTAATTGTACTTTTGAAATATTATTTCAAAATTATTTGAAATATTTCAAAAGTGCCTTGAGGAACGTTGCAAAAATTATTCCTCAAAGTGCCTCGAGGAACAGTTGCAAAACCTGGGGGGGGGAACAATAAACTAAAAATCGCCCTTAATTCTATCAAGCAGAGAGCCATTCATTGATAGCTATCCTTCTAATGATTAATGTATGTGTAAGATGTATGTTTAAGTTTTTCAAAGGACCTCTTAATTACCAAATCCACTTTTTTTTTTTTTTTTAAGACGGGGTTTCACCATGTTGGTCAGGCTGGTCTTGAACTCCCGACCTCAGGTGATCTGCCCGCCTTGGCCTCCAAAGTGCTTGGATTACAGGCGTGAGCTACCACGCCTGGCCCCCAAATCCACTTTTTAAGGCTTGACTTCTGGCATATTACTCTGTCTGCCATTTTCCTTGTCATGAGACCCTTTTCTTTGTGTTGAGGACACCATTTTTCTAGATTCTCTTCTCTTTAGGATTTGTCTCATTGGCTTCATTCCTCTTTCTTGTTGGCCTATTAAATGCCGATGTTCTTGGTAGTTATACCTGTGGTCCTTCTGTGTTTTCTCAATATTTTCATTCTCTTTTGTGACCTTTTCCATTTTTTTAGGGCATTACTTGCCTATCTGATGATATTTCTTCCAGATATGGACCGTCTACTAGACACATCCACCTGCTTGAGCTATAGGTACTTCAAAGCCAGCACATCTCAAATTGGACTTTGTCTTCTCACATCTGTTCCTCTTGTGTTCCCCCTCCCTATTTTTGTGAATGTTGCTGTTTCTACTTGCTTTCCAGAAAGATCCTGGGTATCTACATGTTTGCTTTCCCATTCATGTCTTACTTCCTTCCCTATTTATTGATTGCACAAATGATTAAGCTCTGTTAGATCTGCTTTATTTGGAATGTACCCCTTTTCCTCCAACCTCATCATCATTGCCTAGTCTCCCTGGTAATTTGGTCATGTCATTTTCCTACTTACACTTAAGCATTGTGGTGGCTCCCATTGGGTCCAGAATGAGATCTAGGCTCTTTAGCACAGGTGCTTTATGAGCTGGAGTTGCCTTCGAGCCTCACCTCTTGTGAGTTCCCTCTCATGGCATCCTGTATTCTAGCCATACCCGACTACTACTTTGAAGTGCTCTACAGCAGGGCTTCTCAACCTCTAGTGAGCATGATTGCCTGGGGCTCTCATTAATATGCAGATGCTGATTTTGTGGGTCTAGTGCTTGTCCATGGATCTGCAAGGCTTTGATGGGCCATGTTGTATATTTATTTTCTTGCCTTTGAGTGTGATGTTGACTCTTGGAATGTTCTCCCCTTCCCCCTTAGTCAGGAGTTCCCCATCTCTGTTGAACCTTGCTTGACTGCTTCTCCCATTTGACCGCTTCTTTCTTGTGCCTCCTCTTAGACCTTGTATCACTAAAGCACCCATTAACACTATTAACAAATGCACTCACCAACACTCTGGAGCTGGCTCTAAGTTCCTTGAAGGCAGATACCGTGTCTTACTCTTTTTGCTTTCCCTAGTGTCTAACTTTGTGGCGTATAGTAGGTGTCAAATGTTTGTTGAGTAAATCAATGAAAATCTTAGACATTGAAGAAGGAATATGGTAAACTGCAGGTGATTGAAGGGATACTTAACCCATTCACGTGGTGCAGTGTGTCTACACGAATTCACCCAGAGCTTGATTTCCAGCAGTGTCCTATCAGAGGACAAATGAATATTAGTGAAATTATTAGACATTGGTAATCTGTTTTCAAAATTGTAGCACCAAGAAGTATACATTTTTCCTTTGTATTCTGTAGTTTTGCTCTTCATTTTCCCATTTCAGTACTTTATTTTTTTCAAATAGTTGCTTGCTTAAAAATCAGCTCGGGACTCCATGTTTGGATCCGCTTCCACACACTGTCTCTCTTGTGTGGAAGTTCTCTCTCTTCTTCTCCTTTTTTTTTTTCTCTTTCTCTACCTAAATAAGTTCACTTTCTGCAAAAAACAAACAAACAAAAAAACCAACCAGCTCTTACTCTAGTCTCTGTGAGGAGATAAATACTCTTGCTTTCTCACGTATATTTTCCTTGCATTTCTTGATCAGGGCTTCTAATATATTCTTTGCGCAATAGTTTTTAGTATAATACTTGTGTACTTCAGAGGCTAGATAAGCTTTGAGCTAAATCTGTTTGGTAGAGCTAGACTAATGATTGGCCTAAAGGTGAAAATCACATATTCTTCGATGGGATGGTGTGATTTTTTATTTCTAAAGTTGGAAGAAAACTTTTAGAAAACTCTCACTTTAGAAAAATCTTCAAATGTTAAGAATCTGATGAGTCCAGCCAGGCACTATGGCTTACGCCTGTAATCCCAGTACTTTGGGAGGCTGAGGCGGGTGGATCACTTGAGATCAGGAGTTTGAGACCAGCCTGGCCAACATGGTGAAACCCTGTCTCTACTTAAAAAAAAAAAAATATATATATATATATATATATATGTATGTATGTGTGTGTGTGTGTGTGTGTGTGTGTGTGTATAAATTAGCCATGCGTGGTGGCACATGTCTGTAATCCCAGCTACTCAGGAGGCTGAGGCAGAAGAATCGCTCAAACCTGGGAGGCAGAGGTTGCAGTGAGCCGAGATCACGTCATTGCACTCCAGCCTAGGCTATGGAACAAGACTCCATCTCAATTAAAAAAAAACAAACAAAAGAACCTGATGGGTCCTTTGGAGTTGTGAAATCTGTAAGATTCAGCCTCTTCTGTACAGTATATAGAGTATAGATTTATGAATCACAAGGCTAGACAGGCACTTGTGTAGCTATTAGACATGTGCTGTCCATAAGAGAAGAACGTAATGTTGTGGTATTTCAAAGAGAAGAGCAGTCACATTTGTTTTGTGGCGGGGGGACATTTGAGTTTTAGTGAACACATGGTAATGGGTATTCATAGTGTTCCAAAAATAGAGAAGAGCATGAAGAGACTTAGGGCCATTTATCCCGTGTGGCTGTGTGGGGTGTGGTGGAAGTTGATACTGTGAAGGCCAGTTGATTTCTTGAAGCTACCAAGATTGGTTAGAAGGTAGGTTAGTTGGTGACTGGAAGCCAATGGAGGATTTTAAGTACAGATTTTGACAAAGTTTATGTAGATTATTGCAGAAATGGAACGTGGGGATGGAACAACATTGGTATTGCAAATTAGGGGTAATAGGGCTTCAACGAGGTAGTGTAGAACTGAAGAAAAGATTCCTTTCCTGAAAGAAAGAGAGCAGAAAATTGGGGAGAGTGTTAGCAGAATTAAGAAGAGTAAATTTGGAGATGAGGGTAAACAATGGTACCTTTAGAATAAGTAGCTCTTTTTATTATTTTCAAAGTGTGTTTGTAAACATACGTCATGCAAACGTTTCAACTTCCATAGGCTATTACAAATTAGGAAACAGGCTTAGAAGGATAGTTTATTCAGGACCTCAAGTTGGGATTCAACTCCAGATACTATGATTCCCATTTCTGAAATGTTTGATATATGTTGTAACATATGTTACAACTGTTTTACATATTGCATATTTGATCTTGTCATTTTCCCGTTTACAGTTAAGCACTATGGTAGTTTCCACTGGGTGCAGAATGAGGTCCAGACGGTTGTGTTTTAGGTGGTGGAGGGATTAGTTACGGACAGAAACATTTTTTAAAAGGCAGTACATGATATATTATAAACTTGGGATTTAAAGATTTGCGCAGGTAAGTAAACATGTAAGATCTCAGAATGTATCTGGAAGGTATCTTCATAGATTCTGAAGAGTGTCTTTCTCCATGTCATATCATAGGTCCCAATCTGGTTAACTGACTTTGCATCACTTCATACCATAGGTGAAACAAAGGAGGCATCCCTTTTGACTGGAGTAGCCTGAGATATAAGGAAAATCTGGATAGGTGGAAAGAAATGGATTGGTATTTCAGGCCAGGAGGCTGTTATCAAGTTTAGAAGGGTGGTTAGTAGCTTTTTCAGTCTAAAATTCTGTGATTTACCATGAAGCATAAAACTGGGGCAGCTAAATTTGTCAAAACCTTTTGGAGAATTGAGTTCTTAAAGGGAGAAAGTTCATTGTGACTTAGCTTTATAAAAGATTTTTTTAAGGCCAGGCCCAGTAATCTCAGCACTTTGAGAGTCTCAAGCAGGAGGATCACTTGAAACCAGGAGTTTGAGACCATCCCTGGCAACATAGTGAGACCCCTAGCTCTACAAAAAAAAAAAAAAAAAAAAAGACATTAGCCAGTCGTGGTGGTATCCACTTTAGTCCTAGCTACTTGAGAGCTGAGGCTGAGGTGGGAGGATTGCTTGAGCCCAGGAGTTCAAAGCTGCAGTGAGCGGTGATTGTACCACTGCACTCCAGCCCAGATGACAGAATGAGACTGAACCCTGTCTCAAAAAAAAAAAAGGAAAGATATTTAGATATTTTAAAAACTCAGAGGCATTTATTGAGCACATTCTATAATAAGACAGCCATTATTTATTTAGCAGTGCTTTGTTAGAAGTCTTCCATATATATATATTTTTTCAGTTGAAATTGATGCTTAGAAAGACCAAGTGCCTTTCCCAGAGTCACATAGCTAGCTATTAAGTATCACAGCTTAGAACTGAACAGGCCTTTTAAAACAAGTCCTATGCTTTTTGCTAATATGTTTAAAAGAGAAGGAAAAGTGGCAGTAAATACTTAGTTAATGTTTGTTAAGCTTGCTTTGGCAAATCCTTTATGTACACTTTCTCAGTGTTGCCCAAACTTTGGGCATTTGTGTACTGCCTTCAGATTTTTTGTCAAATTTGAGTACTTCCTGAACTATTATTTATATTTAATATCTTTCTTTACATTGGTTTTAGATTTAAACTGACATTTTTATAACTTAATTTTGTCTTAAGCAAAAATGTTAGGAAAATAAAAAGCTCAATATGATATTTTTATTAAAATACAACTACTGAGATGGAAAATGTTGTCTAAATGCTGTCTAAAATCAGCTTGCCTGGCCGAGTGCAATATTTTGGGAAATACCACATTATTTCACATAATCTTTGGAATATGTTTGTGAGGTAAATACTGTTATCCCCCAGATTTCAAAATTTCAGTCTTAGAGAGAGTTGACACATCCTGTAAATGGCAGAGCCTGAACCCTGGCCAGTGTGTGGGACTTAAGCCCATTTCATTCCTACGCCCCACCCCCCGCCCCTCTCTCCCAGGCCCCAGGTTTTTGTTTTTGTTTTTGAGACAGTCTCGCTCTGTCACCAAGGCTGGAGTACAGAGGCACAGTCTTGGCTCATGGCAGCCTCCACCTCTTGGGTTCAAATGATTCTCCTGCCTCAGCCTCCCAAATAGCTGGGACCACAGGTGTGTACCACAACGTCCAGCTAATTTTTTTGTATTTTTAGTAGAGATGGGGTTTCGCCTTGATGGCCAGGCTGGTCTGGAGCTCCTGACCTCAAGTGATTCACCCACCTTGCCTCCCAAAGTGCTGGGATTTCTGCTGTGCCATGGAGCCTTCTGTTTGTGTCTCTGAGATTGCACTTACCAAGTGTTTACTATAAAACTGATGACATAGTCAGGTAGGAGATATACAAAGGGTTAAGTAAGCCTCTTTAAGGTACTTTCATGTGAATTTTTTTTCATTACATGGAAATGAGAATTAACAAATTGCATTGGTGTGACTTGTTGCCTAGAGTTTGTGGTTAAATCTGGTGGAAGCCTTGGCAATACATATTTCTTTTCCGTCTCCATTGCCCAGTCGGGTCTAAGTTTCAGTGCATCCTACCTGGACTGTGCACCAGCTTCCTAAATGGCATCTGTATTTTAATTCTCACTGCTTCACACAGCAGCTAGATTGATGTTTTTCAAAGGAGAAGTAGATCCATGCCGTAACTCCTGCTTGAACTCAGGATGCAGAGGTTGCGGTGAGCCAAGATCATGCCACTGCACTCCAGCCTAGGAGACAGAGAGAGACTGTCTCAAAAAAAAAAAAAAAAGAAAGAAAAAAAAAGAAACAAGGGACCATGATAAAAGACAAACAGCAGGGTTCTACTTCAGATATGTTCAAGGGGTGAACATACCACATTCCTATCAAAACCTTCAATAGGGTTCTGTACTTGTAATAAAATCTATACCTGGAATAAAATCTCTACTCCTTACCTTCAAAATCCTTCATGATCTAGCCCAGCCATTCCTGTTTAACCTCATCCTTGATGCCATCTGTTGCTCATTTACTTGGCCTGTTGACTGTTTTACCTCCGCTTTGAATATTCCTCCCATTTTATCTGTGTGACTGTTTCTTTTCATCCTTAGCCAAAAATTTTAGTGTCACCTTCCTTGAGCATATCTGAAGTAGAACCCCACTGTTAACCTTTTATCATGGTCCCTTGTTTCTTTCTTGTCTTTTCTTTTCTTTTTTTTTTTTTTTTTTTTTTTTGAGACAGTCTCTCTCTGTCTCCTAGGCTGGAGTACAGTGGTGCAATCTCAGCTCACTGCAACCTCTGCCTCCTGGGTTCAAGCGATTCTCCTGCCTCACCCTTCTCAATTGCTGGGATTACAGACACCTGTCACCACGCCTGGCTAATTTTTGTATTTTTAGTAGAGGTGGGATTTCACTATGTTGACCAGGCTGGTCTCAAGTGATCTACCTGCGTCGGCCTCACAGAGTACTGAGATTATAGGCATGAGCCGTCACGTCCGGCCCCATGTTTCTTTTCTTAATAGCATTTATAATAATTGGTATTTTTTGAAAGTCTAATTTATTAGCTTTATCCACTAGATAAGAAGATCTTAGCCAGTGCCTTATACATAGAAAGCACTCAATAAATATTTTTTGAATTTGTAAGTGGAAGAACAGATTTGATGTGATAAAGAACAATAATTGGATTTTAAAGGGAGAATGACCTGAAGAATGATGGTTTCAAGGACCTGAGAATGATGATTTCTCTGGCAGTTGTATGAAGAGAGGCTGAGGCCTGAGAAACTAAAGGTTTGTTGCAGAAATCCATGTGTTCTGAGTTCAACAAGAGCCTCAGACATCTTAGCACTCAACAGAGGGGATATAAAGGCTGAGAGTTTGCACACTAAAATAATTAGTCTAAGATTTTGAGTTTGAGGCAACAATGTATTAGTGGTATAGCTGGTTGCAATGGAGAAATTTGAAGAGAGTACCAGCCATTTTAAAAGGAGGCCTTATCTTTTTGAATTTTTGATGCATTAAAACTCAGGAGGCTTCAGCAGTATGTAAAAATAATTATGCACCATGATCAAGTGGGGTTTATTCCAGCTGTGCAAGGCTGGTTCAGCATGTGAAAATCAATCCACATGATCCAGCCTATCGACAGGCTAAAGAAAACTGAAGTGGAATAGTTAAATTAGGGATTAGGGAAAACATAGGAGATAAATTTGAGTTCCCCATTTTCTACATTATAGTGCAACAAAATAAGTTGAGAGAGCAGCACTATGAAAACTGGTTTTGTACAAGCATGTCGTAAAATCCAGATCCCTCATTTATCTGCCGTTGGAGACTTTCCATTATCTAGTTTCACTCTTACTGTCTAGGTTTAATTTTTACCGTTTTCCAGTGTGAACCTCCCCCCATCATTGCAGCCAGATTAGTTTCTTCGATGCCCTTCTGCCACGTTGAGTTCATTTCAGAATGAGACCGTCTGAGCACAAACCCTGGCCCTGTCATTAGCTTTTACTGTGATGACTTTAGGCAAGTTGTGTCAGTTTTCTCATTTGTAAGTTATAATTTTCTCATACCCAGCCCAGATTAAACATGTGATAAACATTAGCCATTAACAGTGCCTCTTCTATCTTCTACCTGTATCTCTATCTTCTACCTGTATCTCCCTTTAAACTCTGATAGCTCTAAAGTGACACTAAGCTGACTCATAATACCAGTGAAGAACAGAAAAAAGTGGGGAGAAGAGCAGCACTTTGGGAGGCCAAGGTAGGCAGATCGCCGTGGTCAGGAGTTTGAGACCAGTCTGGCCAACATGGTAAAACCCTGTCTCTACTAAAAATGTAAAAATTAGCTGGGCATGGTGGTGTGTGTGCCTGTAATCCCAGCTACTCAGGAGGCTGAGGCATGAGAGTTGCTTTAGCCCGGGGAGCAGAGGTTGCAGTGAGCTGAGATTGTGCCATTGCCGTCCAGCCTGGGTGACAGAGAAAGACTCCATCTCAAAATAAAATAAATGAAAATGGACAGAAAATACTTCACCAGAAAGGACATGGATGGCAAATAAGCATACAAAAAGATGTCCAAAGCTTATGTCATTAGAGAAATATAAATTAAAACAACAACGAGATACCACTATCATAATGGCAACAATCCAGCAAAACATTGAAAACCCCAAATGCTGGAAAGGATATAGGACAACAGGAACTCTGATTTATTGCTAGTAGGAATGCAAAATGGTATACCTATTTTGGAAGATAGTTTGGTAGTTTCTTACGAAGCTAAATAGGCTTACCATTAGGTATTTACCCAAATGAGTTCAAAATTTATGTCAATACCAAAACCTGCATACAAACACTTATAGCAGCTTTATTCACAATTGTCAAAAATTGGAAGCAACCAGGATGTCCATCAGTAAGCAAATGGGCAAATAGATCATGTGTATCTGCATAAAAGAACATTATTCAACAATGAAAAGAAATGCACCATCATACTGTGAAAAGAAATGGAGGAACCATAAACGTATATTGCTAGGTGAAAGAAGCCAGTCTGAAATGGCAGGCAGAGTGCTGTATGATGCAACCATATGACATTCTAGAAAAGACAAAACTAGAGACAGGTGAAAATCAGTGGTTGCCAGGGGTTCGGAAGGAGGGTGGAAGGAATGAATAGATAGAGCACGGGGCCTTTTTAAGGCAGTAAAATTATTTTGTATAATACTGTAAAGGTGGATACATGTCATGTTTGTCAAAATGTGTATACACACAGAGTGAACCCAATGTAAGTTATGGAGCTTGGTTGATGGATAATGTATCAACATTGGTTCATCATTTGTAACAAATATACCACACTAAAGCAAAATTATTAGGGGAAACTGGGAGGGGGGAAGAAGGTATATGGGAACTCTTCTTTCTGTACAATTTTTCTGTAAACCTAAAAATACTCTGAAAAGCTGTGGATTTTTTTCTAGTCAGTCTCTGCTTATCTAAAAAATTTTGTTTCTCGTCGGGCACGGTGGCTCACACCTGTAATCCCAGCACTTTGGGAGGCCGAGGCAGGTGGATCACGAGGTCAAGAGATCGAGACCATCCTGGCCAACCTGGTGAAACTCCATCTCTACTTAAAATACAAAAATAAGCTGGGCATGAGTGGTGTGTGCCTGTAGTCCTAGCTACTCGGGAGGCTGAGGCAGGAGAATTGCTTGAACCCGGGAGCCGAGATTGCGCGACTGCCATCTCCAGCCTGGCGGCAGAGTGAGACTCCGTCTCAAAAAAAAATTTTTTTTTAAATGGTACAGGCTTAAAAGTGGGGGAGGAGGTTCCTGTGGAAGCCTGCTTAGTAGGATAATTTTGTCCTTATATATATATATATTTTTAATGGACACTCAACTGTAAGATCATTTCTATTAAAGAATTAAAAAAAAAAAAAAACAGAAAAAATAACTTTAAATGCCAGATTTTATGAGAAAACATTTATGGGTAACCTGGATATTGGTAGTAGGTATCAGGGTCTGTGGAAGGAACCTGAGATGTTTAAGAAGTGTAAAGGAGCCAGTGTGATACTTGGATGAGATGATACAGTAATTTCTCCTTATGTGGTTCTGTCAGTTTTGGTCTTTAGCATTTGGAGGCAGTATGCTCCAGCTTGTGCAAGCCTGAAGTGGGTTCTTGCAGGGACCCACTTCACCCCTGGACTTGTTTTGTCCTTTCCTTTCTGTCACAACATACTCATTACTCCAGGCTGTGAAACTCTTATTTCCAGGATCTATTAGAGTGAATAAGCTCTGGACCATATAACTGAAGAGTGAAGAATTCCTTGGTTAAATATGTAATCCTTCCTCCCCCAGTTTTTTATAATAGATTCATGTTTCTACTTCACTAAAGCCAAGCACACTTATGTGAAGAAGACTCGGGCTGCAATAAAGACACGTTTATGAGAAAAATTTGCCTAAGATGTTCAGAATGATATGCTGGTTTATAAACATCTGTTTTCTGCCTGATTTTGAGTTTGTCTCCTCTTACATTTAAAAAGCATCCTGTAGCAGAAGTTTAATTTTTGCTCGTTAACAATTTATCAGATTTGCATTGTGTAAAAACATTTTGGCCAACAGACTTCACAATTTTGACATTTTTGTTATTAATCAGCTTTTGTTGTTGAACAATATTATTGCATACTCCTCCAAACTTGATACATTGTCCTGGGTATTTAAAATAATGTTACTTTGTGCTTGCCAGACATTAAGAAGGGGATGGTTTAGTAACAACTGATACAGCAACTAGATAAATGCCTTTTGGAAGGAAGGGAGAAATATTGTGTGTAAGAGTGTATCTTCTGTGGTTTGTAGGTTAATTCAGCTCATTTAACAAACGAGTCAATTAGCCATCTACAATGTGCTGATCATTGGTCTTACAAAGATAAGACATTGTTTCATTTAATCAGTATCCTGATTTTTTCCATTATTTTCCATCTAGATGGTGGAATCACTAATGGTCAGAGTCATAATTTCTCCCAGATCACAGTGGTAGGATTTCTAATCTAGTATCAATTACAGCCTCTGTGTTCTATATAACCTTGAGGTGAAACCTCTAGTATAGCTTCCTTTAGTAAAATATCACATACTTGATCGTTCAATTTGCGACTTGTTTTTCAGATTAATAACATAGGATAGAAATGGAGCAGTTTTATTTTTAAAGTCACCATTGTGATGAAAATGTGCACATGTCCAAAAAATGTGATTATATTATACTTAGTTATTATATACTTAGTGTATAATAGTTATATTTAATGGCTGCTATAACTAAGATATTTGGAATAAATGTGTAAACCTCTGAGAATCAGAAATTGTTAAAAGCGATGTTTAAATGCACAGAAAGCATTTTTAAATTCAACTCAGATTGATAACAGGGTTTCCTTCAGACATAAGAATTATTTTTTATCTGATATTTTAAAATCAAGTACAGCTTATATTCTTACCTAGAATAGCCTAGAGAAGAAAGTATTTGAAAACTCTATTTAATACACAATTTTTCTATAAACCTAAAAATACTCTAAAAAATTGTGGGTTTTTTCCTAGTCAGTCTCTGCTTATCCAAAAAAAATTGTGTTTATTTAAAAAAATGGTACCTAAAATACCTCAGATTTCATGTTAGCATTTGGCTTGCATATTAGATTCCATTATTAAAATATTGAATGATTTAAAGATTGCTTGCTGTTTATTAACACATAATGTACTGTTCTGACGGTGCCTAATTTATAATCATTTTTCTTTCCCTTCTGGCTTCCTTACAATTAATGATGTTTAACACTAGAAACCTAGTTTTATTTTTGGTAGCAGTTGTTTTAAATAATTGGAAAAGAATTCAGCTAACATTTTGACAGTTGCACAGCAGATAAGAATTGAGAGCATTATCACTATAAAATGTTTCAACTTTATTTAGACAGATTAGAAATTATTTGAGCTTAAATGATCCTTTGGGAAAAAAACCACATAGTTTTAACTTGGACATTGGTCTTCTTTTAAATTCATAGTAATCTTATACCTAGAAAACTTAAAGGTAGTTATAAAAATTTTGGATATATTTTAGAGCTCTTGTCTTATTTACAGAGGTGAGAAGAGCATTGCAGCTTAAACTGCATCATTGTCTTTCATTACCTGGTTTTGGTTAAGAGAGATTGAAAAAACACTTAAAACACCATATTTCCATCTCATTTGAAATAATTCCGTGTTCAAGATTATCAAGATGCTTTCAATTATTCAGGAGATTTACTATGCATATAATTTATGTGTATATGTGATTTTATCTAAGCAAAAGCTAAAACTTTCTTTCCTATTAGTTCATACCTCTGTTTTTTGGTATTGTACTGTGATTTTAGGTGTTTAATAACTAATTTTAAAATTTGTGTAAGTTTTGCTCAAAAAATCATCTAAATAGACAGCAACTGACTTTTACATTTTCATTTTTTAGAGGACTACTGAGGCCAGCCAGGCTATATGTCATTGCTGCCGAAGAAAAGGATATTCAAGAGGAGTCCACTTTTTCTTACAGAAGGATTACCAGTCAATTTGATTGGGCACTAATGAGACTAGATAATTCTGTTAGAAGAACTGGCCGCATTCCAAAGACACTTCTACAAAAAGTCTTTGATAATACATGTAGCTCAGGTATTTCAAAATTTTCTGTTCAAAAAGTTGATTTTTGGCTAGGCACAGTGGCTCATGCCTGTAATCCCAGCACTTTGGGAAGCACGTAGATTGCTTCAGGACAAGAATTCGAGGCCAGCCTGGCCAACATGGTAAAACCCCATCTCTAGCAAAATTCAAAAATTAGCCAGGCATGGTGGAATGTGCCTGTAGTCCCAGCTACTTGGGAGGCTGAGGCACAAGAATCACTTGAACCCAGGAGGCAGAGGTTGCAGTGAGCTAAGATTGCACCACTGTACCCCAGCCTGGGCGACAGGGAGAGACTCTGTCTTAAAAAAAAAAAAGAGAAAGTTTTAAATATTAGGTTGGCGCAAAAGTAATTGCAGTTTTTGCCATTGAATGTAATGGCTGCTATTACTTTTGCATCAGCCTAAATAAATACTTGTTTGAGGGTAAGCTCATTTGGAGTATATTATTTGACACTTTAAATTTTCTTTTTTATATTCTGTTGATTGCCATTTTATGGGTTATGATTGTGATTTCTATCTTGTCAACTCATCTGGGCAAAGTTTGGAGTAACGAAAACATTTTTAGATGCTTCTTTTTTTCTTTTTTTTTCTTTTGAGACGGAGTATTGCTGTCATTCAGGCTAGAGTGTAGTGGTGCGATCTGGGCTTACTGCAACCTCCACCTCCTGGGTTCAAGCGATTCTCCTGCCTCAGCCTCCCGAGTAGCTGGGACTTCAGGTGTGCGCCACCACACCCAGCTAATTTTTGTATTTTTAGTAGAGATGGGGTTTCATCATGTTGGCCAGGCTGGTTTGGAACTCCAGACCTGGTGATCTACCTGCCTTGGCCTCCCAAAGTGCTGGGATTATGGCGTGAGCCACCGCACCTGTCCTAGACATTTCAAATCAGCAAATACGAATTGTCTTTTTGCTTTTCCAAGTTTATGGAGTCACTTTTAGTAGTAAATTATCTTGAAAGATACCAGTTTTTCTTATCTTCTGTTGTAGTGTGTCAGGTTTCTGTAAGATGATTACATATGACAATTTCCATTATTTTCCTTTCATTTTTCAATTAGCTACTAAAAATCTGTTTGGGTCACTAATGCCTAATGGAAGCTATAGGTCCTTCACTCCCTGCCCCAACCCCCAAAAGCCTTGTGCAAACATAATTTTGCATGCAGTTTAAGAGGATTTACTAGCTTCCTAAAGCCCATTCATGGATTTCAGACACATTCAGAAGCCTAGATATAAAATCTGACGGTGAGAGATACCAAAGAAGAATCAATTATTACTATAGTTATGTACATTTAAAGACCTGTGTCACATTCTCTCTCTGACTTACTCTTTCAACCATCTCTGCAATCAATTTTGGAACATTTTCATCACCCCAAAAGAAATTCCCCAACTCCTCATCCCTTCCAGCCCTAGGCAACAACTAGTATATTTTCTGCCCCTGTAGATTTGCCTACTCTAGATATTTCATATAAATGGAATCATACTGTAAGTGGTTTATTTTTGCTTTGTTTAAAGTCAGCTTTCAGGGATACGTGGATAAAGCTTATAGACATAGGGAGAAGTAAGCTTATATTGTAATTGATTATGGACCTAACTTTTCTATTCATGGATGTTAATTACACTGCTTTATACTATTTTCATAAGATACTGAGAAGTTTAGCCTTTGAATTGTAGTGAGCACTGCCTATAAATTTGATTCTTTGTATTTTTGTATTTGATACAGTCTTGCAGATTATATAACATTAAAAGGTTGACTTGTAACTTAGTAACATTGTGCATTAGGATAGAATTTTCTAATTTATGGATACTCTTAGGCAAGAAGATTTTTGAATATTTATAGATTTCTGTTTAAATTTTACTATTTATCTATATGATATTGCTACTGTGTTAAATGTTACCCATTAATCTTTTTTTCTGTAGGTGGCCCAGGTAGTAATCATGCCTTGCTTCTACTGCGTAGCTGTGGTTCTCTGTTGCCTGAAGTAAAGCTTGAAGAGAGAACAGAATTTGCTCATAGGATATGGGACAAACTTCAGGAATTGGGTATGATTGTTTAAATATATGATGTTTATAAAAGGTGTAGATTTTTTTCTTTTTGCAAAACAGTGTTTCTTTACATAAATGCTGTAATTCAGTTTTATGAAAGGGCTACTTGATTCATAATTTTTTAGTAGTAGTATTTATTTGGTGAGGTATAGTGACATCTAGGGGCATTAACAGTAAATTATTTTTCATAACAAGTATTACTTAAAAGTATGGTAAGTTAAAAGAAAAAGAACAAAATAGTGGTTTGTCTGTCAGAGTTATAAATGCACATACCATTTGACCAAGCAGTTCCATTTGTTCAAATTTACAGATATACTCACATATGCAAAAGGATATTCTTCATTGTGGCTTGTTTGTTGCAGTAAGAAATTGGAACCAATTCAAATATTCCTCCTATCTAGGAGATTATATAAATAAATTATGGAGTGCCTGTAAAATAGATTACCGTGTAACTGTTTTAAGAAATGAAGAAGCTCTTTATATACCAATGGGGGTGTTCTCCAGAGTATAAATAAAAATTAAGGTGTAGACCAGTATGTATAGTATGATACCATTTTGAACAAACGTGTTTATACATGTGCGTGTGTATACAATGTTAAAATATTTCTGGAAGATGATAAACACTGGATACAGGTTTTACTCTACCTTTTTTATACCTTTTCAATTTTAAGCCATGTAACATAGTACATATTCAGAAAATTTGATAAAAGATCAGTCAATGAGATTTAATGTGCATTCCTGTTTTTAAAAAATCTTAAAGTTTGAAAGGATGTTTAATGTGTTAAAAATCTGAAACCAACGATGATCATGCATAATGCAATGAAATAAGATGTGAAACAGTACAAGAAATTATTTTTAGATGATGTGATTGTTTAATCTAAAATCCCAGAAAATGAGCTCACAGTAATTAACCGGACTTAACTGGACTTAACTAAATGTTTGAGAATCCATACCTTTTCTAGTTATAAAAGAAAATGGTTAAAATAATCCAATAAAGTATAGCCATAAATAAATAAAATATTTAGGACTGTCCTTCAAAAAACCATGTAGGACCTATGAGAAAAAACTATAGGATAAAGACAGATTCTTTCTTCGCAGTTTTGAGTATATCTAAAATACATTTTGATAAGTTGATTTTTTTTTTTTTTTTTAGTTTAAAAATCTATAGATAAATGTTGAATTTCAGAATGGAAAAGCATTTTATGAGTATAAAAGGAGTAAAGTGAAGATAAAGTATCGAATCTCTAAAAATTAGAAATTTCTGTATGCCAGTAAGTCATTGAACTGGGAGAAATAAACGATAAAAAGTTCCATTCTAACACAGAAAAGAGCATTACACACCAATAACAACATTAATACCTCCGTAGAAAGATGACAGTGTGTTACTATTCAGAGATCTTTTAGCTTAAGTAACTTGTCCAAAATTACAGAATGAGTTGTTGACAGAGCTGAGCTGTCTGTAAGATGGGCATGCTAAGTGTCTCAAAGTTGTTGTGAAGTTTAAGTGAGCCGCTATATGTAGAACACTTAGCATAGTGCCTGAAACATAGTTAAGTATGAAAGGAACATGTCTGTTAAGATAAAAATATGTATTAATTTAGTGTAACAGGCCTCTGCTGCCTAGAATCTCATAGTCTGACCCCAGATACTGACCATAGGCCTGTATGGTCACAGGAGTTGAATAAAGATGTGAAATTTAATTCATGAAAATGTAGTGAGACATGTTAACCACAAAATTGACATAAGGACCATGATGTCATGACTGAGTAGAATAAGGCTGTGTGGTAACCTTATTTGATGTTACCCTAAACAGTAGGGATACAAAGAAAACAAAAGCCATTGGAATATGGATAATTAACAAAAGCAAACCACAGATCATGTTCATCAGCTGAAAATGGAATGCATCCTTCAAATGAAGGCTTCGAGTGGCCTAGTTAGTCAATAAGCAGAATTGCCAACAAATTCTTACTGTGCAAAAGAACTGCAGTCACAATCCGTTTGTCACAGTGTGTCTGTAATGTGAAGACTACTTTATGTAGAAAAATCTTAGTCACTTTTAAATATAGGGGTATTGTGGGGATTTTCTAACAGGAAGATAATTTTGTGTTTCATAAGTAAGAGGCCTTTTAATATCTGAATAGGCAGTTACTGGTAACTATACAGTAATTACTGTCTTATATGCTTAACTTGCTCTGTTTGACAGAATATATTGATAATTCTGAGTGCTAAGATAGATGGGTGAAACGCTAAAGTGATAGTTTTGCTCTTTTTGTTTGTTAAATTTAGGTCCACTTGATTTCAGTTGTGATAAAGCATAGGATTTTCAATGCTTTTCTAAAAATTCATTTTAAATTTCATTTGTAGGTGCTGTATATGATGTGAGTCACTATAATGCTTTACTTAAAGTCTATCTTCAAAATGAATATAAATTCTCACAAACTGATTTCCTGGCAAAAATGGAAGAAGCAACGTTCAACCAAATCGAGTAGGTAGTTGCTATTGTGAATATTTATTTTCACAGCCACTATTTTTTTTATTTACCCAGAAAAAAAAGTATTTAAAATTAACTGGCCTGTTTCATTGACAGGTGACATACCAGAGGTTGATTGCTTCTTATTGTAATATGGGAGATATTGAAGGTGCCAGGTATGGATCTGTATGAACATGTTTAAGTGAACAAATTTGTACATCTGTCTGTTCACTTTTTGTTTTAAAGCTTCTTCCTAATGAGGGAAATTGTTTCAGAACTATTTTAATCTACCAAATCTGGTAATATGACTTAGATAAAATATAAAATTATCTTGTAAGATGGAAAATATAAGTAAAAGTTGCTGTTTTAATTAAAAATTTGATTTAATGGAGCCGAGGCATAAAATTGTTGAGCTATAAAGCTAACGTTGCTTTTTTTTTTTTTAAATATTTCCTAAGGGAAATGTTCTTAGCCATTTAAGCTGTATTCATTTATAAATCTGGGAGTAGTCTCTTAGCCCACTGACTAATAGAAAATCAGTTGCACCATTTCTCTGCTTATGTAAAATTTATTATTACTTATGAATGGAAGGTTTGGGAAATAAGGGATAAATTAGAATACATAATTTCATTTTTATCTAAGTGAATCTTATGAAACTTTATGCTTTTAAAAGTATAATTAGTAGTGTAGGGCAAATCACATAATCAGATTTTTAAAAAATCTCCTAGTATTTGTATCAAAAGTACTTCAAGGCTATTGATACTTTATATAGCAGGGTTTTATGGGAAAGGGATCAAAGGGATCAGTTCTTAACTTTGTGGTTTCTAAAACAAGTATGTATTACTATTTTAAAAACAAAAGTTACTGAAGCCCTAATTCTATTCATGTTGTAAAGAGTGTTCTTGACAAACACTTTCAATGAGTATCTTTGTTTTTCCTTTGCAGCAAGATTCTTGGATTTATGAAAACTAAGGATCTTCCAATCACAGAGGCAGTATTCAATTCCCTTATTACAGGGCATGCCAGAGCTGGGTAATGTTTAGCCTAAGATTTTGGTTTTTAAGTGATAGATGACTGAGATGCTAAAGTGGTCTTTTTACTCCTTTTTTGTTTGTTAAATGGGGTTTAAATTATAGAACGTTATTAAAGACAGTTCCTAAAATATGTTTGTCTACTCCTTCAAAAAAAAATTCTAGGCCGGGCACGGTAGCTCACGCTTGTAATCCCAGCACTTTGGGAGGTTGAGGCGCGTGGATCATGAGGTCAGGAGTTCAAGACTGTCCTGGCCAACATGGTGAAACCCTGTCTCTACTAAAAATATAAAAATTAGCTGGATGTGGTGGCAGGTGCCTGTAATCACAGCTACTCAGGAGACTGAGGCAGGAGAATCGCTTGGACCTGGGAGGCAGAGGTTGCAGTGAGCTGAGATTGTGCCATTGCACTCCAGTCTGGGTGACAAGAGCAAGACTCTGTCTCAAAAAAAAAAAATTCTGTAGTGTGTGAGGTAGAGCATACTAATATTTTTATAATGTGCTTTTACATTTGTTCCGTAAATCTGTTACTTGAAGTTTTAGAAATTGGGCTTGAGGCTGGTGTGGTGACTCACACCTATAATCCCAGCACTTTGGGAGGCCGAGGCCAGCAGATCTCTGGAGGTCAGGAGTTCAAGACCAGCATGGCCAACATGGTGAAACCCTGTCTCTACAAAAATATAAAAATTGGTGTAATCCCACCTACTTGGGAGGCTGAGGCAGAATTGCTTGAACCCGGGAGGCAGAGGTTGCAGTGAGCCGAGATCACACCATTGCACTCCAGCCTGGGAGACAGAGTAAGACTCCGTCTCAAAAAAGAAAGAAAGTGGGCTTCATCTGAAGTAACTGCTCTGGAAAACATTTTTATTTTTGAAGAGTAATTTACTAAATGTTATTCTTACCTCAGAATTTAAGTCTGAGTCATAACCTACTTAATGTAAGAGGGTATATGTTATTTAATGTCTGCGCAATTATTATATATTTTTTTGTGGGGGGATCAAATGTTTATGATCTTTATTATTTCAGAGACATATAACCAGTTTAATATACGTTTGTTCTTTTCTGACATAATTCCAAATGGTACTTCACATTTTTTATTTTAATAAGTACATATTTTAGTTTGAATATTAAATTTGGCAAGAGCATAGTAATCTGTTTTTTTCTTTTAATTAACATGTAGCGATATGGAGAATGCTGAAAATATTCTCACAGTGATGAGAGAGGCTGGAATTGAGCCTGGTCCGGACACATACCTTGCATTATTGAATGCATATGCTGAGAAGGGTGACATTGACCATGTTAAGCAGGTATGACTTACGTCTAAATAAACATACTTTAAAATCATTTGTAAAAATTTGTGTTATGTTTTACATGAGGCAGGAAAGTGTAGTGTATACCTGTTTTCAAAGATGTTTCCTTGCAGAGAGTAGTATTTTTGGAGAATTACTATAGTTTAGTATCTTGATGCTGATATATAACAGTTACTGTTGAATTAGAATATTTCCTGTTTTTTAAAAGAAGTCCTAAACCTTTAGGTGGTATTTTTTCCTACTTTTTTGAATCTTGATATTTTAATTTATTTAGCTTTAATACTTAAATAAAAAATACTGGTCTCTAACTTGGTCTTCTAATTTCTGGAACTCTCTATAGACTCTGGAGAAGGTGGAGAAGTCCGAGCTTTACCTTATGGACTGTGATTTACTGCAAATTATTTTTAGCTTCACTAAAGCTGGGTATCCTCAGTATGTCTCAGAAATTTTGGAAAAACTTTCTTGTGAAAGAAGATATATCCCAGGTAGTTTTTAAAAACCTTTACATGATTTTTATAAAAAGCTGAATTGCTATTCTTATATGATGGAAAGGACATTTTCTAACAACAGGCATTGTGGGAGGTAAACATGGAACTCTTAAAGTCAGTTTAATAAGCCAAAAAGCATGAGTTAATGAACACATGGGGGTGATTTGATTTGCAAGTGTTTCGTTGTTATTTAGGCAGATATATCCTTTTGATGTTTGCAGTTCTTACTTTGTCTTTAGTATCAGTGAATTGGTTGCAATGTAAAAATATTGTTCAGTTTACTAACAAAAGATGTCTTTGTTTTCTTCCCAGATGCAATGAACCTCATCTTACTTTTAGTCACTGAAAAATTAGAAGATACAGCGTTGCAAATTCTACTAGCGTGCCCTGTATCAAAGGAAGATAGTTTAAGTGACTTTGGCAATTTCTTTTACGACACTGTGTGACTATGAATACGGTATTCTGTCTACTTTTATTCTGTAGGCAGTGTAATTGGCAGTGAATTAAGATTCTTTAAAATATAAGAACATTTTTGAGATTAGACCAGTTGTAAACATTATAACAACCTTGTTTTTGTGTTGCAAGATTTTCGGGTAGAAAGAGGATGCGGGGGTATAAATTGCTCATCTCAGAAGTGATAGAATATTTGCAGCAGGTCAAATGGTGGGATGTTTGCCAATCCAGCTAATGTGGTGACTTTTTCCCACAGCCTGTGGAGAAGCTAACAGACTACTGTAAGAAGTTAAAGGAAGTCCAGATGCACTCCTGTCCTCTGCAGTTCACCCTCTGTTGTGCTTACTAGCCAATAAAACTGGTACTACATTCTTTTAGTTAAAGCCAACCTAAGGAACTTTTGCTGAGTTAGCTTTGTGATGTATTACGATATCTCTTTCAGATTTGGCAAAAGACCTAATGAAGGCGATGAAGGAGGAAGGTTTTCCTATCAGAACTCACTATTTCTGGCCATTGCTAGTTGGACATCAGAAGGAAAAAAATGTTCAAGGTTAGATTTGGCTTTTACCAGTTTGTAACGGTTCAGAGAGTCAGTTGATAGTTTGCACACACATCTAATTGGATTCTGTGGAAAAGCATACTTAATCCTGAGTATTATGAGAAAATGGAATTGTTTTAAGTCATAATAAAATATTGTGTGTAAGCATTTTAAAAAACAAAACATGATGGATTTTTTATCTTAATTTCATTTCTTATTTCCTCTCTGATCTTGCTATTCAAACTTGTGAGTGTAGTTCTAAGCAGTTCATTATTTTTAAGTTCTTAAAAAAAAACTCTTTAGTTCTTAATTTTACAGATAGTGTTTGAAATCAGATTGTCTACCTTTAATAAAGATAAAGCTGTATATAAAATCAGGTTCATGAAAACAAAAAGTGTAGCCATTTTCTTTGTGGGCCAATCTATTTCTTCTTAACTGAGCTTAGAATAATAGGAAAGGCAGGAAAACTTTTATTGCAAAATGAATGCTCATGACCTGACAGCCTGCTGATTGAAGGACGAGAAATGTTCAGTCTTCCAGGTTCTTAAGTACATCTAAGCATTTAGCATACTTTTCCCTTGTACACATGGGATGTCTATAGGATATGAATAAGAATTGAACAAATATTAAATTTTAGAGTACAGTATCTAATTCTTTGGTTTGCATTACTGGTAATTCAGAAAGAGTAGTCTCATAAAAAGATGCTTTTAACAGAAGTACTTTTCCCCTTGGGGAAACAAAAATGGTCTTTTTGATTTTATCTCGAAGTATAATGTGCTTTAGAATGAGATGCAGAATTGTTAGTGTGACATTGGGTGACAAACAAAATGCACAAACAACAAAAAAAGTGCTTTTAGCAGACTTTCATATTGCAATTTTATTTTAAATATACAGCCGTCTTCTGGTTTAAAGGAAATAGTGAAACAAGTATTCCCTAATTGATTCTGGCTATAAAAGTCTCTAAATCCTTTTTAGAAAAATCTTTGTGAAAACAATATGCTAGTTTGATTAACTCTTTGTGTATCCTCCAGTTCTGAAAGCTCCAAAAGGTAACCTATAACCCAGTGTTTTTGAGCCACAGAAAGTTTACATCATTCTATCAAACTCTTTGGACATGTTAGTATTGTCCACCTTTACACAAGTATGAACATTCTTTTGGTACCAGTTGAAATGTTTGTTCATGTTAATGTGCTTTCTGCAACCATGTCACTATTGAATTGGTTACTACATTTTTACTACTTAGTAAACATAAAAGAGTTACGTAATTTCTTTCTATAGTCATAGTAGTTGAAATAGTAGAAAATGGACTTTATCTCAAATCCACCTTTTCTTAGAATCTCAGAATTTAGATTTTAAAGGTGCCGTATTGAAAGCTGACATTACATGAATGAAGGAACTGAGAGCCACACAGACGTGGCCTTAGCTTCCATGTCTAGCTGTCATTAGGCTGGGATTAGAACGAAAGTTTCTGTCCTGCTTTTTAAATATTCTTTTTATACTATAACCCTTCCATATTCAACTTTTGTAAGTACTATGCTGTGTTTACTTTCTAAAAATTCTTAGCTACTGTTTAAAAATTTAGATGCCAGTTTTTACATGAAGAACATTGCTAGAAGTGATAGCCGAAGTTTTTAATCGATGAAGGTTTCGTCTGAAAAAATATGAAAGCTTATGCTTTATTGAGAAATGTGTTCTGAGAGTGCAAGAGATTGTCAGTTGTTTTACAGTTTTGAAAAACAATATATTCTCCTTTGCAGGAGGTCCTGAAAGATAGTAAAGTATGTATTCTACAGTCTTCTTTTATGTAACAGGGAAATAGCTGTATGTATTCTTTGTAGTTTCTTTAGTATAAGGTAAGAAAGTAACATTCTTATTCGTGCAGTGAACTTATTCTTTGTCCAGTGAAAGTCAGATAAACTGCAGTGATGGAGGATGTGCTGGATTTCATAAGGAATAAATAAAACTCTTCAGGAAATCAAAGAAAGATATTTGGAGGTCAGATAAGAGTGGAACCAGGAGTTTTCAACAATAGGATAATCAAGTTTCTTTAAAAAAAAAAAAAAAAAATATATATATATATATATATATATATATATATATACTTTCTTTCTTTCTTTCTTTACTGTGACACAGCCTCAGGAGGTCCTGAGGGCATGTGCCCTGTATAATCAAGTTTCTGTTGAATTTTTCTGGCTGCAAATTTAGCCATCACCAGCCTCCAAGAAAGATATTTATAATTACTTCCTCATGGCTCATCTTATTAGTATTTATCTCTGTGGCACAAGTGGAAAAGTTGTCACTTAGAATAATGCACTTCTAGCCGGTTGGCCTGACTTTTAGGATCTGTATCCCTGGGTATATTTAGAAAACATAAAAGTAAAAATGTGAAATGGGTAAAATACGTAAAGAAGGGCTGATCAGAAAGCCTAAATGCCAGTTGAGTGAAGCAGTTGAATAGAATAAAGTTACTTTTCTTTTCTTTTTTTTTTTTTTTGAGATGGAGTTTTGCTCTTATTGCCCAAGCTGGAGTGCAATTCATGATCTCAGCTCACTGCAACCTCTGCCTCCCAGGTTTAACCGATTCTCCTGCCTCAGCCTCCTAAATAGCTGAAATTACAGGTGTGCGGTATTACACCTGGCTAATTTTTTGTATTTTTAATAGAGATGGGGTTTCTCCATGTTGGCCAGTCTGGTCTTGAACTCCTGACCTCAGGTGATTCACCCACCTCGATCTGCCAAAGTGCTGAGATTACAGGCATGAACCACTGCACTCGGCGGAACTTACTTTTCAAAGAGAAAGCAATTGCCTCCTGATAAAGTGAGTGCCCTGGGTAGAGTATAAAATCCTGTGGAATGAAACAGTCATAGTCGGTGAAAGTTGTTTAGGCGAATCATGTATCTTTCCTGATAGTTGTGGACTGTTTTAATTCTCATAAAACTTTTTAAATGGAGACTTTCTTCTGGATTGATAAACTTTCTCATGGCTGTATTGAAATATTTTTATTAGATTATTTAGTCTTATTTTAGATTTTCCAAGTTCACAGAGGTTTGGAATCTATTTATATCTAACTTAATATAAGATTATTTTAATCTTCTTATTTTGAAAAGAAATGTGAATTGTATTTTTTATCAGAATTTATGTAGATGGATCAGTTACCTTTTTCCTTCTTATTGGTAAATGCTTCTCTCCTCCCATCTGACTATAGTTACTGAACAGAATATCTTTCTTTGCTCCCTCAGGCTGCCTGAGGGAGTGATTGAACTTACCTGAGCAGAAGGTGTGAATCCAGGTTTTCTTGAGCCTGCTTTAGTTTAAGGTAGAAAGATAATGTAAGTTGGAAATGCTAGCAACATAGATAATTTAAGTGAGCAGAACGTACTCTTCCTCCTGATAAATGTTATTGGAAAAAATGAAGAATTAAGAGAATGAAACATATTTCAGGCCTAGAAGATGGGGTGAAGGGTTTCATATAAGAATAAGAATCTTGTAGCTACAGTCAATTTGGTGGTCAGTTTTCAGACATTGGAAAATCTATCATCCAAGAAACTTTTCAGGATTATGTATTATTATTTTGATATAACTAAAAAAAATTAAGTCATTATTGCTACTATTAGCATTTATTTAGGCTGGGTGTGATGGTTCACGAATGTAATCTCAACACTTTAGGAGGCTGAGGTAGGGGGATCAGTTGAGCCCAGGATTTGGAGACTAGCCTTGGCAACTTGGCAAAACCCTGTCTCTACAAAAAATATAAAAATTAGCCAAGCGTGGTGGTGTACTCCTGTAGTCCTAGCTGCTTGGGAGGCTGGGGTGGGAGGATTGCTAGAGCTCAGGAGGTTGAGGCTTCATTGAGCCTTGATCACTGCCATTGCAGTCTAGCCTGGGTGACAGAGTGAGACCGGGTGCCGTGGCTCACACCTGTAATCCCAGCACTTTGGTAGTCCAAGGTGGGTGGATCACTAGGTCAGGAGTTCAAGACCAGCCTGGCCAAGATGGTGAAACCCCTGTCTCTACTAAAAATACAAAAAATTTAGCCAGGCATGGTGGTGGGCACCTGTAATTGCAGCTACTCAGGAGGCTGAGGCAGAGGATTGTTTGAACCAGCTACTTGGGAGCCTAAGGCAAGAGAATCACTTGAACTCGGGAGGCAGAGGTTGCAGTGAGCTGAGATTGCGCCACTGCACTCCAGCCTGGGTGACAGAGTGAGACTCCATCTCAAAAAAAAAAAAAAAACCATCCATACAGGCAATTATTTAGTAGTTAGGATTCTGCACATATTTTTTTTTCTTTAATTTTAGTGACCACCTTGAGGGTTAAGTGGGGAGCTTTATTATCATCATTCCTCCATTGCCAACAGGGAGCCACTGAAAATCATTATTTTTGATGGCAGAACAAACACTTGATCCCAGTTCCTTCTGATTCCAGGAAAAACGTGTAGGTTTTAGCATTTTTTGTAGTGTAACAATTAGGAGACTTGGTTTCTTATTCAAGTTCTGCTTGTGATCTTGGAGAAATTACTTTATACTTTTTTTTTTTTTTTTTTGAGACGGAGTCTCGCTCTGTCGCCCAGGCTGGAGTGCACTGGCACAATCTCAGCTCACTGCATCCTCTGCCTCCCGGGTTCAGGTGATTCTCTTGCCTCAGCCTCGCAAGTAGCTGGGACTATAGGCACGTGCCACCACACCCAACTAAGTTTTGTATTTTTAGTAGAGACGAGGTTTCACCACATTGGCCAGGATGGTCTCGATTTCCTGACCTTGTGATCCACCTGCCTCGGCCTCTCAAAGTGCTGGCATTACAAGCGTGAGCCACTGTGCTTGGCCTACTTTTGTTAGATAAAGATTCATTGATGTTCTTTCCCCCCACTTTAAAAAATTGACACAAACTGTATATGTTCAAAGTGTACAAGGTGATGATTTTATATACAGGTACATTGTGTCCTGATTACCGTAGTCAAGTTAATTAACAACCATAAACATTAACACCCATAGTTAACCATTTATATGTGTGCCTGTGTGTGCATGAGTGTGGTGAGGACACTTAAAATCTGTTCTTTTACCAATTTCAACTAAACAATACAGTATTATTAACTGTAGCCACCATGCTGTACATTAGACCCCTAGAACGTACTCATTATGTTAACATAAAGTTTGTCCCCTTTGACCAATATCTCTCTCATCCTATTCCCTGGCAACTGCTGTCCTACTTTCTGTGTCTGGCTTATGTCACTTGATTAGGTGACTTCTAAAGGCATTTCAGCCTTATTTCTATAAGCACACTCACACCCTGATTGAAACCTGTTTGGAGTTTGACACACTGATCTAAGCCAAGTGGTAGTAGTGAAATTATTTTTGTTCAGGATGTTGTCCTGAATAGTTCTGTTGTCCTCAATCTTGCCCTAAGAATTTAGACCACAAGAATTTCTTCCATGCCTGTGAATAATATTTCAGTTCTTGGACCTTTACTTCATCCATTCAATAGGCGTAGACTATTATAGGTCAGAAAATTATTCTGTTCATTAAGTGCCTTGACACACATTGCCTTGCATAGTCCATGGGTGGTAGTTAGAAAGATTTAGCAAAGCAATATGTGTTAAAGTGTCTAGAAGGGCACAGTTCATGGCATATTTCCATTTCTAGTGTGTAAGCTACGAAATTTTGGCTCAGAAAGGTACGCAACTTGCTTAGATTTACATTGTTGTTAAGCACCAGAACCAAGGGGAAGAGCTGGGTCTTTAAACTCCAAAGCCTTTTTTTTGTCACTTCACCAGAGTATCTCACCAGCAAGTTAGCTGTTTACTTTAAGCCTTGGTCCTGAAAACAATTATTACTGGTCAGAAAGGATACTGAGGACATTAGATTAACACAAATCTGTTACTAGGAATTCAAAAACAATTTAGCTCTGTCCTTTCCTCAGGTGCTTAGTAATTTTTTCATATAAAGAAGAGCACAGTGAGATTTGCCATCTTTTATTGTAGTTTTTAAGGTTGTTGGTAGTGATACCCAGTGAATTATTAGAGGAATAGTTTAAATTTTGTTTATAAGTATTGCTAGGCCTCTTTTTACAGTGTGGACCAATTCTATATGCATGTTCTTGTAAATTTCAATAAGCACATGCTTCGTTTATTGCAATTTTAAAAAACATTATTATTTGAGATGGAGTCTCACTCTGTTACCCAGGCTGGAGTGCAGTGGTACAGTATTGGCTCACTGCAACCTTTGCCTCCCGGGTTCAAGCAATTTTCCTGCCTCAGCCTCCCCAGTAGCTGGGATTGCAGGTGCCTGCCACCATGCCCGGCTATTTAAAAACATTATTATTTTTGCATCTTGAAAAATACATTTAAATCTCTAAGATCTGAAAATATGAGGTTATTCTTCCCAGCCAACTTTACTGAGGTATGAATGATAAATAATTGTGTATCTAAATCTGTGTCTATCTATCATCTGTCTATATGATAAACAACATGACTTTTTGCAGACAGGGTCTCACTCTGTCAGCCTTGACCTCCCAGGCTGGAGATTTTCCCACCTCAGCCTCAGTGGAACCACAAGCACACACTACCATACCTGGCTAGTTAAAAAAAAAGTTTTTTTTGTAGAAGCAGGGGTCTCTCTGTGTTGCCTAAGCCGGTCTTGAGTTCCTGGGCTCAAGCAATCCTCCTGCCTTGGCCTCCCAAAGTGCTGGGATTATAGGTATGAGCCACCTCACCTGGCTACGTTTTGATATATGTACCTGTTGTGAAATCATTACCACAGTCAAGCTAACATATCCATTACCTCAGCTAGTTACCTTTTTAAAATTTTTCTGTTGGCTGGGCATGGTGGCTCATACCTGTAATCCCAGCACTTGGGGAGGCCGAGGCAGGCAGATCATGAGGTCAGGAGTTCAAGACCAGTCTGGCCAATATGGTGAAACCCTGTCTCTACTAAAAATACAAAAATTAGCCAGATATGGTGGCACACGGTTGTAGTCCTAGCTATTGGGAAGGCTGAGGCAAAGAATCGCTTGAACCTGGGAGGTGGAGGTTGCAGTGAGCAAAGATTGTGACACTGCACTCCAACCTGGGCGACAGAGCGAGATTCTGTCTCAAAAAGAAAAAAGAAAAACATTGTGGGCAGAAAATAATTGAACTCTCAGCAAATATCAAGTGTATAGTACATTGTGTCCAGAACTTATTTACCATATAACTGAAAATTTATATCTATTGACCAGCATCTCTTTTCCCTCACCCCTCCAGTCCTATAACAGAGTTCTTTTTTTTTAAGATTCCAAATATAAGTGAGATGATACAGTATTTGTCTTTTTGTATTTGGCTTATTTCACTTAGCATGTACTTCACATTCTTTCATGTTGTTGCAAATGACAGGATTTTCTTTGTTTTTAATACTGAATAATACTCCATCATCTGTTGATGGCATGTTTCTACATCTTGGGTACTGTGAAGAATGCTGCAATGAACATGGGTGTGCAAATGTTTCTTTGAGATAGTGATTTTATTTCCTTTGACCATATACTCAGAAGTGGGATTGTTGGTAATTCTACTTTTAAGTTTCTCAGGAATCTCCTTACTCTTTTTCATGATGGTAGTACCAATTTACATTCCCACCAACAATATACCAGGGTTCCCTTTCTGTACATCGTCACCACTGTCTAATAGCTTTTGACTTTTTGATAGTAGCCATTCTGACAGGTGTCAGGTGATATCTCATAGTGGCTTAAATTTACATTTCCCTGATTAGTAATGTTGAGCATCTTTTCATAAACCTGTTGGTCATTTTTATGTCTTTGGAAAAATGTGTATCTAGATCCTTGCCCATTTTGTTAATTGAATTATTTGGTTTTTTTTTTTTTGTCCTTGAATTGTGTGAGTTCCTTATATATTCTAGATATTAACCTTTTATCAGATATGTTGTTTGCAAATATTTTCTCCCATTCCATAGGTCGCCTTTTCATTTTGTTGTTTCCTTTGCTATGCAGAAGCTTTTTAGTTAGGATGTAGTTCCACTTCACTTTTTGTTTTAGTTGCCTGTGCTTTGGTCTCAAATCCAAAACGTCATTGTCAAGACCAGTGTTTTATTCTAGGAGTTTTATGATTTCAGGTTTAAGTCTTGAATCTATTTTGAGTTGATTTTTGTGTATTGTGTAAGATAAGGGTCCAATTTCATTTATATCCAATTTTCCCAACACTTTTTTTTTTTTTTTGAGTTGGAGTCTTGCTCTGTTGCCCAGGCTGGAGTACAGTGGCGTGATCTCGGCTCACTGCAGCCTCCATCTCCCAGGTTCAAGTGATTCTTCTGCCTCAGCCTCTCAAGTACTTGGGGCTACAGGCATGCACCACCATACCCAGCTAGAGAGAGAGAGAGGAGAGAGAGGGAGAGAGGGAGAGGGAGGGAGGGAGGGAGAGGGGGAGAGAGAGAGAGAGAGAGAGTGTGGAGAGAGTGTGTGTGTGTGTGTGTATTATTATTATTTTTGGAGATGGAGTCTTGCTGTGTCACCAGGCTGGAGTGCAGTGGCAGCCTCCACCTCCCGGGTTTAAGTGATTCTCCTACCTCAGCCTCCCGGGTAGCGGGCACTACAGTGTGTGCTACCACACCCAGCTAATTTTTATATTTTTAGTAGAGAGAGGGTTTCACCATGTCAGTGAGGATGGTCTCAATCTACTGACCTTGTGATCTGCCTGCCTCAGTCTCCCAAAGTGCTGGAATTACAGGCGTGAGCCACCATGCCCGGCCTATTTTTTTTTTTTTTTTTTTTGAGACAAAGCCTTGCTGTGTTGCCGAGGCTGGACTTGAACTCCTGGGCTCAAGCATTCCTCTTGCATCAGCCTCTTGAATAGCTGAAACTGTAGGTGTGCATTACTGCCTGCAGCTCCAACACCATTTCTTGATGCCTTTGTCAAAATTAGTTAACTATGTGTGTGGGTTTATTTTTAGATTTCTTTGTTCTGTTGCATTCGTCTGTTTGTCTGTTTTTAGGCCAGAATTAGGTAATTTTGTATATAATGAACGGTTTAAAGTTAAAATATTCTGATTCATAATCTAAAGTTTAAAAAATTATGGCTTATTTTTTTAGCATAATCTAAATTTTATCTAAAAGAAATGTGCTAGTATTTGTAGTTTGACTTGCCTGTGTCTTTCTGTACTCTGGAAATTTACTGTCAATTATTTGTACTAGAGTTCATCATGTAACAAATTTGATGGAAATGTAATTTTTCTTTAGGTCTCTAGTAGGCCAGAAACAGGGACTTTAAGGGGAGTTTTATTTTTTTTTTTAAAGATGGGGTTTCACCATGATGGCCAGGCTGGTCTTGAACTCCTGATCTCAGGTGATCCACCCACCTCGGCCTTCCAAAGTGATAGGATTACAGGCGTGAGCCACCGCCCCTGGCCCAGGGGGAGTTTTAATAATGTGAAAGTATTGAAGCCAACGAGAAGTAAGTTTTTAAAAGGAAAAGTAAGCGTGTTTTTTCTTTTTATTAAACTGTAGTCTCTGTCAAGTTAGATGACACCTGAGTAATCTGACAGTTGTTTAGAATTAACTGGGTCTATTTGAAGCTCGCTGTAGCTCTGAAAACATTAAATGACCTAATTTATAAGAAGTTATTAAAAGAGATTTTTTTGAGTTGGAAATGAGATGGAGAAAACAACTTACAAGATTTTTAAGTTAGTTTTAAATACAATTAGACAATAATTCATTAGAATCAATTGTTCGCTATTCATTTTTCATTCTTATATTGTAAAATATGAAGTCAGAAGTTAGTAACAATTAGGGAACTTTTTACGTAAGTGTTTAATTGAAAACATGTTTTGAAACCAGTCCCTTCTCTTTGCGGCATTTCTTCTGGTCAGGTTAGTTTTCTATAAGTCCATCATTGCTGTATAATAGCAGAGATGTTTTATATGCACTGTTGGGGGTGCCAGAAATGTTGGGCACATTGCTTAATTGTTTTAAGTTTCTTTATACTTTAATTTCAAGGATACTTTCTTGAAATTTACTATTTCACAGAGACGGATGAAGAAAGGAGGAGTTAATTTTTTTATCATTATATCTCACAGTTCTGTTGCTTTTCTGCCTTCTCTTTAGACAAACCAATTGCGGAGTAATTTTCTTACATTATGATGAAAATAATTGAACTGAACTTACTGATCTTTTGTTACTTTATTCCAAGTTCTTCATCTCTGTGCTTTTACATTTTATCTTACAGGTATAATTGAAATCCTCAAAGGAATGCAAGAATTGGGAGTACATCCTAATCAGGAAACATACATAAATTATGTGATTCCATGCTTTGATAGTGTACTGTCAGCACGTGCCATTTTGGAGGTGAGTCCAAGTGTGGTTTTAATTTAATAATTGAAGAGACTATCTTTCCTCCTTAATGTTTAGTGAACACACACACACACGAAAGTTATCGAACTGAAGACTAAAAATGGTCAAATCTATATACACTTTTCTAAAGCTTTGTAAAAATATTAGTTGCTTTTGCTCGAAAAGGCAAAGCAGCATTTTTCTTGTCTATTAAAAAGAGACAATATGCCAATATTGGGAAAAATTAAAACAATATTTACTCTTAATCCCACCCTGAAATACAACTGTAATTTTCATTTATAAATTAGATTTTATTTTATTTTATTAAAGAAACAGGGGATTCAATATGTTATCCAGGCTGATCTGGAACTCTGGACTTAAGCAGTCTCCCTGTTAGCCTCCTGAGTAGCTGGGATTATAGTCACATGTCACTGTGCTCCGCTTCAGTTTTTACTTTTTGAATACTATTTTTTTACTTCCATAGGAATTTTCATAAATGCACTAATACTATATATACTAGTCTCTCTCTCTCTCTTCTCTCTGTCTCTCTCTCTCTATTTTAAATCCAACCTACCAAATACTTCTGGTCTCTACCAGAATAGGCAAGCTGTTGATAAAGAGGCACATGAAGACGTTGATTTGGACAGTGCATTGGATCCTCAAGGGTTGCATTTTCCACTTTCAAAACAGAATGCTTAGGGCTGAATATATAACTAACAAAAGCAAAACAAACAGTGCTGTGCAATTAGGAACAAGATGGAAGAGCACCTAATACTTACTAAGGAACATGTTGTTTAAAAGATGTTTCCTACACATTCACATAATGCTTGATTTTTCTAATAATACTAGTGTTTTTTTCTTTCATTAAAATAATTACATAATTATAGTCTTCTTAAGTGTTAGCGTTTATATCTTCAGTGTCTTTACCTCTTTCTCTAAGTTCTTAGCGGAGTATTTTGAGCTTGTATTATACATATTTTACTGTTAAAAAATATTTTTAAGTAAGTTCCCCACATGTTCTTACTTTTCAGGTGTTTTCTTTCTTTGTAGAAATACAGCTCCCAAATCCAGTGTCTTCGTTTTTACTGCTTTGGCTTTCTCACTGGTGACTTATCTTAGGGAAAACCAGATATGTTTTGGAAACTTATCCAAAATTTGGTTACATTCATTCTCATCTCAACTATTTTGCCTTCATTGCTGGATTTCAGTAGTACTGAGTGTTTTGGGCTTGAAAACAACTGCTCTGTTAAGTGCTTAATAATACCCACAGTATTGATATGCTTTTTTTTTTTTAATTTTGATTTTGAGGCAGAGTCTCGCTCTGTCACCCAGGTTGGAGTGCAGTGGTGTGATCTTGGTTCACTGCAACCTCCTCGGCCTCCTGGGTTCAAGTGATTCTTCTGCCTCAGCCTCCTGAGTAGCTGGGATTACAGGTGCCCACCACCACGCCCAGCTAATGTTTGTATTTTTAGTAGAGACGAGGTTTTACCATGTTGGTCAGGCTGGTCTTGAACTCTTGATATCAGGTGATCAGCCTGCCTGGGCCTCCCAAAGTGCTGGCATTACAGGTATGAGCCACTGGGCCCAGCCTGATATGCTTTTTGTCTTCAGCTGTACATTAAACAGTACATTTTTTCATCAGTTTTCAGAAATTACATAATAAATGTTTGTTGATAAATTAGAGACTACAAGTAAGTGGTAGGGCTGTGCAGTCTGTCCACAGTTCCTTGAGATAGTCCTTATTGCTTAGCGTGTATATTCTTTCAGATGTATACGTGGAGATATATGCTGGAGAAATCTCTTTTAGCAAAAAAGCTAACTTGACAGAAGCTACAGTTTAATAAAAAGAAAGAATATTCTTATTTTTCCTTTTAAAAACTTACTTCTCTTTGGCTTTATTACTTTTACATTATTAAAACTCCCTCTAAAAATCTCTGTTTCTGGCCTACTAGAGACCTGAAGAAAAATTACATTTTTATTGTATTTGTTACATGATTTTTCATTTGACACCTTTTTTATAACAGTATTTAATTCCACAAAATATTTTTTATGCTTGCATTCTGTTTCATTGTATGGGTATGCTGTAATTTATTTTTTATCATTGCTTATTGTTGATTATTTAGGTGGTTTTTCATACTATGTTATAATAAAATGATTCAATAAATATATTTGAGCTAAATTTTGATTCATATGTTTAAATTGTTAAACAAATGATGTTGGGACAAGTGATGAGCCTCTCTGAGTTAAATTAAGTTAAATTTGATCCTGGCCAAACTACATGCCCCAAAGTATCATGTTAGGTGAATGCATTGAATTTTTATTTTGTCTTGAATGGGAGAATTGTTCTAGTGTCCTAAGTAGTAAACTCATCTTGGAAGTAAGGCCCTCTAAAGGCATCAGGTTATCTGTATTTGAAGATAAACGTTTAATTTGGAATGTTAGAATGTCATCATGAAATTTTTGCTAAAATTCAATTACTGAGCTTATATATTTTTGAAGAAAATCAGAGAATATGGTGATTCAAATAAACAGGAAAACAGGAACTTTCACTTATCAAAATATTGTTAGCCAAGATGTATTCTCATTGATATATGCTTTATCCCTAGGAAAATGGATGTCTGTCTGATAGTGATATGTTTTCTCAAGCTGCATTGAGAACTGAAGCAGTAAAGGGGAACTTAGACCATATATTATCATTTTGTAAGTATGCAACATTAACAGTAAACTTGATAGGTGTTTATTTCAGTTACTATTGAGAGCATGCAGGGTGGTTCACACAATGAAGGCAAGGAAGTTTTTAATATGTTTTGTTAAAGCCAGACTGATAAAATGGTTTATGAGTTGAACTTGTGGATAATTTGGAAGTAATTTTAAAGTTGTAAGGACATTGAATATTATATGTAATATGGTGTTAGGGTGAAGGTTGGACTGGAGACCCTAAAGACTTGGATACTCTTTATAATTCAACCACTGATTATGTGACTTAGAACAAGTCTCTGCTTCAGTTTTCCTAAACAGGGATAGTACTACTTAACTTGTGGGAGTTGTGAAAATCAAATGCGATACTGTTTCTGAAGTGGTTTTTTTTTTTTAAACTATTATAAAGACTTCTAGTCTTCATTAACAAAGATACAGCCAGTGTTTACTAAACATTTTTAAATGCTTGGGTGCTTTGTAGTGCTCATTACATGTTAATAAAATTACCTCCATTGATAGATGAGGAAAGGCATAGAGAAGTTAAATGATTGGCCGGGAGTGGTGGCTCACGCATGTAATCCAAGCACTTTGGAGGCCAAGGCGGGCGGATCACCTGAGGTCAGGAGTTCAAGACCAGCCTGACCAACATGGTGAAACCCCGTCTTTAAAAAAAAAAAAAAAAAAGAGAGAAGTTAAATGATTTGCCCAAGGTTAGTGATTTGAACCAGAAGTAAGATTTCAGACTTTATTCTTTTCACCATACTGCATTTTATTTTATTTTATTTATTTATTTTTGCGACACAGTCTCACTCTGTCACCCAGGCGGGAGCTCAGTGGCACAGACTCGGCTCACTGCGTCCTTCACCTCCCAGGTTCAAGTGATTCTCTTGCTTCAGACTCCTGAGTAGCTGGGATTGCAGGCATGTGCCACCATGCCTCGCTAATTTTTTGTACTTTTAGTAGAGATGGGGATTTCACCATGTTGGCTAGGCTGGTCTCAAACTCCTGACCATAAGTGATCCACCCGTCTCAGCCTCCCAAAGTGCTGGGATTACAGGTGTGAGCCACTGCGCCTGGCCTGCATTTTATTTTTAATTAATAAATAAGACATTCTTAAGAGACCTAATTTTTTAACATGTCCATGATGTTACTTGACAGTTTTTTAGATCTTCTGAAAAGTGTGTCATTTACAAACAAAACACAGACATACCTCAATTTTTAGCTCCCTAAAATATTAGCAGTTAACCTCTCATTAATATTATATTCAAATTGTATAGGTGGAAGCTTTGTACAAACCAGGTTATTGATCCGTACTACTTGTGCATGTCACTTGAAATATTTGTTGTAATATTGTAAGGGAAAGGCAAAGTGTCTAGTGTGAAAAATGGTGACTGTTGTAGTTTTTTCAGTCAAATATTGAGTATTATTGCTGGCTGCTATCTGAGTGTATTCATTTTGCCTTCCACTCGGTATAATATATAGATTTTCCATACTGACAAGAAGAAAACAGAGAAGCATTAGCAGACAAATCTGGGCTCACGAGGTGAATCCATGAGAGCTGCCTTTTCCTTTTATCATGTCATCCATTCTACTTCGTTGTCAGCCTCTTGATTTTTCAGGCTTGTTTGTTGCTAAGGAAACTAGATGCTTTTTATCAGCAGCCTTCCAGCTGAAATGGTTCTGGTCACCTTTTTAATGAATAAAAACTTGACAGTATTCTGTGGAATACTATTTTGAATAGTATAAAAATAAAATTTCAAGAGATTGTGTGTTAGATTTGAAAAAGAGAAATGCCAAGAACTTTGCCAAGCCTTAGAGCTTTCTCCTGTCAGTGCCTTCCCCTCCCTCTTTGATTTACAAGTCTTTGAAGAGCAGTTAGTTCTGTAATTGCTGGTATGTGCTTTAGACAGCTCATAGGAATGCACTGCTGGTTACTACATCACAGGAAATGTCAGGTAGTGGAGAAGAGCAAATGGATTATCTTGATTAAGTTTTGGACTCATAAGAAGCATTTTCCCACTTGTGTTTGTAGGCATGGAAAATTAATTTGCTCACATAAAATTAAAAGCTGCTGAGAGGCATTTGGTTGTGTTCACTTTAAAATTCCTTGAGTGACTCAGTACAGGCCATTTTAAAAATGATTTTTAGATTTTCAAATGCTGTAAAAGCACTGAGAAACTTAGGCTTCATGTTCAAGGAATATAACAGCTGATCTAAAACAATTCTCCTTATGTGTGTGGGTTAATTTGTTATTTTTGAGATGAACGTGTCTTAAGTGGGCCATGACTTTTCCCATGGGATTTTAACTTTAATGAAATAGGTATCTTAACCTTCACTTAAGCAGTATTTATTGTCTTCAGAATTTGCTTCTATGAATTCCTCTCTAATCCCATCCATTTAATATTATTCAGTAGCCACATTACATTTATAGTGAAAAGAATAACTCAATTACTTATAACATGGTCCTGTTTTAATACAATTGCAGGGGAAAAATAAATTCAGGCAATGTCTACTGTGATCTCATCCCTTCCTAGTTTGGCAAGGGTTATGTGAAGAGTCAGTATAAGATGTGATTCTTACACAATGGCAAATCAGGCTTATAATGTCAGCATTGAAACATACGAGCTTGTAGACTGTTAAATGTCAAAATGAGTAGTAGAACACACAAATGCTCAGAAAAGTGAAAGATCAATATAAGTCAATTACATAACAGACGTATGACTTATTTTATTATTACTTTAGATGGTTCCTCTTGTGTGAGTGCAGGTCACTGATCATAGTGGAAAATGAAATGAGGAAGTATGAATGGTTCAACAGAACCCAATGCCTCTCTGAGAAAAGAATTTCTCCTCTCATCTGCTGTCTTTAAAGAACAAAAGTCCTGTGGGGGATTATAGTCTCTCTCTTCATGGTGCTACCGTGTCCGATAATATACGGCCTCAGTATATCTATCAGGCTGACTCAGTGTGCTGGTATATTAGTAATTGCCATTTATACGAAAGAGTATTTATAAATTTATTAGTTGTATATGTGCATGAAAATTAAGTAAAAATACATTAAAAGGGTAGTTTACATTGCAGGCATATATTACTGTGTTGTCTAATTTTGTATGAAAACATTTTTATTTTTAAGATACAGTTTCCAAAATGAAAACCAAAAGGTAATACGTTTTCAATTTGATAATATAGGGTTTTTGGTTTATTTGGTCTGAGATTTAATGATGGTCATTTTCTTTTACAGTGGAATCAAATACATCGCCTCTCTCATTGCAGTCTGTAAGAGGTAGCCTGCTGCTAGGCTTTAGGAGGTAAGATGATCAACTTAAGTGTTCCTTGCCTGAATATGGACAGTATCTCCTGTCCTTTTGACCTATTGCATGAGGGAAAATACAGATATTCTTATCTTAAATATACTTTCAGTTTACTTGAAATAATCTCTACCTAGTTCTTCCTTTTTTTTTCCCTTGTGAGATGGAGCCTCGGTCTGTCACCCAGGCTGGGGTGCAGTGACTCACTGCAACCTCTGCCTCCCAGATTCAAACGATTCTCCTAAGTAGCTGGGATTACAGGCGTGTGCCACCAAGCCTGGCTAATTTTTGTATTTTTAGTAGAAACTGGGTTGCACCATATTGGTCAGACTGGTCTCGAACTCCTGACCTCATGATCTGCCCGCCTCGGCCTCCCAAAGTGCTGGGATTATAGTCGTGAGCCACTGCCCCTGGCTGATTCTTCCTTTTCAGTGATTGAGTTAAGTTTAGGCAGCCTTGTATCATCTTTTCCAAGAAATGCACACGTTTAGTAAAGATTCCAGGAAGAAAGTTCTGTTTGAAAATGGCAAGTTGGAGTTACAGACAAATTTGCATATGTATGTTCAGCTTTTTAAATGCTTATTTGAGCATTTAATTACAAGGTGATTTTTATTCAGTATAGTATCAGTCTCCTCTTCTGTGAGCTCAGAGAATGTTAATTACCTTGCCCTTTCAATTTTAGTATTTTGAAAATAGATAATCATAAAGAAAAGCTGAAAGAATAGTAAAAGGAAATATTCCTCTACTACCCTTTTTTATTTTATTTATTTATTTATCTAATTTTTTATTTTTTTATTTTTTTTTTTTTTATAAAGACGGGATTTCACCATGTTAGTCAGGCTGGTCTTGAACTCCCGACCTCAGGTGATCCGCCTGCCTTGGCCTCCAAAGTGCTTGGGTTACAGGCGTGAGCCACCACACCCGGCCTATTTATTTATTTTTTTAAGACTGACTCTTGCTCTGTCACCCAGGCTGGGGTGCAGTAGCACCATGTCAGCTCACTGCAACCTCCGCCTCCTGTGTTCAAGCAATCCTCTTGTCTCAGCCTCCGAAGTAGCTCGGATTACAGGTGTCTGCCACCACGCTTGGCTAATTTTTGTGTTTTTAGTAGAGATGGGGTTTCATTATGTTGGCCAGGCTGGTCTCCAGCTCCTGACCTCAGGTGATCCACCTGCCTCAGCCTCCCAAAGTGCTGGGATTACAGGTGTGAGCCACCGCACGCGGACACCGTACTACCCTTTGTGTAGATTTTCCAGTTGTCAATATTTTGCCCTGTTTACTTTCTCTCATACCCTCTTGCTCTACACAGAAAGTACACACACAATCTTATTGTCTGAACCACTTGAAGTTAAAGACATCACGACACTGGATCTTTCAGCATATTTCTCTTAACAATAAGGTCATCATCGCTATAATCATATCATCAATATCACTCTTGAAAAATTAACAATACTATACCAGCATCTGCTATATGTAGTCCATGTTGAGATTTTCCTACTTTAAAAAGTTTCCTTTATAGATGTTTCACTTTTTGACTGAGGAGTCAATTAAGTTGATGCATTGGATTTGATTGCTGCATCTCTTTATAACAGTATTATCTTAATTCAGAACATTTCTTTACCTTTTTTGTTTGTCTTTTAATAACACTGGGTTTTGTTTTTTTAAAGAGTTCAGGCTGGAATGTCCCCTCCACATTTTGCATTTGTCTGATTTTTTTTTTTCCTATGATGAGACTCAGATTAAACATTTTTAGTAAGAATACTTCTTAGGTGATGGGCATTTCTTATATTGCATCACATCTACAGACATAAAGGTAGGTGTGCAATATTGATGCCATCAGCTAAGTCTGATCACTTGGTTAAGGTGGTGATTCCCACATCTCTCTTGCAGACGCACCTCATCCACTTTGTAATTACTAAGAAGACTGTGGGGTGATAATTTGAAACTGTGTCTGCCCTGTTTTTCCATAACTTTTCCCTCCTTGGTTTTAGCAGGCATTGGTAATCCTTGTTGAATCGGTTATTGGTAGTTACACAAGGATGAGTTTCTGTTTTTTGAGACAGGGTCTTGTGCTGTCCCCAAGGCTAGAGTGCAGTGGTGCCATCACGGCCCACTGCAGCCTCGACCTCCAGGCTCAAGTGATCCTCCCACCTTACTCTCCTGAGCAGCTTGGACTACAGGTGCATGCCACCATGCCTGGCTGATTTTTAAATTTTTTTTGTAGAGATGGGATGTCACTATATTGCCTAGGCTGTTCTGTTGAGGGAAGCAATGTAGAACAGTGAGTCATAATTTTCTTCTTTTTTTTTTTTGACAAAGTCTTGCTCTGTCACCCAGGCTGCAGTGCACTGGTCTGAACATGACTCACTGCAGCCTCCATCTCCTGAGCTCAAGTAATCCTCCTCCTTCAGCCTCCCAAGTACCTGGGACTACAAATATGTACCAACACACCCAGCTAATTTTAAGTTTTTTGTGGAGACGGAGCCTCACCATGTTGCCCAGGCTGGTCTTGAATTCCTGGCCTCAGGTACTCCTCCTGCCTCTACCTCCCACGGTGCTGTGATTATAGGTGTGAGCCACTGCACCTGTCACCCTAATCTTTTTTGAGTCATAGATCCCTTTGAGAATTTGTTGAAAGTTATGGCTCATCTTTCCCCACAAAAGATGCATGTTTTAAAATTATGACTGTAATTTAATGAAATTCATGAAGTACTTTCCCTCCTCCTATAAAAACCCTTATCATGGAAGCCAAAATTAAGAGCCTGGAGTGTATCCTTCCATACTTTTCTCTATATAGAAGCAGAGACCTGTAAGAGGTGTTTGAAGTTTTGCTGTGTTTAAACAAAAGTAATATGTCATACTTTACATACTACTCTTCATCTTTGTTTTTCACTTAACAATACTTCATGGATACCTCTTGGTCTATGATATAAACCTAAGTGTTTGTTAATATCTGGAGGGGATTCCATGGTATGGATGTACCATAAATTTTTAATCACTCCCCTATTAATGGACTCAGATTGCTTCTAATTTTTGCCACTACCAAAACAAAGTGGTGCATTAAATATTACGTCTGGATATATGTCTGTTTGTGTGCACATGCATGCACGTGTATATATATGTATTATGTATATGTTTTCCCCCCCTCAGTGGCTAGAATGTAAAAGAGACTTCTGTTTCCAACAGTATATGTATTCTTTATTTTAGTAGCTACTGCCATACCACTTTCCAGAAAAAGTTGTATTAGTTCATACTTAGACTAGCAGTTCACACTTCTAAAAGCAATGTATGAGAGTACTCACTTCCCTGCAAACTTAAACATATTAGACGTTACAATGCTTTTTAATTTTGGCCTAGCTGATGTATGAGAAGTGACATCTCAGTGTATAGTTTTCAATTTGCATCTTCCTTATTAAGCAGGGTTAGAACATACTTATTGGCCATTTGGATTTCTTCTTCTATGAAATACCTATTTAAATTCTTTGCCAGTTTTGTACTAGGTCATACAATTTCTCTTGTCAATTTGTAAGGTATTGCATTTGAGGGATATTTATCCACTATCACATGTGAAATATATGATTTTTTTTTTAACCTTGTAAAGAAGTGAGAGAGAAATGTAAGGATAAGATCTTGGATAGTTACTGGAAGGAGTCAAAGGAGATTATAGTCAGTGTTGCAAGCTACAGAGATGTAGGAGAGTAGCCCTATAGAAAGAGGGTGTTCAGTTTGGTATTTGAAAAAGTTATTGAGGTTTTTTTTTTTTTTTTTCAAATAGAGATGAGGTCTGGCTTTGTTGCCCAGGATGGTGTCAAACTCCTGGGCTCAAGTGATCCTCCAGCCTTGGCCTCCCAAAGTGTTGGGATTATAGGCATGAACCACCGGCCTGGCCGTTATTAAGTATCTTTAAGAGAAGAGTTTTGATACTATTGTATTGGAAGAAGCCCAGCTGGAAGCTCTGAGAATCTTGGTGTCTTTGTTTTCTTTTTAAGTGATTGGATTATATATGCTATAACTGAATTTATTCTTTCAGATTATTTATATTTTTATTTGAATAGATACATTGAAAATATTGGAAAATGGATTACCTTATCTTTGGTCCTTTCCCTATTTGTTAGCACTTAAAACTTCTAATTGATTCCTGGGTTTAAAAATAGCCATAGATCGGCCGGGCGTGGTGGCTCATGCCTGTAATCCAAGCACTTTGGAGGCCAAGGCGGGTGGATCACCTGAGGTCGGGAGTTCAAGACCAACCTGACCAACATGGTGAAACCCCGTCTTTAAAAAAAAAAAAAAAATAGCCATAGATTGATTATTTTTTTAACTTTCCACTTTGAAGTTAGATAAAATTTTTAAATATGTTTGACAAAGGGAACACTACCCAGGAGCCTCCAGTGTTCGCACATTTGCAAAACCTTCTTTATTCTGGACATAGTAAAAATAAGTTTAAATGGATTCCTTCCAGGAACATATTTCAACATGTAGGTCCTAAAACTGTATTGTTGGTTAATTTTTCTTATTGTAGATAAAGAAAAATTTTAAGTTGTAGTAACTTGGCATTATTTATAAGAATATGTGCATAATTCAGAGAACTTGTGTGACTACAGGTGATTTCTTTCTTTTCCTTCTACCCCAAAAACTACTAAAAATTCAAAATGCTATTGATGTGATTGCAGTCCATTATCTTGGCATTAATGTAGCCAATGTATTTTTTGTTTGATGTCAAATTAAGTAGTATATATATTTAAAAATCCCTTTGTCAATATAGTTAAATAGTCACCTATCGTGCTTCTCAGGGTCCCACTAGCAACTTTAGAGTTGGCTGAGTGACTAGGAGGAAACTAAGTACTTATTGGCATTGAGTTGTAAGTCAATTGTGCCATTGCCCATAGAGCCAGGGTTAACTACCTGCAACTCCTACAAGGATTAGCTTATAAGAGATTCACCAAAAGTTACTCCTTGCCAAAAGTAATTATTCAGAGTTAAGCCAAAATCTAAAAAATTAAAGAACATTATAATTAGATATCACAGTCATTTTAGCTAAGCCTAAAGGAAATTTGGATATACATTTTCGTTGTTAGAATTCACATTTTGAGGCCAGGTGGCAGCTCACACACTTTGGGCTGCTGAGACTGGAGAATCAGCTTGAGCCCAGGAGTTCAAGACCACCCTGGCTCTTTGATTTTAACCCTTCCTGCCTTCACATGTGTTAGCTGAATTTTCTAGATTGCCGCCAGCATGTAGTGTGGTTGTTATTCTTGCCTAACGCTATATTCTTAATTTGATTTCTGTTTTACATTGGAGGAAAGCAAGTTGAATATGTCTGATTTTGCTCTGCCTTCAATATTATGTGAAATAAAATATATTGTGGATTTTTTTTTTTAAACCACAGTTTAGTAGGAAATGGAAATTGAATGCATGTATGTTAGTTTGAGCTCTCAGAGATAACACAGAAATATTATACAAAAAGAAAATTTGGGGGAAGGATTGAAAGGGATGGGAGGAATGTACATGCATACATTCGGCACCTAGAGGAGAGAATGTGTTTAATCAAGTTAAAGCTGGTTAAGATCACAGGCTTTTAGATAGAACTCATTTAAGTCTGAATTCTTCATTTTACTTGTATTTTATATACTATGTGATCATGGCAAGCTAATGAACATTTCAGTGTCTCTGTTTTAATAAGTACAGTGGAAAGAGAATAAGGGCTATACTGCTTGCCCTGTCTGTGTCTTTAAAGGAGCATTAAAAATTTTTGAAAAGAATATTCTCATTTAGGAACCATTTGGGGGCTGTTCACAGTGCTGTATGAAATTTACAAAAGTACTGTTAGAGTTGTCCAAAGTTTGTAGACTCCTCTGTTTATAACAGCAGTAGAATGTTAATGTTCTTCATGATTTGGCAACATTTTTCTTTAAAATTCTGTTATCCTGCTAGAAAAATCTCACTTGAAAGCTGAAATTGGACCTCAACAGATATGGGGTTAATCTTTTCTCCAAACCTGTTCTTTAAACAGGAAGAAAAGTGTAAATGGAATTAAGTGTAGAGAAAATAATGTCTTTTTTTTTTTAAGACAGGGTTTCACCATGTTGGTCAGGCTGGTCTTGAACTCCCGACCTCAGGTGATCCGCCCGCCTTGGCCTCCCAAAGTGCTTGGATTACAGGCGTGAGCCACCGCGCCCGGCCAATAATGTCTTTTCTTAAATACTGCTTCCTCACAAACTTCATTTGGGTGTGAGAAGAGGAGAAGACAAGAATTTGTCTTTCCATTGTTAATATTAGAAAATGGAGATATTGAAACGTTAATTAACTTGCCATGATCACATGGTGTGTAAAACATAAATAAAATGTAGAACCCTGACTTAAATGAGTTCTACCTAAAATTTGTTAATTTATCAAATAGCAAATGGCAAGGCTCATAGCCAAACTGCCTGGGTTCAAAATGACTTCATTATTGTATTCCTTTGGAGAATTTGGAAATACAGTTTTTTCTTTTTTATTGTGAACTGTGTTATATATCCAGAGGCATAGCTAAAACTTAAAGGTACTATATAAAAAAAGATAAAAATACGTGGTACCCACCACTGAGACCAGGACATAGAATGTCAGTGGGATCCTAAAAGCCTCTTGTATGCTCCTTCTCAATCTCACGATGCCCTCGCTCTGTCGCACAGGCTGGAGTGCAGTGGCACGATCTCGGCTCACTGCATCCTCTACCTGGTTTCAAGCAGTTCTCCTGCCTTAGCCTCCTGAGTAGCTGGGACTACAGGTGTACACCACCATGCCGTGCTAATTTTTGTGTTTTTAGTAGAGACAGGGTTTCACCATGTTGGCCAGGATGATCTCGATCTCTTGACTTCGTGATCTGCCTGCCTTGGCCTCCCAATAGGCCACTTTTATATAATCACCAAACAATATATAATTTAGTTTTGAAAGACCTATGAACAAACAGAAACCTGGCAATAAGGAAGAAGCAACACTGCCAGGAAATATAGTCTGAATAGTCTCTGGGTTAGGGTCTGGCTTCAGTTTTCCTGAAAGTTTACAAAAGCCCCTTCTAGGGAAATCAGTGGGGAAGGTCATGTGTGAGTCCTGAGAAAGAGGGTGGATTTATGTGTTTGGGAAGTCTATGGCTAAATACTAGACATCTGGCAGAAGTATCTACAGATACTTTAATGTGTTCTGCATCTAAATTCACTTCCTCAAACTGTCAGGAATATGTCCGAGTAGAACACTTCTGTGGGTGAAATGAATGTCCTCATTCTGTCCAAGCAACAGGGCATGAAAGACAGGGGGAAGTATTTTATCATTACATGGTCAAACAATACATATAATGTAGGTCCATTGTTACCTTAGGTTAAAAAAGAGATAGAGTGACAGGCACCTTGGTGGTGATGGCCCAGCACCAGGGACTGGTTAGTTGCTTTCCTTCACATGGGTTCTCACTACATTTTCTTCCAGGAGATTCTCTTTTGTTCTTTTCTTCCAAGTTGAATCTTTTTGCTTTCTGTACTTTTCCTTTTTCTTAGTTTATTCTTTTTGTAGAGGACAACCTGCAGTAGCTTCCTGAGAAAAGCATATGGAAGGTAAATTTTTTGAGACCTTGAATATTTGTATTTTAGCCTCAGATATAATTGATAGTTTGCCTACGTATAGAATTCTGGGTTAGAAATAATTTATATTTAGAATTTTGAAGGCATTGTTCCATGTTTTATTTATGTGTTACTGTTGAAAGATTTTAGCCGTTTTGATTCTTGACCCTTTATATGTTGTGACTTATTTTTATAGAACATCCTCTGAAAGTTTGTAGACCTTCCCTTTATCACTATTGTTTTGACATTTGACAATTAAGCAACTTAGTAATCTCTGGAAGTTTGTAGTATCTTCATTTTATCATTAGTATTCTGGAAGTTTCCAGAATGATTTTTGGAAGTTTCTAGAATCTTCTGGAACTTGAGAAGAATCTCTTGACCACTAGTGTTCTGACATTTCAGTATAGAGCAACCTTATTTATGAGTTTATTTTATTTTATTGTATTTTTATTTTGTCAATAGTGCTGGATGCTCAGTGGCTTCTTTTAATCTGGCCATTCATATCCCTCAGCTCTGGAAAATTTTAGTTTTAGAAATAATTTTTTCTCTTTCTGAAACTCTTAGATTGGTGCTTTGTTTTTTTTTTCTTCTACTTCCCTTTTCTTGGTTCTTAGGTTCCACTTTTTGTGATATTTCTTCATCTTCTACCTCTTCCATTGAAGTTTTTGTTTCTGCTATCACATTTTTTTATTTCCAAAATCTGTTTTGCATTCTCCAAGTGTTTCTTTTATAAAATAACATCTTACTGTCTCATAGATATCAAGTCTTTTTCTCACATAGGAATTTTTCTTTTTCTTTTTTTTTCTTTTCTTTTTTTTTTGAGACAAGGTCTGGCTCTGTTGCCAAGCCTGGAGTGTAGTAGCATGATCTTGGCTCACTGCAACATCTGCCTCCCAAGTTCAAGCCATTCTTCTGCCTCAGCCTCCCAAGTAGCTGGGACTATAGGTGCATGCCACCATGCCTGGCTAATTGTGGTATCTTTTGTAGAGATGGAGTTTCTCCATGTTGCCCAGGTCTCAAACTTGTGAGCTCAAGCAATCTGGCTGCCTTGGCCTTCCAAAGTGCTGGGATTATAGGCATGAGCCACCACACATGGTCTCTCATAGGAAATTAATAATGGTTTTTTTGCAAGGCTTCCTTCTTCATGCTTATTGTCTACTGTCTCCAAGTTTGTGTGTGTATATTGTTTTCCTCCCCCACCTCCCACCCCAGATGTCTTGGAATCCTTAAAAGTAGGAAATGCAAAAAGCCATCTGAAGCTCCGAGTTTGTTAGTGGGGTGTGTTGACTTGGAGCCTTGTTCTAGGGATAGCTGAGTGGCTGTTGAGGTTGTCATTGTATCTTTGTGTCTTTCCTCATAGGATGGGGCATTCCCCAATGAAAAGTCCTTAGGATACTGCATGGGGGAGAGTACTAGGGACTCCTGTGTTTATCACGTAGGCTATATAGTTACTTAATTCTCAGTTACCCAGAGATTGACTGTTTTACCCTCCAGAGAAGAATCCTCCAGATGTTTGTTGCTGCTGCTGGAGAGAGGGGTAGCCTCCCAACTGTGGAGCAGAGGGAGAGGATATAAGGGACCTTCTCAGGGTAGTCTCCTTTCTTCTACCTTGGTAATGGAGATTCTATTGTATAAGTTTGGTTCCAGATTACTTCACTGATGTTTTGGGATTTAACATTCTTTTTACTACTGAATTGGTTACCACTTCTCTCTCTGCTTTTAACCTGTAATATTTATTTTTAGTTATCTGTACTTCCCAGTTATTTTATGTCATTGAAAAAAATCTTTGTATTGCAGTAGGGTATTGGAAAGGAACAAATTTAGATGCAAATTGTCAGTCTTGCATCACAGCTAACTCAGAAAATGCCTGCGTAAGTTTTAAAACGACTTTGCTCCTCAGTTTCTTCATCTTTATAATGGCTCTGATAATTGTGCTGAAAGAGAAGTTGTTGTGACCATTAAATAAGTTAAAGTGCTTAGAAGACTGCTTAATGCATTTGTGAGTGCTCAGAAAATATTAGTTCTTATTAGTGTGTGCCAAGGGCTACGAATGCTACATAATGGACTGTTCAAATATGAATAGGAAACTTCCTACCCCAGAGTGTTCACTGTAGGAAAGTAAGAAAGCAACTGTAAACTAGTCTTCCTAACTGTGAATGTTTATAGAAGGTACTTGTCTTCTGCCAAGGTCGGGGAAGGGATGAATCAGGGCAGGAGTTGCAGAGAAGATGCTGGGATGAGTATTGAAGGATGAATAAGAATTTGTAGAGGGGAAGGGAAGGGTTTTTCAGGCAGAGGCATTGAGGCTGAGAGAACAGTGGAACTGGGGAAATGCAAGCTTAAGAAATTATTAAGAAACTGAAATAATGACAAGAAATAAAGCCAAAATGGTAGCCCAGGGGTCTTTATGAGTAGTCTCATTCTAAATTAAGATATTAGGACCTTTGAGTCTTGGCTTTGAGCCATTGAAAGGTTTACATGATGAAGTTAAGATTGACATCTATGCAAGGGGGATGGTACAGGTAAAGGTAGATAGGGGGACAGGAAACATTGGGAGATCAGTCACAATTTGTGGCTCCTTTGAGGGGACTGTGGAACTTCCAGGAGAAGATGCTTTACATCGCCTCACGAAATTTGTTTTCTCTGCTGGAAACAAGGAACTTAAATACCTACATGCAGGATTGTCTTTAAAATAAAAAAATATGATGCACTTAGAACCTAGTACAAAATCTGGCTCACTTTTAAGGGGCGGTAGGGAAGGACTGTTTCTGAAAGAGATTGAATAGCACCTAGCAGATAATGGCTAACAACACCACAAATTCCAAAACTTAGTCAAAGAGGACCAAAAAATGTTAGTTGAGTTTTGAATTAAAATCATTGGTAATTTTAGCATGAGTAGTTTCAGTGGAGTTTGGGGCCAGAAGTCAGATTGCATTGGATTAGGAAGTGGTAACCATTCCTTAAAACCACTTGGTTTCGAAAGATTCTGTATGTTTTTGTTTTTATTTCAAACCTATGCCATTCACCATGGAGCTTCACATTCAAGGTAGTGCTTTTAGTCATTTTCAGTTGCTTTAGGTATATGTGCAATTTTGAAAGTTTATCTCCATGCCTTCCTTAGGTACTTCATACCAGGTTTGAGGACAGTTTAATATCTTAACTATTTTTTTTTTTTTGACAGTAAGTTGATACTTTGATAAAAGTTACAGTTAAAGTTACTTTTCTTTCTTCTTTTTTTTTTAATGGAAGCCCAGCTTACTGATGTTGAGAGTTAAAACAGAAGTACAAAATTTAGACTGGACATGGTATATGTGTGTGTGTTTTTTATTGCGGAGTTTTCAAACCTTCATAGAAGTGGAACTCCCATGTACACCCATACCCTAGCTTTAACAGCCAAGATTTTGGCAGTCCTGTTTTACCATTCCCCTTCTCTTTCTTTCCTGGACCATTAAAAATAACTGTGGATCTTTGTTATCTACCCATAAATACTTTAGTACATATCTCAGAGTTTATTTTAAGTAAAACAACATAACCACCATAATACCATGCCTGACAAAATTAATAGTTGAGACGCAAAATTCATCAAATGCCCAAATGGGTTCAGGATACGGCAAAGAAACCACTGCAAGTTTTACCACTTAATGTTATGCACTTTGGCACATTAGCCTCTCACTTTGTTGCAAACTCTCTGATTTTTTCCCCTACTTTCCTTGCCCTATTTTTCAGATGTGGTAGGCTACTGGCAGGTTAAGATTCCTTGGAATTAAAGCTCTTTGTAGCCTAACCAAAAAAGATACCTAATTTTTATCTTATTTTACTGTATCTTATTCTTCACTGTTATAGCTTCAGGTTATCCCCAGCTGGAGGACCACATGAGTGATACTCTGCCTTCTCAGGGAATTGTATTTAAATACTTTGATCTGACACGTTAATTTTGATCACCTGGTCCAGGTGTTGTGATTTCTCCATCATGTAGTTATTATTTTTCCCATTACAAGTAACAAGCAATCTGTGGGCAGTTACTTTGAGACTATGTAAATGTCTTACAGCATCAAACTTGGACCCCAAGATTTAGGGGTGGTTCTTCAAAGATTCTTGCCCAAATCAGTGGTGCAATCTGGGCTCACTGCAACCCCTGCCTCCTGGGTTCAAGCAATTCTCCTGCCTCAGCCTCCCGAGTAGCTGGGATTACAGGCGCCCAACAACACGCCCGGCTAATTTTTGTATTTTTAGTAGAGACATGGTTTCACCATGTTGGCCAGGCGGGTCTCGAACTCCTGACCTCAGGTAATCTGCCTGCCTTGGCCTCCCAAAGTGTTGGGATTACAGGCGTGAGCCACTGTACCCAGCCTGTTTTGAATATTTGAAATGGGTGAGTGTCAGCCTTTCTAAATTACCTTGTCCTAAAATTCATCCTGATACAGCAAACATTTATTTACTTATTAATTTTAATACTTTCATCTGTACATATTACATAAAATAGTTGCGAATGCATTATAACTTCGTTTTTTAACCTGGGTTTATTTTTGATCCTTTGCTGCCCTCTGCAGGTCTATGAATATAGATCTTTGGAGCAAGGTAAGTCCCCCTAATACTGCAAATCATAAGGTGATATATAAAAACCCATTAAGAATAAATGCTTTAATAGCTTTACACGTTTATGATATAAATGAACAAGTAAATGAACTTAGAATCTTGAAATTAGTAGTTTAAAACAGCATGAAATTTATTACTGAAGTAATTCCTGACTTAGTCCTAAATTCTTAATAAGGTTTTCAACTTTTCCAAAATGAAACTGTTACCATTATAATCATGACATTGGACCTACAACTTTAATACTAATTTTCTTAATGTGTATTTGTATATTTTTTCTGTGTTTCTGCATATGAATTATATGCAGACCAACTTTAAACTACTACCTTTTTAAGAAGTTAACTGATTTTATGTAGGAAGTATAATTATAGTGAATTATAAGATTTCCAGCTTAAAATGCACAGTGTTCCCTGCGGTTTCCAATTTAAATATTTTTTAAATGTAAATTTAATTCGGTTTTATTTCTAGTATTACTTGAACTGCTATTCAAAATGTGTAGTCAGTTCTAATATATAATTGGGATATTTTATATCTGGAAATAATTTTTGTATTAGAGAGATTTTATTTTATTTATTGAATGTACCTTTGTTCAAAATTTGGTATTAAATATGGCTGTCTTACATGTAATATGTGGCTACAATTTCTGGTACAATTTATTGTCTTCTACATGTATATTGATTGAAAAACTGTAGGTGAGGATTATTTTGTTTTGCTTTACTGTTGAGAAATTCTCACTTCTACCTTAACTATACTTTGAATTACTATTAACTGCAGCATGATTTTCATAGTGGCATATGATCAATTTTGCCTAATTCTCCATATTATCAAGCAAATAATAGTGAAAGTTCCTGCAGTTTGAGTTTTTAACGCTTAATGCAAGGCATTGTTTTTGTTTTAAGAGCAAATAAGCTCATATGTAGAATATGCATAAAGTAGTTCAGGATTCCTAACTCATATCACTTTGGACAACTACCATAGGTTTCCATTCTTTACTGTCTTCATCCTGAGGATATATAGTCAATACTGTTTTTAAAGTTACACACCAATACCGTAGGTTATGTAATAATTTTTATCATGAAATCTATATTTGGTTTTCCATTAAAATTTTGCTGGTAGATTTAATGTTGAAAAATAAGTGTTGTGTATATCTTTCAGTGTTTGTGAATTTAATTGATAAGAATCCAGCAGTAGAAGAGGGAGGATCAAGGAGCATAGCTAATGGATGCTGGGCTTAATATCTGGGTGATGAGATGATCTGTGCAGCAAACCATCATGGCGCACATTTACCTATGTAACAAACCTGCACATCCTGCACATGTAACCCTGAACTTAAAATAAAATTTGGGGGGAGAAAATAATCCATGTGAATAAACTTTAGATCTTTAGACCCCTTTTGTTTAGTCTCATTAAGATTAATGGAAATTGCTATTAAATATCTAAAAAATATAAATTATTTAGCGGTTCAGGATATTTTAGTTTACATTTCAGTAAAACTTAATATAAAATGAGGAAATCAGTGCAATGTCAACAAAACCAAAATCAGTATGATGAAGAATAATATTGGTCAATAATTCCTATCAGCTATTTTCTATTTATAACAATTCATTTAGAGTGATGTTTATATATCAATGTATAAATCAGTTTTGAGTCTTTGTGACATTTCACAAAACATTGCAGTTTTCCTTCAACATGGATTTGTTTTAGTTTTTAAAAGACAAACCTATTATTTAAAAACAAAACAATCGCCTTCTCGGGTGGGGGTGGTTTTGAATTACTGTGATATAGAATAATGCCTTACTGGGAAGAGGTTTTATTATTTCAAGAATTCAATTTCAGATTATATTTGTTCTTGTTTGCTGCTCTTGCTGCAATGCACGAATTTTCTGTCTTACCAGATAACAGAATTGTTGTATAAGGATCGACGTTATTGCCAGATGCCTCCAGGACCAACGGGTAGTGTTTCAATTTCGATGATTGTAACTTATCCACAAACCCATTCTTCTGTGTAATAATGGGTTAGGAGGATTACAGCAGTAAACACTTTATTTTTAAAAGTGAAATTTGAAAACATTTGTTTATTAATCTTTATATTGATTACAACATTTTGAGATCTGAAGTGTTTGGTTTTGTTGTTATTTTTTTAAAGACAGGGTTGGGAAGCTTTTTCTTTTCGGATGTTGGGGAGATGTTTCTTCTGCAACCTATGGAAATAGGCTTAAAAATCAATGATTCTTAGTATTTATGTGCTTTTAATGTTTTGCAGGTGTAGTTAATTTTAAACATAAAATGTAGGGAAGGTTTTTGTGGATTTCCACTTCAAATATAATTTATTGCCCCAAATACATTGTTTTGACATTTAATGATTTTCATTTTTCATATAATGAAGCTTAGAATATGTAGTTTTCTATAACATGGTAGCCTTCTTGAAAGTTTACATTTTTGTCCTATGTATTATTGTAACATGGCCCAATATATTTTATGCTTGAATGCAAAGGAAAATTACTGTTGTTATAAAACATCTTTGTTAATCTTGGTTTTTCATTGGCTAATAGGCAGCTCTCCACAAGATTACTGTATCTGCTTATTAAAATTATGTAACTTTCTATACTCAACATTTAACAATCTTTTCTAATTTTATGTGCTTCCCTAAATATTATCCACAGAAAAATAGTATAGAAATGTGTACAAGACATTTATTTATTCTTATTACTTGTGATTTGGACAGAAAAGGGGTAAGGCCTTGGGCAGGACCACTTCTGTCACAGAGTGGTGGAAAAAAAAATAGATTGAAGTAAGATTTAGTACTGAAAAGCTGTCACTCGGTCTGAAAATAATTAATATTCCTTTCACTCACCAGTTAGATATGTGCTCCCAAACCACATAATCTCTATGCCTCAGTGATCATTGTTGCCATTTCAGAGCCTCTCATCAGGGTGACATCTCACACCAAAATGATTTCTTATAAATTAATCTTGATAACATGACAGTCTCAGTAATTTTCGTGGATGTTTTCTCTTGTTTTTTTTCCACAGAGACTGTTGGCTATTTTCTTTATAACTTGATTGACAGCATGAGTGACTCAGAGGTACAGGCCAAGGAGGAGCGTTTGAGACAATACTTCCATCAGCTGAAGGAGATGGTACCATTTCATTTTTTGCTATATAATGCCTGTCCTGCCTGACATGTATCTATTAGATTTGAAATTGCTGCTTTTAAGTACAACCAGACCACTTCTCAATGGCATGCAAGAGTTGGAGACTTAAATTATGTCTCAGATAATTTCTGTTAGACAAATTTCAGTTCAATTGTCTAAAACTCAGGGTTTTTTTTTCTCCCTCCCTTCCCTTCTCACAGAATTTTAAAATTCCTGAAAATACCTACAAAGGCATTCGTAATCTTCTGGATAGCTACCATGTTCCTGAATTGATTAAGGTGTGTGTAAAATAGAAATCAAATGTTTGATTTATATATAACAGCATGTTAAAATTTTATATATTTTTTAAATATGATGCTTTTGGCCAAAAAAAAAAAATTATTTTAATAACAGCCATTAAAGCAAAGCTTTTCATTTATTGTTCATAAATTTTATTTATATAATCATGAATATATGTAAAACATAATTATAGTGATTAATGAAGTATGAAAAGAATGTCTGTAAAATTTGGAAAGATGAAAAATAGTAATATGAAGTGAGACAATTTGCTTTTGATATTTGCTGATGTAGTTTTACATGTGTTTTCTAATTCTGTGCTAATTTAAATTTCAATTTTAGGATGCTCATATGTTGGTTGACAATGAGAATTTAGGCTCTCGAAAAGTAAGTAGGTTTTTGACTAGATTCTACATGCTATAGTAACCATATTTAATGAGTATTCTGGATTGTGTACTTGTGAAACCAGTGATTCCTCACATTTTTATCATCTTGTATACCTCTAAGAAGTTGTGGATGACAGAGCAAGACTCTGTCAAAAAAAAAAAAAAGTTGGTAAAACCTGTTTCCCATCTCAGAAAAATCAACACATCTAAGAAATTTTCATATAATCTCAGGTGTTTCATAAACCCCTGGAGTCCAACCATGGTATTAATTAATTATCAATTAATATCCCTGATAGCATTTATGACTTTTAGGAAAGTAGAAAGAAAAGTCCATTTAAAGGGAAGAGTGACAAAAGGGGTACAGTTCCTTTTCAGTAAATTTTTCTTTCCTTTTTTCTTTTCTGTAGACTGTGCAACTTTCATCATCTAAATTGGAGTCTACGATTGAAACACTAAAAGCTGAAAATAAACCTATAAAAGATGTCCTAAAGCAACTCATATTAGTGCTTTGTTCAGAAGAGGTAACATTGGTTTAAATATTTAAATGTTGTTAAGGTAAAAAATTCTTGATAGATAACAATAAGAAAAACCAAATATAATATTTATGATTTTTACGATTGATCATTATACATGGGCTTGTAAAGAATGCAATTAAATGAAAGGTTAACTAATTTCAGCTACACCTTGAATGGCATGTTTTCGGGTTGCTGTAGTTTGTTTACGATAATCTGCAAAGTGAATGATAGTAACAGCCGTGATAGGTTTATCATACATGCCAAATGTCCTTTCAAGCCATGGCTCCGGTCTCTTATATCTAGATTGTCAAGCAATTGATACATGCAGTAGTCATTTGCAAGTCAAATATTACTAGGTTGTTAAATGCAGGGATTGAAATTCCATTTTCCTGCTGAAAAAAAGCTCTTTCTGAGATAAAGGGTCTCTTGCCTTTTTTCAGCAGGCTTCCAGCTGTACTTTGTGTTCATTTTATTGTAGGTTTGCAATTTGTGAGATATCACTAGACTATTTTTCAGTTTCTAGTTCAATATAATTCAGTCTTAAGGTTGCAGTGTTAGGAAAAAATATCATGACTAACTTTAAGATTATAACCTGCTACTGTTAAATTTGAAAATATTTCTTCACATTACTTGGATACTAAACTAGACTGAGAAACTTTTCAATGATACATATTTCTGCATCCTGAAATTAGACTGTGGGTAGAGGTTGATTATTTAAAAAAAAATAATACCATACACAAAGCCTAAAACATCAAATTTGGCATAAATAGTGGCCTATTTTATATTACAGATAGCACATCTTTTAACCCCTACGTGTGTAAGACTTGCCTAGTTTTTAGAGGCGAATAAAAATACCAAGGGGCAAAGTCAGGTTGTTTACATGAAACCATTTATTTTTAAAGTACTGTTAACTTTTTCTAAACTCTGAACATTAAAACTAATAATGTGACATTTTTACCTTCACACTGATTTCTTCTTTCTTTTCACGTCTATGCTGTATTTTAGAATATGCAGAAAGCCCTTGAAGTGAAAGCAAAATATGAATCAGACATGGTTATTGCTGGCTATGCAGCTTTAATAAATTTATGCTGTCGACATGATAATGCAGAAGATGCCTTGAACTTGAAAGAAGAACTGTGAGTACCCTGGCACTGAAACAAGTTTCAACATTTATTCTACTCTACAAATCTTGATAGATTATCTAGATGGAATATTACTCTCTTATATAAAATGTAATTTTAAAAAATTCTTTTCTTGTCAGTGTTTTTGAAATTTTATATTATAAGGCTCTTTAATTAATTGTGGCTCATGTTCAGCAAGGTATCTTTGTTTAAGTATGATAAGACATTCTAGTCCTTAGAACCAAAGGGTTTTTTCCATTGATTAAGTATCTCCATATCACATCAGTGGTGATGGTAACTGTTTTATGAGGCTTGATAAAATTTCCCTTTCTATATTGTAGTGTAAATAAAATTCTATCCATTTCTCAGGTACCTTTGGTTTCACCTCCTGTTAGATTTTTCAAGTAAAAATGTCTTTGTGGGCACTTCAGTATTCGTGATGAAGTTAGAATCACTTAAAGCTGACAAGTTTCTTCATTAGTATCCTTTGCAGATGGAGTGATGCAATATATATGTAGTGTTGGGCTTTTACTTCACCAGTCACTTTGAATATAATTTCATGTGAATTTGTATATGGCTTCAAAAAGAAATCCTAACTGAAGTGCAGAGGCCAATGTTAGTTCAGGTCTTCTGATGAGCTTTTGAAAATTGATTAAATGGATATTGCTGTTCTTTTTGCAGTTAATTGACTTTTAAAATAATATAAATGTGGCTTTAATTTTTAGTGACCGCTTAGATTCATCTGCTGTCATTGACACCAATAAGTATGTAGCCCTCGTAAAAGTATTGGCAAAGCATGGCAAGCTCCAAGGTAAGCCTCAGCACATTAAGGAAATATGTGATGCAAGTATCTTGCCACTGGAATAACATGTGAATTGATATTAATGTATATCATGTCCTGCAAAGTGCTTGAACACTTTGCATACAAATTTGCATGTGAATCCAACCAGAGTTGCATGGACAGTGTAGGCCATTAGTTTTAATGGATTGGCAAGCTTGTCATTTACATTTGCACAGCTCAGTGCTTTTTGCATTTCTGCAGCTAGTTTTTATTAGCATTGCTGTTTGGATTGAGTTTGAAGATCATGACTTATGGCACAATTTGCTTATATGCCTGCACTAATGGCTTTGTTTTTGCTTAAGAATGTCTGAAGGCTGAACATAAAACCAGTAAATGTAACCTAAAATACAGAGTCCGAATTTTGCAGTAGTCTTTGCCTCACTTTTTAATAACATTAACAAAATAAATACTTTAATTAAAGTTTTTATTTAATAGTTCATGGAAAAAGCATAGCTGATTACATAGCTGGTTGCATACTCTAATTTTCTTATTGTTGAGATAATGCTAAGCCTAATAAAATTAATTACACTTGATAATACATTCTTACTATTTGCTTGTTTCTTAACTTTCTGATTTGGCTTTATTTTGAAACTTTCTTTTTAGCCTTCTTCTTTTCCTTTGATTTTCAGAGAAGATTGTTTTAATTTTATTATAGGGAAAAATGTATGGAGAACATTGTTTATTAGAACATTGAATTTTTTTCCTAGGACGCCTTTCTAACCCTTTATAAGGATTAGCCTGTGTTTTTTAAAATCACCTTTTGTAAAGTGGTCAAAACATTTTGTCTGTGTAATAATTAAGAACAACATTATAAAAATGCACTTATTCCATATCCTAAAATGTTTGTTTCTGCCTTCCTAATGAAGCTTAATGAATCTAATGTATTAACATGCAGTCTTTTGGAAAGCTTTCATTGGCTCTGCTTGGCTAATTAGTATCGACATAGCAAACAGGCCCTATCGGTATCAGACCATTAGTCTGGCTGTATATACAGTGTAAACACATCTTTATTATCTGGCCTCCTGACAAGCCATCTGCTGAAGAAACAATGGTGTGATTTAGCAGATGTTAGCTCTGAACGATAAAAGCATCCATTTAGGAGGATCTTACAGCTATAGGGCAGACCGTACAGGGTTATGTGGTACAGAGTGGGCACACAGTCCCTATCTATAATTTGTAGTCAAAGTTGCAGGGAAATGATAAAACCATGCTATTGTGGATTTATAATTGTAGTCTCGTTTAGAAATGCAAGTAGTAATTAACTTGAAATCGGCATTATACACTAGAATTTACATTCCTGCTGGGCTTGAAATGCTGTTTTAATAGCAGTTTGTTTTCCCTACATGAAATTACCTAAGGGTCTTTTGTGTTACTTCATTGTAGATGCTATTAACATTCTAAAGGAGATGAAAGAGAAGGATGTTCTTATCAGAGATGCAACAGTCCTGTCCTTTTTCCACATCCTAAATGGCGCAGCTTTAAGAGGTGAAATTGAAACAGTAAAACGGTTGCATGAAGCCATCGTGACTCTAGGGTTAGCAAAACCATCCACCAACATAAGTTTCCCGTTGGTCACTGTATACCTGGAAAAGTAAGTTCATTGAATTTTGAATTTTAAACGTTGGCATTAAAAGAATGAGTCTAATAGTTTTGGTATTAGACTTTGTAAATACTCTCGTGATGGGGGAAGCCTTGGAGGTCATTTGCCACAGCGTAAGAGGACTTATATGGAGTAGATGACCTTTAAAATCACTAGCAACCCTGTGGTCCTGTGGCTTTACTTCTCAATGGAATGGTTCCTGGTGCTTTTCTGTAGGAGCATGTGATTACATGAAATTGACTATACTTTTTCCCAGTTTTGAGCCTGATAAGTGTTATTAATAAATATAAGAAAAAGGATCTTCTAGGGCTTTTGATTATGTGTCTTGACTGCTAGTTATTCAGGTAATAGGTGTAGAAGCGTTTTCAGTGCTCCTTTTCTTCACAAGGTATTTTAAAAATACGTATACTAATACAGTTAATCTAGCTTTATTAAATGTTGTAGGAGATGTCTCTGCCTTGTTAGAAGATGAATTTTGCTGATAGGGTCAGATTTACTGAGTTTGGTAATTTTTCCATTGGAAATGCTCTTGTTGGTGTTCAGTTTAAGGCATTATTTGCAATGTAAATCATAAAATCAGTCTATTCGTTTGTAATGAGTAAAACATTTTTAGTAAGATGATTAAGCACAGTTTGTCATCTTTTTCTTTCATATTTTTGTTTTCTGCTTTGCTTTTTAAATTTCCTAGATCTTCTTTGTCAGCTCTTTCATAGCTTAACATAGTTTGTAATCTGCCTTACACAGAGACTGCATTGGCAAAGTAGTTTAAAAAAAACCCTAGACAAACAAAAATAGAAGCTAATAATTAAAATAAAATAAAATTTAAAAATAAAATAGAAGATGTATGTATCTTAAAAGTAGTAAAACACCAAAAACATAGATACTAATTTAGATTTCTTTAGTTCAATTAACAGGGAGAGCCAAATTTGACTGAAACACAGAAATATCTGACTGTGGATATAGTATGGATGTCCTGTCGATGCCAGGAGAAAAATAAAATATGTATTTTAACGATTCTTATGTTTTTCCGAAATTTCTGGTAGTTTTTCTTTGTTTGAGAGTATAATTAGTTGGATATAATAAATGATTTAGTGTTGAATTTAAAATGTATAATCAAAAACATCTCTTTTAACTATCTGTTAAGAAATGTGTGTATACATGCACGCACACATGAAATGATTCCTTTGCCATCCAATCAAAAACAATTATCAAGTTAGATGACTGGCCAAATCTTAACCTCCACAATCTCAGCATTACATCCTTTTAAAGAAATAGTGATTCAAACAATTACTGTGTTATCGAGTTATCATATTCACAGGCAACTTTATATAGAAATCCTATAATTAATATGCTTCCTATTAGAATTTTTTTGATTGCTTTAAAGACCCATTTCTGCAAATTGCATGTGCAACTCAACAGAAAGATTTGAAAGAACTGGGCCCAGTGCCCAGAAGAATTAGGCCCTCCTACACTACTGGGCAAAAATAAAATAATTAACAATGAAAATGAGGCCATGGTAGAAAGTATCTTACAAATAGAAATACTTTGAAGACAGAGGAGATGTTGAAAGCTTTCCAAGAGAGGTCTGCAGATGGGGCTCATGAACCAAGGAGAGCTTACCCATGGGGAAATGGCAACAGCCTGGAATTCAGATGTTAACCTAGGGCATCCTCTGTGCTTCTGATTATATCCTGCAGTCAGATATTTCTGTGTCTCAGTCAAATTCGGCTCCCCCCTGTTAATTGAGCTAAAGAAATCTAAATTAGTATCTTTTTGTTTTTGGTGTTTTACTACTTTCAGATACGTATATCTTCTATTTTTATTTTGTTTTAATTATTCTATTTTTATGTGCCTAGGGTTTTTTTTTTTTTTCTTTAACTACTTTGCCAGTGCAGTCTCCATGATGAGGTCTTTCAGTTTCATATATTGTAATTAAAAGGGTTATTGACTCTTTCATAGTCATGAAAATAATAAAAAAAGATAAAGGAATGTTATATTTATAAAATTGCAGAAAACAGCAGAAACATTCGTAGTCAGGGGAAATGCTGGAGTAAAACCTTGACTTTGAAACTTTTTCTCAATTGTGTTTTCTCCAACTGATGGAAGATAGCTAATTAATTCAGAATCATGACAAGTGCTAGGATTAACCACACTAGCCTGCGAAAAAGTCTACGTGTATTTGACTTGATTGAATGTGTTTAATCTTCAGTAATATCATGTAATTGACCTCAGCAGGTATGAGCTCATCTGGTGGATGAGTCTTATTTATTCAAACTTGTGATAAAATTATAAAAAACATTTTAGAACATCGTCATAAATCTTCACACTGTCATTCAAAGGCAAGCATCTTTTTGGCATGTCACTGCAAAAGACTCTGAAGAAAATATCACTTTCATGTTGTAAATCTGAAGCAAATCCATGAGACTGAGTTCCTTAGAAAGATAATCTTTAAGATTCAGTGGATCTTAATTCTGAACCGACTTTTCCAGCATTGGACAAAACACATGAGAAATTAATACTGTGTCAGTAGTGTGTGTCGCTCCCTAAAGCCCCTCTTTTCTGTAGTGATTCAGATTTGAGAGCATTTCAGTAAGGAAGTCCTTTACATAAATTGCCACTTCACAAACACTTAATTCACTTACATTTTTTACAGACAATGTAAAAAAGCTTTATGGGTATGGAAATAATACATTTTGTTTTTATTCATTTGCCAAGGGAAATCCAAAACAATAACAGATTTGGAAAATTGTAAAGAAGTTGGTAAACTAACCTGCTTTTGTATTATCAAAATGAAATTACTTGCATTAAACAGAAAAAAATTTGCAGTTGAACAAAATTTTTGTGTTTCATTTACATTACATTACAGTCTCTAAACCACATATTTACATGTAGTCCAAATGAATATTATTTTAAACATTTTCTTTTGTAACTATTTTATTTTAAAATGTATTTCTTTTATTGAAATCATGCCTGATTCATGGAGATGACAGCAATCCATCACATTAAGGAAGAAAGAAATGATTTAAAATAGGTTAAAAGAGTTTTTGATTAGTCTTCATGTTATGGTCAAGGAAATGAAATTAATAAAGTCTGGGCCATCAGATTTTAAAGCATACAAATTTGTATGATGCAGTTTCAGATTCACTTGTTTTATACCTGATCCATTTTGGTTCCATTGCATGCATTCAAAAATAACTGAAGCTGTTTAACTGGATTATATTAGTGCAAGTGATCAAAGCAGCTTTAATTTCTGCTTTCCATTAAGGACTTTTTTGGGGCTGATTTGTGTTATAATCTGTATATGTACATTTGCATTTCATTTAAGTGTATCATGAAGTTCATATATACTATCCTCCCAGAACTCTTGCTAAATTAATCTTGAGTTCTTCATAAAGGTCCCAATTTCTCTAAGATGAACTTGTAACAATGTTTTTGGAACTCACTGTAATACTTCAATATGTTACATAAATGGGAAATAGGCTTTTTTAAATGTTGATGATTCTGTCATACACACTCCCCTTCAATTTTAGCATCTTCATTTGTACTGGATACTTTTATTATTTATGGGAATGCTTGCCTTCTAGAGTAAAACTCTTTATGTGCTGAAAGGAAATTAAGGAGGTTTGGCTCTTTTACTCCATTATTGCAATTAAGAATTTAGCATCATCAGTGCCAAAGGACAAAAAGTGGTTCATTTGCCCTAGGGGGGACAGGACAGTGATAAGATGATTTTTCTTCAAGGATCATTGGGTCGTAATTAAGTTACATTCATGGCTATTGCTTTTTGAAGGATGATTGGTAAATGACAGGCTTCATGTGCTTAGTACGGACAGTGTGCAGTAGGGTTTTTTCTCCCTCTGTCAGAAAATCCTGTTGAGCCTGATAATGTAAATGTAGCATTTTATTCTGAACAAAAGAGCAGGGAAATGAGCTATCTTGTCTAATCATTCAGTTGTTTAACACCGACTTCCAGTTTAGACTCAATTGGCTGGAAAGCACTTGACATGTGAAGTTAGTGCTGTTCCGAATGCATGTTTGAGTAAATTTTAAAGTAAGTGACAGCTAAATTGTACCTAGGGAAATTACAAAGCCTTCAACACAGTTAATTTTTTGGGGAGGATTAGTTGTAATTGCAACACCAGTCTCCTTGAAGATTCCTCATTTATAGATGATGAACAGAAAAAAACATTTAGCTCTTTCAAGTGCTGGTTCTCTTAACAGAATAATTTTTGTGAAGATGATGGTTTCTCTTGAATTGGTTTCTTCCCGTATTGAACATCTGCTTACGATTTGTAAGATAGTTTGTTTTAAGGAGTTGAGTTTGGTTTTTGTTTGGTTTTTCTTTTTAAACTTTGTTTCTCCCCCCAAAACCCTTCTTTTCTGTAGTGATTCAGATTTGAGAGCATTCAATAAGGAAGCCCTTTACATAAGTTGCCACTTCATTAAGACTTAATGTATAAGGTTGCAGCACTTTATTCCAATTAAAAAAATCAATATTTGTCATTTTTTGTTGTTGTTGTTTAAGTATACTCTCTGGATTAGAACCTTAAGAGACTAACGCTGCTGACAGGTAAATAGATAGTTGTCCCTCGTGGTTGTTCTAACAATTCCAGATTGTATGAACACACTTAGGATTTTTATAGGTATATGTATTGAGGAGTGTATATGAGTTAGGAGTACGTTGTTTCCTGGTATCTTGAAGTAGATAGTTTTATGATTGGTGGATGTCCTATAGAAATGTCTGTCCAGCAAACTTATGTCCTATGTGGTGTTTGTTTTTCTGTCAGTGACATTACAGCATACTTCAGTTTCAGAATGACGACTAAAACAAGTGGTACTATTAGATTTGCCATCTGAGCTTCAAGCTTACTTTTCTGGATGTTCTTCCATGTAATAATGAGAAATTGTAGTTTATAGTAGTTCTGTGTAGTCATGTTCCCTTAAGAAGTGAATTCTAGATTCTAGAATGAATTTTGATATAGGCCAAGTGAGTCCATTCAAGTTAATGAATTTAACTGTCTTTTAAGTTTCCAAATTTCTTACTGGACCCAGCCTATCTTATATGCATATTCTTAAAATTTACAATTATGGAATCTTTTCCTCAGTTTTACCTTTATTTCATAAGACTCACAGAATTTTGGTAAAGCGTATGTTTTTAATTTGCATCAAACAAAATATTGCTTTTTAAAATGATTACTTTTTATTAGTGTACATGGTTTTATGCATGAAAATTATGTTGTCTATTGAAATTTTGGGGGGTTTTGATTTTTTTTTAGGGATAATAGTATGTCATAGAGTTTTCTATTTTTTTTTTTTTGGAGTTTTTTTATTGCATTTTAGGTTTGGGGGTACATGTGAAGAACATGCAAGATTGTTGCATAGGTACACACATGGCAGTGTGATGTGCTGCCTTCCTCCCCATCACCTATATCTGGCATTTCTCCCCATGCTATCTCTCCCCAACTCCCCACCCCCTGCTGTCCCTCCCCTATTTCCCCCCAACAGACCCCAGTGTATGATGCTCCCCTCCCTGTGTCCATGTGTTCTCATTGTTCAACACCCACCTATCAGTGAGAACATGCAGTGTTTGATTTTCTGTTCTTGTGTCAGTTTGCTGAGAATGATGGTTTCTAGGTTCATCCATGTCCCTACAAAGGACACGAACTCATCATTTTTTATGGCTGCATAGTATTCCATGGTGTATATATGCCACATTTTCCCTGTCCAGTCTATCATCGATGGGCATTTGGGTTGGTTCCAGGTCTTTGCTATTGTAAACAGTGCTGCAGTGAACATTCGTGTGCATGTGTCCTTATAGTAGAACGATTTATAATCCTTTGGATATATACTCAGTAATGGGATTGCTGGGTCAAATGGAATTTCTGTTTCTAGGTCCTTGAGGAATCGCCACACTGTCTTCCACAATGGTTGAACTAATTTACACTCCCACCAACAGTGTAAAAATGTTCCTATTTCTCCACATCCTCTCCAGCATCTGTTGTCTCCAGATTTTTTTAATGTTCACCATTCTAACTGGCATGAGGTGGTATCTCAATGTAGTTTTGATTTGCATTTCTCTAATGACCAGTGATGATGAGCATTTTTTTCATATGTTTGTTGGCCTCATATATGTCTTCTTTTGTAAAGTGTCTGTTCATGTCCTTTGCCCACTTTTGAATGGGCTTGTTTGTATTTTTCTTGTAAATCTGTTTTAGTTCTTTGTAGATTCTGGATATTAGCCCTTTGTCAGATGGGGTAGATTGCAAACATTTTTCCACATTCTGTTGGTTGCCGATTCACTCTAATGACTGTTTCTTTTGCTGTGCAGAAGCTGTGGAGTTTGATTAGGTCCCATTTGTCTATTTTGGCTTTTGTTGCCAATGCTTTTGGTGTTTTGGTCATGAAATCCTTGCCTATGCCTATGTCCTGAATGGTTTTGCCTAGATTTTTTTCTAGGGTTTTTATGGTGTTAGGTCTTAGGTTTAAGTCTTTAATCCATCTGGAGTTAATTTTAGTGTAAGGTGTCAGGAAGGGGTCCAGTTTCTGCTTTCTGCACATGGCTAGCCAATTTTCCCAACACCATTTATTAAACAGGGGGATCCTTTCCTCATTGCTTGTTTTTGTCAGGTTTGTCAAAGATCAGATGGTTGTAGATGTGTGGTGTTGCCTCCGAGGCCTCTATTCTGTTCCATTGGTCTATATCTCTGTTTTGGTACCAGTACCATGCTGTTTTGATTAGTGTAGCCTTGTAGTATAGTTTGAAGTCTGGTAGTGTGATACCTCCCACTTTGTGTTTTTTTTTTTTTTTTTGCTTAGAATTGACTTGGCTATGCAGGCGAGTTGATTTTCTTTTAGTGTTATTTGTGGAAGCACTGACTAAATTTTTATTAGGAGTGAACCTTTAAATATTTGTATGTAAAGCTTTAGACATTTTGCATATATACTGATGTAAGCCTGGCCTCAAAGTTTTAAATGAAGAATTAATGTGACAACATTAATTTCTTCAAAGGATTATTGTTACGTTTTAGTAGGATTTAAAATCATTTCTAGTGCTCAACGAAATCCACAGAAAACTTTGGGTCACAGAAGCTAGAAGTATTCTCATTGGTAATGTGTTGTTCCACATTTTGGCTATAAAGCTGTTTCTACCTTTCTCCTTTTGATACTGTGCTTCCCTTACTGATTTCATCCTGCCTAATAAAAGTGGTATTTTTACATGACGATTTTCTCTGCTTGTGCAAAACGCTTTTGATGAACCTAATAAACACAGAGTCATAGAACCTATTAGAACTGGGAGGGGAACCCAAATGTCCTTGAGTTCAGCCATTGTGATAATCTGCTTTTCACTACCACCTCTAGAAATGTGTCATGTTGCTACAGCTGAGCAGTGTAAGTACTCTTTATCAGTTGAGATTGAAATACAGAGTCTTGTGACTACATAGCTATCTTCATAGCAATGCAAATTTTATGTGTTTTTAAAAATATTTTTCATTTCTATCATCACTTAAGTTTTCAAGTTTTAATATGAAAGATTAATAGTGACATAAATATGTAAATTTTTATCTTTTAAAATGACATGCTCCAACCACAGTCAAAATTAGGTAATAGGGACTGAAAAACTGACTAGTCGTTTAATTTTTTTTAACTCCAGTACACTTTGTATGAGGTATTTTATTATAAATTTCTAATTCATTTTGTTGGCAACTTAAGAGCAGTAATGTTGGTACTTAAAATTACTAACAAATATATGAATTATTTCCATTTTGCTATTCTTGTCTTTTCTGTTGTTGTTCTGAACATGTATAATCTTCAGAAGCATATATTTGGAGACCAAAGACTATTAACATGTCGCTTTGATTGACAGAACAATTATTCATTCATTTATTGATAGCTTTGACCTAATGTAGGGGGAAATACAATTGAAACAATACTATTCTAGTTTGAGAATTGATCTGGAAAAGCAAATCATGCCACTTAAAAAAAATTGTATGTGTTAGCTTTGCTCTTAAAAATGTTTTAGTAGTTTTTCGTTAAGCTGAATTATAGAAAGGCAATAACTGAACCTGTGTCTGAATTAAGGGAAAATACTGATTATATAAAGCTTTATATCATACGTGGTAGCTACTGTACCATTTCTCTTGTATGACAGTAATCTAGCCTGCAACATCTACTTGCGGTTTTGAAATTAACCTGTAATTTAGTCTCACCCCAAATGACAAAAATTCAAATGACTCTGTGGGGTGCCAGAAGATGCACTGTAAACAGGGCTTAGTAAGGGGATAAGGTAAGAGTTCCATCAGGATAGGCTCGTTTTCACTGTGTCACTATTATTGCAATAAAATTAACATTTCTTCGTTGTCGTTTACTTTTTTAGTACGGCTTAAAATCAAATCTGGATAAAATAGTAATTCCGTTTAGGGCAACATAACATTTGTATAATGGACAAAAATGTGAGGACTTTAACAGAAAATATAAAAGGACTTTCTGATTTTGAAAACTGTTGCGTGCGTGAGAAATTTATATTCTCCACAAAGATCTTCACTAATTGTCACTAGTTGTGCTTGGAGCTATGTCTCTAACCATGCCTTTTTTAAAAAGTACCTTTCATACTCTCTTTTCATAAATTTTTAATTTCTTATTCCAAATTGTACCACTTTATTAGATTATTCAAATACCAGTGCTTTTAATAAAGCATAGTGTGTAATTAGATGTACTGAACTGATCGTAAGTCCAGCAGCTTGCCTGCTGGTTCCTTCCTCTCTTTACCTGATAGCCTTAGTCAAATCAGCCAGTCTCTAGATGCCCCAATTTCCTCATCTCTTTAAAAGTAAAAGGGGGTAGCAAGTAGAATTGGATCATAAAATCTCCGTAATTCTTCCAAGGTCTTAAATATTTCTCATGCTGACATTGTTCTTGTAAAGAAAAAAAATACTTTTTAAGGACCCACAGGAATATAGCACCACACTGTTGTTTAAGAAACTGACTTAATGACAGTATCTCTTTAACTTCTCACCACATAAAAGAAGCCTTGACTTTATAATTAGAAATAATTTTTAAAAGCTCACCCTTTAATGAAAAAGTATTTAGAATTTTCCTAGAATACACTGACCCGCACGAATATCCTAGTTTTCACAATAGTAAGTTCCTTTAAGTATGAAACCTGAGGTTATTTACTACTTGGCTAGTAAGGTGGCAGTATGAAAAATACTATGTAAGATGAAAAGTGCTTGAAAATTCCTTAAGCTATTGGTGGACATTTAATAACGTTTACCAGCTCTAAAATTTTGAGGTACAATTGTTAAAGGCACATAAGTAATTGGAAAAGGTATTTGACTGTAGTCCTTGCTTTCAGAAATAATACATTCTTTTTTTTTTTCCTTCTTTTGAAATGGAGTCTTGCTCTGTCACCCAGGCTGGAGTGTAGCAGCGTGATCTCAGCTCACTGTAACCTCTGCCTCCCAGTTCAAGTGATTCTTCTTCCTCAGCCGCCCAAGTAGCTGGGACTACAGACACATACCACCATGCCAGCCTAATTTTTGTATTTTTAGTAGAGGTGGGGTTTCACTATGTTGGCCAGACTGGTCTTGAACTCCTGACCTCAGGTGATCCACCTATCTCAGCCTCCCAAAGTGCTGGGGTTACAGGCATGAGCCACCATGCCTGACTAGAAATAATACATTCTTACGGCAGTTTACGACTTAAAGTCAGAATTTATAAAATCAGAGAATGCCTTAATCTATTTGGACTTTTTTAAAAAGTATCCTTTAACACATGAAAAATGAAGGATGAAGCAGGGTAAATAGTGGACTGCTGATGATCTATGTATTCTGAACATTTACTTATATATAAAAAGTGTTTCTTTCTTTTTTCCCCCCCCCCGCATTTTAGCTTTGTGGTTTTCTACCTTAAGTAAAGCTCAGTTGTTTACATATTAATTGGTCATTAAACATCTCTGTGAGAGACTAAGCTGAATTAGATATATTTTATTCATTGTTCATTTTTTTGTTTCTAAGGGATGACCTATCCGCTGCTCTGGAGGTTGCCATTGACTGCTATGAAAAGTATAAAATATTACCAAGGATTCATGATATCTTGTGCAAACTGATAGAGAAAGGCGAAACTGATCTAATTCAGAAAGGTTAGTCACATTCTAATACCTTAATGTAGTTGGATTTTTTTCCCTTCTTGCTTATTTAATCTTAATGTACTGTTAAGAGAAATTTCAGCAGAAGGCCAGCATATTCAGAGTTTCACTCTCGTTACCCAAAGTGGAGTGCAATGGAGCAGTCTCAGCCTACTGCAACCTACACCTCCCGGCTTCAAGCGATTCTTCCGCCTCAGCCTGGGATTACAGGCATGCGTCACCGTGCCCAGCAATTTTGTATTTTTGGTACAGATGGGGTTTCTCCATGTTGATCAGGCTGATCTCAAACTCCCGACCTCAGGTGATCCACCTGCCTTGGCCTCCCAAAGTGCTGGGATTACAGGTGTGAGCCACCATGCCAGCAGAAACTTTTTTTTATACTTGTGAAATCTAAAAGAAAAATACCAGGTAGATTTCCCATATTGTACATGTTCTTGATTTTAATAACTGTTCATTTTTTTAAAAATGTCTCTTATTTTTGTGTTCTACTTCTTGGTGATCTGTCTTTATGAAGATTTTTTTTTACTCTTATCCTCACTAGTTCTCTTTGAAGCTACTCTGTTAGGTACTTAATTAGTTGATATAGCTATAATCTTTAAGTTATTTGTAATATTTGTTTTTAAAATAGATTTTTCTTGTATTTGTTTAGCACTTCATATGGTACTGTTTTTTTATTTCTTTCTCCTAATATACCTATTTTTTCTCTCCTCCCTAGCAATGGACTTTGTTAGCCAAGAACAAGGTGAAATGATGATGCTCTATGATCTCTTCTTTGCCTTCCTACAAACAGGAAATTACAAAGAGGCCAAGAAGATCATTGAGGTATGATTTTAACTACAGTATTCTAATTGTAGAGCTGTTTAGACTCTTCATTAGAATACATTTAAAATTTTTAACCTTTAATTACACTTGTTCTGATTCATGTTAATAGAATTCAATCCCAATAATGTGGGGGGAGGGAGATCTCGGCCAGCTTCTTTATTGTATATAATTACAGTTCAGAAAAGGCAGTCTGGTTGTATATTAAATTTGTTTCCTCACTTTGTTAAATTCACTATTATATATCAAAATGATATTTGCATATTAAATCTTGGATTGTGGAACAATTAAATTAAACTGGCATTCCTGGGTGTAAAGTTGCTAATCCTCTTTGCCAAAGAATTCTTTGTTCTTAAAAGCAGTGGAATTTAATTTGCTGCAGACCATGCTCAGATTTATTTGTAATGCTTGTCTACAAGTTAATCAGCCAAACAAGTGCTGTCTGCAACTGTTTGGCATTTAATTTAAATTTTCTTCTTCTTTTTTTTTTTTTTCCCCACTATGGTAAGCAGCTTATGGGAAATGGTAGGTGACAAACCTGGCCTATTTAGGATTAGCGTATTTTATCTAGGCTTTACTAAATTTTGCTTACTGGAATTGATAAGTCAAGGGCCAACTATAGAGACTGTCCAAATTGTGATTAATTTCACTATTAAACAATTCTGTGTCCACTAAGAAAACAAAACATTCCACAGAGGATGGACCCATTGCCTTAAGAAAAATTAGTTCATGTGATTAAAACTGTTATAACTATATCAATAATCATGGTTTTTCTCAGATTATACTTTGCTTTTATTCAATGTCCTTTTCTAAAAATACAGAGTGGACAGGATGCAAAAGTGGTGTTTGGCCTCCTTATTTGTATACTGATGACTGCTTATCATGAAACTGAAAATGTAGGCACATAACCCAGAAAACTATATATTTTTTTCTCCTGGTGTTTTTTGAAGGAGAGAACGGTCTATTATAGAAAAGGAGGACTGTGAAATCAGCTCAGAATTTTCTTCTCTTTCCATTTTGTGACGCAGTCTGCCCACTTGTCAGTGGACAGTGGGGCATGCTATCATGCTGTCTTGGACAGGCGCTTCTGTAGCTTAAGTAGTTCATTTACATTTTCTAGAAAATGGTATAATTTTTTCCACTGAAAGTGCAGTGAATCCAAACATAAGAAGAGCTGTCTGCCTGTTGAGTTCTGCTGCTCTGCGTGTAGAGTGTCAGTATTAGCAGGTCACTGATCAGAGGAGAAATGAAGCTTGGGTTTTCAGATAAGAGCAATGAGAGGTTCTACAGGAGGAAAGCATGTGCCTGTCTTTGTGTGGTAAGATGTAATAGAAAGAGCCAGAGGCCGAAGAGTGATTTCTTCTTTTGCCATCTACCTGCTTATGTGATAATAGACAAGTTATTAAACCTCTCTAAGCTTCCTCATGTATAAAGAGAATATAATATCTGTCTTTAAGATTCAATCACATAATAATGTATGTAAAGCAGCTTGCATGTATCCTGGATTATGGTAAGTGATCAATAATATTAATTCCCTTTGCCCCTTAAAGGTAGGGGTTGTGTTGTCTTCTTTACCTCATGTAATTCTAAATATGATGCTTAGCATAAGGTACATGCTTGTCACATGAATAGGCAAGAGAAGACTGCCTGTTAATTTCTTAGAGCTTTGCCAGAGTACAACAACATTTAGGAATGGCTGTCTGCTGATGACAGAATTTTTGTAGTAGATGTGTATGAAATTTTTTAAAGGGTAAAGAATAGCTTTACAGAAAGAATACTACAAGTCATGAGTAACATTTTTATCATTCCCAAAAAAGCAATAGTGTCTTATCATTGGGTAGATTCACTGTGGTAGAATTTCCAGAGCTGCTTTATATTTGAAGCACTGTGGAAATAATTAGATAAACCAGTCATAATGCTCATATTAAATGAAGAAAGATACAGGCAAGGTTCAATGTGTAAATATGACCTGTTTTGTTTTTTAAATGAGTTGGCATACGTGTATCATGTATGTAATATATTTGACAGTCTTCAGTTTTTTGGTTTTGTTTGTTTGTTTGTTTTGATAGGGTCTTGCTTTGTTCCCCAGGCTGTAGTACAGTGGTGGCTTAGTTTACTGCAGCCTTGATCTCCTGGGTACAAGCAATCCTCAGAAAGACCTAGTCTGAAAAAAGTCCTTTCTACAGCTCTGCATCTTACAGCAATTATTACATTCTATAGATTCTCTTTTTAGAGGTCTCTTCAACTAGAATGAATGGAAGGGAGAGAGACATGAGAAGGAAAGGAATGAGGGGGAGGGGAAACTGGTCCAACTAGGAAGCTATGCAAATGTTACCCATCACCTTCACTAAAGAGCTTCATTCTGGAGGTTTCAAATGAAGAAATCTGCCAATGCCACCTTTAAGGGTTCGTGATAGGAGATGCTGTATCAAATCTAAGAGTTTAGTTTATCTTGTATCTATGTTAATTCATTCTACTTTCTGTTAACTCAGGTCTCTATCTGTCATGTTATTTTGAGATGACTGAGTAAAGTCTCTTCAAAATCCACCACTGTTACCGTAATTTTGAGGGTAGTGATGTTTGGAGTGAGAATTAAAAGGTGAATTGTGAGTTTCCACATAGAACAGAGACAAAAGCGTTCCAGGCAGAAGGAATTGCCTGTGCAAAGGCCCTGAGGCAGCAAAGAGGTTCCTCCCTTTATCCTTCTTCTGCCTCTTAGGATTCTTATTAGAGAACACTAATAAAATGACATCTGGAGGGTCTGGTACATTATCAGACATTTAGTAAATGTTAGTTTGATTCTCTTCCTTCTCTATGCCATTCTTTCCTGTATAGAAGTTAATCCTTTTATCTCTTTGCAGATACATCCTCTGTAGGCTAACGATCTTAAGAACCCTTGGGGAATCAAACCCAAGGGAAGAGGTTAGAATAAGAAATGCTAAGTTTCAAGCAGAATTTTTAACTTTAATTTCTCATCTTTGTGTTGGTTCTGAGAACCTGGCAGTGCCTGGCACATGACAGGCATTCAGTAAGTGATTGCAGAACTGCTCAGAGGGCTAAGGGTTAAATGAAATAATGTATTTCTTCATAGAAACCTTTAATATGGTAACATTTCATACATCATTTAACTTTTTTGCTTATACATATAATCTCTCCCTGGATTTAATGTCTAGTCTTGAAAAAAAAGAATGAGTGATCCAAAAAGTGATACTTTATTTATATGGTCTGCAGCACTCTTTCTGGGAGGTAAATGAAGTACCTGAAAAGATCATAGACTAAAAGAATAAAGTTATTTTTCTGTTTGTTTGTTTACAGAGAAATATTGGACTAGAACTCAGGAACCCTGAGTTTTAGTTCCGGCTCTGGTACTAGGAACCATAAAGGAGGTCCCATTTATAATGACATAACAACATTACCGTCTAAATGTATCAGGGGCCTTCAAAATGGTAATGACATTTGACCAACTTTTGAGAAGTGATCCTAAATAAGTACTCTGAAAACCAAAGTGGATAAAGATGTAAATTATGATTATTACCTGTAACAGTGAAAGTTTTTCTGAAAGGAGAAAGGGTTTATGAAATGGAATGATATGGCCATTACAGATAACACTTACAAGATTTTGGATTTTTGAATTTGGGATGTTCAGCCGGTAAATATTAATACAGATATTCCAAAATCCAGAAAAATCTGAAATGCGAAACACTTCTGGTCCCAAGCATTTCGGATAAGGGATACTTAGCGTATTGTAGGTACGGTATTTGAAACCAGGCCCTGAATTCTTATTTTCTGTTGGTTCCCCTGTACCATCCTACCTCCATGATCTTGTGACTGCTCAATATCTGAAGTGTCAAAAACAGCTTACCCTTTCTCCAGAATTGCTCTTTTTGACTTTTCCCTCTTTCCTTATCTGCTGTTTTGCCTTTCCATCACACTGCAGCCAGAGTAAATTTTTATCTCTTCTCAGTGAGGGGGAAAAACTCTCTTTTGGTGGCTTTTGATTTAAGACCAAAAGTTTGGATTCCGGTGATCTTCACATCTTTGTTACTCTCCTTTTGTTCTTTTCCAGATCAAGTTCAGAATTTTTTATACCATTTGCCTTCCTTAATAAGCCAGGGTGGATGCTATAGACACACGGTGGATTTTAGAGCTTGGTTTTTGTTTGTTTGTTTTTGTTGTTGTTGTTATTGTCTTGACCGCCAAAATTTCGAGATATGTCAGTTCTCATGTAAATGTATACCTGCTCCTCCCATGAGTTAGTATAGTATCTCGTATAACACCTGGTCAAGTAGATCATTTTTAGTTCATGATAGTTTGTTAATTGGACTTGCTCAGCCATATTTTCCTCCTTATTATACATGGTCCTCAAGTCTTGGAAGATTTTAGAGAAAAGGAGAGATGCTAAAAGATTTAGTAAGCACCATGATACCTTTTTTGCTCTCTTGTTCTGTGCTAGCATTGAGAATAATATAGTTGACCCTTGAACAAAATGGGTTTGGATTGTGTAGGTCCACTTTCATGCAGGTGTTTTTTCAGTAAATATATTGGAAAAGTTTTGGAGATTTGAAAAAACTCGCAAATGAACTGCATACCCTAGAAGTATTGAAAAAATTAAGAAAAAAGTGTGTCACGAATGCTTAAAATATAGGCATATTCTAGTCTGTCTTATCATTTACTTACCATAAAACATATACAAATCTATTATTAAAAGTTAACATTTATCAAAACTTACACACACATAGACTGTACATGCTGCCGTTCATAGTTGAGAGAAATGTAAACAAATGTAACGAAGTACTAGTCATAATACAGAAAATTAACTGTAGTACATATTGCATTACTGTAATTACTTTGAATAACACCATGACATCCATACACAGTATCACTAGTGATGCTGGAAGTGCTTCCAAGAAGTAAACTTATGACATTTCAAGAAAAGGTTGACTTGCTTGATATGTACTATAGATTGAGGTGTGCAGCTCTGGTTGCCTGCCATTTCAGATAGAAATTCATCTTGTAAACAGATGTCATAAACTTACGGTATCAAAAAATACAATACTGTAAACGTATTTTCTCTTAAGATTTTCTTAACATTTTCTTGCTGTAACTTTATTGTAAGGATATGGTATATAATACATATAACACACAAAATATGTGTTAATCGACTATTTGTTATTGGTAAGACTTCCAGTCAACAGTAGGCTATTAGTAGTTACGTTTTTGGAAAGTCAAAAGTTATATGTGGATCTTTGACTGCACAGATGGTCAAACTCTAACCCCCCTGTATTGTTCAAGGGTCAGTTGTACTTGAACAGTACTTGGGTTGGGGTGGGGATGTTGTTTTCTTATTTTTTTAAGAGAGGAGGTCACGCTGTGTTGCCCAGGCTGGAGTGCATTTGCTATTCACAGGCGCGATCATAACACACTACAGCCTTGAACTCCTGGCCTCAAGCAATTATCCTGTTTCAGCCTCCTGAGTAGCTGGGACTACAGGTGCATGCCATCTTCTCCAGCATGTTCTTGTCTTTGTCCCTTCTTTGAAGCCCATGTGCACATGATTTTTCCTCCTACTGTGTTAACTAGGGGACAGGAAGCTAGGGTGGGTGGTTTCTGTTGTTGCTTTCATTTGACATCTCCAGCAGTAGTGGCAAGCAAAATCAAAACAGGCGAAAATTTCTATTTGAGTTAAATTCAGGATTATCTTCCTTGAGACAAAGTTGGAAATGTAGTAGAAAAACTTTCATTTCTTTTTACCTAACAGTAATAATTATTGGATATCTATTATTGCTAGTACATTACCCAATAATATGGATATCTATATTACTAGTATACATAGAAGCTTATGATAAGCTTCTGTGGTAAATTTACATCAGAATGAGGTAATGAAATTAAAGTAATGAGAATTATTTTTTACTTTGGCTTACTTTTTCCCCCTTCTACAAGTAAACCTAGTAGTGAATTGCAGCTGCAGAAAGTTGTGGTTTGAAGCATAGTAGATCAGGTGTAAATAAACATGCACTTTTTTTCTATAAAAATAATTATTTTATCCTACTATTCATTAGATAGATTGTATGTAGCAACACAGAAAGAACTAGAGGTGAGTTTATTTTAATTAACATTAACTGGTTTTTGATGTTATATTTAACATCCCAATTAGAATTCTGTTCTCCGTGTTTTTATTACATTTTCTATTTCTGCTTTCAACTTGCAGTGTTTAAAATTCAATCAGATGTTAAGAGATAAGCCAGAAATGTTGACTCTTATAGCAGCCTAGGAGATTTAGTTAATCTGACCTAGATGTTCATTTGATGATTGAGATTTATATGTGAAAACAGTTCTCAATTTCAAAATGAAACGTGGGAAGATCTGCCATATAAATCAGTTGTCCTGTCAAAGACAGGCAGATTAATCAGCCACAAACAGAAAGAGTATGTCATAAAAGTTGTGCTGTTGAGATCGTTGGCATTTGGATCAGCAATAACATTGAAAGTTGTAAGTGAATGTAGCCCTTGCATTTTGCCATGTTCTAAAGAGGATTATTTCATAGTTTTTCAAAAGCTCTTAGTATATATTGACGTTGGTTTCATTTTCAGTATTACGTGTGTGAAACAAAACAAATAAGAAAAATCCTTGAGAAGAAATTATGCCTGAGTGTAGATATTAATAGTATTTGAGACTGTATCAATGACTAATTTATTCATCGATTTCTTGTATACCAAAAAGTAGATACAAGAAATGAGAACAAGTTACCCAACTTCTAATCTACCAGTTTGTCTGTCATCCCACCAAAACCGCAAGATGTTAGTTTCCACTTCAGCTCTTAATTTAACATTGTACAATGTGCTTTTTAAAAATTAAAAATAATGAGGACTTATTAGATTCAAGGGATACCTGGTTTCATCAACAGAACTGAGTGGGGGAAGCAGTAAAGGTACCTCCTCTAGACTGGAGTAGCCAGGGCTAATGAGTGTGTAGTTTTCTTATCATAATGCTGTGATTGAAATGTAGTAGTTAATGGTGAAGCCCTCTTAGAGATGATGAAGATACTGTAGTTAGAGTGACAAATCCTTGGAATTATGTTGAAATGGTTTGTCTTTTATTCCAGTATTCAAAATTGTAAAATAAGTGCTTTGAAGCCAGACTTATTGACTAAACTATAGTAATTTCTAATTGAGAATATAACATATGTCTCAATTGTTGAAATAAACTAAGACTATAAACTAATTTTAAAAGTACTTAGCTTGTTTTGCTCCTTAAACATTTAGTTTTAGGTGCTAGGCAAAAGTCATTAGAGTACTTTTATCACTGTGAATTTTATAAAGCATGTCTTTTAAAAACGAAAGCCATTGGTTTATTATTATGACAGTTGTTAAGTAGTTTGTGTAACATTGATAATTTTTGTCTCCTGAGTCTATTGGGATATTTAAAGTGAGAGAGAGAGAGGGGAGAGAGAGAGAGAGAGAGTATGTCCGTTTAACGTGGTGAAATCCCGTCTGTACTAAAAATATAAAAATTAGCCAGGCATGATGGCACATGCCTGTAATCCTAACTACTCGGGAGGCTGAGGCAGGAGAATTGCTTGAACCCAAGAGACGGAGGTTGCAGTGAGCCGAGATCATGCCACTACACTCCAGCATGGGCGATAAAGTGAGACTCTGTCTCAAAAAAAAAAAAAAAAAAAAAAAAAGAGTACATGCATGCGAATGTCGATGCACACGTTTTATTTGACATTTTCTAGTTTAGTTTATCACTTATTTTTGAACTAAAGAAAGTATAAACATTTTATTAATTAAAGATTTGTGGAATGGACATTGACCTGCAATGCAGCATTTGGAAATGATTGGCATTTTCTAGGCACAGGTTAAACATAGATTGAGTTTTACACTCTGTTCTAATCTTATTTAAAGGTCTTTGATAAGTATGGGGTTAAGCTGTAGTTTTGTATTAGTTATAGTATGGTGTAAATTCAGTATATACTTATATACTAGTATATATAGTTTAGTATATATGTTTGGCAGCAGATTTATAAGAACAGAAACTATCTTTGAGGAAAAAATAATATTCAGCCGATGCCTTACCTTGGGTGCTATGTGATTATTTTATTTTACAGACTCCAGGCATTAGAGCTCGACCTACAAGACTTCAGTGGTTTTGTGACAGATGTATTACAAGTAATCAGGTTTGTATTCGATTCTGGTGTCTCAGTCACCTAAAACTGTGAGGAGAAGGCAAGGGTCCTCTGTGTAACATGAACATTTGGGGGATTTTGAGAGACAGGGCATTGTGGAAGCAGTGTTTATCTTGATTGTTTGCCAGATGAGCAGTGGCTTATTTCTTATTCCTGAGGTGCAGCAGAAACCCTGAATTGTTAGCCTAGGCCTTGAAGATTTTATCTTTAACTAGTTGGTTGGAGCAGGCTGACCTTGTGTCCTTGGCACTTTAAGCCTGCATTAGTCCTCAGGGGCAGGAGGAGTTGCTTCCCAGAGCTCTGGAATTTCTGCTTGCCCTCCTCTGGTGCAGGTACCTGTTAGCATCATGCCAAGTAAAAGCCACAGGGCAAGAAGAGTGTTAAGTTTGGGTGGAGAAGTATTTTTGTTAATGTACGATACGCTCTTTGCGTTCTCCCACCCAGATATCTTTGAGTTCGCTATTCATGTTGTGTTCTTGACTCCAATTTTTTTTAAATTGTGGTAAAATAAGTATAATGTAAGAATTATAATTTAATCACGTATAAGTATATAGTTCATTGGCATTAAGTTCATTCACATTGTTGTGCTCAGCCCATTAACTTTAGAAATGAAGTTAAACTGCCCTTTTGGTAAAGCTAATTTGAAGGATTATTCCACTGCTGTTTGTCAAGTATTAAAATATATCCTTTACACAACGTAGATCTATCTCTTAATCTTACTTTTAAGGTTGAAACTCTGGAAAAATTAGTGGAGCTGACACAGAAGCTATTTGAATGTGATAGAGACCAGATGTACTACAGTCTGCTAAAACTGTATAGTAAGTGATTTAACTATTCTTCACGTTTTCATTTATTTATTCTGTTGAAGGCAGTGGCAGGAAAGGAGTATTTGGCTTTGAGGGAGCTCCAGGGATTGTCAGAAGGTCTTTATTCAGCAAAGGCTCAAGTAGAGGCTAGACTGAATTTTATCACAGAATATTACATTGTAGCACTAGACACTGTATGTCTTCATAATTTCTGACAATCTTACTCCAATAATGAGAAGGTACGAAAACCTTCATCAAAACCACAGAATTTAATAGGACTTCTTGAGGTAAGAACATTCTTTCTGTTCTTTTTATTTAAATATGCAGGTAAATTTATTGGTCACTTTTATAAATAGGTAAACACCATAATCACATGTGTGTACAGATTTTTTCTTTTGCAGAAAGATGCATATCTATATATAAACTCATTGTTAAACAGTTTTTTAATGTTATTATATATTTTTGACTCAGTCATTTACAAACACTTTTCTATATTTAATCACCTACAAGTAACTAATATATTGCATAGATGTACTAAAATTTATTCAGCCTATCTCCCGTTGGTGGGTTTCTGAATAGATTTCTATTTTCCATTTCTAAAACAACACTACATTACTCATTTTTGTGCCTTACTCTTCATTGATACCCTTAACTGTTTCCTGAGGCTGAAATCTTAGTATTTGTACTTGACATTTCTGAAACTTTTGACCTCTTTTATCAAACAATGCTCTAGTACTTTTATACCAGTGTACACGTTTGGAGCTTTACGGTTTCTTTTAGGATATTTCAGTAGAGAGGAATAACACTTAGAACAACCAGTGATCTTTCTCTTTTTACTTCTTAGATATTTAGGTAGATTTATTATTCTGCTTTTCTCTCGGCAAATTTCCTTCACCAAACGGATAAAGGGTTTTATTTGTCATTGCAAACTTGTATTTATTACTATTGAAAGCTTTATTTTACATCTTGATGGTGTAAGTAAAATTACATTCCAGTTTTTGGTTGTATTTGAAATATACACTTCACAGTATAATTCTTAAGACTTTGGCTTGAACCATGATCAAATTCTCACACACAATGCTGAGGTTGGTATTGAATGTATAGAATTAAAAACCCTGTATTTTAGGCAGTTGGTCCTCAGATTGCGAATTATAATCTGTATTTGAGCACTAACATTCCACTCTACCTACTCTTTCTTCCTTTTAAAGAATAATTTCATGACGAAATTCTAATAATGTGCAAAGTTCAAAAGAAACACTGACTATATGTCTAAATGTGTCTTAGCATTTAAAGTAGTCCTCATAGAAGACTATACAAACTTTGATTTAGAAACAAAAATTCTATGAAGCCTTTACTGTGTGCTGGACATTGTGGTAAGTACTGCAGATGTTAACGTAGTGCTCTGCTGAAAGGGTCAGTCCCATCACCAGGTCTTACACTACAGCAGGTAAGAACAACTGAAAGGATCTGGAAGTCTGTGGCCAGGTGAGAGGTGGCCAGCCACACAAACAACTTCCTTTTCAGAAGAACTTTTACTATTAGTTTTGTTTTGTTTTTGAGACAGGGTCACCCAGGCTAGAGTACAGTGGTAGGATCAGAGCTCAGTGCAGCCTCGACTAGATTACCGTGTGAAAGGAAATGGGCTTTTCAGTATGAAGGAATCTGCCTATTTCCTTCTCAGCCAACTTCCCGTCCCCTTGTAATAGTCTGATAACACTACCAGTTGAGATAATAGAGCTAAGAAGATTCACACACTGTCATAGAAACTCTTCATATCAACAGAAGAAGCATAGACAATTCTCTCTATTCAACTAAGTGAAAAGATTTGTAGATTTGTTACGTGTAAAGATATTATACACTTTCAATCATTTTAGTACACACCACAGCTGTGCACTATGCGACAGAAGTCCCCAACCTTTTTGGTACCAGGAACTGGTTTCATGGAAGATAATTTTTCCACAGACCAGGTTGTGGTGGGGAGATGGGGGTGTTTGGGGGATGAAACTGTTCCACCCCAGATCATCAGTAATTAGATTTTCATAAGGAGTACACAACCTAGATCCCTGGCATGCGCAGTTCACAACAGGGTTTGAGCTCCTGTGAGAATCTAATGCTGCCACTCATCTGACAGAGGTGGAGTTCAGGGGGTCATGCTCACCCACTCGCCTGCCCTACCTCCTGCTGTGCAGCCTGGTTCCTAACAGACCACAGACTGGTACCCTTTAGCCTTTGCAAAGGTCATGGATATATATACCATATGCACCACATACAATCACAGATATATGTATACTGTGTATGGTACCATATATATACATGCATACATACCATATGTGTATATATGTATGTGTATATACGTGTACCGTATGCAGTGTACATATATCTGTGATTTTTGCAAAGGCTGAAGGTCATAGTTGAATTGTTACCTGTTTCTGATTTTGATTTCAGCAGTGGGCGATTTTTCAGTAACATTAAAAAGACAAACTTTTTATCGACATGATTGAAAGTGTTTAATAAAGTGTAATGGGGGCTTCTTGTTACTGCTTTATAAGAGGTAAGGTATTTTTGGTTTGTAATTTAGAAGTACAGAGAAAAGTTCCCTCTCTCACCTTCAGGTCACAGTCACTTTTGGTTCCTTTCCCTAAAGGCAGCATTTGGAATAATGCTGTCTTCAACATCAAATAAGAAAAAGTTCTAATTATTTTTGTGAATTCTGTTTCGCGTATTTATTGATTAATTTCTGTGTAATCAAATTCTACAGAAGTAAATGGTGACTGGCAAAAAGCTGATGCTGTCTGGAATAAAATGCAAGAAGAAAATGTTATTCCTCGTGAGAAGACATTAAGATTATTAGCAGAAATCCTTAGAGATGGTAACCAGGAAGTTCCATTTGACGTACCTGAGGTAATTTGGTTTTGGCATAATCATAACAGATTTTATTGTCCGTAAAAGTAGATCATAGGTTAGCCTACTTTTATACTGAAAATATCACTGTATTTACCAGTTTTCATTTAACAGAATAATTTTTTTTTAAAGTTGTGGTATGAAGATGAAAAACTTTCCTTGGATTTTTCATTGAATTCTTCATCCATGTCAAACGCAGACCCTGGTTTTCAGAATGATATATTGAAAGCCTGCCGATTGAAGCAAAGCAAAGGCAAGCACATATGGGGTTGGGGGGTGTGGGGGGTGGGGTCGATCTTCTTTCTAATAGTGTGTGGGATGGAAGCCCAACCAATTAGAAGTGCTCCAGGATAGCGATAGGACTGAAATGTTATATATTTATTGTTTCCTTCCATACAACAAAGACATTTTGGGGGCAGTTGGGAAAATTTAACTATTGACTGAGTGGTAGATAATATTAAGGAATTACTCTTATTTTTATGAGATGTGATAATGGTATTATGATTTATTTATAGGAAGATGTTCTGAAATTTTGAGATCCACATGAATTATTGGGGGATGGAAAAAAGATTTCTGTAACTTACTTTAAAATGTTTAAGCTACAGAAAACAAGCAAATCTGGCAAAATGTTAATTGTTAGATATAAGTGATAGGTATATGGGAAGTGAGGTTCACTATACTATTTTTATTTTATTTATTTATTTTTTGGAGACAGGTCTCACTCTGTCATCAGGCTGGAGTTCAGTGGTGCAATCATGACTCATTGCAGCCCCTGCCTCCTGGGCTCAAGCAGTTCTCCCACTTCAGCTCCCCAGGTAGCTGGGACCATAGGCACATACCACATTCAGCCAACTTTTGTAGAGATAAGGTCTTGATATGTTGCTTGGGCTAGTCTTAAACTGCTGGGCTGAAGTGGTCCTCCTACCTGGGCCTCGCAAAGTGCTGGGATTACAGGTGTGAGCCACCACTCCCAACACATACTATTCTTTATACTCTTTGGTACTTAGAAAATTTTTCATGATAAATGCTGTTGTTGGCATATATTTTTATAAAAAATATTCTTTGAAAATAACTTTTTGTGGCAAATATTATAACTTACTTGAAAGCAAAAAAAGATTAAGGCATTAACTACTAGACTAGTGTGTGTTAAAGTGATCCAGTAATATCTGAAGGTTAGAGTCCTGTTTCTCGACTTTCTTCCGTTTCTCTAGTAATAAACTTTCCTGAAGACATCTCCACCTCTATCATGTCTACTTTAAGTTTTTTATGACCATCTTTAACCCTCTGATAAGAGCTTGTAAGTTGAATTTTATATTTTCACTTAAACTTCTTATACTCTTCCAGAATCATATATTACTTTTACTTTCTTTACTTCTGTTAATTGCATTCTATCGAAATTTTTTCCATAGAATGATTCCTTGAGTTTTGGGGTAGATTTCAAGTATGCTTTATGATAGTTACTATTAAGGAAATAAATACAACAGAATTCTTTTTTTTTAATTTTAATCTTGACAGTTTTTAGCTTTATTTATTAGAAAGGAACCAATTTAGAAATTTATAGAACTTCTTAATTTCCTAACTTAACTGGAAGGTTTGGCCAGCAGGCATGTTGGCTCATGCCTGTAATCCCAGCACCTTGGGAGGTAGCCCAGGAGTTTGAGACCTGCCTGGGTAACATAGTGGGATCTCACCTCTACAGAAAATACACAGATTAGCCTGGCTTGGTGGCCCAGGCCTATAGTCCCAGCTACTCAGGAGGCTGAGGTGAGAGGATCAGCAGAGCCCAGAAGGTCGAAGCTGCAGTGAGCCATGATCACACCTGGTTGATAGAGCGAGACCCTCTCTCAAAAAAAAAAAAAGAAATTTTGTGACACTTATGTAAAATATATGAAGTAAAAATAAGCTGGGTTCTTATGCCTCCTCAGTTACCTACAGTATAACTTTTTATTCATTCTGAGTTATTTTCTTTTTTTTTTTTGTGAAATGGAGTCTTGCTCTGTCACCCAGGCTAGAGAGCACTGGCACAGTCTTGGCTCACCGCAACCTCCGCCTCCCAGGTTCAAGTGATTCTCCTGTCTCAGCCTCCCAAGTAGCTGGGACTACAGGCATGTACCGCCATGCTCAGCTTATTTTTGTATTTTTAGTAGAGACAGGGTTTCACCATATTGGCCAGGCTGGTCTCGAACTCCTGACTCCATGATCTGCCCACCTTGGCCTCCCAGAGTGCTGTGATTACAGGCGTAAGCCACTGTGTCTGGCCCATTCTGAGTCATTTTCCTTTGCTGCATATTCAGTCTATGTATATACTATGCATCTTCGAAAGCAAAGTATAAAATTAATCTTGGTCAATACTATGTAAATATTCTAGTAAAGTGTGTGTTTGTGTTTTTGTTTTTTGTTTTTGTTTTTGTGAGATATCATCTTGCTCTGTTGCCAAGGCTGGAGTGCAGTGCAGTGGCATAGCCTCTGCTTCCTGAGCCCAAGTGATTCTCCTGCTTCATCCTCCCAAGTAGCTGGGATTACAGGCACCTGCCACCACACCTGGCTAATTTTTGTACTTTTAGTAGAAGTGAGGTTTTGCCATGTTGGCCAGGCTGGTCTCGAACTCCTGACCTCAAGTGATCCACCTGCCTCAGCCTCCCAAAGTGCTGGGATTCTAGGCGTAAACCACCGCTGTGCCCATACTCTGGTGAAGCTTTGATTTGACTAAAATGAATATATGGTTAGTGTACAGTTTAAATGTAAACATTTAATTCATTAACTAATTAAATATAATGCAATGTTTATTATAAATGTAGAGCTACCTCTATTCTGGAATTTTCATTTATGTAATTGGTTTCATCCTGTTAATTTAATTTTTTTTTTTTTTTTTTTTTGAGACAGAGTGTTGCTCTGTCACCCAGGACGGAGTGTGGTGGTGCAGTCTCTACTCACTGCAACCTCTGCCTCCTGGGTTCAAGTGATTCTCCAGCCTTAGCCTCCTGAGTAGCTGGGATTACAGGCAGCCTCCACCATACCTGGCTAATTTTGTATTTTTAGTATAGCCAGGGTTTCACCATGTTGTCAGGCTGGTCTTGAACTCCTGACCTCAAGTGATCCTCCTGCCTCGGCCTCCCAAAGTGCTGAGATTACAGGCATGAGCCACTATGCCCGGCCATAATTCTTTAGAGTTTTCCATTTCTTTTTTGTATATCTCAGGATTCGAATATTTAATAAAATATGAATGCTTTGAAAATTGAATGCTTGCATTACTTTTCTGGTAGTTAGGTCTACTTAAAGGTGTATCGTGATTGTCACATGGGAAACAAACCTGTGGTGAATGGGTTTGATATATTACAATGCTAATTTTTTAAAAAACCAAAAAACTAACAGGGACTAATACATAGCCACACCAAGTTAATGTGAAGATCGAAATTTTAGAAAACAACAAGAGTTTCCAAATAAGTGAAGTAGTATATATGATTATTAGGAAGTTGACAACAATTCATTACATCTTAAGTTTTTAGCCCCCTAAAAAGCATTGGGTATTGAATGACAGATTTATTGCAGTCATCTTATTGTGTGTCATGGTTTAAAATATTTTATTTAGCAAAGCTATTCTGTGACTTTAATAAGTAAAACATTCTTAAATTTGTGATGCATTGATACTAGTACCCAAATGAAGATGTGTCTTCATTTTCTCCCATTTCAGAAAAGTAAAATACACCAAATAGACTAGGTATCTGACAGAATAATCAGTAAATAGTAGTGGAGTTTCTTCTTGCATATTAGCATGCTTTTATTTTATATTTTTTTGCCAGTGTCCTGGAATATACAATTGTTCATAAGCATAGAAATCTGGTATAAGGTGCTTGGAAATATAATGACTCACAGGGATTGTTCTATGGAAGACTTATATGAAAGGTGATAAACTTGTGCCAGTGTTACTTTCACTTGTTCTCCTTAGTTAAGAGGCAGATATAAATGTTGTCATATTTTTTTTTTCTCCAAATTTAGCTCAAAGGGATAACCATTTATTTGACAGTCCCACTTAAGTTGAAGTAAGGGGCTAACGTACATGTCTCCTAACTCGTAAATAGAAGCATAACAATTTTTGCGTGTTCAGAAACTTGTAAAATAGCTTAGAATGTTCTTCTGAACATTAAATAATACCATGTTCCTTCCTAATTAGATGGTCTGTATTTCCTTGCATTGAGTCCTATATTCGTAGAAGGCCATACGTGATAGTTCAGTTATGCCCCATCTTTATTGTGATTTGTTTATACACAGAAGAGAGTAGATTGTAGTTTCAGTTGGCTGTTTGTAGCCAGGCAATTTTATTTCAGAAAAGTAAGTGACTGAAAAGTGTAGTTACTTCTCTTTTGGTAACATCTTTTCATTTACTGACAGTTATTGTGAACAAGTGAAATAAAACTGTTAATCAGTCAAACAAATGTTGCTTAGTTTACTTGTTAGATATCTGTATATTTGAAAATTGTATGTTTTTGTATAAGTCCTGTCGTAGCCAAATAATGTGATCTCCTAATTTTAGAATTATAGGCTATATTCACTTTAATGCTATTGTGCTGAAATGTTAACCATTGTAACCACCCACTTATAGATTAAAGATTGCTTTAAAATGAATCTTTTGCTCCCCCTCAATCTAAATTATACCTCTGGTTTATTTGGACTTTAACACACATTTTGTGATTTATTTTGAAACTAGTATCTTTCATAAATTCAGAAAAGCTGTTTCTCATTTTTATTAGAATGAAAATAATTTATCAACTTAAAGAAAGCTGGTATGAGAAATCATTTTAAGAGGAAACCCCTTTCAGGCACCATCCATTCGGGTTAAGTTGTAGTTTCCAAAACTGTAGCTGTGTCTTTAAAATATTTGAAGAATTACATCATCTACTCGCTTGGTCAGTGTGTCTCTCTGTAGAGTGGTAACAGCGGGTTGGTATTAAAAAGCAGAAATATTTGGGTTTAGATCTTTGTTTCAAGATTTTTTCCATCCTTTTTGCCATTTCAGAATAATGTCATCTCATTTTTTTTGTTTTCTCTCATAGGGGCATATGATATTTACCTGAAAGCAAAACAGCAAAATGTTGTGTTTAATGCTGGAACCTACAATGATCTCCTTAAATTACTACTGTCAAAAGAGTATTTTACAGAAGCAATGGAAGTGAAAAAGTTGTAAGTATTAGTCCATTTATGAAACCTCTCATTTTAAAAAAGAGTATTGGCTACCATTAGGATTTTCTAACAATGTGCTATATAGTGGCAATTGCTTGATTGGCCTCAGCTGCCCATAAAAATCATATGAAATGGTTAACTAATTTTATCAGATTTTTTTAACCTAAAAACAAAACAAAAAAAACCTTTACTGACCATACACAACGTAGTGCATTTTACATTTTATCACAATTCATTTAAGAAATCCATGCACAGAAAAGTAATTTTTATTATACTGTTTCTTGTTCAGCAACTAAATCCATGTACCTTTTGTGGTGGGAGCAGCCTGATAAAATGAAGACACCATGGACTTTGAACTTAGATTTGAATCTTACTTGAAAGCTCTGTGACCTTGGGAAAATCACTTGCCATCTCTGATCCTCGGTTTTTCTTCTGTATGATAATATTACTTAATATTAAAGATTTCTTCTAGGTATTGAAGAAGGTAGAGTGAAGTAGAGAAAACATAGATACTGAGCATATTTTATTTGTGTTTCCTCCTCCTTTTGTGTTGTTTTTGGATTAAAAAAAAATTTTGGTAGGACGTGGTGGCTTACGCCTGTAATCCAAGCACTTTGGGAGGCCAACGTGGGTCAATCACCTGAGGTCAGGAGTTTGAGACCAGCCTGCCCAACATGATGAAACCCTCTCTCTACTAAAAATATAAACATTAGCCAGGCATGGTGGCACATGCCTGTAATCCCAGCTACTCAAGAGGCTGAGTCAGGAGAATCACTTGAACCCAGGAGGTGGAGTTTGCAGTGAGCTGAGATTACGCCACTGCGCTCCAGCCTGGGTGACAAAGCGAGACCCTGTCTCAGAAAAAAAGAAAAGAAAAGGAATAATCTGAAAAAACTTTTAAGTCCACAGCACTTTTAGAATATTAGAATCCTAAGGAGAAAATGGATGCCTGCCATCTTTCACATCACTAGAAAACCTGGCACTGTCCTAGTGTTGCTGAAGTTATGCCTCATAGGGCTGTATTAACTGTTCGTGTTTTAGTACTGAAAAGCGTGTTCTGTATGACTGTACTTGTCTGTGTGTGTGGTCTAGAATCATCATTTGTATGTCTTGATACAAGACAGTCACACTGAGAGCGTCAGGTTTTTAATGTACTCTGTGTGTCATTTGTGTGTTTTTCTCAATTTCTAATTAAATTACATATATCTCTAGAACACCTGATACACCCTTAATTAGTGACCCTGAAAATTTGACATTGAGCAGTATCCTGCCATCTGTAACCACTAGGTCAAGGGTGTGGACCATCTAAAATTACTTTTCTCAGAGCCGGGCACGGTGGCTCATGCCTATAATCCCAGCACTTTGGGAGGCTGAGGCAGGTGGAACATGAGGTCAGGAGATAGAGACCAGCCTGGCCAACATGGTGAAACCCTGTCTCTACTAAAGATACAAAAAGTTAGCTGGGTGTGGTGACTGACGCCTGTAATCTCTGCTCCTCGGGAGGCTGAGGCAGGAGAATTGCTTGAACCTGGGAGGCGGGAGGTGGCAGTGAGCCGAGATCACACCATTGCACTCCAGCCTGGGCAACAGGGCAAGACTCTGTCTCAAAAAAAAAGAAAATTACTTTTCTTAGAAAATTATGAAACTCTCCATCCCAACCCTCTCCCTGATAATCAAAGCTGTTCTGAGGAAGGGGAGCCAGTGAAAAGAGGAGCATTTTGTGTTGAGAATTCAGTCTGACTACGTGATGACAGAAGCCAAGACAGAAAACTTTAAAAAAGTTAGATTTTGAGTTTGGTTGCAAAGACCTCTGAAATGCTTCCCAAAAGTACAGATTTGTGATCCTTATTCTGGTAGCATGAAAAGATTCCTCACAGCTCACCACAAGGATTCTGATTCAGCCAGTTTGGTGTGGGGTCTGAGAATGTGAATTTTACTCCACACCCCAGGTGATTCAAGAATCATGTCTTAAACATTTTGATCACATATGATTAATAACAAATTGTACTTGATGTATCACATGGAACTATTATAAAACATACTAAAAATAGAAAATGTTCATAAGATGAAATTCTTAAAAAGAGATTTAAAGTTGGGCATGATGGCTCATTTCTGTGTACTTTGGGAGGCTGAGGTGGAAGGATCACTTGAGGTCAGGAGTTCGAGACCAGCCTGGCCAACGTGGCGAAACCCTGTCTCTACTAAAAGTACAAAAATTAGCCAAACGTGGTGGCAGGTGCCTGTAATCCCAGCTACTTGGAGGCTAAGGTAAGAAAATCTCTTGACCCTGGGAGGCAGAGGTTGCAGTGAGCCAAGATCATGCCACTACACTCCAGCTTGGGCAACAAAGTGAGACTCCGTCTCCAAAAAAAGAGAGAGAGAGAGATGTAAAGGTTTCCTTGCCTCACCCTAGAGTGTTCATGCAGTGTGCATGTGTCTCATTGAAGACCACTGATGTAGAGTAGCTTCCAAACTGCAGTTGCAGCCAATTAGTGGGTCATGGCATCTATTAAGTGGGACAGAACCAACAATGTTTTAATGAAATAGTATAGACTTTTTCACAGTACTTCCTGTAGTATAGCTATTTCATGAAATGTTGCTTTCAGTTATGCGTGTGTGTACGTATCTGTGGATTGAGTAAACCAACATTTCTTACTATAGTCTACCATGGATCTTGGTCTACCAAGGTTGAAACTGCTGACCTGGATGATAGTTGTAAGCCTGACCGTCTATTTGCCTTAAATTTACAACCTGTGAAACATAGGTTTATCTTCTTCTTTAGATCTTTCTGAGGTATGATTGGCATGCAAAAAGATATATATTTAATGTATTGATCTCAGTGAGTTTGGGGATAAGGATACACCCTTGGAACCATTGCCTACTTCAAGGCCACAAACATATCCTTCCCTTTCCAAAGTTTCCTCCCACCCTCATAATTATTAATTGGGTTTTGTGTGTGAGAGAGAGCATTTATGATCTGTCCTCTTAGCAATTTTGAGTATACAGTACTGTTAACTGTTGGCACTATACCGTATAGATCTCCAGAACTTATCTTCCATAACTGAAACTCTCTGTACTTTAACCATCATCTCCTCATTTCCCCTCTTTCCAATCCTTGGCATCCACCATCATACTCTCTGCTTCTGATTTTGACATACAAGGGAGACTGTTATTTTAGCTGTGTTATCCCACCAGGTTATTTGGGAGTTGACTTCCCCCATGCATCTGTGTGCACCCAAGAGAACCCAAGATCCAGAGCCTTAAGTCGATCTGGGCTTTGGATGCATGTCCTTTCCCTTGAACCAATAAAATGTCATATCTAACTACGTAGGATTGTTTCATGGGTTAAATTGTTGGATACTTTTAAAAATAATGCTGGACTGGAAATTCAGAAGTGAAAGTTGGAGTTACTAATTCTCCAACTGTTACTTGAGATATTTCAAGAGAGATTTTGTGGATTCATTGCTGTTTATTGCCAACTAGGTCCTCTCTTCCCATTCCCATTCTGTATCAGAGATCAGAGTGAAAAACAATTTTTTTTTGATAGGCAACTTTATTATTATATGGTGGCCAAATGAGCTACTGTAGCAAGTGGCAGTATCGCCCTAGTATTATTCCAGCAGTCTTACTGTGGATCCATAAATAGCTATCTGTTGGTACAATTTCCTATATAATGTCACTTGGTCAACCTTAAGAGCCATAGTTCTGGCTGGGTGCAGTGGCTCATGCCTGTAATCCCAGTACTTTGGGAGACCAAGGCAGGTTGATCACTTGAGGTCAGGAGTTCAAGACCAGCCTGGCCAACTTGGTGAGACCCTGTCTCTAACAAAAATACAAAAGATTAGCCAGATGTGGTGGTGCACTGTAATCTTAGTTACTTGGGAGGCTGGAGCATGAGAATGGCTTGAACCCGGGAGGTGGAGGTTGCAGTGAACCAAAATTGTGCCGCTGTACTCCAGCCCAGGCAACAGAGTGAGACTCTGTCTCAAAAACAAAAAAAAAAAAACCATAGTTTTCCTGTGAACTAACAAAAATGTCATTTTAATTTACCCTTTGTTGTCGTCTAATGTGTTACAGATACTTGACCTCTAATAAGATTTCTTCAATTTTATTAATAGTCATTTCACCTTCCCAGTAAGTCAGGAAACCTCAAAAGTAATAAGAATGGCTGCCTTTTAAAAATGTTCAGTAAACCAACTTTTTTTTTTTAGTTTCCTCATGTTTCAAAATAATTTATCTGTAGTGAATTCTTTCAAGGGAGGGGAAACCACTCGTTCAAAGAGCAGTAAGGGATATAAACTCTTATTTTAAATCTCTGCTAACATTAAACCATATTCTTAGGGAATTTAGGAATCATTTAACAACAACCCCACTTTATCTTTTCAGAGTAGCACTTGATTTTTCTCTCGTTCCTCTTGGCTTCCTGTATCATTCTTTTTGGAAATAATGCTAAATCTGTCATTGATGATTTTTATTGAATTGGCCAGTTTTTGTTATCCTAAGTAATATAATCATCAATCTAATGTCCTTTGTGCATGTTATGTAAGCACACAGTCATTGCTTACATGAAAGCTTCACTTCTCATACCTATATTATTACATGTATTATATCATATTTACTTAAAAATGTTGCCTAAAATCCATTAAAACCATAAGGCAACAAAATTTCCTTCTTAAATTTGAAATGCTGTCATTTCAGAGCAATAATTTTCTGAAATGTCCAATGTGAAAGTTTACCTATAATATTGTCTTCTTTGGTTAAGATAGTTTAATTTTTGCAGCCGATTAGTAAATTGAAAGATGGGTACTCGTTCTCCCCTGTAATTTTTTTCCCTTTGACAGTTCTAAGAAGAATATGTCTAGAATTCTGTGCTATCCAGTTCAGTAACCACTAGCCATGTGTGACTGCTTACATCTAAATTAGTTACAATAAAATATAATTAAGATTTCTGTTTCTTCATCAGAGTAGCCATGTGGCTAGTGGCTAACCTTATTGAACAACACAAGTGAAGAATATTCCCATCATCACAGGAAGTTTGATTTGACAGCTCTGGACTCACTTTTTTCCAGAAGGAAAGATCAAAATTATGAGTCAAAAGTAAATTTCTTGTATTGTATTGTATGAATGATTCCAATGCAAAGATCTCACTTGCAGCTTTTTAAAATTTTTCTCCTTTTACCACTTTGGAATCTGTTTTGGTTGTGATTGATCAGTTTCTGCATATGAACAATATGTTACTATAGAATAGATCTGGGGTTCCTTCTTCCTGATATTTATCTCTACTTTCATATTTGTAATGAGCAGGCAGCTTCTTGAGATAGGAAGAGATTATTAAAAAACGATGTTACAGGCTTTGAGGTTTTTGAAAAGTTTGTAGTTCACACTTAATGTCAGTTAAAAGAGAAGTTTTGTTACCATGTGGTTTTAATGGATTTTAGGTGAATATTTTTAAGTTAATATGGTATAATACATGTAATAATATAGGCACGAGAAGCGAGCTTTTAATAGTGTCTAATTTTTATTTAATCATGCTAAAGATCGAGAAAATAAATCCTTTGTGCAATTTGTAGCCTCATGCATGAGTTGTTGCCTTAAGAGCTTTGACAGATGGGACAAAGGAGAAAAGTCAAACTGAGCAGTGGGTGCTTTGGTGGGATTAAGAGGATTGGTCGGCAGAATAAGAAAATCCTGTGTCCAGGGACTGCAGGGGTGAACCTTAGAGGCTGAAAGTGACTGAGAGGATGGGCATGCTGTAGTTTCTCTGGAGGATTTTCTTGGGATTGATGAGAATAATTTAGCAGTGACCCTGCTTTCATTGCAATCTGCGCAGCTTGTATGTCCGTGTTGGCAGGGCAGGCTGTTGTTGGCAGCAAGGTCATCACTGAGCGTGATAAGGCAACGGCAGCAATTGCTTTTGCTCCTTTTGACCTGTTTAGGTTTTGTAATCCAGAGATGAACTCTGGGAGTATTAAGGATGCTGAAATTTCCTCACAGGAGATGTGCAGTGTAGCAAACAGAAATCCAGCTAGGTTTTGCAGTTTTCTGTTTGTTTTCGTTGTTGTTTCATTTTGCTTTTTTTAATCCTGTAGGTTTTAGTGAAAAGTCAAGGGATTTTTTTCTGCTCTCGAGTTTTAAAAGTTGGGGTTTTTTTCAAACTTAAGGCTGAGGGAAAATGGTTGTGTGAAATTTTTTAAGTATCAATAGTTTGAGTTCTGCAATATGTTCAGCTTCAAAAACTGTATAAATCTAGATGGCAGAAATTTGAAAATGAATTGACCAAATGATACAGTGTAAGCAATCTGCTTTAGTTTATATTTAAAATGAACAGTGCTGAAAATAAATGTTCAGTTTTGTTTCTGGAAGAAGAGTTTTGTATTTTATAATTAAGGTGAATGTAGAAAAAAAGGAAAAAGTATCCAGCTTAGGATACGGCAGAACAATGCGGGGCACGCAGTTATTTTAGTCATCTAATATGTCAGCATTCAAGAATCTGAACCGATTGTTTAAAAAAAATCTTGTACTTTGTTTCTTTTGTTGCTCATTTCCAACTTTGTCATCTGTCAGAATGCAAAAAAAAATTATCCTTCTATAACCATTGACAGGATAACACAAAAGCTGTCTCCAGGTCGATATTTTGCAGCAATATTTTTAACATACGAACAGTAGTTTTTATAATTTCACCTTGGTGCTCAACCATTTATTATCGTATCAGAAGCATGTCAGTAATTCCTTTCTAAATGTCTGCTTCTTTTAGCGCGGAGACCCACATCAAGGGCTTCACACTGAACGATGCTGCCAACAGCCTCCTCATCATAACGCAAGTTAGGCGGGATTATTTGAAAGGTATGTCACAATGCTTGACCTTTACGTCACATTAATGCCTCTGCAGATTTTTCTTGTAACGCCCTTCGAATACTTGGATAAAGGAGTCCATTTAGCAAATTACCTGCTTATCAAGAGCCTTTTGTGGTAGCTGAGAGACGTAAATTACTGTACATGCATTTATAATACAGCTTGAATATGAATGTACTTGTCATTTGACCACTTAGTCCAGTTTCCATTCCATTTAACACAAGATGGGTTTTCTTAAGATGAATCGCAGCTCTTCAGACATGCAAAATTTGTGTTCCAGAACGAGAGAAAGTACAGGCTTTCAAGTGCGTTAAAATTCACAGCACAAGTCATTTTGCTTTGGAAATTAACATACTTTAGAGCATCTGAAACAATCCCCAGCAGTTGTTTCTTGCATATTGTGTTGGTTGTGTGTGAGATAGCAAATGAGTTAAATTGAGTGTTAAATGTGTAGGATTGTGCACCAAATGATTATAATATTGATTTTTAAAACTTAATCTAATACTTTTTTAATAGTTCATAATACCAAGCACGATAAAATACAGTGTTTGTTTGAAGTTTAGAGTTTTCAAAATAATGTTAAGAGAATGACACCTGAAAGATGTGGACATGACTTTGGGGAGGATTGGGGTAGGGGCTGTTGGTTTGGTAGAGGCTGTTTATGAGTTGTCAGTGGGATGAATTTGGATGTGGAGGTCCTATGAATGATCTCCCAAGGGGTACTATGGTAAATCTCTTAAATTTAGGTAAGTAGCTTTCCACTTTAACATTTACATTTGAATTTGAGTCAATACAATGATACTGAAGTTTTGCCAATATAACAAAACCCACTTAGGAGATATTCAAGGAAGGCTGAAAAAGCTCTGGAAACGCAACCCCATTGCTTCCTCTGTCTGTAATAATGGTATTATTCCTCACTGCATGTTTTGGGGTTGTTTTATTTTGTTTTTTTGAGACAGGGTCTCATTCTGTCACCTGGAGTACAGTGGTGGGATCTCAGCTCACTGCAACCTCTGCCTCCTGGGTTGCTGGGGTTATAGGCGCCCACCACCATGCACGGCTAATTTTTGTATTTTCAGTAGAGATGGGGTTTCACCATGTTGGCCAGGCTGGTCTCGAACTCCTGACCTCAAGTGATCCTCCCGCCTCAGCCTCCCAAAGTGCTGGGATTCCAGGCATGAGCCACTGCAGCCAGGCTGCATGTTTATAAAAATTTCACATCCCTGAGAGGAAGTTGTTTAATTGTGCAGCTTTAGTGTTGCTTATAATACCTAAATGTACTGGTCTTCAGCTGTCTTCCTAATTGATTAGTACTGAATATGTAAGTGGGAATTTCTCCCTTTGCAGAAGTTTCACCTCAGCATTCCACAGGCAGGACCCATCTAGCTAGACAGCCAAATTTTGGACTGCCTTAAGTCATAATTGAGTAGTGTAGGGCTTGTTAAAATTTGAAAAACTTTCACTTTATTTCCAATAGAAAATAGTTTTTGTGCCCAGGCTTTTGTGGCTAGGCACAGTGGCTCACATCTGTAATCCCAGCACTTCGGGAGGCCATGGCAGGAGTATTGCTTGAGTCCAGGAGTTCAAGACCAGCCTGGGCAACATAGCGAGACTCAGTCTCTACAAAAAATTTTTGAATAGCCAGGCATGGTGGTGTGCGCCTGTAGTTCCAGCTACTCAGGAGGCTGAGGTGGGAGAATCACTTGATCCCAGGAGGTCAAGAATGCCATGAGCCATGATGGTGCCACTGCACTCAGCCTAGGCAAGAGTGAAACCCTTCCCCAGCCCCCCCCAGAAAAGACTTTATGTCATGTTAGTATTTTATGTAATAAAATGATAAACAATTTTGAAACAATGAATAAACTTGCTCCCCATATAAATAAGCTCATTGTCATAAGTAACTTGTTTCTGTAGACAGGGAGATTAGAACAAAACACTTTTCTAATTTTAGGGGGTTCATTTTTCAGCTGAACCTCACCTAAATTTCTTCAGCTTGACTGGTACCCTTTATTTTTATGTTAGGTACCCTGTGTAAGCTACAGGAAAGGACCTGGTATAATTTCTTGTCTACTCTTCTGAGATGTTCACCTCAACTGGAGGTTGCCTGAGAGCAGGATCCCTGAGCCCACTGTTCCTGCACTGCCTCCTCCACCCCCACCCTACCCCACTCAGGTGATATCCTGAGCATATCACCACAAACCTGTTGTTGGAGTAAAATGATCATCAGTGAGGACAGGAGTGGTGTTTGCCCTTTCCCATCTTCTTATTTTTGCTCCATGGCTGATGAGAGCTCTTGATCTTAAAAAATCCCCTTCCATTCTTCTACCTTTCTCTTTTAGGTTTCTTTTTCTCAACCCCATCTAAAGCAGGAATTAAAAATAAGGCCGATTAAATTTTACTGTAATTTGATCAACTAATACTGTTGGTGAATATTAAATAGCTGATACCTGGTACTTGTGTGGTATGGTCAGTATCACTAGTGAGTAACTGAGTAAATGTTGAAATCAGGTGACAGTGGGAAAGGACCTGGGGGGAGGGATCTGGATGGGTAACATTTTTGGTGTCCCTTAAGTCATTAACTACAGAAGGGGATCCTTATATGAGAATAGGATTTAGGTCACAGGGTCCTGTGCTACCCTTGGACGGACGTGAAATGGTCTGTTCTCCCCAGCTTCTGCTCTCTCATGTATGCACGCACTCATAGACGAAAGCTCTGGGATTGTTGGAATCTTCAGGTCTGGTCTAAAAATATGACTTCGACCTTGGGGAAATTATTTAATCTCTGTGCCCAGGTGTCTCATCTGTAAAAGTGGTACTTGTCTCAGAAGGGTAGCTGTGAGTGTGGCTGCTTACTGCTGTGCCTGGTATGTAATAAATGCTCAATAAGTTTGAGTTACTGTCGTCGCTGCTATTAATCTTATTTTTGTAATTGTTTTGACCTACTGTGGGATATCCTTCCTAGCTGACAATATTCTTGGCTAATAAGACTATTATTATAAGTTGGTATCTTTGTATGACCATTCATTAACAAGATTTTATCAAGCTTATTAGAGTTTTTAAATAGCATAAAAACTTTTTTGTTTCATATATATATACATGTATATTTTTAAATTTTTATTGATTATGCTTTTTAAACTGTTTTGCTTTTTTGCCAGTTGAGAATCAGTGATTTAGATTGTAGATTTCAAATAAATCTAAATTGTTTATTCACTAATAAACACTAAATTCATCATGTCTTTCCACTGTATTTTTAGTAGACTTTAATTAATACCCTTTCCCTATTCTTCTGTAAAGCTAAGTTGTTCTTATTTGGAAAGCTGTTTTGAGAATCTTAGTTTTGTCTAAGTGATATTCCTTTAGTTGCTGTAAAGCTCTGAGTTTTCTCTGTAATGGTAGGGGTGATCGTTATGCTCCTCCTCAGTCTGCCACTTTATTGCATGTCACGATTTTGCTACAGTTGTATGAGTCAGTTAACTAGAAGAATATTCCATAGTTATTTAGAATCAAGTACTTCAAAGCATGATACTTCAAAAAAAAAACATACAAATAAAACTCCATTGATTATACAGATGCCCCTCAACTTACTGATGGGGCTAAGTCTGGATAAATTCATCATAAGTTGGAAATGCATTTATTACCCTATAAACCCATCGTAAATCAGAGACTGTCTGTATTCATTTGTATTTTCTCTGGGCTGTGTTTTTTTTTTTTTAATTAGTGCAAGAAAATAAATTTTTTGGTGTGAAAGTTGACTGTTTCAGTTTGAAACATTGATCCTAGAGGGAGACATTGTTTTTGAGAAAGCATCGTTGGGATATTGTTTTTGATAATCATTTAATCTTTGAGTTAATAAAATATGGGAAAGTATGAACATGGATAGAAGTCAAACGTTTTTGGAAACTCTTAATTTTTAGGAAATCTTTCTTATTTATATTCATTTGAACTTACCAACTTTCTTGAAATTCGTCACTAAATGTTACCATAAATGGAACTACTGTCGGTAACATTTGTATTTTCTCTGTGATTTAAAGAAGAAATTTCTCTGGCCTCTAATATCTTATATGGACAAGTAAATAATTCTGGGGGGGTATCTCATGAAGTATTAATATTTTCTGTAATCTAGAATTAATTATTCATAGCTTTTTGTGTATGGCCATTTGGTGCTCATATTTAAAAGCTGGTTTTCAAAATGCATTAAAATCAGCACAGGTCACACAAGAAATGCCCTGTCTCCTGCTCTTGTATTTTAGAGGCTCTGACAACACTAAAAACAGCGTTGGATCAGCAGCAGACCCCCTATCGGCTAGCAGTGACCCGCCTCATCCAGGCATTCGCCATGAAGGGTGATGTAGAAAATATAGAAGCAGTTCAGAAGATGGTAAATGGGCTCGAAGACTCCATTGGACTTTCACGTATGGTTTTCATCAATAACATAGCTTTGGCGCAAATAAAGAAGTAAGTATTTGCCAGCCTTCTTTTCCTTCATTGGCCACTACCTCGGATACCACCCTTTTAGAAACTTTTAGGCATGTGGAAACTGTATCAACTGCAGAGGAAATGTTGATACTAGTTGCTGATTCTTCCCTGTTAGGGAATAATTATATGTTGAAAAATGTGTTTTATCTTTACCTAAATCTTAGAATAAACAGCATTTACCAAATTCATACATCTTGCTCCACAGTTGATAGATAACCTTTCTTATTCCTGTGTATATATGCCAGACCTCTTGTTGTCGAAACACTTGGTTCAAAAATGAAGAATGATCTCGTTTGTCAGTAATATTTGACAGGGACACTAGTAGAATCTTGTGAAGCAGAGGGCCCCGAGAGCTGGTTAAAAATGTGCATTTCCGTATTCATATTCCTTACCCAACCCGTGAACATACACTCTCACAAAAAGGGAGGTATTTAGAGCTGATTTTCTTACCACCATCTCTACATTCCTTTTGATAATTACCCCTGTTAGAAGTAAATAAGGACTTGATTTTATTAAGCTCCCTAGCAAAGTACTTTGCTGAAGTTAAAAATTCATGGGGATAATTATGGAATTTGATACTCTTTATATGCTTTTAGAAAAAATATTCTTTAGTAATCTTACATACATTTAATGGGACATAATAATTAAAATACAGTGTTTGCTTATGTAGGGTTTTTGTTTGTTCTTTCTTTGCATAGGGGAACAGTTATGTTTTGTTTTGACCTTTTCAAACTTATTTCCCCAAATAGAGCTTCCCTTTAATAAGAAACTGATTGTTTTCAATTAGAAGATTGAGAACTGGGTAAATTTTAAAGTGCTACCGTATAAACACAATTTTATATGATTTGGAGAACATATTCTTTAAAACTTACAAAAAATATATTGTAACAGTTTTCATTTTTAGAGAATTCCTATGTTTAATGTAATAATTTCAATATAATATTGACTAATTGGATTTGGTATGCCATATCCTAACAGTAAGGTAACCATTATAGATTACCTTAACCAAAAAGATAGTCATAGAGATAATTTTTACCGTAACTTGCTACATAAGATCATGTAACTGATGTTTTTCAATGTAAAGTGTATAGATATTTTTTCCTGAGATTTTTAGTATGAATTGAGTATTTTCTAAATGTATAATACCTGAAAAAAAGAAATTGAGGCAACTGTAAGTTAGAGACATGCAGATGTGCCTTTTGAGTCATCGTCAGCATCTTTAAGAATCCTGAGATGGTATATATACTATTTTTATGTGGTAGTGACCAGTGGTGGATCATGAGGCCGAAATTATAGCATTTATACAAGTTTTCGTTTTGTATCCAAAGAGTGGCAAAAAATTAAATATTTAAGATACAGTATTTTTTAAGTCATCTTCATTAATCCTCCTGTATATAGTTGTTTGATCTTGTCTGTAGATCATTGTTGTAACAAGCAACTAGCCAGGTGTGGTGGCTCACACCTGTAATCCCAGCACTTTGGGAGGCTGAGGCGGGTGGATCACGAGGTCAGGAGATTGAGAACATCCTGGCTAACACGGTAAAACCCCAACTCTATTTAAAAAAAAAAATACACAGTATTAGCTGGGCATGCTGGCATGCACCTGTAGTCCCAGTTACTCAGGGAGGCTGAGGCAGGAGAATCACTTGAACCTGGGAGGCAGAGGTTGCAGTGAGCCAGCATCACACCACTGCACTCCAGCCTGGGCAACAGAGCAAGACTCCGTCTCAAAAAACAAACAAACAAAAACCAAGCAACTATTTCAACTGCTGTGAAGTAAAATAAGCAACTACTGTAGCAGGAACCACCTAGTGATTGTTTTTACTACTTTAATGTGATTGGGTTTCAGTTGCATAGTGTTTTTATCTGGTTAATTGTAAATATATTTCATTTTTTTCCTAAAGTATTAGCATGAGTGGATCTAAAAGTAAGTTCTCATACTTAAAACTGCCTGCAATATAATATAAAAGCAAATGTTCAAATAATTTATTTTGCGCTTTTGTTAACAGCAATAACGTAGATGTTGCAATAGAAAACATTGAAAATATGCTTACTTCAGAGAATCAAGTCATGGAACCCCAGTACTTTGGCTTGGCATACTTATTCAGAAAAGTATTAGAGGAGCAGTTGCAACCAGCAGTTGAAAAGAGTAAGTTAGTTGTTTATGCTAAAGAACACAAAAGCACATTTTCTTTCTAGTGAGACTAGACCAAATTTCTTTGGTGGGTTTTACCACTGTTTAATGAAAGATTTTTCTTACCTGTCATTTTTCCAGTAAGCATCATGGCAGAGAGATTGGCCAATCAGTTTGCAATTTACAAACCTGTCACTGATTTTTTCCTTCAACTTGTGGAGGCAGGCAAGGTGGATGATGCCAGAGCTCTCCTACAGGTAATGACCTTCCACTCACAGAGCAGTGGGGCTCAAGGCTTGTAAGAAGTAAATTGAGAAATTACTAGACATAGGTGTGTGGTGGAATACTGGAAATTAAGTGTGGTATGCGGCTAACCTATTTAAATTCAGTGTGAATCAGGTGGCATGACAAGGACTGGAGGTCGATTTTAGGTTGCTGGTTTTAAAGATGCCAGATCCTTAGAATTAAGGTTGGGGGAGGTAGGGGGCAATGAGTTTTGCTGAAATCGTTAAAGACAAATGTTTCTGTGCAGATAGGTAATGCAAAACAACAATTTCTTTGATTTTCTACTTTAATTTCTCAAATGCTATAGATACTGTGCATCACCATGGCAACACAGTTTGCAAACAAAAAGTAGAAAATGTTTGCTTTTCAAGTACAGCTTCTCACTTGAATACTCAAACATTCTCAGTGCCTTATTCAAGGTTTATTAAGAGCTGAATATGCTTTCTATTCACTTGTGTGTCACAAACATGTTAAATGACAAATGCAGGTCTCTGTGGCCCACACTCTCAGTTAAATTAGCAATCTTCGGGGAAGGAGACAACTGCATTCATGCCATTTTAACAGCACTAAATATAAAGCTACACCAAGTGCCGACAGAACGGTGGGTGATTGGAGCTGCCAGCAGCAATGTACACAAACAGGCACCGCCGGGGAGCCCCTTCCCAGCAGGTGGCAGTCAAACAGTCACCGTGATCCTGCCAACGGCTGTGTTTGTGTAGACTCCCTGTGTCAAATTGAGGCCTGGGACCAATTTCTGATAGTAAATAGTATTATATTCACTTACATTTTTACCAGCTGCAAAAGATCTTAAGTGGTAGATAGGGAAGGTAAAACTGTCCCCATGTGCTTGAGCTCCGGTTTTGTTCCTTAAAGTTCATCTAGTTTGACAGTAGAATCCAAGCCATTTTTAAAGAAATTTCTGAAAAATTGTCTCTGTTAACAGTTTTATAAAAGGTGAATTAGCACTGCTTCTCAGGCTCTAACTTTTGTTGCTGGAGAAGAAAAATTCCAGTTCATTGGGAATTTTCTTGTTTTGTTTGGCTTACTTTTTTCTCCCTTTGAATTTTAAGGAAAAGGCAGTTTATGATAGGGATTTCAGGACTTTTAAAATTGTTTTATCTGCTTTCTTCAGTGTGTTCCTAAAAAAAAGGAACACACTCATGCTTTATCGTCATATGTACATATCTAAGTACCTACTAGGGGTATAATAAGCATATATATATATCTAATTATACACATGATGGTATGCAATCAGTTTTAACACATCCTTTTGATAGTTCTTTAGAAACTGGCACTGGGTACTTCATCTACCTTATTGTTCTGTGCCATAATCATCAAGGCTTTTCTTGGAGAACACGATTGACAGCAGCCTGGGTGGGTGGCAGCAAAGATGGTGCCTGCTCCCTCAGGAAGAACTGCACTACCTGCAGTGGCCTCACGGAAGGGCTCTCAGTGGTAGCTGAGTGTTGATGCTACAGCAGAGTCTTTCTGTTTGCCATTTCATCACCAGACTGGGGTTTCAGATGATAAACCCTTCACCCATCCTTTGCTGCTTGTCAAACAGTAAAAGATTATTCTTGCTGTAGCGAAGAATACTTTATTCACAGATGTCAGAAACATCAGTTTATAATGTAAATGTTCTGTGTGTCCCCAAAAAGTTCTTTGTATACTATTCGTTTTAGTATTGACAGTGTTTTAAAGCTTTGAAAGAGCAATGTTCTTTTAGAATCTTAAAAGAATGACATCTATGATGAGTATAAACTAAAATATTGTCTTGCCATATTTGATTTTACTATAGCATCTAAGATTGGATAGACACTCTGATTTATCTGGTCTGTCATATAAACTTTTTTTTTTAGTTTAACTTTGGTCTCTTTCTCAAGCGCTGGCTGTCTGTTGCAATGAAAGCCTTTTATAAAATAGAGAGATTGAAATCAGTCCTTTTGTATGCATAAGTGTAGGTAATTATACTTTAAAGAGAACTTGCTTTGTACATTTTAATTTTTATAAAGAAACGAGCAGTTATCTCCCTGACACCTTATTAAATGTATAATTAACCTTATGATCCCTAGCTCACTTGTGAATGCTTGGCAGTATAATTGGAGAGGAACAGTGTTTCTTTTTTTCCTCTTTCTTTGCAGTCCTAAACCTTATTCTGTGGTTGTTGAAGCATTAGTTTAATTTTTCCCCTTTCTTTTTAAACAAACTTTATACTTGCAATGCCAAGGACAGCATTCACCAAAGCTTGGCATAGCTTGCACTTGTTTTCTTTTTTCTTGCCTTAAAAAATAATAGTCGACTATTAGGCCTTCCTGTTGATAATAATACACTACTGTATTATTGTGAACTTTCTTAATTGGAAATATTCACTTGATCTGCTTGTTTATCAGAAACCTTCACTTACTGATTAATGTTTTAATTTTTAGAGATGTGGTGCAATTGCCGAACAAACCTCGATTTTGTTGGTGTTCTTCATTAGGAATTCTGGAAAACCAGGAAAGGTACAGTGCTTTATTTGCTAACAAATCAATGATGCTATACGTGTCTTGCTCAGAGGTATTGAATTTAACATAAGAGCCTATTTGTCAGGACCTTATTTGAGAACCCTATAGAAACTCAAGACTTTGCTTGTCTCTCTACTTAACTTACTTTTATAGGATATTGAGTCAGTTTTGGCTTTTAGCTGTACTGGAAATGTACAACAAGTTTATGCAGGAATTCCCCCACTTACATAGTTATGCATTGAGAGCCCCAAGAAAAGGCCCTTAGAACTGGAAAATTAGGCTGGGCATGGTAGCTCACACCTGTAATCCCAGCAATTTGGGAGGCCAAGGTGGGCAAATCACTTAAAGTCAGGAATTTGAGAGCAGCCTGGCCAACATGCAAAATCCTGTCTCTACTAAAAAAAATAATAAACAAATAGAAGATTAAAATTATGTTGCTTAGGTCACCTTGGTACATTCAACAGTGCAGAAATACTGCCAAGGGAAACGTATACTACAGAGTGTCTCCCATCATATGGCGACTTTTGAGCATTTATCAGGTAAATGAGCCACTTGGCTTTCAAATTGATATGGAGACACAAATTAATGTTCTAATTTGTGCAATTACCTTATTTATACTAGAAAAGGGGTGGGTGGGTGTGTAATACAACCAAATCCTTTTTAAAATTTTTTTATTATTTAAAAAAATTCTGTGGGTACATACTAGGTATATTAAATTCTATTTTGATGTTTAACAGTAAGAATAAAATTTGTACAAATGTCCAATGTAAAAAAAAAAAAAAGACAGTAAGAATAAAATTAAATTTCAAAAAAAATTTTTCTTAGATCTGATCTTACCCCTTGTACACCAGAAACTACATTCTTAGTTTATTTGGGTTCTTTATTGAGTTTCAAACCACGTGCCAACCGTGATGCTTTTTTTATTTGAAACATTTAGGCTGTGTCCAGTTTGGGAGGTCTACATTTTCCTTAATTTCTACACACTTCCCCTAAATATACCTACACTTTAAAAAATTTTGCTCATTGCATCTGTGAGTTATGTATTTATTTACTACAAACAACCCTCTTAGAAAATATTTAATTACCCTTTCTTTCAGAGAGGCTACGTTTTTATATTTGTGATTAAAAAGTATAAGGAATCTAAAAAGCACATGTCAGTCCACATGTGAGACTGTGCCAAGGGCCTATTGCCTTGTCCAGGAGATGGGATGGGAAATGCACAGCAATATATCTGCTTAGAACATTCCTCCCAGGGTAGTTTAAAATAGAAGAAGCCCTGTAATTCCAGGTGTGGATTGACTCAATCAACATGCTATAAAAGGAGCTAGGATTTTTAAGATGTCTGTTAAGTGTTCCATTGTTTGACAGTAGAATACTTAAGCCAAATTTTGCTCCTCTTGGTGAGTTGGGAAGAGGGCATAAATGTTTATATATCCATCACTGATTTATCCAGCAATGTTGGAGCAGGGCTGGAAATATTCAGCGGATATTCATTAGGGCAGAGCAGTTTTGCATTCACTCGCTACAGGAAATAAAACTGTAGCCCAGTCTACATATTCCTGGAAGAATTCAAGTAAAATTTCAGTGAGATCCTAGAAATGCTCTTTTTTATATATCAAGTGGGTAAAACTTAAGAATGTTTCAACTGAATTCTTCACAATTTCATCCATCAGTTGTGGCATCTACAGATAGGGTTGTTATCTCTTCTACCCTTGGGATCTCATAACTTCTTGGTATGGTCACCTCTTGGCAAAAGAAGCAATCTTTATCATATTCTAGAAAAATATTCATAGCAATGTAAGTGGAATTGCATTAACTTGTGAAAAATGCTGGTTTGTTTTAGCTGTAGATTGTTGAGTCAATATCAAATGCTAATATACAAGGGAAAATAGCCCACTAAATTGAATAGGCAGTTCTGTTGTAATTATTGTGAAAATTTTTAATATAGTATTGATTTGTCAGTGTTCTATTTCACGGTTATTTTGAGGTTTTGGTAATATTACCTTTATTTAATTTCCTAGGCATCAACTCTGAAATCTCTGTTAGAATTGATTCCTGAATTAAATGAAAAGCAAGAAGCATATAATTCCCTCATGAAAAGCTATGGTAATATAAGTTTAATCTGACTATATTATTTGATTATTTAAGTGGCTTTATTATTTGACTATAGTATGTAAATGACTTGTAGTATAGTCAAGTAAGTCTTCGTCTTCAGCTCAATGGCAGTAATCCCAAATAACAGATAAAAATATATTCCAGAACTGAGTTATTTATTTATTATAACTCAGTTCTGGGAATATATTTTTAAACTATATATTAAGAAAAATACTAAATTATGCGTATAACTTTAACAAGTACCACTCAGCATCTTCCGAGCAGTCCAGGTATATTCAGTAGAATCCCAGTCTCCTGGAAAGACCTGGAAATCCTCTTGGACTTATATATTAGAAACCAGTTCAGTCTCCCCAAAGGCCTGCTGCCTGAAACAATTACAAATTTGAGACTCTCACTTACCCAGCCTTCTTGCTCCTTCAGTACCGTCTCTCTGCCTGCCTGCTACTCCTTTGAAATGGCAGACCCCTTGATTAAAAAGTAGCCCAAGGTTTTTAGGTCCCAGTTAAAATTCTGGTCTTTAACCAGTTTGTTCCTTGATTGCCAGACAATCACATATGAAAGGAAACCAGTCTAAAGTTTCCTTAGTAATCAAAATAAATGTTAGCATTTCTCATTTGTGACCACCTCTCCAACTGCTGCCCACTGATTTGCTCACTGGAGCCATGGGGTAAATAAAGATTTATTATCTATGGCAGAGCAACAGACTCAGCAATCAGAATTAGTTAAGTCAGTTCTGTTTTTCCGTTTTTCCATCCTTATAAGGAGAACATTCTGTATTTCAAAATAGAGCTATAGTCATAAAATTTCTCAAATTTCCAGTAACTAAACACAGGCATACCTGGGAGATACCGCCGATTTGGTTCCAGACCACCACAAAAAAGCAAATAGAATGAACAAAGTGAGTTAACATGAATTTTTTCGTTTCCCAGTGTATATAAAAGTTATGTTTATACCATAGTGTAGTGTATTAAGTATGCAATAGCATTATGTTTTTAAAAAGTACACACCTTAATTTTAAAATACTTTCTTGTTAAAATTAGCTAAAGATATCTGAGCCTTCAGTGATTTGTAATCTTTTTGCTGGTAGAAGGTCTTGCCTCAATGTTGATGGCTGCTGAATGATCAGGGAGATGATTGCTGAAGGTTGAGGTGTCTTAAAATAAGACAAAAATGAAGTTTGCCACTTCAACTGACATTTCCTTTCACGAGAGATTTCCGTGTAGCGTGCGATGATGTTGGCATTTTATCTGCAGTTGAACTTCTTTTAAAAATTGGAGTCAGTCTTCTCAAACCATACCTTTGCTGTATCAACTAAATTTATGTAATATTCTGAATCCATTGTTGTCATCTAAACAGTGTACACAGCATCTTCATCAAGAGTAGATTCCTTCTTAAGAAACCACTTTCTTTGGTCATCCATAAGAAACAGCTTTTCATCATGTCAAGTTTGATCATGAGATTGCAGCAATTCAGTCACATCTTCAGGCTCCACTTCTCATTCTAGTTGTCTTGCTGTTTCCACCCCATCTGCAGTGATTTCCTCCACTGAAATCTTGAGACCTGCAAAGGGGATCCCATTTATAAGGGGTGTAATCAGCTTCTCCCAAACTCCTGTTAATGTTGATATTTTGACCTCCTATCAATTACAAATGTTCTTAATGGCATCCAGAAGGTTTTCAGTTTTACTTTGCCCAGATCCGTCAGAAGAATCACTATGTCAGTTATAGCCTTATGAAATGTTTTTTTTTTTAATTTTATTTTTAAAACATGAAATACTTCACACATTTACCTGTCATTTTTGCACAGGGGCCATGCTAATCTTCTCTGTATTGTTCCAGTTTCAGTATATGTGTTGTTGAAGTGAGCCCAAAATGTGTAAGACCTGAAAGTCAAGATTACTCCTTGATCCATGAGCTGCAGAATGGATGTTGTATTAGGACACCTGAGAACAACATTAATCTCCTTATATATCTCCTTCAGAGCTCTTGGGTGACCAGGTGCATTATCACTAAGCTAATATTTTGAAAGGAATCTTTTTTTTCCCCTGAGCAGTATGTCTCAACAGCGGGCTTTAAATACTCAGTAAACCATGTATAAACAGCCGTGCTGTCCTCCAGGCTTTGTTGTTCCATTTATAGAACACAGGCAGAGTAAATTTAGTGTAATTCTTAAGGGCCCCAGGATTTGGGAATGGTAAATGACCATTTGCTTCAACTTAAAGTCACAAGCTGCATTAGCCATTGAAAATAGAGTCAGCCTGTTCTTGGAAGCTTTGAAGCCAGGCATTGACTTTCCCTCTCTAGCTATGAAAGCCTTTGATCTAATATAAGGCTGTTTTATCTACATTGAGTATTTGTCGTTTAGTGTAGCTGCCTTCATCAGTGATCTTAGCTAGATTTTCTGCATCAGCATTTGCAGTTTCACCTTGGACTTCTTTTATGTTATGGAGAAAGCTTCTTTCCTTAAAACTCCTGAACCAGCCTCTGCTAGCTTCAGACTTCCCTTTGATAACTTCTTTGCCTCTCTCAGTCTTCCCAGAATTGAAGAGTGTTAGGGCCTTACTCTGGATTAGGCTTTGTCTTAAGGGAATGTTGTGGCTGGTTTGATCCTCTATTCAGACCAATAAAGCTTTCTCCATGTCAGCAGTAAGGCTGTATCACTTTCTTACCATTTGTGTGTTGAGTGGAGTAACACTTTTGATTTCCTTCACGGACTTTTCCTTTGCATTCACAACTGGCTGTTAGCCACAAGAAACCTAACTTTCAGCCTATCTCGGCTTTTGACATGCCTTGCTCACTAAGCGAAGCTTAATCATTTCTCGCTTTTGATTTAAAGTGAGAGATGTGTGACTTTTCCTTTTACTTGAACACTTACAGGCTCTCATAGGGTTTTTAATTGGCCTAATTTCAATACTGTTATGTCTCAGAGAATAAGGAGGCCTGAGGAGAGGAAGATGGGAGACGGGAGAACCGCTAATCGGTAGAACACACATTTCTCAAGTTTGCCGTCTTATGTGTGCATGGTTCATAGCACCCCCCCCAAACAATTACAATAGTAATACAGAGATCACCATAACAGATAAACCAATCATGAAAAACTTTGAAATATTCCAAGAATTCCCAAAATGTGACACAGAGACAAAGTTAGCACATGCTGTTGGAAAAATGGCATCAATAGACTTGCTCAAGGCAGGGTTACCACAAACCGTCAATTTGTAAATAACACAACATCTGTAAAGTGCATTCAAGCCAAGATATGCCTGTAATGTGAAATAGTGTCAAACGCATAAAACTATATACGTTACTACTAAATTAGGTGATCCAACTTGGGAGGAGGGTAGAAAATTCAGGAAGTAAAGAAAAGCAAGATGCTGGAGTTTTCAGAGCCACTTCCTAGAAGATAGAGCTCTACCCCTTGACAGTAGTAGGGAGAGGGTTCAGGTCCTTAGGGAGGGAAATAAAGGATTTACACAAGAAATTGACTTCATGGAAACAACAGAGATCTTTTTCAACTCCACGAAGAGCTGATGAGTCATTCACCCTCATTCCACTTTGGGAGACTCTTTGATTGCTGAACTTCTCACATCCATCTTAGGGGTTCCTCTGGTGCTACTGAAGTTGAGATTGACTATATCAGAGTCAATGTAGGGCAGGGGTTTATTTGGTGCTTAGATGCTAGCAATCTAATGCAAAACTGAAGAGTTGAATTACCAGCAGTAATTGTTAGCAGAGCCCTTACCATCTCGATGGTAAACTAAAAAATTTCCACAAATCAGCCACAAGTAGAAAGCCAGCCAAATTTGACTCCTAAGCTATCTCATCATTCACTTAAATGAAATACTAGTGTAACTTGTTAATGTCTCCTTACAGGTTTTGTGTGTGTGTGTGTCACTGTAGCTAACGATATTCTCCATATTTATTTTACAATTGAAAAATGAAATAAAAGTTACTTTGGTGTTCAGCTGATCTTGATGTTGATGTAGATTTCCACGTGATTTACATGCCCCTCTCCACAACAGTCCCTGGATTATCTTGATTTCAAAGTGGTTTTAAGCAAAAGGGAATTGAGTGGTGTGTGCGTATTATTTTGTAACTGAAGACTTCAGTTTGTGGTCACTTGAACTATCATAGGTCTTCAAAATAATACAATAACCTAAGTGAATGGTATCATTAATATTCTAAAGACCTTTAAATGTAGCCATATTTGTCATTTTCTTCTCCTTCAAAGTGAGTGATGCTGAGTGAGGGATGTAGAGAAGTGAGGGAGATGGTAGATTCTGAATGTGGCTTCTTACTGAAGGTAGTTAAGTATTACTCATTTGCCATGGGATAAAGGGATCCAGCCGTCCCTGAATGGCTAACTGTTTTGGTGAAAAGAGTAAGATAGATTGTCTTTATCTATGATTAATATTTTTTTTCTCTTTAACTGTGTCAGCCTCAGAGGGAGATGTCACATCTGCTAAAGCACTGTATGAATGTTTGATTGCAAAGAATATAAAATTGAATGATCTGTTTCTAAAGCGTTATGCATTTTTGCTGAAGAGTGCTGGAGAGTCTGTCCCTTTCACGGAACCCCCTGTGAGTATTTCTTAATTAAGGAGGGAAAAATACCTCTACAGATTTATGTACACTTCCTAACAATGTGTAAGAAAATAAGTTGAAGACTTAATTACATGAGGATTAGATCTCTGTGAAGAACCCTCAGGGGATGGCTTGAGGGACTGAGCAGCGTGCCTTGGCTGCAGCACTGGGAGAACATAGCTCTCTGGGGCCACAGTTTAAAATACAAGGTCTGTCTCAGACCTTCAGCTATAGGCATGGATTTATCAAATGTCCTTGGGGGCAGTTCTCATCATTTCAACTTGAAATAGGATTTAATGGCCTGTAATTCAACAGCCAGGCATATTATTTCACTGGTAATTACTTGTTCATTTACATAAGTTGGCTTTTATTTCCTCATCCAGGACATTTTGTTTTCTTTAATAAATCACATGTGCACAATTCCTTTTTGTTGTGTCATTGAACTGAAAGTCACTATACCATGTTTATTTCAAACACCTCAGCCTTCCATACCCAGGTGTAAATACCTCCATACATATGCATGCACACACATACACGCACGCACGCGCACACTACCTCCTGCTGCTAGCTTTAACTCTGAATCCAAGGCCCTTGAACTTGTGATTTCATGAAACAAGGAAGGCGTGCTGAAGCTTGAGGGGCAGCATCTGCCATGGGCCTGGCAGTCTTAGCTACCAGTTGGTAGTGTTTTGTGATCTTTTAAGTTTTGTACCATCATCTCTTGCTGGTACCTTTATCTCTAACTTACCTTTTTTTCTCCTTAACAGGAAAGCTTTGAATTTTATGTACAGCAGATCAAAGAATCGAAGGAAAACGCTTCATGAAATAAGCAGGCGATACTTTGTTTTGTGTATATTTGTGATTCTGTGTCTACATGTTATTTTTAGGTGTATTTGAAGGGAAAAATAAATGAAAAATTCATGTACTTTATGTATGATACATGTTCAAAGTCAATAAGTGTACACTTGGTTATTGGGCGTTTTTAAGAGTTTTTTCCCTCTGGCATAAATTGATAGCATTTTCTTCAGTGCTGTTGATGTGTGAAGCTATTCTTTCTCAGGATTCTTCTCGCACTTGGCTCTTTGGTTTCCCTGCTCTGTTTCATTTATTATTTTCATTAAAATGTTATTCCTTTATTTAAGACTCACTTATTAGTCTGCTGTTTCTCTGAAACATCTTAGAGCTAGATACAGTAATAGTGGGTTTTCTAATGCATAATATTCTGTAATATAGCAATTCCTTACGTGTGAAGTCGTGCATAACTTTCTAATTTTGTAAAATGTTGGCACTAAGAGTCATCAGATCTAGCCTTCATCACTTTCCAGCGAGAGGCAGAGACCCAAAAGGCCATCACTTGCGCTTGGTCAAGGGCTTGGTCAGGGAGCTGTCTGTCATGCCTGGAGGCTCTTTGGCACACTTTCCCCTCTTTCCCTTCTGCCACCATTGCTTCCAAGCACCTCTATTCATAGAAGTCTCTGAAAGTGAGCCTCACTCGTGACTTATCCCAAAGTAAAGCGATGCTTTTCCTCTCATTTTAGTTTCAGGACTTTGTTAGCACAAGTTCTACCCTAGGCCTGTTACCTTATACTCATATCCTGAAAATGTGATTTCATCTATGAAGGGGTAAAATATTGATTTGTATTTTTTTGAAATAAAAGTTGTCCCTATATTGACTCTCATGCCTGTTAATATCTACACTGAAAGTAGGAACTTCCAAAAAAAATTCTAAGATAGCTAGTCAAGAGAGTTTGCCATTACAAAGATGTCTTGATACGGAATATTGACCTAACTGGAGATCAGGTAATTAATTACCAAAATGTTGAAAATGTTCTATATGAGAACTCTCCCCATTTAGGGGTATTCCTTGTTCATTTGAATTTGGTTACTGCCTACTGTTCCAGTTTCAGTGCCAGCTTGGGTCCCACTGTTCACGTCAGGGGAGACCTTGCCTTGGGGTCATAGGTGGCCTCTTGCAATTTGTCCTGTTGACCTTCTATCTGGTGGGACCATCTCTCCTGCATCTGCTACCTGCCTGCAGATGGCATGAGAAGGAGGGTTGATGGCAGGAAGCCAGGAAGTAGGTGTCATCGTGGTATTAGCCAGGCTTTTACTTCAATTGTTTGTGGCTTTAGATTTAAGGAAGCAGGACCTTGGCCAGTGCCGAGTCTTGGTCCAGTGGACATAGCGCAGCTGTCCCTGGAGCACTGCCCAGGTGCAGGACCTGCACATGGTACAGGTTTGCCAAGAGCCTTACCTTTTTTTTTTTTTTTTTTTTGAGACAGATTCTTGCTCTGTTCAAGCTGGAGTGCTGTGGCACAATCTCGGCTCACTGCAACCTCTGCCTCCCAGGTTCAAGTGATTCTTGTGCCTCAGCCTCCCAAGTAGCTGGGATTACATGCATGTGCCACCACCCTCAGCTAATTTTTGTATAGTAGACAGGGTTTTGCCATGTTGGTCAGGTTGGTCTCAAATTCCTGGCCTCAAGTGATCCTACCCCCCCGCCCCTGCTTCAGCTTCCCAAAGTGCTGGGATTACAGGTATGAGCCACCATGCCCAGCCAAGAGCCTTAGCTTCTGTGTAGGTCTTTAGTGATTGCACTGAAGCAGGCCTCATTTTTTGCAGTCGTGCTAACCACAAGTTAGCACATGTCACATTCACTAATTGTCATTCATTAAAATAGGTCTCGAGAGGCATAACCTTGGAGTGTTGTCTAGATTTCATAGTCATCTTTAGGGAAATTGAAAGTACTATCTGGTTTGCATGAAGTGACTCCACACTGGCCCTGTATATGGACTCTGGTAAAAGGTGAGCATAGTATAGAGGAAGTAGGTAAGACACCTTTATCTAGCACTGTAAACAGCAGCGGAGGTTGTTAAAATGTGTGTTAGCAAAGGACTAGCTATTCAAATCTTTTGCACTGTATTGGTTCCCCTAATGAATGTAAATATTTAAAGTGTATAACTAGGCATGGTGGCAAGAGCCTGTAATCCCAGCTACTGGGGAGGCTGAGGCAGGAGAATCGCTTGAAATTGGAAGGCAAAGGTTGCAGTGACCAGAGATTGTCACTCTGGTGAAACTCTGTCTCAAAAGTAAAAATAAAAAAATAAAATACTTATTAAAAAATAAGGTAATAACTATAAGTGGGCTAGTGTTCTAAAATATAGCTAAATTGAAATAAGTAGAACTATAAGAATAGACAAAATTTAGCAGCTTTCTGTAATACATTTAGACTCAAATTATAAGCAAACAGCTAATTCTAACGACGTCATTGTAAACTATTGAGAACTATAGTATTTTATATATAAATATATGTTAATGTATTTGAACCCAGTATAATTTTAACTGAAATGCTTTGAATAAAGTATACTCTAAATATCTGTGGGCGGCTGCTGCTTTTTCTTGTTTTTTTCTTTTTTTTTGGAAACACAGTCTCACTGTGTTGCCTAGCATGGAGAGCAGTGGTGTGATCACCTTGACCTTCCGGGCTCAGGTGATCCTCCCACTTCAGACTCCCAAGTAGCTGGGACTATAGGTGTGCGCCACCACGCCCAGCTAACTTTTTGTATTATTTTGTAGAAACAGGGTTTTGCCCTTCAAAAAAAAAAAAAATAAATCCAGGAGCTGGTTTTTTTGAAAAGATCAACAAAACAGACTGCTAGCCAGATTAATAAAAAAAGGGAGAAGAATCAAATAGATGCAATAAAAAACTATAAAGGGTATATCACCACTGATTCCACAGAAATAAAAACTACAATGAGAGATTACTACAAACAACTATGCACATAAACCAGTAAACCTGGAAGAAATGGATAAATTCCTGGACACTTGCACCCTCCCAAGCCTAAACCAGGAAAAAGTTGAAACCTTGAATAAACCAATAACAAGGGCTGAAGTTGAGGCAGCAATTAATAGCCTACCAACCAAAAAAAGTCCAGGTCCAGACGGGTTTACATCTGAATTCTATCAGATGTACAAAGAGGAGCTGGTACCATTCCTTCTGAAACTATTCCAAACAATACAAAAAGAGGGAATCCTTCCGAGATCATTTTATGAGACCAACATCATCCTGATACCAAAACCCGGCAGAGACTCAACAACAAAGGAAAACTTCAGGCCAATATCCATGATGAACATAGATGCAAAAATCTTCAATAAAATACTGGCAAACAGGTTGCAACAGAACATCAAAAAGCTTATCCATCATGATCAAGTAGGCTTCATTCCAGGGATGCAAGGCTGGTTCAACATATACAAGTCTATAAACATAAACCATCACATAAACAGAACCAAAGACAAAAACCACATGATTATCTCAATAGATGCAGAGAAGGCCTTTGACAAAATTCAACAGCCCTTTATGCCAGAAACTCTCAATAGGTATCGAAGGAACATAACTCAAAACAATAAAAACTATTTATGACAAACCCACAGCCAGTATCTTACTGAATGGGCAAAAACTGGAAGCATTCCCTTTGAAATCTGGCACTAGACAAGGATGCCCTCTCTCACCAGTCCTATTCCATATAGTATTGGAAGTTCTAGCCAGAGCAATGAGGCAAGAAAAAGAAATAAAGGGTATTCAATTAGGAAAAGAGGAAGTCAAATTCTCTAACTACAGATGACGTGATTGTATATTTAGAAGACCCTATCATCTCAGCCCAAAATCTTAAACTGATAAGCAACTTCAGCAAAGTCTCAGGATACAAAATCAATGTGCAGAAATCACAAGCATTTCTATACACCAATAATAGACTAACAGAGAGCCAAATCATGAGCAAACTCCCATTCACAATTGCTACAAAGAGAATAAAATACCTAGGAATACAACTAACAAAGGATGTAAAGGAACACTTCAAGGAGAACTACAAACCACTGCGCAACAAAATAAGAGCGGACACAAACAGATGGAGAAACATTCCATGCTCATGGTTAGGAAGAATCAATATCGTGAAAATGGCCATACTGCCCGAAGTAATTTATAGATTCAATGCTATCCCCATCAAGCTACCAATGACCTTCACAGAACTGGAAAAAACAACCTTAAACTTCATATGGAACCACAAGAGAACCCGCATAGCCAAGACAATCCTAAGCAAAAAGAACAAAGCTGGTGGCATCATGCTACCTGACTTCAAACTATACTACAAGGCTACAGTAATCAAAACAGCATGGTACTGGTACCAAAACAGAGATATAGACCAATGGAATAGAACAGAGGCCCTGGAGGCAAAACCACACATCTACAACCATCTGATCGTTGACAAACCTGACCAAAAAAAGCAATGGGGAAAGGATCCCCCTGTTTAATAAAGGGTGTTGGGAAAACTGGCTAGCCATGGGCAGAAAGCAGAAACTGGACCCCTTCCTGACACCTTACACTAAAATTAACTCCAGATGGATTAAAGACTTAAACATAAGACCTAACACAATAAAAACCCTAGAAGAAAACCTAGGCAAAATCATTCAGGACATAGGCATAGGCAAGGACTTCATGACTAAAACACCAAAAGCAATGGCAACAAAAGTCAAAATAGACAAATGGGACCTAATTAAACTCCAGAGCTTCTGCACAGCAAAGAAACAATCATTAAAGTGAACCAGCAATCAACAGAATGGGAAAAAATTTTTGCAATCTACCCATCTGACAAAGGGCTAATATCCAGAATCTACAAAGAACTAAAACAGATTTACAAGAAAAAAAACCCATCCAAAGTGGGCAAAGGATATGAACAGACACTTTTCAAAAGAAGATATATATGAGGCCAGCAAACACATGAAAAAATGCTCATCATCACTAATTATCAGAGAAATGCAAATCAAAACCACATTGAGATACCACCTCACGCCAGTTAGAATGGCTATCATTAAAAAATCTGGAGACAACAGATGCTGGAGAGGATATGGAGAAATAGGAACACTTTTACACTGTTGGTGGGAGTGTAAACTAGTTCAACCATTGTGGAAGACAGTGTGGCACTTCCTGAAGGACATAGAAATAGAAATTCCATTTGACCCAGCAATGCCATTACTGTTTATATACCCAAAGGATTATAAATCATTCTATTATAAAGACACATGCCCACGTATGTTCACTGTGACACTGTTTACAATAGCAAAGACCTGGAACCAACTCAAATGCCCATCAACAATAGACTGGACAAGGAAAATGTGGCACATATGCACCATGGAATACTATGCAGCCATAAAAATGATGAGTTTGTGTCCTTTGTAGGGACATGGATTAATCTGGAAACCATAATTCTCAGCAAACTGACACAAGAACAGAAAATCAAACACCACATTTTCTCACTTATAGGTGGGTATTTAGCAATGAGAACACATGGACACAGGGAGGGGAGCATCACACACTGGGGTCTGTTGCCGGGGCCAAGGGAAGGACAGCGGGGTGGGGTGGGGAGGTCGGGGAAGGGATAACATGGGGAGAAATACCAGATGTAGGTGATGGGGGGATGGAGGCAGCAAACCACATTGCCATGTGTGTACCTATGCAACAATCCTGCATGATCTGCACATGTACCCCAGAACCTAAAGTATAATAAAAAGATAAAGAAATGCGGTTTTGTCCAGTTGCCCAGGCGGGTCATGAACTCCTGGGCTCAAGCAATTCGCCCACCTCAGCCTCCCAGAATGTTGAGATTACAGGCATGAGCCCCTGTACCTGACTGGCATCTTCTTTTTATCTCACCAAAAGTTTGCATAAGTGCTTTAAGCCATTTCAAAAGACTTCAGTCTTAGAATTATAAATTTAAAACTTAGGTGGGGACCTCTGTTATGGCCAGAATTTCCTTGTTAAATGGCCTATAGGTTGTATGTGGACAACTGACAAAGTCACTGCTTATCTGTTTTAAGGACAAGCAGATATTTGAGAACTCTGTGGGACAAAGTTGGCAAAAATTAGAAGATACAGCTTGGGTGTGTGGTAAATTGACACCTAAAATGAAGGGAGGTTCTGTGTCAGAACATTTTACATCCCCACAGATGGCTGGGACCCACCCACCTCACGCACAGGCCACCTTCAGCACCTGCACCCTTTTTCGAGAATGCTGAGATCACCATCAGTGTCACCTCTGCCTCTTGGGTCCTTCTTTCTCAGCACATTGTTCGCTCTCCAGGGCACCCACGGCTGCTTGAGCAGAGCAGGTATCACACATACTGTCTTCCGCACAGACTATGAACTCCGTAGGGACCGGTTCTTGGTCTCATTGCGTGTCCCCAGACCTAGCATGATCCTGGCTGCAGGCTCACAGTAAATCAAGCTGTCTGTATCAGTTCTGTGGGTTCTAAACACTGCACCTACTACTAAGGATCAGGCAACCCTCACAGTGAGAATTCACCATGAGAAACCTAGGCTCACAGCAGGGAATTTGCCCAGAATCAGCTTGGTAAGTTGCATGGCTAGGACTCTGACTAAAATCACTTACTTCCTTTGAGAATACAAGTCAGTTAAAAGTCAAATCAGAATTGAAACTGTAAGAATATTCTAGGGGAAAAAAAAAACCTTCACATTAATTCAAGTACTCCCGATTTCCAGACACCTTACACTGTAAGCCTATTTTCTTCCATTTAATCAAATATCCAGTGCCTGGCATAATCGCTGAGTTTACGAGTTCCAGTAAATTATTAAGCAAGCTTTATATTGCAAATTGTTCTCAGGACAATTGATTTCTCAAGTCTGCAGTGTGTGTACTCTGCACACTTTTTCTCATGTCCTTGAGCACAATTTTCATTTAATATTTTTGTCTTTCTGATGAACCAATATTTGTAGAATTTCTATAACTGAAAGCAACATTCCTGAAGTAGGGCCGAACTAAATAGCTGCAGGGAGTACAAAATCACGGTAATTTATCGCTTTGCTGTTGTACAATCATGAATGGGAGTGTTTCCATTAGAAATGTATCCTGCTTTCAGGCCTGTGGACTTTACAAAGCCCACATTATGCAGTCTTAGTACAAATAAAGAAAAGCTGCATTAGCAAATCGAAAATAGGCACTTATCTTTTTCTTTTCTGCATGGAGGGGGAAAAAAAATCATCAGGTCCAGGTAAAGCAAAAGTATTCAACCAGCCTCTGTCTTCCTGCCCTTGCAGAGTCATTTGGACAGTGGTCGGCTGTTGAGCTCTATCCTGAGAGAGTTCTCTAAAGTTGCATCTTTACCAACCCAGGCCTGGATGTGCACTTGCTGTGACAGTCCCATTATTTGTTTTTGTCTGTTTCCTCCTTGAGGAGGTGAGCTCTTCTTCCAGCACTCTGCAGACCTGCCAATTAGAAGAGCTTGACAGCTGGGCTCACGCCTATAATCCCAGCACTTCGGGAGGCTGAGGTGGGCGGAACACGAGGTCAAGAGATCAAGACCATCCTGGCCACCATGGTGAAACCCCGTCTCTACTAAAAATACAAAAATTGCTGGGCCTGGTGGCACGCACCTGTAAGTCCCAGCTACTCGGGAGGCCAGGCAGGAGAATCGCTTGAACCCAGGAGGTGGGGGTTGCAGCGAGCTGAGATCACGCCACTGCACTCCAGCCTGGCAACAGAGTGAGACTCTGTCTCAAAAAAAAAAAGAAAAAAAGAGCTTGGCATGATGGGCACCCGGTAGGCACCACTGAATGAGTCAACCAATGGGCACAACACCATGTCCTTCCCCTTTCCAAGTCGTGTTCCTTCTGAGATGGGTGATTTGTGTGCTTTGGAGGGTTTTGTCCCACACGCTGGTCTTCTTACAGGATTTCTAGTCAACTCTGTAGCTTTGAGTTAGGACACGGGGGGTTGAGGCCCCAGGAGTCCTTCGAAACCTGAGTGCCCACATAAAAAGATTTTCAAGTTTACTGTCAGGGAGGAGGCGGCCTGTGAAAGTCAGACAACCTCAAGCTGAGTCCAGGCACAGTGCAGGGATTCTATGCAATAGTGGAACAATGGAATCAACAAAAATAAAGCTGTTCCTTTTTTTTTTTTTTTTTTTTTTTTTTTTTTGAGATGTAGTTTCACTCTTTTTGCCCAGGCTGGAGTGCAGTGGTAGGATCTTGGCTCACCACAACCTCTGCCTCCCGAGTTCAAGCGATTCTCCTGCCTCAGCCTCCCAAGTAGCTGGGATTACAGGCCTGTGCCACTACACTTGGTAAATTTTGTATTTTTAGTAGAGACGGGGTTCCACCGTGTTGGCCAGGCTGGTCTTGAACTCCTGACCCCAGGTGATCCACCCGCCTCAGCCTCCCAAAGTGCTGGGATTACAGGTGTGAGCCACCACAACTGGCCTTTTACTTTTCTTTGAGATAGAGTCTTGCTCTGTCACCCAGGCTGGAGTGCAGTGGCACAATTTTGGCTCACTGCAACTTCCACCTCCTGGATTCCAGTGATTCTGCTGCCTCAGCCCCCTGAGTAGCTGGGATTACAGGCACTTGCCACTATGTCTAGCTAATTTTGTATTTTTGGTAAAGATGGGGTTTCACCATGTTGCCCAGGCTGGTCTTGAACTCCTGACCTCAAGTGTGCCACCTGCCTCAGCCTCCCAAAGTACTGGGATTACAGGCATGAGACACTGCACCCAGCCAAAGAGCCTTTTCTATTTTTTTTTTTTGAGACAGAGTCTCTATCACCCAGGCTGGAGCGCAGTGGTGCCATCTCGGCTTGCTGCAACCTCTGCCTCCCAGGTTCAAGTGATTCTCCTGCCTCAGCCTCCTGAGTAGCTGGGACTACAGGTACCCACCACCACACCTGGCTAATTTTTTGTATTTTTGAGTAGAAACAGGGTTTCACCATATTGGCCAGTCTAGTCTCAAAGTCCTGACCTCGTGATCCGCTCACGTTGGCCTCGCAAAGTGCTGGGATTACAGGCGTGAGCCACCGCACCCAACTGAAAGAGCTCTATTTTTAGCATTGGTCAGTAGAGCTTATTAGCAGTTTGGGGAAACAAGAATATTTCCAATTTTAAAGAGACGAGACAATCATACAAATGATGTGAGCACCATTACATAGAAAGCAGAGAAGTGTTTTTGAGTTGGTATGTGTTTAAAAATCTCAACCCGCTGCTTAGACATTATTTTAATTACTAGCTGCTAACAACACATGTGCTGCTATTCCTAGTGTACCAGCAGAAAATGGGCTATGCTCCATCTGCCTGCCTGCCTCCCCTGCTGAAGCCGCCCCAGGCACAGCCCATGTGATACAGACAGGGGGTGTTGCCTATACTCAGGCCACTTTAATTCAAGAACAACTCATTATCAAGTACAAATGACAGATGACTTGAAATTTGAATTATCTAGTGCAGACTATTTGCACATAGGATTTCTGTTGTCTCTCAGGTGTGAGCATTGGATATATTCTGCAAACAAGCCAAGGCTAACCAACAAAATATTTCATCACTTTCCCTGCATTCCAGTCCCTTGCACACTTCCTCAGGGCCAGTTTGGTGCTCCAGACCCCAAGGCCAGTCAGCCTCAAAGGAGAGTGGTTTGCACACTGTGCCAAGCCACTATGTAAACCCCCCCGGCCTCAGGTCTGTTAACACTTGGATTTGACATAGATTTAAATATCTCTGCTGCTAGCTGTTTACTTTGGGATCAAGACAAGAATTGAAGAGAAGAAAACAAAAGCAAATGCTAGATCTACCTCCATAGACTGGTTTAACCCAGGGCAAGATTACATCTTCTATATTCTTTATAGGAACAAGAGATTTTTTAAAATCAGGAAATATTTGAGCCAATACTGGTGATCATTTTCTGTTTAGTTAAAATTCCCCACCAATAGCATAACTTGAAATTGGAGGGTTTAAAATGCAAATTTGAAAACCTTTGCCAAGGCCCTGCAAACTACAGCCTCAGGTCAAATCTAGCAACCTGCCTGTTTTTGTAATATTTCCTTAGAAGAACAGCCACACCACCTCTACTTACTATAGTCTACGGCTGCTCTTACACTGTAACAGAGTTAAGTAACTGCAGCAGCAGCTATATGGCCCACAAAGTCCCAAATATTTACTATCTGAGTCTTAACAGGAAAACTTTGCAAGCCATGCTTTCAATAATGACAAGTAGGCCAGGCGCGGTGGCTCACGCCTATAATCCCAGCACTTTGGGAGGCCGAGGCGGGTGGATCATCTGAGGTCAGGAGTTCGAGACCAGCCTGACCAACATGGAGAAACCCTGTCTCTACTAAAAATAAAAATTAGCCAGCCGTGGTGGCACATGCCTCTAATCCCAGCTACTCTGGAGGCTGAGGCAAGCGAATTTGCTTGAACCTAGGAGGCAGAGGTTGCAGTGAGCAGAGATCGTGCCATTGCACTCCAGCCTGGGGAACAAGAGCAAAACTCTGTCTCAAAATAAATACAAATAAACAAATCTCTACCCTTTTACAATGCAGGGCAGGGCTCGCTGAACTGTTGGGGTTCAGGGGAGCCCTTAGCTCCCGAGAGGACGTTTCTCCAAGGTTCTTGGTCTCCTGCTCTCTCAAGAATGAGAGAGGGGACCAGGTATACTCGCAAAGTAAATACCGGACCCCAAACAGTGTTGCAGAGAAGTGATTTTATTTAGGTAGAGAAAGAGATAAAAAAAAAAAGGAGAAGAGAGAGAACTTGAGAGAAAGTGTGTGTGTGTGTGTGTGTGTGTGTGTGTGTGTGTGTGACAGTGTGTGTGGAAGGGAATCGAAACATGTGGAAGAGGGGACTTTTAACCTGGGAAGAACCCTCACCTTCTCCAAGACCTCTGGCCAATGAAAGGAGTTCCTTATAACTTCCTCTGGAGTGATTGACTTTTGATTCCTCCCGCGCCCATGAAAACGTAAAACAGAGACGTTAAATCTCTCGGATGGAGAGAGATGGAAGCGGGGCATGGCGCTGGGAACTTCTTGCCCTTAAAACTATGCCCCCTTGTGGACTTGGAAAGAGAACACATTCCCTTAGAACAACATGCATACCTCTAAAGCCTTGGTTCTTTGTTTTCCTGGCCTCACAATGCCTTGAAGAGCATTTTCAACGAAACAGACCCATGCAATCAGAATCTCTGGGCAATGGGTCCACACTGGCCTTTGTTAAAGCTCCAGCATGAGCAACCAGGGTGGAGAACCACCACCACAGGAAAAAAACACAAATAAATGGCAACTGCTGTAACTTCTCCATCTCTCCTGCCTTTGCACTTTGCCCCTTTCCCCTGCAGCCCGGCATACAGAGACACTAAGTTACCAAAGCCCTTTGCAGACCAAGTGGTGAACTCACAAAGTCAGGTAATACAGCTTAGTGGCTGTCAACTGTCATTCCACGTTACAATTACCTGGGTAGTTAAGAAAAAATACCAATGTGTTCTTCATCCTTCCCCCTTCTTCATTCAGGCCTAATGCCATTAGGGGACCACAGTGACAAGGTTGGGGGAAGCTATAGTGGGCCAGGGGGAGGGCGAGGAAGATAGCTGCAGACTCAGGACAGCTGTGCATGGGAGTTAGAGCCCGAGCAGAGTGAGCAGGATGTCCACACAGGGGAAGACATGGCAATGTAGATGGGAGATCACTGACATGCAGGCAGTTAATCAAATGAGTAAATAACACAAGGATAATGGAAGCCATGTTTCTCACAATTAGAGAGGAGGGAAGAACCGAGGATCAACCCTGTGATGCTAAATTGGAATTGGATGTTATCAGAGTAAACTCATGTGTAGTTAGGCATATACGTACATGTACATGTAACAAACACACACACACACACTAACTCTGTTCAACGAGACAGCCTGGGGAGCAGAGATATTCCAAAAGCAATGAGCATACTTATCACTAAGATCTTGGCTTCTAAATACCATTTTCCACTAAAAGCAACCTAGATTCTCTGGAGAAACATCTGATTCCAGGGCTGGGATACGAAAATACAAGATGAGCCTGAGACACCGGGTATGGTAGGAGGCCAAGGCAGGCAGATCACTTGAGGCCAGGAGTTCAAGGCCAGTCTGGCCAATATGGTGAAACACTGTCTCCACTAAAAATACAAAATTTAGCCAGGTGTGGTGGTGAGCACCGGTAATCTCAACTACTTAGGAGCCTAAGGCAAGAAAATCACTTGAACCTGGGAGGCAGAGGTTGCAGTGAGCCGAGGTCACACCATTGCACTCCAGCCTGGGCCACAGAGTGAGACTCTGTCTTTAAAAACAAAACAAAACAAAACAAAGATGAACCTGAAACACTTTGTTGTTTCAGGCCTTTAAAGGATGACGAGGACATGTCAAAAGGACACAGAAGCCAGCTCAGAGGGCTCCCACTGGCCAAATCAGGGACGGGCTGAGCATCAGGATATAGAGGGTTATAATCCACTGGATACAACAGGAAACCACAAGTTTACATTGATCAAAATTTTAAAATGAATAAATGGAAAGTTTACAATTTACATAGTTTCAAAGTAGCCACTTACAACATGCTTATTAATTATTAAGGGAGGGAAAATAGTAACTTGGCTGTGGAGAAGCCTAGCAGACACCCCTTTAATCAAGTGATCAAAGCGAACGTTGTTGGTATGGCACAAACAAATCACACTGGGCAGAACACAGCCTCACTTCTGTGATATTCCTGCCCAAGGTGTGTGACCTGAGTTTCATCATGAACATATATCAGATAAGCACAAATTGAGAGACAGCCTTCAAAATCCAGTATCAAGGTCACGAAAGTCAAGGAAAGTTGATGAATGGCTCTGAACGGAAGGAGACCAAAGAGACTTGAGAACTAGATCCAAGAGTTGATTCTGATCTAGATTCTTTTGCTACAGAGGACATGATAGGAACACCCAGTGAATCTCAAGAATGAATTCTGCAGGTTGGATGGTGGCAACATGACTATGCAAGCATCCTGAATATGGTGGGTGCTTTGGAAAAGGGCAGCATGCTTGAATATGCACAGATCACTAGGGGATCTTAAGATGCAGACAGACTCTGACTCAGTGGGCCTGGGTGGGGCCTGAGACTCATGGGACCTACCCAACCAGCTCCAGCTGTACCCATTCTGCTGCCCCAGAGACGATACTTGGAGTAGCAAGGCTCTAATGAACCTATAAAGAGTATTGGCTATTTGCCTCCCAAACACCCATCGTCCCCTTCTTTTGATTCTAAACTCTAATTTTCCTTTGGGACCATCCTCTCCTGCCCTCTGTGCACCTGTTTTAGGTCAGATAGTCCCCAACACTCAGGCATGAAACGTGCAACCTGGGCTTGTGCCACCCCATCCTCTGGCCACTGTGAAAGGTTCAAGGTTGGTCCTGAAACCCAGGCAGGGTCATCCTCTCTCACACTGCTATGAAGAAATATCCAAGACTGGGTAATTTATAAAGAAAAGAGGCTTACTTGACTCACAGTTCAGCGTGGCTGGGGAGGCCTCAGGAAACTTACAATCACGGTGGAAGACACCTCTTCACAAGGGAGCAGGAGCGAGAATGAGAGCCCAGAGAAGTAGGAAGCCCCTTATCACACCATCAGATCTCGTGAGAACTCACTATCAGGTGAACAGCATGAGGGGAAACCACCCCTATGATTCAATTATCTCCACCTGGTTCCACCCTTGACACGTGGGGGATTATTACAATTCAAGGTGAGATTTTGGTGGGGATGAAGAACCAAACCATATCAGTCAGTGAAATGCAACTCTAAGAAACCTGGCTGAGTTAACACAGCCTCTACAGGCCCCATTTGTCTTCCGGAGCCTTCCTGAGCTCCTAAGCCTTACAGGGGCTCAGGTCTTGCCCTCTGCCCTCTAACTCCAAAGGCCTCAAAGGCTTTTCTGACTCTCCACATGACTCCACCAGAAAGTATCCATGTGCCCTTAGAAAAATGAATCTTTGCTTCAGTTTTCGCACCTATAAAGTGGGATACTACTTACCTCAAAGGATAGCCCACCTAAAGTGTTTTGCACAGTACCTGCCACAGAGTAGATGCTCAATAAAATTTTAATTGTTCACACTGGCTTTTGGAGCCCATGACCCCACACGAAAAGAAGGGGTGGCATCTTGCTGATACATCTTAGGTCACGTTCTGTATTGATGATGGCTCCCACGAAGTGTGGGGCCCCTGGAAGATGAGGCCAGATCCGCCAGCTACTGTTATTGTTCTCTCTGGGTTCCAACAATTCCTGCAGTCTAGCTACTCAATTTATTCCTAGTTTGCTCCCATCCTGTGTCGAGTTGCCTATATAAACACATATCAAAAGGAAATAAATTAGCAACGTTGTAGGCGCCACTGAGTGCAGGTTTTCTCACTCCCAGTCATCAGTCTCCTGCCAGCGAGCAGAAATCCCTTTCGACTGTCTTTATTCTACTGCCATCCTGTGGCTGGTCTGTGCCACTGCAGCACTGTGGGCCGGATGTAGCTGAGCTTCTTAGGGTCATTGTCCTCATTGTCCCCAGGAAGGGGCTCCTGAGGAAGGAGTGCAGTTGAAGGGTCTGCTCGGGTCCCCCACCAGCGGGCAGGCACCTGGCATGAATCACCAGTCTTGACTTGGTTTCTGTTTGATGAACCTTAAGGACACGTAGTACAGGACCATGAAGCCACCGCCGAGGCCAATGACAATGAGGTAGATGGCGTAGAGAGGATACGAGTTCAGCTCCATGGCACTGAGGATCTGGAGACACAGACATGCAGTGAGCTCATTAGGAGGACGGGCAGCTGGACATCCAGTCATTTAGAACCTGAGGCCTTTCCTGCTTACTTTATCTCCTGGGACCGGGATGGTGAAGTTGCCCAGAGGCATTTTATAAGCTCTGCTGCTGAACTGAATCTTCATCAGCCCTTCAAAACACCACCGCAGGAAGGACACTTTGGAAATCCACGCGGGCACTGGAGACAGAGAGCTGCGTTACTCACAGGTCTCCCTCATATTCTCACGGCTTCCTCATTTCGAATCATCTCCTCTGTATTCACACAGTCTCCCCATATTCCCAGGGGCTCCCTATATTCGCACAATCTCCCCATATTTCCACGGTCTTTATATTGACATGATCTCCCCCATATTCAGTCTCCCCATATTCCCAGTCTCCCTATATTCTCATAGCCTCCCCATATTCCCACTGTCTCCCCATATTCAGTCTCCCCATATTCCCCACAGTCTCCCCATATTCACACAGTCTCCCCATATCCCCAGTCTCCCCATATTTACACAGTCTCCCCATATTCCCAGTCTCCCCATATTCACACAATCTTCCCATATCCCCCACAGTTTCCCCATATTCACACTGTCTTCCCATATTCTCATAGTCTCCCCATATTCTCAGTCTCCCCATATTCCCATGGTCTCCCCCATATTCACACATTCTCTCCATATTCCCACAGTTTCCTTTATATTGACATGGTCTCCCCATATCCCCCACAGTCTCCCTATATTCTCATAGTTTCCCCATATTCCCATGGTCTCCCCATGTTCTCATTGTCTCCCCGTATTCTCATGGTCTTTATATTGATAGAATCTCCCCCCATATCACACTGTCTCCCCAGATTCCCATGGTCTCCCCACATTCCCACAGTCTCCCCCACCTGCACAAGGGCACATTGTACTCTCTGAGACAGCACCATGGTGGCTCTGGCCCAAGTCCTCTGATAAGCAAGGAAGGGAGAGAGGCCAAGAGGCAAAAGGGCAGAGAGGCTTCTGGGGACATGGACTGGGGCCGAGGGGAGCTGAGAGGCCGTGGGGTCACCCACACGTCTGATCCATAGCAGTTCTTGAGAGGGATTTGCTGAGGCGCCCTGCATGTGGCAGCTTCATGGAGTGTGTGGACTGAGGAGACTCAGCAGTCCCGCACCAGAGATGATGGAGCCTGTGCCCTGATCCTATGGGGGATGGCATGGTATGGGGTGGGGGGAGGAGGCAATGAGCCCTGCCCGGGTGCATCAGGAAAGGCCTGGCAGAAGTGAGGCCTATGAAAGGATGAGCATGACATTCCCAGAGACAGCAGCCGGGCAGGCCCAGAGGTGAGAGGGTGGGGTGTGCTGGGGACTTCGAAAAGCTGGGAGGCCGCAGGGATTGAGCAGCCCTGGAGGGTTTGAGCAAAGAGGGGCATGGGTTTGCCCTTGGAAAGCTCACTCTGCATGCCTGAGTCAAGGGGGATGTGGAGGGCCCAGGTCACAGAGACCAGGCTATGGCAGTGGCCCAGGCTCCAATGATTGCGTCCAGGGATGGGGTCACAGCCAAGCAGACATTTCAGAGAAACAGGACGCAGAATCGACCTGGCTCACACGTGGATGTGGAGAGGGAGGGAGAGAGTCGAGGGTGACTTCTGGGTATCGGCTGTGGGACAGGAGGAGGTGCATCTGTCTCCTCTAATGGAATCGTTCCTTCTGCCTGCAGGACAGTGGGCAAAGCCTTCTGCTTCCAGAAGGGCCAGACTTGAGTTGGATCTAAATAGCGAGTGACCATCTCCGGACGAAAGCAGGCTTCGTCCAGTCTCATGAGGCCTAACGAAGCTGGCCCAGGCCCAGGGAGCAGGCCTCACCTGTCCACAGGCTGCTCAAGGTGAGCATGAAGCCCCCGGTGAGGTAGAAGGAGTTGTAGAGGGCGTTGCTGAAGAATGAGGCCATGTGGAAGGTGGGGGAACATGGCCGCGGAGGCCAGAGCCATAATCCTGCAGCAGAAGACCACCAGCCACACCAGTAGGAAGTGCAGCAGGAAGGGCTGGAGGCCCGGCCTCAGGTTGGCCAGCCAGTAGGTGGGCATCCCGTAGATGATGATGTAGGCACAGTGCTCCGGAAGCTCCCCAAGGACCTGTAAAGAACAGCCTTACAAGGATGTGAAGCCAGCACCTTCACTGCCATTATTATAAACTTTTTTTTTTGAGACAGAGTTTCGTTCTTGTTGCCCAGGCTAGAGTGCAATGGAGTGATTTCGGCTCACTCCAGCCTCCGCCTCCTAGGTTTAAGTGATTCTCCTGCCTCAGCCTCCCGAGCAGCTGGGATTACAGGCATGTGCCACCACGCCTGGCTAATTTGTGTGTTTTTAATAGAGACAGGGTTTCGCCATGTTGGCTAGGCTGGTCTTGAACTCCCAGCATCAGGTGATCCACCCACTTCGGCCTCCCAAAGTACTGGGATTGCAGGCATGAGCCTCCAAGCCCGGCCTATTATAAACGTTTAAAAGTAGCAATGCCCGCCATGGCACCCTTCCCTCCTGATGAGGCTGCAGCAGGAGGGTGTACTGGGACCTAGGCGCATGAGCTCAGTTCTGGCTTCCCTCTTGCAGATGCCAAGTGCTCCCTCTAGGGCAGTTCAGCCTGTTTCCCCACGATTGTGGTGGGTACCTGCTATCCTAAGACCTGGTTTCAGGTCCCTACTCCTCCTGACCAGACCGAATAGCTGTGTAGCCTTGGAGAGCCACATGGCCTCTCTGACCCTCTGCTTCCTGGAAACACCTGCCTGGCCTGCTTGGGGGCCACAGTGAGGGTCTGAAGAGGTAAAATACAATGAGGGCTTCTTTTTTTTAGATTCCTCCTGACCACAAAACTATCATTCCTGATCCACAGTCCTGGTCTTTTAGTAAATGTTTAAAATAAAAGGTCAAGTCTCTGAAACTCCCCTAGAAAATGTGGCATCTGCGACTTCATGTGCCACATGCCCTCATGGTTCAGAAGAGCCTTCCTTATAGCAATGTTTTCTCCACACGTATCCCCCACCCTGGGGGAGGGGGGCACTTGCTCTCAACCCTGCCCGGTCACCTTGGCAAAGAAATATGGACCAGCGGTGTACAGCCCGTCTTCCAGTTCATAGTAAAGCATCGCCCTCTCCGAGTAACCTAAAAAATGGGAGAAAGGAGAAGAGAATGAAAAAGTAGAAGAATCTGTAGTGTTTCTGTTTTGGCGACTCTCTTAATACAATTCAAAGTAGTTATCATATTGCCTAAGTCTCTTATTTAAAAAAAAAAAAATAGGCACAGAAAAGCCATCCTAATTTAGATCTTTGATGAGGCTCTTCAGGTTTTGCAAGTCTGTAGCTTGTGTTCTGCTGTCAATAAATCCTGCTAGGATAGGAACAGCTAAGACTCGGTAATTTGCTTTCATTTGCATACTGATATTAACATGCAAACTTTAAAAACAGTATTGTCTTATATATTACAATCATGATGAAATCAAACCCATTCTCCCCAGAAGCTCAGAGGAACACAGCTCAGAGGTGGCTGAGGTTCTGCCTGGCCACGCCAGCGGGCCACACTCACTTTTGGAGATGACATCCAGAATGACGTTGAAAGGGATGAGAGCACCGATCATGAACAAGAGAGCGGCTGTGTCCATGAGGGGAGAGCTGGATGCTCCCGTGGCCAAGTAGAGGAAGCCGATGGTCAGCGACATCAGACAGGCCTCTGCCCCGTGGATGAGGAGGGTGGGCAGGTCTCGGAAGTCGTTGGAAATCTGACGACTTAAAAACCAAGAGGAAGAGATGCTCAGGTGACAGCATACACCAGCCCTGTGGCCTTGGGAATGTCACCATCTCTGTCAGCCTCGTTTTTCTCATATGCAAAATGGGGGTGGTAATCACTGCCTCACAGAGCTGCTCTGAGGATTAAATCAGAAAATTGATGACAGCATCTGTCCCACAGTAGCTACTCAATAAGTGATTGTTGCTTTTATCATCAATGTATCAGCTTGGTAATGTTACTTAAAGAAATGATTCTGAGGAAAACATCAATCAGGTCCGTAAAGATGTACAGACAGGCCGGGCGTGGTGGCTCACGATTGTTATTCCAGCATTTTGGGAGGCCAAGGCAGGCGGATGGCTTGAGGCCAGCAGATAGAGACCAGCCTGGCCAACATGAAGAAATTCTGTCTTTACTAAAAACACACAAAAGATTAACTGGGCGTGGTGGTGCACACCTGTAATCCTAGCTACTTGGGAGGCTGAGGCAAGAGAATCACTTGAACCCAGGAGGTGGAGGTTGCAGTGAGCTGAGATTGACCTAGGGCATTCCAGCCTGGGCAACAAAATCTCCAGCTGAGATTGACCTAGGGCATTCCATCTGTCTAAAAAAAATAAAAAAATAAATGTACACTCATACTCCCCACTGGAGGCCGTTTTTTCAAATGTTCTGCCTCTGCTTCTTCCTTCAAATTCACTTTACATAGGAAGGGCTTAATGTGATATATAAAGACTTGGCGTGGGGCTCAGTAATAAAATGACAGATAATTACCGGATCAGCGTGGTAAACTGCTGCACCGCCCCAGGCATCTTCGTAGGACTTGGGAGGCAGTTGGTGTCTGGTGGGGCCAGGCTGTAGGGAGGCAGAAGATGTGGCCAGGTCGGGGGAGCTACCTTCTGCAGGGAGCTCTCCTCTCAGAGCCGCCCACCGCCTTACCTTTTCACGCAGGTGTCCTCATCAAGATCCTTTGTCTCTGCTTTCCACAGAAAGTCATCTAAATCACGCACTTTTTCTAGAAACAGGGCTGCAAGAGACTGAGCCTTCTCCCTGGTGGCCACTTCCTGTTCTCTGCTGCGCCTGTCGATGCTGGTGAGGTCCACTGCAAGCAGGGGATGTGGAGTTATGGGTGGCCTGGTCCCTGGCACCTGCTCACAGGTGAGGAGCTCGGTGCACACCCAGCCCACAATGCTGGTCAGTCCTCAGGGGGTTCCGGGACATGCTCCCCACCCTCAGCCATGTGGCAAGGGACAGAGCAGAGAGAGGCAGAGGGACCCCAAGGGTTGGGCCCTCACCCTGCCAAGTCAGACCACATCGGCAGAAGCCTCAGGAGAAGGGCAGTGGATCAAAAAATGGGCAACAGGACAGGCCCCACCCAAGTCTCACTACCCAGGCTCATTTTGGGGACATCTTAGGACAGAGCAAGAGCCTTCAGAGCCAAGGGCCACATCACAGTCATGCTCTGACTCCAACTCCAGATATCCAGGAAGCTTTTGATGAGGACTCAGTGCCCCTCCATGGGGAGAAGTTGGGCTGGTCAAGGGGAGGCTGAGTAGTTGGGTTCCCAGTTAGTGAGAGTTCTATCCAGAGAGTGAGAGATCTATCCAGATAGATAGTGAGAGTTCTATCCAGATGGGGAGAATTCTATCCAGATGGTGAGAGTTCTATTCAGATGGTGAGAGTTCTACCCAGATGGCGAGAGTTCTACCCAGGTGGTGAGAGTTCTACCCAGATGGTGAGAGTTCTACCCAGGTGGTGAGAGTTCTACCCAGATGGTGAGAGTTCTATCCAAATGGTGAGAGTTCTATCTCACATTGAAAATTAATAACTTGGCCTCCCAAGCAGGCTGCCCAAAGTAGGAGAATGTCTGGCTGGAGGGCTCCAGGGACCAGCCAACTTCAGGTAGATTTCTCACTGCCCCCTTGGTCAGCTGCTCTGCCCCAGGAGGGAGACAGTACACTCAGCTGGAGACCGAATCTGATCAGCCCCTCCCTCCTAAATCCAGTGATGCTACCTGTGGGGAGCCTCAGGCAGCCCCACACCACAGCCATCCTCCTGCAGGGCCTCTGCCTTCTACCTTCAAGGCCCTGGCAATGCCAGAAAAGGCAAACTGAGCCCAGCCACAGCCAGGGCCTCCCTTTACCCAGCCCACTCTAGGCCCACGCATGCCTGCCCACCCTCCCTCCATTCCTTCCCCAGAGCCTTGGCTTGGCTAGAAGGACCCTACTCCTCTCTCTCCCTCTTCCCTCCACCCATATCCTTCTTCTTCTTCTTTTTTTTTTTTTTTTTTGAGATGGAGTCTCACTCTATTGCCCAGGCTGGATTGCAGTGGTGTGACCTCGGCTCACTGCAACTCTGCCTCTCAGGTTCAAGCAACTCTCATGCCTCAGCCTCCCAAGTAGCTGGTACTATAGGCATGTGCCACCACACCCAACTAATTTTTGTATTTTTAGTAGAGATCGGGTTTCACCATGTTGGCCAGGCTGGTCTCAAACTCCTAACCTCAGGTGGTCTGCCCACCTCGGTCTTCCAAGGTGCTGGGATTACAGGCATGAGCCACTATGCCCAGCTCCTCCTCCCATTTTCAGAACACATCTAAAGACAAGATCATGTCTAGGTGGGGTCTTATAAACCGTGATGTGGTGATGTGGCCCCCAGTGTGCAGCACTGTAGCTCAGAACATCAGATGTTTTGGGAACCCCCAGGCCCCATGTAGCTCTTGCATCCCAGGTTGATGAGGCTTGCAAGCCAGAACCCCCCTCCAACAACAATATAAAATGTAAAAAAGAGGGCCGGATGTGGTGGCTCACACCTGTAATCCCAGCACTTTGGGAGGCCGAGGCGGGCAGATCACCTGAGGTTGGCAGTTTGAGACCAGCCTGACCAACATGGAGAAATCTCATCTCTACTAAAAATATAAAAAATCAGCCAGGCGTGGTGGTGCATGCCTGTGATCCCAGCTACTCGAGAGGCGGAGGCAGAATCCCTTGAACCCAGGAGGCGGAGGCTGTGGTGAACCAAGATGGCGCCATTACACTGCAGCCTGGGCATCTAGAGCAAAATTCTGTCTCAAAAAAAAAAAAAAAAAAAGAGTTTTCAGGTCTGCTGTGGACATTTGACTTCTAGTAACCACTCTCCAGGGTTACTTAAAATTATTCCCTGGTGGTCAGGTTGGTAGGTGCCCTTTGGCCCCTATTCTGGGGATGGCTAGACTGAGGATGACACACTGCCAGGAAGCCAGGCTGGCACGTGAGCACAGGGAGGGAGGCGACCTCTCTGTGAGTCCATGCAGAATGTGAGTACATAGGGCAAGGGGTGGCCTGACCTCTTGGGAGGATGGAGGGGAACTGGGCACTAGGAGGAGGGTGTGGGCAGCTGGATAAGGAGTCGGGGCCTGGGCTGTCCCAGTTCTGTGCCTTACAACCGTGCTGGAGCGGATGTGTAGCTCTGCAGGCTCCAGGCTTCCCATCTGTAAAGATGCAGATGGCCTTGGCCTGGCAGGGGTTTGAGAGTCAAACAGGAGACCCTCCGAGCCTGGCACATTTGGGCCCTGTGTTTGCCTTCAAGGAGATGATGGCCGTTGTCCTGTTTACTGGTGGGGTCCTTGCTACAGCCTGCCATCCTGGGAGAAAGCTGGGGTCTTAGGCAGTCTATAGGACAAGCCACGACAGCTGCCTCCCCAGGCCCTGTCCAGCAGCCACGCCCTTCCTCAGCACTCAAGATTTCAGGGCAGGTACTTGGGAAGGCAACTGTCTCCTGCAGAATGAAGGAAGTGGCTCACGCTCCCTGAGTGTAACACGCTGAGGGTTCAGAACCCAAGTGAAGGGCAAGTCTGGGGCTGCCAGAGCAATTTTCATATCTCGAGATTCACTGGCCAAGACCACCACCCTGGGTCCCCCCTCTGCCACACTGCACCTTCAGGCTCGCTGCCACTATGGGGACACCAGGGCATGTTTTAAGATCTGGTGACTTCTTGACCTTAAGGACGGTTTCCCTACAGAGCCTGAATAAAGACTCTGATCTTGATCGATCCTAACCCTCTCGGATTCCATGTCCTCCTAGCTTTGGAGCTTGCAAGTTTCTAATCTATCATGCACAGAAAGGTGGCTATTTGTCAGAAGCTGCTATTTCCAGGCCCTCATTTCTAGCATTTGATACCTGGCAAACCACCCCACGTTCTTCCCCATCCTTGCTCCTCCTCTCCTGAAGCCGCTGGGAGTTTCTGCCCTGAATCTTTTCAGCAAGCTTGGGCAGGGTTTAAGTGTCGGAGAGGTCCCGTGTGCCAGGGCTCTGGCTGCTGGCCTTGGGGACTCACCATAGAAGTCAGCGGGGTTGCTGTAGCGAGGACAAGGGTAACCGATGGCTGTGAAATACTGGACCATGTGCTGGGCCGCCCCTAGGTAGATGGGGGTGCCAGACGTCATCAGGAGGACTAAATCGAACAGTCTGAAGATGTCGGAGCGAGGCTGGTGGAGGGAGATGAGCACCAGCCGGTTGCCTTTGGCCAGCCTGGACAAGGTCTTCACCAGGTTGTGGGCCGTGAAGCTGTCGAGCCCAGAGGTGGGTTCATCGAGAATGAGGATTCCTTCCCAAAACAGAGAGGAGCCTGGTGAGTCGGTGGGGCTCTGGCCAGACCAAGCCAAGCCTGAGGAGGCCACGCAGGTCCATCTGCCCCCATCTACCTCCCAGGCCCTCACCTGGGTTCCACAGGAGCTGCACCCCAATGCTGACTCTCCTGCGCTCGCCCCCTGACACCCCTCGCACATACGTGTTGCCCACGTGGGTGTAGCGCACTGCCTAAGCCGCAGCTCCGCGATCACGTCCTCTACCTGCAGGCCAGAAGGAGCTTTGAGGCCACCTCAGGGGCCTCCTTCAGGGCTGGACACATTGTGACCCCAAGCATAAAGGTGCCTGCCCCTCCAGCTCAGTTTGAAAGTGAAGGGGGACAGCTCCAGCTCTTGAGTTATGAGCCGTAACTCTGGTCCCCCCGATTCTTTCCACAGGTTCTGAGCCACCTCGACATGCCGGGTATGGTGCCCTGTGTTAGGAACGTGGCCATGGACTGGGGACCACGGCTCTCTACTCACATGGAGGCCCAGAAAACACACAAACAAATACACTCATCACACATCTTGACAAGTGCAGTGAAGGGAACCGATGGGCTGAGCTGGCATGAAGCAGGCTGTGGGGTTTGAAAGGAGGGTGGAGGGCGGGCAGACGGCAAGCTGAGTTGCTCAAACTCGACCTGTGGCTGGGTCGTGAGGCAGGGTAGAAGGGGAGGAGGGGGGCATGGACCTGGTGGCTTCTTGAACCCTTGGGGTCACCACTGGGGCCAGTTAATTACCCTTTTGTCACGCTGGGCCTGGGAGAAGGTTCTGGGCAGCCGCATCTGGGCAGTGAAGGCCAGGGTCTCTCGCACGGTCAAGTTGGGGAGCAGCTGGTCATGCTGGCGCACGTGGGCCACGTACTTCTTCACCAGCTGAGGCGAGCTGGGCTGCCCGTTGATCCAGATCTGGCCTGACTTGATCTTGCCACCGTGACCTCGGCCAGTGATGACGTCCAGCAACGAGGCTCTCCCACAGCCTGCGAAGTCACCGGAGGCATCCCTGAGAGCAGAGCTTCTGTGGGGGGCCAGCCTGGTGGCCACTGCTCCCCCACGACTCTCCAGGACCCTAGACTACTCTGTCCATGCAGATGTGACCAGCCCCTGGACCTTGATGGGGTGGCCCCAGGACATGGAGCTCCAAGCCTTCTGTCTGCAGCCAATGTGAGCACCCTGTGGGGCTGCGAGGCATGATGGTGCTGGGGGTTCAGGACAGGCCAGCCAGTGGTAGCACGACAGGAGAAGGCTGGAGTCCCAGATGCCACAGGGCCCGCTGCTGCCTGGAGCATTTGTCCCCTCCTGCCACCAGCCAAGGCCCTTTCTCCCCAAGCAAGGCTGATGTTAACGTAACTATTTTTGGCTGGCAAACATGCCAGCAACGTCTCATTATTCAATGTCGTTTGGTTCAGAAGCTGGCTTTGTGAGAACTAATTTGGAACATTTATAGAGTGGCTTTTAAAACTGCAAAACCGAATCTATTTTGAGAAATAATGGAGGAAAAAATAGAGAAATAATAGAAGTGGAAATGATTTTAAAACTGCAGCATAGTATACACATATGTTCTGACTGTATCTTCTACACCCATCTCGCTCTTCTTTTTGTCAGTGATACTTTTTCTTTTCTTTTTTTTTTTTTTGAGACAGAGTCTCACTCTGTTACCCTGGCTGGAGTGCAGTGGCACAATCTTGGCTCACTGCAATCTCTGCCTCCCGGGTCCAGGTAATTCTCTCGGACTCAGCCTCCTGAGTAGCTGGGATTACAGGTGCCTGCCACCATGCCTGGCTAATTTTTGTATTTGTAGTAGAGACGGGGTTTCGCCATGTTGGCCAGGCTGGTCTTGAACTCATAATCTCAAATGATCCACTCATCTCGGCCTCCCAAAGTGCATCAGTGATATTTTAATTCTCTTTTTAAAAAAAGATTAACCTACTTGAGGGTAGAGGTTGGGGAGGAGGGGAGAGGAGCAGGAAAAATAACTTGGGTGCTAGGCTTAGCACCTGGGTGATGGAATAATCTGTACAACAAACCCCTGTGACACTAGTCGACCTATTTAGTATACCTATATAACAAACCTACATGTGTACCCCCAAACCTAAAAGTTAAAAAAACAGATTCGTTTCATTCGAGTTTACACCATCCTCTTCTGAATGATATGCTAATTATTATTGATTTGAGAAAGTAACCATCAGATTGGATCTAGTTTCCAAAAGCTTTTGATGAGGCACTTTCTGTGGCAGCTGTTTAAACTGTGAATGTGAATTGGGCTCAGGCTCAGAACATCTTCCTACCATGGAACTAGGAATGAGCTCTTTCCAGTCCCCCCCAGATAGAGTGTTTTTTGCTTGTTTGCTTGTTTGCTTTTGAGATGGAGTCTCACTCTGTTGCCCAGGCTGGAGTGCAGTGGCATGGTCTCAGCTCACTGTAGCCTCCGCCATCTGGGTTCAAGAGATTCTCCTACCTCAGCCTCTTCAGTAGCAGGGATTAGAGGTGCCTGCCACCATGCCCACCTAATTTTTGTATTTTTAGTAGAGACAGGGTTTCACCATATTGGCCAGGCTGGTCTCGAACTCCTGACCTCAGGCTATCCACCTGCATCACCCTCCCAAAGTGCTGGATTACAGGCGCAAGCCACTGTGCCTGGCCCTAGATGGAGATTTTATTTCCTTACTGTATATTCCTTTTGGAGAGCAAGTTTCTCAAGTTGTGTTTAAACAGTCTTTGTCACACAAGCCAATACACATGTGTTAAGTCCTGTCTGCCACATACTATGTGCTTCCTGCAGGAAGCCCCACAGCACCCAGTACAAATCCCCAGAACCAAGAAGCTTCCCCATGTGATCTTTCCGGTTGCTGTGCAGAGGCTCTCAGGGTAGAAGGGGCCGTGCACTACCTCTAGGTGCACCTCATTTAAGATCTCTGAGAACATAAGTGGAGCAAAATAGCCAAGAGAGAAACCTGGGAGAGAAGATTCAGAGCCAGGCTCTGGGGGTACAGAGGACTTCACCAACATTCACAGAGACCATGGATTCCCACTCAGAGAGCAGGAAGGCCAAGTTTCCTGAGCAAAACTTTGTGAGAGCTGTGGGCAGCCTTTCCAATGGAGGATGCCTGTGGCATCTGGGGAGACTCTCTGACATGGTGTGGCTCTGTGTCCCCACCTAAATCTCATCCCAAATTGTAATCCCCAAGGGAGGGACCTGGTGGGAGATGATTGGATCATGAAGGCAGATTTCCCCCATGCTGTTCTCATTATAGTGAGTGAGTTCTCATGAGATCTGATGGTTTAAAAGTGTTTGGAAGTTCCTCCCCTCACTCTCTCCCTCCTACAACCATGTAAGATGTATCTCGCTTCCTCTTTGCCTTCTGCCATGATTCTAAGTTTCCTGAGGACTCTCCAGCTATGAGGAACTGTGAGTCAATTAAACCTCTTTTTATAAGTTACCCAGTCTCAGGTAGTTCTTTAGAGCAGTGTGAAAACAGGCTAATCCGCCCTCCATGAACTAAGAAAAAACACCTGCTGGCTTTCAAGACCCTTATTCAGTGGTTGAAATCTCCAAATCAGTAAATTCATTAATTGGAAACCACTTTTGGCTTTGCTGAGTCTATAAAAGAAACTAAAATGACTAGGGCTATTTTCTTTATATTTTAAAAATTATAGCCAGTGTTCTTTTATATGTGTGTTGGGCGGGGGTAGGGGGATGACAGTAAAATCACAGGAAGTGTAGTGGATGAACCTTTCTAATAAATCATTTTAATAATTTCAGCTGCTCCGTTAAACTAACTTTGGCCTGAGACTGCCTGCATACTTTGAGCTACCACAGAGCAAACTGCAAGCAAACTCAGTAAAAACAAACTGCAACTCTATCTTCGCAATATATTCTCTTAGGAGAGAGATTGGCTGAGACAAGTTGCTGAGTCTCAGCCAATCATGGCAGCCAAGCATCAGCCAATCACAGGCTGCCAACTGATGAGATCCTGTCCATACCCAATACCTGATCACATCACCTTCAAATAAATAAGGTGAACACCAACCTGTAACCAATCAAGCTACTTCTTCTGTAGGGTTCTTCCTTTTTCTTTTCTTTTCTTTTTTTTTTGAGACAGAGTCTCACTCTGTCACCCAGGCTGGAGGGCAGTGGCATGATCTCGGCTCACTGCAACCACCACCTCCCAGGTTCAAGCAATTCTCTGCCTCAGCCTCCTGAGTAGCTGGGATTACAGGTGCCCGCCACCATGCCCCGCTAATTTTTTTGTATTTTTATTAGAGACGGAGTTTCACCCTCTTGGCCAGGCTGGTCTTGAACTCCTGACCTTGTGATCCACCCACCCTGGCCTCCTAAAGTGCTAGGATTACAGGTGTGAGCCACCGCGCCTGGCCTGGCTCTTCCTTTTTCTATGAACACTGCCTGCCCAAATTGCTTGGGGGAGATCTCTGAACTGGTCCTGGTTTTGAGTGCTGCCAGATTTATTAATCATTCTTTGCTCAAATAACTCTCCTATTTACTTGTCTGAAGTTTTTTGTTTTGTTTTTGTTTTACACAGGCAAGTGAACCTGAAGCCAAACAACACTGAATCTATAGTTAAACAGCCAGGAGATGCTGGGTGCAGTGGCTCACACCTATAATCCTAGCACTTTAGGAAGCCAAGGCAGGCAGATCACCTGAGGCCAGGAGTTGGAAATCAGCCTTGCCACCATGGTGAAACCACAGCTCTACAAAAACATTAGCCAGGCATAGTGTTGCGTATCTGTAATCCCAGCTACTAGGGAGGTGGAGGCAGGAGAATTGCTTAAAGCTGGGTTGGGGGGCGGGGCGGGGGCAGAGGTGGCAGTGAGCCGAGATCACACCACTGCACTCTAGCCTGGGCTACAGAGCAAGACTGTCTCAAAAAAATCAATTCATTCTTTCTTTGAATTTATTCATTCTTTTCTAAGAGTTGGGATCTTGCTCTGCTGCCCAGGCTGGAGTGCAGTGACACAATCATAGCTCACTTCAGTTTTGAACTCCTGGCTCAAGCACTCCTCCTGAGTAGTTGGGATTACAGGGGCATACCACCATGCCGAGCTGATTTTTTAAATTAAAAAAAATAGTGATGGAGTCTCCTCCCTATGTTGCTCAGGCTAGTCTTGAACTCCTGGCCTCAAGCAGTCCTCCTGCCTCAACCTCCCAAATATTCAATATAATTCTTGCTTAGCCTCTCTGAACCTTCCTCAACCACAAATCAGGGATACTGACAGCTAGAGGGTTGCATGTGACAAATATTAACCATGATGACCCTAAGTAAGGACCCAGGTGTCCCCTAGATGTTGGATTCAGGAAGAGAAGGCAGATATAACGAGAAATGCTATTAGATGTTACAAATACAAATACAATAGTAGGCCCATAAGGGATCTATTTTTTTCGTATTTGGGTCAGGATTGTAGGGACAGGGACAGAGTGAGACGAACTTAACGACTGTGCGTGCTGTTTCAGTTACAAAGTGCATTTACACACAAGATCTCATTTGATCTCTGGTTATATAGTAAACAGAACTTATCTACCAGAAGGCTGTAAAAGTTTGAAGCTGATGTTTAAAAAATTGAGTAATGTCTACCCCTGGAAATGATTAATTAAAGGGTATAAAATGCTTTCTCTAACACTATGTAAGGGTGTCCCAGGGAGAAATGCCTTGATCCGAGAATCATTAAACCGAAGTTCTAGTTCTAGCTCTGCATGAAATATGTGTCCTTAGGAGAATCACTCAGTTTCTTTGGGTTTGAGTCTCCTCATCTGTCAAATGGAGGGGGAGTGTGAGAGAGAGAGTGTGTGTGTGTGTGTGTGTGTGTGCGTGCACACACAGGAAGATACTCTAAACACACTGAGGAGTAGGGAGTTTGAACACTTTCCTCTGAAAATGCTTCCAAACTGGTAGGGAGAAGGAAAGGTAGAACACAGTGAGAATGAACTCTGTTCCCCAAACCCCCTTTCAGCTCAGACATTCTCTCATTTTAAATTTGGCCATGGAAGTGACTATTTGAGGCACTCCAAGAACCTGGCTCTTTGCAGACAAGTGAAGGTTGTGCTATGTAAGATGCTGGAGGGGCTGTGTGAGGGGTGAGAGAGTGGCAGGGGCTGCCTGGCCATAATCAGAATGTGATTGTGGAGGAACAACCTGAGCTAATGCCTCTCATGGCTGGAGGAGTCTGAAAGATCATTACATGCTGAAGCTGTTTGCTAAGCTCTCAGTCCAGGTGTTCACCAAAGTCAGATGCTCTGGCTGCGGCCTCAGGTGGACAAGAGGTGCACTCATGACTTGTAACAACAGCACCTACCCACAAGCCAGCAAATGGAGGTTGAGCCCAGGTCTGTCTGACCCAGAACTTGTGCTCTCAACCATTCTGCTGTATTATTCTACTAGTCAGCAAAGAGTTCCATAAGAAGCATCTATTTGTCCAAAGGACCATTCTGCATCCCAGGGGAGAAATCATTTCCCAGCAATTTGCCTTTCTGGGTACCTGAGCTCCCTATGATGGCCAGCATCTGCCCACTTCTCACTTTGAAGCTCAGGTTCTGGATGCCCAGCTCACAAGTTCCGTGGCTGTGGGATGTCCAGGGCATCTTGAACTCAGCCAGGTGCTCAAACCAAGAGACCTGAGAGGCCATGTCCACCTGTGGGGGAGACATCAGAAAGTTCCTTAGAGAGTTGAATTGTTCAGAGGGCTTCAGCAACTTCTGTTCAGCTCCCTCGTGTCCCAGGTGGCCCCTCTCTGCAGAGGACATGTCCCCCACCTACATGCAATAAGCTCCAACCCATGTTCTACCAAACACAGAAGCTGGACCCATGCTGAGAACCTGTAGGCTGCTGTTTCCAGGTCTGAAGATAAGAGGAATGAAAAGCAGGTGCAGGCCGGGCACAGTGGCTCATGCCTGTAATCTCAGCACTTTGGAAGGTTGAGGCAGTTGGATCACCTGAGGCCAGGAGTTCGAGACCAGCCTGACCAACACGGTAAAACCCATCTCTACTAAAAATACAAAAATTAGCCAGCGTGATGGTGGGCACCTGTAATTCCAGCTACTCAGGAGGCTGAGGCAGGAGAATCACTTGAATCTGGGAGGCAGTGAATCAGAGATTACAGTGAGTTGAGATTGCATCACTGCACTTCAGCCTGGGTGACAGAGTGAGACTCCATCTCAAAAAAAAAGAAAAAGAAAAGCATATGCAATCGTGGTATAAAAATAAAAAGAAAACACAAAGCAAAATGTCTTCACTTGATGATAGTAATTTACCAATAATTTATGAAATGTTTACTATGTGCGAGACATTGTGTTAATGACTTAACATCTGTCATCTTATTCAATCCTCATTGCAAACATAGATACCATTAGAATCCTTGTTTTACAGATGAGGCTCAGGGCAGTTAAGTAACTTGCTCAAGGCCACACAGCTGGTAAGTGGCAGAGCAGAGAAAGGCTCATTGGCTTGTCCCAACACACTCCCACAGGAAGCCAGACTCAGGCCTCTGATGTTCACCATCCCAGGCCCCACCATGATCCATCTGGGCCTTGGGGGAGTTGTGGGAATATGGATCCTTGAATCTGACCAGTGGGTTCCTGGGTGCCTCTGAAAGGCCAGTGGTTGTCTTTGCACACTGGATGTTTCATAAGCTCCAGGGACAGTACATTTTACTGTATATGTATATATATATATATATATATATATATATATACACTCAATGAAAGCTCAATAAAGTGTAGTTAGTAGCATTGTATATTGTTAATTTCTTAGTGTTCATAATTATACTATGGGTCTGCAAGATGCTAACACTGGGGAAGCTGGACAATGGGTATATAGAAACACTGTATTATTTTTGCAATTTTTTCCAAAATCTAAAATTATTTCAAAATATAGTTAAAAAAGAGTCCCAGAGATACTTTTCTATAGGTTCACGCATTTTGCTTTATGTTTCTAGAACAGTTTCATTCTCTTTTCAAGCCTCTCAGCCTCCAGCTCTGATATATGCCACTGATGCCACATATTGCACCTGACATGTGGGGCATCAATGTGGACTGGACTCTGTCCTTGGGGGTGGAGGGCCTGCAGGGTGGGCCCTCCCCTTTTCTTCCACCTGGGGGAATTTCCCGGCTGTCCCTGCCTGCTCCTCTCCCCTTAAACCCAGGCGTGCCTCTTACCCGATAGTTGAGGTCTCTGACCTCCAGGGTATTGGGCTGGCCACTGTAGGTGAAGTACAGGCTGTTGTCACTTTCAGAGGAGAACAATCTATCCTGGAGGCCCTGTGGGAGACAGAACAGGTGAGGGGCTCCCTTGCTGCCCCAGAGAATCTCAACATCAGGCTGCTGGAGGCTAGATCCAGCCTCCGTACTGGAGAGACTTCTATAAACAAGCCTCTGTGCTCTGAGAAGACCTGACTGGAGTGAGCAAACCCTTGGCCTTCAACTTTCTCTTCCCTGCAGCTGGCTTAATATCTCCTGATGCCAACCAGACATAACACATGCAGCGTGTGAGAGGGAAGCAGCTATCAAGAGTGAATGCCCAATACTCAGGAAGACACCACCCTGAGAAAAGTCCTGTCTTATTTTCATGAGGAGTTCATGCAACAGCGATTGAAAATGCTGTTGGGAGCTTTGAGAGGAAGTTCTTCTCATCATCATCATCATCATCATCATCATCATCATCATCATGTTGTCATTGTCGAAGTGGTGGCTTATTTGAATGTACATTAAAAAATCAGCGTTTCATGGTATCAGCTGATACCTTTGAATGGTATGAACCATCTGCACATCTGAATTCCTCCTTTGACAATTCAATCATTTAAATCATTGAGGCTTAAACAAAGAACCAACTAGGAAGTCCCCCACCACTTATTTTTCTTTAGATGGGGTCTTGCCGTGTCACCCGGGATGGAGTGCAGTGGCACCATCACAGCTCACTGCATCCTCGACCTCTCAGGCTCAGGCAGTCCTCCCACCTCAGCCTCTCAAACAGCTGGGATTACCATAAAGACCCAAAATTATACAGAAAAAAAAGTGGGAAAGATAAACACCTAATTCAGGAGAGAGGTTATCTCTGGGGAGTGGGGGAGAGATGAAAGGAGAAAGGGAACGCAGTAGGAGTGTGGGGGATCAGGCTTCAAAGCTTTTGGTAATTGGTGGTGGGTACATGAGAGTTCTTTAAGCTGATTTGTGTACAAGATTTCACAATATGTTGTCAAATTGAGAGAGCAAGCCAGCGAGTAGAACTCCAGAGTTCCATTCCCACTTCAAATCCCAGCTGCCAAAGCCCCAAAGCAGGAGGGAGGTTGGGGGGAGAGGAGGTGAGAGGGTCTGGGCTCCTGCCAGGTCAGCCCTTTGGCCTCTCCGCTGTCCCTGTACACATTGCCTCATTTTCCCATTTTTGTTGTTGTTGTTGTTAAATAATCAAAAATCTTAGTCATTGCCAGCTATGTGTGTTGGCTCATGCCTGTAATCCCAACACTTTGGGAGGCCCAGGTGGGCAGATGACCTGAGGCCAGGAGTTCAAGACCAGCCTGACCAACACAGTGAAACCCCCGTCTCTACTAAAAATAAAAATAAAAAAAATTAGCCTGGCATGGTGGTGCGCCCCTGTAGTCCCAGCTACCCTACTTGAGAGGTTGAGGCAGGAGAATCGCTTGAACCTGGCAGGTGGAGGTGCAGTGAACTGAGATTGTGCCTCTGTATTCCAGCTTGGGCCACAGCGTGAGACTCTGTCAAAAAAAAAAAATCTTATTCATTGCTAAGAAACTCATGAGATGGGGTCTCAGTCTGTCACCCAGGCTGGTGTGCAGTGGTGCTATCTCGGCTCACTGCAACCTCCACCTCCTGGATTTCAAGTGATTCTCCTGCCTCAGACTCCTAAGTAGCTGGGATTACAGGTGCCCGCCACGACGCCCAGCTGATTTTTGTATTTTTAGCAGAGACAGGGTTTTACCATGTTGGCCAGGCTGGTTTCAAACTCCTGACCTCAAGTGATCCACCCGCCTTGGCCTCTCAAAGTGCTGGGATTACAGGCGTGAGCCACCGTGCCCAGCTGTTGCTGTTGTTTCTAAAGCAAATATCTGCAGGAAGGATATTAGACAATTGGCATCAGATGTAAATGAACTGAGAAATTATTTCCGATGGCCAAAACATCCCCCAGGTCAGATATAGGCCTAGAGGAGGGGCTGAGGAAGGGAGGGCAGACATTTGGAGTCTGGAGCATTGTGTGGAGGTAACCTGCAGCCCAGCTGGGTTCCACCTTGCGGTGCTTTAAGAAGGAGACGAAGCTGGAGGAAGAGGAGGCAGAGCAGAAACCGGATACGAGGAAGGGGAGAGGTGCCTGATTCCTTGTTCCAAGGCTTGCCCCAAGCCCCTTCACTGTGGGGTGGGAAGGCAGGCATGGGCCAGCCCCGACTCCAATCACCATTGAGGGATGGTGCCTTCCGGGAGTTCCACAGGCAGCTCATCTTTCAGAGGAAGAAAATTCGTGCCTGGGTTGGGAACGACCTCTGTTCCATTTTAAAATATTTTCCTTGGCTCCCAGGAAGGATTTGTTAGACTGTTCTTGAGGTTTTGACAAACTCTCTGTATTTTTCAAATACTTAAATATCTATTCAGCTGACATCTTAATCAGTACGACTGTCAGAACATCACTCGAGTTTCTGACAGCTGACACCCAAAAAAGCAAAAGCAGGTTTATTTGTAGGTAACCAGCTCTGCTCCTGCTGGGCTACATTGTAATTTCTCCTCATATTAACGTCTGATCGAATTCCTGAGTCAGAAGCCCAGGCAAGAAGGAAACTCACAGTGCACTTGTTTCTAGTTCGGAGATGAGGAGCCTGTGCCTGGTGGGGGAGTGTGGTGCTGAGACTCACGGCTGCGGGGGGTTGGCAAGGGGACACACGGGACTTGTTTCTGGCTGAAGAAATTTTATCGAAACATTCAGCCTAGATCACACACAGTTCTGCCTGCTGCCAGGGTCTCTCTTGTCCTCTCTGTCATTGCTCCTGCCCATGGCATGAGGAGTTTGTGGGTTAAGGGCACCTGCCACTCCGGGTACCCAAGATGCCAGAATTCTCTGTGCAAATGGCCCTAAGTTCATCTTCAGGGTCTGTGCACCTCCTCCCAAGCCTGACCTCCTGAGCACCCTTAGGCCAGAGGGGCATATGTCTGTGCAAGGCAGGGCTGCAATGCAGGTAGACAGGAGGGTGACCACCCAGGATGTTGAGGGCCCCGTGGAGTGGGATGGAGCTGAAGGGGGCAGAAAGGGGGACACGTTGCGGCTTGGGCTGGAAGGGGCTCACCTGTACCAGTGCATTCTAGTCAAGATGCCCTAGAATTTCTAGTTTACACCTGGCCTTTCAGGTTGTGAGGAAAATATGTCAGGATAAGAGGATAGAAACTGTTTTTTAAAAACGTTTTTTTAATTTTATTTCATTTTTTGAGACAGAGTCTCACTCTGTCGCCACGTTGGGATGCAGTGGTGCAATCTCGGTTCACTGCACCCCTTCGTCCCGCGTTCAAGAGATTCTCCCGCCTCAGCCTCCTGAGTAGCTGGGACTACAGGCACCCGCCACCAGGCCCAGCTGATTTTTGCATTTTTAGTAGAGACTGGGTTTCACCATGTTGGCCAGGATGGTCCTTGGTCTCCTGGCCTTGTGATCCACCCACCTCAATCTCCCAAAGTGCTGGGATTATAGGCGTGAGCCACCTCACCTGACCAGAAACTGTTTGATTTAACTGTTCTTAGCTTGACTGATGACTTTTATATATCTAGACATAGGAAATGTGACCTTCATCCTCTTGTTCCAAGCCCCACAGGTGTTGGGGCAGACCATCGCTCAGCACCTGGAGTGACAGGATGGGATGGAAGGGGACCGGAAATGGCAGGGCCTGTGTGCATTTCTGGATGTGAGGTCCTAGCATTTTTTTGCCTCTCAAGCTGCCGTGGCTGAATCATCAGCCCTCCCAGGCAGAAAGTGTTCCCAAAGCCCCACTGACTTTCTATCCTATTCAAGGGGTAAGCATTTCCCGGAGTGGTGGGCCCCATGAGGTATTCAGAGAGCAGAGACGATCAGGTGTGATGGTTGCAGAACTGACTAGAAATGGTGGGCTCCTTGGGTCTGGCTGAGTCAAGTCCTGGAAACTCACGGCCAGTGCAGGTGGCCTGTGGTTTTCCCGCTGGGTGTGGAGTCCTCAGTCCTGCTTGTCTTTCTCTCCTCCCTCCTCCCCCACAACAGACAGAGATGGAAAGGTGGGATGGGGTGGGGGGGCAGGGTGGGGATCTGCTTCTCGCCTGTCTTCCATTTTAGCCTCCCACTTCAAATCATGCCACACCCCAATTCCAGTCAAAAGCTATTTCTCAAGTAAACACTTCTCAGGTAAAATGAGGAAGGAAAGCTTGTACCTCCACCTCCTGCCGCCTGGCTGCCTCTATGCCTTCCAGCTTTCTCCCAGACCTTATGATTGCCTGCTAGAGCCACGCATGCTGATGTTCCCACAAAAGTCATCTGTCACCCTGTCTCACCCATCACTTTACTGCTGAGACCAACCTGACAGCCACGTGGGCGGAGGAGACCCAGTGGAGTCCCTGGCATGTGTGAGCATATTTCTATGATGGAGTCTCATTTGGAAAAAGTGAAATTGGCCGGGCGCGGTGGCTCACGCTTGTAATCCCAGCACTTTGGGAAGCTGAGGAGGGTGGGCCACTTGAGGTCAGGAGTTTGAGTCTGACCAACATGGTGAAACCCTATCTCTACTAAAAAATACAAAATTTGCCCAATGAAATGATAGATGCCTGTAATCTCAGCTACTTGGGAGGCTGAGGCATGAGAATAGCTTGAACCCGGGAGGCAGAGGTGAGCTGAGATCGCATCACTGCACTCCAGCCTGGGCAACAGAGTGAGACTCCGTCTTAAAAAGAAAAAGTAAAATTGTCCCGCGTCACACACAAGAACATCACTTCTCCAAACGAGCATTTCTTAGGACAAGAAGTGACCTCAGAGGCCTCTGGGACCCTGAATCTGTTCCCCTCAGCCCTTGGACATGCAGGAAACAGTCCTGTGGCCATGTCCTTGTGCTGCTTGCTGTCTGAGTGGGGCTAGGACAGAAGGTTCCTAAGGGAAGAGAGAAAGGTACCATTTCTCCTGCCCGCCCACCAGACCTGGGCCACCTCCCCATCACTCACTCACCAAGGCATCCTGGGGGAGTGGCCCCTTCAGCAGCCCTCTCTCCTCGGTGGCCTTCCCAGCCATGGGGCCCACAGGTCTGTGCCCCTGGGCTCAGCTCTTAGACCCGGGCTGCTGCCTGTCAGGGCCAGTGTCTTCACTTTGTTTCCTGGGGCAGGGACACCTCAGCCTCCTGCCCTGGGTCCGGCTCTCCCAGCATTCCTCTCTGGCAAGCCCATCTACAAACACATGTGTGCTCTGCCCTCTCTCAAGATAAGGACGCACAGGCTAAAGGTACATCAGATAACAGCCTCTGTCACCAAGTCCCAGTCCTGCCATCCTGAGGGACTCTGGGGTCAGGTGGAGCCGGCACGGTAGTCTGCCAGTGGCTCCCCAACTGCAGCCACTCTGAGGAGGGTCAGGTCACCAGAAAGTTGCCCAGCTTTGCTGCCCGTTGGCCATGGGTGACCTTCCATCTTTGACACCCGGAGGGTCCATGGGACTCCAGGTAAACAGAGGCTCCCAGAGCTCCCTGGAGGGGGGCTCCTCCCACTGCACCTGAGCCTCACAGTCTGGGCGTCCTCCATGCCTCCTACAGCATCAGGTAAGGCAGAATCCTTGCTGCTGCTCCTCCCCAGGAGCATGGGGCCCTATGGTCACCCTCCGCTGCCTTTTTTCACTCTTGAGATGCCTGGCTGGGGACTTTGGGCTCCCTCTTCAGTGGATCGGGTGAAGAGAAGACAGCGGGGAGGGCTGCACTGGGAAATGGGGGAGCAAGAGTAAATGGCCCCTCCCCCTGCCCAGGGAAGGGCCTAGGTATAAACAAAGTGGCAGCTGTGCCCTGCCTACCCCAGTGTCTACCGCTTGCCCTCTGCGGATGGAGAGAATCTGGGGAATGGAGGGCTGGGAATGCAAGGAGTCTTGAAACCAGGTGACGAATGCAGGGACAACCACCTCCCAGACAAATGGGCAGGACATTCGGAGCAGCTCCAGCACAGGCCCCCTTCCTAGGTGACAGACAGCCTCGGTCGCTACCTGCCAGGTTCTACAGAGGAGGATGCCGAGGCTGAAACACGTTAGGAGCCTGTCTGAAGATAACTGGGGTGGGGACACAGGTGGGGATCAATGCTGGGGACCCGGGTGTAGCCCCTTCCAGGGCCCCACGCTGCCTTTGCCTTCCTGGGATTTCCTTTAAAGCCACCGTGTGGGGCCCTGGTGGGACATCACATCTTGCCGGCGACAGTGGACCAGGCAGATCCTCAAAGACATCTCCTTATACGTGGAGAGCGGGCAGATCATGTGCATCCTAGGAAGCTCAGGTAAGCTTGGGAAGAAGGATTCTGAAAAGGCTTTGGCTTGAGTTAAACTCCACCCAGAAGAAACAGATACAATTGTAGTAAGAAAGCAACAGGTTTGACATTAGAATGAAATCTAATGATATCTGACTGTGAATAGAACCTGCTACCAATGTGAAATCTATAGAAAGATCCTTGAAAGAGTATAAAATCCTGCCTAACATGTACATTAATTCATATTTCAAAATATAAAAGCCCCCACAGTTCCATGGCACATAAAAATACTCAGAAAACACAATTTCCCCTATCTGTACCCTGCCTAGAGATAGGAAAAGGAAAATGAATTAAATAAGCACAAAAATGCGCATTAAGCCCCTATCTTTGATTCCACTGGTCCTTTTTTATGATGGTATATTTTGGACATACAATCAATAACAGAGAATAGGTTGGGCACAGTGGCTCATGTCTGTAATCCCAGCAGTTTGGGAGGCTGAGGTGGGAGAATCGCTTGAGCCCAGGAGTTGAAGACTGGCCTAAGCAACATAGTGAGACCCATCACTAAAAAAAAAAAATACAAAAGTTAGCTGGGCATGGTGGTACATGTCTGTAGTCCTAGCTACTCGGGAGGCTGACGTGGGAGGATTGCTTGAGCCTGGGAGGTTAAGGCAGCAGTGAGCTAAGACAGTGCTACTGCACTCCAGCCTGGGCAACAGAGCAAGACGCCGTCGCAAGAAAAAAAAAACAAAACTGGAGAATAATATTTAGAAGTTCAGGTGTTAGTATCAGGCCTTATCAGATCTTATCTGCTTCAGGTCTTTTTTTTTTTTTGAGACAGAGTTTCACTCTGTCACTTAGGCTGGAGTGCAGTGGTACAGTCTCGGCTCATTGCATCCTCAACCTCCTGGGCTCAAGTGATCCTCCCACCTCAGCTGGGACTACAGGTGCACACCACCATGTCCGGCTAATTTATTTTTATCTTCTTTTGTAGAGACAGGGTTCTTGCTATGTTTCCCAGACTCTTTTTCTTTTAAGGAATTAAACATTACAAATTGCACTGAGGTCATCCATTGCCCATCCTCCACATCATCCTTCTCCTCTTCCCAGGGTAACTGCCTTTGAGCCTAAAGTCGGTGCTGTGTTTGCCTTTGTGTCCTTGCATCAGCCAGTCATTGCCCTGGAGAGTATAGCTTTTGGTGAGGCAGCTTCTTGTGGCCGAGGGCAATTCCCTGGGAGAGTCCCTGCTGTGAATCCTCTGCAGCTGACGTTCCCAGCAGCTGGGGGGATGGCAGCATTGGCCCTGAAGAGGGGGACACCACAGTGTCTGCTACACTGGATTATCATGTACATTTTAAGGTTAAATGCTTCTGACAAATTGGGTTCACAGAAGCCTCTTGATTGAGCTATTGCTTGCAAATTGTTGACATTCATTGCCACTTTCTACTTGTGTTATTCTCCTCAATGAAGATGGGGTCTCCATTGAAGTCTATGACCAAATGTAGGCATGGGCAGCCTCCTTAGAGCCAGGGGAGCTGAATCAACGGTTATTCATCTGCCACAGCAGCCACAAAACCGGGTGGCCCCTGTAGTGCTGTTGAGAGGAATTTCTGGACTGTCTCAGTCCATTCAGGCTGCTAAAACAAAATACCATAGACTGGGTAGCTTATAAAAAACAGAAATTTGTTGCTCACAGTTCTAGGGGCTAGGAAGTCCAAGATCAAGGGGTCAGCAGATTTGGTGTGTGGTGAGGGTGACTTCCTCTTAGACAGCCATTTTCTCACCCTAACCTTGCGTGGCAGATGTGGGGGACAGTCTCTGAGGCATTCATCCCAATCATAAGAGCTCTCCATAACCTAATCATCTCCCAATATCACCTCCTAGCATGCCCCACCTCCCAATACCATCATCTTGGGTGTGAAGATTTCAATGTGTGAATTTTAGGGAGACATAAACATTCAGACCATAGCACTGACTAAAGCTGTTACACTTTTCAAAGAGTTCCTGCCAGTTCTTATTTCCATTTTTAAGCAATATCTAACTATGCACATGTACCATAACATCCAGGGTCATGCTCAGCTGCCTTTTGATAAATACAGTGTGCTTCTTTTTTTTTAAGACAGGGTTTCACCGTGTTGATCAGGCTGGTCTTGAACTCCCGACCTCAGGTGATCCGCCTGCCCTGGCCTCCAAAGTGCTTGGATTACAGGCGTGAGCCACCGCGCCCAGCCCATAGTATGCTTCTTTAAAAAGAAAAAATGCTGCCTCTTTCCCTTTAACAAATTCTCAGCTGTTGCAGTCCTTAGAAAGAATTAAAAAAGGATTAAGCAGGGTGGCATGTAGCACCCTTCTGAGAAGTCCCACTTCTAAGAACAACAAGAAATGGAACCCCCCATCTCAGAAATGTACCCCAAAGGCCAATGTCATGTTTCATGCACATACAGCAAGACAGCAGAAGGGGATCTTGATTGGGGTGGGGGTTGTGGGCTGGTTTCTGATGAGACCCCTAATCATGGCTTTAGGACAATGCCTACCCTTTATACTGAAATGAATCCACAGTAGGCTACAAGTTCTACAAGGACAGGGACTGTATTCTGCTGTATCCTCATTACCTAGAATAGGGTTGGTCACGTAGTGGGTGCTTAATAAATATTTGTTGAGTAAAGGAGTAAAATAATTTTATAAATGACTCCATAGTATTGCATAAAATGACAATTTCATTGGTGTCTTATCTCAAGCAGCATCGTCCATCAAATCTTTATTAGCAAGGCATAAGACGATGACATATATGTTCAAAGTCTCACTAGAGTATAGTCTAAAGCAAGCCTGCCTAGAGCTATCTGATTGAGGAGGGAGTAGGCTCTGAGTTGGATGCTTCTTTGCAGATAATTTAATTGTAAATAATTTCTGTCCTATTAGAAAAGAAAACCACAAATGTTATAGTTCTATTGCCCTTTAGGGCATTAACCATTTTTGTGTCTAACTTTGCTATCTTATTCCAATCTTCTTTTCCACACTGACTATGCATATCAATTTCTCGTATCCTCTTTTGTTTTGAGATGGAGTCTTACTCTGTCACCCAGGAGTGGAGTGGTACGATCTTGGCTCAGTGCAACCTCCACCTCCCAGGTTCAAGCAATTCTCCTGCCTCCGCTCCCGAGTAGCTGGGATGACAGGCGCCTGCCACCACACCTGGTTAATTTTTGTATTTTTAGTAGAGATGGGGTTCGAGACCATGTTGGCCAGGCTGGTCTCGAACTCCTGACCTCAGGCCGCCTGCTTCGGCCTCCCAAAGTGCTGGGATTACAGGTGTGAGCCACCGCTCCCGGCCTCTCATATCCTCCTTTGAATGAGCTTTGTCATCTTGCTGGTTCCCTCATTAATCAGTTAATAACATTTGACACATATTTTTTTAAAAACTAAATTCATTATCTATTTCTTTGTTTTAAAAAAAGTATCCTAAAATTTAGTGGATTAAAACAACACCATTCACGATCTCCAGCGTTTCTACGGATCAGAACTCTGGAAGTGACTTGGTTGGGTGGTTCTGTCTTGGGATCCCTTCCAGAGAAATATACACTGGATTTGGCAACAAGAAAGTGGCTTTAATATCCCTGGAGAGGCCGGTTTTGATGAAGTGGTGGGGCTGGGACCTAGGCTGCAGGATATTTGTAGCTTCTGCCAGAGTTCAGATTGGATCCGAAAAATGTAAAGCCAGGGTGGGTCTGGTTAGAAGAACCACGTGACTGGGGAAATTACAGGGCACATTTTGAAAGACAATCGCAATGAAGTCACATTTTGTGTCTTTATAACGGGTTTTCCTCTTCCCCACTCTGAACATGCTGGGGCTAATTCTGAGTTTTGTCAGTCATGCATTAGAAAAGAAGACAACTGCTAAGGGAGTTTATTCATCTTTGTTCCTCTCACAGCAAGAAGCAAGTTTCTTTAAAATCTTTTAACAAGGTCCTGCCGCGGTGGCTCATGCCTGTAATCCAGCACTTTGGGAGGCCGAGGTGGGAGTATCACCTCAAGTCAGGAGTTTAAGACCACTTTGGCCAATGTGGTGAAACCTCGTCTCTACAAAAATAGAAAAATTAGCTGGGCATGGTGGCAGGTGCCTGTAATCCTAGCTACTCAGGAGGCTGAGACAGGAGAATTGTGTGAACCAGGGAGGCGGAGGTTGCAGTGAGCCAAGATCACACGATTGCACTCCAGCCTGGGTGACAGAGTGAGACTGTCTCAAAAAAAAATTTTTTTTTCAACAGAAGATCTCTTTGGCTCTGCACAAGCCATCGCATCAGTAGATTTCTCTTGCTATCTTCCCAGATAGTTCAGAACCTCCTGTCTATTTCTCTATTATGAGTCCCAACTTCCCAACCTCCTTGGATAGGAAAGGTCTGGGAGGTCTATTCTGTCTCCATGAACTCTGGGCCTATGGTAAGTGTGTCTAATATGACTGAGGGGCCAGCAGCCTCTTGTCCTAAAGACCTCACCTAACCTTTAACCTTAGAAAAAAGCAGTGGCTCACTCCTGTAATCCTAGCACTTTGGGAGACCGAGGCAGGAGGGTCACCTGAGGTAAGGAGTTTGAGACCAGCCTGGCCAACATGGTGAAACCCCATCTGTACTAAAAATACAAAAATTAGCCAGGCATGGTGGTGCATGCCTGTAATCCCAGCTACTCAGGAGACTGAGACAGGAGAATGGCTTGAACTTGGGAGGCAGAGGTTGCAGTGAGCCGAGACTGTGCCGCTGCACTTCAGCCTGGGTGACAGAGCGAGACTCAGTCTCAAAAAAACAGAAAGGAAAAAAGAAAAAGAAAACCAAGGGAAGCATGATCCCCCAGTCACCTCCAGCAGGCAGTTCGTTCACCACAACCGCTCTGTGGGAACCTTCCTAGTGACATCCAGCAAGGCTGTGCCCCAGGCTCTAGTGCAGGCTGTGGCCAACTTGGTTTTACCAAAGGACTCACCAAGCCAGTGCTTCTCAAACTCAACTGAAGCAGAACTGACTCAGCAGGTCAGGGTGAGGCCTGGGGCTCTGCATTTCTGGCAAGCTCTCAGGGGTTGCTGATGCTGCTTCCTTTGTGAGCAAGGCTCTAGGCAATGTCACCTACATCCAGGTATAACTAGACCACCCCAGCGGGACACAAAAAGAAATCTAGACATTCTAGGATACAAGTGTTTCGGAGAGTCCTGGCTTTGCTCTTATTCTGATACCTATAGTTGTTTCGTTTTTCAATCCAAAGCAATTTTAAAGGCAAATAAACAAGCAGAGAAAGCACCTTTGGTCTTGACCCAGATAAGAAAAATGGCATGTCCCCTCTCACTCAGGGGACAATCCAGAGACTCAATTTCGTCCTAAGAGTTTGACCCACGAGACTGCGTCATGCACAGTGGCTGCGCGCTCTACAGGACAGGGCCTGTATTCTGCAGTATCCTTAATCCCTAGAACAGGGTCCGTCACATAGCACTCCTGACCCGCGGGGTCAGGCCCGCACAGAGGGTCTCAGGAAGCTCCTCCAAGGCCAGCACGGAGGGTTTCTGTTGTCCCCTACCCAGGCTCCGGGAAAACCACGCTGCTGGACGCCATGTCCGGGAGGCTGCGGCGCACGGGGACCTTCCTGGGGGAGGTGTATGTGAACGGCCAGGAGCTGCACCGGGAGCAATTCCAGGACTGCTTCTCCTACGTCCTGCAGGTGGGCGCGTCTCCCACACTCCCGGCCCCCCGCCCGTCCCCCGGGGCTTGGGCGACGCTGACTCCCCGCGTCTCCTGCAGAGCGACACCCTGCTGAGCAGCCTCACCGTGCGTGAGACGCTGAGCTACACAGCGCTGCTGGCCATCCGCCACAGCAGCCCCGGCTTCTTCCAGAAGAAGGTGGGTGCAGCCCTCTGCTTACAGCGGGCAAACCAAGTGCCTTTGCATCCCCGCTGCCCTCCTCTCTTTGCCTACGCTTACCCATTCCTCCCTTTTGCTCGTCACCCCTTCACTCTAGAGCGTGCCCTGCACCCTGCACCGTGCACCCTGCGCTGCCGGAGAGAGGAGCCCTTTGTCACATGTGCCTTTGGAGCACTTGAAATGTGACTAGTCCAAAGACTGACACGTGCTCTGAGTGTAAAACACATATCAGGTTTTAGACTCTGAGTCTAAAAAAACAGAATGTGAAAACGCCCATTAAGAATTTTTAGGTTGGGCAGGGTGGCTCACGCCTGTAATCCTAGAACTTTGGCAGGCCAAGACGGGAGGATTGCTTAATTCTAGAAGTTTGAGACCAACCTGGGCAACATAGTGAGACTCAGTCTCCACAAAAAATACAAAAAGTAGTCAGGTGTGGCGGCGTGCACCTGCAGTCCCAGCTGCTCAGGAGGCTGAGACAGGAGGATCTCTTGAACCCAGCAGGTCGAGGCTGCAGCAAGCCATGAGTGCACCATTGCGCTCCAGCCTGAAGGATAGCCTGTATCCCCCAACCAAATAAATACATATATTAATAAATAAAATTTAAAAAGTATTGATTGCACGTTGAAATGGTATTTTGTCTGTAAAGAATATCATGTTAATTTCATGTTTCTTTTTACTTTTTAAAATATGGCTACTAAAATATTTCACTTCCATCTGTGGCTTGCATTACCATTCTCTGGGACCATGCTGTTCTACAAATTCCATGTTTGAACAGATAGAGTTATTTTTGCCACTGATTTTTCTCAGCTTGCTTGGAGGCATCTTGAATATGCCTTATCCAAACTGGACTGAGTTAATGAAGGAAGAAACGATTGGATTGTCAACTCCTTCTAGGTTCCAATCTCTTTCTTAAATGTATCCAGTTTGGAAGTAGCCAGAGGTAAACCCACCCGGGACCTTAACTGGAAACTGCTTCATTTCTCTCTAGTCTGGGAAGGCCCACGAGCACCCAGGGAACCAATGACAGGTGGACATGCCTCCTTCAAGGGGCACAGCTTTGTGGAAGCAGGAGAACTCCTGATAGCAGAGTTCTCTCCAATTGAGAGTCCTTTCTGAGCAAATCCAGCCCACAGGGTGTAAAATCCTGACAAGCAATTCAGTGGGAAGGAAGTGCTGATGATAACAAAGGAGAGAGCATGGCAGATCTGCTCCTTTCCTTGGAAGAACCTGGAAATAAGCCATGGCCAACGTGAGCAGGCTATGTCTGCGGGGGCTGTTGACTAAGGCTCAGGCTTCCCAGACCACCTGAGAGAGCACAGACAGTCCTCTCAATCCTGGCCCTGCCATTTGCTAATGGCATGATCTTGGGGCAAGTTATGGATCACTCTCTGTTTTCTCCTCTATAAAAAAATACAATAAGAATGCATTTCTCCTGGGGTCAATGTGAGGAATACATCAGATTATGTGAAAGCACAGAGCATGGAGGGTGGGACTTGATTATCCCAATGGTCCTTACAAGGACTCTGAGTTCCATTTCCAATAGTGTTTCCAAAATATGGAAGAGCATTCCTGCTGGGGTGTGAAACCTCTGAGACAAATTAAGTAAATGTCTTCTCCGTCCATCCCTTCTAAACCAGGAGAGGCAAGCTTACTCCTTATGATGTTACAAAGATGAGAAAGAGGCTCAGGAATCTACACTGGCTGGTGAGCACAGAAATCTCACTGTGTCAAGCGAAGTTTAATTCTAGGATCTTTCTACCCTGATGGCAAGAGACCTTTCTTTTATTTCCAGAATATATCATGCTAGTTTATTTATGCATTTTTACCTTCTCATTATTCCTTTGTACCTATTTCAGATATGTCCATTCTTTGGGTGGATCAAAGCTTCATCTATGCCGTCCACCCCTTCCCCTGACCTCTCTGGAATTTTGGTCCACAAGTCATCCTCTTTTCTTCTGCAATCGAGCTTATTGTTTTGTAATGCAATGGTTTTGTTTCCATTTTCATAACACAGCCTTATTAGGGATGTCTGGAAACAAAACTCATTACCATATGAGTATCTTCTGTTTCTTTCTGCTTTCCCCCGGGCTTTCTGCAGATAGAGGTAATCAGTACGGGAGGACAGAAACAGATTTGTGAACAGGTCTCTGGAGAGGAGATAAGCTGAGGAAGGAAAGACAGAGAGGGAGGAAGAAAGCCAAGCTTGTTGATTAGAAAGTCAGTAAAGAATTTTTTTTAGTTATTGTTTTGGGGGAGTTGAGAATGAGGAGGAAGAAGAGTTTCAGGGACTGCAGGGTTTAAGTAGAGCAAAGAGAATTGGAGGAAAGGGAATTTTAAGTGTGGCTGTGGGTTATAAATTGGGTCCCTCTTAAAGTCCTTAAAGAAATTCAAGTAAAGATTGGAATTATTTTTAATTACTTTTGAAGGCCGGATTATATGTCTCTGATGCAAAACCACACTGAGATTGCACCACATGGGACTCTGGCACTTATCTGAGTTATATAGTAGAAAACAGGTTTAATTCAAATCAAGTTGGATTTTTTTAAACATATAAAACATATATTATAATAAAGTTTCAAAACCCAAACACTTATAAAAGTAAGCGATATTGTAATCATATCTTTGGGGGGATTTTTCTGTATGGGCTGGAGTGACTGAGGCTCCTGCAAATGGGAATTTAATGACGTATCCGTTGTTTCCTGGTTAATTTTCCTGAAGCAAGTATAAGCAGTTTTTGTTCTAGGGAATCTTATTTATTTATTTATTTAGAGACAGAGTCTTGCTCTGTCACCTAGGCTGGAGTACAGTGGCACAATCTCGGCTCACTGCAACCTATCTCCTGGGTTCAAGCAATTCTCCTGCCTCAGCCTCCCGAGTAGCTGGGATTACCAGTGCCCACCACCACACCCAGCTAATTTCTGTATTTTTAGTACAGACAGGGTTTCACCGTGTTGGCCAGGCTGGTCTTGAACTCCTGACCTCAAGTGATTCACCCACTTTGACCTCCCAAAGTGCTGGGATTACAGGCGTAAGCCACCATGCCCAGCCCGCTTTATTTTATTTTTGAGGAAGGATCTTGCTCTGTTGCCTGGGCTGGAGTGCAGTGGTACATCAGGGCTAACTGAGGTCTCAGCCTCCTGGGATCAAGCGATCCTCCTGTCTAAGCATCCCAAGTAGGTGGGACTACAGGCACATGCCAGCACACCCAACTAATTTATTTTCTTTTTTTATAGAGACAGGGTCTCTCTTTTTTGCCCAAACTGGCCTCAAACTCCTGGCCTCAAGCAGTCCTCCTTCCTTGGCCTTCCAAAGTGTTGGGATTATAGGCATGAGCCATAGAACCCAGCCTCTGGGGATGTTTTTAAAAATTCATATTGTTTATTGAAATCTGACACCTATATTATGATTTAAGCCAAACTGGATCATATTATTATAAAAGACGTGCTTTCCCCAGGGTGTGGTGAGTCTGGAAGTGGCCCTTGCATTCTTGGTGGGGGAGTATTGAAAAACAGCTGCAGCCACTCCCAGCCTTCCTGTCATTTGTGTCTCTTGCAGGTGGAGGCCGTCATGGCAGAGCTGAGTCTGAGCCATGTGGCAGACCGACTGATTGGCAACTACAATTTGGGTGGCATTTCCATTGGTGAGCGGCGCCGGGTCTCAATCGCAGCCCAGTTGCTCCAGGATCCCAGTAAGTGACACCCAGAACTGCTACTAGCTGCTGTCTGGGCATCTTCTGTGTGTCTGCAGATACTGTGGGCCCTTTCTTCACAGTCCTCATTCGGAAAGGGGTTTGCGTGCAACTGAAATCACAGGTTTTTTCAAACTAGGGGCCCATTTTTTTTTGGAAATGCTGTATAGCTCATTTCCCGACGCGATTCCATCATCCAAACAAAACAGCTCTTGGACTCGGAAGCATTGCATTGGTGTTGCAGTGTTCCACCGGAGTCTTCCATGAATACGGAGCCTCGGCCAGCCAATCGTTTCTTCTCACCAGGGCAATACCATTGTGTGGGCTGGGGAAAGCCAGTGAGTTTTGACATGACCACAGGTGTTCATGAAATGGCAGGAATTAAAATAGGAATTTGAATGATACACTCAAAAGTGTTTATGTTGTGGGGGAAGGGAGTGTCAAAACAGAGTAGTCGATCCTCTGCCTGGTTTGGTCATTTTCCCTATCACCTGGGGGAACCCTCGCCACTGATATGCAGCTGGAGAGGACAGACTGCATCTAGGTCCTTTCTTTGCACTGTGGCAGAGCAGGGCTGCCTGTTCTTCAGATGGTGGTTTGTCACTAGAAGGCAGATAGAGATGTTTTTAAGAGTGCTTGTCACTTTCTTTTTTTTTTTTCTTTTTGAGACAGAGTCTCATTCTTTCGCCCAGGCTGGAGTGCATTGGCATGATCTCGGCTCACTGCAACCTCTGCCTCCTTGTTCAAGTGATTCTCTTGCCTTAGCCTCCTGAGTAGCTGGGATTACAGGCGCCCGCCACCATGCCCAGCTAACTTTTGTACTTTCAGTAGAGACGAGGTTTCACCATGTTGGCCAAGCTGGTCTTGAACTCCTGACCTCAAGTGATCTGCCTGCCTTGGCCTCCCAAAGTGCTGGGATTACAGGCAAGAGCCAACGCACCCAGCCCCCTTGTCACTTTTTAGGTAGAAATAAGTTACTTTAAATCCTCTAAAGAACCCAAATCCCTGCCACACTTCAGACCTTGTTTTATTGGTCAGATTTGTTTTCCCCTGTGCAAAGACCCTGCTGGTGTTGGAAAGTGTTACAGACATGAAATGGGGTTATGTCTTTTTGACCAGCCTCCACTCAGTCTTGTTTCAAAACAACTTGATGCCAGCCTGCCAGCCTTTGTTCCCTGGAAGGATGCCCTGGGCAGAGCCTAGTACCCTATGAGAGGCCTGATTTCCTTACTCCCTGTCCCCTGGAGGGTTTGAGCCCCACACATGCTCCAGAGCTGGGAACTAGGCCTTCCAGGTCAGGTCCTTTCTCCTGATCTCAGGCTGAAAGCCAGTTTCCATGTTTACTTCCCACTGCACACTGTTTGGATGGGGTGCAAATTCAATAAGGGATGGTTGAGAATTCTGAATTTGAAGCACAGAGCCTGGGCCCTGCAGTGCCTCAGAAGTCTGGCCTGTCTTTGCTGGCAGAGGTCATGCTGTTTGATGAGCCGACCACAGGCCTAGACTGCATGACGGCTAATCAGATTGTCGTCCTCCTGGTGGAACTGGCTCGCAGGAACCGAATTGTGGTCCTTACCATTCACCAGCCCCGTTCTGAGCTTTTTCAGGTAAGGAGTTCAACATGTAAAGGCCGGGTCTATGGTGTGTTAAACTGGGAATCGCAGGGGCAGGGGCAAGATTTGTACAGTGGCCAGGCACAGTGGCTCACACTTGTAATTCCAGCACTTTGAGAGGCGGAGGCAAGAGGATCACTTGAGGCCAGGAGTTTGAGACCAACCTGGGCAATAAAGTGAGACCCTCCATCTCTAAAAAAGAAAAAAGGAAAAGAAAGAAAAAGAAAAATTAGCCAGGCATGGTGGTACACACCTGTGGTCCCAGCTACTTGGGAGGCTGAGGTGACAGGATCACTTGAGCCCAGTAGGTCAAGGCTGCAGGAAGTCACGATCATGCCATTGCACTCTAGCCTGGGTGACAGAGCAAGGCCTCGTCTCAGAAAAAAAAAAAAAAAAAAAGATTAGTGCTAGAGCAACTGGAGCCAAAAGCTCCTGAGAGAGGAAGAGCAAAGGATGAAAACTCACTTCTTTCAGCACCTACCATGTTCCAAATACTTTCTGTACATAGCTCATTTCGTCTGCACAACACTCCTATGAGGTGTGTTTCAGTATATTCACCTTACAGAGGAAAAGAGTGAAACTTAGCAATGATTCAAGAGTGACAGCCAGGCATGGTGGCATGCTCCTGTAAACCCAGCTCTTCAAGAGGCTAAGGCAGAAGAATCCCTTGAACCCAGGACGTTGCAGTGAGCTGGGATCGTGCCACTGCACTCTAACCTGGGTGACAGAGTGAGATTTCATCTCAAAAACAAAACAAAACAACAAAACAAATTGAGCCAAGATCACACAGTTATTAATCGTCAAAAGCTGGCATTAGGCTTTCACAGCCACATTGGCTTTGAAGGCTGTGTTTTCCACTAAATCTTACAGATTTCCTTCCAAAAAAATCTCACTTCCTCCACCCAGTATCCCTTTAGTTAGCTATTATTTGCTTTTTATAGAGTAGAAGCTGAGATTTAAAATGAAAATAAAAAAAACAAACTAAGACCCACCCCAGCTCACCCGAGGTCACTTACATGGCGTGGCTGGGACTTAACCCAGGTCCAGTCATGCTTGTCTATCCCAGATATGACGCTGGGCCTCGATGGAGGCAGCATAACCCACAGTGCTAGCCTAGGCTCACAAGGGTAGCGATGCACTTTGACTGTCTCCAGGAATACCGACGCAGGGCCAAGGTCATCGAAGGACTGACTGCTTGGAAGTGTATTTCCCATAAGGAGATGGTGACCATAAGGAATACTTGACCTTGGCCCTGCATCGGTATTCTTGGAGACATTCAAAGTGCATTGCTGCCCTTGTGATCACACACTAACTACATCTGTTGTCTGATCAGCTCTTTGACAAAATTGCCATCCTGAGCTTCGGAGAGCTGGTTTTCTGTGGCACACCAGTGGAAATGCTTGATTTCTTCAATGACTGTGGTTACCCTTGTCCTGAACATTCGAACCCTTTTGACTTCTATAGTAAGTTTTTCTTTCACATTCCCCATTGTGAATGTTTTTAAACTTTCTAATCTCAGATTCCTACCTGGATGACACCAGCACTAGTGGGTTTGACTTTTGCTTTGTTTTTGTGTTTTATACTCTTAAAGGAATTTACCTGGCCCAGTCAATTAACTTGCCAGAGATGACTATCAGAAGGAGGTTGGGGAGCTCTCTCAAACAAACTGGCGCACTGCTACTACTTTATCAGAGAATCATTAGCTGAGCTTCCAAATTCTCCCAGACAATCCCAGTGGGATCCTCAAGGCCCAGCTGGGATGCTTTAAAGTATTCCGATTTTATAGGTGGGCATTAACCACAAATTTTGTCTTGATGGAATGAGGTATTATTGCCAGTACTCCTATACCAAATGTCTATCCATGTACATACATGCATTTAAAAACACCTGGGTGACATCTTTTGGGAAAAACTTTTAGTGGACCTGACATCAGTGGATACTCAAAGCAAGGAACGGGAAATAGAAACCTACAAGAGAGTCCAGATGATAGAATCTGCCTACAAGAAATCAGCAATTTGTCATAAAACTTTGGAGAATATTGAAAGAACGAAACACCTGAAAACATTACCAATGGTTCCTTTCAAAACCAAAGATTCTCCTGGAGTTTTCTCTAAACTGGGTGTTCTCTTGAGGTAAGAGGCTCACAAATGTGAGCAATGCCCATTGGAGGTCTTTAGCCATCCCCCAATAACAGTTCTGAAAAGGAATTACAGCATGGTTGTTTGTTTTCAGGAGAGTGACAAGAAACTTGGTGAGAAATAAGCTGGCAGTGATTATGCGTCTCCTTCAGAATCTGATCATGGGTTTGTTCCTCCTTTTCTTCGTTCTACGGGTCCAGAACAATGTGCTAAAGGGTGCTATCCAGGACCGCGTGGGTCTCCTGTACCAGTTTGTGGGTGCCACCCCGTACACAGGCATGCTCAATGCTGTGAATCTGTGTAAGTGTCCACGTGCTGGAGGTGCACCTCTTTCTCCCTAAATACCTCCCTTCTCCACCTGTAACCTTACAAACGTCCACCATTACAAGGATATTTCTCTGGGCTAAACCTGGCCCTCTGGATTCCCTCTCTGGGAAAAGGTAACTATTGAGTTACCAACATGTTAATATGAATGAGCTCACCAGGTGGATCTCTCTGGGGGCTAAGGATCCAGGGAAACAGGAAGTGCTGATGTGCTGGTGGGGAGGGTTTGAGGAGCTTTTCAAAATATCATTCCTCCTATCTCATCTTGGCCATCTTGGATGCATAGCCCAGGGGGCTCAGCGACTAGGCCACCTTCACACCATCAGCTTCTTTTGGAGCCAATTTTAGGACAGCCAGCACCTCATTTTCAAACTCAGTGGAATTCCAGAGACAACACCTGGTTGCCTAATGTTGCAGGAAGTGGATGTTAGAGGGATTCCCCAAAGGCAACACTGTTAGGGAATAAGAGGAGAGGACTCTGCTGCTGTGAAGTTGCCCTAGAGCTTGACCCGAGAGGCAATGCTCAGTGTCTGCATTTACCGGGGTTGCCTGGCCTTCTGAGAGCAAGTGTAAAATGCAGGCTGCTGGTGGCAGGGGTGGGATTGGGTGAGGGGGAGTCCTGCACAGAAAGGAGACAAAGGGCTTCAAATCATTGATTCATGCCCCCTTTGCATGTACTTTTACTGAATGGGTGACAACTCCCCCGCTTTAGAGAGAAGGAAATAAATTACATCTTTTGCAAGTGTATTGCAATTTAGGTAGAGAGTAGACTTCTGGGGTGGGGATTTATTGTCCTGTGGATGGCAGTTCCCCCTCCTTCCCTGACTAGGGGAACCCCTTGCCAGCTGGTTTTCACCCCATCCAGCCCTGACAGACCTCATGTTCGGCTTGAGCTAGCCCTCCCTCTCTCAGCTGGGTGGTGACTGACTGTTCTGAAACCCGCCTTCCATCCCCAGTTCCTGTGCTGCGAGCTGTCAGCGACCAGGAGAGTCAGGATGGTCTCTACCAGAAGTGGCAGATGCTGCTGGCCTATGTGCTGCATGTCCTCCCCTTCAGCGTTGTTGCCACCATGATTTTCAGCAGTGTGTGCTACTGGTGAGGGGTTGTTCATTTCACCCAGGGCCGGGCTCCCATGGAGTAATGGAGCCAGTGAGACTTGTGCAGGAAGAGCTCCAGGATGGAGTTCTCTGCTCTGGAGGATCTACACGTTGTCCATCAGTGTCTAGTGCAATGTCCGATCTTCTGGAACATTAATTTTATTGTAAATAACCCAACTGTGGGCTGCAGGAGACCTGAGAACAAACCACCAAGATGACACCTGCCAGGGAATGGCCTGTCCCACATTCATGGCAGGGCCTGGGCCAGAGAAGAGGGCTCTGAAGTAGCTGGGACCCAGGTGCATGTGGGGCCCAGGGGCAGGGAGAAACAGCCTGAGTGTAAAACCTTAAAACAGACACATTCAGAGGGTAGGAAGAGGATAGCAAGCCAACAGAGGAGGCAGAGGGTGATCAGCGAGGTAGAGAGAAGCAGGATTGGGCTGCATCAGAGAGGATGAGGAAGGAGAGAGTTTCAAGGAAGTGTTGTGAATAGCGCAGGCGTTAAAGGAGGTGAGGCATAAGGGGAGGAGGCCATTGCAATCTTCCAAAACAGAGCTTCAGTAGAGTTGTGGGGTACAAGTCAGGTTCACAAGACGGTAAGGTGTGAGATGGAGGAAGCAGATACTGTTTTGAGAAGCTTGGTGTTACAGGGTAGGATGAAGAGGGGGGGTAGTTGCTTAAATGACCATCAAGTTCAAAATACGGTTGTTTTAGGATGCGGTAAATAAGACCATCAAAACACCTTAGATTGAGAGTAGATGAAAATGCAGCCAAAATTTGGATAAGTCAAAGAGGAAGTTTCCAGAGTAGACCAAGGTAGGGATAGGGGAATCCAAATAACATGGGATCAAGGATGCAAGCAGCTAGGGTCACACTTTCAAAGATGGGGTGTAGGAAGACAGAGGGGCAGAGATAATGAAAAATAGAGATGATGAAGATAGCAAGAAATTCATAAAATAGGAGGTGAATTCAGCTGGTGAGCACTGGGGAGAGAGATTGAAATTGGGAGGGGAAAATTTAAAGTAAGGGTTTGTATCAGTCATAATGGACTATGCTATTAGAACTCAATACACATTGAAGAAATTTTAGGGGTCCAGGAGCCAGCTGAGGCAAAGTGCAGAAGGGGACCCAGTTAGTGTGGCAATATGTCTTGTCCAGCACACCTTCCATTGCTTAAAAGAGAGTAGGGTCCCCAGATGTGGGAATTGATAAGGCAAAGAATGGCAGAAGGGGCCAAGCATCTGCAGCAGTGAGGGCACTGGGGAAGTGAGAGGCAGGAGGCCGTGATCAGAGAGGGTGTCCTCAGACTGAAATCCTGGGAGTGGAACCCTTTTGAGGAATATTTAAGTCCAAGACATGGTGAGTCATCAAGATTAGGTAGATCGAGCCACTGGAATTGAGGAGATTAGTTAATTAGGAACCACTGATGTGGATGGCTCATGGGTTACAGAGCTTGAGGAAAATGATAGTGGAGAGGAGTAGAAAAAAATGATCCTGGTCCAGATGCTATAAAATCATCAAAGGTGAGAGAATGTTTTAAATGTCACAGAAGACCACAATGAGGAATGGCATTGATAGCATAAGCAAACCTTATGATTTGTACAGAGGAAAAGTAGATGGCCTGAAGAGTAAGTGTTAAGGAGGGGTGAGCATAAGACATGCCAGCCTTTTTTCCTCATTCTACAAACGGGATAAAGAGCAGCCATGCCTAATGATCACTGAAGACACGCTATCACCAGGGAAATGTAATTCGGAGAAAGGAATATAAGAGGAAAGGTGCATGGATATAGGGTGGTTTGTTTACAAGAAAATGAAGGTCAGGCCAGGTACAGTGGCTCACACCTGTAATCCTAGCACTTTGGAAAGCTGAGGTGGGTGAACCACTTGAGGCCAGGAGTTCGAGACCAACTTGGCCAACATGGAAAAACCCCATCTCCACTAAATACAAAAAAATTAGCCAGGTGTGGTGGCAGGCACCTGTAATCCCAGCTACTTGGGAGGCTGGGCAGGAGAATCACTGGAACCCAGGAGTCAGAGGTTGTAGTGAGCCAAGATCACACCACTGCACTCCAGCCTGGGCGACAGACGCAACTCTGTCTCAAAAAAGAAAACATAGGTCAAATCAATGGACGAGGTTGGTAGAATCAAAGACAAGAATGGAATGGAATTGGCCTGGGGAGGGCTGACCTGATCAAGGACAAAAGAAGTGAGGGGTTTTCATGTGGGCAAGAATCCCACATGACAGAGATGAGGTTCAGGGAAGGAGGAGCTGGGAAGTGGGCTGGGTGAGCCGTTAACATGAAGGTAGGTGTCGTGCTAGCTAGGCAGAATATGGTTATTTATGAAGAAGCCTGTAGAATTCAACAAGCCTGCTTACTGCAGTGAGTTGTGACCACTGTCTAAGTAATTTAATGTTTTCCTATGAGAGCTGAAGGAGCTGTGAAAGGGAAAAGTGCCTCCCATTGAGTTGCAGCCAATGGGAACAATCTGATGTAATAAATAGTCTCAAATGTTGGCTTCTTTCCAAAAAGGCCTTTCAAAGGGGTGTGTGGCTTGCTCTGCAAACTCCTCTCACCCACTCACCACCAAGGATTTCTTCATAGAGGCAAGTGCAGTATTTTTCTTAAATGATGGCCCTTGGAGAAGAAACTAAAGAGCTTATGCTTTTCTAGGACGCTGGGCTTATATCCTGAGGTTGCCAGATTTGGATATTTCTCTGCTGCTCTCTTGGCCCCCCCACTTAATTGGTGAATTTCTAACTCTTGTGCTACTTGGTATCGTCCAAAACCCAAATATAGTCAACAGTGTAGTGGCTCTGCTGTCCATTGCGGGGGTGCTTATTGGATCTGGATTCCTCAGGTAAGAGATCACAATTCCAAAATTTAGATTGGGATAATCTGTTATTAATGATCACCTAATAGTGACTGTTGTAAAGGAATTCCAGAGGAGAACTGATAGTGATTTCAGATATTACCTTATAGTCTGGAACATTTATACTGCTTGTTAATCATTATTGCCTTAGACCTTGAACTGTTCATTTGTTCAATAAAATGTCTTTTTTATTAAGAATCAGGAACTGACAAGTTTATGTTATGATATGATTCACATGTAATAAGCCATTATACCAAGAGAAGAAAACCAGTCTGGATGCTCCAGGAAAAACCCACAGCCCATGTGACAGGCTAAATAACTTGCATGCATTAGTTTATTTCTGACCTGATACTGTTGATACTGTTGAGTGGGTACTATAGTTCTCAATTCCCAGTTATTCTTAGGAATTAAGACTAGTCAGATAAAAAAAAAGATCCTGCAGGATAAAAGACTGTTCCAAAGAGTATTAAGGCTTAAAGGACATGCGCCAAATGGTAGCAGGAATTAGCTCTGGGTGATATTGATTTTAATTTTTTTCTTCATATTTCTGTATTTTATAAATGCTCTATAATGGACAAGTATCATTTTATAACCAGGAAAAAATATATCCACACACATTTTTAAAAAGCAGCAGCAAAAAGGGCAGAAAATTTTAAAAGGGTAAAAATGATCCCAGCAGGTGATGTGAGTGGGATCTAGTAATTAATCTATGGGTCCCCAAGGAAACATGAAGGCTGTTTGACTTTTTTTTTTTTTTTAGATGGAGTCTTGCTGTTACCCAGGTTGGAGTGCAGTGGCATGATCTCGGCTCACTGCAGCCTCCACTTCCCGGGTTCAAGCGATTCTTCTGCTTCAGCCTCCCGAGTAGCTGGGATTACAGGCATGCACCACCACGTCCAGCTAATTTTTGTATTTTTAGTAGAGACAGGGTTTCACCATGTTGGTTAGGCTGGTCTCAAACTCCTGACCTCATGATCTGCCCGCCTTGGACTCCCAAAGTGCTGGAATTATAGGTGTGAGCCACTGCATCCGGACTTGACTTAAAAATTTTAAAATCCAATCAAAAAGGAAAAACATTACTGAGCATCTACTATAGAAAATTATATGTGTGTGTTTAATTATTTAACTCTCAGAGCAATCCATTTTCAGATAAGAAAATGAAGCTCAGACTTGACTGCTTAAGTCACACCACTGTGAAGGCTGTGACGCACGTGACTTCCTGGAGAGAGGCTGACCTATGAGTCAGAAACTTCCTCTACCACTTGCCACAGTTGCTTTTCTATCTAAATCAGTCTCCTCATTTATAAAAAAGAGATCACTATTTCAGCCCCTCCTACTTCAAGGGATCATGAGAAGCAAAGGAAATAATCGATATGAAAACACATTATAAACTGTAGTGAGTTATATGAAGGTGAGATATTGTAAAGCAAAGTGAACTAAGCTTTGATCAGTCAAGGAGGATATTTTTTCACTCTAATACCATTATATTGTATTTGTCTGTGTTGCTTAAGTGGATTATTAACATTTATGAAAAATGCAGAAATCAAATCACACCAAGACTACAGAATCAAGCCAGCAATGTCCAGACCCAACCTTAGGCAACATCTCCTCTGTTGTGTTATTTGAATCATTGTTTCAGTTAATCTGGTGCCATTTCACACACAGATGATCCCCGACTTACAATTTTTTTGAGAAAGCAATACTTGTTCTGTAGAAATCGTATTTTATTTTTGCTTTTTGAGGCAGTCTCACTCTATCGCCCAGGCTGAAGTGCAGTGGCTCAATCTCAGCTCACTGCAACCTCCGCCTCCTGTGTTCAAGCGAATCTCATGCCTCAGTCTCCTGAATAGCTCGAGTATAGGTGTGTGCCACCATGCCCGGATAATTTTGTATTTTTAGTAGAGATGGGGTTTCGCCATGTTGGCCAGGCTAGTCTCAAACTTCTGACCTCAGGTGATTCACCCATCTTGGTCTCCCAAAGTGCTGGGATTACAGGCATGAGCCACCGCATCCGGCCTAGAAATCATATTTTGAGTAGCCATACAACATTCTGTACGTTTAGAACAGGATTCAATATACTGCATTAAATATTCAACAATTTATTGTAAAATAGGCTTTGTGTTAGATGATATTTTGCAACTGTAGGTTAATGTTAAGTGTTTTGAGCACATTTAAGGTAGACCAGGCTAAGCTGTAATGTTTGGTAGACTAGGTGTCTTAAATGCATTTTTTGTTTGTTTTTGAGACGGAATCTCAGGCAGTCACCTAGGCTGGAGTGCAGTGGCACCATCTTGGCTCACTGCAACCTCTGCCTCACAGGTTCAAGTAATTTTCCTGCCTCAGCCTCCCGAGTAGCTTGGATTACAGGCACCTGGCATCACGCCTGGCTAATTTTTGTATTTTTAGTAGAGATGGGGTTTCACCATATTGGCCAGGTTGGTCTCAAACTCCTGACCTCCGGTGATCCCCCCCATCTTGGCCTCCCAAAGCTCTGGGATTACAGGTGTAAGTCACTGCGCCTGGCCTTGAATGCATTTTAATTTAGAATATTTTCAATTTATGATGGATTTATCTGGAAGTAACCCCATCATAAGAAGCATTTGTATTGGGTTTTTAGGAAAAGGAAGTTAATTGCCCTTTATTTTTTTTTTGCTTCTTCTCACTCTGTCACCCAGGCTGGAGTGCAGTGGCACAATCTCAGCTCACTGCAACCTCCACCGTTCAGTTTCAAGTGATTCTCCTGCTTCAGCCTCCTGAATAGCTGGGATTACAGGTGCGCGCCACCATGCCTGGCTAATTTTTTTATTTTTAATAGAGATGAGGTTTCACCCTGTTGGCCAGGCTGGTCACAAACTCCTGACTTCAAGTGATTTCCCTGCCTTGGCCTCCCAAATCCCTGCTGGGATTACGGGCACGAGCCACTGCGCTTGGCGGTTAATTGCTCTTAAAAGGTAGGCAGTAGCCAAGAATACTAAATAATCTCAGATTAGTTGCAAAATCTTAACACCCCAAGGCTGCACATGGATTCCACTCCCATCACTGAATTAAAACTCCACTCTTAAAGGCCACATCAACCTGCTAGTCATTCCATTTACCCATTTTTCTCCCCCAGTCATCATCTTCCTAGTGAACTGCCTGCGGCATTTTGTGCTGGTGGCTCCCTCCTCTTTCAAACACAAAGGAAACTGGTTTTGCCATTCTTTCTGCTTAAAAAATCATGCAAGTTCTTGGGGGAAGAAATGCACACAATATAAATCTATATGCGGAAGAAAGTAAAAGTTACCTGAAGTGTCAGAGCCCAGAGTCAAATTTTGTCGTAGTCCTTGCTAGAATTTTATATACCTTTTTTTTGTTTTCTTGAAATGGAGTTTCACTCTTGTTGCCCCGGCTGGAGCGCAATGGTGCGATCTCGGCTCGCCGCAACCTCCGCATCCCAGGTTCAAGTGATTCTCCTGCCTCAGAGCTGCGATTACAGGTGCCCACCACCACGCCCGGCTAATTTTGCATTTTAGTAGAGTTGGGATTTCTCCGTGTTGGTCAGGCAGGTCTCAAATCCTGACCTCAGGTGATCCGCCCGCCTCGGCCTCCCAAAGTGCTGGGTTAACAGGCATGAGCCACGGCACCTGGCAGAATTTTATACAATTTTTAATAAAGATGAAATCATCCTGTTGTGTAACATATATGCATATCTTTTTTCCCCATTTAACAACAGAATATGAATTAGCTGGGTGTGGTGTCACGTGCCTGTAATTTCAGTTACTCAGGAGGCTGATGGAGGAGAATCACCTGAACCCGGGAGGCAGAGATGCAATGAGCCAAAATTGCACCACTGCACTCTAGCCTAGGTGACAGAATGAGACTCCATTTCAAAAACAAAAACAAAAAAAAACAACAGAAAAGGACAAACCAACATGATGTGGACAAGGTCGTGTCAATCCATCTAGATCTCTGCTTCCTCCCGCTGCTTCTTTTGTCTGTGCTTTTCACTGATCCATTTCTCTCTGTCACCTGCACAGTCTGTCCATTGTTCCCAAAGTTACAGACACACTGTCTCTGAAAGCCCTCTTTTGTTTTCTCTCTCAGCCTATCACACGCTACCTCCTATCACAGTCTTCCTTTACAGTAACAGATTAGCCGCCTCTGGAAGGCAGCAGCTGTGTCTTATTCATCATTTTAGACCTTCTCAGCGGCCAGCCCATGCGCCGTGGATCGATTACACCTGCAAACATTATTTGTGGAGTTGAGTGAATAAGTGAATGAGTCCTCTGTCTTTGAACTGTATACACACTGCATCACTCACCAAATTATGTTGGTTTTCTTTTCTGATATTAAACTGTAGATGCATGTGGAACGTTCTGTGTTTGACTCTGTGTGGTACAGGGATAAACAAAGGTGCCGCAGTTCCTACCTCAAAAAGATAGCACTCTAGCCACCAGGCAGCCACCCTCATGGCCATCATCCTACTCCAGGCCTTTGTCATCTTATACTTAAACTTTTGTTGTAGTCTGCTCCTTTTTTATTTTATTTATTTATTTATTTTTGCTGTTCTTACTCTGTCCTGATTCTGGCCATGCTACTTGCTGGAGTCAGGTTAATTTTCTCAGAATGCTGATTTCAGCCTGACTTTTCTCATTTATGGTCATTCATCCTCAACTCATGTCAAGCCCCTGAAATGGCTGTTGCTGGCTATTGTTCCAAGCTCCCCTCCCACTGTTCATACTGCACATCCTCTGCTCCAGTCTTTCTGGTCCAGTCAGTCCCATATGCAGCCCTTGACAAGCCTGTACTCATACCATTTCTGCCTTCCTAGAATTTCCTTCCTCTTCCCCTAATTCCTTCCCAGATTCCCTTCCCAGATTCCCATGTATCCTTTTCAATGAGCAACCTCTCACTGTGGTTAATTCAATTTTGTGCCTTAGGAAATTGCCAATAACTGAAAGTTTGGGGGCCACTTGGAAACAGGTGAAACCATAAGTGCTAAATACAAGAATATCATGGATATATGGCACACGTTTTTATACTTTCTTGGCACAAATAGTTCACCATTATTTGAGACAAATAGTCTCACTTTGGGAGGCCGAGGCTACTATTTGAGACAAACTATTCACAAATAGTTCATTACTCCAAAGGAAGACTGTGACAGGAGGTATCATGTGATAGCATGTGTATTTTCATAGTTGTAAGGATATATTCTGTATCTCCAACTACATTATGAGTTCCTTAGGGATAGGATATGTCTTTTGAAGTTCTCAAGCTCCTAGAACTCATGCCTTGTAAACAAAATTTTATATCTTTTGATTGGCAGAAAACATATAGTGAACTAAGAAGATCACAGTGTCAGCATAAAGTCTCACCTGAAATAGACTGGAGAGGAGACATATTTCATTTTCACAATAAACGTTGGCTTAGTCTCTCCTTCCTTTTTCCTTTATATTCTAGGTTAGTTCTAACTTCCTACCCGGGTACCTTCAACTTTCTGTTTAATCACAAATCTCCTCCTCCATTTGGTATATGTTAGGTCTGTGTTTTCCTGCATGTTTATGCCAATAGTGCTTACCAAAATAAGTAGACAGTAATCGATCATGAGAGAACTGTTAAATTAAGGTCTTCACTATCACAGGCCACCACGCTGTGACCAAAAATGACAAAGTGCTATGCTTACTGACTTAGAAGGATGTCTGAGACATATGTTTGGCAGAAAAAGAGTAGGTTAGGAAAGAGCATGAAGAGTTTTATTCTATATACACCATGGAATACTATGCAGCCATAAAAAAAGATGAGTTCATGTCCTTTGTAGGGACATGCATGAATCTGGAAACCATCTTTCTCAGCAAACTGACACAAGAATAGAAAATCAAACATTGCATGTTCTCACTCATAGGCGGGTGTTGAGCAATGAGAACACATGGACACAGGGAGGGGAGCATCACACACTGCGGTCTGTTGAGGGGGACTAGGGGAGGGACAGTGGTGGGGTAGGGAGATTGGGGAGGGATAACATGGGGAGAAATGCCAGATAGAGGAGGCAGCAAACCACACTGCCATGTATGTACTATGCAACAATCCTGCATGTTCTGCACATGTACCCCAGAATCTAAAGTGCAATAATATATATATACATATATAAAGAACTTATCATGCGATGTTTAAATGAAAATGTATAACAAATTCAAAATGCAAATGGGTATATGCCAAATCCTGTAATAGCTCTATCCCAAAAGGATAACATGTTCAATTTAATATAAACAAATTATCCTCTGAAAAAAAAGTTTCATTCTATTTATATAAAACTTTATAATTTAATAGTTTATAGTTTTATAGTTTAATTCCATTTATATAAAACATTATATATATAACCAAAATGTTAACAGTAGTTATTTCTAGGCAATGGTATTTCTTTATATTTTTCAAATATTGTTTGAGGGTTTCTTTTTATAGTGAGCATAACTTTAATAAAGAGATAGATAACTATATTCATGTTGGAAAACATAACAGAAGGATTGCCTTTCTTTTCATCTGGTGGGACTATTGCGAGAGCCTACTGAATTTCATTTTTTTTTTTTCTTAAGAAACGTACAAGAAATGCCCATTCCTTTTAAAATCATCAGTTATTTTACATTCCAAAAATATTGCAGTGAGATTCTTGTAGTCAATGAGTTCTACGGACTGAATTTCACTTGTGGTAAGTATTCTATTTGAGGATATTATTTTTACATGTTACTCTGAGGTAGCAATTTCATAGAGGAAATGTATTTTTGAAATAAAAGCTGTGTTTTATAATAATTCAATTTAAAACTCTGTTTTGAAATACAGCCTAACATTTTCTCTAATTTTTTTTTTTTTTTTTTTTGAGACAGTCTCACTCCGTCACCCAGGCTGGAGTGCAATGGCGCAATCTCAGCTCACTGCAACCTCCGCCTCCCGGGGTTCAAGTGGTTTTCCCTGCCTCAGCCTCCTGAGTAGCTGGGATTATAGGTGCCTGCCAACATGCCTGGCTAATTTTTGTATTTTTAGTAGAGACGGGTTTTTGCCATGTTGGCCAGGCTGGTCTTGAATTCCTGACCTCAAGTGATCAGCCCGCCTCAGCCTCCCAAAGTGCTGGGATTATAGGGGTGAGCCACCACACCTGGCCTCTGATTTTTAAAATGAAAGAAAATAAGCAGTGGTCAAATTAGTCTCCTGTCAAAGGTCACTAGGTAAGGGCCACTTTGATGTTGTTAAAAAATGACAGGCCTTATGTACACTAAGGTAAACTCTAGTATATTCCGGATAGACTCAGTTCCTACATCTACTGAACACATTCAAGCAGGCTGAAGTGACTTCTTGTTCCCCAGAATGTACATTGTACATAGCTAAGTAAAGCTGCTCTTGACAAAAGTCCATTCCTCAATCCCACCAGATGGAAGTAGGACCGGAACAAGGACCTCATGGCTATTAGAAATCTCAGGGTGGCCGGGCACGGTGGCTCACGCCTGTAATCCCAGCACTTTGGGAGGCCGAGGTTGGTGGATCATGTGAGGTCAGGAGTTTGAGACCAGCCTGGCCAACATGGTAAAACTCTGTCTCTACTAAAAATACAAAAATCAGCCAGGCGTGGTGGTGCATGCCTGTAATACCAGCTACTTGGGAGGTTGAAGCACGAGAATCACTTGAACCTGGGAGGCAGACGTTGCAGTGAGCTGAGATCGAGCCACTGCTCTCTAGCCTGGATGGCAGAGTGAAACTGTGTCTCAAAAAAAAAAAAAAAAAAAAAAAAAAAACCTGAGGGCCACTCCAACAACAATCAAAGAATATGGTTGAATTTAGTAGCTGTTTTAAATAAGTTTAGGTGATAATGTCAGTAAATTTAGGATAGCCCCTGCTAAGTGATCATGATTTTTATCACAAATATGTAATGAATCTGTACCCAAAACAGAAACAGAAGCATGTCCATCTTCAAATGAAGCCAAAGCCCAGAACTGCTCACTCTTGCTTCATCAAATTGTAAATTCTGGGCTTGCTAAAGTGTCCTGTATTTTTCATTAAGAAGGGTACTTGGCAAGCATTTGGTAAATACTTGTTGATTAAATTACCTGAGATAAACCATACCTGACACTGTCAATCTTTTCCTTGGCAGGCAGCGCCAATGTTTCTGTGACAACTAATCCACTGTGTGCCTTCACTCAAGGAATTCAGTTCATTGAGCAAACCTGCCCAGGTGCAACATCTAGATTCACAACGAACTTTCTGGTTTTGTATTCATTTATTCCAGCTCTTGTCATCCTAGGAATAGTTGTTTTCAAAATAAGAGATCATCTCATTAGCAGGTAGTGAAAACCATGGCTGGGAAAATGGAAGTGAAGCTGCTGACTAAGCATGACTGCTCTGAATGTGTGAAATGAGAGTGCCATGTATTTCTTTCTTGATAGGACATCTTAAGTCTTTTAACCATTAAGACTCCATTTGTGCCTCTTGGATCCACGCAGGCCCTGAATGCAGTGGAAGTGGTTCAGACCCTTGCTGAACATGTGGTATTTGGAAGTTTGTGACTGAGCTGGCCCAACAATGTAAATAATAATCATTCATAAATCAATGGGAGACTCGTGTGACTATTTTTTCCCCTTGTTCTAGACACCGAAAAAAATAGGTCAGCTTAAAAATATGCTTACATTTGATAAAGGATTAGGCGAAAACAAAAGGTTTGAAGGATTACTGACTGTAAGTGACAGAAAAAAAAGTTGTGGGTTTAGCTGAAGCAAGGTTATCATGCAGAATTGGGCAAGAATGCTTCTGTTCATGGAAAACCCAGAGTTAAATGCACATGTCCACACGAGGGGTTGGAGTTACCTGATCACATAGAGAGAATGCTGGGCAGATGGATAATGAGCACCAGTGCGACAGAGCACCCAGTGACTTTACTGAGGATTAAAATAAAAACTGTAGGAGTGAGCTCAACAGTGACAAAACACACCAGACAAACCTCTGGTTATGTTTTTAAAGATTCGTTTGCTATTTTCCACTTTCAGCTGAGTTTACAAGTAAACATTTAAGTGTATGCCCTGAGACATAACCTCCTTAAGGTTGGAGATCAGATATTAAAGTCCATATAGAAAAAATGCTGATGTAGCTAGACATGGTGTCTTACGTCTGTAATCCCAGCGGCTCAGGAGGCTGACGTGGGAGGGTCACTTAAACCCAGGAGTCAGGGGCTGCAGTGAGCTTGATGCAACCACTGCGCTCCAGCCTGGGCAACAGACAGAGCGAGACCTTGTCTCTAAAAAAGAAAGAAAGAAAGTGCTGACATGTTATTTACAAGAAGAACAGGGTACACACTAGAAATTCACATTCTTGAACTGTAAAGAGCACTGATATGTATAAATACAGACACCTGTATTACATATTTTCAAGGATAAAATGATGTAAATAGGTTACTAAAAATGGGTTCTGTATTAAAATGACTGATTCTGATTGATCTTCAAGTAATTCATGTACAAACCCGAAATGAAACTGTCTCAATGTTACTATGGTAACTTTGGGTGAGAATATGGTAGAGAGCACATGAACTTGTTCACTTACTGTGACCTAACTTGTGAAGAAAGATAAATTATAGCATTTAAATGTCACACACTGAAGTAGGAAAGATCATTTCATTAAGGAAACCATAGTAAAATTCTTTTTCTTAGAACAGTATTTAAGGATGTGGAGGCATTGGTAAATTATCAGACTAGTATTGTCAATTTTTATAAAAGGTCTTTGACATGGATGATTACGGTGTAATAGTTACACAATGTCTTACAGATTATATATGTCACATCAGTTACAGACAATTCTGGAGATGATAATCTATCAAAGTAGTTCAAAAAGAGTCCCACAGGAACCTCTTTTGAAATCACTGATTTCAACTTACTAAAGATATGGGTGTACAACATAAGTGGAAACATTTTCTACTATTCATATGCAGATGAATTTCATTCTAGCTCAGAAACGTTTGGAAAACCAACATCACACGTGACTTCAAGCTATTAAATGTTAGTGATACCACCTTAGAAAAACACAATGGCTTTCAACATGTGACAGTTTGTGTCTCAAGTCAAAAATGGACAGTGATTTGTAAGAAAATCAAATTATATAATAACAATTCCTATTACTCTTGTGGAATAGGCTGTTTCTTCCTACCAAGTCAGTGATATTTCTGAGATCATAATTCACTGTAAATTTAAAGGGATCTCTTTTCCCATAGCACTCAGCAAGAAACCTGTGCTTAAGACTGAGGTTCCTTGGAAACATGCTGAAAATTCTGTTCTCAAGGGTGTTAGAACCACACATACTGCAAATAATTTATGAAGTCCTAGTTCGTTGCAATAAGCAGACGCTTTGCTATCTGCACAGACACCACTCCCTTGGGGTAGTAAATGTGCTTATCTGAAGCTGAGTGCATGGCATATTAGAGTCAACATATTTTATAAGTGGACATGGAAGAATACAGAATAAGTTTTAATCATAGCAATTATACTTACTCAAAATGAACTTGGTTAGCAGGTACACTACAGATTGGAACAGCTTCTTAAAGGCTATCCCACCTTGGAAATAATCCTGGTTATCCCCAACACATGATGTTTTGTCCTGCTTCTTGGTAGGATATCTCCTTAAATGTGCCTGTTTTCAAAAAGTGATATTTAAAACAAATGTGTCAGTCTCACAGAGGGGTGAAATGGGTGCCGATTAAAAACGTCCCATTCCAGACCACTGATTGAGACTTTCTAGGTATGGGGACACAGGAATGCACATCTCCTATTTCAGGTGCTTTTTGTACCTCACTGTTAGAGTAAGATTTTGACATCTGTAAACCCAATTCCGGTTTCCTCCCAGCTACAGCTAAGAGCGCCTTTTGGAAGGAATGTGTCTAACATGGGCACTAAACCTTGCATTTAAAACTGTCACCAAATACTCTCACTTTTATATTCTTAAAAACATATAAGCAGAAACTTATACATGCTGAATTGAATATATACCACTTAAACATGTTAGAGGTAAGTAGAAGATTATTTTATTTAAAAAAAAATTACACATGGTTCTGAAATATTTTTTTCCTTTTCAAAACCTTCGAGATATACAGGGAGATGCACTAGTTCAAGAAACCCAGCTTGTCCTTTAACATATTATACAGTTTAACTTTCTTCACATATTGTCACAATAGTTAATTCATAATATAATCTTATTTGGATTTGGAAAAGAAGATACAATAATTGAATTAGGTTCAAGAATCAAGCTCCATTTGTTTCCAAGACTTGGAAGAATTTCTTTTGTACTGTTCCAGTTCCTAAAACAAAAACATGTATTACTTTAAGAAAAATCAACTTTACGAATTCAAGGAGGCACCTTAAAACTGCCTTATCATTTCTTAGATATAACAACGTATCTTTAATAGCATTATCATTCTAAAGATTTCTTGACAATTAGTTTATAAATGATTACGCTTAGGACTTATTTTCTAGAAATACAGTCTTCAGAGTTTCTGTGTTGCTAAGCAGCACTTAAGAGATGCACTTATTAAACTTTTGGACAAAATTATGTACATAAACTACATAATACATATGAATTGTCTTTCAACTAATGAACTAGACATTTGTCGTTCTTCAAGTATTTAAAGGTGATCTTATTTTTAATTGTTTGCTGTTCAGCTCTCATCAAAAACTTGGTCGAAGTAAGCAAAATATTTTAAAAATATATACCCAGGCTGGGTGCGGTGGCTCATGTCTACAATCCCAGCACTTCGGGAGGCTGAGGCAAGAGAACTGCTTGAGCCCAGGAATTTGAGACCAGCTTAGGCAACATAGGGAGACCCTGTCTCTACAAAAATGGAAAAAAAAATGTATAATAAAAAATCATGGTGGTGTGCGCTGTGGTCCCAGATACTTGGGAGGCTGAGGTGGGAGGATCACTGGAGCCTGGGAGGTCAAGGGTACAGTAAACTGTGATTGCGCCACTGCATTCCAGACTGGATGACAGAGTGAGACCCTGTCTCAAAAATGTGTGTGTATGTGTGTGTGTGTGTGTGTGTGTGTGTGTGTGTGTGTGTGTGTATCCTTTGTCCCAGTGATTTTACTTTTAGAAATCTGTCATACATAATAGAGCAACACACAAGGATGTAAAGAGAAGGAAGCTCAAAACTCATTGCTCTATCTCAGCTCACAACTGGAAACGACTTTGATGTCCCCCAGTAAGGACTGATTAAAAAATTAGCGTTCATTCACAAGTGGCTTCCAAGGCAGCCAGCAAAAATAACAGTGGCCACATGAAAACACAGTATGTGCCATATGAAAAAAGCACACAGTATTTTCATACTTCTATATATTTTGAATTTTTTTCACAATGAGTGTATGTTACCATTACAATTCATCAATAAATTTTAGTGGAGGTGGATATCTGGCACAAAGCAACCGACATGTAAAAGGGATCATCTAAGGGGAATGCCTCCTGGCCTCTTACATGTTGTTCAATGTCTAAGTAACTGTACAAAGGTTATTACCACTTCAGATAAACAAAATATGGTTACTCTGTAAGATAAGACAGTCATTGCCCTTTGGCTAACATAATTGAAGTTCACAGTTGCTATGAAAAGAAAAGCCATTCTAATTTTCAGAAAAAGTGCAGATTGTCCCTTTCATACCTATACTCTAAGTTATTAAAATTTAAATGTTAGATGTTTCAAAATGGTATATAGACTTTGGAAGAGTGTTTTCCTTGTTTTTTTTAACTCCTCACTGGATTCTAGGAAGAATTTCCATGGTAATAATCATATGTAGTCTTTACTGCTTGGTTTATTTTTTTCTAATGAAGCTAATTCAGTTCACCAGTTATCTACCACTTGTGGTTTTAAAGATTAACTTATAAAGAATAAACAGATTGTTTATTGTAAACCTTGTCTTTAACTGGAAGTGCTGAATTATTATTACCAATGACAAAGGTGAAAACGTTGTTTTGAGATTCTTTGCTAGTAGTATCTCCCCTTTTGCAGATAGCAAACTGTAAGAAAACTAGGGCTGTCACTCAGGCCACACCAGAGGGAGAATGAGGACTAACCAACGTGAGACAGAACCCACAAGTCCACTAGATCATCTGTATGACAATGACATGGCTCCAAAATCATACGCTGATGGTTTAAAGGGATAGCAAGTAAAACATTTTCAAAAGGTATCTGTGACTGGCCAAGAAGACCTTAAAAACAAATGTTAACTGTAACCCTTTTTTTTTTTTTTTGCTTTAACAAAAATATAGAAAAAAAGCTGAGCACAGTGGCTCAGGCCTATTATCCCTGCACTTTGGGTGGCCAACTCAGGAGGAATGCTTGAGGCAAGGAGTTGAAGACCAGCCTGGGCAGCAAAAAATAAAAAAATTACCCGGGCATGGTGGCGTCTGCCTGTAGTCCTACCTACTTAAGAGGCTGAGATGGGAGGATCGCTTGAGCCTTGGTGTTCAAGGCTGCAGTGAGCCATGATCTTGCCCTTGCACTACAGCCTGGATGACAGAGCAAGAGCCAGTATCAAAGAAAAAGAAAAAAACACAAAAGAGGGGGGAAGGGCTGAGTAAGTGCTTTCCACACTCACATTCCTTTAAAATCGGGAATGCTTTAAAGCTAGAGGGATTTTAAAAAATAGAAAATACTACTGAAGTATCTTCTGGTGCCCATGTGAAGTCTGGCAAAAGACAGAACTTTGAATAATTAAAGAGAACTAATCATGAAAGACCCTAAGTCTGCAGGAAACATGTAAGGGGTCTTCCCAGATCCTTCAGGACTGATTTCACAGACACAACTGGAAACAACTTAAGGTCTCAAAACTACTCCTGAAAGAGTATGAAATCATATTCAAATTAAAAATTTTGTATAGCAGAATGTCAAAATTTAGATTCAGATTATCAATAAAATAACTGAGCATCAACACTAATAATCATTAGGATATCTTTAAAGCTAAAGCACAAATTATGTTAAGGTACTATGTGTGCAATCTGGATCAATGAAATTCATCTAAAACCACACTAATAAAACTGGTTTAAGAGGTAAACTTAGGATAGCACAACTTTTCAGGTAGGTTAAAAAAAAAAATCTCGAACTAAGAGATGATAGGAATTGGTGATCTGCTGGCAGTGAGATACAAGAGATGAATGAAGAGTGATATGGGTACTGTGGGGCTGCCTTCCTTTTCCACACAAAATTCTTACGGTTTTAAGTCATTTAGAGAAGACAGATTTGAATGTGAAAACTCATGATGCTCACAAATACCCTAATCCTTTAGTAACACTGATGTATATGAACTTAATAAAAGTGATCCTTATGCAATATAAACAGATATTCTTATCAACAATGACAGTTAATCATTGACTCCTCGATAAATATTAATCAGGGATGACTTCCAACTAATCTTTACAACGTGCAATCATAAGGATTACATGAGGTCATTTTCCTGTTTCTGCAACATGCCTCTCACTTTGCTACAGCTACAAAACCTTCTAAATATTCATGGTATATTTTTCAAAAGTCTTCTGGACTCTGTTTACATAAAATGTTCTGCTTACTTCTCCAAGGGCCCGCTGAAGGTGAATGCTGAGAAAAATACCCTGGTTCCTGCTCCCAGCTGATAGCTGTATTCAGGTTACCCTCATAACAATGTGACTCTCGCCGGGGCAGCTTTCAGCCTAGTGCTTACCATACATAAGCTTACTCCTATAAGGACAGAATCTGTACAATGTCTCATTTTATCACATCAAACTAAAATGTAAGTTTGCCTGTTTGTTTTTAGAAACACCTAAGTATTTGGGTCACGGTGAATTTACCAACCCTTACATTCTTACATCAGACTTACATGTTCAAATGGGGCTATCCAGGGATACACAGAATGGCAGCAGTCACTTTTAAGCATTTTCCTGAGAGATCCTGGGTTGTGTCAGATATGCCTGTGTGCTTTCAGATTATGCTTTCCGTCCTTAACTGGGTGAGATACGTTTTTCTGGTACAAGGAAACTATAGGTATGTCTCAATGTCCTAATCAAAACCAAAACTCTGCACGTAATTCCACAAACCAAAGAATATTAAGAAAATGTCTCTCCAGCAGCAAGGTAAGAATCACGACTCAACTTTAATATAATGTAAACTGGAAAATCAAAAAGGTTTATGTGAACATTAAGTCATGTCTGGGTGGTGGGATGACAGGTGATTTTAAAATTTTTCTTTATTCATATCAAAATTTTATTTTTTTCTACAGTATACTATTAGTGTGTTATTTAAAAAGATGTAATACTTAAATAATTTTAACAGTGAAAAAGAAACACTAAGTAAATACATTGAGAAAAATGTAAGGAATTCACAAGGCACTCTAGGTTTTGTGATAAAACTTGAGATGAAATTAAGTAAAGGTTTAGGATAATACCTGATCCTTCTGAATTCTCATCTCATCTACTTCACTTTCAGCATACTGAGGATCTCTCGCGGGGTCCTTGATATCTTTCAGCGTGTTAATACTCTGAAATTATAAATCTGCAAATCACTTAATGCCCATAACCCAAAATTCAATGGCTACCATCTGCCTAATAAACCAAGCTCCCATTCCTCAGCCTGCCACGAAGGCTCTCTAGGATTTTCCAAGCTTTTTCATCACCACTGAGGCCCACTTCCAATTCCACAGGTCCCCTTTCAGTTGCCTCTCCCTTCTCTGCCAGATAACTCGCTTTGAAAGTGGAGCAGGAACCACGTCTGACTCATCTTTTAACCCCCACAGTGCCAATTTACATTTTCAGAAAATGTTTTATTGATTTTTGAGCATGAGAGATAAAAACAAAGTGATTATAATAGGCCCCTTGGCACATTTCCTATAACTGTTAGATACAGTGCTAAAAATCTTGCTTTAAAAAATTAGAAGTTATGTACCTTTGGTGGAAAGAGCTTTTCATATACTTTTTTCCACAACTCCATTGGTGAGTGGGCATGAAGCTTTCCAATGTCATTTTCAGGAACAGGAGGAGATCCTAAAATTGCAAGTTCTACTCCAAATGACTGCATTGATTAAAATATTACAAACTCTACCAATAAAAGAAATGACACTAACAAACGTATGAATCTTACATCATTCATTTTCCCTCTCCTTAATGTAGTCACTGTTAAAATTTATCCCTACCCAGCGGAGCAAGTCACTGGGACAGATTCTAGTATTGAAAGAAGAGGAAGCAAAGAGTAAACTGGGTGAACCATAACTCTCATTCTCCATACCCTGTACCTATACCTATATGTATATCCTGTTAACTAGTAATTCCAGTTCTTGGTAGTGTTCACCCTAGAAACACCTGCAAACTGGTATTGTATTAAGGACTTCACACTGCAGCATCATTTGTTATCGTGAAAAATTGACGTACAACCAAAATATTCATCATTGATGAACAGTGCATTAATTACTATGTACAGCCATGCTCTGTAACACAATCCAACAGTTAAAATAAGAAATAGACCCATAAGTAGCATTAATATGGAAAAACTACTAAGGTAGATTGAATAAAAAGGAGAAATTCCAAAATGATATAGACTGAACATACAATTGTGTTAAAGCAAATAGTTTTCTACACTATATATATGTGTGTAAATGCATAGGAAATTGGAATGAACACAAATTTGCTCCTTATATGTACTCTTTTACCTTTTTACAAGGAGATTATCTTTATGTATTACTTATATAATTTAATTTAATTTGAAAAATGTAAAATTTTGCCACCACTTTGCAATTTGTAACAGGATGCTTCCCATTCTATTTCCAGCCTCTATATTGTTCACCAAAGCTGTTTTGCTGGTGCTCTTCCAGGACATGCTTACCACTCTGGTGGGAAAGGCACTAATACATTCCACTGATGTCAGCTTTGCCAAGTTTTACTTGTGTATATTCAGTTCTATACAATTTTACCACCTGCATAGGTTCATGTATTTGCTACCCCAGTCAAGACACTGACTTAATTCCACTAGTGCAAGGAGCTTGTGTTGCCCTTTTATAGACACACTGTCCTCCTTCCTGATCTCTCCCCTGTTTTCCTCAACCATAGTCCTATCCCTACCCTCTGACCACCAGTAATCTGCCTCCATTTCTGAAATATTTTTCATTTCAAAATTTTTTATAAATAGAATCACACTGTATGTAATCTTTTCTAATTGGCTGCTTTTCACTCAGCATGATTCCCTGGAGAGTCATCCAGGCTGTGTGTATCAATCGTTTGTTCCTTTTTATGGCTGAGTAGTGTTTCCCGGGACAGATGCATCACCGTTTGTTTAGCCATTCACCTGCTCAACAACTTCTGGGCTGTTTCTAGGTTTTGACTACTACACATAAAGCTGCTGTGAACATCTGCCTAGAGATTTCTGTGTGAAAGTCAAATTTTCATTTCTCTTGGATAAATGCCTAACAGCACAATTTCTAGGTCATGTGGTACTTACATATTTAGTTTCATAAGAAACTGTCAAACTGTTTTCTAGAGTGGCTGTACCATTTTACACTCTCACCAGCAACGTATGAGAGATCTGTTTTAGCAATTTTGTTAAGTGTATAGTGATATCTCATTGTGGTTTCAATTTGCATTTCCCTAATGACTAATGACATTAAACACCTTTTTATGTGCTGCTTTGCTATTTTTATGTCCTCTTCTGAAATGTCTGCTTGTGTCTTTTGCCCCCTTTTTAATTGTTTATTTATTTTTCTGTTGAGTTTATATATTCTAAACACTAGTCCTTTGTCATATATATGGTTTGAAATTATTTTCTCCCAGACTGTGGCATGTCTATTCATCACCTTCACATGGGCTTTCACAGAGCAGAAGTTTTAAATTCTGATGATATCTAAATTTTTAAATTGAGTAATTATGATTTTTAAATTGAGTAATTCTGAACTCTCTTCTGGCCTCCAACTATTCACAGGGGCAAAAGAATTCCATCGGCATTATCTGTTAGTACACACAGTGATTCTCACTGCTACTGGAATTAGGTTGGTGCTAATAATAATCATAAAAATCTGTCTCCATGACCGTTCATGAAGCGAAATCACCTCCATTCCTTTCATTCCAATTAATCTATAATCTCATTACAAAGATTTCTATATTTGAAGTCAAGTCACCTTTAGCTTGTAAGACTAATACAGGATGGGAAACACACACACACACACAAAAACCACTACTGCCCATTACAGTGTTAACAGCAAACTATGCCACCTGCCAAGGATAAAGAACTCCGAGGCTCAAAGATCTTCACAATGAAAACAGCTTCTGTGGAAAGGTAAGGGGCTTGAGATATAAACTCTTAAACTTCCTTTTGATTCAGAAGCCTACAGAGAGCTCAGGAAATACAGTCCATTAGATGAGGCATGCTATTTTATAACAACAAATTAAATCACACCTAACTGTTACAATTGTTCTTTTTGGTTTATTCTACCACTTTAATCTCTCATATACTTGCCCATAATATGTAGCTTTGAATTTCCTCACCACTCTATGCTCCTAGTTTCTTTAAATCCAAGGAGCTAAAATTTAAAAGTACCTGGAAATCAGCGGAGGAAGGAAAATACATGAAATTTGTTTTTTAGTGGAATAGAGATCAGAAATCAGCCTCTTATGTGGTGACATTCCTTTCACCACAAACATGTCAATGTGATGCATGTTGCATTAATACTGGGCATGTAAATAAACACACAGGAAATAACAGCAATGATAATGAAACCAGAAAGAGGAGTATGTTGGAGACAAAGTAAACATGGAGTAGGATAAAATCAATAAGCAATTAAAAAAAGACTGAACAATCCTAATAAGTTCACTAACCTATTTGACTGAAAGAATCCAATCCTGCTGTGATAAACAGTGGTTTATTCTGATCCACACATATTGATTTGCTACGTGGAAAAGAAAAAGATTCTAAATTAGTTTAGCAATTCAATTTGCTACCACACTCTCCCATAAACATGAGAGCCATATTATTGGGCTAGTTTTACATTTAGCCAATAATGAGAGCACTGCCCCAATTGAATAGGTGACTATCAATTTAAATGATTTCAAAAATTAAAGTGTAGCATAAATAAACATTTTATAGGGAAAAAAAGTGACAAACCCTATTACCTTAAATCAAAACCAAGAGAAGTAGCAAGGCTAAGAAGATACATTCCAAAATTTTCAATTCCATTTCAAATCACTATAAGAAAGTAATAATAGAGGGAAGCTACTAAAGTGTGGGAAGGGAGGTAAAAGAAATCAGGGAACAGGTATAATATTATCATTATTTTATTCCAGCCTCAAACTAAATGTTATATAACATTTTGGTTGTTAAATGTGAGAAATATTTAAACAATATATGAAGCAGGAAATAATATAAAATTATCTCCTTTATGTTGAGTCTTGACAAAATAAATAATAATAAAAATAATTTAAAAAAGAAATGATCCCTTTAAGAACAGCTGTCTGAGTCACTTTCCTGGTCAAGACACAAGAGACTGAACAGAACAATAATCAGATGAGACAAAATTGGCTAATCAATCACTCAATAAATGATATAAAAAATATCTTAACAGTATCCCTTTAAGAACAGCTGTCTGGGTCACTTTCCTGGTCAAGACACAAGAGACTGAATAGAACAATAATCAGATGAGACAAAATTGGCTAATCAATCACTCAATAAATGATATAAAAAATATCTTAACAGTACCTTTTGTCAATGCCAAATGCCAACTGGTTGATAACGCCACGTATTTTTAGTAATAGAGCTTCTGATTTGCTGGTAAACTTTAAACAAATCAGGAGAACAAATTAAATGCCCTATTTTCCAATCACAGAAACAGGTAAAATAAATATGGCTTTGAACAAGTACAGATTGCAAAGAGAATTGCTATTTAGTTGCCCAACAAATACTTCTGTTTGAGTAGACAAAACAAAACCTGAATAAAGAAATCTTACTTTAACTCGTTCTTCAAACTTAATGAGTACCTGATGTGGAAAGGACTTGTGTTTATGCACTAATCATTTTAGCTACTCACACAAGTGGATCATAATCATTATCAAGTAATTTCTTTAAAACGTATATATAAATGTATGTTTATTGGCTGTATGTGTGTAAACACACCTATTATGGTCTAAAAGGAAATTTTCCAAAATGCAGTTGGGTTGGTTAGAAAATAAGAGGTATACCTCAAAAGTAGCTTTTACATTCAAGGGCATATTGCTGCCTTCCAAAGAGTCATAGTGGGAGTGCAGACTGGTCTAATGATACTGATACTCAATAAAGTACTTTCTTAACTTCTTTTTGAATTGCTTTCAGTGCCTAAGCTACTTTTTCAGTGCTGGTATATAACTAGGGAGACCATAACCAGAATATTTCAGAGAATGAAACGGGTTGGGTACTATTAATAACTAAGCGTGACATCAGATGACAACCAAGACATATGGTTACCCTACAAATCTTTAAAGACTAGATTGGATGCCAGGCTGGGCACAGTGGCTCACACCTGTAATCCCAGCACTTTGCGAGGCCAAGGTGGGCGGATCATGATGTCAGGAGTTTGAGACAAGCCTGGCCAACATAATGAAACCCCATCTCTACTAAAAATACAAAAATTAGCTGGGCATGGTGGTGTACGCCTGTTGTCCCAGCTGCTCGGGAAGCTGAGGCAGGAGAATCGCTTGAACCCGGGAGGTAGAGGTTGTGGTGAGCCAAGATCGCACCACTACACTCCAGCCTGGGGCAACAGAATGACACTCTGTCTCAAAAAAAAAAAAAAAAAGACTATATTGGATTTCTGTAGATACCAAAAGTCATTCATAGCCAAGTCAAAATGACTAAGAGATATGGAAGTAGGAACAACAACTTTGAACTGAAATGAAATGTAATTATGAAGCAACGATATTAGCGTTATGGTTCCAATGGCTATTCCACAAGATAAGCTTCGTTCTGGATTAAGAACAGAAAGTTCTTAATGCTCTCAGAGAAAGTATTCAAAAGAGAATACTTGTGTATATGTAAGATCTGATACATTTATTTAAAAGAAAGCCATTGAAATAATTGTAATGCTTCTACTGAGACAATGTTTAAAAATACCTATAGAAAACTTTAACTGAATTTAGAAATACAACTTCTCTGTTTAATTTTATTTTCTTTATGAGAAAGGAAAAACCTAGTCACAAACATATTTCATAGAACATAGGGCTGGGAGAATATTCGAAGTTTTCTAACCCGACTCCTGCATCTGGTGCATCGATCACTTCTAAAACATCTTTCACAAAGAGCTGTAGGCCCTCTGCTTAAACAAACTCAATGCCTGGGAATTCATCTCCCAAAATAATTCACTCTGTTTTCAGATAATGGTAGTATTAGAAAATGCTTTCATATTTTGAGTAAACTCTATTGATTCCTTTTTCTGGACCTCAGGATAGCAAAGAATGAATTTAGTCACTTTTCCATGGAATATTCCTTCCACTATACAAGAGAGTTATCACATTGTAGATGATATTCTGCTGGTCCTCATATATAATAATTTCAAGCCCCTGCCATTCTGGTGGCTCTCCTCTGAATCTGGTCTTACTTATTAGTTTTCTCCTCTTCTTTTTGGGGGCGAGGAACATGTTGGTTTTTTAAGAGATAGGGTCTTGCTCTGTTTCCCAGGCTGGAGTGCAGTAGTGCGATCATAACTCACTGTACCTCAAACTCCCAGGCTCAGGCAATCCTCCTGCCTCAGCCTCCTGAGTAGCTAGGACTATAGGCATGCACTATGATGACTGGCTAATTAAATTTTTTTTTTTTTTTTTGTAGAAACAGGGCCTCATTTTGTTGCCCAGGCTGGTCTTGAACTCCTGGCCTCAGGTGATCCTCCCACCTCACCCTCCAAGTGTTGGGATTAGAGGCAAGAGCCACCACACCCGGTCTGTTTTTTATTAACTTAATTAGATTGTTCATAATATTGAATCAATACTCTCAACTGCACTATAAAGAATCAACTATAGTGTTGGGGAAAAAAACCCTGCTAAATATCATGGAATTTTGCAAAGCAGTACCCAACTTTCTTCCTTAAATGGGGCAGAGGGTAAGAGGAGATGTGAAACTGAAAGAAGAGGCTTTGATAAATTTGGCGCATTCTTCCTGAAAGACCTTATGGTTCCTTTGGTGGTCCAGAAGTATTCCACTAACCCAAACCCTGTTCCTTTCGGCTTGCCGAAGCTGAGATGAAGCCTTTCTCAAAGCCATTCCCTGGTTCCTGATCTTGTTGGATCTCCTGGGCCACGGTTAATCCCAGGCTCGCTGTGGCCTGCGTTGACCTGACTTCATCTAAATTTGTACCCATGAGACCAGACTGGGCCCTCCATCAAACATAATCTGTTCCTAAAGAAATAGAGGGATTTCTTTCCCTCAGCTAACTTTAACCAGAATTAAATGTGTGACCCTCTCTAGTGGCAAAAATAAGTAACTGCAAGATCTTTACCTCTGTGCCCTTGATGAGCCATTCACTCATATCCTCTCATATCTTTACTATTTTTAGTAAAGAAGAACATTTCCCAAAGTATCGTGTCAACCTAATACATAAGCAAATACAATTCAAACATAAAAGGTGATCCTTTTTAAGAAAATACATAATGAAATGTATTTGTAATGTTCTGAAAGGTATACAAACCGAGAATACATATTTTGTACATTTTACTTTCAGTCAAAATATTCTAGCCATGAAGGCAAGTGGCTAGACCATGTTGTCTCTAGGTTCCTCTGAGTGCTTTAATTTGGAGGAAAAAAAGAGACCATTAAATAACTATTCAAATGTAAAGGAAAAATTTTTTTTCTTTGAGACAAGGTCTCCCTCTGTTGCCCAGTCTGGAGTGCAGTGGTGTGATTTTGGCTCACTATAGCCTTGAACGCCTGAGCTCATGTGATCCTCCCACCTCAGCCTCCCAAGTAGCTGGGACCACAGGTGTGTGCCACCATGCCCAGCTAATTTTCAAATTTTTTGTAGAGACAGATTCTCGTCATGATGCCCAGGATGGTCTCAAACTCCTGAACTCAAGTGATCCTCTCACCTTAGCCTCCCAAAGTGTTGGGATTACAGGCGTGAGCCACTGCACCCAGTTGGAAATTTTTTAAATAAAAATATTTTTCTATTTTATTGCATTAAACGACATTTAGTAAAGTTTAGTCCTGCTATGGGAGATAATGGTAACAGTAATTATAAAAACCAACATTTATTAATATTCTGTTTTAGGCCTGGTGCTAAGCATTTCACACGTACCCCCTCTCTGAATCCTCGCAACAACCCTATGAAGAAGATACAATTTTTCTCCATTTTACCCTGGAGGACAATGAGGCTTAAGGGAAATTAAGTGACTTGTCTAAGATCACATGTCTAATAAATGGTCACCCTGAGATTGGAACCCAGGAAGCAAAACTTCAGATTTCATGTTTTTAACTTTTACAACAAACAGTATTTTTTTTCAAGACCCCTTACCCCCAATACACAAAATTGTTAAAGTTGCTTTTTGTTTTTCTTTTAAGGGAATATAGATTCTAATTCTTAAGGGGATACTAAAAATGAATAAATAGATCATCAACTTATCTCTTTAAGCTTGATTGGGGTTTATGGATATAAGCAATTCAGAACTTTTGCTTCAAAGAAGGGGGAGACCATCTAACAGTGCACGTTCAACAGGTACATTATCAAACGCTCTGTAAGGAGAGGTCTTTGGCAGTGGGAAAGCAATGGGACCATGTGCATTAGCAAAAGCATTTATTCCTCATAGCTGTGTATCAAGTTGCTAATCTCCCCCAAATTTGGTACTGTCCATTCAAGCCCAAACTACAAGAAATGTACAAACCATTAATGATGCTCCATAATAATGTGCAACAAATCGAAGTGTCTTGCATATTACCTTTCTCTTCTCAGACTCAAAATCCTGTAGAAATATGTTATTAAAAAATAGTCAAGGTAACCAAATATCTATAGCAGGAAGATTCAGATTATTAAATGTAGAAGTAGATTATTTCTTATTTTTTTAAACTCACCTTCAGGAATAGGATTCCATTACCTTGATATTTGTTTCATAGAGAGTCGAACAACTGCTGCAGCCTTCTTAGAGCTACAGCTATCAGATCTTTCTTTGTTTAAATACTTAGCTCAATAGAATTCAGATATAAGCACACATTTCATAGTGTAGAATACCCTAACAATTCTCTGACAAGCAAAGATAAGAAGAAACTAATTTTCTACTTTCTTCAATTTAAAAGTTGGAAAATAAGTCCTATTCCCCAGTGACTGAGTTGAAGACTTTTTTCCTTTCTTTCTAAGAGACAGTGTCTCACTGTGTAACCCAGGCTGGAGTACAGGGGTGTGATTACAGCTCACTGTAACCTCAAATTCCTGGGCTCAAGTGATCCTCCCTCTTCAGCCTCCCAATGTGCTGGGACTACTGGCATAAGCCACTGTGCCCAGCAAGATTCATTTTCTAAACCTGCCTTATCCCCATTCTAATCACTGCATTTATTTTCTTTACCTATTTTTTTTCTGTCCCTACTATATCCTCTTTTCCAAAATCTTTAAGATATGTGACTTATTAACCTGTTCTTTCAAGAATTACTTTTCTTATTTTGACACTATTTTGGTATCTTCCTCATAAAAAGCACAGCCATGTATGTACAATGAACTCAGCCAGAAGAGCTGAGAAGAGCTTACCTGAAAAATATCATATTTACTTCCAATAATGACCAGAGGTACTGGAAATGGGTCAGTTATTTCACGATCCTGTTAATAAACACATTGCATTGATTTATTATAATTCTCTCTCCTTTTTTTTTTGAGATGGAGTCTCACTCTGTAGCCCAAGCTGGACTGCAGTGGCATGATCTCACTGCAACCTCCACCTCCTGGGTCCCAGTTCAAGCAATAAGCAATTCTCCTGCCTTAGCCTCCCAAGTAGCTGGAATTACAGGCACGTGCCACCATGCACAGCTAATATATATATATATATATACATTTTTTTTATATAACACTTTTTTTTTGGTATTTTTAGTAGAGATGGGGTTTCACCATGTTGGCCAGGCTGGTCTTGAACTCCTGACCTTGTGATCTGCCTGCCTTGGCCTCCCAAAGTGCTGGGATAACAGGTGTGAGCCACCACTCCTGGATGATTTATTATAATTATTTATTGCTATGTGCTCAACAATTTCTATTTACTTCCAAAAATTTTCAGTCTCTTCATAGATGTTTACTTAATTTGCTTAATTTGCTTGACATAGAATTTGTTCCAATATTTAACTTTTCACTTCGTAAGCAATGTTTGTAAGTGTAAAACTAGAAATGGCAATTCCCTAAATTACTATATTTATTCTTTTCCCTTTTCCATCCTTTTATTTTCTTATATAACATATTACCTTCTTGAGGTTTTTTTTTTTTTTCTATTTTTTGTTAACTGTGGAATAGCATTTATCCGGCATAGATTGTTTTCTTACATAATTTCCTATGTAAAACACTTTCTGATAAACTCTGGATAATATAAAATGCTGCTCTTTGTTTTCTAGATGATGGTATTTATGACTGTATTTGAAGAACTTGTGTTACTATCACACAACTTTATAATTTAACTAGCTGTCATATGATCAAAAGATACTGAATAAGTGACAGAACTAAATAAATGTAAAATACAGAGTGATGGTGAAGGCTATGAAAACTCTACCCCTTGCTTAAAGTTGTGGCTTCATCTAGTCTTTGTCAGGTGACTTCGTACAATCTGGATTTTTATCTACATTTTTACAGAGATTATAAAATCAATATCAAACCACTACTTTAAAACTCTATTTCTCTGATTGGTGTAATATGCCATTATAATAATCACAGTAGATGTCTAACAAGAAGATGTAAGGAATCTTTTTCCTTGTTTTGCTCTTACTGAGATTTTAATAAATTGCTGTAATTTTCCAGTGAACAGGTTCATCTACATCAAATGAATTTCAAGTCATGCATAAAAATCTAAAGAAGAATTTTTTCCTTAAAAAATTCACTGTAGAATTACCAGATGATCCAGCAGTTCCACTTCTGAGTCTATACCCAAAAGAACTGAAAGAAGAGATTTAAACGGATAGTGTACACCAGTGTTCATACCAACATTACTCACAATTGTCAAATGATGGAAATAATCCAAATGTTCATGGATAGATTAATGGATAACTAATTGTTTGTGATGTCATCACTAACTATATATAGGGCTAAGGATTCTAGTAATAATTCCAAACAGCAACTCACAGGATGGTCCTTCTGCATATTATTCCAGATCTTCTGTCTCATTTCAGAAACTGCTTTAGAATTCGTCTTTCCCAGTTTCATTATCACCTTGTCTACATGGCTTTTTGTGGCTTGCAAGAGATTTTCCATGGTGGGCCAAAGATCATTAGGTTTTGAAAGATCCAGAACGAGAACAAGAGAAAACATCCTAAAGAAATAAAAACGTCTTTCAAAAAAGACTCAAAATAATTACCATTTTGAAACCCTAATGTACGGAAACTTATCAAAGAATAACTAAAATATACCTTAAGGGAAAAAAAACCAAAAACCATAGCATTATCTAAGAGTCAAAAAAACAAAAACAAAAAACCAAAGTCATAGCCTTATTTATTCCAATACTTTCCTCTAGTGATATTTAAGTGTTACAACTAATAGTGGAACTATGTTTCTGTTGAACTAAAAGTAGTTTAGCTCAAATAGAGAAGCTGCAAGCATTAGGGTCGACAATGCCGTGTTTACATCCAATTTTACTGTGTGCTCCAAAAAGCAAAGCAAAAATAATAAAAGAAGCAAAAACAATAACACAATAATCAGGTAAAGGAGAAGAAAAACAGATGTATGGATGGACCTTGCTAGAGAACTATCTAGTTAATCTCCACAATAACCCTCTCAGGAAGATGTTATAATGTCCATTTTATAGATTAGAAGTCTCTGGCACAGATTTATATAATTAGTAAATTGTAGAACCGGTATTTAGATCCAAAGTTACATGTTTTTCTGTGATACCATTCTGTCTCTCTGCAAGCACACTGCTGACCACCAGCTATACCACCACCATCACCATATGCACTTGCATTCTGTTCATGCACATCAAACACAAACCTAAACTCAGCAACCAACATCCCTGTTCAAAAATGGGCAAAGAGGCCAGGTATGGTGGCTCATGTCTGTATTTCTAGAGCTTTGGGAAGCTGACGCAGGAGGATCTCTTAAGGCCAAGAGTTCAAGACCAGCCTGGGCAACACAGCAAGACTCCATCTCAACTATATTAAAAAAAAAAAAAAAGAAGGCAAAAGACTCAAATAGCAATTTCTCCAAAGAAGATATACAGATGGCCAATAGACACATGAAAAGATGTCCAACTTTCTACCCATTAGGCTTTTGTCAAGATTTCTTTTTTTTTTTTGGAGGAGGAGTCTCTCTCATCCAGGCTGGAGTGCAGTGGCATGATCTTGGCTCACTACAACCTCTGCCTCCTGGGTTCAAGGGATTCTCCTGCCTCAGCCTCCAGAGTAGCTAGGATTACAGGTGCATGCCACCACGTCCAGCTAATTTTTGTATTTTTAGTAAAGATGGGATTTCACTACGTTGCCCAGGCTGGTCTCAAACGCCTGACCTCAGGTGATCTGCCCGCCTCAGCCTCCCAAAGTGTTAGAATACAGGCATGAGCCACTGCACCTGGCCTAAAAGATTTTTTTAAATGGGAAAATAACAACTATTAGTGAGGATACAGAGAAATTAGAACCCCTGTACATTGCTTATGGGAATGTAAAATGGTAGAGCCGCTGTGGAAAATAGTAATAGTGATTCCTCAAAAAATTCACTGTAGAATTACCAGATGATCCAGCAGTTCCACTTCTGAGTCTATACCCAAAAGAACTGAAAGAAGAGATTTAAACGGATAGTGTACACCAGTGTTCATACCAACATTACTCACAATTGTCAAATGATGGAAATAATCCAAATGTTCATGGATAGATTAATGGATAACTAAACTGTGGCATCTGTTTATACAATGGAACATTATTTGGCCTTGTAAGTGAGGAAAATCCTGACACATACTACAATCTGGAAAAACCCGGAAGACGTTATGCTAAATGAAATAAATAAATAACAAAAGGACAAAAAATGAATGATTTCATTTATATAAGGTACTAGAGTGGCCAAATTCATAGAGACAGACAGTAGGGATGATGGCTGCCAGGAGCTGGGGGAGGGGAAAAATAAGAAGTTACTGTTTAATAGGTAAAGAGTTTCAGTTTGAAAAGATTAAAAAGTTCTGGTGATGGATGGTCATGAGGATATACTTAATGCCACTGAACTGCACAGTTAAAAATGACTAAATTTTTATGCTATGTACATTTTACCACAATAAAAACTAAACATATATAATATAAATCTAGGTTTTTTTCTTTTTTTTTTTTTTTTTTTTTGAGATGGAGTCTTGCTCTGTTCCAGGCTGCAGTGCAGTGGCACGATCTCGGCTCACTGCAACCTCTGCCTCCTGGCTTCAAGCTATTCTCCTGCCTCAGCCTCCCGAGTAGCTGGAATTACAGGCAAGTGCCACCACACCTGGCTAATTTTTGTATTTTTACAAAAATACATGGTTTCACCATGTTGGCCAGGCTGGTCTTGAACTCCTGCCTTGTGATCTGCCCACCTTGGCCTCCCAAAGTGCTGGGATTACAAGCATGAGCCACCACGCCCGGCCTCTAGGAGTATTTTAAAAAATGGTTATAGTAAGTATGTAGAACCATAATCCTTGATGGTTTAGGATTATATACAATATATCTAATATATCCCGGATCAACACAGTAAACAGTCTGCTAGAAGATACAGCACCAAATTATAATATATGTTATTTAATTATTTTGTTTAGTTCAAGTAAATAGCCCATTTTGTATAATTCAAGCAAAACAGTAACAATTCTGTTGGTATAAATTCAGAAAGTAGTCTTTTACACATTAATTATCAAATTTTCTAAAAATTCTTCTGATATTACATTGCCTAACCAATTATATTTATATCATTTTAATAAGCTCATAAACAGTTTTGCTTAACTATAAAAATAATATATACATTTTTAATGGTATTAATTTTATTTTTAGGGTTTTGGAATGGTTATGTTTCAACTGTGGTTTAACATTTTTTCATTGTGATGAAATGGATACAACAAAATTTATTTTTTTTCAAGTGAAAAATTATTTTAAGCAAAAGAAAAATGAATTACTATAATTTTTTTCCAAGATTAAAATTTTTGTTCACAGTATATTGGAAATACTTTTGTTACTTTTTACCTTTTTCATAACAAATGACAGCCAAAACATTTTTTTAAACAAACTCTTAAAACAGAGATTCAGACCACAGGAAATGTTCTATTACAAACTGTCTAAAGTCTGTGGAAAGGTTCAATGCATTTATAATTCTGTGAACAGTTATTTCAAAGATAACAGTATCTAACAGTATTTGGCAATATTATTTTCTCAAGTTGTGGGACTTCATCCAACACAAGGAAATTATGTGTCAAACTAATTCTAGTCAAAAACACTTTGAGATTAGCAACCATATGAAGAATGAAATGTTTTCCATGAATTATTTAACCACTCAGCAACCTACTTTGGACCCAAGCCTACCGCTCCCTTTTCCCCGGTTGATCGTAACTCTGACCCTTCCTCTCTCCCAAAGCAGGCTCCAGTTGTCCTGGGGCTCCAGAGAAAGGAAGACCAAGACCTCAAATTAACCCTTGGGAAGATCTGGCTTTCTGCAGAACCTAGAATTTCCACAAGCCCAGCAGGCCAAAACCTTTTGGGCCTTGAAAAGGGTAATGAGGTAATGTAACAAGTCCGTCAGAACAGGAGCCAACTCCCAACCCAGGTAAGAGCCAGCTTCTGTATTTTCACCCTTTCAGCCTCTGGCTACTCTAACTGGAAGCTCCTCCCGCCCTCACTATCTCTCTCTCTTTTTTTAAAGAGCCAGTGTCTCACTCTGTCACTCAGGCTGGAGTACAGTGGTATGATCATAGCTTACTGCAGCCTTGAACTCCCTGGCTCACGCAATCCTCCTGCTTCAGCCACCTGGGTAGCTGGGACTACAGAGGCATGTTACGATGCCTGACTAATTTTATTTTTTAATTTTTTTGTAGAGATGGGGTCTCACTATGTTGCGGAGGCTGGTCTTGAACTCCAGGCCTCAAGTGATCCTCTCGCTTTGGCTTCTCAAAGTGCTGGGATCACAGGCGTGAGCCACCACACCCAGCCCCTCACCATCTCTTCTCAACCACACCACTAGGCACTATTCCCTGGCAGCTTCACTTATTTGTCTCCATTAAAGAGAGACAAATAACAAATGAAGTAACTGTAAAATTCCATCTTCTAAAAAATAGTATCACAGGGAAAAGTGTTGAAAAGTGAAAAAGCAAGATCTAAATATGTATATAAAATATCCCAAATCTGTACAAAATCTATTTACAAACACTGAGAAGGCTGAATACCTCAACATGTTAAAGTGGTTTTTAAAATGTGATTCTAGTTTCTTTTATTTTGTGTCTTTTAGTATTTTTACAAGTTTTCTATGTGAGCATATATTACTTTTGTAATAAGTGAAAGAAAGTAAATCATATTTCACTAAAAGGAAAAAAAAGACAAAACAAAGCCAACTGTATCCAGCCAGTTCTAGAGAAACAACTGTCCCATTAACAAGAAATAATTCCATCCTCCAAGGAGCTTAATGACCAACATGTAACAACTAATTGACAAGCCCTTTGTATTAGATCCAGGCAGCAGCAATGGTTTATGTTAAACTCTACAAATAAAATATTTCAGATTTTAAAATATTTGCTTTTCTTAGCTAAGACCAGTTCCCAGGAACACTGTAAGAAATGTCACAATTTTCCACATATTTGGCCAACATGTGGGAGTTACTGTCAGAAAAACATCACTCAAGCGTTTTGAGGTTTTCCCCTAGGTTCTGTTTCTCTAAGGTCAGCAAACAGAGAGACTTTCTCTCTCCTCCGACAGTCTTCCTTTAAATGAGCTTCAAGAATACTAATTAGCATTAAATACAAAGGTAGACTTATAGTACTCAGATAAAGAAAAACTCAGAACCGAATTAACTCACACTGAGATGGATACTGGAAAGAATTAAGCTTTTCAAAGTTGCTTTTATGAAATGAATTCATTGCCCAAGTGTAATTTGGTGTATTTTTTTTGTTTGCAGCTTGCAAAATATGTTAGTAGGGGGAATGTCAGCTATCTCACTTCAGCACAGGCCAAAATCTTGGTTCTTTTAAAACTTCTTTGAAAGCATTACAGTTTAAGCATTTAGAAAGGAAGTGGGCATAAGCCTTCAGCAACATAAAACTGTACCCCAAAATTCTGACTGAGAAAAGCCAACTCATATTCCTCCTGGGGATACTCCTGTGTACTTACCGCTTTTCCCGGAGCTGGCTCACTTACCGTAAGGTGTCACTTGTGATAGGTATGCTGATTAAGTCCAATAAGGAGGTTCCTCCACCCAGTTCCCAAAAGTGAGCAATATCTTTTGGCTGAAAAAAATTTTTTTTGATTTTTGAATTTTAAGTACTTCTTATACATCATTAGCACCTGCCAGTAAAAATTAGACATATAAAATATTGTAGTCCTTAAGCCTTTCTTGGCAGTCAAAACTTTCTCCTTTATCCCATCCCTCAAAATGCACCAAAGCACCTATTCTAAAGAAAAATGATGAAATATTAAGAATTGTCTATATGTGTACACAAATGCCCAAATGCCCTAGTTCCAGTAATAACAGAAGACACAAACAGTGCCTCAATTTTGTAAATGACATATGTAACATACACTTACACAGATTTTAGATAAAAAGTAACCAGTTGAACAAATTTGTATTACCTTTTTGAAACACTGATAATTCTAGATAGAAATAAAACAGGTGAATAGGAAAACATTCCTATTTAGGAAGACAGAAGCTCACAGAATGAAGTAGACACACATAAGGCATGAAGAAAAGGAATGAACAAATGGCAGTCCTGGCTGCGGATCAAGATTACTTGAGCAAAAGTATCATCAGACGATTTGTTCCTGATTCCTATGGAGAAACTGAGTCTACCACTGACAATAATACATGGTAGGTGGGGGAAACAAGAGATCAAACAACTGCTTCTCTTTTTTATAGGACCCTCAGAATAATAGGAAACTAACAGGGCTAGGCAGTCAATAAGTTCAGAAATAAGATAATCTAGGGCTGGGTGCAGTGACTCACACTTGTAACCTCAGCACTTTGGGAGGCCAAGGCTGGAGGATCACTTGAAGCCAGGAGTTCAAGGTCAGTCTGGCCAACACAGTGAGACCCCATCACTATAAACAATTTTTTAAAATTAGCTGAGTGTGGTAGTGCATGCTTGTAGTGAATATGGGGGGGACAGTTTACTTGGGAGGCTAATTTGGGAGGATTCTTTGAGCCCAGGAGTTTGAGGCTGCCGTGAGCTATGATCCTGCCACCGTACCCCAGCCTGGGCAACAAAGTGAGACCTTGTCTCCGAAGAAAAAGAAAAGAAAGAAAAAGGAGGATCATCTATTCCATGAGGACTTCCTAGACTGCTGGCTAATGGCATTTCTGCTTCTGTCCTGACACTGAAGAGCCTTCAGGTCACTGAAATTGTGTGAGGAGCTGACAAAGTACTTCTATTTAGAACTCTCAAGGAATTAAATCTGAGAAAGACATGATGCTTCCAGAATGAATTTGGAAATATCCCACTTGATAGTACAAAGTTTAGAGAAAAAAAATAGGTGAAAAAGAATCATACAAGTTTTTATGTATCTGCTCCCATGAGCCTGTTAAGAGACAGATTATCAATAAAATAAGTTTCAGATGAATATATATTATTTTGAATTTTTGACAAATTTTCATCTTGTAATCTCTATGTTTGGCTGTTCATATATGAATCAGTAATTCTTGTGGGAAAATAATTCTTCATTGGAAAATCTCCCTCAATTCAAAATTTGATAAAGGGAAGTTTTTAGAGCTCTTCTGAAAAGTTAAGCTTATGAGAGCTGTCTCAAAGTTTCCAATGAAAAGCATAATTACATTTCTAGGCTTATCGCTCATGTCAAAATTCAAGTTAGCCACAAAAACGAAGTCCTCCTGTATCTCCATACATTATGTTTTTTTCTTTAAATTTCAACTTTAGTAACCCACTTCCCTTGGTTAACCCAAATCCTGGAAGCAACAACAGGCAGTTTTATCTCTTTACATACTGCCTAATGAGCAAAACATTTGGACTAAGTCAGTGTATAAAAATGTGCCTTGGTTATGGGAGTAGCAGGATGCTCCATTCTAGACTGTCCTTACACACACTTAACTTTATTTAAGAAATGACCTCTTTTCAGGTGACAACTCCAAAAAAGATTCTATTTAGGAATTCCCCACCCCCACCCCCTGCCAACATACACTATAAACCCACCTCCTATCCTGAATAGTTTATAATGTTCCTCTAAAGAGACATTAAAACAAGTGAAAATAGGATTACAATCAAGTAGGGCATATGATCTCAACTAGCACTATCGACTTCAAGACGCATTTTTTTTTTTATTTTATTTATTTATTTTGAGACGGAGTCTTGCTCTGTCACCCAGGCTGAAGTGCAGTGGTGCAATCTCAGCTCACTGCAACCTCCGCCTCCCGGCTTCAGGTGATTTGTCGTCTCAGCCTCCTGAGTAGCTGTGATTATAGGCACACATCATCACGCCCAGCTAATTTTTGTATTTTTAATAGAGAAGGGGTTTCACCATGTTGGCCAGGCTGGTCTCAAACTACTGACCACGTGATCTGCCAGCCTCGGCCTCCCAAAGTGCTGGGATTACAGGTGTGAGCCACCGTGCCCAGCCCAAGATGCACTTTTAAATGCTAATAATTTAGATTTTAAACAGTATATTTTCATAAATACTCCACAGGTCAAACTCATATTTCAGCAGATTTTTGAGAGAGAGAAAGTAACTCACAACACTATTCTCATGAACTGTACAATAAAGTTAAAAAGGCATCTTATTCTAGCATTTTAAGACATAACAAATGAGAAGGCTAAAATCTTTTCAGTTTGGGTTGCCTTCATATCTGCCAGACTGCATTTGAAGTTTAATGGTAGACAGCTATGAAGTGTACAACTGGATATGTTTATTGATTACAGATAAGATGGAAAATGTAAAACAAAGTCAGCAGCATTACTTTCCCATCTTATGGGCATAGCAATATCACTTTAAAAGACACTTACTGTGCTGGGTGCGTTGGCTCATGCCTGTAATCCCAGCACTTTGGGAGGCCGGGGCAGGCAGATTACTTGAGGTCAGGAGTTCAAGACCCACCTGGCCAATATGGTGAAACCCCATCTCTACTAAAAATACAAAAATTAGCCAGGTGTGGTAGCAGGTGACTATAGTCCCAGCTACTTGGGAGGCTGAGCTAGGAGAATCACTTGAACCCGGGAGGCAGAGCTTGCAGTGAGCTGAGATTGTGCCACTGCACTCCAGCCTGGACAAGAGAGAGACTCCAATTCAAAAAAACAAAACAAAAAAAACCACTTACTGTGTTGTGCCCTTTTGCTCTTCTTCCATATGTATACTCCAAAGCTAAGGTTGGTTTTGGTGGCTCATCTCTGTATAATAAAGGCAGATAGTATTATCATTGTGGGTGGTATTAGTTTCTTATGTTATCATCTTACCTGATTCATTTTTCCTTCCACTTAGAAACTCTATTAGTAGAGAAGTTACTTTGTATAATAACATTGAGATAAATTATATGTACAGAATAAATGAACCTTCAAAACACCATCTTAGTGGATGTTAATGATGCCTGCATGACGTGGTAGCCCCTAAAGGCACAGCTGCGGCAAGTGGAGAATGCGTTGAGGCTGGCAGTGTGGATGGCCACGTTGGGCACTAGATCTCCACATCCAGGCCATGTAGGAAGCACTGACATTGGGTTTATGCTCAGCCTTAATGTGAGGAGCTAGGAACCTAATGCAATTTAAAACATCAATGCAAGACTTGGCCAGGCATGGTGGCTCATGCCTGTAATCCTAACACTTTGGAAGGCCAAGGCGGGTAAACTGCTTGAGTTCAGGAGCTCAAGACTAGCCTGGGCAACATAGCAAAACCCTGTCTCTACAAAAAAAAATAGTGCACGCCTGTAGTCCCAACTACTCAGGAGGCTGAGGTGGGAGAATCGCTGGATCCTGGGAGAATCGCTTGAGCCTGAGGGGTTGAGGCTGCAGTAAGCTGAGATCGTGCCACTGCACTCCAGCCTGGGTGATGGAGTAAGACCCTGTCTCAAAAAAACAAAAACAATGCAAGACTTTAATGCAGTCCTCTATCTTAAATCACAGCTCAAACATGGGTATCATTTAGCTAGTGATAGTTAATAAATCGTATCAACAAATCCTTAAAATCAGTAATGATTAGGAAAACATTAGAACAATTTGCTGAATTATTTATACTATAGCTTATATTGCTGGTAAGCAGTTTATGATATATATTTATTTTTATTATGGTAAAGAACACCAAATAGAATTTATCTTAACCATTTTTAAGTGTACAATTCAGTAGTATTAAATATATTCACGTTGTTATATAACCAGTATTCTGCACTTTTTCATCCACAAGACTGAAACTCCATACCCATTAAACAATTCCTCGGCCAGGAATCATGGCTCACACCTGTAATCCCAGCACTTTGGGAGACCAAGGCAGGTGGATTACCTGAGGTCAGGAGTTCAAGACCAGGATGGCCAACATTGTAAAACCCCATCTCTACTAATATAAGAAAAATTAGCCAGGTGTGGTGGTGGGCGCCTGTAATCCCAGCTATGCTGGAGGCTGAGGTAGGAGAATTGCTTGATCCTGGGAGGCAGAGGTTGCAGTGAGCCAAGACCACACCATTGCCCTCCAGCCTGGGCAACAAAAACGAAACTCCGTCTCAAAAAAAAAAAAAAAAAAAAAAAAAAAAAACTAATTTCCCTTCCCCCTAGTCCTTGGTAACCACCATTCTGCTTTTTGTTTCTATGAGTTTGATTATTCTAGATATCTCATATAAGTGAAATCATACCATATTTGTTTTTTTTTTGCAGTGGCACAATCTTGGCTCACTGCAACCTCTGTCTCCCGGGTTCAAGCTATTCTCGTGCCTCCCAAGGAGCTGAGATTACAGGGGCCTGCCACCATGCCCAGCCAATTTTTGTATTTTTAGTAGAGACAGGGTTTCACCATGTTGGCCAGGCTGGTCTCGAACTCTTGACCTCAAGGGATCTGCCCATCTTGGCCTCCCAGATTGCCAGGACTACAGGCGTGAGTCACCATACCAACCCAATATTTTTTTGTGTGTGTCTGGCTTATTTCACTTAGCATAATGCCCTACAGTTTCATCAATGCTATAGCATGTGACAGAATTTCCCCTCCTTTTTAAGGCCAAATAATATTGGTACATATCTTTATTTCACTTTCTTATTTTATTTTATTGATACAGGGTCTCCCTCTGTTACTCAGGCTAGAATGCAGTGGCATGATTGTGGCTCACTGCAGCTTCAACCTCTCGGGCTCAAGTGATCTTCCCACCTCAGCTTCCTGAGTAGCTGGGACTACAGGCGTGCACCACCACAACCAGCTAACTTTTGTATCTTTTTGTACAGACGAGTTCTCACTATGTTGGCCAGGCTGGTCTTGAACCTGGGATGACTGATCCACCTGCCTTGGCCTCCCAAAGTGCTAGGATTACAGGCATGAGCCACTGCAGCCAGCCCAATATCTATCTTTAAATTGTACAAGAAAGAGAAAAGATTTTTAAATTTGTGACTTAAATATTTATGTTTATGAAATATTTTGAATATCACCCCTGCATATATCTTTTGAATACATTATATACAGAGTAATATTTGGTTATGTTTCCCAAAAGACAGAAATTTTCTTGCTCTGTTGCCCAAGCTGGAGTGCAGTGGCCTCAGCTCACTGCAACCTCTGCCTCCCGAGTTCAAGCAATTCTCCTGCCTCAGCCTCCTGAGTAGCTGGGATTACAGGCATGTGACATCACATCCAGCTAATTTTTGTATTTTTAGTAGAGATAGGGTTTCACCTTGTTGGTCAAACTGGTCTCGAACTCCTGACTTCGTGATCTGCCCACCTTGGCCTCCCAAAGTGTTGGGATTATAGGCATGAGCCACTGCGCCCGGCCAGAAATTTTCTTTTATCAAGCAAAATGCTACTTTTAAGACAAAATTTATAAGATCTGATATTTAACCTAAATTTTGTAAAATTGCCCTTTTCCTAAGCAGACTATTAAGGAATTGAAATTATTACTTTTCAAGTCAATGTACTATTTTGTAGTATTTTCTCCTAAGCTGGTACAGTATTAGATGATTTGTTTATGACAGGAAACAGCTAAATGTGTCTAAAAAGATCCATGATTCCTGGAGATGGAAAGACAAAACAGGTTTTACTGTTGATACTTCCTCTGAGAAATGATTTTGCTGGTGAAAGAAATTACACAAAACTAGGAATTTATTATTTGTATTCTTTAATAATATTTTTCAAATGAGTGATATTTCTTTAATGTGGCCTTAACACCAAATTCCATCTCTTTTGATGATTTGGGGGGAAGTTATAGGAAATGTGTATTGAAATGAAGGGAAAAGAGAAATATCTTCCAAAATTGATTGAAGACTTTCCTTATCAGCTTCCTGCAACATCTACCAATCATAATCCTAAATGTTAATCTGATGGCCTGCTTCTACAGTGTAGGTTAGGAAGTATATAAAAGAAATGATAAAATATCCAGTTTGAGGACCAACATTGTGCTTCAAAAATGTACCCCTGAGCAACTAAAGCTTCCAATGAATGTTCAAATAGTCACAGATTCGGCAGAATAAAATAATTTATATACCCGAGTAGCATAGCCAAAAAGAAGGTAAATACATTGTAGGCTGGACCATTACGGTAACATTTCTCCCTCAAATAGGGAAACCCAGTATTAATCTCATAGCATTTTTGGCTTATTGTTAGTTTCATCTTTAAAGGTGCTCTTAAAGGTTATACTAAGGATTCACTAAGAATTAAATATTTTGTTTGAGTCTTAAAATCATTCCCCTTCCTTATGTCTTTTAGGATCTAACTTGCCCTATACAACTAGAGTAAGCATAAATGTAGTTTAAAGGTTAATATAACACTTACCTGTCAAGACACCTTAGAATAATAGTAGTCTTTCCCTGGAAATTAAAAAAGAAGGAATACTGTGTTAATGTCATTCATATGTAAAATTGTATTATTATTCATAATTGTGGCCCAAAATAGCTTTTTAATCACTTGAATGATAAATTACCTGGAAACTGAAAACTAGAAACTTTCAGAATTGTTCTGAAGTTTGATAAGTGGAAAAAGTTAACTGTCAACTTTCCATCACAGTGTAACTACACTGCTATTATTATAATTATAAAGTCCCACAGATGACAAACACTAGCAAACCATACCTCACTTAAGTGGTCAACTTGGCAGCTGTCTTAAATTTTTCTCTAGGCATCAATGCTAATTACTGGTTAAGCTGATGCTTAGTGTCTTTTAAAATGTTTTAATTCCAATTGTTGAAGTGGAAATAAAGAAAAAAGATAACACAAAAATAAAGGACACATTGCAAATATGTTCAAAGTAAGCAGCAATTCAGATACTGCACTAGAGTTGTTTGTTTTAATTACAGAGGATGTACTCATTCCAAGATTCTTTTTCTTTTTCTTTTATTGTATTTTTGAGACAGAGTCTCACTCTATCGCCGAGGCTGGAGTAAGATGGCATGATCTCAGTTCACTGCAACTTCCACCTCCTCGGCTCAAGTGATTCTTGTGCCTCAGCCTCCTGAGTAGCTGGGATTACGGGTGCACGCCACCACGCCCAGCTAATTTTTGTATTTTTAGTAGAGACAGGGTTTTTCCAAGTTGGCCAGGCTGGTCTCGAACTCCTGGTCTCATGTGATCTGCCCACCTTGGCCTCCCAAAGTGCCGCCACACCTGGCCCCAAGTTTTCTTTTAGGAATTCTGGCCTAATTGCTGCTACTAGTTATGCAACTTAACTTCACAGTTTAGCCAGGGACTAGCTCAGTGGTTTATATCATTTTAAAAAAATAGTAAAACCTTTTTTTTTTTTTTTTTAAAGACCCCTTACAAGGAAACAGATAAAAGAGAAACAGCAGGGCAGGCTCCACTGGAGGAAACCTTCAGGCACCAAAGAAAATAATTTGAAAAACTGTGGATTGTCAAAAACACAGCACATTTAATATATGTGTTTTTGGTTTTACTAAAAAACCTATAGTTTTTAGCAAAAAAATATAATTACTTCAGATTATATCTGGAATATGATCAAATTGAAGAACTGTTTTGTAATGAGATATATCAAAAAATAACTGGGCCAGGCACGGTGGCTCATACCTGTAATCCCAGCACTTTGGGAGGCTGAGGCGGGTGGATCACAAGGTCAAGAGATGGAGACCATCCTGGCTAATATGATAAAACCCTGTCTCTACTAAAAATACAAAAATTAGCTGGGCGTGGTGGTGTGTGGCCTGTAGTTCCAGCTATTCCGGAGGCCGAAGCAGGAGAATTGCTTGAACCCGGGAGGCAGAGGTTGCAGTGAGTTGAGACTGCCTCCACTGAACTCCAGCCTGGAGACAGAGTGAGACTCTGTCTCAAAAAATAAATCATTGGAATAGTATAATATAAAAATGTACATTATTGAAGGATGTTTATTGGCTGGTGTTATATCAAACTGAATAACTAAAAAAACCCTACATGTTCCCAAATAGGGGACTGGCTAAATTAATTATGGTAATCCATACAATAGAATAATACACAGCTATTAGGAATGACAATATAGAAACATACTTACTGACATAGTAAGACATTCGTAATAGATTAGCATGACTCTGTTTGCATTAAAAAATACTTTTTCCAGTTTCCTTGAAGTACACACACACACACACACACACACACACACACACACACAGAGAGAGAGAGAGAGAGAGAGAGAGAGAGAGAAACAAACACACAAATAAATTTAGAAGGACATTAGTCTGTTAATAATGATTATTTCTAGCTGATGGATTTGCAGGTAATTAATGTTTTTAAGAAAATAGGGATTTTCTAATTTTCCTATACTGAACTTGTATCATACGTAGTATACTGTAAAAGTTTTAAATTAATAATAATGTACTCTATATATAAGAAAGTAGAATAAGAATTGGAAGGAATTTTAGGTAATGTCTAGCCAATTTCCTCACATTTTCATGGTACACTAGTATTGATTTAAATCATCCCCCTTTTTTGTTTTAGAGACAGAGTCTCATGTTGCTTAGGCTAGAGTGCAGTGGCATGATTTTGGCTCACTGCAACCTCTGCCTCTAGGTTCAAGCGATTCTCATGCCTCAGCCTCCAGAGTAGCTGGGATTACTGGCTTGCACCACCATGTACAGCTAACTTTTTGTATTTTTAGTAGAGACAGGATTTCACTATGTTGGCCAGGCTAATCTCGAACTCCTGGCCTCAAGTGATCCTCCCACCTCAGCCTCCTAAAGTGCTGGGATTACAGGATTGAGCCACCATGCCCAGCCTTAAATCACTTTTATTACAATTTCATATAAATGTATAGTACTATGTGGTTACAATTCCAAATTAACATAAACTAATCTGGGAATTGAAATCAAGTTTTAGATTATCACTAAAATTACAACCCAAAATTTTAAAATTAATTAGTACACTGTGGTCCCCTGAGAATGCACCCATAGTCTTGTGGGTTTCCTAATTCAAGAAACATGGACCTAGTACAAGTTCATTTAGAGACCATTGAAATGAATCTCATCTTCCCCTCCCATTGCCTCAATCACTCCAGATGTCCAGTCCTCTCCTCTGACCCATTATTCCTGGAACTCTGAATTTCCTAGTTCTCTACACATCCCTTAATTTGGCCCAATAATCCCTTCCTGTCCCCCTTTCCTCTAAAATTCTTCTACTCTATGACTCCAGCTCCATGACTGGCAAACTCCCCGATATCTCAACCTTTTCAGAATATTCTCTTTACCTGTTGGCCTTAACTAAAATATGACTTTCCCTGAACCCTGTCCTCTGCAGCCTTGTTAAATGAGGCTATTTATTCTCACTACCCTACATACTTTAGGGTCCTCCTTGCTTCCCAGTGCCACCTGTAAACAACTACTCTACTTCCCTCCTCTTGCAAAAACCTCAGAGGCTTCTATCAGTTTACCACCACGGTTGCTGTCATCTCTTTTGGCTCACAATCTCCCTTACCTTCCCAGTTACTGTCATGAATCTTCTTCACACCCACATAGGTCTTGGCAATCCACATGACATCTAGACCTCTCAGTGCATGCCTCCTAACGGAGGCCTTTTCCCTCACTCTACTTCTGCCACGGTCACTTCCAAGGTTACATGTTGAAGCATTCCAGTTTCAATGGCAACTGCACTGCTTCCAAACTCACACATACGAACAGCACATCTTCTTCAGGCATCCTCATAGTGAATAACTCTTTGGTCTTCACGAAAGGTCTCAAATGTCCATTGACACTGCCTCTGCTAACAGTCGCTCCTACTCCATCAGCTTCCTCCTACCTTTGCTTCTGTCCTTTTCTATCTCAGAGTCCATAGTTTATCATTACAATCATCTCTGGTAAATATCATCCATGCCCTGGGCTCCCTCACTTTGCATTGCACTTGCACCCAGCCAGCAAAGCCACCCCAGGTAATCACCTTCCTCTTCCATGCCTGCACCCATGCAAGTGAGTGATGGTGGAGAAAAACCATGTACATTGGGCAGATTAGTATATTAACACCCATCATCAAAATGGCAGTCAACAATGACTGACAATCCTACTACATTTCTCTAGTATGATCTTTCTCCTATTTGTTGCAATATCTGTTTCATACATTTTTCTTGAACATCTTAGAATACTCAACACTCTTCACCGGAATGACTTCTCTTTCCTTATTTCTCACCCTTCATGCTTTAGTCACCACCCTCTTCAGGAGGCTTTCTTATTCTCCCAAAGTTTGGGGGTGAGTTAAGTGCCCTCTCTGTGTTCCTCCACAGCATTTGTCTCAAGGTATTGTCACTGTTGGTATGTAAGTCCTCATGCACAAGTTCCTTCCCAGTAGAGAATGTCTTTCATTCCTGTTTCCACAGTGTCTAGCAGAATGGTTAGCATATTAAAAGATGTTTGATCAGTGTCAACCAAATGGATGATGGATGAACAGATGGTTGGAAGGAGAAAGAGGAGGCACCAGGGCAGCTGGCTTCTTTGGTAAAGGGTAACTCATTGAACAACAGAAGCATTAATTACTTCTCTTTATCTTCCAAAATAATGTTCTCCATGAAGCAGAATCAGATTTTTTTTTCTTTCTTTTTTGAAACAAGGTCTCTCTCTGTTGCCCAGGCTAGAGTGCAGTGGCACAATCACGGTGGCTCACTGCAGCCTTGACCTCTTGGACTCAAGTGATCCTCTCGCCTCAGCCTTCCAAGTAGCTGGGACTACAGGTAAGCGCCACCACACCTGGCTAATTTTTGTATTTTTTTTTTTTATAGAGACTGGGTTTCACCATGTGGCCCAGGCTGGTCTCGAACTCCTCAACTCAAGCAATCCACCTGCCTCAGCCTCCTAAAGTCCTGGGATTACAAGCATGAGCTACCACCCTCAGCAGAATCACATACTTTTTAAAGAACAATACCCTCAAACATTTTAGATATCTTAAGGGAGTTCCCAACTCATCAGAAACAAAATTACTTTTGTTACTAAAAACAAAAAACAGCTTGTACATGCCCCATATTGCCATCGAGAAAAAGGGGTGGTTTCACAAGTAACAAACAGAACAAAACAAGACAAAACAGGATATCATGATCTCAAAGGAGTCAAGAATAACTGTTACAGAGAGTGATAAGAGGATACTAGGAGGGGTGTTTTGCACGTGAGCATTTGTATGCTGGAATCAGTAATCAGTACCATTAGTATAAGCCATTCTGTCCAATATTCTGTGTATACAGAATGTTTTTTGTAATAGAAATTGATTTTCTATTACTGTAAGACTAGTACTAGTTATTTAGTCATTTATTTAAATCCATGTATGTACCTACATGGCAGTAAGATAAAATGTAGGACACTGTTAAGTACTGTGCCTAATACGAAAATCACGAGTATCACAATAGTAAACTCATGAAATAATATACAGCCAGGTGTGGTGGCTCATGCCTGTAATCCCAGCATTCTGGGAGGCCGAGATGGGCAGATTGCTGGAGTCCAGGAGTTCAAGACCAGCCTGGGCAACACAGTGAAACTCCATCTCTACTAAAAATACAAAAAAATTAGCTGGGCATGGTGGCGCATGCCTGTAATCCTAGCTATTTGAGGTAAAATCACCTGAGCTAGGGATGTCGAGGTTGCAGTGAGCTGAGATTGTGCCACGGCACTCCAGCCTGGGCAACCAGAGTGAGAGCCTATCTCAAAAAAAAAAGAAAAAAAAAAAAACATGCTTATATACTATATAGTTATATAGTTGGGTTAAAATTTTAAAATATAAATGATCCCTATGATAATTTTATTTTAAATAATTAAGTTTGAATTGTAAGAAATGGGTCAATAAGAAAACTTTGGAAAATAAAGAAATTAAAAACAAAATAAAAACATTAAGTCTTTAAAATTTTACTATCCATATTTCTAATTTTTATTAGAATTTTTTGTTTACATATTTGTATAATTGGGATTATATTATGTATGACATTTGTGTCCTGATTTTTAAATTCAGATTACACTCTTACATCACTAAAAAACTTTTTCATGGTTGTATAGGTATTTCTCCTAATAAATGTAATCTCAATGTTGTATACAAAACCCCCCAATGGAGGGTGTCCATTTGTGCAGGGGAGGGCCTTCTGGGACTCATCTGGAGACAAGACAGGTGCTCAGGCTGCCTGGGCACTGACGCTGCCCAGTGAACATGTAGCCTTGCTGATGCAGAGTTTAGTTTCTGAAAGCTTCATATTTGTCAATGCCCTTATGTGGAAGCATGGAGCACAGAAATTGAACAGGAGTTTGAACCCCACACAGAAATGAGCTATGGCACTGCATGAATTTCAGCATCCTGTATCTGGCAAGACTTGACCTTCTTGTGTCACCAGTCATTTTGCATTCCTGGCAGGAACTTTGTGGGCCAGGCAAAGTTACACGAAGACATGATGCATGTGTTCCTGCTCTGTATGGTCATTTCCAGACCTTTTGTGTATGCTTGGCTAAGTAAAACAGAAACTGACAGCAAGTGGGGAGGGGTCTCTTCCTACCAGTCAGTGGTCCAATGGAACTGCTGCCGTCTTTTCCCCCACATTTTTCAAAATAATGAATAATTCTTTAACAAATATCCTTGATGCAGTTCAATTATTTCTTTAATGAGATTTCTAAAAGTAACAATCTGAAATATAAAATTGTTAAGGTAGCGACATTGATTTAGAGACTGACTTGGATATTTAAATGAATCCTAGCTTTTATACTCAATTGCGGTAGAAGACCTGAATATTTTCAAATCATGAAAAAAACAGTTTACATATATTTTTCTAAAATTTTGTTTACTATTACAGTTTTTCCTAGATTAATAATCAGCACTTTCTAATTCACGCTAAACCAGACTGGTCATCTGGTTAAAGTGTTAAAGTATCTATATAGTAATCAAAGTATTGAAAGATATTTTACCAATGGTTGTTAAATCATCACAATTGAAAAAAAGAAAGTATTACCGCATTTTTACTGCCAATGAAGAAAACAGATTTTTCTCCAATTTCTACTCCATCACCTTCACTTCCATTAATTCCTTTTTTTTCCACTTCAGCTTTTGCAATTTCCCAGAGAGTTTCACTACATGAGAGACAGAAAATAAAAATTCAGAGAAAAAGAATTTTCAAATATTTATTTCAAGGTCAGAGAGGATTGATTTCAGTAAAATTTATGACATAAATGAACATTATTTTCTGAGGAACAACAATTTGGTAAAACATCTGAGGATTAGTCATTCTATGATTTTGTTTTTCTTTTGTTGCTTTGAACTAGTTCTTTGAAGAATACTGAAATTGATAAGCAGAGCCTTTATCACCAGGAGCTGAGGGTGTCTTATTTGGGGCTTCCCCTAAGGTTCACAGCTGGGTATGTTGGCTTCTCAGACACACATGAAGGTACAATGACTTTTGGGAATGTACCTCTTGAAAACCACAAACACTTAGGTCACCTAGGAAGATGGGGAAAGTACAAAATCGGTGTATCAAATAATCTTTGCTCTCTGAAACGTTTCTTTTTTGTTTTTTTAAGTGTTTTTAGCTAAAAACTTTTTTTAAATATAAAAGTATATGGGAGGCTGAGGCAGGAGGATCACTTGAAATCAGCTTAAGCAATATAGGGAGACCCAATCTCTACAAATAATAATAATTTAAAAATTAGCTGAGGCTGGACGCGGTGGCTCACGCCTATAATCCCAGCAGGGATTATAGGATCAAGTGATCCACCCACCTTTGGGAGGCCAAGGTGGGTGGATCACTTGAGGTTAGAAGTTTGAGACCAGCCGAGCCAACATGGTAAAACCCCCTCTACTAAAAAATTAGCCAGGCGTGGTGGCACACACCTGTAACTCCAGCTACCCAGGAGGCTGAGGCCTGAGAATAACTTGAACCCGGGACGAGGTTGCAGTGAGCTAAGATTGTGCCACTGCACTCCTGCCTGGGTAACAGAGCGAGATAGTCGAAAGAAAAGAAGGAAAGAAGTTAGATGGGTGTGGTGACATGCACTCATAGTCCCAGCTTCTAGGGAGGCTGAGGCAGGAGGATCGTCTGAGCCCCGGAGGTCGAGGCTGCAGTGAGCATGATCACATCACTGTACTCCAGCCTGGGTGACACAGTAAGACCTGGTCTCAAAACAAACAAAAGGTATAAAGAAAGGAAAAAAACACCCTAAAATCACAGACATTTTGAAAACCATCCTTTATTTCTTTACATAGATATATAATTTTACACAATAAAATCATATATATAAATTAAAGCCTAAGTGAAAATGGAATATGGAACACAAAACTAACAACGGGCAAGACCTGATAGGTCCTAGCCTGATTCTGCTACTTTCTATGTATGTGAAGTCGGGCAAATTACCTAACCTTTTTAAATCCTTCATCCCTTTATTAATTAAACAAATATTTATTGAGCACCTAATATATGCAATCCTCTGTGCTACTGCCCAGGCTGAATTGTTTCTCTATCGCTAAAATGCCAATAAAAAAGAATACCAGCTTTATAGGATTGTCATAATTGTTAAAACATGTATTTAGTTTAGGGCATGGCCTATACAATTACACAAATTATTGAGGGCTTATAATTGTTACTATTCAAGAACTAAGAATAAAGAAAAAGGGCCAAACAGGAGTCCTTAAATGTCTGCACTAAAATTCATGCCTTTATTTCACAGGTGAGCCTTCAGAACTCAGTTTGGGCCTGTTTGCTCCTCATTTACACAACATTATTTCAGAAGGTGAGGATCTGCTTTCCAAATACCCAGCAGAGAGGAGAGACGGAGGTGCTGGAGTCAGGCATGTCACCTAACTACAACCATACCTTTATAACTGGCAATCTTCCACACTATCCCAAGGGGAGAAAAGACTTATCCTGCTCTGTGATGCACCCACTCCCTGACCCCTCTCCCCCGACATGCTTATAAACTGTCGAGAGACGGTTTAGGACTATCTTGAGAACAGGTAATTGAAATGACCATCATAGAATTGAAGAGCTAGAAAATAGTTTACAAACCCTCTCCCGTTTCCCCCGTTAGGTGTGATGCTGTACTTTCCATAGTGCCTTTCAAGCTTCCCCTCACTTTCTACTCCGAATCCCGCAACAGGAGGCGAGGCCCCCTGGGCAGAGAAGGCTTTGTGGTCTAGCTCATCGCTGAATGCCCTTCTCCGGGGGCAGTCTCTGGCCCGCAAGAAACTTTTATTCAATCACTGAAGGGTGCAGTTGCTTATCTTTCCAAATCTCTTACTTTTCTACCTAGGGAACTTTTTTTCCTGTTAGCGGCAGAATCTTTATGCTCAAGGCTGGTTCCTAGGTCCGAGACCATGCAGACCCAAGTGCAAGCAGACCACCCCCCACAATCTTCTACCAGCTGGTCCTGCCTGGGTTTCCGCTCCCCAGGAATACTCTCAGCAGCTTCTCCCTCGCAGGGAATACCTGGGCATCGCGGCCCGGCTGCCGCAAACGTCGCGGCCTCGGAGTAGGGCCCAACCTGGAAGCAGGCGGAGAGTTCCGCAAGGAGTCTGGGAGTGAGGCCTTCTGGGTTGCCATGGGAACGACGTCGCGGCCGCAGTTGCGTGAGGAGAGGAGCATCATGGGAAATGTAGTTCTCAGGAGTCCTTTTACATCTCACACTCAGCCTCAAGCCTTAGGATTGCTTTTAGATCCCAAGTTTGTAATCCTTTGTTACGTCCTAGAACGAGGTGATAAGGGGTTCCAAACCTGGAATTTAAAAGCAATTGTTTCTGGGCTGGAAGTGTTCTTTTATTTAAAAAAATTTTTTACAGTCTACTATACGCCAGGGGTCTCTGCTCTCTCTCGTCTTTTACTTTTTCTTCCTAATCGCCATGATTTAGGAATAGAGGGTAACAACCTCTTGAGCTGTTTTCCAGTAATTTACTAGAAGCAAAGAATATCCAGACTTTAAAATTTAAAAAAAGGCATGTAATTTTAATATTTTCCAATTTTCCTGATGTTTAGTTGTTTCGTTTTATTCAATAACACATTATATATTTATTAATAAATTAATGAAGCAAGTGCATCTCCTACATACTTCATTTACCTTGTGAATGTAGATTATTTTGTTTTGGAACTTTGTGATCTCTTTATAGATCTTCAGAAGTGTGCAAATAAATAACAAACATTGAACTATTACTATATGCAAGGCCCCATGCTACACAGAATAAGGAATAAGGAGATAAGTAAGAAAAGATCGCTACCCTTAAGAAAGACATACTCAGCTAATTATAAGCACCTAAGGAAGTGAATGATCTAAGCTATTGTATAGAGGTACAAAAATTACATGAGGGCAAGTGACTAATTATGCCTGAAGGAGATGGTGAAACAGTCATGGCACTGATAGTATTTGGTCTGTGTTGAATGCTGAGTAGACCCAGGCTTTCTAGCCTAACACTCCCTGAATATTTGAAGGAGATCCCTCCCTCCAATCCTCTGCTATTCAGCTTGATTTCTGTGGTGTGATGTTCAAGGACGTGGGCTTTGGAGTGAGATGGACCTAGGTTCAAGTCCTGACTCAGCCATGCTGGCTAAGTTGCCACATTGCCACATTGGGTAATTCACTGAATTTCTCTGAGCCTTAGTTTCTGATCCTGTAAAGCAGGAAAGATTGTGAACTTAAATGAGATAAACATAGGTAAAACATAACTTATGTGTGTGTCTGACACATTATAACTGCTTAATGCTTGTTATTGTTGTGTGATAAGCTGCTGGTCAGAAACTTTGAACAAAGAAACACAGGGAACACATTCCTGGAAATTAGGCTGATAGTTGATAAAAGGGTGTTTATTTCAGATAAATCATTGGGAACAAAATCCTCCCAACATCTAGGTGTATTTTGGAGACACAAAGAACACTAAGTTGCAAAATAGGAAGGGAATTAATGGGAGTAGAGCTCAGCGAAGAAAGGATGATTTTTAAAGGAGGCTTATACATATGTCATTGAATCAGCAGCTATAGCCTGGTGCTAGGCCAGCCTATAAGCTCACAAACTGATATGGGACAGATTGTAATGAATTGTAATGATTTGGGTTCCAGAACTTCAGAACACTTTTGCATGCTAGTTAGGAAGGCCTGTTGATATTGATAGCAATAATGACAGCTAACATTTTTGCCAAGTGCTTGCTATGTACTGGGCACAGAACTAGTACTTCAAAAGTATGCTTGTTTGAATAACTGGGAGAGGTGTTTGAAGGAGGGAGCTTGGTAACAAGGACGTCAGAAGGTGGACCTGGCTGGGCCCTGATTAGCAGCATTGATTCAGGGTTGATTCAGTTAATCTGAGGAGGTGAGTTCCCCTTTCTTCCCATATTCCTCTTCAGGCTTTCATACTTGGGTAAAGAAAGTGACCTTCCTGGGTAGATGAAGATTGTTCTTAAGGTAAGAATGGAAGGAGAAGGAGACAATTTCATGCTGTTTTCTGAATGGAATGAGCAACAGTGCAGAAGGGTAAAGGCGTGTGCAGGGTGTATTTGGGAAACTGAATGGTTTCGGGTGGGATCATTTAAAGTGCCTGGTGGAGCTACAGTGGAAGAGCAAACTGGGCAGGTAGATGGGGCTACTGAGAAGGATGCTGTCGTCTAGACTTTACTGTGTTGGTTATGAGAAACCAAATAGGGTTTAAAAATAGGAGTGTGCCACGATTAGACATGAGTTTCAGTGAGATAATTTTTTGCAGCTGCGTGAAGGATGTTTTGGCATCTAGAAAACCATGTGGAGGCTATTAACAATATCCAGGTAAGTGACAGGCAGAGTTTTAAAATATTTTCCCTTGTTTTCAAAGTTATATAAACTAATTGTAGAAACAAAAGGTACACACAGAAAATTAAGAGAGTAAAATAAGCATAATCCAGAAGTAATAACTATTAGGTATTTTGGAAACACATTTGATGAGTTTCATTCTAGTCTTGTCTTTTTTCTTACAAAGTTGAGATTAATTGTAAAGTTAATTAATATCCTGCTTTTAACATGTATTTCCCCATTTAAATTTTTAAAATGCATCATAAACATAACTTTGATGGTTGCAGAATATTTCACTATATAGATCTTTCATCATTTATTTAAGCATTCTCCTTTTTTTTTTTTTTTGAGACGGAGTTTCGCTCTTGTCACCCAAGCTGGAGTGCAATGGCGTGGTCAATCTCGGTTCACTGCAACCTCCCCATCCCAGGTTCAAGTGATTCTCCTGCCTCAGCCTCCCGAGTAGCTGGGATTACAGGCATTCTCCACTACACCCAGCTAATTTTTGTATTTTTAGTAGAGATGGGGTTTCTCCATGTTGGTCAGGCTGGTCTTGAACTCCTGTTCCTCAGGTGATCCATCTTCCTTGGCCTCCCAAAGTGCTGGGATTGCAGGCGTGAGCCACTGCGCCTGGCCCCAGCAGTCTCCTAATGTTGAGTATGTTTGGGGTGGTTTGAAGTAAACACCTAACATGACCAGGGTTAATCATAGTCCTTCCCTGAAATTTTTCAAACTAGAATTGGGGAAAGCGAGTCACTCCCATTCTAGAGGAAATTAGCATATTTTATGCTAAATGAATTATTTTGTAGTTATTGAGCACAGAGCAGACACACATCAACATGAAGAGAAAGTCCTGGCGCATGTCTCACGGTTCTAGTTGTCCCTAAGGCTTGCCTGTGTCCTCACCTTTCTTATGGCTTGGTGGTTCAGCTTGCTCTTTGATTATATGAGACATCCTAATATCCTTGTAATATAATTTCTCATTTTTGTCTAAGCTAGTTCAAGTTTAATTTTGGAATTTACAGCAGAAAGAGTTCTGTCTAATACAATTACTAGATAGTAGAGAGTAAGGCCTTGGGAAAAGGGAGAAAAGTTAATGTTTCTTTCTTGAGTGATCGGTGAACTGGTGATCCTATTAACCAATTTGGAGGGGCACAGAGCAGGAGATGCATGTCTAGAGGACATGGTGAGTTTGAGATATCATCTGGCAGACCGTTGGACCATTTGGGGTCTGATGGACTTGGCAGTTAGGTGGTCAATGGTAACCTCATGTGAAGGCATTTCGGTGGAATAGTCAGAGCATGAAAGCAGCGTTGACGATACCCCATCCCTGGGGGGAACATCTTATAATCTGTGTATGATCCAATAGCTAAGAGCTCTCCACAAGCTTTTCTAAGGTCACACACTTTCTGTAAACTTTTCTCTCATAAAAGGCAACTCTTATTGGAATTTGATAGCATTTTCCAGAAACTCAAGAAATTAATAACATTTAAGCCATTTCCTCTGGCATTACGCAATATTCAGTTCCAAGGAACTCCTGGGAATTCATTAGAGCCACATAGTGAGTGGTAACTGGCCTTCTCTTGCCACTGCCACTGCTAAAGAAGACTCATTTGATTTTCATAAAACCACAATATAACCTGGTAGCACTTCAGAAAGAGATGCCTTTCCCTTCTCACCCCCACTCTGTTAGAAAATTATGTTGGCAGGTTGGGAGCGGTGGCTCACGCCTGTAATCCCAGCACTTTGGGAGACTGAGGCAGGCAGATCACCTGAGGTTAGGAGTTCGAGACCAGTCAGACCAACATGGTGAAACCCTGCCTCTACTAAAAATACAAAATTTAGCCAGGCATGGTGGTGGGCGCCCTTAATCTCAGCTACTCGGGAGGCTGAGGCAGGAGAATTGCTTCAACCCAAGAGGCAGGGGTTGCAGCGAGCTGAGATCGTGCCATTGCACTCCAGTAGGCAACAAGAGCGAAACTGTCTCAAAAAAAAAAAAAAAAAAAAAAAAAAAAAGAAAATTGTGTTGGCAAAGCACAGGAAGGAAGGGTACTTGGTATTCAAGTGCTGTGGTGAACATTTGTGTCCTATTTTGGAGTTATTTGCTAATAGACCCTTCCCTAGTAAAGTTGGTATTCCTCGCCTATCACTGGACTGCAAAATAATATAAAGGATACAATGAAGTTTTTTGGAATGATGTAAATTATAATCCAGAGTCACTGTGACTATGTACAATTTAGGTCAAATTAAATCCAACAAATAAAATCACAATATAAAGCAAATGCTTAACTCATCTCCTCACCCCAGCCTCTGCCCAGACCCACCAACTCTTCCTTGTAGGACTGATCTTCCCACTTAAATGCCCAATAATTGTCATAAAGATACTGAAAAACAACAACAAAAACCGCCCAAGAAAAGCCTGCATGTTGGTCCCACTGAAGTACAGATAAATCTTGCTTCAACCTAAATATCTACATGTGGACTTACCTTAATTTGGAGTTTAAAGGAGAAAAAGTTCCTTCTGTTCCAGTTAAATCCCTTTCTTCTTTTAGGGAAAAGAGAATGGGGCAGGGGGGAAATGTGAGAGGAGATGTCATTTTTGCATAAATCAGGTGGGCAGCAGGGAAACTACTCTGTCCATTTCTTCCTGCTCCTCACTTCCCTTCCTCAATTTTCAAATTACTAGAGCCTCCCCCTCCATAGAAATCAGCCCAGAGCCCATTAGCATTGAGGGAGGCCAAATTCCATGGCAGCTGGTGGGGGGTGAGTGGGTGGGGAAAATATGTTCTTGGCCTCCCCACCAACACGTAAAGCCTTTTTATAGAGAAATATGATTATCCACAGTGGTTACTTTTTTTTTTTTTTGGAGACAGAGCCTTGCTCTGTCACCCAGGCTAGAGTGCAGTGGCGCGATCTCAGCTCACTGCAACCTCCGCCTCCCAGGTTCAAGCATTTCTCCTCCCTCAGCTTCCCAAGTAGCTAGGATCATAGGCGCCCAACACCACAGCTGGCTAATTCGTATTTTTAGTACAGACAGGGTTTCCTGCCTCAGCCTACCGAGTAGCTGGGACTACAGGCACATGCCACCACGCTCAGCTAATTTCTTGTGTTTTTAGTAGATACGGGGTTGTATCATCTTGACCAGGCTGGTCTTGAACTTCTGACATTGTGATCCACCCGCCTTGGCCTCTCAAAGTGCTGGGATTATAGGCGTGAGCCACCATATCTGGCCGGTGGTTACTTCTTCAGGATTATGCTTCGGGTACAATTATGGGTTAAATATATTGTTCTAGAACTCAACCATCTTGTATTTTTTTTTAATTGGCAGGGGAGACATAAGCACATGTATTTCTTTTTAATGAAAAAAACAATCCAAATAGCAAACCATTAAACACATTTTTGAAGCAAAAACTCTTTATAAATTGTGACTAACTTCTCTTGTAAATTGAGTTAAATTCATTTATGATAGTGTTTGATTTTAAGGGCACACACACATGCACACTTACACACTCGTTTAAAACAAATTTTTGGAACACAATCCCTTCAACTCACCTATATGAAATATGAAATCTTGGGAGAACCAATATTTCTATCTATTTACCTATTTACCTATTGTGTGTCAATATGCATACATATGGATTCAAATTACAATTCAGCAAAACAGCTTTCTTTTATATGGATAAAACAAAGCAACACTGAAGACAAAGCATGAATGCAAGAGAAGGAGGTAATAACTACCATTTTCACTAGTCCTACACCTCAGCTTTGACAATGAAAACATTAGGTATTTCTTGAAGATTATTCAAAAGATAATGCTCAAAATGGGTTTTGTAAATCATTTATTATGATTGAAAGGGAAGAAAATGATAGGAGACAAATATTACAATTAAATGTGTAACATTATTCTCTTGTAACCAATCATAATAACATACTTGGAATTTTCGAATGGCTATATAATTTCCCAGAAAATAAAATTTTCACATCATCAGTTACAGAAAATTGATTTCCTTCCATCAAAATATTTTATCTCTGCTCTATCAAAAATAAATGCCAAGTCTAAGGTACTACACAGTTTAAGCTAAGCCTTCACTACTTGTTTAAATTAGAAGATTGTGAGGAGGGGCTTACCAAATGGTGAGTAAACTACTGCCTGAGAATAAAGTCCTCACACATGAGTAACAGCTCTGTCAAGCCTCTGGCTCACCAACTAACTATTAAATGGCTCTCTTGGAACTTAGAAACTCTACTGTATCCCAGCCAAAAGGCTCTGAGAGTCATCCCAAACTGGTTACCAGTTTATTCTCAAAAACAAATTTGCTTCTTCAATAAGCGACTGTGGCTCAAAAGACATAGGGGAAATAGTCAATGGAAACCTATTTTGATGGGGTTTAAAAATATTCTTTTTGTCATGATCAATTAAGTACAATATTACTTGAACAATGTATTTCTTAGCTCTGTTCCTTCTAAGGATGCTAATACAGTATGGAACATTTTTTAAAGGCTTAATGTGAGAACAGTACTTTGCCACAGGGAGAAAGCAGCAAAGAAGAAAATACGAAGGCTCGGCCATCAAATTAATTCAGCAGCTAACATTTTCTCAAATTGGTTAAAAAAAATACAACAAAGTGATAAATATATGTCCAAAAAATAAATACAAATATTCTATACATAAATAAAATTAAGTATATTCATGATTACCATTACAACTGAACATTTTAATCATATAATTTTCATGTCATCACAGTTTCATTTTTATCATGAATATGAATTACATTGTTGTGACACATACTGGAATGCATTGACAACGTCCATAACCTAATAAAGTAATATATTTAAGTACTCTATCAACTAAAATTTAACCTCCTTTGACAGAAAAATTATTTTCTCTTTTAAAAAATATTTTTGAGGCTGGGCACTGTGGCTCACACCTGTAATCCCAGCACTTTGAGAGGCCAAGGCAGGAGGATCACTTGAACCCAGGAGTTTGAGACCAGCCTGGACAACATAGGGAGACCCTATCTCTACTAAAAATACAAAAATTAGCTGGGCATGGTGATGCATGCTTGTAGTCCCAGCTATTCAAGAGGCTGAAGTGGGACTGCTTGATTCCAGAAGGTTCAGGCTGCAGTGAGCTATGATGGTACCACTGCACTCCAGCCTGGGCAACATAGTGAGACCCTGCCTCAAAAAAATAAAAAAACAAAAATAAAATAAAATATTTTTAGAGCCAGGTATGGTGACTCACACTTATAATCCCATTACTTTGGGAGGCTGAGGAGAGAGGACTGCTTGAGGCCAGGAGATCAAGGCCAAACTGGGTAACATAGCAAGACCCTATCTGTATATACATATGTATGTATGTATAAGGACTCTATTTTCAAATTATAATTAGAAGGTAATGTGTGAGGGGCAAAGCTTTAATTATTGTCTTTGTTTTTAAACATATCAACAAAGCAAGGTCAAGATGACCCAGCATTAAATGCAGTAAAATGTGGACAATATTCTTGTGAACCTGGGAAGTACTGACAGCAAAGGAATGTCAGGAATCACCATCTTGTTTTAAATTTTACACTCCAGTGATCTGAAAAGGTGACAGGGTATACTCTAATACCACACAGGAGGCTCAGGTTACCTAATTCCTGCTTTCTCATATAATGATTCATAGAGCCAGAAGATGTATTGCACCCGCTCTGAAAATGTACTCCTCACACCACCCTGCAGTTGTTTCTTACGCTGCGTGTTCTACTCCTTTCCAAACACCATATCATTAATTAAAAGCACATTTAGGCCAGGCGAGGTGGCTCACTCATGTAATTCCAGCACTTTAGGAGGCTGAGGCAGGTAGATCACCCTAGGTCAGGAGTTCAAAACCAGCCTAGCAACATGGTGAAACCCCGCCTCTACTAAAAATACAGAAAAATTAGTTGAGTGTGGTGGCATGCACCTATAACTCCAGCTACTCAGGAGGCTGAGGCAGGAGAATCACTTGAACTGGGAGGCAGAGGTTGTGGTGAGCCGAGATTGTACTATTGCAGTCCAGCCTGGGCAACAAAAGCGAATCTCTATCTCAAAAAAAAAAATAAATAAATAAAAAGCACATTTAATTATAGTACTTACTATTTTGGCAATGAACATTTCCAAATAATCAACTGGTTTACCAAATGAGAGTTTGGAATCTCCCTTTCTAAAGATTGCCAGAACATTTTTTTTTTAAGGGAAAAAAAGAAAAGAAAAAAAGCCACATTGCACAATATGTCTGATGACAAGGGAGAAGGGAGATGGAAAAAATGATGAATTCTTATTCATTAACTCTATGAGAAAATTAGTGTGTTGGCAAATTTTGTGTTTATGTTTTACTGTTAAATATTTATTTGAATATTTAAAAAATAAAAGAGACTAACCCCCATCATTGGTAAAGTTTGGAATACAGGTGTGTGGCTGCCATGCTGCCAGGTGTAAACAAACTTGTAGGGAGCTGATGCAGTCACAGCATAGAGGACAAAGAGTGAATGTTCAGGCTCCCCCAGCTTTCAGAGCAAGGTGGGACCTTTGGTCGGTCTGCTGCTTGACAGAAGAGGCTGGCTTCCCATCATTCTGGCTTGGGGTCCCCCGGGTCTGGGCTGAGAGCAGTGCTGGAGCAGAGAGGTGGTGAAATGCTGCCTTTTGCTGATGGAAGTTGTTTATGTAACTGGCGATCAAAAGAGTGATTTCAAGAATCTAAAAAGTGGAAAACAGAATTGTTACACTCCTGAGAAGTTCTCATCACTTCCAGAAGAGAGTAAAGTGTTGGCCACAGGTGATCTCCATTTGCAAGGGCCCAGGCTACCAGAATTCCCTTCTCTCTAGATCAAACAATGAAGTGCTTACATGTCCAGTACCATCAAGGCAGCCACACATTTTTTCATCACTTAAACCAGCAGAAAGAGTGAATCTCAAAAACAATCAAATTTAGTGGCAATCTTAGGAAATGTGACAGTCAGTAGTACAACCCTATCAAATTATCATAAAGCCACAGGCATGAATATATGAATTGAGAAAGTCAGTGTCATATGAACTCTCTATTTTCACTAAAGACCGAATTCCCTGATCTGCACTTAATGGTTAGCAGCTTTCACACTTACTTATAGGCTTAATTAAGAAAGACATCTATTTTTTTTAAAAAAAGCTTCATATTCTGAAGAAGTAATCTCTTTTATCTAATAATATTAAGACAGTTAAAGTTTTAGGAAAATCACTTTCTCATTCTTTTTACTAAAATTAGAATTACAAGTTAGAATATATTCAATTTATGTATTGCTTTTACTTAGAGATGTTAAAACTACATAGTCCGTTAAAAGTCGTAAAGGAGCAAGTATGTTTTAATTATAAAACCCCTGTCTTTCCTCTAATGAGTCCATAAAGCAAATAACTCCAAGTGAATAAGATAATGTGTATAAAGTTCCTGACAGCAATAACTTAATGCCATGACCATTTATTTTGAATCTTCTGTATGCCTGGCACCGGGCTAAGTACTCTACAAACTTGCTTCATTTAATTCTCAAGCCAAAAGAAGCAGGGAGTGTGTTACCATATTTTTGGACAAAGAAAACAGGGCTTGGAAAGATGATGTAAGTTGGACCCATTTGTTTGATTATAAAAAACATCTGTTTTCCCATCTGGAATGTAGTCTTTGCTGAATAAATGTTTTAGTATGAAAACAACTAGCATTGCTTTTTGGCCTTTTGGCTAAGATCAAGTAAAAATAACTAGCACAAAAAAAGTTGGCAGAAAGGTTTCTACTCACCTTGGGTTTTGCCATGCCAAAAAGTAATTTCTCTGTTGGTTTGTCCTTTGAATGTGTCTTGTTAATGACTACCATAAAATCATCTTGATAGCCTCCAAAGGTCATTAGACTCTTGTACACATAGCTGACTATTAACCTCTTCAAAGAGAAGAAAAAGTAAATATGTTATATGCTCTTACTTCCAAAGAGAGATGAAAAATAATTAATAATATATCTCCATTAAAATGCAGTTATTAATTATGGTATAATACAAAAATTATTTTCTAAAATAAAATCTTTTATGATCCAAAATAGATAGTAGTGGTACTAATTTTATTTAGGCATCATCTACCTTTACAATGGTGAGTCTGAAGCAAGTCACTCCAGAAAAATTAGATAATACTAAAAAATAAAAATAAAAAGCATCTACATTCCAGCATCTAGTGGAAAGCCACTGTTAATATTTTTTATATGTCCTTTCATATGGCTCATAAATATGTTACACCATATGAAACTGATACTTTTTATGGTCAAAATGGTCAAATATTAGCAAATCTATATAGTTCACCCTGGTAGATGGATTTCAAAATCTATAAACAGAAACAGTATCATGCATACTGTTTAGAATTCTGCTTCTTCAACCCTAGTGATGTATTGTGAACATATTTCCATGACAACATGTACTTGTATAACATCATTTTAAATGATTTTATAGGAAATCCTTTATTTAATCAACCTGCTATTGCAGAATATTTAAATCACTTTTATTTTTTATTATCTGAAACAATACTCCAGTGAATATTTTTGGATGTATTTCATAACCCACATACCTAATTATTTATTTGGTTATAAAACCAAACAATACTGGAATTGCTAGCTCAGAAAGTAAGGACAATTTCTAGAATTTCCAAACTCTCCTCCAGAAAGTATGTACCTATTGATAGTTCCAGTGCCTCAGTCTTGCTAACACTAAATGTGATCCTTCTTTTAAATCTCTACAAACTGACTGGTGAAATGTGGAATCTCATTGTTTTAAATTGTATTAATTTAATTATTAGAGAAATTAACCTTTGAAAATACATTTATTGAACATTTGTATTTCTTCTTTTGTGAATTGCCTTGGCCATTTGTCTATTGGTGTGTTCATAATGTTCTTACTGTTTTATAAGACATCTATGTCTTACAGTCAAGAACATTAACCCTTTGTCACATATGCAGCAAATATTTCTTTTCTAATGTGTTTCCAAAACAATATTAAAAATATAACTTGGGCCGGGCATGATGGCTTACTCCTGAGGCTGAGCTGGGAGGATCACTTGAGCCCATCTTGGGCCACATAGGGAGACCCTGTTTCTATGAAAAAATAAAAAATGTAGCTGGGCGTTGTGGGCATTGCGGTACATGCTTGTGGTAGATACTTGGGAGGCTGAGGGAGGAGGATTGCTTGAGCCCAGGAGGTCAAGGTTGCAGTGAGTAGTGATCTCACCACTGTACTTCAGTCTGAGTAACAGAAAGAGACCCTGCCTCAAAAAAAAAAAAAATTAATAAAATGTAACTAGCAAACAGCTTAAAAGGACTCTGCACAGCTAATGATTAGCTTGCAAGACTGAGCAGACCATTCCACGACTAAATGCCTCAGTATTGCAACTCACCTGTGTGTGCTTCCTGGCCTGTCTGGCTATCTCCTGGGAGCTAGGGAGCTAGTTTCCTGAACAAAGGTAACTCAATACTGCTGTACAGGTTTTTTTTTAACTTTAAGTCACTGATTTTATAATATCTTCATGTTATCCATTCAAGAACTAAAAGGCACTCAGAAAATATAAGCCCTTGGAAAAAAAGTGTGTGTGCGTTTGTGTTTTAAGCAATTATAAGGGGAAACAGTAACTATTAACACTACAACACAAACTATAACACAAAAGAGTAGTTTGGTTTCCAGAAAATGTTCAGTGATCTCTGATTACAGCCACAGGATTAGACCTGCCCAGTGAATTTAGTAATTCCTTCCCACCAGAGTAAACAAGAGAGAGAATAAAATTGTATTAAATAGACACATGAAATATGATAAAAATAATGTAAATTTCAGGTAAATAAATGAACATATATAGAAATCATAGTTTGACTTTAAACTATGTGAAAAGTGCTAATATGCCATATATATGACATTATAGGAAATTATAAAAATTGTTAAAGAAGCCTTAGTGAAAGTGAACTTGAACTTTGGTAGTTAAAGTTCCCACTTTAATGATTTCTTACAGATTTTTATTTTACACAAGAAACAATCTTCTTAACACTTTTTAAAATATAATCATTTCACTAATATAACCATGATCACAATTTAATCATGGTAACAATACTTTTCTCATACACAATAAACGACCTGTCTTATCTTGTTTTAAAAGGTTAAATTATAATCATAGCTGTATTTGTAAAATGACTTTTAATGACATGGTATCAGGAAGAATGTTTTCTGTGTAAGAGAAAAATCAGATTAAGAGATCACTACCTTGTGTTTATGGTATACTCAGCAATGGAAACAGCTGACTGAATGCAAAACTTTAGCTTTTAAACTTACCATGGAATTGTATTCTAAGAGGCTTAAACCATCCTCATGTATAGCCAGCCACATGAAAGTACTTCCAAGTGATGACGGACTTATGGGCTATGAAGAGGTGAAAATATACTAGATTATAAATGCTAAGCAAAATTACAGAAATATTTTTCAGTCTAAATGTCATGTAATATTTGCCATTAAACAACAATAATAACAAAACTTATTAAAAATCTCTCCTGGGAAAGAGGCAGGGTGGTATATTGGAGAGTACAGTGAATTTGATATTAGAAGACATAGCTTTGAGACCCAAACCTGCCATTTGTTAATGTGTTCATTTGGACAAGCTATGAATCTCTTTGAGGCTCAATTTCCTCATCTTTAGCATAGGAACAATAATGTTTATATCTTATTTTTCTTCTGCGTTACGAGGTTAATAGTCAACAAAGCTTTTAGGGTTTGTATCATGACCAAAATCCTAATGAAGCAAAATATGCTTGATAAATTGTGTAGTGCTATTACAAGGTAGAGGATTATTATTATAATTGCATACCTTTCCTGAAAGTTTATTAAATCTGATATTCAATGTGTAATAAAAACAGAATAAAAAGAAAATAAGAAGCTGTGTGATCAACAGTAATGAGAAATATGAACATTTCCACTACACTTTTCATTGAAAAAGCTATGAAATTGGCTGCATGTGGTGGCTCACACCTGTAATCTCAGCACCTTGGGAAGTCGAGGCGGGTGGATCATTTGAGGCCAGGAGTTCGAGACCAGCCTGGCCAACATGGTGAAACCCCATCTCTACTGAATATACAAACATGAGCTGGGTCTGGGGCATATGCCTGTAATCCCAGCTGCTTGGAAGACTGAGGCAGGAGAACAGCCTGAATCCAGGAGGCACAGGTTGCAGTGAGCCGAGATAGCACCACTGCACTCCAGCCTGGGTAACAGAGTGAGACTCCATCTCAAAAAAAAAAAAAAGGAAAAAAGAAAAATATAAAGAAAAAAAGCTAAAAGTTGCTCCTGGTTCTCATAGAAAAAAAAAGCTATAAAATTATATTAATAAAAAGAATCTCCTACCAGTAGAACCCAACTGAAACCCATGAATGTTTCTGAGCAATTAATGATGCTTGTTTTGTTCCATTAACAAATGAAATCCTAAAAAAAATTAACTATTCCTCTTAAATTTTATAAAATAATGTCAGGACTATAGATATAAAACTGGGATGAATGTTGTGTTATTTTATATAATAGAACTTGTTAGCATCTCATATATAAAAAACCCTGAGTTAGAAATTGTCTGCCGAGGGTTGATTTGCAAAGGATAGGGAAGAATTCAATTCAAAAGGACGCCCTTCAACTCTAGTGTCCACTGACAGATGAAAGGATAAACAAAATGTGGTATATATATATACATATAGTGGAATGTTATTCTGCCTCAAAAGGGAAGGACATTTTTGTTTTTGAGACGAAGTCTCGCTGGGTCACCCAGGCTGGAGTGCAGTCACGCTATCTTGGCTCACTGCAACCTCCACCTCCTGGGTTCAGGCAATTCTTCTGCCTCAGCCTCCTGAGTAGCTAGGACTACAGGTGTGTGCCACCGTGCCCGGCTAATTTTTTATTTTTAGTAGAGACAGGGTTTTACCATCTTGGCTAGGCTGGTCTTGAACTCCTGGCCTCATGATCCACCCGCCTTGGCCTCCCAAAGTGCTGAGATTACAGGCATGAGCCACAGTGCCTGGCCAAAAGGGAAGGAAATTTTGACAAATGCTACGACATGAGTGAACCTTGAAGACATTATACTAAGTGAAATAAGTCAGTAAAAGCACAAATATTACATGATTTCTCTTACATGAAATTCCTAAAGTAGTCAAATGCATAGAGACAGAAAGTAGAGTGGCGGTTGCCAGTGGCTGGGAGGAGGGAGGACTGTGGAGTTAGCATTTAATGGGTACAGTTTCAGTTTTGGAAAATAAAAAAGTTCTGAGATGAGTAGTGGTGACAGTAACACAACAATGAGAACGTACTTAATGCCACAGAACTATACACTTAAAAATGGTTACAGGAAGGGCATGGTGGCTCACGCCTGTAATCCCAGCACTTTGGGAGGCCGAGGTGGGTGGATCAGCTGAGGTCAGGAATTCAAGACCCGTCTGACCAACATGGAGAAACTCTGTCTCTACTAAAACAAAATTAGCCAGGCATGGTGGTACATGCCTGTAATCCCAGCTAGTTGGGAGGCTGAGGCAGGAGAATCACTTGACCCGGGAGGTGGAGGTTGAGGTGAGCTGAGATTGTGCCACTGCATTCCAGCCTAGGCAACAAGAGCGAAACTCCATCTTGAAAAAAAAATGGTTACAATGGGCCAGGCCGGGTGCGGTGGCTCATGCCTATAATCCCAGCACTTTGGGAGGCCGAGATGGGTGGATCAGGAGTTTGAGACTAGCCTGGCCAACATGGCAAAACCCTGTCTTTACCAAAAATATAAAAATTAGCTGGGCATGGTGATGCATGCCTGTAATCCCAGCTACTTGAGAGGCTGAGGCACGAGAATCTCTTGAATCTTAGAGGCAGAGGTTGCAGTGAGCTGAGATCGCACCATTGCACTCCAGTCTGGGTGACAGAGTGAGACTCTGTCTCAAAAAAAAAAAAAAAAGTTTAAAATGGTAAATTTCATTATGTGTATTTTACCACACACACAGAAAACAGGATCCCATGAAGCAACAAAGGAGGTGTCGCTTGTTATAAGGAAAAGTGAGCAAAAAGGATGCCTGTCATGTAATTAATAAGAAATATTATTATTTAATATTTTGTGCCAGCAAGCACATATTATCAGAGCAGGAAAGGGTATTTACTATTCTTTCAAATGCTGAAGTTAGAATTAAAATCCATGCTGATCTACAGTTCAAATCTATTTCTTGTAACTTAAAAATACATATGTTCAACTCCCTGCAAATACATTAATTTTATAGATGTTTAAGAATACTAACTTTATCATCTTTTTCTTAATTTACTTAATATACGGATTTCAGTTCCACTAGAAAAAAATAAATTCTCACCTATCAATAATATAGTCACTCATAGAATCAGAGTTAGAAGATACCTTAGATTTTACTTTTCTAGTCTAAGTATTTCATTAACAGATGAGGAAAACTGAGGTCCAGAGAGATAAACTGACTTGCCCAAAGTTGCACAGCTATTCAGCAAGTATTTGTTAAATAATAATTATTAATTATGTGCAAAGTACTATGATTGGCACCAGAGGAAGATTTTAGGATCAGTGAGTTTATACTTTTAAGGAGCATGCAATTTAATAGACTAAAACAAACACACAGAAAAATATAACACAAGACAGGATGTATCTTGAGAGCCTGAGAGAGTACAAAGAGACATGGTTCAACAGAGAGAAAAGGAATCAAAAGGCACAATTTTTCCCCTTGGGGGAAAGGGCTGGCCGTCCCCGGGCAGGGCGAGTCTCCTTCCTCAGAGTCTCCTGCAGCAGTTTGTTCGTGTCAGTCATAGTGATATTTGCCACACAGTGGTTTGTTTACAGGCCTGTTGCACTCCAGACGACACAAAGTGAAATAGTCCTGGAAGTTCACGTACAATCCATCTGAAACCATAGGTTATGTATCCCTAGAGCTTAGCTCAGTGTTTAGCAAACAGAACTTAGTAAATACTAAATAGTAAATGAGTGACAGAGTAAACGTGTACATGGATGAACGAACGAAGACAAGAATGCAGAGTTCAGCTGTGGTTTAGAACTCATGATTAGCCTAATGAGTCCAAGAAATGATTTAGGGTGGGGAAAAGCTGGGCAGAGAGGAAAAGATGGAGAAGCTTTTCTACCCTTTCCCTAGTGTCTCTTCATTGTTTTCTTTACATTGTTCGATATTTCTTCATTTTTTACACAAATATACTAAGTCTGGGGTAAATCTGGTCGACTATGTACACAAAGGTTCTCATTATGCATCTCTCTCCCATTATTTCTTACTTTTGCAAGAAACAACTTGGCACCAAAGAATGGCCATTTCCTGGCTACTGTCAAATAAATGCGCACACAGTCTGCAGCACTGTGTCCCCCGAAGGGCCATCCATCTGGTTGACAGTCGCTGGCAAAGTTGCCTAAAAAAAAAGAAAAGAACAAAAACAAAAACACAAAAGCAAAAACATAAACAGTGTGTCATAGTCTTAAGATAAAACTCTCCTTAAGCCAATCCTAAGCAACTGTGACCCTTAAGCATAACCCAGGTAAAGATTTTGTGACTCTCATCATACCACTGTCTACCATTTGTCCCTTCTGGAATATTCCTTTCAACAAATTCTCATACTATTTGTGTTTTCAGCATGAACTAAGTGCCCTCAGTGGGTCCATTTTTAAAATCTGAGTATCTACCATCAAAACTTAGCATAAAATAGTTTAAAAGCTAATTTCTCTCATGGGAATATTTTCATTTTTAAAGAAAAGTACAGGCCAGATGGGGTGTGTCACGCCTGTAATTCCAGCACTTTGGGAGGCCAAGGTGGGTAGATCACCTTAGGCAGGAGTTCAAGACAAGCCTGGCCAACATGGTGAAATGCCATCTCTACTAAAAATACAAAAATAAGCCAGGCATGATGGCAGGTGCCTGCAGTCCCAGCTACTTGGGAGGCTGAGACGGGAGAATAGCTTGAACCCAGGAGGCAGAGGTTGCAGTGAGCCCGAAATCGCCTCGTTGCACTACAGGCTGGGCAACAGAGCGAGACACCATCTCAAAACAAAACAAACAAACCAAACCAAACCAAACCAAAACAAAACAAAAACAATGAAATACAAGTAGTAGAGCCCAAAGATGAATCCCTGATGGTAGAATTTTAGGTCCTACCACCCCTGGCTTGGAAACATGTTAGATGCAGGGTGAAACTTGTCAAATCAAATCACAAAAGCAACCACTTATTCTACATAGACAAAAGACTGATGTTAAATGTTCCAATTTGGAAAAGCATGCCTCTATTTTTAAATGAAATCAGCTTCTCTTTATATATTCTGTGAGGCTGAAACTCCAAATTAGTTGAGGTAAATTAGAAACTTTTATATTAAAAAGTCTTGTGTAAGAATACAGTTTATTTTTATTTAAACTTACTCATAATGGAATATACAAAATGTATTTTTTTGGTATGTACTTCATAAAATTAAACATATTCTTGGCCAATTTTTTCTCTTATTTATTATCAGGGTTGATCTGGACAAGAATGAAAAAGATCAACTGAAAAGTAGATCTAAAGGCAATTTTTTTTAAATTAAAGAATAAAATAAAGTTTAAATATAACTCTAAAGTTTCTGGGCTTATCTTAAATAAAAATATCTATAATCTTCTGTGGCTCAATAGTATTAAAAAATCTTGCGAAAGCTGTCAAAATGTTTTTCACCTCTGAAATTTGAACAGATATTACCAAAAAATTAGTGTGACTCTACCCTCTAAAGAGTTACAAAGATTTCCTTACCTTAACTGCTCTTCAGAACAGTCATCTCTATACCTTTTGGGATAAAATTTCTCTATGACTTGTTTTAGAGTTTGATTTGCTTTGCACTGACTGGTAACACGCCCTGCTGGAGTTGAGAAAGGTCTTTCAAAATCTCCAATCTCCACCTAATTAGAAATCCAAAAAAATGAAAATGTAAGATATTGCAAAGAGTTTTAAGACAGAAAATCAATTTTATTTTTTCTAAACATTCTTTTTTAACACATAATACATAAATTTAATTGTCATTATTATCTGTTATGAAATTTATAATCATATATAGGAATTGTTATAAATTACATTAGAATTTTAATTTTTTTTTGAGACAGAGTCTTGCTCTGTCACCCAGGCTCACTGCAACCTCTGCCTCCCAGGTTCAAGTGATTCTCCTGCTTCAGCCTCCCAAATAGCTGGGACTACAGGTGTGTACCACCATGCCTGGCTGATTTTTTTTTTTTTTTAGAGATGGGGTTTCACTAAGTTGGCCAGGCTGATCTCGAACTCCTGACCTCAAGTGATCCACCTACCTTGGCCTACCAAAGTGCTGGGATTACAGGCATGAGCCACTGCCTGGCCTGAATTCTAATTTTGAAAAAAAATCTGTAATTTAGGCTGGGCACGGTGGCTCACGCCTGTAATCCCAGCACTTTGGGAAGCCGAGGCGGGCGGATCACGAGGTCAAGAGATCGAGACCATCCTGGCCAACATGGCGAAACCCCGTCTCTACTAAAAATACAAAAAAAATTAGCTGGGCATGGTGGCACGCGCCTGTGTTCCAGCTACTCGGGAGGCTGAGGCTGAAGAATCACTTGAACCCAGGAGGTGGACGTTGCAGTGAGCTGAGATTGTACCACTGCGCTCCAGCCTGGTGACAGAGCAAGACTCTGTCTCAAAAAAAAAAAAAAAAAAAAAATCTGTAATTTAAACATTTGAGTTCCATTTCTACATTGATCTTCCTAGTTTACTATCACCATCTAGTAGTACTTGCTAAAGGCCACTACTTTGTATTTTCTGTAATGCAAGGACAATTTTTCATTTCTAAGGCACTACTTTAATTGCTGATAATAAGGTGAAATAGATGTTAAAAATAAAAGGCAATAGCCGGGCGTGGTGGTGGGCACCTGTAATCCCAGCTACTTGGGAAGGTGAGGCAGAAGAATCACTCAAACCCTAGAGGTGGAGGTTGCAGTGAGCTGAGATCGCACCACTGCACTCCAGCCTGGGCAACAAAGCAAGACTCCATCTCAAAAAAAAAAAAAAAAAAGTTATAAGAAATTTCAAAAAACTATTAGTTGGACTTTTTGAGGGTCTCTCCTGAACGTAATGGAAGCAAGAACCATATTCTCATCACTTTGTTCCTAGATTCTCTCCATAAATGTTATGTATTCATCCTCTCATTCTGCTAGTATTAATCCTGGGAATAGAGTCCTTTATTCTCCTTTACCCCTTAATGAAAGAATGTTTAGCTTTCATCTCTACTAATAGGCTGCACAGATGGCATCCTCAATCCACCCATCTAACTATCCACCCACCCATCTGTCCACGAACTCACTTATTCATCCCTGCATCCAAACCTATACTGAGTCCCCACTATAAGTCAGGCACTGTGCTAAGTGATGTGAGAAAGGAAAATGCGGAGCATAGTCCCTACCTTCAAAGACTTTATTATCTAGTAGAGAAGACAGAGACATAAATACTTGTGATAAACTGTGTTAGGTGGCTTGTATAGGATATCAAAGAGGGTTCAGGGAGGAAGACAGGATAGGGGACATTCAGGTGAATGTCCTACTGATTATTAACATCATAATCTATAGCATTCCCTAACAAGTGGATCAAAGGTTCCATCAAAACTAGAATGGTCTCATAGAAAGCCCCAGGTCTGCATCTCAAAAGGGCCCTATTCCTTAGTTAGGCTGTCAGCACTACCAGCTTCTGAGAACTCCCACCCTGGGGCTCCTCTTTTCCAGTTCTTAATTTGATCAGTTACTGTCTAAAGTCCTCAGCTGAGCTTTGCCCTTACAGTCTATTCTTATAACTTCCTAGGTTCTTCGACCTAGTTACTTTCTTGCTGGTTACTTGGGTTGATTTTGCTGTTCAGCTCCCATTCTTCATTTTTCCTTGTTTCTATCAATCTCCATCATCTCCTACCTAGTCAAGTATCCTTCCAAATTTCTTCACCCCAAATAAAAGTTGTCCACCAGCTCTTCGATCATACTGAAATCCTTCCCCCCAGAGCAAGCTATGCATTGTTCCCACCTATCACCAAGTAGCATTCACCACAGCTACCTATGAAACCTGACATCGGATTCACTCTCCAAGGATACGACAGTCCAACAAACACTAGTTAAACAAAAATAGGAAGCTGGGCACAATGGCTCATGCCTGTAATCTCAACACTTTGGGAGGCCGAGGTGGGCAGATCACTTGAATTCAGCAGTTCGAGACCAGTCTGGCCAACATGGCGAAACTCTGTATTAAATATACAAAAACAAATATATTTGTTTTTGTATAATTTAGTATTAAAAATAATACTCTGTCTATTTATATTTAGTATTAAAAATAAACTCCATCTCTACTAAATATACAAAAACAAATGTATACAAAAACAAATATATTTGGTTTTGTATATTTAGTATTAAAATATATATATTTGTTTTTGTATATTTAGTATTAAAAAGTACTAAATATAAAAAATATACTAAATTTTTTTAAAAAATTGCTGGGTGTGGTGGCAGGCACCTGTAATCCCAGCTACTCGGGAGGCTGAGGCAAGAGAATCACTTGAAACCAGGAGGCAGAGGTTGTAGTGAGCTGAGATTGCATCATTGCACTCCAATAGGAGACCATTCAAGGCAACCTTGCCTCTTAGGGCAGCCTTTATTGGCATGTCCAAGCTCCCTGGCACCTGACTTATTATGTGGCATAGAATAAATACAATAAATGGAGAATAACAGAAAATCAACTCAGATAATCCTTAACATGCTCTACATGAACACCATGTCTTACTAGACACTATGTACAATAGTTAAGAATCGGCTGCAAGAATTTAATAATAAATACAGAGAATATCATCAAGCGCCTACAGATATTTGAATCTACAACAGAAATAATTCTTCTGCAGAGCTCTGATCTATTTAGTATATTTCATTTATCTTCACAAAACTAATGTGAGGAAGAGACATCAGAGGCATATATTTTCCTTTCACAGATAAGGAGATTACACTGTTAGTAATGTGCTCAGAATTTTCTTGGCTTGTGGTCTTATCTTTCTACCCCTTCCTCAAACTCATCTAAAAATGTTAGAAGTACATCTTTCCAAAGTATATTATAATTTTTCTTGTAAAAGCTTTCTTGACAAAATTAAAAGTTAAAGTAAGAAGACTAAGTTAAATTTTAGTAAAAATGGGAGTGATTTTAATAGAATCTGTGCCTTTAGAAAGGCTAAGCCCTAGAACGGCAAGTGATAGTAAATCATTCCCAATCCTAACACGAAGAAAAATGTGCCCTATTTCTCTTTCCTCAGGTTTTTATCACTTGTAGAAGAACACTTAGTGTTGTGCTAATGCATTAAAGTCCAGATGATCATAACATTATTTTAAAAGTTGGCCGGGTGTGGTGGCTCACGCCTGTAATCCCAGCACTTTGGGAGGCCAAGGTGGGAGGATCGCTTAAGCCCAGGAGTTCAAGACAAGCCTGGGTAACGCACATAGCAAGACCCCATCTCACAAAAAATGTTTTTTTAAATATCAACTAAATTATCAACTATTCATTCCTCTAAGAACAGTTATGGAGAAAGGACTGTGCGTAAAGCTGTGCTAGAGACAAAGATGAACATGAACAGCCCTGGGCCTCAGGGAGCCTGTGGTCACTGGTACAAAGCAGAAACATAAATCAATGATTATAAACCACTGAGGTCAGGATAGCAACCAAACATTACAGAAATCCCAAGAGGGACATTTAACCCACCCAGACAGGATTCAGGAAGGTTTCCTGGAATTAATGATACCTATGATGTAGAAGAAAGGATAAGATGAGGTTAACAGGTGAAGGGATGGGGTAGAGATGATCCAGGCAAAGGACACAAACTAGTCAATCATAAGAGGCAAAAAAAAAAAAGTGAACCATACACTAGGCAGGGAGTTGTGCATGGAACCACAGTTTACACTTTATTGGAGCATGAAGTTCAGGGTAGGGAGTATTAAGGGAAAGTTGAGGGTGGAGAGGCAGGCAGAATTCAGCTCATAAAAGTCCTTGCATGTAAAAAAGGAATGACAGAGCTAGATTCACATTTTTGCTGTATCTCTAACCCAGTTTCTAGTGCTGCCTAATAAAGCTCCATGCACAGGTGGCAATGTGCCAATTTCCAGGCTCAGCCCTTAAGAAACAGCAGCTTCTATTTCTTGTCTCTTTTCTGGGACATTGCTGTTGTCACCCATTCACCATTCTTGGAGGAAGCACAAGCAGTCATATACATGAAGGGACCATGTGTAAGGGGCTCCAACTGACAGTCCCAGCAGAAGTCCCCACAAACAGCCAGCATCAATCAGTCAGTAGACACGAGTGAATTGAGCCTTCAAACGATTCCAGCCCTCAGCTGGGTCTCAAGCTATGTCAGCTGATACCACCTGAAGCAGAGACACACACTGTCCCTCACATCTCTGCCTAAATTACTGTCTTAACTAGCTGAGCTTTGGAGTCATTTGTTATGTAGCAATAGATAAAATGGAAAACATCCCTCTAGCATTTGTGTGAAGGATAAATTTGTGAGGGACCAGACCAGAGAAAGGCACACTACTTAGAAGCCTGCTGCAGGATGGCAGGCAGCAGGAGACAATGATCTGAACCTTAGCAACAGGAGTCAGCATCCAGAGGCCAGAACACAGTAAAACATCCCTAAGAGTTCCCATTCGTAGGACGTGGTGACTGGTGGGGAAAGGGCCAAAGCCAGAGAAGAGTCATGAGGATTCCTGGGTTTGAAGCTTGCTTGTGGGACTGGGTGGAGACAGTATCATAAAAAGGAAACAGAATGTGAAGACAGAGAAGGGATGATGATTAGTTCAGTTTTCAATATATTGATTTTGGCTGGCTGCAGTGGCTCATGCCCGTAATCCTACGACTTTGGGAGGCCAAGGCAGGTGGATTGCTTGAGGTCAGGAGTTTAAAACCAGCCTGGCCAACATGACGAAACCTTGTCTCTACTAAAATCCAAAAATTTGGCGAGTGTGGTGGCGGGTTCCTATAATCCCAGCTACTTGGGAGACTGAGGCAGGAGAATTGCTTGAACCTGGGAGGTGTAGGTCGCAGTGAGCCGAGATTGTGCCACTTCACTCCAGCCTGGGCAAAGAGGGAAACTCTGTCTCAGACAGGAAAAAAAAAAAAAAAAAAAGATTTTAAGGAGCCCATAAAAGAGCTATGAACTGAAAAGATCTGGAAATCATTGGCATAGGTGGTGCATAAAATAAGAAGAATGCTTGGGATGTCCTGGGATAGAGTGTAGCATGAGGAGCCATAGACCCAAGACCCTTGGTCCGGATGCCATATCACAGAGTTGCTTTAACATTTTTCCTTAATTAACCTGGGCAAGACTCAGGTGTGGTTGAGACTATGGGTTGCGTCTTTGACCATTTTCTCCTTCTTCTTGAGTAAGAAAATCCTTAAATTTAACTTGGCACACTGCCACCCTACTGAGACCACATTCCCCAGACTCCCTTGTAGGTAGTAGGCAAGGCCATGTGACTAAATTCTGACTGGAAAGACATGAATGGAAGTGTTCTATGTAGCTGCTGAGAAGTTTTCTCAAATGAGGGGAAGGCATCTGCCCTTTTCAGCCCTTCCCCCATCCTGAAAGCCTGGAACACTGATGTTAGCTGGAGCTCTCAGACTCCCAGGACCATGATGATGATACCCTAGGGACAGCAGAAGGGAGAAGAAGATAAAGCCCATTCCCCCTAATGCTTTACAGAGGTGCCAGGATGCCTCTCTCTATGTGAGAGCTAAATATACCTCTATTCTGATTAAGTCAGTATTAATTTGTGTGTGTGTGTGTGTGTGTGTGTGTGTGTGTGCGTGTGTGCGCGCGCGCGAAGGCTGAACTTAATCCTAACTGATATAATAGGTAAAAAAGAGAAAGTGCTCTAGCCTTTTACGGACTTACTCCTATTAGACCACCAAGCGATTTCAGCATGACATCTTCAACCCCACAGCTCTACACTCCAATTCCTTTATTAAATGCAAAGCCTATAGGTCTCTTTTCAAGGTAATTAAGAAACTGGGTTCTCTTTATGGAATACTGTCTCATTCTACATCATTGCAATTGTCAGGAGTTTAGAGGCAAACTGTAATTATAGTGTCTGTAATCTTTAAGGTGCTAATCATAGCAAACTGAATTTACAGAATTACTGAAGGTATACTGTTTTACATTTAATTCAAGAAATTAGTATCTTATCATTTCAATATATTAATCTATATAACATGGAAGTTACCTGAGCTAAAAGAGCTGCCATTTCTAATGCCAGATCCTTGTTCAGAGGAAAAAGTCCATTTATTATTTGATCATTTGTCTGATACATTAAAAGCAACTTTTCTCTATCAGTCTCTTCACGAGCTTGCATTGAGAAATATAGTCTGTAAAAAAAGAGTAAATTTCTCATTAAATTATATTCTTACAAGGGAATAAAGATAAATCCAGAGGACTGAGATGGATTGTTTTAATATAGTACTCTAAGTGGTATGAACTAGACCATTACTGTCAGTGACTTCTGCTTCTGTTCTATTTAGTGCTTTCAGCAAAATAAGGAAAACTGCTTTGAGGCTGACGTTGAGAAACTGCTAGAAGTGAGGCTGAATCACATTAAATGTCAATTGTCTAAATACACCAATGAAAAGACAGAGATTGTCGGAGCAGATAAAATATAAAACGTAACTATATGGTGCTTTTAAGAAATCCACTTTAAATATAAATAAAACTATATAAGACAGAAGTAAAGGGATGAAGCATTTTTAATGCCCCGAAATACCAAATCCTTAAATGTTACTGAGGAAGGACCCAAGACATCAAGGAAAATTAAATATACCCTCTCTTGCAAGGAATGTATGACATAAGGCCTTTATTTCAATGGGCTGTGTAAACCCAGCCTTCAAAACCCTCACGATCCTTCCTGAATACCTTGGACACATCAGGAAAAAGGAAATGAAGGTTTCAACTCAAAATCACCCCCAAATCAACAACAAATAAGTGTGGGGGAGAGGGTGAGTTTCTCTGGGAATCTAAAAGATAACAGTTATATATTTAAGTGTGTTTTGACTTTTTTTTTTTAAAGAAAGAGAAAGAAAAGAAAACAGAGAAAGAGAGAAAGAAGGAAAAAAAGAGAATGAAACAAAGGGAAAAAGAAGAAGAAAAAGAGGGAGAGAGAACGGGAATCTTGCTCTATTGCCCAGGCTAGAATGCAGTCTAAAAATGGGTATTGAAAAACTCTTATACTAATAATTGTGTTATACAATGGGAGACAGGAAGGGATGAGGGAGGAAAATAACAAACAAACAGCCAACCAATATTTCATTTAAACCTATGAAATGCTATGCAATTGCTGGGGAGTGATTTACTCCCAACCATGTGGTCGCTTTTAGAATAGATGTGATGTGTTACTGAAGAAAATGTATGTTTTGTGGATTTGGAGTAGAGAGTTCTATAAATGTTTATTAAGTTTACTTGTTCGAGGTCTAAGTTCAAGTCCCAGGTATCCTTGTTAACCTTCTGTCTCATTGATCTGTCCAATATTGACAATGTAGTGTTAAAGTCTCCCACTATTATTGTGTGGGAGTCCAAGTCTCTTTGTAAGTCACCAAGAAGTTGCCCTATGTATCTGGGTGCTCCTATATTGGGTGCGCATAGACTTAGGATCATTAGCTCTTCCCATTGCATTGATCCCTCTACCATTATACAATGTCCTTCTTATCTCTTTTGGTTTCTATTACTTTAAAGTCTATTTTATCAGAGACGAGAATTGCAACTCCTGCTTTTTTTTTTTTTTCGCTCTCCATTTGGTTGGCAAATCTTCCTCCATCCCTTTGTTTTGAGTCTCTGCATGTGAGATGGGTCTGGATGCAGCTTACCGATGGGTTTTTTGGAATGGCTGATACTGGTTGTTCCTTTCTGTATATAGTGCCTCTTTCAGAAGCTCTTGTAAAGCAGGCCTGGTGGTAATGAAATCTCTGAGTACTTGCTTGTTTGTAAAAAATTTTATTTTTCCTTCACTTATGAAACTTAGTTTGGCTGGATATGAAATTCTGGGTTGAAAGTTCTTTTCTTTAAGGATGTTGAATATTGGCCCCCACTCTCTTCTGGCTTGTAGGCTTTCTGCTGAGAGATCTGCTGTGAGTCTGATAGGTTTCCCCTTGTGGGTAACCTAATCTTCTCTCTGGCTGCCCTTAATATTTTCTCGTTCATTTCAACACTGGTGAATCTAATGATTATGTGCCTTGGGGTTGCTCTTTTTGAGGAATATCTTTGTGGTGTTCTCTGTATTACCTGGAGTTGAGTATTGTCCTGCCTTGCTAGGTTGGGAAAGTTTTCCTGGATAATATCCTGAAGAATACTTTCCAGCTTGGATTGATTCTCTTCATCACATTCAGGTACACCTATCAAACATAGATTAGGTCTTTTCACATAGTCCCATATTTCTTGGAGACTTTGCTCATTCCTTTTTACCCTTTTTTCTCTAATCTTGTCTTCTCGTTTTATTTCGTTAAGTTGGTCTTCGACCTCTGAAATCCTTTCTTCTGCTTGATCAATTCGACTGTTAAAACTTGTGCATACTTTGCAAAGTTCTTGTATTGTGTTTTTCAGCTCCATTAGTGCACTTATATTCTTCTCTAAACTGTCCATTCTCGTTAACATTTCGTGAAACCTTTTTTCAAGGTTCTTAGTTTCCTTGCATTGGGCTAGAACATGTTCTTTTAGCTCACAGAAGTTTCTCATTATCCACCTTCTGAAGCCTGATTCCGTTGATTCCTCACATTCATTCTCGATCAGGCCTTGTTCAATTGGTGATGAGGCACTGCAATCCTCTGCAGGAGGAAAGGCATTCTGATTTCGGGTGTTTTCAGCCTTTTTGCGCTGGTTCTTCCCATCGTTGTGGATTTATCCACCTGTCGTCTGTGTAATTGCTGACTTTCAGATTAGGTCTCTGAGTGGACGTCCAGCTTGTTGGTGGTCAAGTTTTTTCTGTTTCTTAGTTTTTCCTTCGGCGGACGCCCCTTCCCCCACAGAGCTGGACCTTCCCAGGTTCAGCTGTACTTGCTGTGAAACTCTCAATCCTCAGCAGTTCCAATTGCTGTTTTTTTTTTTTGTGGGGAGGGACCAGCCTTCCCCTGCGGCGACCCACCACACCGGCTGAGACAGCGGCGTTAAGATTCGTGTCGCTTTTTCTGCCCCAGGAATCTCCCGGTCTGGTTCCCCACTTCAGTCCGCTTTTCAATCAGCTGAATGGGAGACTCTGCCTTCCCGGAGCTCCAACGCCAACCAAAGGGCACTCAGTCCCGTATACTCTGGACTGAGAACCGCCGCGCCGGGGCGCCTGCAAAACGGCCACGCTGGCCAAAGAGTCGCGCTGGCGACCCGTGGGGCTCCTCCGCCGGGAATCTCTTGGTCTGTGGGCAATAAAAATTCGTCTGAAAGTGTGGCGTCCACTCACTCTCTGCACTTTCAGTGGGAGCTACAATCCTGAGCTGCTGCTAATCGGCCATCTTGGATCCCTCTCCCGTGTTTTGACTTTTTGGCCACAATCTGATAAGCAGCTTTAAGGGCTCAAAAATAGTTTACCTGTTATCACTATTACTCACTGAAACACAACACGGCTTTTTCTGCCTAGGGGGTCTTCATTAAATCAGTGATTCTCTTTATTTATTCACTGTGTCATTTATTCATATGTGAGATTTGTGGGGCTCTAACTTCAGGCTGCAGATCAGGCACAGGTGCTGTAACTGCTCTAAATGCTGTGACAATGGGGTGGGTGAGCAACATCTTGACCCACCTAAACACTGCCATGACAACACAGAGGCTGGAAAGAGAGATTTAGATACAGTAGCTGTTACGTGTGTGCTCAATTGGCTATAACTTTGCATTTTCAGCCTTTTGTTCCCCCATACACTTGAGGGAGAGGATGCACCCCTATCATTTAGTTTCTCTCCCAGGAATTGTGTCAAATAGCAGGGAAGGAGAGGGCAGCAGGTCTGAATCTCTGGGCAAGTATGGGTTGGGGGGGCACTTTGAAAAGCTCCTCCTCCCCCATGATTCTGATCATTCTTTCCTCTCTACCCAGTTTACACATCAGAAAAATCCTCAGCTCCATTTTAATCTATGATGACTACATGATGACAATGCAGGATTCTTAAACTGGTAGTAGACTATAGCTGGGCACTAGAAACAGACGCCAAATCCAAAATGTTATCAGCAAAGTCATATAAAACAAAGAGCAGAAAGTTTAAGATGAAAGCCTTCCCTTTTTGGCATGCTTACATTTGTATACATAGCTTATTTTCCCTACTTGAAGTCAGGAAGTATAGCATACTCATCACTGTAATCCACTAGAGTTTAGCTAAGTGTCACCACTGGAAGATTTGGTAATACGGATAAGGGGGAGAAAAAAAACCAAATGGCTACAGGCAAGAAGAGCGTAAGTGCCTTTTCTGTCATTCCCAGCATGCAACATGATTGAACCTGAGAACGGAAAAGGAAGCATCATTAGGAAAAAAAAAGAGAGAGAAAGAGAGAGAAACAATACTGGACACGAACCACTGGCTCAAATTCCTAATGAAACAGTTTGAGCTCCAACAGCTATCCAGGGATTTGGGAACAATTTGAAGAGGAACAAAAATGACCAAGAAGTCATAAAAGTCAAATCCATGGAGCCTGAATAGGAAAGGCACTAGAGGAATGTGATCTGAGCCTCTCACAATATGGCTAGCTTTCAGCTGTTTCCAAATCCTAAAGAGGCCTGGAGCAGATAGAATGGGCTTCTATGACATCAGGCAAGTCTTGAATTAGATCACAGAGGTATTCCCAAATCTCCACCTCCTCATTGGACATCCAGGAAGCGGAATACTGTGGGACGGAAATCACATTTACTGTGGACCGGTACTACTACACAAACACACTGCTTCCAAATTCAGCAGGGCTCTCAGCACCGCTGGGTAATCCTTTTATTTGCCCTCAACTGGCTCCAGATTCATTCTTCAGAGCATTTATTTCCTACTGTTGCCCTTCCCATCCTTTTGTAAACTTACTTGGGGGACAGCCTGTGATCTCTCTCCATTTACCCTTCCTTCACTCCTCAGTCCACCATGGTCTACCGATTATACTCTACTAAAACTGCCATTGTTCTCTTCCTGCCTCAGTGGCGTCCAACCTCCAGTCATCTGCTCAGAAGCCACCACTCTGCAAAGTCTTCCTCTATGTCCCTACAACCTCTTGTACATACACATCATATTCATGGTAATGGCAAACACCTATGAAGCATTTACTGTGTGGCAGGCTCTGAATCAAGTGCTTTACAATTGCCAACATTTAATCCTTCAGACGACCCTAGAGGTGGGAATCATTTTGACCTCCATTTCACTTACAGGGTACCTGAGGAACAGAGATGTTAAGTGACTTGCTCAGGGCCACATGGTAAGTGGTAGAGCCAGGATTCTAACCCAGGCAGTCTGTCTCCAGAGCCCACGTTCTTCACTCCTGTGCTACATTCTTCCTGTAACAGCATTGATTGCACTGTTAAGACTTCATGTCTGCCTCTCCCTATAAACTGTAAGATTCTGAAGGGTAAGGAGATTCTATTCACCTTGGAATTCCCAAGGCTTCAGACAAGGGTTGGCACTGGTAGACTGCATGAATGCACAGATAAATGATATGTGAGAATTGCTAAGTACAGGAATTATTTGCCAAAAAAGTCTGAAGAATTCCCTTTCCATAGTCTTAGGCAAGTGACTTAACTCTCTGAAGCTTCAGTTACCTCATCTGTGAGATGGACATAATAACAGTACCTCATAGGGTTGTAAGGATTATATAAGAATGTACACAAAGAGTTCAGAATAGGACCTGATGTTAGGTAAATGTTCAACAAATGTGGGTTAGCAGTACTAATAGCAGTATTCTCCAGAGGTCTTTGGAATCACATGAGTCTCTCTCTTTTTTTTTTTTTTTGAGATGGAGTCTCCCTCTGTCACCCAGACTGAAGTGCAGTGGCACAATCTTGGCTCACTTGCCTCCTGGGTTCAAGCGATTCTCCTGCCTCTGCCTCCCATGTAACTGGGACTACAGGCATGTGCCAACACATCTGGCTAATTTCTGTATTTCTAGTAGAGACAGGGTTTTACCATGTTGGCCAGGCTGGTCTTGAACTCCTGACCTCAGGTGATCTGCCTGCCTCGGACCCAGAGTGCTAGGATTACAGGCATGAGCCACTGCACCTGGCCCACATGAGAGTCTCTTGATCCTGGAATTTTTTTTAGTGTGAACATAGCTAGGAGAAGTGGGATAAACTCCATTTCTTGGCTTAAACTTCTTGGCTGTGGCCAATTTTGTTTTGTTAAAAACATGCCTTGACTCTTACAACTTCAAAGACACAGTGAGAAATCAAATTAAATAAGTTTAACTATGAATAGAATTTAAATGTTAGTTGCCAATGTTTATCTATGAGAACAAGTTCAAAACCTATTAATTAGATCTTTCATATCTGAATCTAAATAATTAAAATTCCATCACATGCTGAGTATCAATTTAAAATTCCATGATAAAGAGAACTGATATTTTAACTTTGTGTATTACCATGCTGCTTGGCAGATGAAGAATCAAGTGCTTGGCTGTATGACAGGTCACAGCAAGGTCCCCTCCCAACTGTATCACTAGAAATTAGGGCTCATTGTCTAAGCTACTTACAAACACATGCAAAGCATGGCCATGTTCAGAAACATAGTACTTTCTCATAGCTGTGGCTATCTAGCCATTTCAGAGTTCTGTTAAAAATTAAACCTTTCAGGTTGAGTTACTTTTTTTTTCTGCTGTCAAAGACATTGTCGTGAGGTTTTATTTTTAAACAAGGTAATGATCTTTATTCAAAACTCTCTTTTTTAAAAAAAATATTTGAAGAGATTTATTTTGAGCTAAATATGAGTGACCATGGCCTGTGACACAGACCTCAGGGGGTCCTAAGAACATGTGCCCAAGGTGGTCAGGGTGCCGCTGGATGTTATACATTTTAGGGAGTCATGAGACTTAAGAAATACATTGGTTTGGTCTAGAAAGGCAGAACAACTTGAAGCGAGGCTCCACAACCTCTTATCACAACCCAGACATTCCTTTCTACTGATCCCAGGTCTTTGGATAAATTCAACCAATTGTCAACCAAAAAATTTTATCCACAACTCTCTTTGTCCTTCCTTGTGGTGTTTTTAAACTTGAAGCATTATTTTTTATCTGTCTTTCACATCATCTTTCTCCATTTGCCCAAATTTCACTTCATTTCGAATCATAGCATCACAATCAGAGTTGGTACGTGTTAGGCATTCATAAGGTTTGGATGATTAGGAGTAGCCTTGGACACAAAGGTCGCTCCGCTTGGTTCCAATAAAACCAAGTGAGAATGCCTGAACCTTTTCTGCATAGTGGTCTCTGGCAGGCCAGGTCCAGGAGCTGGCTCCTTCTATAAAGGCTAAGGCCAAGAGGCAGGGGCAGCGATGAGGACCTTTAGGTCAACGCTTCTCAAAGCCCAGCATGTGTAAGAATTATCTGGAGAGTTGTCAAAACACAGACTCCTGGGCTTCACCCCCAGAAATTCTGACTCAGTGGGTCTGAAGTGGGGCCTCACGATTTGCATTTCTAACACGTTCCATGTGGTCCTGAGGCTGCTAATGTGGGGCCCACGCTGGGAACTACTGCTCCACATTAAACAGAACTACAATAATCATCTAGAAGGGCCAAGTCTTCTAGTCTGCTGCACTTGCCAGTCACCAAAGGGCCATTGATACACTGATAAAGGTTGCCCTCAAGGGAAACAGATCCCTCCGAGGGTGAAGGCTATTAAATTTCCAATATTTATGCAATACTGCTTATCTCTAGGAATGTATGATTTTAAAACTTTAGATACTAAAGCTTAATAGTCACCTTCTTGTTACTTGAACCACTAGCAAATCATCGCAGCTCATGAGCCCCTGAATAAAGAAGTTCCAGTGTTCACAACCACCATTTATTCAGATCAATGGAGGCTGTTCAAATACTGGGTGGCCCTTTAAGTGGCCAACTGTATGAGAGAAGAGTCCAAACTACGAATGTGCCATACTTACTTAACTGTTCTCCCTATTAATAAACATGTAAGTTTCTGTCCCAAATTTTTCACAAAAAAAATGACAAAGAATATGATAAGAATATGACAAGGAAGATACTGGGACATACTGGAGTACTCTGCCCACTCATCTGGGTATTTCTGTGGGATAGACTATTAGAAAAAGAAATTTTAAAGTGGATCAAAGGCTATTAAATTCTTTATGTTATACAGTGCCTTCGATTCTTACATTCCAATTTTACGTCTGAACATCTTCCAAAAAGAGGCCTTTGAGTACTACTCCAATAATTCCACCAGGCTCTGGGTCTGACATTTTACAGATTCCTTAATTTATGGGGTATAAGATTCAAATAAAACCAGCAAAATACCATTATTTTGGTATAATTAATGGGAGCTGGTCAGTTAACAGTGTTTATTAAGTACTACCTTCTGCTAATACACGAAAGAAATGAAAATATTTAAAAAGAAAGAAAGGAAATCTGATTCCTGACTGCATGCCAAGGTATGTTACCATTTTATCTGTAGAGAAGGTGTGTGCTCCGGCTCCTCTGGCATTTTCTCAATTCCCGACACAAGCTGAGCAGCCTCCCTCTACAGGCCTTTGAACATTCTTTTCCATGCATTTTGATGTTTCCACTCCCATCTCCTTCTGAACTTAGCATAAACATCATTTCCTCAGAGAAGCCTCCCGAGGTCTCCCGTCTAGGTCAGGCTCACTCTTGTGTGCTCTCACTGTACCTCTCTCTTCCTTCAGAGAACTTACTGTGTCATCACGCATTCATTAGAGTGAGGATATGCCCAACAACAGTCCTCCTCACTAACCCACAGATTCCAAAAGATCAAGGACTGGGTCTGTCTTTATTACAATTTTACTCACAGCATCTAGCTAAGTGATAGGCTTATAGTTGAAGCTCAGTGAACAGTGAGAGAGACAGAGAGAGACAGAGACAGAGAGAGACAGAGACAGAGAGAGAATGAAAGATTGAGAAGGAATAAATATGAATATAAAGAATATATGACTTCTAAAAGACTGAGGCAAACATAGGTATTTCTTCTTACTGCAGATCTGTAGTAGGGTATTTAAGTATTCAGTCTTTATGAAAAATGGAATAATATCGTTAAAGGAAATTATGAGAGTGAAAAATACATCCTTGTATCAACTACTCTAAGAGCAGCTATTTTTTTCTGTAGTTTTTCTGCTTGTGTGTGTGTGTATTTTTTGTTTGTTTGTTTTGAGGCAGAGTCTCACTCTGTTGCCCAGGCTGGAGTGTGAAGTGCAGTGGCACAATCATGGCTCACAGCAGTCTCAACCTCCTGGGCTCAGGTGATTCTCCTACCTTAGCTGTCTGAGTAGCTGGGACTACAGGAGCGCACCAACACGCCTGGCTAATTTTTGTATTTTTAGTAGAGATGGGGTTTTGCCATGTTGGCTAGGCTGGTCTCAAACTCCTGACCTCAGGTGATCTGCCCACCTTGGCCTCCCAAATGATTACAGGAGCGAGCCACCATGCTTGGCTGAGACCTAGTGTTTCTAATCTTTGTTTAAAGGCATATTTTTATAAAGTATAATTATTTATGACATTAAGAGACTAGAATTAGAAACAAAATTTTATGTGAGAAGGTTTTTTCCTATAGAAACAGAGTTATCATTTATAGAAAGACAAACCTAAAAATAAATAACTTTTAAGGCTATTGAATAGAAAACTAAATAGTAGGTGCATGATTTGAACATACTGTATACTCATACTTTGGCATCTGGACACAGTATGACACACCTGTTTTTGTATGTTAGACGAACAGTCCTTGTACCTTCACATTTACCAGGCTGCTGTTCTTTGGAAGCCTGTTCCCATTTGGAAATAATGTCACAAATCTAGAAAGAAAGTGGAAAATTGAGATTTACAAAACTTTTCAAGTCAACATTTTTTGAAGACAAATGTGTCTATAGACTGAAATTTTTCAATTAATATGATCAAACCAAACATACTCAAGCTTTTTGTTTTCAGCGTCTGTGCGGCTCTGAGTTTAGGATGTAATTATAAATTGCTCTTTGGTCCACTTATCCTTTTGGACACACATTAACTTTGGACTGTGGCCATACATTTTTTACTCAAAAAGGAATCTTAATGCAGGACTGACTGAAACTGGAAACAAGAAGATTCCAGGGATTTTTTCATGATTTGGTCACCGAAGAAGCAACTTTTTCACCTTCTGAGTTGAAAAAGATTCTAATAATTGAAGTTATGTGAAAGAAATCTGAAATATCATTTACGGAAAGGGTCTAGACCCAGGTCTAGATATTTGATTTTTCCTTCTCTAGGCCTGTTTTCTCATTTGCAAAATAAGTGCACTGTTTCTCTAAGGTCCCTTGTGGTTTTATAAATCTATTTTTTTCTCTTTTTTATTGAGATGGAGTTTCACTCTGTCGTCCAGGCTGGAGTGCAGTGGTGCAATCTTGGCTCACTACAACCTCTGCCTCCTGGGTTCAAGTGATTCTCCTATCTCACCCTCCCGAGTAGCTCAGACTACAGGCGCCCATCACCATGCCTGGCTAATTTTTTTGTATTTTTAGTAGAGACAGGGTTTCACCATGTTGGTCAGGCTAGTCTCAAACTCCTGACCTCAAATGATCCACCCACCTTGGCCTCTCAAAGTGCTGGGATTACAGGCATAAGCCACTGTGCCTGGCCTAATTCTATATTTCTAATTATTGCCATTACTAAATGGAAGCTCTATTAAAGTTATTTTACTATGATCTAGAAAAGATTCTTTAAAAATCTCTCCCTCTTCAATTCCACAGGTCTGTTTTCTTTTCTTTTTCTTTTTTTTTTTTGAGATAGAGTCTTGCTCTGTTGCCCAGGCTGGAGTGCAGTGGTGTAATCATGGCTCGCTGCAGCCTCAACCTCATAGGCTCAAGTGATTCTAGTGCCTCAGCCTCCAGAGTAGCTGGGACTACAAGTGTGCGCCACCACACGGGGTTATTTTTCATATTTTTAGTAGACGGGTTTTTGCTGTGCTGCCCAGGCTGGTCACAAACTCCTGGCCTCAAATGATCTACCTGCCCCGGCCTCCCTAAGTGCTGGGATTACAGGTGTGAGCCATTGTGCCCGGTCACAGGTCTGTTTCCTAAACCATTTTTCATTTCCAGCTCAGGCCTTCCCTAATTCCCAATGCTGAACTTAATCTCCCTCTTTCTGTGCAAAGTTCATAGCACTCTTAAAACTTTTATCATTTTCAACCCTAGTTCAAGGTTATCTGTGTATAAGGCTGCTCTTCCCTAAGCAGGTTTTAAGTTCACTGTGGGCAGGGACTATTTCTGATCCTTTTGTATTTCCCACAGAGTCCAGCCAGCCACTGGGATACAATAAAATAGTTCAGTCAGTATTGCTGAATAAATGAAAAAAATGGAAAGCCATTTTATTAGAGCTTGAACATACCTACCCTTATTATCCTAATATTTAGAGTATCACTACCATTACTAACACTTTTACTCTCTTTAATATGGAGTGTGTACGTGTAGAGATTGTGTATTAAGAATTCCATGGGTTCAACAAAGTCCTGCATTTTTTTTTCTTATTTTGGAGATTAGATTGCTTAAATTTTTGGAAAACTCCTGAACTAAACTTCTTGCAAAGTTTACTCTTCTTGTAAAGAGTAGCTTCTTTGCTGTTCTCTGGGCTTAGTTCCTAAAAAGGACTTGGCTTCACCTTGATGTTTCCTTGAAGACAGTGCTCTAAATCTTTGCCAGAAGGATCGTCTGTGAACAACGCAAATCCAGACTGTGCTGGTTTCCTCATTCCTGTGTCCTGGTTCAAAGTATTCAAAAATTCTTCCACTGTGGTGGACGCATCAAAACCGACTACCTAGACAGAAATAACAAAGCGGTTCTCTTAATAAGAAATACATAGTTTCAAACTGAGATTTCAAGGACAAAACAGAGTGTACTTGATGCATGACTAATGATAACACATATTTTTCTAGGTGCTTTACTTTTTTTTCCCAAAGCTCCTCTGGAGAAAATTAATAAGGTTACCTCAGCAATCAGCTTGCTGAAGAATCAAAAATCTCAGCTTCAGCCAACAGACATGAATCCAAAATCGAATGATCAATTGATAGCTATACATATTTTGCAAAGATATTATGCTTACCCATTGGAAGCAAACCAAGAACTATAGTGCAATATGCTATCTTTGATCCAATGGAAGAATATAAACAAGAAATACATTTAAATAAACGAACACTTTTATGTATTTAATGTTTGTTTCCTTAATAGGCAGTTAAGTATCTGAATTCTGTGATAAAAGGCGAATGGCTACAAAGACTAATTGCTAGTTTGGGAACATGTTTGCTTCAATTAATAAGCAAGCATCTAGATCTGAGAACTGGAAGGGCCTAGTGAAGTTTTCCCAGATAATTTCTAAGATTTGGAGATTTTAAAAGGGACTAAACCCAGTATCAGTAATTATTTCCACACCTAGCAGGTGTACTGATGGAGAAAGCCCCAACCAAAGTGTTTTTTATTTTCTCTCCATCACAATCATAATGGTAGCGAAGCCCATCATTTATTTGGTTCAATATAGATTTGTTATTAGTGTGAATCCTTTGTAGCAAAACTGTTTCAAAACTCAGCTATTATGATAGTAAGTCGAAAATATTTGCATGTTTATCACTGCCAGGTGCTGACAAAAGTAGGCAGAGAAGTCCCTGTTTCCTGTAACAGAGGTTGTACATAGGCTTGTCGGCTAAGCATATTTTCATCAGGTAACCTACCTGGTATATCCCATTCATGAAGTGCACAGGTATACTAAAGGGCAAAGAATGGTGATAAGGGTTTCGGAGAAGAGTTGAAAGAATTTCCATCCTTGAGGGTCTTGCTTCTCTGTCACCATTTTGTTGCGTTCTTTCTACACATCTCTGGCAGTAAATGGCATATTTTCCAAATTCTGTCCTGTAATACAAAACTTAAGATAAAATCTAAGAATAAATTTAATTGACAATCTAATATATGCAACCATTAGGAAAGCATCCCTTGAACTTTATCACAATAGATTGGGCTAATTTCAACAGCAACTTTTTTTTTAATGATAATACTAAACTGCTGTAACTTTTCTCAAATTCCAGCCTCTTTATTTTTGCAACTGCCTGACTCAAACGTCCCCCACGAAGCATTCTTCATCTTTACTGTATTATCATAGTCAAAAGCTGAATTTAAAATTAGCAGTCATAAGTCAATATATAGTGATTTAATATTAACAAATATAAAAAAAGCAATTGCATGAAGAATAGTAGAGAGTTAACTTATAAAAACATGTTACAGCAGAATTCTCTTCTGAAGAACATGGTGGTGAATTCTTGACTGCTAAGTATACAAGTATAAAAATATTATACAAGTATAAAAATATTAACAGAGGTTATCTTTAGGTAGCAGCAGTGGCTCATGCCTGTAATCCCAGCACTTTGGGAGGCCAAGGCGGGCAGATCATCTGAGGTCAGGAGTTCAAGACCAGCCCGGTCAACATGGTGAAACTCTGTCTCTATTAAAAATAGCAAAAATTAGCCAGGTGTGGTGGCACATGCCTGTAGTCCCAGCTACCTGGGAGGCCGAGGCAGGAGAATTGCTTGAACCTTGGAGGTGGAGGTTGCAGTGAGCCAAGAATGTGCCATTGTACTCCAGCCTAGGTGACAGAGTGAGACCCTGTCTCAAAAAAAAAAGGCTTCAAACAAAAATATTTTTTATTTATTCTATAGAACACTGCATTTGTTAAAAAATGTTAAGCATCAGACAAACTCATTAGAGTAAATAAATGTAAAAGTTGGATAGAGATTTTATTTGCCCTTGTTTGTTATATGTAAATTTTATGGCTTATTCAAGCACCTATAAAACATGTTTGTATTCAAGTGCCCTGTAGGCAGATCTTGATCTGGGGGCTCCTCAGTGACTGCAACTGAAATAACATGACCTTGATCACAGATGACCTTGATCACAGAGGCCCCAAAAATGTAATATGAACTGTAGAATATTTTCCTATTGCTTCCAAGTTGGGTTTTTGTTGTTGATATTGTTTGTTTGTTTTACTGTGTTTGTTTTAGTCCAAGAGTTTATTTAAGCAACCTAACACAAGCCTCTTGGTGGACAAAATGACCCTGGATAAGCCTTGGCTGAGTGACCTGGGCCCCACTGTAAGAAAGCCATTCTGGAAGTTGAACTTTAAATGTCTTTTTCAAAGGAGTAACAATTCTGAAGTAATTCAAATACATATAGTTAGAAAAGGAGGGAAGACCATGGGAGAAATTTTCCACATAAAATAATTCAATGTGGAGAAAAATAGTAAAAGGGAAAACTAAGGAAACAAAATAGTTGCTTTTATTGAATGCATACTCACTAATGCTACGTCATTCATACTTGAAATGCACATACACTTTTCACTTAAAAATGTTCTCTGTCAGTTTTTCAAGCATTTATTGCAATCTTCTGTAGGAGCTAATGTAACAAAGAAATACTTTCCAGTCTCTACATCAATGATAACCAAAGGCTTCCTGTACCAATATTTGTTTCATACTTTCTTCTGAAAATGTACCTGGCAGGTCATTAAATACTTATAATTTATCGTAGACTTTCAGAGACCACATAAACAGTTCAGCTGGCTAGTGTTCTGCACACCTGGAATCTGCATTCCTCTTTAGGTGAAGCCTGAGGAGCCACAGGAAAGGATGATGGGGAAGGAAGAGCCCAACGCAGAGTGCCAAGAGCTGCCAGCCCTGGGCAAGGAGAAGCACCACAGGTTAGATACAACATCCCAGTCAGAGATCCACAGCAGAGTGAGTGCAATGGGCTGATGACAGTCTCTCTTAACCCAAAAACGTTTTGCTTCTTTCACATATGCATGATCTGTTTACAGCGTTTATAATAGGTTAAAAACAAAAAACTCTACACTGGGTCAGATCTATGATCCATCTAGTTGTGTATATGGTTATCTACAACCAAGGGACCAAAGCACAAGCAGACATGGTGCTCCTTTTGACATCACACTCAAAGATTAGGAACACTGTTTCTTTTTTGTTCACTTATGTATTTACTCATTCATTAAAATACAAGTAATAGTTTTGAGAAAGGCAGATTGCAAAACAGTAAAAAACACATGCCCTAAATCAAAACCAATCTACCTGTACATACATATCTACATACATAAATAAGGGACAAGCATAAAAATATTAACAGAGGTTATCTTTAGGTAGCAGCGTTATATATGATTTTTATTTTTCCTTTGCTCTGTTACATATTGTTCTTTCCATATTTTTCAAAGAAGTATAAAACATGTTACAACAGAATTCTCTTCTGAAAAACATGGTGTTTAATGCTTGACTGCTAAACAAGGTAAAAAAAAGTCTTTAAACAAAAATAATAATTTTTTATTTCTTTATCCTATAAAACATGCATGGCCAGGTGCGGTGGCTCCTGCCTATAATCCCAGCACTTTGGGAGGCCAAGGAGGGTAGATCACCTGAAGTCACGAGTTTGAGACAAGCCTGGCCAGCATGGTGAAACCCTGTCTCTACTAAACATACAAAAATTAGCCCGGCATGGTGGTGGGTGCTTGTAATATCAGCTACTCAGGAGGCTGAGGCAGGAGAATCACTTGAACCCGGGAGGTGGAGGTTGCAGAGAGCTGAGATTGTGCCACTGTACTCCAGTCTGGGCGACAAGAGGAAAACTCCGTCTCAAAAAAAAAATGTTAAGCATTAGACAAACTAATCATTAGAGTAAATAAACATAAAAGTAGGATAGAGATCTTATTTGCCCTTGTTTGTTATATACAATTTTTCAGTCAATTTAAAAATGTTATATTAACAAAGAGGGAGAAATAGGCATTGTCCCTGCCCTTAAGGAGCCTACAGTGTACTAGGAGACAGTTATATATTTAAACAGTAAATTATAATACAACATGGTAATACCATGTATTAACTTTTTAAAACATAGCCAACGGAAGGAATGAGTCAGGGACGGGATCACAGGGAATATGTTGCTTGGACTGGGCTATAAAGTCTATGGGAGGCAAGCAAGAGGAGGGATCCAGGTAACGAATACCGTCAGGTGCAAGGTGGAGAATACTGCAAAGGCAGAGTGTGTTTGAAGGATGGGCGAATTTATTCATTCACTGTATGCTGGAGGCAGGAAGTGGATAAGAGGGAGCCAGTGGAGCCAGGTTATGAAATGCTCTTGATGCAGATGAAGCTTAAGTTTCAGATTTCTTCTTGGCACTGGGCCTGGGAAAGGCCCTATTAACTGTGTTTACAAGGTCATATGTTTTCTAAAATGTGCAAAAGTCATCCATTTCAAGTCTTTGTCTTAAAGAGCATTTCACAAACTGTTTAAGCTTCAAGTCTCACAAAACCTGGATCCAACCCTGAGAGTCCTGTATGCTAAGGTAAGAAATTTCTGACTTATCTTGGGCTAACAGGGAGTCAATACAAAGATAAAAACAGGTGTTGATTGAAGAATAAACATGGATGACTACAAAACACCTAAAAAATATATTTAACTGCACTAACAAAGAAATGAATCCTGGATCAATAGTGAAACATCATTTTTCACCTGCAAAGAATTTAAAATATGCTGAATATTGTTGAAGATAAAGGAAAATTCTAAAAATGAGTTCAAAGGAATTCACTGGACCTGTACACAGATTTAGGTTCAAAGATGTCTACTGTAGAGGTATTTATTACAGTAAAAATTTGGAAAAACCTAAATACATAGTAATCAATGTTAACATGATCATTAATGTTTTGAAGAATGTCTAAGGATACAGGGGAAATGATTATTTTCTATAGTTTAAAAAAGTAGTATGAAAACTGTAACTCTAGTAATATAAAAAACTGTGAGTATGCACACACCAACATATATACAGTTATATATAAACACATAAATATACAAATAAACCAAAAAGTTAGATATCAAAATATTAATAGCTATTTTTTCTTCTACACTTTCTATATTCTCCAAATATCTATGCTGAATGTGTATCACTCTTACAATCAGAAAAACAATATCACTTTAAATTACATGTATATGTATCAATATCTACCTGCAATGGTCCTGGTTGATTCTGTGGTTGTCTTCGTCTTGTCTGTTTAATAAGCTGACAGCAAATTTCATTCTGCAGCTCAGGATGTGTCAGACAGATTTGCAAAGCACTCTGGGCTAGAGATATGTGGTAATCAATTGCAGGGGAGTCAACTGCAGCATTTATAAAAAGCTGGCAGGTCTGAATTAAACAAAAAGAGATATGTTCAAGGTGAGGAGTGATTAGATTTATTCCACATGAATTATATCGCTTCTCTTTTCAGCAGTAGTTTTTGTTTAAAATGATGGGAAAGGATATATTATGATAACACTAATCGAAAGAAATTTGGACTCACTACAATAATAGCAGACAAAGTAGATTTCAGAGCAAGGAATTCTGCCAGAGATAAAGAGGGTCATTTTATAATGATAATGGGGCCAGTTCATCTAGAAGACGTAACAATCCTAAATATCTATATACTTAATAACAGAGCTTCAAAATACCTATAATCTCATCTGGTGTATTTTTCATTTTAGTCATTGCATTTTTCATCTCTAAAAATTCAATTTGGGTCTTTTTAATATCTTCTTAAAATGCTCATGCTTTCCTCTACCTTCCTGAACGTGTGAAGTATGGTGGCCAATCTCCAAAGCAGTCCTCCATGATCTCCATATCTTGACATTCAGATTCGTAGGTAATTCCCTCCTAGATTCTACCAGGGTTGGTCTGCATGACCAGTAGCATATGGCATGCCATTTCTAAGATTTACTTATAAAAAACAATGTGCTTCCATCTTGGTCACTTTCTCTCTTTCCCTGTTAGATCATTTGCTCTGGGGAAGGCAGCTGCCATGTCTTGAGCAGTCATTTGGAGAGCCCCATAAAGTGAGGAACTGAGGCTGCTTTGCCAACAGCCATGTGAGAGTTTGGAATCCTCCAGCCCCATTCCAGTCTTCAGATAACTGCTGCCCCTGCTGACACATTGATGGTACCCTTGTACCTTCACGAGACTATGAGTTAGAACCACTCAGCTTAACAGCTTCCAGATTCCTGACCCTTCAAAACTGTGTGAATACCAAATGTTGTAAGTCACTAAGTGTTGGGGAAATTTTAAATGTAACAACAGACAACAGACACAGAAATGTCCTTATCTACCATCACCTGCATCATTTCTAGATATGTTTCTATGATTACTTTGTCGTACCCATTATATGTCATACTTGACCCAATTCTCTGTATGCCTCATGATCTTTGACTGGATGCAGGTGTGTGAATTTTATATTTTTGGGCACTGGACTTTTTGGTATGCTTTAAATATTTTTTAGCTTTGCTCTGAGATGACAGTTAAATTACTTGGAAACAGTTTGGCTCTTCCAAGGTCTCTTTTAAGTTTCTTAGAGTGGGCCAGAACAGTCTTTAGTCTAGGACTATCTGGGCTGCATTCCTGAGGCAATCACCTTCTGGGTACTCTATTTGATGTCCAATGTATCAGAGATTTTTTCCATTGTAGAAGATGGGATAACTATTTCCAGCTCTGTGTGAGCTGAAATTTTTTTTTACCTGTGTCTTTCTGTCCTCAGCCTCAGGTACTTTCCTCACACACACATACACACACACGGCTATCAGTTCTCAGATGAAAACTGAAATCTCCAGAGCTCTCCCTCCCTCCCTCTCTTTAGCTTTCTCCTCTCAGCCCTGTGATTTTTTTTTTTTTTTTTTTTCGAGACAGAGTCTTGCTCTGTTGCCCAGGCTGGAGTGCAGTGGTGAGATCGCAGCTCACTGAGTAGCTGAGATTACAGGCACCTGCCACCACACCCAGCTAATTTTTGTATTTTTAGTAGAGACAGGGTTTCCCCATATTGGCCAGGCTGGTCTCGAACTCCCTACCTCAAGTGATCCACCCACCTCAGCCTCTCAAAGTGCTGGGGTTACAGGGTGAGCCAAGACACCCAACCAGCCCTGTGAAGTCTAACTACCTCGGCCTTCTCACATTCTGAACTCTGTGTCCACAACTCAGGAAGACTGCCAGGCTCTATTTGGGTGCTCCCTCTCTGCACAGCAGTCTTGAATCTCTCGACAGTAAGCTGCAGCAATCACAAGGCTTATGCCATTAGTTTTCAGCAGAATCTGCCCTGCGCTGCCTACATTCATGTCTGAAAACCACTGGTGGGCAAAATCTAGTCCCTGTGGCTCCATCATGGCCCAAAGTAGTTCTTCCTTTTTATCTTCTAACTGGTTGGTGCTTGCACACATAAAATTGTCTAATTTTTGCTTATTTTGTGCCTCTCACTATCTTACCAAATTCTCTTTCTGTTTTTAGCAGTTTTTTAGTTTGTTCTTTTGGGTATTCTGGGTATACAAATATACCATATGTAAATATTTTCACTTATTGCCTAATTACATAGGTTAGTTCCCTAACATAATGTTAAGTAATAACAATAATGACAAACTTTATATAATTTATACTTTAATTGAGAAGTTTAAAAAATAATAATGGGGCACATTTTTGTCTTGTTCTCACTTAAGTGGAAATGTTTCTAACATTTCTCCATGATAAAACAGAAATGTTTTATCATGTTAAAGAAGTATCTAGGTATTGCTCTTGTATAAATGTTAAATTTGTCAAATGCATTTTCAGCATCTTCAGATATGATTATCTACCTAATAATAAGTAATATTAATAGGTATCCTAATACTTAGCCATCCTTGACTTCCTAGAATAAATCCCTTTTGATCATGATTTAATATTTTTTAACATTAAAAAATGTTATTGACACATAATAGTTGCATGTATTAATGGAGTACATGAGTTTTTTGATACATGCATGCAATGTATAATAATCAAATTAAGGGAATTGGGATATCCACTGCTTCTAACATTTATCATTTCTTTGTGCTGGGAACATTCCAAATCTCTTCTAAGTATTTTAAAACATACTCTAAATTCTTGTTAACTATAGTTGCCCTACTGTGCTGTTGAACACCAGAACTTATTCTTTTCATGTAAATGTATTTTTGTACCTATTAACCAACCTCCTTTCATCCCTCCACCCTCTACCCGCTCTGGTAACCACCATTCTATTTTACCATCTACCTCTATGAGATCCACTTTTTAGCTCCCACCTATGAGTGAGAACATGAGAGATTTGTCTTTCCCTGCCTGGCTTATTTTACTTAACGTATGGCCTCCAGTTCCATCTATGTTGCTGCAAATGACAGGGCTTCATTTTTCTTAAGGGCTGAATAATATTCCACTGTGTATATATACTACATTTTCTTTTCTTTTCTTTCTTTTTTTTTTGACACAGAGTCTTGCTCTGTCACCCAGGCTGGAGTGCAGTGGCATCATGTAGACTCACTATAACCTCCGCCACCCAGGCTCAAGCGATTCTTGTGCCTCAGCCTCCCTAGCAGCTGGGACTACAGGCATGTGCCACCACACCCAGTTGATTTTTGTATTTTTAGTAGAGACACAGTTTCCCCATGTTGGCCAGGCTTATCTCAAACTCCTGGCCTCAAGTGATCCACTTGCCTTGGCCTCCCAAAGTGCTAGGATTACAGGCCTGAGTCTCCTCGCTCAGCCCATCTTATGTATTCATCTATTGATGGACACTTAGTTTGATTCCATATATCAGTTCTTATAAACAGTGCTATGATAAATATAGGAATTCAGATATATCTTCAATATACTGACTTCCTTTCATTTGGATATACTCCCAGTGAGAATGCTAGATTACATGGTAGTTCTATTTTTAGTTTTTTGAGGAACCTCCATACTGTTTTCCAGAGTTGCTGCACTAATTGACATTCCCACCAATGGTGTATGAGTTTTCCTCTTTCTCTGCATCCTTGACAGCCTTATTATTTTCTGTCTTTTTGATAACAGCCATTTTAACTGGAATGAGGTGATATTTCATTATGATTTTGATTTGCATTTCCCTGATGATTAGCAATGCTTAGCATTTATTCATATACTTGTTGGCCATTTGTATGTCTTCTTTTGAGAAATATCTATTGAGATCTTTTGCCTATTTTAAAATTGGATTATTTGTTTTTTGCTATTGAGTGATTTAATATCCTTAAAATAATGTTGGATTCTGATTGCTAATATTTTATTATTTTTGTACAATCTTTGCTGAGTTTCCATATGAAAGTGGCACTTACTTAACAAAGAGAATATGGAGATATAATGATTGAGGATTGCTTCAAAATGATCCAAAGTTAGGGTACAGTGGGGAATGGGAGACTAAACAAAATTGGCCATGTGTTGATGACTGTGGATCTGAAAGATGGGTACTTTGGGCCTCATTGTAATATTCTCTCTACTCATATATGTTGGAAATTTTCCCGAGTAAAAAGTAAAAGAAAAACTTGAATTTGGAAAATTTTCTTCTTTTTCTATGCTTTGGGACAATTTAAACAGCACTGAAATTCTCTACACATAAAGTTTGGTAAATGCCTCTGTTTAGATTTTCAGTTTCCTGTGGAATCGATTTTGGTCATTTATATTTTCTTATAAAATTGACCACTTCTTCCAGATTTTCAAATATATTTGTATAGTCTTTCTTGCTTTAGGTATTTGTGTATTCTACAGGTGGATATTTTTCAATTTTTAATTATAGAAATTTTAAAAATGTATAAAAGTAGAGAGAACAGCGTAATAATCACTCATGTACCCATCACCCAGTGTTAATAATTATTAGCATTTTGCCAAACTTCACCACCTTCCCACATCTACTTCCTTTTCTTCTGGAGTATTTTAATGTATATCATATTACTTTACCAATAAATACTTCAGGCTGGATCTCCAATTGATAAAGATTTTTTTTATAGCCATCATGCCATCATCATGACCCCCAAATTAACAATAATTCCATAATATTATCTAATAAACAAATGGGTTTTTTGAGATGGGAGAAACTTAGGTAAGACAAAGCCAAAAGAAAGAGATTGAGGCTCCAAGAGACTAGGGGAAAATGAAGTAGTACCAAAATCCTGGTGTAGAGTCCAGACTTGGAAATGTAGAAGGTCTACCATATTCTGGGGCTAGAGGAGTGGAGGAGAAAAGAGATGAAAGGTTGTCTGTCAACAGGAGGGCTTTATGGTGGTCATGTCATGTCCGATGTCCTCCAGTTTTCTCAGTGAAATAAAAGGTAAGTTTCTCTGCCATATTATTAAGTAGAGAGTTTGAGGGAGAGGTGACCAAAGAGAAGCACAGAGACAGAAAGTTGGCTGCAAGGGATGAAGGCCATGAATTTATAGTGGCATCACGCTACATGGCTGTTTGATGCTCTGCAGCACTGCACATCTGGTTATCCTGGGAGCAGAAAACGTGGCACTGATCTAAGTTGGGATCTGCTGAAGAGTGCATGGAAGTATGGATCCCAAGGAACTACGAGAATTAATAGGAGTAAACAAGACTCGATAAGGAAGGAAGAAAAACTAAGACACAGTTATCATGATCTCAAAGAAAATAAATGGTTCAAAACAAAGGTCTTAGAGATGACGAAAAAATGGAAGAGTTAAAAAAACATAAGTGAGCTTGTAGGCTAGCATTCTGGTTAAAGAAAGAGATATTAGAATTGAAGCTTTTAGAGGTGACATACTTGTGAAGAATGGTGAAGTCAGGTGTGGACATAGAGAATGGGATAATGAAGGAGACTAGAGGTGAAGCTTACTGGAATTAAGAAGGTCAAGAATCTTAAAACCATAGCATTGGTGAGTGAAGTGATAACAGTAATTTTCAAGACTTCAGGTAGAGAATGTGAGTTGGGAGCTAAAATCCTTAGATAATTTTTCTTTTCTTTTGAGACAAAGTTTCACTCTTGTTGCCTGGGCTGGAGTGCAGTGGTGTGATCTTGGCTCACTGCAACCTCCACCTCCTGGGTTCAAGCAATTCTCCTGCCTCAGCCTCCCAAGTAGCTGGGATGACAGGCATGCGCCACCATGCCCAGCTAATTTTGTATTTTTAGTAGAGATGTGGTTTCACCATGTTGGCCAGGCTGATCTCAAACTCCTGACCTCAGGTGATCCACCCTCCTCGACCTATCAAAGTGCTGGGATTACAGGCGTAAGCCACCACGTCCCGCCCTTAGAGAAATTTGAAGAGTTACTGGAAGGTAACTGATGATAGAAATGGAAGGATAAAGAGTGCTATAGTTACTTGGCAAGTTTTGAGTGATCAGGGATTTCTAATAGAGATTGAGGAGTAAGAAACGGAGAGTAACACTAGAGAGGAAAGAGTGCTGACCCCTCTCCCAGTGCTGCACTTGGTGTGATGTTAAAAATTAGAGGTTAAAGGGGAAATGATTCATCTGATACTACATTGCCCAAACCACACACATTAATAGTTTATTTCAGTAAATCCAAAATCCTCACTCAGAAAGCATATTAAATTCACCTAATTTTATTTCAATGATTTTCTTAATAATAATAATAAACAAATTTTGAATTTTCTGGGAGTAAACTTTTGTAACCCAAATTGTTATTTTTAATTTTTTTCCAATGAAATTATTTAACAACATGTAGGTATTTTACCTTAAATAATTTAATAGCTTCTGTCTGTAGGGCTTCAGAAGGTAGAGTTGTCAGAGGGGAAATGATTCCTTCTTTGCTGTGACACAAAATGGGGTGTCTCCATATCTGAGAGGCTAAATGCAGAATAAAATATAAACAGAAAACTGAATAAACCACTTATTTTGACCTCCCATTAAATTAATCCTTTAGACATTAGCTCATTCAGGCTTGGCTCACAACTTTAAGTCACAAAGGTCAGAAAAAACCCTTGGCAACATTATTTTATTTTCGTTGCCAGGCCATTGGGACTCTTTGGCGAGTTTCTGGTTTTTTTGTTTTTTGTTTTAATTTAAAATTTTTCCATAGGTTTTTGGGGAATAGGTGGTATTTGCTTATATGAGTAAGTTCTTTAGTGGTAATCTGAGATTTTGGTGTACCTATCACCCGAGCAGTATATACTGAACTTGACTTGCCTCACCCACTTCCCGAGTCCCCAAAGTCTACTGTGTCATTCTCATGCTTTTGCATCCTTACAGTTTAGCTCCCACTTATGAGTGACACATGTTCCTGTTTTGGATAATCTAGAAGAGTTGGGTCCTAACTCAGTAGGCTGCAATAAGTCTAGCAGTGTACTATCACATTGCTTAAATGTGCTAAAGATTGGTGACCTAGGTAGGGGGCATGTATACATGAGAAAGAGCTGGGAAAAGACCTAGAACTTCTCTAGAGAGGAGAAGCCAATGTAGAAAGAGATATAAAGAGGAATTTGAAGGCATTCCTGAAATCAACATTTATTAAATTCCTATGTTGGACACAACAAATAAAATGCAGTCTCTCTTAGTATGTAAAGGATAGGATAGGATCTAGACTCTCAATGGGGAAACCTTAACCATAAAAATTAATTTTGGGCCAGGCACAGTGGCTCATGCCTGTAATGCCAGCACTTTGGGAGGCTGAGGTGGGTGGATTGCTTGAGCTCAGGAGTTCGAGACCAGTCTGCGCAACATGACGAAACCCTCATCTCTACCAAAGATACAAAAATCAGCTAGGCATGGTAGTGCACACCTGTGGTCCCAGCTACTCAGGAGGCTGAGGCAGGAGGACTGCTTGATCCCAGGAGGCAGAGGTCATGGTGAGCTGAGAACATGCCACTGCACTCCATCCTGGGTGACAAAGTGAGACTTCGTCTCAAAAACAAAACAAAACAAAAAATTTCAATGGAAAACTATAAATGCTATAAATCTTTTGGCTTCCCTGGGCCATACTGGAAGAAGAATTGTCTTGGGCCACACACTAACAATAGCTGATGAGTTTAAAAACAAAAACTCAAAAGGAATTTCATAATGTTTTAAGAAAGTTTGGGAATTTGTGTTGGGCCACATTCAAAGCCATCCTGGGCCACATGCAGCCTGTGGGTTACAGGTTGGACAAGCTTGCTATAAAATAATTAAGGGACAAATTGCATTAGGACATAAGTTTAACACTGACAAAGCGCCTTTTATGAGCCAGATGCGGGGCTGGCTGGGAGATCTCCTAAGGCTAGGTGGGGTTTCGTAATGCTGGTAAGGACTGCCAAGGAAGGGGGCGTTCCAAACAGAGGAGCAATGGGAGGAAAGGCAGAGGGAGGTGACGGGACACAGCCTAGTGAGGAATGATGGTGTCCCTGCAGCCAAGGAGCCACAGAGAGAATTCTCTCCCATGAAGAGCAAAAGCAATGAAAAGGTGGGTATATTTCAGGGAAACAGGTACCCATTAAGTGAAAATTTGATTAGGCAAAGGGGGTTGAGGTCCATTTCATAAACCATAAAGTTTTATTTATACATTTATGAACTTACAAGGCTCCCCCGTCTATATTTAGCAATTTGCAAACCAGTTGTTCAAATTCAGATCCAACATTTATATTGTTGCTTCCAGCTGCAACAGTCAGATGATAAAGCCAAGTGTCCTTGAAACCAGAACATATTAATAGAAATGTTAAGATATAATTTTGATTACTTAAAGAAAAAAACAACTTGTATAAACAGTAGAAAACTCTGAGATGGAAAAGAACCACTTGCTTTAATTTTTAAATAATAATGAAGAGCCATTTATGTAAACAATTCTCAGGCATGCTCACTTGAACTTGCTTATGTTACCTTTTCCCATTATTCACATTTTTCTTATTTTCTTCAGATGCTTCTTAGAAAAGCATGACAAAATTAAGAAGAAGAATACATGTTAAGAGACTAAATACAACCAGCTGATATTCTTTTACAAAATACAATAAATTCTATTAAATTTAAAATCTGACTCCCAGAGTGATACATACAGAATATTTTGGAAATCCAGAAAATTTAAAGAAAACGCAATATCTATCTTATCCCACTCACCCAAGATTACTGGTCTTTTTTCTCTATGGAAATGTATATGTAGATTACATTTTTACATAGTTGAATTATTCTAAAAGTAGAGGATAATTTCTGAATTTTAGTAATATAGTACAAGCACTCCCTCATTGCTAGAAATTCTTTATAAACAAGTTTTAATGGCTGCAGGATATCCTATTACACATATGGACATACCACATTTATTTATCAATTTCACATTGTTGAACATTATAATATTATGTTACTAACTTCTCACTGATAAAAAATACTGTGACAGCTATCGTCTTTTAACTAAAAAGGAAATGTTATATTTTCCATGTTTAAAATATTTCAAAAGTAAAATCATTTTAAAAAGAGTATTATAGGCTGGGCATGGTGGCTCACACCTGTAATCCCAGCACTTTGAGAGGTGGAGGTGGGTGGATCACCTGAGGTCAGGGGTTCGAGACCAGCCTGGCCAACATGGTAAAACCCTGGCTCTACTAAAAATACAAAAATTAGCCAGGCATGGTGGTGCCTGCCTGTAATCCCAGCTACTTGGGAGGATGGGGCAGGAGAGTCACTCGAACCTGAGAGGCAGAAGTTGCAGTGAGTCGAGATTGCGCCACTGCACTACAGCCTGGGCGATAGAGTGAAACTCTGTTTCAAAAAAAAGAGTATTGTGTCAAACAAACTATACATACATTTTTGGCTGCATTTATTAACATTTTCTTTTTCTTTTTTCTTTATTTATTTTTGAGATGGAGTCTCACTGTTACCCAGGCTGGAGTGCAATGGTGCAATCTCAGCTGACTCCTGGGTTCAAGTGATTCTTCTGGGTTCAAGCCTCTGTCTCCTGGGTTCAAGTGATTCTCCTGCCTCAGCCTCCTGAGTAGCTTGGATTACAGGTGCCTGCCACCATGCTCAGCTGATTTTTCTATTTTTAGTAGAGAAGGGGTTTTACCACAGGCTGATTTTGAACTCCTAAACTCAGGTGATCTACCTGCCACAGCCTCCCAAAGTGCTGGGATTACAGGCATAAGCCACTGTGCCCAGCCAATATTTTCTTAGTACACATTTTTTTGAAATAGAATTATGAGTCATTACCAGGGCATGAAAACTTTTAGGAACTCTTGAAAAATATTTTCAAAGTACTTTCCAAAGCATTTACACTAATTTCTATTCCCACCAGTGATATATATAGGAGTGCTTCCCTTCTCATAGCTTCACTTACATAATTTTTTAAACCTTTATAATCTGAGAGACAATAAAAGCTTTATCATGTTTAAATGTGTGTATATTTGATTACAGATGAGCATAAGCATTCATTAGCCATTAAATTCCTCAGTAAGTTGTTCATCAGGCCCTCTTCCCATTTTTCTGCTAGAAACATGGTCCTTTTCAAATCAAATGAGAGGCAACAGAGGCAAGTGTTCAGGAACACAGGCTCTGTGGTTAGAGATGGGGGTCTAACATCAACTCTGCCTCTTGCCAGATGTGTGACCACAGGAAAGTGCTTCACTCTTTCCATCTACAAATGGGAATACGGTCACCTCCCACAGAGGGTAATTGGAAGGATGAAGAAGAGACATACTTAGCACTTGGCCCGATACATGTGCTCAAAAACAATGATCAATAGCAACAATAATAATCTATAAAGAGTTGTTTATATGTTAAAGATACAGTAGCCATCCATGAAATATTTTGTTTTCTGTATTATCTTTTTAGTCATTTTTTTTTTTTATGGTCAAATGATCTTTATTTTTTTTATTTTTTTATTTTTTAAAAAAATTTATTTATTTTACTTTAGGTGCATACTATATCTGGCATTTCTCCCCATGTTATCCCTCTCACCCTTCCCTCCCTCCCCACACCCCGCTGTCTCTCCCTTACCCCCCCACAACTGCCCCCAGTGTGTGATGCTCCTCTCCCTGAGTCCCCGTGTTCTCATTGCTCAGCACCCGCCTATGAGTGAGAACATACGGTGTTTGGCTTTCTGGTCTTGTGTCAGTCTGCTGAGAATGATGGTTTCCAGATTCATTCAAGTCCCTACAAAGGACACGAACTCATCATTTCTTATGGCTGCGTAGTATTCCATGGTGTATATGTACCACATTTTCTTTGTTTAGTCATATTTATGATAATATTTGATATACAGAAGTATACTTAAAGTCAAATCTATCAACCATTTGCACTCTGATTTTTTATACCGCCTTTTTGTTTTCTTAGAAAGTACTTCTGATTCAGAAATTAAATAAAGTCCTTTTTAAAAAATAGTTTCATTGATTCTCTTAACTCTTTAAATTCATCTGGAAATTATGTTGCTAACTGTATGAGATGAAAGACTAAACTAATGTTCCCTAAGTAGCCAATTTCCTCAATATATAATAAATACATAATCCTATGTATTGAATGATACATTATTTCCCCATTAATTTGTGATGACTCCTTTATCATAAATGACTACATGTATATATAACACATAAAATCATTTTCAATTGTATCTAAGCCCAAATTTTGTTGAAAATGAATCAAAAACATAAAATGGAGGCCTTAGATTTAATAAAAAATGTTTAATCTGAGAGATCCACATTTTTAATATAAGGTCCTTTAGCCATGCACTTCCATGCACTAATTTCAGCCTTGATACCACTTTTACCAACAGGACTGGAAAATGACACATTTGAACAAGGCTCATTTCCAGGGAGGTAAAGAATCTCTGAAAACAGAGCTGAAAGTCTATAGCAAAATTTTCTTCTTTATTTTCATTAAATTGATTTGACAATTATTACCAATATCTGAATAATATTAGTCTACATCTTTCTAAATCAACCAATATGTCTTAGAATACCTTTTCATGCTTGGATCCAATTAGGAGGTAAGTCGGACCTTGGTCTTTGGGATGGATAACGATGGTATAATGTGTGGATAACAGACTACGTCCACTGGCTTCATAATCTTCATCTGAATCACAAGATCTGTCAACCTCTTCCACTTTAGCCTCCCAGAGTTTGATCTGACCTAAAGGAAACTAAAGTAAATATTAGTAATTGTGAGGAAGGCACTTTCCAAATCTTTTCTTACTAAAATGTTTCATAGTCCTTTTCATTTTTACCTTTATAAAGTATACCTTTTAAATTTGTATTTTATTTTTTTATTTTCCCTTTTTTTTTTTTTTTAAGAGATAGGGTCTCCTCTGTCTCCCAGGCTGGAGTACAGTGGTACAATCAGTAACCTCACTGCAACCTCAAACTTCTGGGCTCAAGGGATCCTTCCTTCTCAGCCTTTCAAATAGCTAGCACTACAGGTACATGCCATCATGCCCAGTTAATTAAAAAAAAATTTTTTTTTTGGAGATAGGGTCTTGCTACATTGCCCAGGCCAGTCTCAAACTCCTGGACTCAAAGAATCCTCCTGCCTCAGCCTCCCAAAGTGCTGGAATCATAAGCATGAGCCACCACTCCAGCATAACATACCTTTTTTAAAATGATGCCTAGAGGCAATTTGATTATCCACAGTATAACAAAAGTAGTGGCAACAACCAAAGAGCCCAAGAGTAATATGAAAGAACAATATATATACTAGAGATTTAACTTTTGAGGAAAAAGCAAGATGCTACTTCTGAACAATAGTTCAGATGATTCAGCTGTACTAAAATTGTTAAAGGAGGCAGAAAGAAATTATTTAGGTAGACAGTTAGGGTAAAGCGAGTCCCCAACAGAAAGCTTTCCTTTTAACAAAAAGCAGCTCAAAGATAGCTCCCCTTCTAAACTCACTGCAGTTCAGGAAATCAGTTCTCTTCTAACAATAAGCAGCCTGAAAGAGCAGACAGAAAAACACAGATAAGACAGCCTCGGCACAGAAGGAGTGGGGAAGGCCTCCTGGGTATCACCAAACTTCACACTTACACAATGGGTCCCCAATAAAACAGACGGCTTTAATAAGCGCATTCTTTTCCCTTTGGGCACACTAAGATAGGGAAGCTAAGAGCAGACTGCGGGGGATGCCTGCAGCTGCAAGAAGAGGAGAACAGACACAGAAACCCTCCCTCCCAGAGAAGCAGGACAAAGAAACACAGACCAAGAGTCAGCTTATGTGGTCAAGGAATGGGACACAACAGCTGATAAAAAAAACTCTGCTCTGTACAGATAGCACACCTAGTCTCAACTAAACCATCAGGAGGATAGGATATCCCCCTCCTTATGAGCCCCCTCCTCGCTAGCTCATTTATGAAAACCCTGACATTTTTACTACAACTTGGCAACCCACTAGGGACCCCCTCTCTGTGACGGAAAGCTGTCTTTCCTTTTGCACTATCTATTAAACTCCTGCTCTAAACTCACTCTGCGTGTGTGTGTGTCCGTGACCTCGATCTCCTTGCCCGTGAGAACAAGAACCTTGGTATTTTCCCCATACAACGAGGCTGCTTCAAAATGACCCATTACCTAGTTAAGCCACTAGTAACTAGTAATAATTCACCAAAACATTCATTTGACTTTTTTTCCCACAGAATTGATCAGCGGTTTGATTAAGTTATCGGATCAAAAGGACGAGTGTATACATAGTCTCGAAACTGTTCATTGAAAAGAAAAATATTGTTCCTAGAAAAAATAACAAGATTAGATAGATAGTACAAAATGAACTATCATCCCAAAGGAGCATTCCGAGGCTCTTTACTAACATAATATATCACAAAACAATGCCATGAATTTCTCCATCTTAAGTGTAAGAAAAACTTCCTAAAGCCAATTTACATTAAATTTGATCTATGCTTTGATTGACATAACCAACTATAGCTGCTGTGCTGAATATTTGGCCTATCTATTGTTAAAACTTTTGCTCTAATTTAGTACCTTTATTCCAGGAAAATACATGGTCTGCATCAGATTTATAACTTCTAAAATCTTTGGCCAAGTTTGCAATTGGAGTTTTGAAAAAGTTCGTTTTAACTACAAGGATATTTACATCACACATTTTCATGGTAAGTTTCACGGCTCAGTGCTCAAGCCCTTCTTCCATCTATGTTCACTTTCTGGGTGACCTCATCTAAGCTCATAGCTTTAATACCAGCATATATTAGCTACTCCCAAATTTATAACTCCAGACTCACTAACTCTACTTAGATGTTGGATAGCGTCTCAAACTTAACAGCATCTGAGACTTACCTTGGTAAGTCTTCCTTAATAACCTGCTCTGCCCAGTCTTCCTCATCTCAAGTTGTTGGCAATTAATATCTATTAATGCGCAAAACTTTGGCATCATTGCTGACCCTTTTCTGTCTCTCATATTGACTTTTCAGTCAATAAATCTAGTCAGCAAGCCTTTCAGAATCTATCTAGAATCTGGTCACCTCTCACACATCCTCAGCACCACTAAACTGCAATCCCTTCTCACCTGAATGACTGCAATGGCCTCCTAATGCATCTCTTCCTTATTCCCTTCGGTCTATTCTTAATCAGCAGTCAGAGTACACCTGTTAGACACAGGCAAGATTGTATCCCTGTTCTGCTCAAAGCCCTCCAGTGGTTTGTCATCTCACTCAGAGCAAAAGCTGAAGGGTGGCAGAATCTGCCACCCTAAAAGATATCACCTTGGCATAAGAGTTATTTTAAACTAAAGTCACTTTTAAAAGCAGCAGGTGCAAGAAGGGCGTTCTGGCCCTCTGCCTTTTCTTCCCAAAGGCAGGAGATAAAACCCCTAAATGAAAGCTATCCTCCCTATACCAGAAGGAAAACAAGATTCCTGTCAAGATGGGAAGCTGAGACCAGGGGAAAGTTATACAAACAACCCTTGTTAAACTTACCCTTATCTTCCTCATCACTTCTCCACCCAACTAACTACCCTAGCCTAAGGCTCTTTGCTTGTCACATTTTCACAATTTATTATACTTTGTCCAATTCAGTATATAAGTGTTTAACTTTTAAGTCTTTGGGTCCTCATTGCCTTAGGAGGGCTCCTGTGTGATGCAAAACTTACACTAAATAACTTTATATGTTTTCTCCTGTAATCTGTCTTAACGTGAATCTAATTCTCAGGCCTGCCAAAAACCCTAAGAAAGCAGAGGTAAAATTCTGCCTCTCCTAAAAAGCAAGCTTTTAAAAATAGGTTGAAGAGAACTGATTCTATTAATACTATGATAATACATAACAACACTAACCTAATTGTGTGCTTTAGGGACACATCATATGAAAATCTATGTTTCATCCACCCTAATACTTAAAGATGGTTATTCATTCTACCAAAGGATGTACCACACCTTGATAAGCAGCAAATAGACCTAGCGGTTTCAAATGTTTTGATTTAATAAAAAAAGACACTGATACAGACTAAAAGCAAATTATTTTGGAAACACATATAGCAAAAAATGAAGTAGGCCTATACTGATTCACATATATTCTCAATACTTTTCCAGTGGTTATAATGGATTTCTGTTCATGTATCCATTCTTCTGACTTGTTGCTTCTGTGATCAATGCTATCCATTTTTATTAAATTATTTTTCTATTTATAAAAACACATGCTTACTACAGAAACTTGGTAAGTATGGAAAGGATTTAAAAAGAAAGAAACCATCCACATTACTGTGATCACAGATAATTATCCAACACTTGGTATAGTTCTTTTTCTATCTGCTCTGTTTATTTTTATTTACATGTGTCAGACTGAGATTTATAAACTCGGCATTCCAATCACCATCCTCTAAGATCTCATAATTGCAGAGAAGTTGGGAACTGAATTTGTCAGAACCTCCTTCCCTGTTATGGTTCCCAGTTAGAGTTTCCTATGAGAGGATCTACTTGAAGTTTAGAAGGCGAGGGTAGAAGAGCTGTTATTCTCCTGGGACTGTTGTGGCTAGATGTTGGGGCTCATGTGAGATTCACTGAAGCTTCCCAGTGAACCCTCGAGGACCAGCTGTCTTTGGTCCTTTGGCCAGAAATCTTCAGTGTTGACTTCTCTTACCTTCACTGGTGGTTTCTCTAACCTTTACCCCCTGACAACTTTTCTAAAAGTTATGTAAGTTATAAAACGTTTCTAAAATTTATGTATGTCCCCAATTCTATATTTAAAAAAAATTTTTTTGAGATAGGGTGTCACTCTGTCACTCAAGCTGGAATGCAGTGGTGTGATCACAGCTCACTGCAGCCTTGATCTCCTGGGCTCAAGTGATCCTCCTGCCTTAGCCTCCCAAGTAGCCAGGACTACAAGCATGCATCACCATGTTGGATAATTTCTCTGTTTAGTAGAGATGAGGTTTTGCTATGTTTCCCAGGCTGGCATTAGAACTTTTACACCAGTAATACATAGAGTGGTTTCTGTTTCCTGATTGACAAGTTAGGATTACATTGAGTATATAATTTTGTATCGTACATATTCAGGTAGCATTTGTATGTGAGGATTTTCCCACACTACTTCAGAGGTTGTTGTGTGTTTGTTTTGAGACAGGGTCTCATTCTGTCGACCAGCCTGGAGGGCAGTGGTATGAATCATGGCTCACTGTAACCTCTACCTTCTGGGCTCAAGTGATCCTCCAACCTTAGCCTCCCTAGTAGTTGGGACTACAGGCAAGCACTACCACGCTCAGCTAATTTTTAAATTTTTTGTAGAGACAGGATCCTACTATGTTGTCCAGGCTGGTCTCAAACTCCTGGGCTCAAACAATCCTCCCATCTCTTCACCTCCCAAAGTGCTGGAATTATAGGCATGAGCCATCGTGCCTGGCCTCAGTATTGTTTTTAATGGTTGTACTGTGTTAACCTCTACCCCATTAGCAATGCTGAGTATAAAGGCATGTATTTTAAATACAGCTGATGAGACCTGAGAGTGTAGTCTGTTAAAAGAAAAGAGAAATACGAACTGTCCCACATGGTCACTAGACCAAGAAGTTTAGTCTCATTAACACAGTAGTCAGTCACAGGCTGCTCTTCAGAGGAGCAAACATTATTATATTATTCAAGTACTGGTGGCCCATGTTGGTTCAATTTTTATAGTTTCAGTTATCCAAAGGTGACACAGAATACCCGTAACGATGACTGGGCATACATTTTACCTTTGGGTAGATACCCTATCTTTTTATTCTGAAAGTAAAAGTAATTCAGATTCTTTTGGGAAGGGGATTAGTTTAAATATTAATAAACAGAATACAAACAGGCAGATGGATGGGTAGATAAGTGGTATTCAGGAATTTGAGGGCCTGGCACAGAACTAGATTCTTTTTCCTTCTTAGGTTTTCTTTCCTAACTTGCTGCTTCTTTCTATCAACCTTATCTGGTCTGTAAGAACCTGGGAAAATATAAGAAACTGATGGCTGTGGGAGGGAGTAGAAGAAGTCTTTCCTAGGTCTTAGAAGTTGCATTAATTAAAAGTTGCTAAGGCTTGTAATTAAGAATCAAGACCCCTGGAGGTGTAGGTGATAGACCCTTGTGTAATTATCTCAGTTGCATCAAATTGCACCAAATTTCAACCTCATAAAGATTCTGAAGTTTTACAAAGTAACAGAAGAGTGAAAAGGAAAACTTTAAGCTTTAACAAACAAAAAGTTACTTCAATTAGCATATTAAAAATACATACATACCTTATCTTCTTGACTCCGAAAATAATATAATGTCTTTCCTATTAGTGTACACCAGACTCTCTTGGAGTATCCATGTTTTACCTGAAATCATATTTCAATGAATTGTAAATGTAGCCTTGGACTCTGATACCTTAAAGTATAGCTTATACATTCTATTTGAGTTTCTATAAGTATCCACTTTGCCCAGATATAAGTGATGCTCCAAATAGGTTGTCCAATGCTGTTTAAGATTTACCTGCTGCACCTTGAGCACACATGGACATAAATATGGAAATAACAGTCACTGTGGACTACCAGAGGGTAGAGGCAACCGGGGTGGCCAGGTTAAAAGACTACCTATCAGGTACTATGCTCACTACCTGGATGACGGGATCTGTACTCCAACCTCAACATCATGCAATATTCACATGTAACTGATCTGCATGTGCACCCCCTATATCTAAAATAAAAGTGGAAAAAAAATATTTACCTGTTAACAGTAGTAGAATGGCAAGTTTTGCTTTGGTGCTCACCATTCAACATATAACGAATGTTTACTGTGCCTCAAATACTATGTCTAGGACTGAGGCTTCACAGATGGATAAAGAAGCAGGTGGAGGGGTGGATAATGAGAAATTATGAAACAGGATACAGTGTATGTTATCATGAGCGATGGATATCCTACAAGCCCTGACAGAATCACTATGCAATCAATGCATGTAAGAGAATTGTATTTGTACCCCATGGATGTATTATAATAAAAAAGAGAAAGTGTAATTTCACCAGTAAGAATATTTAATAGTTTCCACATTTTACAGATTTCCAACAACCCTGTGGCTCTCTAGGTTAATACTCTAATGTTAGAAGTGAGAAGATGAAAACCTAAAGAATTCTAGTGATTTCCTAAATGTAAAAAATTCATTCATTCAAAATATTTGATGCCTTCTTAGAAGTAATCATACAAAGTAATAAAATAATGTTAAAAGCTATTACTGTAAATTGAGAACCTCCTATCTATCAGGTACTAAGTTAAGTGACTGGGACAGAATTTGAAACTAGCTCTTGACTTTGAATAGTCGGTAACTGATCTAGGTCCTGGAGAAACAGATTTGAACAGCACACAGTCTCCTTTCTCAGGAAGCTCACAGCCTGGTGAGGACAGACAATTAAATCAGCAGTATGCTAAATATTTTCACCAAGAGAGCAAAGAGCCTGGGCACAGTGGCTCACGCCTGTAATCCCAGCACTTTGGGAGGCCAAGGCTGGCAGATCACCTGAGGTCAGGAGTTCGAGACCAGCCTGGTCAACAGGGTGAAACCTCCTCTGTACTAAAAATACAAAAATTAGCTGGGCATGGTGGCACGCACCTGTAATCCCAGCTACTTGGGAAGCTGAGGCATGAGAATCGCTTGAACCCGGGAGGCGGAGGCCGCAGTGAGCCAAGATTGCGCCACTGCACTCCAGCCTGGGGTACAGAGCAAGGCTCTGTCTCAAAAAAAAAAAAAAAAAAAGGTTGAAAAAGAAAGAGTGCAAAGAGTTCACATTTATATACATTTTTGTGGAAGACATTTTACCAACATTTTTACTATTGTAGGTTTATCATCATTTGGTGGCTTTATGAAGATCCTTACTGTGAGTTACCCCCGCCCCAGTCCTGCCCAGGTATATATAGGCCTTGAAGATTTTTACCAGACAGTCTCAGCTATGTTATCAAGCCTAGAAAAACACAAAGAATATTCCATTCACACTGATGGGTAAGATTTAGAATGAGCCCTATTGCCCCAGACCCAGAATGCGTGGTTGCGTTTGCTCTTTAATCCACTTTGTTGGCAGAGGCCCTGCCCATCTAGCCCTGCCAATATCTGCCTTGGGGCCGAGACCCTCTCTTGCAACAGGGAGCGTAAATTCAATCTGGAGAGGGGACGCCACCTCGAAACCAAGACATTGGCCAGTACAACTAAAGCTCAAAATTCTATTGTCATACTTGCCCATGATGGTAAGAATTATGGAGAAAAATGAAGCAGGAAAGAAGAGGATGTGCTTGTGGAAGGAAGAAGGGGTATTACAATTTAAAATCAGGTGGTCAAGAGGGCCTCACTGCCATTGAGCAAGCCCCTGAAGGCCCTGAAAGACGTAGATGAGCTGTGCAGTCATCTGGGGAGAAGAGCAGGAGCATCTGGTGAGAGATGAGCCCTGTGGGTCTGAGGAGGAGCAGGAAGGCCCGTGTGTCTCAGGCTGAGTGAGTGAGGGGAGAGGGTATTGGGGAAGGGGCTGGGAGTGGGATAAGGTGTGATACAGAGTTTAGGATCTCATAAGCCTTTGTGATAACTTACATTTAAATGGACTATTCTGGATGGGTGCAGTGGCTCACACCTGTAATCCTAACACTTTGGGAGGCCAAGGCAGGTGGATCATTTGAGGTGGGGAGTTCGAGAAAGACCTGGCCAACATGGTGAAACCCCGTCTCTACTTAAAAATATAAAAATTAGCCAGGCATGGTGGTGCATGCATGTAATCCCAGCTACTCAGGAGGCTGAGGCAGGAGAATCACTTGAACCTGGGAGGCAGAGGCTGCAGTGAGCTGAGATCGAGCCACTGCACTCCAGCCTGGGCAACAGTGAGACCCCATCTCAAAAAAAGAAAGGACTATTCTGATAGAAATGCATTGAGCAGAATACAAATTACTGTCAAAATAGATTTTACAGTAGGCAAGTCACTATATAAGAAAAGGACTGGCCATGGAAGTCTAATGAACCAAGGTTTAAATTCCTTACACTTCTACCTTGTACTGGATGGATGTGCTCAGGCAACTGACTTAACCTGTCCGTTTCTTTGTCAGTAACTTGGCATTATTGTACATCTCACTGGGGTGTTGTGAGAACCAAATGAGAAAATGTAAATAAAGGATAGCAGTAGTCACTCAATAAATGCTTCCATCGTCACTGTGAATAAGAAGTAAAACACGTTTGCTTTTAAACCCATAAACCCAGTCAGCCTTTGGGCTTTCAAAGCTATGGTTTAAGCAAACAAGTAACTCCACTACCTAACAGTCTGATGGATTAAGAATGCTGTTTGAAAGAAAACAAAAAATGTTTAATTTGAGACATGTTTTAGTATAATTGAATTTAGAAACATATTTACAGACAAATATCCTGGAAGCTTTAAATAGCGTTGCGTGGGGTGTCTTTTTTTCTTTCTTCTTTAAATAAGCTCCAGAAAGAAGTCTCATAAAAACTGAAGTATAATGCATCTGGCTATAGACAGTGTACTTCTGAAATGATTTATCTTTAAGAGAACAATATGTGCCTTTGAAGAATTGCAAATTAATGAAGACCTTTGCCAACTCACTGTAAAAAGCCATGTTTTAACAATCTATCTTTATACATAAATATTGTATTAGAATTTCTTTTTCCTTTTTTATTGAGACAGAGTCTTGCTCTGTCACCCAGGCTGGAGTGCAGTGGCGCAATCTTGGCTCACTGCAATCTCTGCCTCCAGGGTTCAAGCGATTCTCCTGCCTCAGCCTCCCGAGTAGCTGGGACCACAGGCTCACGCCACCATGCCCAGCTAATTTTGTTGTTGTTGTTGTCTGAGACTGAGTTTCACTCTTGTTGCCCAAGCTGGAGTGCAATGGCGCGATCTCGGTTCACTGCAACCTCTGCCTCCCAAGTTCAAGTAATTCTCCTGCCTCAGCCTCCCGAGTAGCTGGGATTACAGGCATGTGCCATCATGACCGGCTAATTTTGTATTTTTAGTATAGATGGGTTTTACCATGTTGGTCAGGTTGGTCTCGAACTCCTGACCTGAGGTGATCCTCCAGCATTGGGCTCCCAAAGTGCTGGGATTCCAGGCATGAACCACCGCACCCGGCCTAATTTTTATATTTTTTAGTAGAGACAGGGTTTCATCATGTTGGCCAGGATGGTCTCGATCTCTTAACCTTGTGAGCCATCTGCCTTGGCTTCCCAAAGTGCTGGGATTACAGGCGTAAGCCACTGTGCCCGGCCTAGAATTTCTTAAAACTCTGACTTACTCTTTAAAAAATTAGAAAACAAATTATACTAGAAGAATCCTCATGAAAATTTAAAGGCAACCTCAAATCTCAAGATGAACTAATTAAATAATTTTTTACCATGACATTATAAAAGAATAATTTTTTCCCATAACTCCATAACAAAAGTAGTTCCTATCAGTTTCGTTTGAAATTTTGAAGACAAACAGTATATCATATCCCAATTAGGTCTTGCCACTGCACAAATCATAAGCTCCTACGGTATTCTCTTCTTCCCTATAATCCGATCCCTGTGGCGTTCTCCACCACAAATCCTGCCACCAGCCTTGCTGACTTTACTATGTAGGTGAAACTCTTGGATGATAACAGCTAGCATTTTTTTGTGTGTTTATGATGTGCGAGGCACTGTTTTTTTTTGTTTTTGTTTTATTGTACTTTTGGTTCTGGGGTACATGTGCAGATCATGCAGGATTGTTGCATAGGTACATACATGGCAAGGTGGTTTGCTGCCTTCATCCCCCCCATTACCTATATCTGGTATGTCTCCCCTGGTTATCCCTCCCCCCCGCACCCCCCACTGTCCCTCCCCTAGCCCCTCCCAAACTGACTGCAGTATGTGATGCTCCCCTCCCAGAGTCCACGTGTTCTAATCGCTCAACACCCGCCCATGAGTGATAACATATGGTGTTTGGTTTTCTGTTCTTGTGTCAGTTTGCTGAGACTGATGGTTTCCAGATTCATCCATGTCCCTATGAAGGACACGAACTCATCATTTTTTATGGCTGCATAGTATTCCATGGTGTATATGTGCCACGTTTTCTTTATCCAGTCTATCACTGATGAACATCTGGGTTGGTTCCAGGTCTTTGCTACTGTAAACAGTGTCACAATGAACATACATGTGCATGTGTCTTTATGACAGAACAATTTATAATTCTTTGGGTATGTCCCCCAGTAATGGGGTTGCTAGGTCAAATGGTATTTCTATTTCTAGGTCCTTGAGGAATTGCCCCCACTGTCTTCCACAATGGTTGAACTAATTTCAACCCAACAGTGTAAAAGTGTTTCTATTTCTCCACATCTTCTCCAGCATCTGCTGTCTCCAGATTTTTTAATGATCGCCATTCTAACTGGTATGAGATGGTATCTCAATGCGGTTTTGATTTGCATTTCTCTAATGACCAGTGATGATGAGCATTTTTTCATGTGTTTGTTGGCCTCATAGATGTCTTCTTTTGTAAAGTGTCTGTTCATATCCTTCATCCACTTTTGAATGGGTTTGTTTGTTTGTTTTCTTGTAAATCTGTTTTAGTTCTTTGTGGATTCTGGATATTAGCCCTTTGTCAGATGGGTAGATTGCAAAAATTTTTTTTCCATTCTGTTGGTTGCCGGTTCGCTCTAATGATTGGTTCCTTTGCTGTACAGAATCTCTGGAGTTTAAATAGATCCCGTTTGTCTATTTTTGGCTTTTGTTGTCATTGCTTTTGGTGTTTTAGCCATGAAGTCCTTGCCTATGCCTATGTCCTTAATGGTTTTGCCTAGGTTTTCATCTAAGGTTTTTATGGTGTTAGGTCTCATGTTTAGCTCTTTAATCCATCTGGAGTGAATTTTAGTGTAAGGTGTCAGGAAGGGGTCCAGTTTCTGCTTTCTGTACATGGCTGGCCAGTTTTCCCAACACTATTTATTAAACAGGGGGATCCTTTCCCCCATTGCTTTTCTCAGGTTTGTCAAAGATCAGATGATTGTAAATTTGTGGTGTTGCTTCTGAGGCCTCTGTTTGTTCCATTGGTCTATGTCTCTGTTTTGGTACCAGTACTATCCTGGTTTGATTACTGTAGCCTTGTAGTATAGTTTGAAGTCAGGCAGCATGATGCCTCCAGCTTTGTTCTTTTTGCTTAGGATTGTTTTGGCTATGTGGGCTCTCTTTTGGTTTCATATGAAGTTTGGAGTGGTTTTTTCCAGTTCTGTGAAGAAGGTCATTGGTAGCTTGATGGAGATAGCACTGAATCTATAAATTACTTTGGGCAGTATGGCCATTTTCACGATGTTGATTCTTCCCAACCATGAGCATGGAATGTTTCTCCATCTGTTTGTGTCCTCTCTTATTTCATTGAGCAGTGGTTTGTAGTTCTCCTTGAAGAGGTCCTTTACATCCTTTGTTAGTTGTGTTCCTAGGTATTTTATTCTCTTTGTAGCAATTCTGAATGGGAGTTCACTTTTGATATGGCTCTCTGTTTGTCTGTTATTGATGTATAGAAATGCTTGTGATTTCTGCACATTGATTTTGTATCCTGAGACTTTGCTGAAGTTGCTTATCAGTTTAAGGAGATTTTGGGCTGAGATGATGGGATCTTCTAGATATACAATCATGTCATCTGCAAATAGAGACAATTTGGCTTCCTCGTTTCCTAATTGAATACCCTTTATTTCTTTTTCTTGCCTGATTGCTCTGGCTAGTACTTTCAATACTATATTCAACAGCAGTGGTGAGAGAGGGCATCCTTGTCTTGTGCCAGATTTCAAAGAGAATGCTTCCAGTTTTTGCCTGTTCAGTATGATATTGGCTGTAGGTTTGTCGTAAATAACTTTTATTATTTTGTGATACATTCCATTGATACCTAGTTTATTGAGGGTTTTTAGCATAAAGGGCTGTTGAATTATGTGGAAGGCCTTCTCTGCATCTATTGAGATGATCATGTGGTTTTTGTCTTTGGTTCTGTTTATGTGATGGATTACGTTTATAGACTTGCATATGTTGAACCAGCCTTGCCTCCCCGGTATGAAGCCTACTTGATCATGATGAATAAGTTTTTGATTTGCTGTTGCATTTGTTTGCCAGTATTTTATTGAAGATTTTTGCGTTGATGTTCATCATGGATATTGGCCTGAAGTTTCCTTTTTTTGTTGTGTCTCTGCCCGGTTTTGGTATTACAATGATATTGGTCTCAAAAAATGAGTTGGGGGAGGATTCCCTCTTTTTGTATTGTTTGGAATAGTTTCAGAAGGAATGGTACCAGCTCCTCTTTGTATGTCTGGTAGAATTCGGCTGTAAACCCATCTGGACCTGGGCTTTTTTTAGTTGGTAGGCTCTTAATTGCTGCTTCAACTTCAGCCCTTGTTATTGGTATATTCAGGGTTTCAACTTCTCCCTGGTAGTCTTGGGAGAGTGCAAGTGTCCAGGAATTTATCCATTTCTTCCAGATTTACTGATTTGTGTGTATAGAGTTGTTTGTAGTAATCTCTGATGGTAGTTTGTATTTCTGTGGAATCGATGGTAATGTCCTCTTTATCGTTTTTTATTGCATCTATTTGATTCTTCTCTTTTCTTTTTTATTAGTCTGGCTAGTGGTCTATTTTGTTGATCTTTCAAAAAACCATCTCCTGGATTTGTTGATTTTTTGAAGGTTTTTTTGAGTCTCTATCTCCTTCAGTTCTGCTCTGATCTTAGTTATTTCTTGTCTTCTGCTAGCTTTTGAGTTTTTTTGATTTTGTTCCTCTAACTCTTTTAATTTTGATGATAGGGTGTCAATTTTAGACCTTTCCTTGTTCTTCATGTGGGCATTTATTGCTATGAATTTCCCTCTAGATACTGCTTTAAATGTGTCCCAGAGATTCTGGTATGTTGTGTCTTCATTCTTGTTGGTTTCAAAGAACATCTTTATTTCTGCCTTCATTTCATTGTTTATCCAGTCGACATTCAGGAGCCAGTTGTTCATTTTCCATGAAGTTGTGTGGTTTTGAGTTAGTTTCTTAATCCTAAGTTCTAATTTGATTGCACTGTGGTCTGAGAGACTGTTATGATTTCCATTCTTTTGCATTTGCTGAGGAGTGATTTACTTCCAATTATGTGGTCAATTTTAGAGTAAGTGCGATGTGGTGCTGAGAAGAATGTATATTCTGTGGTTTTGGGGTGGAGAATTCTGTAAATGTCTATTAAGTTCACCTGGTCCAGATCTGCATTCGAGTCCTGGATTTCCTTGTTGATTTTCTGTCTTGCTGATCTGTCTAATATTGACAGTGGAGTGTTAAAGTCTCCCACTATTATTATGCGGGAGTCTAAGTCTCTTTGTAGGTTGTTAAGGACTTGCTTTATGTGTCTGGGTGCTCCTGTATTGGGTGCATATATATTTAGAATAGTTAGCTCTTCTTGTTGTATTCATCCTTTTACCATTATGTAATGCCCTTCTTTGTCTCTTTTCATTTTTGTTGGTTTAAATTCCGTTTTATCAGAGACTAGGATTGCCACCCTGCTTTTTTTTTTTTTTTTTTTTTTGCTTTCCATTTGCTTAGTAAATCTTCTTCCATCCCTTTATTTTGAGTCTATGTGTGTCTTTAGATGTGAGATGGGTCTCCTGAATACAGCACACCGATGGTTCTTGGCTTTTTATCCAATTTGCCAGTCTGTGTCTTTTGATTGGGGCATTTAGTCCATTTACATTTAATGTTAATACTGTTATGTGTGAATTTGATCCTGTCATTTTGATGCTAGCTGGCTGTTTTGCCCTTTGGTTGGTGTAATTTCTTCATTACGTCGTTGGTCTTTACCATTTGGTTCTTTTTTTGCAGTGGCTGGTACTGGTTTTTCCTTTCTGTGTTTAGTGCTTCCTTCAGGAGCTCTTGTAGGGCAGGTCTGGTAGTGACAAAATCTCTCAGCAATTGCTTGTCTGTAAAGGATTTTATTTCTCCATCACTTATGAAGCTTAGTTTGACTGGACATGAAATTCTGGGTTGAAAGTTCTTTTCTTTAAGGATGTTGAATACTTGGCCCCCCACTCTCTTCTGGCTTGTAGGGTCTGCCGAGAGATCCGCTGTGAGTCTGATGTGCTTCCCTTTGTGCGTGACCCGACCTTTCTGTCTGGCTGCCCTTAATATTTTTTCCTTTGTTTCAACCCTGGTGAATCTGACGATTATGTGTCTTGGGGTTGCTCTTCTAGAGTAGTATCATTGTGGTGTTCTCCATATTTCCTGTATTTCAATGTTGGCCTGCCTTGCTAGGTTGGGGAAGTTCTCCTGGATAATATCCTGAAGAGTGTTTCCAGCTTGGATTTATTCTCCCCGTCATCTTCCGGTACACCGAACAGGTTTTTTCACATGATCCCATATTTCTTGAAGGTTTTGTTCATTTCTTTTCACTCTTTGTTCTCTTTTCTTGCCTTCTCATTTTATTTCATTGAGCTGATCTTCAATCTCTGATATCCTTTCTTCTGCCTGATCTATTTGGCTACTGAAACTTGTATATGCTTCTTGAAGTTCTTGTGCTGTGTTTTTCAGCCCCATCAAGTCGTTTATGTTCTTCTCTAAGCTGGTTATTCTAGTTTGCATTTCTTCTAATCTTTTTTCAAGGTTTTTAGTTTCTTTGCATTGGGATAGAACATGTTCCTTTAAATCAGAGAAGTTTGTTATTACTCACTTTCGGAAGCTTGCTTCTGCAAATTCGTCAATTCGTTCTCCGTCCAGCTTTGTTCCCTTGCTGGTGAGGAGTTGTGATCTCATGGTAGGGGAGAGGCATTCTGGTTTTTGATGGCTTCATTCTTCTTGCCCTGGTTTCTTCCCATCTCCTTGGATTTATATAGTTTTGATCTCAGGTAGCTGCTTGGGGAGGCAGCCTTTCCTTTGTCTGCCTGCAGAGGCGCTGCTGGGCTGCCACGGATTCAGTGGAGCTGCTGCGTCTTTTTATTTACTCAGGAAAATTAGATCGGCTTCTGCAATGGCAGCTTCCCTTACCCCCGCTGAGCTCGATCATTCCTGGTCACTCTCTAACTGATGTTCTGGGTGCGAAACTCCGGAATGAGAGTTTTTTAGCCTGCTGGCTTTGTGCGGGGTTGCGTGGGGGGCGGTGCCCGTCCTGCTGTATGGGCTGTTTTCCTGTTTTCAGTTCCTCTTCTTTCTGGGGGGAGACTGGCTCCGTCCAGCTGGATTTCTGGCTTTTGCGTCAGCCAGTGCTTCCCCTTAGATCTATGCTGACAGCCCCAGTGCCGCGGAAGTTGCTGTTCTGCCCTGTTCAGGCAGCTCGCTGAGGCTTTTCAGCCCGAAGCAGATTTCCTGTTCTGTGGGTTGTAGAGGGCTTGGGTGGAGCACTGTATCTGAACCGAAGTCCCAGACGGGGAGATCCCCTGGTCCTCTGGTTGGTTGCACTAACCTCCTGGTTGGGGCAGTGCCCCACCTTGCCTCACCTTGCCTCAACTTGCCCTATTTGGTTTATACCCACTGTCCAGCCAGACCCACAAAATTAACCTGGTACGTTGTTTGGAATTGTGGGAGACCACTCAGCTTCTGCGTCTTTCTCCCTGGGAGCTGCTTTCCAGAGCTGCCTCTTATTCGGCCATCTTGGGATCCCCCACCCTGTGCCAGGCACTGTTCTAACACGATTTATATGTTTAAATAATTCATTTAATCCTCCCAGTACCTTGTGAGGTTGGCTTTACTATTATCCCTATTTTACAGATGAGGATGCTAAGGCACAGAGCCCGTAAGTAACTTCTTCGAGGTCACACAGGTGGTAAGTGGCACAGCCAGGACTTGTGCCTGGGCAATCTGTTTCCCACCCTTGCCCTGCCTCTTGGCCACACTGTCTCCACAATCTTACTCTCTTCACTTCCAATAACCTTTGCTGTCCCTCCACTTTTGCCACCTATACCCTCAGCCATAGCCTAATCCTTTTTTCTTCACTGGGAACTGCTCCATTTCTGCAATTTACTTTGTACTCTCTGATCACAACTTCCTCCCAGTTCCTACCACTTCCCTTCCCCCCTCACTTACCACACTCCTATTCCTGTTTTTTTTGTTGTTGTTGTTGTTGTTTGTTTATTTGATATACAGTCTCTTTTTTTTTTTGAGACAGAGTCTCACTCTGTCACCAGGCCCCAGGCTGGAGTGCAGTGGTGCGACCTCGGCTCACTGCAACCTACACCTCCCAGGTTCCAGATTATCCTGCCTCAGCCTCTTAAGTAGCTGGGATTACAGGCACATACCACCACATCAGGCTAATTTTTGTATTTTTAGTAGAGACAGGCTTTCACCATGTTAGCCAGGCTGGTCTCGAACTTCTGACCTCAGTGATCTTCCCACCTTGGCCTCCCAAAGTGCTGGGATTACAGGCATGAGCCACTGCACTTGCCCACACTCTTATTCTTTGACCTCATTCATAATTTTAAGCCCCTTGATCCACTTTATTCTAGCTTATCAGTTCCCTCCTGGACCCAAACCTTCTCTGCCAACCTGGGATTCCATGTTTGATCATGAAACAACTCTTGCTCCAGGGCCTGTGATTATGCTGTATTTCTATGCTTCTAACAAATTAACAAAATTCCATCTCCATTTGCTTTTAAATAATCCAGTGAAGAATGTGGCCAGAGACAGAAGGTTACATGGGGTAATAACTGTTGAAATTGGATAATCAATATATGAGGGCTCATTATATTATTCCCTCTGTTTTCACATATGTTGGCAATTCTCATAATAAAACATTAATTTCAAATATCATCTTGACAGATATGTGGTAAAGCAAGCAAAATGTTGATTGTAGAAACAAGGTGATGGGAATATGGGTGCTCATCATAAAATTATTCTGCTTTTTTGCATATTTGAAAATTTACATAATAAAATGTTAGAAAAAAAAAATCACTATCCTCAGTTCAGTACAATGTAAATCCTCTGCTCTTATTTCTGGGCATCTGAAGATGTTAGAGAAAAATAACCAATATGAACTCAAATCAGAAAGACTGGTGGGCCTTCAGTAACACTTATTAAGCCTTCTATTTATCCTCGAGTATATCCTACTTTCCTGAATGATTATTCTCCATCCTTTTCCCCACTCCTAGTAAATAACATTGTCTTACAGAATAATGTTCATCAAGAAAACTGAGGGTATTAGACATGCTATCACTCAATGTCCCACAAACTTAAGATACTCACCTGTACCCTTCCTCACCTTTCCTCCGGTTTCAGCCCTTCCAGTGTGCCTTCCCACCATGTCCAGCCACCCACTTCTTCTGCATGTTGTCTTTAATCTCTGTCCTCCCCCTCTTCCAAGTGTCTTCCCCTTAGTTTGTACACTCAAGGCATATCTTTCTCATCCTAAAAAATGCCTCTCCTGACTCTAGGTTCCCTCCAGCTTGATTCTAATGTACTGAAAGGTACAGACAGTCCTTCAACTCAAATACTTCACTTACTAGTCTCCCATTTACCCTTCAGCCCACTGAAGGCAATGTGTCTTCTTCTCTGAGCACATGTGACACTAGATCAATCCCTTCTGGTCACAGGCGTTACTCTCAGGTCTCTGCACACATCTCCTTACTGTGCCCTTAAATTCCCAGCATTTCCCTGCTCTCCCCTGCTCAACATAATTGCCACATGTATGCTGATGATTTCCAGAAGCCTTCTCTCCAATTTAGCCCTCCATCCCTCTCCTCTGATGTTCTGGTGTTCTGCTGCTTGCTGGACTTCAACTAAGACATCCTCAGGAGCTCCTGATGTCTTCCAAAATAACCTTCTAATTTCCCTAAAACTGCTCCTTTTTCCTGAGCTCTCTCTTATCTGCTATCATCTTTCTACCGGGCATCTTTATCTCTTCTACTTCCTAACCCCAAATTCAATCAAACCAAATTATTTAAATTCATCTCTCCTCTTTTCCTGTAATCCCTTCAGAGTCTCATTCTCTTCATGGGAACAAATTCCTTAACTGTTCTTAGAACCTCCACCTTGCCTCCCACTAATTCATCTTCCTCTTAGCAGAGTAATCTGTTAGCAACATGAATATGCCCATACCCCTGTTACAAACCCTGAAGGGTTTCAAATAGTCTTCAGGATAAAGACTTAAGTCCTTAAAAAGACAAAAATAGCTCTCCACTATCCATAGGCCCCTCTAGCTTTTTCTCAGGCTCCCAGGTTCAAGCAATTCTCCTGCCTCAGCCTCTCAAGTAGCTGGGATTACAGGTGCCTACCACCACACCTGATTTTTAGTAGAGATGGGGTTTCACCATGTTGGTCAGGCTGGTCTCAAACTTCTTACCTCAGGTGATCCACCCGCCTTGGCCTCCCAAAGTGCTGGGATTACAGGCATACGCCACGGCTTTGAGACTCAGCCTTCATTCATGGTGTCTCCTATTCTGGGGTACCCTTCTGCCCATTCCCAGTTGGTGTAACTAACTCCTACTCCTCCTTGAAGACTCAGCACAGGTAAATCTTCTCTCAGATGTCATTACTGATACATTTCAATAATTGAACTTTACATATAGCATTATAAATAAGCTTTTGTCTCCCCTCTTTCTTGGTGGATTATGAGGCTCTCGGAGGAATGGGACAGTGGCCTATTCATCTTACTATCTTTCAGCACATTGTGCTGCATGTGCTAACTGCATAACACATTTTTGTTTTTTAAAGAACTGAATTTTTATATAGAAAACATTCTTAAGCATTAAAATAAAAATTGCAAGAGTGAATGTCTAGAACCAAGTTCTTAGTATCTACCTAGATTATTCTGTACTTAATATGTGACAACCTGAAAAAACTTCTTCCCCCTTCAAGGTATTCAAATGCAATTCTCTACTATCTCATATTATAGCCTGAATGTGAGTCAGAACAAGTCACTCAGAATAACTGAGGGAAGCTGTTCTCTCATAAGATTCTGAGGGTGAAAATATGGGGGCGGACAAGCACAAATGGCAGGAGGAAACTTAATAAGAATCCCATTGACTCATATACTCTTTTAAAACGCAATTGTGAAATGGGAAGTGGAGAATCGCAGAAATGTTACAGGAGCAGAAACTGACATGCCATGCTGATAAAATAAAACAAGCAAGCCTACAAAAACCTAATTGTGGGAGAATTAATAAACCTTTAGCCATGTGATCGTATTAAACTCTCAGGATTTGATATACATATGTGGTCCTTGAAACAGGAGCATAGCTCATTATTATGAATTATAGTAAGAATGTGATTTAAAGTAGCACTGTGTTCATTGGAAAAGTACTGTGCAAATATTTCATTCCCTAACCCATCAGTAACTAAGAAAACATTTTCATAGTCGTATTTTAAAAAAACATAGTAATAGTATATCTCTTTGTTTAATGCAATGGTGAATTATGTTTTACCTTTGCTATAATTGGTCAGTCTTTTTAAATATTATGGAATAGTACCCACCTACATTCCCACATTATTAATAGTATAAACTACACAGTAGCATAATTCCTTTCCATCTAATTTTCCACCTCTTACATAATCAGAGTACATGAATGAGGAGTGACTATGTGTGTGTAAATATTTTATTGTATTTTTTTAAAAAGTGACCAATAGGACTTTTTAAAACTTAAAAATAATGTTAAGTATAAGTCAATACTTATTCATTGTAAAAAAAAAAAAAAAAAAACAGAATTAAGCAAAAATAAAATAAAATCATAGAGATAACCAATATACCTTGGTATATTGCCCATTCAGACATTTTTCTATAAATACTTACAACAAATAAGGAATAATGTAATACTGCACTCTACTTATCACTTAACAATACATATTTCTATAGCATTAGATATTCTTTTTCAACATTTAAAAGGCTGCATAGTAGAGCACTACATGGTTGCACAAAGCTGTACCTTACCCTACATCTAAGTCGATCCAAATTCTTCTTTGTTATGAATGATGTTGTGCAAGGGATCTTTCTGGGGTAATGGAAATGTGTTGTGTCTTAACAGAGTCACAGTAAATAGCTTTCAAAACTAATAAAACTCTAGATTTAAGATCTGTGCATTTCAGACACATTAATCATAGCTCATTTTTTAAAACAGGAAAAAAAAATGCTGTGAGGAACATGTCATAATTAAATCTTCTGCCAATTAAAGACCATTTCCTAAGAATAAATTTTTAAAAACTGAGACTGCTAGATCAAAAGAGATATGTATGTGTGTGCATGTGTGTGGATGTTTTTAAAATATTTAATATTGATTTGTTCATTCAAAATTATTGGCTAAGTTAACACTTCAGCCAAGACATTGCCAAACTGCCTTCTAGAGTAATACTCTCACTAGCAGAGTTCTTTCCTTTTTTCTACTGCCTCTATAATTGCAGAAACTAGCAGATTTCTTAATCTGTGTCAATACGTTTCAAAATTTGTAAAAATGTTTTACCTTTCACCAGATTTTAAAAAGTGGCATCTATTATTTTAATCTGTGCTTTTTCAAAAAATTCTGAGTGACAGTAAAATGTTTTTCCAAATGCTTATTGATCATGTGTATTCCTTCCAACCTCGATGATCTCTACTTCTTTCCCATTAAGTCCTTGGTTCCCTTTCCCCTCAATTGGTATTTATTGTTTGCATACTGAGTAGAAAAAAACGTGTTAAATATTAATGATATTAACCAGTCTTCACATGTTCCAAATACATCTTGAAACTTTCTCAATCCTTCTTTCTAAAATTCTGCTCATAGATTTTTTAATAGAGTCTACATTTCTACATATTATAATCAGATCTGTTACTTTTCATCTTTATGGTTTTTGTCTTGGGCATCACACTTGACAACACCCTTCCCTATCCCCCAGATCATCTAAATATTCATTACATATATTCTCTGACATCCCATTTTCAGTGATCATGAGGCTCATGCCTGGGGCATTGCTACGCACAGGAGGTTCCTACCTTAGTGAGCAATCCCTTCACACTGGGTTTGCCCTCAGGCTGCAGGTAAAGTGGGTTGGCAGCTTGTACTCGAAGAACATTTTGTAACACTTTAATCCATTCTTCCAATATATTAGGAGAATCTGCAGTCAGATAGTATGTGTGTTTTTCAGTGGTCAACTAGAATGCAACGAGAAAGGCATAGGAAAGAAAATTGTGAAGATTTAGGATTGTTAGCATTTCTTTGTTCATTATTCAAACAGCATTACTTCACATGGAAGCAAACATGCTAAACCTCCAGTCCCAGGTTCTAAATAAATGACTATGTATCATTTAGAATATTTTAGCCACTTTATGAGAATCACAGCAATTAAATTTTTGTCGGAATAATTTTGTTACTTCAGTTTACTTTAAAACTTTTCATAGTATTCGACTTTGGGGTTATGATTTTGTATCTTGTTTATTTGTCACATTTTCCTTTTCTCCCTTAAATGTGCTACAGATTCCTACTTATTGAAATGAGAAGCAGAAGGATTAAAGAGGTTTTTGTTGTTGTTTTTTCTTTGTCTATTTTTTTTGAGACAGAGTTTCACTTTTGTTGCCCAGGCTGGAGTGCAATGGCGCAATCTCGGCTCATTGCAACCTCCACCTCCTAGGTTCAAGCGATTTTCCTGCCTCAGCCTCCTGAGTAGCTGGGATTACAGGCATGCACCACAACGCCTGGCTAATTTTTTGTATTTTTAGTTGAGATGGAGTTTCTCCATGTTGGTCAGGCTGGTCTCAAACTCCCGACCTCAGGGGATCTGCCCACCTTGGCCTCCCAAAGTGCTAGGATTACAGGCCTGAGCCACTGCAGCCAGCCAAGAAAAGGTTTTTTAATACAAATGAAGAAATCAATTATAAATAAAATGAGAAGATCTTGAATATAAGAAGAGAAATTCTTGGAACAAGCATACGATTAGATATTATTAACTCACAATTTTCCAGTCTCAAATTAGCCACATTGCAAATTTTCCAAATATTTCAGAAACTTACAAATGATTCTTAACTGCCATGCCCAAAGACAAAGCTTTTCTTGATTCTCCTTTCTAAATTTTTGAGGGGTTTTCAGGTATAATTTACTGGAAATATCGATAACGTACCCTTCTGGCAAAGTTGTCTTCCACCCTCCAAAGGAGCAATATGGAAAAATAATGGTTATTGAAAACATTTCAGAAAAAAAGTGTCTGAATTTAAATTACATATACTAGAATATCTCAACAGCCTGTGTTTTAAAGTTAACAGATTTCTGGCAAGACTGGCCTTCTGTGTGAGTAAAATGGGCAGCAGCTACCTCTGCAGGGTGACTTGCTTGGCAGCACAGTCCCTCTGCTCACCAATATATTTCCCACTTAGATGTTATGGCATCTGAAGTTCATATAAGAACTGTCATTTTCAGTGAGTGATGGAGGGCTGGATGCCTTCGATGACCTGATGCAGCACATGCACATCCAGCCCTGGTACCTGCGGGTGGAGAGAGCCACCACCAAGGCCTCCCCAGAGCACTGAATGTCTCCGCACAGAGCAGGGGGAAGGCAGCAGAAGACGCCAGCTGCCAAGGCCTGGGCCACTGGGCCAGCGCCTGGCAATGCTTGTGGGGGGCAGGATCATTCAGGCTCTTGCCACCCACCCCCGACAGCTCTCTCACTTGTAACACTGGGCACCTGCTGGGGCCCAGGGATGCTGGGGGAGGAGTTCCAGCCCTGCCTTTGCCCTGGGGCAACCCCTCCCTGTCTCAGCCTCCCTGTACTGCCACCCCTCTCCCAGGGCCCTCAGTGGCTGTCCTGTGGCTACATCCTGTGGGTGGAGGACCCTCAACCAGACAGCAGGACGGTTTGTTTTCGGTAGAATCCTCCCCCCTGGGTTCCCTTAGTTCCCGCTCTTCTCAAGCCTCCCAGGACTGGGACATGCTTGCACTAAAGGAAAGGTTTGTGGTGCCCGAAGTGGTAGGCATCTCACGGGAAAGAAAAAAAAAAGAACTGTCATTTTCAGATTCTATATTTAAATACAAACATTCCTGAATTTCATAGTACATTATATAACTAACGTCTTCTTGGGAATTCATTTACCAGATAACCCTTCCTTAAAATAGCTTCACAGTCTGACAGCTGAGAATACCTGGGAGATTAAATATGAGGAAAGAAGAGTATAAAGGAAGAAAGTTGAAGAAAGTGTAGGGGGAGTTACCCAACACAAATCTAACTTACATTATAGTTTTAACCAAAAATTCTTGGACTTTCACATACTTTCAAGGCATCAAACTAACCCCAAAGTGAATAAAGAAACACTGAATTACCCAATCTCCTTTTCATTAGGTGGATAATTGAGAATTAAGTTTAGCATGATAGGGATACAAAAAAAAAAAGTTAAGTACCTGAACTGTTTGTTTGTTATCTCCTCTTAAAATACTACAGGATGCACTAAGCTCAATATGGCCCTGGGGTTTTCTAATTACGTCACTCTGTATGAAAGGAAGAAAAACAAATGTAAAGTGATTAACTTTAACAGTAACCATAAGAAATGCTTTGCATCATTATTTGCATTATGAGAAGGAAATCAAACAGGCATCTGATTTATAGTTTGAGGAATTATGTTCTAAACAGCAAACATTTTCCACTTACCGGAGATTTGTAGTAAAGTAATTCACCACCTTTAAGAACAAACCACCGCCGCTTCCATGACTTGACTTTACCACTCATTTTTAATAAATAACCAGATTTTTCCAGTGGTTCCTAATTTTTAAAAGATAAAAAAAAAAAACCAAAAAAAACTATTTTCAGTTTCCTTTTGGAGGCTCAAACTGACTGACTCATTAATTTTTAAAAATCAGATTCAATATTTACATTTTTTCCATTATCACTGGAAGATGAGCAAGTTTTTGGGAGCTTCTGCTCTGGCTGCGAGTACTCTGTGTCTGTGGAGTAAGCATCAGGAGGAATAGCATAATCACTTTCTGAAGCCACAGAGGAGAGAGACACACCTAAGAGAACAAAGAAAGACATCAAGTCAGTATTTTATACTGAGGAGGGCTCAACACCGGCTCTGAGTGCTTCTACAGAATGCAATTATTCTTGAATCATAAGCTTCCGTAGATCAGATTTATTCTCATTCCTTTGGCCATGAATAACTTTTAAAGCAGAAAACAGAACTAAGGGGTAGGAACTGTCATGTAAATCTCTAAGGAAGTAAAAGGAACAGGAATCATATTTTGGTATGATTACAATCACACAGCTAGTTTACATATATAAAATATATGCAAGAGTATTCATGTATCTTTTATTAAGAATTAAAATATGTGTATTTACACATCGATATATAGGCAAACAAATGTTGAACCTTAATTTATCGTGATTTTCACAATCGCATTTTAAATTAATTTCTGTAATCACTTTTAAAGTAACTTCATGTTTTAAAAAAACACAATTTCAGGCTGTGTGTGGTGGCTCATGCCTGTAATCCCAGCACTTTGGGAGGCTGAGGCGGGCAAATCACCAGGTCAGGAGTTCGAGACCAGGCTGGCCAACATGATGAAACCTCATCTCTACCAAAAATACAAAAAAAAAAAAAAAAATTAGCTGGGCATGGTGGCAGGCACCTGTAATCCCTGCTACTTGGGAGGCTGAGGCAGGAGAATCTCTTGAACCCAGTAGGCAGAGGTTGCAGTGAGCCAAGATCACAACACTGCACTCCAACCCAGGCGACAGTGTGAGACTCCACCTCTACTAAGCAGTTTACAGATTTTAAAAATCTTTCATAAAAGAGAAGCAGTAAGATTGAAAGATATAAACAAACAATTTCACTTGCCAGTAGCTATAACATAAAATTCAATGGAACATTTATACAATAATTCATTTGCCTTTACAGAAAACTACTCGGGAGTTGCAAGCCACATTTGGTGGGTCACTACAATTAAATATGAGATTTTGAATATATTAAATAAAATCAAGGACTTAGGTAATTATTTATAAAAGTATTCAGCAATTTTTTAAAATGTGTATTAACATTTAAGGGGCATATTAGAACAATGCCACTCTTGTGACACTTTTTGACTCAGACAAGTAACAGTTGCTATAATATCTTTATTTTTCATAGAATAAACAAAAATCTAGACCTATAGGGACCTCAGAGATTATCATGGCTAATGCCCTAAGGAGACTAAGGCCCAGAGATTAAAGGATTTGTCCAAAGTCCAAGAGTTAGGCAGGGGCAATGTTGCAATGCAAATCTCAGGCTCCCAGGATCAGGGCCAGTGTGCCAAGCACTGTCCTAGATGCTAGGGATAGAGCAAACGACAAAAATATTGGCTCTCATGGAACAGACTGTAGTGGAAGGAGACCAGTGATAAACAGGCAGTAGGTGCTATAGAACAATAAAACATAGAGCAGCCTAAAGGCAATCAAAAGAGCTGGCAACAGAAAAAAGACAAAGGACTGCAAGTTGAGTGGTGTGGTCAGGGTGGACCTCATTGAGAAGGCAGTGTTTGCTGATGGAGGTAAGGGAGTCAGTTATACAGACATCCGGAGGAAGAATACCAGCTGAAGGAGACACCAGTGCCAAGACACCAAATACAAGCATGCCTGGCATGTTCTCAGAACAGCAAGAGGGCCAGTGAGGCTGGAGCTGAGTACAGAGAAGAAAGGAGATGAGGTCAGGGATGTGACCAAGTCCTGTAACACCTTATAGCCATTGTGAGGAGGCACCGCAGTGTTTTGAGCAAAAGTGTGTCACAACGTGGGGCAAGGTGAGAGCAAGAAGACCAGTAGAGGCTGAAAATATGAAACTGATTAAGGCTAAGCAGCTCCAGTTGATGCCAAGGAGTTTGGAAGTACCCAGCTATTTTACATATATAAAATATATGCAATAGTCTACTCATGTATCTTTTATTAAGAATTAAAACGTGTATTTACACATTGATAAATAGGCAAACAAATGTTGAACCTTAATTCATCGAGATTTTCACAATCACATTTTAAATTAATCTCTGTAATAACGTTTAAATTATATTGTGTAATCCAGAGGTTCCATGGAACATAGTTTGAAAACCAACAGACACACCATGCTGCATTAAGGGCTTTTATAAAACACAGACATCATTTAGTGCAATTAGATCTCTCTGTAACCACTACCTACACACAGAATTTCTTCAAAATTTGCTAAAAATCATAGACATATCCCAAGTAAAGCTTTGGTTGTTCTCTAACATCAGATTAATTGACAAATTTTAAGGTATATTTTCTGCCAGTTAGCAGGTTAACAAATTTAGCTGAAATAAGTCTATTTCACAAATTATCCAAAATGCCAAGAGAGAAACCTCATTTTGGCCAGTTATCTCACTTTATTCCAACAATCAGGTGATCTCGCTCTCAGAGACAATATAAGGCTAAAAAAAAAAAAAGAAAAAGAAAAAGACTATATAATTTGTTGGAAATCACAGAGAATTAAGAAGAGAATTAGGACTAAAATATAAATGTATCAGTCGTAGGCTAAAGTTCTCTTCACTAGAGTCTGAAGCAAGTTCTTTGATTTAAAAAATATCCTATTATAGAGATAAAATTCCCAATTAATATTCAGAATGATCTGGAGTTGCCTCATATTCCTGCAATCTTCCCTCACCTCGTTTCATGGCTCTGGGGCTGCCTGGCCCACTCCTACTGTGTGAGTCTGACTCTGACGTCCGGGAGCTGGATCTGGAGCTGTCTTCTTCCTCTGACCCAGATGAGTCATCCAGGAAAGGGCTGCTACTTATTTGGGTCGCCTTCTAAAGAAAAGCAGAACCACCTCCCTGTATCCATCCCTAATGTTACCACTCATCCAAGAAAGGGCTGTTAGTTACTAGGGTCGCCTCCTAAAGAAAAGCAGAGCAACCTCCCCGTATCCATTCCTAAGGTTATCACTTTCTTTAGATAACAGAAAGTTTAACAGGAAGAAGTCATAGCATATGATTTTTTTTTTTTTTTTTCTGAGACAGAGTCTTGCTCTTGTGGCCCTGGCTGGAGTGCAACGGCATGATCTCGGTTCACTGCAACCTCTGCCTCCTGGGTTCAAGCGATTCTCTTGCCTCAGCCTCCTGAGTCACTGGGATTACAGGCCCTTGCCACCATGCCCAGCTAATTTTTGTATTTTTAGTAGAGATGGGGTTTTATCATGTTGGTTAGGCTGGTCTTGAACTCCCAACTTTGTGATCCGCCCACCTCAGCTTTCCAAAATGCTGAGATTACAGATGTGAGCCACCATGGCTGGCCAGCATATGTTTTTTAAAAGGAATTCGGGAATGTATTTTGCTGTTATCAAAATCATGTTGTTAAACCCCAAATTCTAATTAGCAATTATAAAAGATTCCTGAAAATAAAAGGTTGTCAATAGTTGACAATCCTTCTTTTAACTAATACTTCAAGAAAGGAAGGGGTACCCTGGCACTTATACAAAGATCTGCCTACATTAGGAGTTTTCATTACATTATTCATAGTATGTCTCCTTTAAACAATTCATGGCCATTGAGAGGTGGGGGAATCACATGGGACACCGTAAAAACTGGCTGAGACCTCTAATATTCTGATAAGAATAAATGTTTTCTCCAGACCTTTCCATTGCTTCTTTTTTATGATATGTTAATATGAACTTGTAAAACTCTCTATAAAGGGAGAGCCTGTGTAAAATGTTAAAAATGGAATCTGGAGCTGAATTTAAAATTTCCTTGATCTATCATGAAGAGAAGCACATGTTTTAACATTAACAATAATGAGTTACCCCCTTCAAAGTTGTATACACTGGGGTGGTCATGTTCTTGTATATCAGAGATGTATAAAGTCCTGATGTGGTATAGGAAAGGGTTACAATAGAATCTGAAACAGAAAAATAGGAAACAACATTTTAAAAAATCTTCTAATTAGCACATTGGTCTTTTTCTTATGATTATAAATTAGCATAATTTCCATTTAAGGAGAAATTGGATTAATACATGATTTACCAATTGTATAGTCTACTTTGTAAATTATGGCATTTACAGGTTTATTTTTATACTTTTTTACATAGTTCATTATTTCCTCTTGTGTGCTAGTTCCCCAACTAGACTGTAAGCTCTTTGAGAGCAAAAACCATAGCTCTTATTTCCTTGGAATCTCCATGCATACTTTGCTCAGGCTGGGCAGAACTAGGTATAAGCAAGTGCTTACCAACCGACTGATTCAGTGAGCAGTATGTAGGAAGATATTCTTTGACTATTCATCACTCTATTACCAGCATGGTGTTAAAACCACTGTTATGGCAGGGCATGGTGGCTCACGCCTGTAATCCCAGCACTTTGGGAGGCTGAGGTGCTGGATTGCTTGAGCCCAGGAGTTTGAGACCAACCTGGGCAACAAGGTGAGACGCCATCTTTACTAAAAATACAAAAATTAGCCAAACATCGTGGCATACGCCTGTAATCTCCGTTACTTGGGAGGCTGAGGCAAAAGAATTGCTTGAAGCTGGGAAGCAGAGGTTGCAGTGAGTCAAGATCGCACAGCTATACTCCAGCCTGGGCGACAGAGCGAGACTTGGTCTCAAACAAAAACCAAAACCACTGTTCTTAAGCCTTTATCAGGTTAATCTGATGTCGAAATATTGGAATATAATTTCCTGGCTGAGTGTGGTGGCTCACACCTTAATAGTACCTTGAGAGGCTGAGGCAGAAGGATCACTTAAGGCCAGGAGTTTGAGACCAGTCTGGTTAACATAGTGAGACCATACCTCCACAGAAAATCTTAGAAATTATCAAGGCATGGTGGCGTGCACCTGTAATCCTAGCTAATCTGGATAGTGAGGCAGGAGGACCAGTTGAGCCCAGGAGTTTGAGGCTATAGTGAGCTATGATCATACTACTATACTCCAACCTCAATGACAGAGTAAGACCCTGCCTCAAAAAAAAAAAAAAAAAAAAAAAAAAAAGGATATAATTTCCTGAATGGAAAGAACTGCAGATAGCTAAACAGGAATTTTTAATTGAATATCAATAGTTACTTCTAACATATGAATTAGTGGTGGGATAGGGAGGAGGTGGTAGAAAAAAACCACAGGAAAATTTCTTTTTATTCCAGACAGTTCTCTGTTGTTTCATTTTATTTTTTATAATGAGCATGCATTATGTCTACATTAATTTTTTGGAAGAAATAAAGAAAGGGGAAATGTGTTTTAAATCCTGGGGGAAAAGGACATAGAGGCCTGCATTTTTACCATTTTAAACAGCTGAAATACCACAGTTTCTCTGATTTAGTCTCTCTCAGGTAAAAAAAAAAAAAAAGAAAAGAAAAATCAGAGTTGAGTGTATTTGAGTCCCTACACTAAGATGAATTTTAATTTTAAAATATAAATCAGCAACCCTAGAAATCATTTTTTGAAAGTTTACACTCTTTATTCCAATGAATTTAGACATTTAGGAAATTCTTAGCGAATGAAATAGGAATACAAATCACTTTTCTAAACTTTTTTTTATTGTGGTAAAAAACACGTAACATAAAATTTACTGTCTTAATCATTTTTAAGTGTACAGTTCGGTAATGTTAAGTGTATTCACACCATTGTAAAACAGATGTCTAGAAATTTTTCATTTTGCAAATCTGAAATGCTATACTCAGTAAACAATAAACTCCCTTCTCCACACATACCCAGCCCCTGGTAACCACCATTCTGCTTTCTGTTGCTATGAATTTGACTCTTTAAGTACTTCTTTAGGTGGAATCGTACAGTATCTCTTGTTTTGTGGCTGTGCCATGTATTTGCATTATGCTATCCCTTAGCGCAAAGTTCTCAAGGTTCATCCAGGTGGCAGCATGCAAAAGCACTTACTTTTATTAACATTCTCCATATTGAAGGCCTCAGACATTCGAATACCTGATTTGGCTACAGCATAAATTCTGCTTTCCTAGGGTAAAAGAGAGAGTTTGAACAGGGTATTTAAAGAAAAAAAAAAAAAGATTACTTTCAGTACACATGTTTTTCATTTGTTCTTCATTTAAGATTCACTAGAATAGAGCATTATTATAGTTGGCATCATCGGTGCCAACTAAAATATGCCATTGTAAATAGTACTGCAGAGATTTTTCTCCATCTGTTAGTTATTCCATTATTTATTGTTTTCCCACATTTTTGTTTCATATTTTATAAATTCTTTTGAAGAATGTGAAGAAAAAGTAAGGTAAAGCTTATTCACAATTACTGACTACACAAAAATACCACCTTTAATATTCTTATCATTCTAGAACATGCTTGGTGGTGGAGGGTAAAACCATGAACGGCTATAACATTAAGCTAGAAACCATTTGCAATCACTGATTGCATATAAACACAACTTTTAATATTCTACTATTCTGGAACATGGTTAAACAAAGAAAGGAAAAAACCTGAAGTCAGAAATCCTAAATAGAGTAGCATTAAATGCTATTGCCTTCCTATGGCAACATACATTTCACTCAAGTAGAAGAGACACCTAAAGTCAAACAAGAAATAAATATGAGAATTGCAATGGAATTTATATTATCTTTTTCTAAAAGTAGATTATTTTGTTTTCTCTTCTCTTCTGAGAAATCTCTGTAACAGGTACTGGACAGGCTACTAGCTCTGCCCCCTTGAGAAAAATGGACCATAGGTGGTTCCTAATGCATAGAGCATCATGTCCTGAATTTTGCAATGAGTTTAACTTGGACACAGTTGACTGTCCAGGACATAGTGGGTAACTAAGGCCATCCTCTTCAGGACAGCCAGTGGCCCCTGAGATCTGGCATGAGATCTCTGACTACCAGGGACATTTTAGATTGAAAAGTGGTTGGCTGAATGAATCAGATCCAGTTTCTTTGAGCGTGAGAAACACACAGAGACAAAGAGCAGAGTGGGAAGAACAGAAAGACATATAACAATAAGGCAGTAATCAGGAGATGGGAGGCAGTCTGAAGCCCTAAGAGAGTGGGGGAAAGTATTTAATAGTAGAATTAGGGGACTGGAGGCCTGTGAAGACAAGCTTAGCCACTGGAGCAGGAGCAATGGATGTCAGTCGTTTCTATCAGAGATACTGCTGACTCATCACATGCTGTCCCACTAGAGTGACTACTGTAATTTGCATGATATTCCAGTTCGATAAGGATAGGCTATGCCTTAAAATAAACTCTTAGAAATCCTTAAAATAAACTCATATTTATTGAAGTAACTAGAATACATCTCTTTTCCTTGAAACCTGAAAATACCTAACAAACACAGAAATAAAATCTCAGACTTGGTCAGTCTGCTGGGAGGCTTTTGAAAAGCAATGCTGCTTTTTCAGGACTGAATAGCTTCAGAAAAGTAAGATAAGACAGAATGCCCCGCCTCCCCGAAAAAAAAAAGGTAGTAGAATGGGTTGCCAAATAAAATGAACTTAAAAGCCTAACCTAAATCCCTAAAAATCACAACAGGCAAGATTTCAATTTCTTGCTGCCTAAAGTATAACATAATTTGAATTCCAGAGACTCACATGCCATTAACTTTCACTTTCTTGTGCTATCCAAAATTTAGTAATAAATACAGAAGGTTTCCTGTGGATATTGAAATGAAATGTTTTCTTGAAAGCAAATAACAGCACATACATCTTAAGGTCTGAATATACTAGAAAAACATGTCCACGCTAATTTGCTTAAAACTGCATCAGTCACAAAATAAAAAATATAATAATAAAAGAACAAGACTCCAAACCAAAAAAGTCCTGCAACCCAGATGTTTCCCTGGAGGCCAAAGGTTAAACTACGCTAGTATGTGAAGAAAATCTTAAATCTATAAAAGATCATTTCAGGCCGGGCGCGGTAACTCACACCTGTAATCCCAGCACTTTGGGAGGCTGAGGCGGGCAGACCACCTGAGGTCAGGAGTTCAAGACCAGCCTGGCCAACATGGTGAAACCCAGTCTCTACTAAAAATACAAAAAATTAGCTGGGTATGGTGGCAAATGCCTGTCCTTCCAGCTATTCAGGAGGCTAAAACAGGAAAATCACTTAAACCCAGGAGGCAGAGGTTGCAGTGAGCCGAGATCGTGCCACTGCACTCCAGCCTGGGAGACAAGAGTGAAACTCCATCTCAAAAAAAAAAAAAAAAAAAAAAAAAAAATTAAAATTAAACAGATCATTTCATTCTATTTCAAATATAGGAAGAATTTTTTTTTAGTTTAGCAATGTAGATATTCCTTAGAAGAATCACATAATTGATGGGCTAATTATCCCACTAATGGTCAATGTTTCAATGGAAGAAGATTCAATCTATTCTAGGTCTACAGAAAGATGCTTTGGTGAAACCAATGGCTATACAAGCTCACAAAGAAAATTAAATTTATCTTAAAGCCAATATCAAATAAATGACTAAGTTCAAAAACTGATGACTAAGAAGAGTTAAGTGTCCTGGTTCAGAATTCATCCAAAATATCAGTTAGGGGGAACCTTTTTTCCTACCCTCAGTATTTCCTTCCACATGGAGGAACCTCCAGTAATTGAATGTTGCTGATCCTTCTCCACCTATTCACTTTCTTCTCCCCAAGAAGAAGAGTGGCTTAATATGACTGATAAGCTGAGAAGAAACTGGGCATGCAGTGTCTGCAGCTTTCTCTCCCCTTTCTCTTGAGAACTAGCTGCCTGCAGGAAACAAGAGCCATTCTGTTTTTCTAGGTGGTAAGTTTTAGAGGGGCAGGGCTTCACTGGCAGAATCCAGGGCGTCCTGGGACTGGGTGAATCAATCCAGCTAATCTCGAAGTTCGGTATTAGAAAGCTCATTTGCCCACTAATTCTCTAAAATTAGTTGTATCAGTAAATAAGGTAATATTTTGATCTCCCATCTCTCTTGTTATTATCTTATTTTTCAATTGATTCAGAACTAAGTGAGGGGAAGAGAAGAAGAAATTATATTCTGAAAACTGGAAAATGTCAGAACAAAGCTGGATTTGAAAAGAAAAAGTAAAACTTGAAAATGAGTGTGGACATTTTGGGAGGCCGAGGCAGGTAGATCACTTGAGGTCAGGAGTTCAAGACAAACCTGGCCAACATGGTGAAACTCCATCTCTACTAAAAACACAAAAATTAGCCAGCTGTGGTAGCGCATGCCTGTAGTCCCAGCTACTCAGGAGGCTGAGGCAGGAGAATCACTTGAACCCAGAAAGTATAGGTTGCAGTGAGCCAAGATGGCGCCATTGGGTGACAGAGTGAGACTCCCTCTCCAAAAAAAAAAAAAAAAGAAAAAAGAAAATGAGTGTTGAGAAAAAACTACTGTGTGTATTTTTGTGTGCAGCAAAATTACCCAAGAAGGAAAACGGTGCAGGGGAGGAGTTGGAGGTTTGCTGCACCCCGCCTTCTTTGCTGAGTCACAGTTTTCCTGATTATCTGAATTTGGAGAGTCCAAGGAGTCATAGGAAAATAATCCATCATCACAACTTGTGTCCATATTCTCTAAGATTTCTGTACTGTCACCATCAACTAGATCAAGATCAGTTTCCTGAGGTCTCAGTGGTCTTATCATGCTTATAGCATTTCTATTTGTACCAAACATCCGGTCGGAGCTTAACTGTGGCTGGCTTAAGTGTCTTTTGGCTAGTGCTACGCTTATACTGAAAACATTAGGAATCCTTAACTTTGGGGGTGGCAGGTGTGATGAAGGCACTAATTGTGTTCCTTTTCCAGAGAATGAGTTAGGATGCTTTGGCATTAAAGCTGGGGTCAAAATAGGGCTTGGGGTGTTGGCCTCACTCGATGAAGATGAATAATCAAGTCTCTGAGATTGAAATTTTTTGTTCAGTTCATCTGAGGAACTGTCTTGCTCCTTTTTACTTGATTCAGAATTTCCCTTTCCGAGAAGGCTATTCTGAGCTTTCCACTGTGCCTCCTGCTGCCAAGAATATAGCTTCTTGTGTTCTGGTCTCTTTATGCCAAAAGTCTCTTCCTCAAATATAGAGCTGCTGTCATCAGATGCTGTCAGATATGTTTCACTCCCCATCCTGCTACACTGAACCCCTTCCTCAGATGTGTGACTGGAGAGGGTGGATGTGCATCTGGACTTGGATCTTCCTTTGCTCCCTTCTTCCTCATCAGAACTCCAGTCACTCACTGGAGCCCCAGAATTCTGGGAGATGCCACCATCTGTGGCAAAGCTTGTTCTTGTTTTCCGATTCTGTTCTGAGCCACAAGGGGTTTGATGCAATATTCTCTGGCCTCTGTTGTTTTCTAGAACTTGGTTATCAATGGACTTTTCTGGAATTTCCATTTCTAGAAAAGGATACATCATATCAGTATGCTGCCTTTATAATATGAGCTTTCTGTACATTTATCTTTATGTAACTACACTGTAGAAATTGACACTGTAGAAATTAGCTGGGTGCAGTGGCATGCACTTGTAGTCCTAGCTACTTGGGAGGCTGAGGCAGAAGGATTGCTTGAGCCCAGGAGCTCAAGGCTGCAGTGAGCTATGATCATGCCACTGCACTCCAACCTGGGTGACAGAGCAAGACTCTGCCTCTATTTTTTTTTTAAAGGAATAAACCAGAAATTTAAATAAAGTTAATTTACCTTATCTTGTTAGTCTTATGTCTTTTTTAAACACAATTTTGAAAACTATAAGCTTTATATAAAACTCAGAGCCCTAATATATCAATATAATAGTTTCCAAATTGCTTTTTACAAAAAAAAAAAATATATATATATATATATGTTGGGAAAAAAAAAAACCCTGAGAGTTTAAAGAGAGATAATAAAAGAAGCAAAATATGAAACAGGGCAACTCTTGACTATCAAAGAAAGTAATCACCAAAAAAAAATGAACAGCATTAATTCTATTTTAGAAGCAAGGAAAATGACACCTTCTATCAACTAAATATTTAAATTATCATAAAGTAAATTTAAGCATAATAAATACATAGCTATAGTTTAAGAAACAAACTTTGCACCAAACTTTGACACATTGAGATATGCAAAATCATGAAGAAAATATAAACACAGAAAAGCTCTCCTTGCTCTACTTTTGGTTTAATCATAACTCCAAAGTGTGTTTTTAAAATAAGAATAACATTCTTTAAAAATAAATTTAGATATGGTTTATTTTTATGTATAACATAATTAACAGAATGAACCACTGCCTTCATAAACAAGGAATGAAACTTTTACACTGAAGTGTAGAAAAAAAACTTTGAAAACATAAAAACATAGATAGGATCTTCATAATTAAGGAACTAGAGGCTGAACAAACAAACTCTAAAATTTAGTATTAGGTACTTTGTTAAATTTGCAAATGAGCAAGAGCATCAGTACAGGCAACCTCAGCTGTACTTGACCGTTAAGAAAAGGGAAGGAAATGAAAATGATTTCTTAAAAGGGGAAAAAAAAGTGCAAGTAGGCTGGGTGCAGCGGCCTTCACACCTGTAATCCCAGCACTTTGGGAGGCCAAGGCTGATGGATTGTTTGAACCCAGGAGTTCAAGGCCAGCCTAGGCAACACGGTGAAATCCCGTCTCTACAAAAAATACAAAAATTAACTGGGCATGGTGGCATGTGTCTGTAGTCCTGGCTACTAGGGATGCTGAGGTGGGAGGATCACTTGAGGCCGGGAGGTCAAGGCTGCAGTGAGCTGTGATTGTGCCACTGAACTCCAGCCTAGCACACAGAATGAGATGTAAGATAAGATAAGACAAGACAGATAGACAGATAGATAGATAGATAGATAGACAGACAGATAGACAGACAGACAGATAGAAGATAGATGGGAAGGGAAGGGAAAGGGAAGAGAATGGAAGGGAAAGGGAAGGGGGAAGGGAAAGGGCAGGGGAAGGGGAAGGGAAGGGGAAGGGAAGGGGAAGGGAAGGAGAAGGGAAGGGGAAGGGAAGGGGAAGGGGAAGGGGAAGGGAAGGGGAAGGAGGAAGGGAAGGGGAAGGGAAAGGGGAAGGGAAGGGGGAAGGGGAAGGGGAAGGGAGAGGGGAAGGGAAGGGGGGAAGGGGAAGGGGAAGGGGAAGGGGGAAGGGAAGGGGAAAGGAAGGGGAAGGGGAAGGGGAAGGGAAGGGGAAGGGAAAGGGAGGGAAGGGAAGGGGAAAGGGAAGGAGAACAGAAGGGAAAGGGAAGGGGAACGGAAGGGGAAGGGAAAGGGAAGGGGAAGGGAAGGGAAGGGAAGGGGAAGGGAGGAAGGAAAGGGAGGAAAGAAAGGGAAGATGGGAAGGAGGGAGGGAGGGAAGGAAGGGAGGGAGGGAGGAAAGAAAAGCAAGTAATGGCATGAAAGCAAGGTGCAAAGGAGCCTTCTGATTGGAAAATATATTATTTTCAGAATTTCATAACCAAGCATACACAATTTTTACTGTTATACTTTTTCTCCTCTGGGGGAAGGAAGTTGGAGCTGAAAGTAGAGAGGATGAAAACTCAGGCCTCTCTAAAATATTTGGGGAAAGTCAACAAAGAGATCATGCTAGAGGTGGCAAAGCCAACAGCTGCAAGAGAGCAAAATTCAGAGGTTTTTTTTTTTTTGATAGAAGTGCTTCAAGACTAGAAGAAGAGTAGAAATCTCTATATGGGACTAGGGTTTAAATATCTAGGAAAACATTTTCCTCTTGGAAGCATTAAAGGAAAATCAAAGTAGTTATTAATTTATCCTCTAGGGTTTTTTTCTCTAGAAGTTTGCTATGCCAATGTTTAATTTCATGTGTAATATTAGGTAATATTTTATATTTTAAATAAATAATGAATAGGAAATTCAAAGTTTTAATCTGAAACTCAGCTAAAACAAGTACAGCATCTTGTAGGTGAGACTGTAAACTTTTTAATTTTAAATACCCTTCAACCTACAGCAGGAAAAAAATATTAAGAAAAAAAATCAGTTTCTCCTACGCATGACTGGCAAAGGCTCTCAGAAGACATAAAATAATTAGATACACAAAGTTAAATGCTGTCTTGCTCTTTAGAATTCTCATAAAACATCAAATTATCAGAAAAAATAAAAATTAAGCTATATTTGGATTAATCTTAGCAAATAATTTTTCCTTTTTGAAAAATGCCAAAGTCAATTCCTGTAGTCTATAAATACCTTCTATGTCTTTTCCTTCAGTGAACTCAGGTTCTTTCGATGATATCTTGCTCATTTCCTCAGATTTTACTACTTGAGGAGGACTCCTTGCTCGAGATAAAAAGCACCCAAAGGTCAAACTGCTCAGGCGCTGGCCTTCTGAAAGCTTTAGTGCAGAGACAGTGGACGACTTCTTTCCTTGAACTTCTACGGCGTCATTAATCAAAATTAAGATTTGAATTTTTTATAGAAGTTTGTTAAACATAGAACCAAGGCATATAAAAACTTAAACAAATCACTCTTTATGCCAGAGAAAAGCCTAGAGGTCATCTTTATTGATGTACAACAACATGGAACCTTCAATGACAAGCACCATATGCCAATGTTTAATTTCTGTTTTATGTATTTTCAATGTTCAAAATGTTTTAACTGGAGAGAGAAAAATATCTAATCCCTTTAAGAGTAGTTAGCTCTAAGCAAAGACAAAAACACAAACGATTATAAATAACTAGAGAGCTCTAGCTTCCTGCAAAGTCAAGTATTGACAAATACCAGTGCAGCGTTGGTAAAATTTGCTCAGTGTGCCACTGTGAAGAAAAAGAAACTGAGGTCCTGGTTGCCAAAACAACCAAAGGAAATTTGGATCATCTTTGGGGCAACCATCTCATGATAAGTGTAATGACTTTTGTTTATCTTAGTTTTCAGTAATGAGAAAAAAGCAGATGGGGAGGTTTGGTCGATGGTAACCACAATATAAAGAGCTTCAATCACTTCTTTAGAGAAAAAAAAAGAGATGGACAAAGAATTTAGATAGCTAGTGAAGTGAATAGGTCAGCACCTAGTCACAAATTTAATTCATCTCTCTAGAACTTTTTTTTTTTGAGACAAGGTCTCACTTTGTTGCCCGGGCTGGAGTACAGTGGCATGATCATGGCTCACTGCAGCCCCAAACTCCCGGGTTCAAGCGATCCTCCCACTTCACCTCCCAAACCAGCCCCCAGGCAGTGGAGAGTATAGGTGTGTGCCACCATGGCCAGCTAATTAAAAAAAAATTTTTTTTTTTTTTAAACGATGGGATCTCACTATATTGCCCAGGCTGGTCTCAAACTCCTGGTCTCAAGCAGTCCTCTCACCTTGGCCTCCCAAAATGCTGGGATTACAGGAGTGAGCCACTGCACCTGGTCCATCTCTAGGACTTTTAACATTGCTGCTTAGACAATCAAAAGCATGGTGGTCTCAGTTAGAAAAGCTTCCAAGGAAATATAATTCTTAATGCTGGGAGAACACTAAAGGGTTAAGTTAAATAGCAATTGATAACTGAGTAGAGTATAAGAAAATATTTTATATAGTGTATTCCTATAGATGTATCTTTTAATGTTTCCATGTTGAATCTCTCTTATAGAACAAATTCAATTATATATATGCATGGTAAAAATTATATACATATGCATACATATTTTTTAAGTATTATGTTATATCTATCCTTCTCCAATCCAAGCGTAATTTCCAAGGATCCATATCTCTTAGGCTACAAGAACTAAGAGGCTGCCAGTAAGACTAGAATTGCAAGCTAAGAATATTGGAGAAAATAACAAGCTTTTGAGACTGGGCTTAGTATATCTAATCTATTTCAACAAAGGTGATTGTCACAAAGACCTGAAACTTTAATTCAAATATAGAATTCTAGATCAACTATGGGAGAACCTATTTTCTATCATATACATGGAGAAAATGATAGCAATTAATATTAACATGCAGTAAACAAAATGTTTTCATATGCCCTATAATCAACAATTCTATACAAAGATGTTTTCATATGGCCTATAATAAACAATTCTATATAATCCTCCATGAAACCAGTAAGGAACTACTATAATCATGATTTTACTAATGCAAAAAAAAAATTTCTGGGCTGGGCATGGTGACTCAAACCTGCAATCCCAGCACTTTGGGAGGCTGAGATGTTTTCATATGGCCTATAATAAACAATTCTATATAATCCTCCATGAAACCAGTAAGGAACTACTATAATCATGATTTTACTAATGCAAAAAAAAAAATTTCTGGGCTGGGCATGGTGACTCAAACCTGCAATCCCAGCACTTTGGGAGGCTGAGGTGGGAGGATTGCTTGAGCCCAGGAGTTCAAGACCAGTCTGGGCAACATAGCAAGATCCTCATCTCTATAAAAAAAAAATTAAAAAATTAGTTGGGTATGGTGGTGTGGTGCACCTGTAGTTCCAGCTACTCAAGAGGGTGAGGAGGGAGAATCACTTGAGCCCAGACGGTCTCAGGCTGCAGTGAGCTATGATCATGCCACTGCACTCCAGCCTGGGCAACAGAGTGAGACCCTCTCTTAAATTTTTTTTTCTGGAGATATAACACAATTATTAAATACTAGGGCAATAAAGTTGACTTCAAAGCCCATGGTTTTCTTACCATGCCAATATTTTTCCAATGTATTCTGTGAAACTTCTGGGCTTTGTGGAAATGTCCCAGAGGGTTCAAGAAGAGGTATGGGTAAGTCCAAGTATGCTGAATGCTAAACCCATCACCAAACACTGCTTTTACCTATCTTATCTATTGAGATTCTATAGAAAATTTAATTTTTTTGAAAAGCATTCTGGTGCTAAATGAAAATTTGAAAATCTATATACCAGGCTATGGGCTACACATATAACCTCAATGTTGAATGGATTCATCCCTTCTTCTACACATATAACCTCAGTGTTGAATGGATTCATCCCTCCTTCAACTCAATGTACACTTGAGCTGCTATCACCAAAATAGTGTACTAAGTGAATCTCTATCAAATGATATACTATTCACCCTTAGGCTTTGAAGTTGGAAAGAAAGTAACCCTGTACATTGGAAAATGCAGAGTTCATTCACATCACAAAATTCTGTTCAAAATATTCAGGCTGTAAGAATTTCAATCACTGTTGAAAACCATGATACCACGCAAAAGTAGAAAATAGCATGACTTTCTTTTTTTAAGCAAATATACCTGAAATTAAACATTCAAATTAGAATCAGCTTCTTCAGGTTATTCATTAACATCTAGCTTTGCCATCCACTATGAGAGCCACTAGCAACATATGGCTCTTTAAATTTAAACAAATTCAAATTAAATATAGTTTAAAATTCAGTTCCTTAGTTGCACTAGTCATATTTCAAATGCTCAATAGCCGCTATAATGGCCAGTGGCCATCATATTAGACAGCACAGATACAGTATATTTCCATCATCACAGGAAGTTATGTTAAAAAGTGCTGATCTGGCTGGGTATGGTGACTGATGCCTGTAATCCCAGCATTTGGAGAGGCTGAGGTGGGAGGACCACTTGAGCCCAGGAGTTTGAGACCAGCCTGGGCAACATGGTGAAACCCCTCTCTAAAAATAAAAAATGCAAAACTTAGCCAGCCATGGCAGTATGGACCTGTGGTTCCAGCTACTCAAGAGGCTGAGGTGGGAGAATCACCTGAGCCCAGGAGGTTGAGGATATAGTGAGCTGTGATTGCACCACTGAACTCCAGCCTGGGTGACAGAGTGAGACCTTGTCTCAAAAAAAAAAAAAAAAGCTGATCTACAGTTTGAAGACTGACTAAATTTGCAATCTAATATTATCAATTTTTACATTATAAAAAGTGGCTTCAGAGCTTGTAAAATATTATTGTAAATTATCTTGAGAGTAGCAAATATTCCTTTGAATTTAATAATTGCAGACAGCCAAAAGTTATAAATAAGTTTGGAGGTACTTTTTTTTTAAATAGACTAATCTCAACCCTGATATTCTTGAGTTTATCAGTGGATTATCAATGGATTCTCCCAAATGACAGGATTCAAATCCTCATCCAGAAGACCCAAAAGGGGAAAGGATTAGAACACTGGTGATCCGTGAATGAACTGAGTTGTGACATTTGCATCCAAGTAACCACCAGCTCCGGCATCTAAGAACATACAGAAGTGCCTCAGAGCTGCCCTCAAATAATGTCAAGTTCAATGTGTTTGGCATGTGTGATGCCAAGAAGCCTCCTCCAAAGTCTTCAATGCAGCTACAAATGTATGCTATCTGTGACTCCCTAATCCCCACTAAAAGGACTATTCTCTAAGACCAAAATTCAAGCCTTCTTGGACTTTTGGAGTATATGTCTCTCTGATACAATTACTTCTAACTCACTATCTTGTGTGGTAAAGTTCCCTGTATTCTTTCAAGAAAACAGGGAGATATAGCACTACATCACTTAGAAGGAGCAAAATGTCCTCACCATTAGAGATTGGTACCCATCATCCATGATGTCTGACCTCCCAGGCTAATGTCACTGTACAGTACTTTTAGCAAGCTGGACTCTCTGGAACTTAGCATGGTTCAACAAAGTGTACCAGTGGAAGGCCTTTTAGAATACAGAGGGGCAAAATTAGTATGTGGTCATGTTTTTCTGATCTATGTAGTGACCACTTTGGTAGACCATCATCTTAGCTGCTTTCTCTTCTCTTTTGCCTTCCACTTGCAGGACCAACATTCACCTGGGTGCAGGAGTTCTGGTTTGTTTGTTTAGAAATTATCTTTCATTTTATGACAACAGCTTCTTAGATGATATTCATAATTGCATCTTTAAAACATCAAAAAAAGTCAAAGCCAATATAGTAAAATAAATCCAACTAAGCTATCTTAGTCAAAGTATTTGTACCTTGTAGTTTTGACTGCATTGTTCTTATCTCTTCAGTTTGGTTTTGGTTGATCAAACGAAGATTCTGATTCTCCAGCTCCAGCTAAAAGAACATAACGGTATTCTTTTCATATAGAGATAACATTACAAAAATAGACAAATTATAACATTAAAAAATGTTAATATCTAGTTTCTCTACATGTGTAAGCAAAATACAAAGGAAATGATAAACAAATATCGGATTTATTTATCAGAATAGGCTACCAGCCTAGAAAATTATGGCATCAATATTTATATTTTTCAGAACTAAGAATTTTAAATGTTTTCATCCCTTATGCCTTTTCCATTGTAAAACCAGTTTAAAGGAAACTATTTCAGGTTTAAACTGCCATAGAAACTAAAATGTGTGCCTCTCAGGTATCAAATTCATTAATTTTACAAGATATATACGTATACCCTATTATTATTATTTGAAATTAATTAGAACTAAAATTAACTGATTAGAATAAAGTTATTTAAACTGATCGTCATGACTCTATTAATACGTTTAATTTTTAAAATGCACTAGATATTAAAAAATGAAAGCTACCTATTATCTCAAGTTTATCAAAAGATAGCAATATCATCAACTGATCAAACTTTTTTGTTTTACTCAGAGTAATCATATATTCTGATGATGTGTCAATTCAAAAGAGGTAGAAGGTAAAGGAAAAGAAAAACATATAGCAATAAATACCTCATTTAACTTAACTGTTACCCATTCTTTGATCTTAGCTGCTTTCTCTTCTATTATTTTAGCTTCTTGTATTCTTATTTGTTTCTGAAATAACAATAGCAATTTGTTTAGTTCAAAAACAAACTCAATGGTCTGGAAACGTTATACCACAAATATACAAGGCAAATCCACTTCAAACTTGTATCCAAGTTACTATATCCACCTTCAAATTACCAAATAGATTTTTAAAAGAAAAAAAATTATTCAGTAGATACAATAAGAAATCATAAGGGCATATGCATCTATTACTAATTTTAACAACTGCTATTCTCTTTCTCTGAAAGATCATACACTAGAGTCAATTCACTGAATTTATCAACAAAACAAGCCATTTCTGGAAATGGTCTAGAATTTAGAACAGTAGCACAGGGGTTGGGGGAGAAGAAAATAAGAATCTCCTTAGGGGCATGGCTTTTTTTTTTTCCCCTCAAATACTAGCTTTCAAAAATCCAAGAAAAATAAACATAGAGAAACTCTAGCTCTCATTCACCAGCCTTAAAATCTGGTTATGGTCACAAAACTATTGAGAATGTAATTACAAAATTAAATCACAATAGGCAGGGTCTAGGGGTGGTAGAAAGCTAAAAACCACTGATCTAAAGAAACACTGATCTTTATCAAGAAATGGGAAAAAATGCTGAAAATAAACAACATAACACATTTAACAAAATGATTTCATAGTGGTCAGGTTTAAATGATGGTGAATGACCATTAAGTACATAACCCCAATGCAATTTTTTCCTAATAGAAAATTTTTTTTTAAATTACTTGATTTCATAAAGTGGTTCAAAAACAGTGTATACATTTCTAAGCAGAAGGACTGGCATCAAACATAAATATTTAAAATGTAATGTTCTATAAGCATTCCCAACACTCTAACAATCTGAGGCAAATACTGTTTGCAAACAATTTACGGATATAAATACCTGCTGATAACCAAATGTTTCCAACTTAAATACTACATTTAAATTCTAATGTTTGGCCAGGCGCAGTAGCTCATGCCTGTGATCCTAGCAGGTTGGGAGGCCAAGGTGGGTGGATCACCTGAGGTCAGGAGTTCCAGACCAGCCTGGCCAACATAGCGAAACTCTGTCTCTACTAAAAAAATATATACAAAAATTAGCTGGGACTACAGGCATGTTGATGTATGCCCGTAGTCCCAGCTACTGGGGAGGCTGAGGCACGAGAATCGCTTGAACCTGGGGGGACAGAGGTTGCAGTAAGCCAAGATCACGCCACCGCACTCTAGCCTGGGTGAGAGCAAGACTCTGTCTTAAACAAACAAACAAACAAACTCACTCAAATGTTTGAATATTAAGGAGCATTTTCACATCCAAAATAAGTTAGATCTTGCCTTGGAATCACTCTGAACTTAAAGGAATGCCATTTTACTTGCACCTTTCACCAATAAATGTGATGCAATCCTATGGGTTGACCAAATAAGCAAGATTTCTTCCCCAAATATAGAAATTTAGGCTCTCTCTTTTTAACCTTTGTGATTATGCACAAAGGAGTGCACACACTTGGAACTCTTTAATTACCAAATTCTTCCTAACCTGCTCTTCAAGTTGCAATTCCAAGTTTTGAATGATGTCATCTTTTTCCTGTATTAGCGACTCCAGATCTTGACACTTTTTATATAACCTTGTCTCTGATTCACTGGTTTGAATATTAGCTGCTTTTAATTTCTCTTCCATAACTTGTACCTAAATTCAAAGGATAAAATATTAAAATTGTGTATGTACTTAGGTTATTAAACCTAGAATTTTACCTTAATATTATGTAGATTCCTAAAAGACTTCAAAAAGAAAAATATTAAACAGCAAGGTTTAACGTATTGAATGATTATAAAGTCTGAAGTCTATTTCACCACGTGGTGTTACCTTTGAGGAACATACAAATATAAGAAATTCTCAAAATATTGTTATCATGTAAAGTAATGTACATGGTTCCTAGAGCAATGACAATATGCAAAGTGTTTATATGAGTACAGAAACAGAAAGTTTCCATCCCTTAATTTTTCATATTTTAAACAAACAGTATAAATTAAGGAAGGTGAGTGGTGAGATAAGACCCAGACTGGATGGCCTGGTATAATATTGTATTATGGGAAAAAAATTAAACTTAAGTGAAAAAATATATATACACAATGGAAAGGGGGAAAAAAAGAACTCTAAAGCCCCAAATGATGGAATCGTAAAAAATAAGAAAGTATTAGAGTCTAGATATAGGTAGGAGAGTGCACTCAGAAAGGGCTTCTTGATTCATTCATTTAACAAATATTCACTGAAAACCTGCCAAGTGTATGGTTTATTCCAGGCCCTAAGAAAGCATTAGCAAGTAAACTAGACCCCCAAATCTCTGCCTGCATAGAAATTACATTGTAGGCCTGGCACAGTGGCTCACACCTGTAATCCTAGCACTTTGGGAAGCTAAGGCAGGCAGATAGCTTGGGTCCAGGAATTCAAGTAATTACATTCTAGTGGGTAAGAGAGATCACAAATATAATAAATATGTTTAAAAAAGAAGAACACTACAGTACATTACTCAGATGATAATGATAGAGGCAGGAGGCAGATAAATGCCTAGGCAGATGGGGTTGGTCCCCGGTGAAATACAACCTTCAAGCTGGAAACAGTCCTTGGTAAATCCTCAAACCAGATTGAGAACCTGCCTTCTCGTTTGGTGCGCTTTCGATTGATCCCCATCCTTCACCTATTTTACATATACCTACCCTTTCCTAATTGGTTTTCTACACTATCATGCCCACTTTTGAGTGATGTCTGCACTTTAACCTTTGTTGTATACTCACAAGCCAATCAGCATGCACTTCCTATTCTGAGCCCATAAAAAGCCCTGGCCTCAGCCATATTGGGAACTCTCCTGCTTGGGGTAGGGAGACTACCCCGACATCCCTCTCCACTAAAAGTTGTTTCATCACTCAATAAAACATCCTGCCTTGCTCACTCTTTGAGTGTCCATGTGACTACTTCTTCCTGGTCATGAGACAAAAACCCGGATCTAGCTGAGCTAAGAAGCAAAAAAATCCTGCATCAGTAAGGGTAATGGAAAAAGAGAACAGGGTAAAAGAGACTGGGTGTGTGGCTGAGTGGTGCTGCAAGTTTAATATCTAAGATACATTGGTCCTGCTTGGATCTTCTGCAAAACACATCCAGGCATATAAAATCTCAGAAAGGCATATCTGCATATTGTGTTTGCCAACTTAAACATGGATTATATAAGTCTATTCAACTCATACTAAACTTTATATTTTCCTATCACCACCTTTCAGTTCTCACTTTTCTCTCCTTTAGTTCTCACTTTGACTCACAAATTTGATCCTTGATTGTAGGTGGTCTAGTTGATTGGATGCCTCGGCAGAAACTTCACAAGGAGATCCAAATAAGAGATGTTTGAGATGTTAATGATTGTAAGAAGAAAAATAAAGTATTGGGGACTGTATACAATATTAAGACTTTCATTCTATATACTCCAAATAAGAATATAATTTTAGCAATGTTTCAGATTACAGGGGCAAAGAGAAAAAATCATGTGAAAGCATCTGAGAAATTAAAGATGACAGTTAAGATGAATATCTGATATTATTAAAAACACTTCTGAAAAGCCACAATGAATACTTACTTAAAGCTAAAAAATATTTGACTAATGAGGGTTTTCTTCTGAAAAGGTATAAAGGTTAGTTTGGATTTATATTTTTTAACCATGAATGCCAGGTTTCATCTGTGGGTTCACTGCATAAATGTGAATCAACTCAGAAGCCAAAATTGTTCTATTTAAATATCAACCACATGGCTGGAAACTAGAAAAATAAAAGCAGATCAAAAAAAAAAAAAAAAAAAACAAAAAAAAAAAAAGGAGAAGGAGAAGAAGAAATATATTCCACGATCCAAATGATAATTTAAGTTACCTTAGATTCTAAGTAATATAGTGGCCTTTCTGCATGAACTGAAGGACAAAGATCTGTATCAAGGACAAAGGTCTTCTCATGCAAGATGATGTCATGCAAAACTGCCCGAGCAGGACAGAGAGCTGGATAGTAATCTTAAGATGGTATAGGCAGTTGCACATAGGGCATTCTGTAGCTGAGGAAGCAGGGAGAAAAGAGCAGAGCCCAAGTCCAAAATGGTAGTTCTCCTCCGGGCACAGAGTAACAGAGGTAAACCTCAAGAAAAACAAAAGTAACTGAGAAAGAATAAAAATAAATGCTAACAGATCTACACCTACAATGTCCCTTTATTAAGTTAAAGCAAGCCACCCTACAGACATTGGGTTGCCACATAAAATAGTCTTATTATTGCTTAGAAAAGGTCTATAGTCCTGGAAAACTATGGTTTGAACCTACTCTTTTACCCTGAAAACCACATTCATTTTGGAAGTTGTTATTATATGAATAAATGCTATAGAGCTCCCTGGATGCATCCTTGCCATCTGAAGCTCTTTAATTTGACCATTACTTTTAGACAAACAACTTTCCTAGGGAAGAAAAATATTGGCAAAAAGGGCAAAATCTCTTAGAGAAAGAGACCACAAAGTAGTTACAGGCAACCTACTTACCAACTAGTCCTGTTAAGACCAAGTTCTGTAGACAGGATTCAGCCTTCCTTGGTAATTAATATGAACAAGAGGTCTACAGAAAAGCTAAGAGGTCTACAGAAAAGCCAAGATGCCTTTGAAAACATCTCACCACAACCATATGGAAAATAGCCCACTTCTTTTTCCATGCTTTTAACCAGAACCATTTAAGAATTTTAACTATGCAGAGACTAGCCAATAACAAACACCTGTGAATTCAAATTGGTTGTTAAAGAAACTCTCACAATTGTGTATACATGGATAGCCTCCAATATGGAATGCTTCGTGTTTTTAGGCTACTTTACTACTTTACTTCTAGGAGAGCCTCTGGTTACAGCCACCCACCTCAGTACACTCCTCACTCACTTCCCCCAAACCTTCTTGATCCCGAGGTCCCTAAATTCCTGTTCAGCATAGGGTTAACTCAGCAGACTTGGGGTGCTCAGATCCTGCAATTGCAAAGAAAGAACTGGTCCTTCACTGGCTCTTAGGAGACAACCTCTGATGCCCTTAATATATGACTGTTACGACTGCTTTGTATTAATATATCTGAGAACTTGGGCTATACCACATAGTTTATGCTAATGGTATGATTTACGGTGAATGCCTGTTTTTCTGTTCACCTGGGGCCCTCGGCCAAATGTATCAGTTTGACCTCTGGTTAGGCTGGAGACTAAGATCAGTCAGGTGGATATTTCAGGCCTACATGACTGACCTCTAATAAAAATCCTGGATACCAAGATTTGAGTAAGCTTATTTGTCAGCAATATTTCATACACTAATGATTAAGTGTATCCCTGTGCATCTCCACTGCAGAAAGACAACTGGAAGCTCGTACCTGATTTCTCCTAGACACCACTCTATGTGCCCTTTTCCTTTGTTGATTTTTAATCTGTATCCTTTCACTGTTATGAACTGTGACCATGAGCAAAATAGCTTTTCTGGGTCCCATGAATCATTCTAGCAAACCGCTGAACCCAAGAGTACTGTTGGGGGATCCCATACAGCTTCCAGTGCTATTTTTTCATAGCAGAAAGCAGGAGCTGCAAATACTACTCCCACTGTCATTATCCATATTGCTATTTCCTTCTTCCCATTTCTAACCTCATTCCTCTCCACTATAGGTAATCAAGATGTGACTATATTTTTGAGAGGGGGTTGAAAGTTTCTATTTCTATATAAAAATTGCTATGGCATGACAAAGATTCCTGATTGTTTCCAAATAGAATGACAAAGGAATTGTTTGGAGTATTTTGAATCCCAGACTATTTTCCAGTTACTTAAAATTTACTTGTTGATTTATTTAGATTTGTTTAGATTGTTTAGATTCATACAATAACAACTTCCTATAGGATTCTTGACCATTGTTGGATGCATAGTTTGCGAATATTTACTCCCATTCTGTAGGCTGTATGTTTCCTCTGTTGATAGTTTCTTTTGCTGTGCAGAAGCTATGGGTAAAGGACATGAAAAGACACTTCCCAAAAGAAGACACAGGCTGGCTGTGGTGGCTCATGCCTATAGTCCCAACACCTTGGGAGGCTGAGGAAGAAGGACAGCTTGAGCCCAGGAGTTTGAAACCAGCCTGGGCTCAAGCTGTTTGAGACCACATCTCTACAAAAAACTTCTAAAATAGCAGCTGAGTGTAGTGGCACCTGCCTGTGGTCCCAACTACTCAAAAGGCTGAGGTGGGAGGATTGCTTGAGCTCAAGGCTGCAGTGAGCCATGAGCATGCTGCTGCACTCCAGCCTGAGCAACAGAGAGACCCTGTCTCAAAAAAACATAATTAAATTAAAAAAAAAAAAGACATACAAGCAGCCAAGAAACCTATGAAAAAATGCTCATCATTGTTAATCATCAGAGAAATGCAAATCAAAGCCATAATTAGATATCATCTCATACCAGTCAGAATGGCTATTAAAAATTTTTTAAATAACAGATGCTGGCAATGCTGTGGAGAAACAGGAACACTTATACACTGTCGGTGGGGGAATGTAAATTAGTTCATCCACCAAAAAGAGCAGTTGGAGGTTTCTCAAAGAAACAGAGCTACCATTTGACCCAGCAATCCAATTACTGGGTATATAATAAAAAGAAAATAAATTGTTCTACCAAAAAAGACACATGCACTTCTATGTTCATCACAGTGCAATTCACAATAGCAAAGACACGGAATCAACCAAGGTGCCCATCAATGGTGGGTGAGATTTTTTAAAATGTGGTACATATACACCAAGGAATATATTTGCCATAAAAAAGATGGGATCATGTCCTCTGCAGCAACATGGATGCAATTAGAGGTCATTATCCTAAGAGAATTAATTTAGGAACTGAAAACCAAATACCACATGTTCTCACTTATAAGTGGGAGCTAAACATTGAGTACACAAGGACATAAAGATGGGAGCAACGGACACTAAGAACCATGAGACAGGGAGCAAGAGAGGAGGGCATTGGCTTAAAAACTACCTATTGGGTACTATGTTCACTACTTGGGTAACGGAATCATCCATATCCCCAAATCTCAGCATCACGCAATATAACCATGTAACAAACCTGCACATGTGCCCTTTGAGTCTAAAATAAAGGTTAAAATTATTTAAAAAAAAATATATATATATATGTGTACGAGAAGGGGGGACATGGCCAGATATAAGACTGTAAATAAGGAGAAGGACACACAGATCTTTACATGTCATGCTACACTACTTGGATGGGATCTCATAAGAAATGGAAGGCCATATATTTATAAAATATCTTTTAAAGCTTCTTAGAAAACTTGAACTCAAGAATGTGTCAAAATTTACTGACATGTTACCAAGAAAATCAGCAAGCTGATTATAATTTTTATAAGTTTACTGCAAATTAATTAAACATTCTAATCACATTTACAATACAATTATTTTGATATAGTATTCCATGATTATAAAGTAGGATCCTTCTTGCCAAAGTTGAAAAGCAAGATCATTAAATAACTTGCTTTCCATGTAATAAAGGGTGAGCCTCATACAGCAAAACATTACAATGTAATATCCATCACAAAGTCATGGATATTAGAATGACTGAGCAATACTAATTCATTAAGAGTCAAAAACTACCAGGAGCAGTGGCTCACACCTGTAATCCCAGCACTTTGGGAGGCTGAGGCGGGCGGATCATGAGGTCAAGAGATCGAGACCATCCTGGCCAACATGGTGAAACCCCGTCTCTACTAAAAATACAAAAAAATTATCTGGGCGTGGTGGCACGTGCCTGTAGTCCCAGCTACTCGGGAGGCTGAGGCAGAAGAATTGCTTGAACCCGGGCAGTGGAGGTTGCAGTGAGCCGAGGTCGCGCCACTGCACTCCAGCCTGACGCCTGGTGACGAAGTGAGACTCTGTCTCAAAAAAAAAAAAAAGAAAAAAAAAAGTCAAAAACCACTTTAGGCAGGGCACAGTGGCTCATGCCTGTAATCCCAGCACTTTGGGAGGCTGAGGCAGGTGGATCACTTGAGGTCAGGAGTTTGACACCAGCCTGACCAACATGGTGAAACCCTGTCTCTACTAAAAATACAAAAATTAGCCAGGCATGGTGGTGGGTGCCTGTAATCCCAGCTACTTGGGAGGCTGAAGCAGGAGAATTGCTTGAACCCAGGAGGCGGAGGTTGCCGTGAGCCAAGATCGCACCACTGCACTCCAGCCTGGGTGAGAGAGTGAGACTGTCTCAAAAAAAAAAAATTATTAATAATAATACTACTACTACTAAGAACTAACTTTACAGAAAGGCAAGATTATCTCACGTGTTAGAATGGTCAGAGGCAACTTTAAATGCAGCTGCTACCATGCCTGAATCAAACACAGGCAAGGGATCAAGACCAAAAGGACAAAATAAATACACACATACTTTTATAGGGAAATAATCCACCCCCTCTTTGATTTGCATAAATAAATATATTAAAGTATTCACCTAATCGGATACTTGAGAATGAATCCCATATGTCAGTAGTTTCCAAATATGCTATGTGCTGCTTTTCTGTCTTATAGGAGTACTCATAAGTAAAACTGGGTTGATTTGATCATACTGCTTTTAAAACATGTCACCAACAACAATAAAGATGTACTGGGGCCAGGCAAGGTGGCTCATCCCTGTAATCCCAGCACTTTGGGAGGCTGAGGCTGGAGGATCACTTGAGCTGATGAGTTCGAGACTACTCTGGGCAATACAGTGAGACAGTCTCTACAAAAAAAGAAAAAAAAAAAGAGGTAAATAAAATTAGCTGGGTGTGCTGACACACGCCTGCAGCACTAGCTACTCCAGAGACTGAGGTGGGAAGATCACTTCCCATCTCAGTGGGGAAGCACAGGAAACAGAGGTCGCAGTAAGCTGAGATCGCACCACTGCACTCCAGCCTGGATGACAGAGCAAGACTCTGTCTCAAAGGACAAACAAACAAAAAAGATCTACTAGAACATTATGTATAAAGATCACCAAGATTTATGTGGCAATAGAATATTTATCTGTGACTTTTTTTTTATGCAGACAATTTAGTTGTTACAGAAGTAATGCTATTCATTAATAAACAGAAAAATGTACAAAGCTAAAGTATAGAGTAGAGCTAGTTTTAGCTGAGCACTGCTTTTAGTGGTGAAACATTCCTTTTTGGTTAAGATAAATACAGTTGTTTGAGTCTTTGGACATGGTTCAGTGAGAAAAGGCAAGCTGATTTAAGCAACATAAACATCAGATAGGCCACAGTCCCATGGAAATTGTTAAAGACAGCAAAGGATTCAGTTACTCTAAGTTATTAACACTTAGTCTTGCAAAGGCCAAAAAAGATGGCATCATCAGTGCATGAGAATTCGTCTGCTCTCTGTATTTCCTGTCAACGTTTAGATTCATTATGAGGTAATGTACAGAAAAAGGGTCATTCTGAAGTGTAATAAAATATGCACTAAGTAAATTTAAAATGCTGTGACTAAAAGAAAGGCCTACAGGTTTTGCTAACTTACAGAAACTCTGAGAGATTTGTAATTCTCTCTCTTTTTTTCTGCTGATGCGGATAGCAGTATGTCTAAAATAACCAATCATGGTATCTTTTTTGTTTAAAGATGTAGCACATAGAATTAAACAATTTTATACCTGACATCCTCAAAGAACAATTTCAAAGGAGAGAAGAAGTCCTTCTTGTTAAGCTTACCAAGACCAGTGGTTGGCCCTGATGGCAACACACCTCTGTGGTTGGCTTCCCTTGAATGGGGAATGAGGATCCTTTTTTAAAATATCCTCAATGGATCTCGTAAGACCCAAGGAATCAGGGCGGGGCGGAGGTGTGGATAGTTGAAAATCACAAATAAAAAATACTTAGTTTAGTTTAATTTTCAAAAACAAATTTTCCACATATTATGAATTAAGAATTTCAAATTAAGGCAAAACAAAACCATCCTCAATTTCTCTCTCTTTCCCATAATATGGACAGTTAAAGGAGAGAAAGAAAGGAAAGGGAAACATAGGGAAGAACAGATAGAGAGACATATAGAGACAGCCAGGATACAGAGGTAAAGAGAGATGCTACTAGGAAGGCCAAAGTCAGAAAAGACGAGACAAGGAGGGAAAAGGAAAGAAAAGGAAAAGAAAGAAAAGAAAAAAAGGAAAGGAAAGAGGAGAGGAGGGGAGGGGAGGGAAGAGGAGGGGAGGGGAGAAGAGGGGAGAGGAGGTACTAGAACATTAAGTATAAAGATCACCAAGATTTATCTGGTGAATGTGTGACTTTTTTTCTGCAGACAACTTCGTTAATTGTTATGGAAGTGATGCCATTCATTAATATACAGAGAAAAATGTACAAAGCTAAACTACCAAGTTGAGCTTGTTTCATCTGAGTACTGCTTTTTATGGTGAAACATTCTACCTCCACAAGAATAAAAGTCAGAGAGGCAGACAAGGCAATAAATGTGTGCTGCAAGGCATGTGGCTGAACAGGAACATGCATATACGGCTCAGTACACCTCTGCAGAAAAAGACTAAGACATCTGGTACAGAGTGACAGATAATGCTGTAAGCATAAGTATCTTTCATAGAATTTAAGTAGGCTTTTTATGATTTTGCTGTTAAATATCACCTTTTAAATGTAAGTGGGAATATCACTACTTGGTATTATCAGCCAAGAGTATTAAAAAACAGGCACAGCATAGATCCTCACATTACTAATCGTACTTCTACCGCCACCACCGTTTATTGAGGGCTGACTGCATGCCAGGCATTTTACTTAAATCAGCTTCAATCTTCATAATAGCTAAATAGCATTCCTATGTGCCAGGAAATATTCTAAGCACTTTACTCATAGTAACTTTTCTATTTCTCCAAAATCCTATGAGCTAGGTATTAGATAGCACTACATTGTACAGATAGGAAGCTGAGGCCCAAGTTGAAATGTGCTAAGAGATGAAGACAGATTTTGAACCCAAACAGTTTGGCTCAAGTCTGTGTTCTTAATCACTATGTTGTACACCTCTGCACAATACAGAGGCTATGAGCTCTGTAAATATTAGCTCTTTTCCATAAGTAACAAAACTAAAACTTGAAGAAACTAAGAAACTTTTTCAGTCAACTAAGTGGGAGAGTTTGGATTTAAACTGAGCTAAAATTTTAAGTTTGTTCCCAAGGCAGAGAAACATGAATTCACCTTGATTTCTCTTTGGCTGTACAGACTTACCTTGCCAAACTTTGGTTTCATATTCCTCTCCTGTTCTCACCCTTCTCCTTCAAAAAAAAAAAAGAGGAGGAGGTGGAGGAGGCCGAATGGGAGGAGGAAAAGGAGAAAAAAAATCAACAACAAATTTTTTAAGGCCAGCTTTGCAGCTCATGCCTGTAATTCCAACACTTTGGGAGGCTGAGACAGGAAGATCACTTAAGTCCAGGAGTTTGAGACCAGCCCTGTCAACATAGTGAGGCCCCATCTCTACAAACAATTTAAAAATTAGCTGGGTGTGGTGGCACATGACTGTAGTCTCAGCTACTTGGGAGGGTGGGGCAGGAGGATTGCTTGAGCCTGGGAAGTCAAGGCTACAATGAGCCATGGTCGCACTACTGCACTTCAGCCTGGGCAACAGAGTGAGACCCTGTCTCAAAAAAAGAAAAATTAACTGCTTATTCCAAACTCTGGACTTTAATTAATTCTATGTGTCTAGAACACCACTGCATGCTAACTGAAATAACTATACTCTAGAAATCCTGAAGAAGAGCTGAGTTAGAATTAACCTTAAATGTGCCCTGCCCATAATTTTCTTTCTACAATTGTCTTAGATTGGCTTTCTCTCATGTTATATCCTACATTCATCTTCTCCTGTCTTGGTAAGACTTCACTGGGCAATACACAATAAGAAAAACTTGTTTATTTTTCTAGGCAGGGATCATTATTAGATGTCAAAAGAATTCTGATCAAGATAGATCCAAACCATGAAAATGGTGTCTTTTGTGTACAAAAGATACACCAACAAGAAGAATTTAGATTAGCATTCTTTTCAACATTAACTTAGCCAGTATGGCTAAAATTAAAAAACAACAATGCCAAGTGTTGGCAAGGAGATAGAGCAATAGGAATTTTCATACACTTACAGTAGGAATGCAACTTTGTACATTCATTCACTCTGGAAAGCTGTTTGGCAACATCTACTAAAGTAAACATTTGCCAGCCTATGACCCGGCAATTCCACTCCTAGGTGTACACCAAGAGAAACAGGAACACATATCCACCAAAATATAGGCATATGGACATGTGAAGCAACTTCATTCATAACAGCCCAAAGCTGAAAACAAACCTCACGTCCATCGACAGGTGAATGGATAAACACTGAGGTATATTCACAATAGCATTCTACTCAGCAATTTAAAAAAGAACCACTGGGCCGGGCGCAGTGGCTCACACCTGTAATCCCAGCACTCTGGGAGGCCAAGGCAGACAGATCACTTTAGGTCAGGAGTTTGAGACCAGCCTGACCAACATGGTGAAACCCCGTCTGTATTAAAAATACAAAAATTAGTAAGGTGTGGTGGTGGGCACCTGTAATCCCAGCTACTCAGGAGGCCAAGGCAGGAGAATCATTTGAACCTGGGAGGTGGAGGCTGCCATGAGCCAAGATCATGCCATGGCATCCAAGCCTGGGCAACAGAGCAAAACTCTGTCTCAAAAAAAAAAACCACCTACTAATATACATGCAATAACATGGATGCATTTCATAGGCATAATGTTGAGCAAAAGAAGTCAGCACACCAAAAAGGTTATACAACAAGAAAGGCCAAACCAATCTATGGTGATGGACGTGAGAGTACCGGTTACCTTTGCTGTAACTGGGGTACTGACTGGGAAGGAACATGAGGGACTCTTCTGGGAGCATCAAATGCTCCATATCTTGGTCCAGTGGTAGCTACACAAGTGTACACTTAGATACTCAAGTTTAGTGTACTTTACTATTAGGTACATTATATCCTGATTTTTAAGAAGTTTTTTTAAAGGTAATCAGCACAAATTAACGGGAGTACATTCATACAATGGAATTCTATTCAGCACTAAAAAGAAATGAGGCATCAAGCCATGAAACGGCATGGAGAAACCTTAATGCATATTACTAAGTGGAAAAAAAAAGCCAATCTGAAAAGGCTATATACTGTCTGATTCTAACCATATGACATTCTGGAAAAGGCAAAACGATGAAATCTGTAAAAAGATCAGTGGTTTCCAGGGACTGAAGGGGAGGGAAGAATTGAATAGGTATAGCACAGGAGACATTGAGGGCGGTGAGACTATCCTGTATAATACTACAGAAGAGGACACACATCATTATACATTTGTCAAAATCCATAGGACATAAAACACCAACAGTAAACGTTAATGTCAACTATGGGCTTTGGGTGATAAAGATGTGTCAGTGTTGGTTCATCAATTGTAATAAATGTACCCCGCTCTGGTGCTGGATGCTGATGGTGAAGAAAGCTTGAATGTGTGTTGGAGGGGAGAGGATATACGAAAGCTCTGTACTTCATATGCCCTCAATTTTGCTGTAAATCTAAAACTGCTCTAAAAATTAAACTCTATTTTTAAAAAGGCAATAACCTCCCTGATGAAATCATTGATTTAAGCAAGATCATCAACAGCTGCTAATACCACCCCCCCCCACCAAAAAAAAGAGCGATAACTAGACATTATTATATACCTCCTGGTGGAAGTCAACAATATCACCCAAGAAATTGTCTTGAAAAGAGAGAAAGAAAAAAATCAAATTTTTAGATCTAACTATATTTTACAGGAAATATAGAGGTGGAGGAGCTTGTTAAATAACATTATAGGTACGCAATCGGCAAAATCCAGAATGTGGAAAGCTTCAGAGAACAAATTAACCCATACAAATAAATTGAAAGAAAGGAAGGGAAAAAGACTCAAGAGTTTAAGAATCAAATGAAATGTGTCAATCTAGTTTAGAGCCCGATTTGAACAAACTATTAAAAACAACCAAAAAATTAGTATACAAATAAAAGAAAAATGGACAAACAAATACATGTATGCTCTTAACAGCACAAGTCACAATAGTCAAAGATGAACTCAAACGTCCATAAAAAAGACAACTGGATAAACAAATTTTGTGTGTGTGTATGTGTGTATACATATATATGTATATATGGAACATTATTCAGTCACAATGAGGAATAAAGCATGATACATGCTACAACATGGATGAACATCAAAACATTCTGCTAAATGAAAGAAGCCAGACACAAAAGATCACATAGTATATAAATCCATTTATATTAAATATCCAAAATAGGTAAAACCATAGCAACAGAAAGCGGATTGGAGGTTGCCAGAGGCTGGTGGGAGAGGGAAATGAAACTAAATGCTTAATGAATACAGTTTCCTTTTTAGATGAGTTTCCTTTCGACATTTTGGAACTACATAAAGGTTATGACTGTACACAACACTGAATTTTAAAATGTTAATTTTGGCCAGGCGCCGTGTCTCCCGCCTATAATCCCAGCACTTTGGGAGGCCACGGCAGGCGAATCCCGAGGTCAGGAGTTCAAGTCTAGCCGGGCCAACACGGTGAAACCTTGTCTCTATTAAAAATACAAAAACTTAGCTGGACATAGTGGCGGGCAGTGCCTGTAATGCCAGCTACTCAGGAGGCTAAGGCAGGAGAATCACTTGAACCTGGGCAGCAGAGGTTACAGTGAGCCAAGATGGCACCACTGTACTCCAGCCCTGGCGACAGAGTAAGACTCCGTCTCAAAAAAAAAAAAAGTTAATTTTATGTTATGTGAATTCCACTTTAACTAAAAAACAAAACAGAGAAGCAATTATTAGCTATTTTGAAAAATCTGAATACTGACTAGATCTTCGATATATTGAAGAATTATTGGTAATTTTTTGGTGTGATGATGGTACTGTGGTTATGATTTTAAGCATATCTGGTTTCAGATTAGTATAGTATACTAATGATGGATAAAATTATACAATGTCTGGGATTTGCTTCTAAATAGTCCAGTGTGAGGGGGGCAGGGGAAGTGGGTGGAGGTACAGATCAGCCGTTGAGTTGACTAACTGTTGACGTGGGTGATTGAGGTTCACCATACTATTTTCTCTACTCTTGAATGTGCTAGAAGTGTTGCCTAATAAAGTTGTAAGATTTCCTTTTCAAGTGTAATTAAGAAAATCAAGATTAGGATACACTGGGCTTGTGTAGAAATCTATTAGGCACTTACTCTATAAAATTAAATCTTTCTTGTATCTGCTGAATCTGAAATAAAAATTAAGGGTGATGGGGCCTGGTGGGGAGGGGCTCCAGAGTGAGCTCTCAGACCCAGAACTGCAAGGGGTATCTGGGGCATCAGGGAGCTCCCTTGCCTGGCCCTCGGCAGCCTGATGGAGTAAGAGCGTTTGCTGAGTGCTTCAGATCTGGTCACTATGGTAGAAGACAAAAATGCATATTGTGTCACATTGTGTACAGCTCAAAAAAGGGACATGAGTCACGAGTGCCAAATGTGCGGGGCCACATTAGTGGGTCTTTCCACATATGTAAAGCACATTTCTGGCCAGTTGGACAAAGATAACACTGATGCCCAGGAAAGAGTAGATGATGGAAAAGTAGAGGAAGAGGAAGATTATTTTGACAAGGAACTTGTTCAATTAATAAAACAAAGGAAAGAACAAAGTCGACAAGAAGAACCTTCCAATAGCAACCAAGAAGTAAACTCCAATGACAGGCAACCCCAATGGAGCCGAGAAGACTGAATTCCTCACTAAGACAGAGAGAGTTACAGTCAGCCAGGATGGCTTCATCCTGGACCTCCACAGTGGGATTGGAAATGGGGAAAAGATGGCTTTAATAACACGTGGAGAAACGGTTTTCTGCATTCTTTGAGGAATAGTGGTGAGCCAAAAGGATGTTCCGAGTGACATTAGGGTGTTGCAGGAGGCTTCTCGACTTGGTTTCACAATCATAATAATTCTGGAGGTGGTTGGCATTCAAATAGTGGAACAGTAGATCGGAATCATAATGGTACAGAAGGAATTCCAGTTGGCATTCTGAAGGAACAGGTGGCTTTTCCAGCTGGCATATGAACAACAGTAACAGAAACTAGAAATCCAGTGTATGTAGTAAAAATAATTGCAACTACAGTGGCTCTGGAGACAAATTTCAACCAGGCAGAAACAGAAATTCTAATTATCAAATGAAAAGATGTGACTATGCTATGGAACAAAAAATCTAATAAGCCAAGCAAATACAATCAATTGAGATATAATTCGCAGCGGCAAGAAAATGAGAAACTTGTATGACTGCCATAAATAGAGGTCCTTCTGAAGGATTTACAAGTGATACATTTCCTTCAGAGGGCTTACTTGATTCCAGTTTTGAGCATCCAGAAAGCCAAACCACTAAACAAACAGACACTGCAACTTCCAAAATTAGCAGAACGAATGGCAGTGCGGAAGGGGAAACCTTCATTGCTGGACTCCTTACCTTTCTAAAATAAAAATTCAAAAGAAAAAAGATTTGGTAGTCCTCAAGTTGAAGGAAGGAAACATGACAAACTTAGAGGAAGCATGAGGAATTTCATATGTACTTCTTAGAAGAAATACTTTCATATTTAAGCCTTCTTTTTTATTTTTTCATTTTTAGTTGACACAAAATAATTGTATATCTGTCATCTGAGTCTAGATTTAAAAAATAATAATAATTGTATATATTTATGAGATACAGAGTGATTTTCCATGTGCGTATACAATGTGTAATGATCAAATCAAGGTAATTAGAATGTCCAGCACCTCAAATATTTATTATTTCTTTGTATTGTGAACATCCAAAGTCCTCTTTTCTAGCTTTATGAAAATATAGAAAGCTGGCTCTTTTAGCTTTTTGTAAATATACAATAAATTATAATTAACCATGTGACTCTATAGTGCCACAGAATGCCAGAACTCACTGGAACTCATTGATCAAAATGAACACGACTGAGATCTTTTCATGAAATGAGAAGCTATGGATTTAGAATTATTAGATAAATCTTAAGATTGGGTGGGCCCATCCAAACCCATCATTTTACTGCTGGCAAGGCCCAGAAAGGTTTATGTGACTTATCAAAACATCTTTTAAAAATAATAAAAGTTGTCTAAGCACAATGAGCTCCCACCTGTGATCCCAACATTTTGGGACACTGAGGATCACTGGAAGCCAGGAGTTCAAGATCATCCTGGACAACATAGTGAGACCCTGTCATTACAAAATTTAAAATTTTTAATAAAAGTTATATTAAAAAACTCAAAGTATGAAAATGCAGGGGGCCAGGAACGATAGCTCATGCCTATAATCCCAGAACTTTGGGAGACCAAGGCAAGAGGATCACCTGAGGTCAGGAGTTCAAGACCATCCTGGCCAACAAACCCCATCTCTATTAAAAATATAAAAATTAGCTTGGGGTGGTGGTACACACCTGTAATCCCAGTTTTTTGGGAGGCTGAGGCAGAAGAATTGCTTGAATCCGGGAGGTGGAGGTTGCAGTGAGCCGAGATTGTGCCACTGCACTCCAGCCTGGGCCACAGAGCAAGATTCCGTATCAAAAAAAAAAAGCAGGGCGGGAGGGAACATTCCTAATTCCATAATTCAGACAATTTTAAACTTCCGTTAAAATTTTGGGGTGTTTCCTCTCAGCCTTTTTTTTTTTAACTCTTAGGTTTGACTTTTCCTACTATAACTGTAAGCATTTTTACATATTAATGCATATCCTTAAAAACAATTACTATTATTATTTTTTTTTGAGACAGAGTCTTGCTGGGTCACCCAGGCTGGAGTGCAGTGGCGCTATCTCAGCTCACTGCAACCTCCACTTCCTGGGTTCATACGATTCTCCTGTTTCAGCCTCCCAAGTAGCTGGGACTACAGGTGCGTGCCACCACGCCCGGCTAATTTTTTGTATTTTTAGCAGAGACGGGGTTTCACCATGTTAGCCAGAATGGTCATGATCTCCTGACCTCGTGATCTGCCTGCCTCATCCTCCCAAAGTGCTGGGATTACAGGCGTGAGCCACCGCGCCTGGCCAAAAACAATTATTTTAATGGTTATCTAATATTTCATGGAGTTGATATAGTTTACTTTTTCATTATTCTATAATATCGCATTCATATTACTACCAACTCTTTATGACTACAAATAAAGCTTCGATGAACATATTTATATACAAAACTTAATTATAGTTAGTATTACCATAAAAGTCATATTCGATTTTTCTCAGAAGTAAGATAAAACTTCATAATGGAAGTCTTTTTTTCCTTTTGAAAATTTGTTAATGGACAGAATGGAGTTAGAATCTCCATTTTCTTTATGGATCAAGCTATGAACAGTCAAATGATAAGATATAGAGGCGGGCTGATGATTGTCTTTCCATTATGAGAAAAACAATCTTTATGTGAGTGGTAGAGGCAGAAAAAAATTTCAACTAAAATTATACTCTACCTGTTGAAAAAGCTTTTCTGCTTGACGTTCAGCATCAATAACTTGTCTCTCAAGCTGCTGCATCTGTAAAGTGAGGGAAAATAGAAATACAAAAATTATTTCCCTTTTCTGAAAAAGGCTTAAAAACTCTCATAATGTCATCATCTGTTTGAATATTTTAAAGTAGTTCACTGGAGATGAGTTAAATACAGTTAGCACATTAAAGGCCTTCTGCATATTTAAAAGTTGATCAAAATGCCAAAGTTGTGATACTTTTAATACAAGGAATATATATATATATATATATATTATATATATATATACACCTCAAGAGTATTCATCAATAGAATTTTCTTCAGTGGATTGTAAATTAAAAATTACTGATCAACACATACTAAGAACAAGAAAATCAATCTAAGGAAAGAAAGGCTCCAAATGTCCTATTTGACAGGTTAATCAAAAAGTCATCAGGGAAGTGGGGTGTTCTCATAAACTCCGTGGGTGCTACGTTCAAATCAAAACTCTGGGTAGTTTTACATTCTTACAGATTGATGATTGATGGAGACGGCATAAAAGAGATTCTTCGATTAAACAGACAGACACACAAATACTAAAATGAATGTTATAAGGAGAATTTTAAAAGCCTTAAGAAGGACCCGATGCTAATCAACATAAGGGATGTGTTGTACCAGGGGCTGAAAACACAAATTGTGAGGTAAAACTCAATTTTATTATTTTTGGCTCAGTGCTGATGTCTGGCCCACTTTAGAGCCGTCTGTGACTCCATCTCTGCTCGTTTTCAACGTTTTGTTTGTTGGGAGGCCAGGCGCGCAGAACTCATGGTATACCTCTCATTCGCAGCAGCCCGGAACCCACCCGCAGTAGCCAACGCGTCCGGCTCCTGCCCCGCCCCCTTCTCTATGCTGCCATCACCACCGAGAAGCGACCTCCCGCAGCTAGAGTGGCCCAAGCGGGAGGGCGGCCGCCGGCTCCGGCTCCGGAAGGCGCGGGACCCCAGGACCCGATCCCAGGCTGCCTTTGACCCGGGCGCACTCTCCTCAACGCCTGGAAAATGGTTTCCGCTAGTGGGACATCATTTTTAAAGGGTATGTTGCTTGGGAGCATTTCTTGGGTTTTGATAACTATGTTTGGCCAAATTCACATTCGACACGGAGGTCAAACTCCAGACCACGAGCACCATCACCTTCGTCCACCTAACAGGAACGATTTCTTAAACACTTCAGAAATGACACCCATGGAGCTCAGTAAAGGTATCCGTGTTTTCTGTATCATCTTTGGAGAATCCGAAGATGAGAGTTACTGGGTTGTACTGAAAGAGACCTGGACCAAACACTGTGACAAAACAGAGCTTTATGATACCAAAAATGATAATCTGTTCAATATAGAAAGCAATGACAAGTGGGTACAGATGAGGACCACTTACAAATACGTCTTTGAAAAGTACGGCAACAACTACAACTGGTTCTTTCTTGCACTTCCCACTACATTTGCTGTCATTGAAAATTTAAAGTACCTTTTGTTTACAAGGGATGCATCCCAGCCCTTCTATCTGGGCCACACTGTTGTATCTGGAGACCTCGAATACGTGACTGTGGAAGGAGGAATTGTCTTAAGTAGAGAGTCGATGAAAAGACTTAACAGACTTCTCCATAACTCTGAGAACTGTGCAGATCAAAGTGTGATTTGGAGGTTATCTGAAGATAAGCAGCTGGCAATATGCCTGAAATATGCAGGAGTTCATGCAGAAAATGCAGAGGATTACGAAGGAAGAGATGTATTTAATACAAAACCAATTGCACAGCTTATTGAAGAGGCATTGTCTAATAACCCTCAGCAAGTAGTAGCAGGCTGCTTGTCAGATATGGCTATTACTTTTAATGGACTCACCCCGCAAAAGATGGAAGTAATGATGTATGGCCTGTACCGGCTCAGGGCATTTGGACACTATTTCAATGACACACTGGTTTTCTTGCCTCCAGTTGGTTCAGAAAATGACTGAGGGCTGGGGAATAACAGACCTGTGCTGTCCAACAGCACTTGAAATGTGGCTAGTCCAAATTCAGATATAGTGTAAGTATAAAATGCACACTCATTCAATAATACATAATACTATTAGAAAACAGATGAAGATGTAAAATATTAGTAATATTTTACATTGACTCCACATTGAAATAATGTTTTCGATATTTTGCATTAAATAAAATATACTATTAAAATTAACTTCACCTGCTTCTTATTTTATGAATGTATCTATTAGAATATTTTAAACTTAAATTCACATATTTCTACTGGATAATAAAGGCATACAACATTTGTTGTCACCATCTATGTTCATATATTTAACTGCCTTTCCTGTCAGCATGGAAGCATTTTTTCTTTCTTTCTTTCTTTTTTGTTTTTTGAGATGGAGTCTTGCTTTGTCACCCAGGCTGGAGTGCAGTGGCAAAATCTTGGCTAACTGCAACCTCTGCCTCCCGGGTTCAAGCGATTCTCCTGTCTCAGCCTCCTGAGTAGCTGGGACTACAGGCACACCCTACCACACCTGGCTAAATTTTGTATTTTTAGTAGAGATGGGGTTTCACCATATTGGTCAGGCTTGTCTTGAACTTCTGACCTCAGCTGATCCACCCGCCTCGGCCTCCCAAAGTGCTGCGATTACAGGCATGAGCCACTGCGCGCAGCCCCATGGCAGCATTTTAAAAGGCAGTTTATTGCAGGGGATCTAGATTCTGAAAGACATTTCAAATATTTGGATATGTAAATAATATTCTGCAAGTGCATTCTCAGTACCTCATATATAATTTCTGTGAAAAGATTTCAAATGTTTAGTGAGCAAGTACTGTGGTTTAAAAGCATTTCACTGAATTACTTGTTTAGACTATGGCACTATATAGAAGCAACTGAACAATCATTGTCTTTTGGATGTCTCTAGAATATTCCCTAAACCAAAAACCAACTAGCAAACACATGCCAATACCACATTCTTCCACTACTGGCAATATGCTGACAATTGTCACTTCTACAATGTAACTATATTCTATTTTCAGGGAAATTTGGCTTTTCTGGAGCCTTACTTAGCCTGGATTTTGAATATTGTCAGGATTGCCAGTAGAAATGGAAGAATGCACAAAAGTTTGCTAGTGAAAAAATAGTTTTCATAAGAGGACTATGCAAATATCTTGTCTGATTTCTCCTTTTCAAATGTTTAGTTTCTGGTGATAACAGGAAGGACAAAAGTCAGCTTGCTTCACTGTTAAATAACTAACACAGGTCTTTCTACAGAGTAGGTATTCAATGTATTATAAATTACTGATGAAATGACAAAGTTCTCTGTCATGCCTAGTACCATGCATATATGAAGGATGGCATCATTATTTTTACCACTGCCAAATAACTTCTTTTCTGCTCCTATGGCACTGACTTCCTGTCTCGTACTACCTTCCCAACTACATTGTAAGTTGCTGGAAGGCAGAATCAGGCTCAAAAGTTACTTGCTTTTTTAATGAAAAGGAGTTAATCCTTGAAATATTAATATAGGGAAAATTGGAAAGAATGCTGAACTTAAAGGCAAGACCTAAATTAGAACCCAGATTCTAAGACTTACTAGGTATGTGATGATGGGTACATTATTTAACTTACCTGAGTCTCCGTTCCTTACTCATAAAATGATATAACACTTATTTCACAGTAGTTATGTGAAGATTAAACAGAAAAGCATCCAACATAGTATCTAATACTTAATAGGTGTTCAATAAATATTTACATAGAAATTTTAAAAGCAGCTATTTCTTCCATATATATGTGTTATTTTTATGAATAATTTTTTTTTTTTTTTTGAGATGAAGTCTAGCTCTGTTGTCCATGCTGGAGTGCAGTGGCGTGATCTCGGCTCACTGCAACCTCCGCCTCCTGGGTTCAAGCGATTCTCTTGCCTCAGTCTCTGGAGTAGCTAGGATTACGGCACCCACCACCGCACCCACTAATTTTTGTATTTTTAGTAGAGACGGGGTTTCACTATGTTGGCCAGGCTGGTCTCAAACAAATAATTTTAAGTTAGGAACCTCTATTTGCCAATAGTTTGCCACCGGACTCTAAAATTCTTATGTATAAAATGTGGATAATATAACCTGTTCTAACTACCTTACAGGGTGTTATAGGGATAAAAATAAGAAAATATATTCAAGCAATGTGAAAAGCTGGTGGTATCTCATTAATTTAAAAATATTATGTAGCAGTAGTATTGTTATAATTTGAATGATAAAATAAAAGTCACAAATGTCCAAAAACAGAGAATTATCTAAATATATAAATAATGGTACATCTATACAATTAGATGCCATACAGTCATTACAAATGTACATGGATGGATGAAATGATATATTTGGGACTTGTTTCAATGTAACATAGGAGGAAAGAAGTAGGTCAGGGTGCAGATGGAACAGTATTGGCCCTGAGTTGACAACCATGAAAGCTGGGTGATACGTACATGAGGGTCCATTATAACATTCTGCTTACTTCTGTATGTTTGAAAATCTCTCTGATAAAAAGTTTTAAATATATACGAAAAGGTGTAGATGGCATATTTAAAAATGTGTAAATTATATATAGAATATTATACATAAATGATATATTGAGGAAAAAGGGGATGCAAAGCAGTAATGAATGTTGCAATCAAATTTTTGTTTAAAAAACTTATATGTGTTTGTTTTTATGGAATTACATATACCAAGGACAAGGAGTTGTCTATATCTAGGTGACAGAATTATAGATAAAGTAGTTTGTATTACACATGATCAGGAGCGAGAAGGAGTTTTATGGAACTGAAAAAAGTAAGTGAATAATAGCAGGGGAGAAAAAAAAGTGTTAGAATCTTGCATTAGAAATAGTAGCCAGTTGTCAATCAAAGGTAATTCTGTGCCCTTAGAGGAAATAAGTAGAAAATCAAGAGGAAGATTTTCAAATAACCTGTGAAATTAGAGGCTATAAATGAATGTATATAGAAAAAGGATTCAAATGCTGAAGTGGCATCTAACTAGGTGACAACTGGGGATGATGCCACTGGTAATTAGGAGATCATTAGTGACTTTTGTGAGTCCAGCTATACTGTGGAGAAGTGAGGGCATAAGCTGGAATACAAGAGTCTGAATGAATTAAACTCATTAAGAAGAGCAAATTAAACCTAAAGCCAACAGAAATTTAAAAGCTAATAATAAAGATTAGAGGAGAAATTAATAAAATTTAAAACATAAAAATAGAGAAAAATCAATAAAACCAAAAGCTGTTTCTTTAAAAATATCAATACAATTGATAACTCTCTAACCAGACTAATAAAGTGAAAAAGAAAAAATATACAAGTTATCAATATCGGTAATGTGAAGGGAGACATCACTACAGACCCCACAGATGCTAATGAGATAATATTATTAACTACTTCATGCCCATAAATTGGACAAAATAGCAAAGCTCATTTAAGAAGAAATAAGTTAGCTTAATAGCCCAATGTCTATGAAATATATCACAGTTGTAGTTAAAAACTTTCCCACAAAGGAAACTCCAGGACTAGATGGTTTCACTTGTGAATTCTGCCAGAAAATATATGGAAGAATAAATAGAAATTCCACAAAAATTCTTCCAGAACGTAAAAGAAGGGAATGCTTCCTAACACATTTTATAAAGCCAGTATTGCCAAAACCAGAAAAATATTAGACCAATATCCTTGTGAATATAGATGCAAAAAATCTTTAACAAAATATCAGCAAATCCAATCCAAATATACACAATAAAGATAGTATGTTGGGCCAGGCATGGTGGTTCACGCCTGTAATCCCAGCACTTTGGGATGCTGAGACGGGTGAATCATGAGGTCAGGCGATCGAGACCATCCTGGTCATGGTGAAACCCCATCTCTACTAAAATACAAAAAATTAGCCAGGCGTAGTGGCTCATGCCTTTAGTCCCAGCTACTCAGGAGGCTGAGGCAGGGGAATCTCTTGAACCCAGGAGATGCAGGTTGCAGTGAGCCGAGATTGTGCCACTGCACTCCAGCTGGGTGACAGAACAAGATTCCATCTCAAAAAAAAAAAAAAAAGATAATGTCATGACTAAGTGGGGTCCTAGGAATGCAAGGTTGTTTTAACATTTGAAAAATAAACCAATGTAGTTCACCATGTCAAGAGGCTAGAAAAGAAATATCATTTCAATAGATGAAGAAATATCATCTGACAAAATTCAACATCCAGTCACAATAAAAATCTCTTAACAGACTAAGAATATAAGGAACTTCTGAAACCTAATAAAGGTATCTACAAAAAAACCTGTAACTAACATCATACTTAATGGGAAAGACTGACTGCTTTCCCCCGCAAGATGTCGTCTTACCATTTCTACTCAAGGTTTTACTGCAGGTCCTAGCCAATGTAATAGTCAAGAAAGAAACATAAAAAGCATATATACTGGAAAGGAAGAAATAAAACAATATTTATTCACAGACGACATGACTATCTACACATAAAGTCCCTAGTAATCTACAAAAGAACTAAGAAATGAGTTTATTAAGGTCATAGGATACAAAGTCAATCTACAAAAATCTATTGTATTTCTATATAAGAGCAATAAACAATTGAAATTAGAATTTTAAAAACAGATTTATAAAAGCATCAAAACCACAAAATATTTAGATACGAATCTAACAAAATGAGCACAATATTTGTATGTGGAAGACCACAATATATTGATAAGGAAAATTAAAGAAGAGCTAAATAAATGGAGAGTTAAACTATGAGTCAGAAGACTACTTGATATTATTATCAGTTCTCTCCCAATTGACCTATAGATTCCACCCAGTCCTAATCAAAATCCTAGCAGTCTTTTCTGCACAATTTAAGAAAAAGAATCTGAAATTTGTATGGAAATGCACAGGACCTAGAATAGCCTAAGCAACTTAAAAAAAAATTAGAATATTTACAATACCTGACATCAAGACTTACAAAATTGCAACAGTAATCAAGAGAATGATATTTGTGTAAAAACAGATTAATAGAACAAAATAGGGTTCATTCATAAATATACTTTAAAATATGCAACCAATTTTTTTCCATTTTTATTGGCTTACTCTATCTTCATTGTCAGACCATACAGCCATCACATACTATAATCTCCCTAGTTACTCTAGTTGTCTGAACCTCATGCTCTAAATTTCTTAGGGAGAACTCCTGGGAACAATATTTACTGAGTTATTTGATTGCTAATAGCTGCTTGCTATGCCCTTTATACTTGAAAGCCAGTTCTGCCTAACACAAAATCCTTGGATCATATGTGCTTTCCCTGATATCTGAAACATGGTATTCCATATTCTCCTGGCATAAAGCAGTACTATGAGTGTAACAACATAATTTTATTGTCCTAATGATATAAAGGTCATGTTTTTGTTTTTGCCTAAATACCTAAAGAATGTTTTCTTTTTCTTTAACATCCAGTATTTTGACGAAAACTATGCCATGAAGTGGGTCATTCTAGGTTAATGTTCTCAGCCACATGATGCACTATTTCAATATGCAGCATTTTGCTTTTTTAAATTTCTGTAAACTTTTCTTAAATTATACTGTTTGCATTTGTTTCATTCTCTTGATTTTTTTTTCTTCAGGGGCTTCTTTTATCTGTATATTGTATCTTCTTTGCTTATCTTCAATACTAGTCATTGTTTCAAATCCTTTTTATCTTTTCTCATTTTGATGTTTAAAAGTTTCTGGGAGGCAGAGACACAAGAGTCACTCAAACCCAGGAGGCGGAGGTTGCAGTGAGCCAAGATCGAATCACTGCATTCTAGTCTGGGTGACAGAGTAAGACTCCGTCTCAAAAAAAAAAAAAAAAAATTTTTTTTTTTCCTTTTCACCTTCATTTCTTATTAAAGCATGATGTGTTGAGTTTATCAATTCTTGTGCTCCTTCTACTTGAGTCTTGGTTTACAAAATATATTTTTCTACTTCTAATTCTTTATTGGGTTCTATCACCTCATTTCTGATTTTTTCTAATTATAATTCATGCTATTCCTTGATGTCCTATATATCATTTTGTTAATGACTTTTGGTTAATTTATTTTTTCACACTATTTAAAGTTGAGATATAATACACATGCCATAAAATTCACCTTTTAAAATGGTGTAATTCAGTGGTTTTTAGTACATTAACAGAGTTGTGTAACCATCACTGCTAATTCCAGAACATTTCTGCAACCCTCCCCCTAAAAAACACTGTACCCATTGGCAGTCATTCCCCCATTGTTTTGCTTTGCATTTCTTTAAGTACAAGTGAGGCTGAATACCTATTTCCATGTTAATTGGCTGCTAGTATTTTTTAAATACTGTCTTTTCATAGCCTCTGGTTGTACGATGATTACGAGTCTGAGTATTTGAACCAGTGTTTAGCTTCTCAAGGAAGTTAACAGATTGCTGGAACTCCATGAACTTCAACTTTGCCCAAATAGGGGCCTTAGTCAACCAAAGAGTACTAAGAAGCCCTTGAAAATTCAAGTAATGGACTTTTCCTGGAGCTTTCTGCTGCACTGGCGCTTAGCCCAACCAGCTGGCCACTCACTACTCCTTGATCATCCAGAGTTCTCTAAAGTTAGAGAGTAGTCACCACCTTCTCCTTTCCTCCGCCTTTGTGCATAATATCAAGGATGGTATCAACGGAATTGGCCAGAGTCAAAAGTAATTGACTCTTTGGGTAACAACTGCAGCAACACAAATTGAAGAGTTGTTTTTTGTTGTTGTTGTTTGGGGGACAGGGACTCACTATGTTGCCTAAGCTGGTCTCGAACTCCTGGGCTCAAGGGATCCTCCCACCTTAGCCTTTCCGGTAGCTGAGACTACAGACAGGCACCACTGTGGAGGGCTTTAATCAAAAAGTTTTGATCCTGTAGTTCTACTTTGACCCATTCATTTTACTTCAGGGAACCTTTCCAGAAGAAAGAATTACAATTACTTAAAAATGTTTCATACACAAGCAGTTCATTTGCAGTGTTGTTTAAACTAACGGAAAACTACGAGTAGCCTCTAAGTCTAATAGTAAGGGAACTGATCAGTAAATCATCAGTATTTATTTACTGAGCTCTTTTTTTGAAACAGAGTCTAGCTCTGCTGCCCAGGCTGGAGTGCAGTAGCACAATCTTGGCTCACTGCAGCCTCTGCCTCCCAGGTTCAAATGATTCTCCTGCCTCAGCCTCCCAAGTAGCTGGAATTACAGGCATGTGCCACCATGCTCAGCTAATTTTTGTATCTTTAGTATAGACAGGGTTTCGCATTGTTGTCCAGGCTGGTCTCAAACTCCTCACCTCAGGTGATCCGCCTGCCTCAGCCTCCCATCATAAGTCATTGGAGAAATGCAAATTAGAACTAAAATGAAATACAACTACACGCCTGCTAATGGCTAAATTACAAAGACCGAATATGCCAAATGGTGGTAAAACTGCAGAGCAAGTAGAACACTCAAGCACTGCTAGCAGGAATGGTACAGTCTCCCTAGAAACAGTTCAGCAGTTTCTTAAGTTAAACATACGCTTACCATAGACCTAGAACCCTATTCCTAGGTGTTTACTTAAGAGAAATAAAGACAAATACATACAAACACCTGTATATGAATGTTTATAGCAGCTGTATTCACAACTGGAAGTTGTTTCCAAAACTGGAATCAACCCAAAGGACCATCAACTAGTGAATGGATAAACACATCGTGGTACACCTGTACAATGGACTACTACTCTACAATAAAAAGGAACAAACTATAGATACAGACAACACTGGTGAACTCAAAAGCATGTAAATGATAGAAGCCATTCACTAAAAGTTATTCACCTTATGTCACACTATATGATGCTCTAAAATAGGCCAAACTAAAGCTCCAGAAACTGTATCAGCGATTGCCAGGGCTCAGTGTTTCAGAAGACAGACTATAAAAGTGCAGGAGGAAATTTCTGAGGTGATGGAAATAGTGTTTATGTTGATTGTGGTGGTGGTTACAGAATCACATATATTTGTCAAAACTCTTTGAACTGAACAGCCAAAAGGGTGACTTTTACATATGTACTCAATTAACTTGACCAAAAAAAATTTTTTAAAAGCAGGCCAGGCATGGTGGTTCACAACTGTAACGCCAGCACTTTGGAAGGCTGAGCCAGATGGATCACTTGAGGTCAGGAGTTCAAAACCAGCCTGGCGAACACGGTGAAACCCCATCTCTACTAAAAATACAAAAATTAAGCCAGGCATGGTGGTACATGCCTGTAGTCCCAGCTACTTGGGAGGCTGAAGCAGAAAAATTGCTTGAACCTGTGAGGCGGAGGTTGCAGTGAGCCCAGATCACGCCACTGCACTCCAGCCTGGGCAACAGAGTGAGAATCTGTCTCAAAAAAAAAGAAAAAAGTACCTCACAACCCAAAATTCCAAAACATGCAAAGAAAACTAAGAAAGACAAATAACAATATCAATGATCAGAAGACCAACTTAGTCCGGTAATATAAAAATGGTAACACCATGTGAAAGACTTCAGATTTCTTATGTTTAGGATTGTCAAAGAAATGAAATGAGAATAACATCTATTTTTTAAAGAACAAGAATTGAAAAACAAAGAAAAACAGCAGGAAGGTGTTAAACAAGAACAAGCAGGCAGGAAAATAAACCAGTGTAAAATCTCGGCCAGGTATGGTGGCTCACACCTATAATCCCAACACTTGGAAGGCCGTGGCAGGTGGATGGCTTGAGCCTAGGAGTTTGAGACCAGCCTGGGCAACATGGCAAAAACCTCACTTCTACAAAAATTAGCCAGGCATGGTGGCACGCACGTATAGTCCCAGCTACTCAGGAGACTGAGGTGGGAGGATCGCTTCAGCCTAGGAGGTCAATGCTGCAGTGAGATGAAATCAAGGCACTGCACTCAGGCCTAGGCAACAGAATGAGACTCTGTCTCAAAAGAAAGAAAAAGTCTTAAAAATGTAGAAATAAATTCGTAAATATACAGCTTTCTCTTTCCAATTCACTGAAAGAGAAAAAACTCAATAGATGGTTCAGTAGCCAGCCTCTAAATGGCTCTCAAGGATCCTCAGCTTCTGGGAGTCACACCCATGTGTAGTTGCTTCCTTCACAACATAGTGCTGACCTTTTTAACCAACAAGATATTGTGGAAATGATGAAGTATGACTTCTGAGGGTAGGTTATAAAACGCACTGCATCTTCCACCTTGCATTCTCTTGGGGAAGCCAGCCACCATGTTGTGAGAACCCTCAAGCAGTCCTGTGGAGACATCAATACGCTTAGGGACTGAGCCTTCCCACCAACAGCCAATATCAATTTGCCAACAACAATTTTGGTGAACCATTGAAAGCGAACCCTCTAGCTCCAGTCAAGCCTTCAGATTACTACATCCCAGGCCTACATTTTGACTGCAACCTCACCGGAGACATAAGCTAAGTTGCTCCCAAATTTCTAATCCATAGAAACTGTGCAAGATAATAAACGTTTATAGTTGTTTTAAGCCACGAAATTTTGGAGTTATTTGTTAATACAGCAATAGATAACTAGTGCAGATGAAGTAAACTCTATTCTGAACCCAGTAGAAGAGAGAGCTCGTAACATGAAAAATAGTACAAAGAATTCATGTAGCATTTAATACATATAAGCATGAAAAATATAAATTACCAGATTTAAGAGATATGCAGAGACTTCAAAGTAAAGGGAAGGAGCAGAAGAAAAAAAAGTGAGTAAATAGAACATAATTACACTGAAAGATAGAAGTACACTCCCTGTACAATGCAGAATAATTGCCTAAGGTCTATATGTTTTATTTTAAAAGATGAAATGAAAGCTCAAGATAATAAAACAAAGGAAGATGAAGAACTATTCAATGGGTAGTTGAATAATGTGAAGATCACTGTTCAGAAGACAGAAAATGATATTGTATTACTTTAGGTTTTGTAAGGACAATTTATATTATATATGTGTGTGTTATAATTTTAAGTGTAGGCACAGTTGTAGACATGGAAGAAGGAAGGGAAAACTTAGTGTTTACCCTTAAAAATTTTAAGACACACAGGTAATACAAATTATTATCTGCCTCACCCTATACTAGCCTACCCAGTATCTATCAATGCTGCAGATACTGGAAATGCATTTAAAGATCATCTTCTGCAGAGGTAGGTCCACCTTCTTGAAGTACAGACAGACCTGCATGGTGCACTACAGGTGAAACTTACAGATGAAAACAACTCAATTTCTCAACAGACAAACAAGTCTATGCTAGACAAGCAGAAGGTGATCCAGTAACTCCTATACCATGTGCTCTTTTTTCATGTGATGTCCTCCATCAAGAGGCAGAGGATATTTCCTCTTCCCTTAACACTGGGCCACCCTGTGATGGGCTTTTGTTGTTAGAATGTTTCATATCTTTTGAGACTGGGCCTGACGAGATTTGCAGCTTTCACTTGCTCTTTCTTGGAGTCCTGAATCATCATGGGAAAGAGCTGGCTACCTTGGGAGGGCTTTAGCAGGGTGGCTAGGATAGTTTCCAGTTGTTTCACCACTCGCAGCTGGGGCATTAGATATGCAAGTGAAATTAAGGTGTGGTGATGTGCACCTGTAATTCCAACTACTTGGAAGCACCTGTAATCCCAATTACTTGGAAAGCTGAGGCGGAGGCCAGGAATCCTAGACATCCAAGTGAAATCATCTTGGACATCCAGACCCAGCTGTACCGGCACCCACAGTGAGGCCACCCTCCAGCTGATTTGCCAACTGAATGCAGTCACATGAGTGATCCCATTCAATGCCGAACAGAGTAAAAGAACCACCAACAGAATCATGAACAAATAAAATGATTGTTAATTGAAAGCCACTAAAGTTTTTTGTTTTGTTTTGTTTTGTTTTTTGAGACAGAGTTTTGCTCTTGTTGCCCAGGCTGGAGTGCAATGGTGTGATCTTGCCTCACTGCAACCTCCACCTCCCAGGTTCACGCATTTCTCCTGCCTCAGCCTCCCAACCTGCTACCATGACAGGCTAATTTTTTGTATTTTTAGTAGAGACAAGGTTTCTCCATGTTGGCCAAGCTGGTCTCAAACTCCCGACCTCAAGTGATCTACCCACCTTGGCTTCCCAAAGTGCTGGGGTTACAGGTGTGAGCCACTATGCCTGGCCGATTAATTGAGCCTTTTATCATTATAATATGTCCATCTTTTGTATTTTTAGTAGAGATGGGGTTTCTCCATGTTGGTCAGGCTGGTCTCGAACTCCTGACCTCAAGTGATCTGCCCACCTTGGCTTCCCAAAGTGCTGAAATTACAGGTGTGAGCCACCACGCCCCGCCTATTTTTAAATTTTTTGGTAGAAATGGGGGTCTCACTATGTTGCACAAGTCAGTCTTGAACTCTTGGCCTCAAGCAATCCTCCCACCTCAGCCTTCCAAAGTACTGAGATTACAGACATGAGCCACTGCCCGGCCAATGCTGGCCATTAAGAAAAAAAAAAAGGAGTTAAGCGTTTTAAATGGTTACACTTAAAGAATAGAAATTCAATCTATAAAAGTCATCATCTTTGTTAATTCCCACACTACTATAAATTATGCTGCTATTTTTATTGCTGTCTTAATCTCTATTAAGCTTTTTTAAAGTCACTTGCTATTGGCATAAAGAAATGTGGTTTGTTTTGTTTTTTGTTTTAAGTATGCCGATCTTATATCTAGGAGGCAGCGGTTGCAGTGATCCGAGATTGTGCACCACTGCACTCCAGCCTGGGCAAAGACCAAGGCTCTGCCTAAAAAAAAAAAAAAAGAAAAGAAAAAGAAATTCAATCTAGAGCTTCCAAAACCGCCAGGACTGAAGAAGAATGGAAACACAGAGAGATAAAGAAAACTTGATCAACATGACATACAGAAAATAGAATGCATTTTTATGATTTCAGATATATTTAAAGATATTATTTTCATAGTTGCATGAAGAAATCTAGCTACACACTATTTAAAAGAACATATTTTGCCAGGCACAGTGGCTCACACCTGTAATCTCAGCACTTCGGGAGGCCAAGGCGGGCAGATTGTTTGAGCTCAGGAGTTCGAGACCAGCCTGCTAACATGGTGAAATCCCTCCCATCTCTACCAAACAAAAATACAAAAATTATCTGTGCATGGTGGTGTATGCCTGTAGTCCCAGCTACTCAAGAGGCTGAGGTAGGAGCATGACTTGACCCTGGAGAGGCAGAGGTTGCAGTGAGCTGAGATCACACCATTGTACTCCAGTCTGGGTGGTAGAGCCAGACCTTGTCTCAAAAAACCAAAAAGCATATTTTAAACATTTCACTATGAGGTTGAAATTAAAGAGATAGAAAAATGCACCCAAATATTAATTTAAAACAATAGTAAAACCAGGCAAAACTAGCAATAAAGAGAATCAATAATTATAAATTGAGCAATTCATCAAGAAGATGTAACAATCCTGATCCCAAGTACATCTAACATAAAAATATATGCAGCAAATAGGTTTGATTCTTTCTGATACATTCTGAAAATTCACAATAAATTGTTACTTTGTTTAGATAATGATTTCCATGGAAACAACCTATTAAGATTTCCCCTGAGAATACTGAACAAGTATTTACTTCACAACTTGCTTTACTTTGTCTTTGTGTTTCTCAAACCTTATTAAATAACATAAAGAAGGCTGGGCGCGGTGGTTCACACCGGTAATCCCAGTACTTAGGGAGGCCAGGGTGGGTGGATCATGAGGTCAAGAGATTGAGACCATCCTGGCCAACATGGTGAAACCCGTCTCTATGAAAAACACAAAAAGTTAGCTGGGCGTGGTGGCCCATGCCTGTAGTCCCAGCTACTGGGGAGGCTGAGGCAGGAGAATGGCTTGAACTGGGGAGGCGGAGGTTGCAGTGAGCTGAGACGAGCCACTGCAATTCAGCCTGGGCAACAGAGCAAGACTTCATCTCAAAAATAAAATAAAATAAAATAAAATAAAATAAATGACAAAAAGTGTCAACTAATTTCAAAAGGTTTATTAATAAAAAATAAATGTACTCTTTAGCCAATTCTCTTAATATTTGCCTTCATGTGTCAAATAACATGATTCCGTTTCTTTTGATGTTTTTAGTTTAGTGATTTCCTACTCATTCACTTAATGGAAAGTGAGGATTTAGCTCTCTGGTCTCCTTGCCATCCATCCAAACAGATACACCTCCTATCTCTCATTCTCCCAATATGTTTATATCTTACCTTTGGTTAAATCATTATTCAGAATTAGTATTATTGTAGCTATGTGTGATATTCAGAGCTGAACCATGTAGAGCCATTTAAAAGAACTATGTTTACTTTTTCCCTTTCCCTTTCCCCTCCTGTCTCTTTCTCCCTAGAGTTAAATGTCTTGTTATTTTATTAGCTTTTCATGAACGGATCAATAATTCAACTCCAAATTCCATCAGTGTCTGTTCATTCACATCTGGTTCTCCACAAATTTTATCTTTTTAAGCCACTCGCAGAGCCTCTGACCTGTGCCAGTCTCAGCTGGCTCCATTCTCTGCCTTGGCACAGCTGCCTTCTTGGGAAGGCCCCTCAAATTTCTCTCATATAGAATCTCCTGTTACCTATATCCCATGCCTTCCTCGTTCTTGCTTTCCTCCATCCTTTTAATAAAGCACTCCTTCGGGAGAGTCCTCAGAGAAGTTACATGGGGCCTTGAATGTCTTCAAAATATGTTTATTCCACCTTCAAATAAAATGCATAATTGGCCTCTGCAGAATTCTGGGTTTGATATAATTTTCCTTCAGAATTTTTGAAGACATTGTTTCCTTATCTTCTAATTTCTAGTGGTGCTTTTGAAAGGTCTGAAGCTGTTTCAATTCCTGATGCTTTGTATGTAACTTGTTTTTTCTCTCTGAATGCTTGCAGAATCTTTTCTTTGATCCATATATTCTAAACATTCATTATGATGTACCTTGAGGTAGAAACTATGTTTATGTGTTATGGTAGGTGCTTGCTAGACACTTTCAACTTGGAATCTTGTATGCTTCAATTCTAGGAAACGTTCTTGTATTGTTTCATTGATTTTCTCTCCTCCAATGCTCCGATTACTTGGATCTTGGGCATACTGAACTGGACCTCTAAATTTCTCATCTTTTCTGTCCTGTTTTCCATCTCTTTAACGTTTTGCTTTACTTCCCAGGAACTTTCCTTAAGTTTATATTTCAACCTGCTCTTAAGTTTGCCATTTTTTCTACCATGTTTTTGATTTTCTAAGAGCCCTTATTTATTCTCTGAATGTTTCCTGTTTCATGGATGCATTATCCTTTCCTTTCTCTCTGAAAAATATTAAATGATAGAGTTTTGCTCATTTTGTTTTGCTTACTTTTCCTTGAATAGGCAATGCAGGTTTTTCTGATTGTTCCCTATCTTTCGTGTTAGAAGTTTTCTTCAGATGTCTGGTCGCCCATGATGTATTACTTAGGTTTAAGGGTGAAGGACTAAAAAGCTGACTAGAACACACACGTGGAGTTTGTTGACCAGGAAACATAACCTTGGGTGTTCTGGCTGGGCTCCCTGTTGGAGAACTACTAATGTTAGCGTAACTATTTCTTTCCTCCTGGACTCTTAAGAGTCCGTAGAGACTTTTATCTCCTCCTGTAAAATAAAGGGTGGCTGCTAGCATTTTAGGAGCAAAGTGGGAAAAGGAGGTTGGGGGTGAAGGACCAGCTTACTATTAAATATGCATATAGTCAATTAATCCCCCCTATTTTTAGTGTAGCAGAGTGCTGGATAGCATAGCCTAGAATAAGGCTTGGAGAATAAGGCTTGAGCTCCTCCTCCTAAGGGCCAAATGCCCTGCAGAGCCCTGTAAAGACCTAGAGGTGGAGTGATATGTCAGAGTGAAAACAGTAGCTATTAATGGAAAATCTGTGGCCCTTAGGGTCAACAAATTGCTAGAAACCTTCTCTCTTATCCCCACCTGCCAAATGTCTAGCAGCTAAGCATTTACTTCCTGCTAAAAAAACTGAAAAGTTCTTCTCTTACAAAATTGAATAAATGAATTGGAGTGTACTAGTCCAATAGCTGTGGTATCTATGAGCTCACCGCCCAACAGATACTCTCCAAACCACTTACCCTAAAGAAAAGGTTGACTGCTAACCAACAACTGACCATTTAGACATAATGTCAGTTTACTTTGCAGGTGTCCTATTCTTATATATAAATAGACCACTAAAAATCATCAGACATTTGAGAAAAGTTTGCAACCTGAAAAGTAATTACAAACATAAAAACAGGAAAATCATCCTAGAAGAAAGAAAGATAATTCAGGGAACAGAAGATAACTTTTTAGAAATTCAAATTCATGTTTAGGAACCAGGAACTTTCAAATACATTATTTCACAGCTATGCTATGAGACAGAAATTGTTACTCTCATTTCAGAGATTAGAAAATTGACATTCAGAACAAATATGCCTTGTACATGGCTGGGATTTCAGTCTTCATGTTCTGATTCCCTAATGCCCTTTTAGTTGAACCACAGGCACTATAGAATTTATAAGCCAGACATACACGGTGCATAGTTATACAGAACTATATGAAAATCAGAGTCTTTCCCCCAAAAAAATCTTAGCTGAAAAGCATTTGTCTTGATTCTCTGTCCTTTGTTTGCTATTCTTTCAGCCTAGGAATCTTTTATCTCTAACTTAAAAGCATAACATTCATAATAGAAACAATGCTAAGTTACATGTTATCAGGGAATCTATCACAGAAAGACACAGAAGGATGGATATAACCAAGACAGGCTAAATTTGAAATTCGAGATTCTGACAGAATTCTACCACTGGATAGGAAAAAGCTAAGTGCTCTCTCTCCAGATGTTGGATGTATAATTTACTTATACAATAATGGTTGAGACAGGCATAATGAATACACATAACAGAAACTCAATGTTTGCTGAACAAATGAATGGGAAAACAAAATGGATGAATGAATAAATGGAAAGACTTTAAATCTTTCCAAAAAATTATGATGTGGGGGATAAATTCTGATGAAAGGTAAACACTACATTTTCACAATCTGTATTACAAATCATAAATTCTGAACACTTCGCATTGCATTAAAGTTCATATACATTAGATACAGCCAATAAAACTTAAAATATTTTAAAACCAGTTTAAATATAAGAGTAGTATGAAGGTAATGCTGGCCAGGCGCAGTGGCTCACACCTATAATCCCAACTCTTTGGGAGGCCAAGGCAGGTGGATCATGAGGTCAAGAGATCGAGATCAGCCTGGCCAACATAGTGAAACCCCGTCTCTACTAAAAATACAAAAATTAGCCAGGCATGGTGGCATATGCCTGTAGTTCCAGCTACTCAGGAGGCTGAGGCAGGAGAATCACTTGAACCCAGGAGGCAGAGTTCGCAGTGAGCCGAGATCACACCACTGCACTCCAGCTTGAACAACAAAGCAAGACTTCGTCTCAAAATTTAAAAAAGAAAAGAAAAAAAGGTAATGCTTTGCTTTTCAGTGATTATTTGTTTTCAGTAATATAAACATTCAAGCTGGACAATAACTGCAAAATGCTCAAAAAAGCAATGCAGAAAATATTCATGTAAGTTTTTACTTTGACAATATAGACTATAATGTAAACCTTGGGTCAATTCCATAGCCAATCCATATTAAGTCAGTAAAAGAAACCCAAAATGAGGCTGCCTGCTGTTGCTCACACCTGTAATCCCAGCACTTTGGGAGGTCGAGGTGGGCAGATCACTTAAGGTCAGGAGTTTGAGACCAGCCTGGCCAACTTGGTGAAACCCCATCTTTACTAAAAATACAGAAATTAGCTGGGCATGGTGGTACATGCCTGTAGTTCCAGCTACTCGGGAGGCTGAAGCAGGAGGATCACTTGAACCTGGAGGACAGAGGGTACCACTGCACTCCAGCCTGGGTGACAGAGCGAAACTCCATCTCAAAAAAGAAAGAAAGAAAGAAAGAAACCTGAAATGATCTATTGCCCCATATCAGGCTTTGGGCAAAAATAAGTATTTTATGAACAGGCCAATTATGTAATAACAAAATGAAGCAGCAAATTCTAAGCCTAGTGCTTAACTTACTACTTCAGAAGTATCCTCTGTAGCCAAAGTGAATTTAGCAGCAAGTGGCAGAGAGAAAGTTGCTACTGAGCCTGTATACTTATAAAGCCTCTCATTGTCAAAGGGATCGTATACAATAAATTTGTCTAATGGATTGGTTAATTTAGGTGGAATCCTATGGGACCTTCATACCCACTGATAAGGACAGCAGTTCCCTACCACATGTCCCCCACAGACCCCATGAAGGATTCTACCACCAAACATTATTTTATGTTGTTATAATAAATAATATCGTCAACCAGTAATCAAAAAAGTGACATTTAAATTATCCTGTACAGTCCCTTTGTTAGTATATGTAGAATTTCCATTAGGCGCTGTGAAATATTAGGCAAGCCAATAGAGTAACTGAGGGAATGTATAATTTGAATAGGTTAACATGATATTGTACTTGATTGTTGGGTAAAAGCATATGCTACGCGTCCAAGGACTTCTTATTCCTATGAGGCAATCCAAGGCTGCTTCAAGCGAATCGTATTCACAAAAGAAATGCCAAGTGGCAGCAAATTCCAGATGGCAATGCCGCATCAGGTAAAGGCCGCATGAGGTCATACGAGCCATGCTGATGTCCAAAGGGAAAATTCTTCATATTTTTCTCCCTTTTCTTTTCACTGAAAATCTAACTCATAGGCAATAACATTTCACTTCAACTTGCAAAGGAACTTTCCCTTTTCCCTCCCTGACTCAGAAAACTAACTAGTAATACTGTAAAGTAGGAAAACTACTTAAATCTCAGCTTGCCTGAAGAGTTTATATTTGGCATACTAGGGATATTTCCAACACCATTCCTTAAATTCCTCTAAAGACCTCTCCCACTTACAGCAGCACTTGCCCAGGACTTCAATAAGGCCTTTTTCTTCACAAGCTTCAGTATTCTAAGTTACTTGGAAACTGTGATGAAAAAAAATAGGTGCAAAACAATTTTTCTGAAAGATCCCAGGTATTATCCAACTTAATCTCCAAAAAAAAATAGGGTATATATAATTGAAATTCATCTCTAATTATAAAAATACTCTAGGTCATCTCACATATTTTTCCTCAAAAAATTCAGAAATACAACTGCTATAAATATGTAATTACATTTAAGGCCAGGCATAGTGGCTCACACCCGTAATCCCAGCATTTTGGGAGGCCGAGGTGGGGGGGATCACTTGAGGTCAGGAGTTCAAGACCAGCCTCCCCAACATGGCAAAACCCCATCTACCAAAACTACAAAATTATCCAGGTGTGATGGCCCGTGGCTGTAATCCCAGCTACTTGGGAGGCTGAGATGGGAAAATCACTTGAATCCAGGCGGTGGAGGTTGCAGTGAGCCGAGATCATGCCACTGCACTCCAGCCTGAATGACAGAATGAGACCCTGTCTCTCTCTCTCTCTCTCTCTCTCCTCTCACACATACACACACACACACACACACACACACACACACACACACACACACAACATTTAGGTCACCTCCCTGTTCACTTAGCCAGCGTGTCCATTCAGAAAGACACAGGAAAATAATAATGAGTTACTTCCATGTGCCAGGCACTCTACTACCTGCATCACAAGACTGAAAGATCTATAGTCTAACAGCAGGTCTGCGTTTTGTTAGCTGTGTGATATTGGGCATGCCCCTCAATTACTCTTAGCCTTGATGTTAATTCTCTAGATTGGGGATAATAACAATTACCTCACAGGGTTATTTCAGGGTTTAAATTAGTTAATGGTTGTAGTAAAGACTTAGGAACCATATTTGGCCCCTAGAGTCAGGTTCCTATAGCCAGAACCAATAAAATGGAACTAAGAACTAGAACTGTTGCAGGAAAGAGAAGTTGGCCACAATTCCTGGCAAAGAGCTGAAGAACCAAATTAGTATTTGTTCAAGAATCTTCATCCTTGGGCCTGCATCCATTTAGGGTGAAGGTACAGAGCATTCTTAGGGAGAAGCCCTGGGGCTGACTGGTCCTAACAGAAAACCGAAGTGGTGGATAGGACCAGACCAGTCTCTGGAATGCAATATTTGACTCGAGTTGGCACTTAGAAGCAATGCCATAGTGTTTGCTTTGAAAAATTCCATAATGTTATATAAATTGTTATTACTACATACATACATACACACTAACACACACAGGACTTGCCCCCCAAGCAGAAGTGGATTTTTATGTTGCATGGCTGAATAGTTGACAGAATGGATGAGTGGCTAGATATATCAGAGAAGGCAAGGAAGGGAAAATTAGAAAGGCCATATAGGGCGACGGCTAAGCATTCAGGCTTTAAAGGCAGAATGCCTGGATTTGAATCTTGGCTCCATTACTCACTTTTTGGTGTGAATTCAGTCAAGTTAAATAACTTTCCTATGCCTAAGTTTCCTCCTCTGTAAATGTGGATAATATTAGTAGCTACCTCACAGGATAGTTATAAGGATTTAAAAGTTATATATTTAAAGCACTTAGAAGACTTCTTGGCATAGTAAGCATCAGTTTCCTAATCAATAAAATATATTACTTCACAAGTTGTTATAAGAATTAAATAAACCATGACTATACAGTGCTTATCATATACATAATAAATCAATAAATATTAGGTATTTTCATTAAAACATGGATGAAGACCAAAAGAAATTTTTAAACCTGAGAAAAATATTTCATAATGGAATATAACCAAAAATACTGTGAAAATCCTTATTCATATTTTTGTGTTGAATATATTTACTGTGAAGCCATGAGTAACCTGGCACATTTATCTACTTTCCAATGTGTAAAACACATCACAATAATTCCATCTCTTAGATCTGCCAAAGAATTTATGTCACAGATACAAAATACAGACCAAAAAAAAAAAAAAGTAAAGAAACCACAGCTAGAACAGTAATTCTGAAATAATATTCCTATCATTGCTCATTCACTGACAAAAAACATTTAATCTAATAGCATAAAAATTAATAATAAAAAAGCTATTTTACTAATAGAGAAATTACTGGAGAAAAACAACACTTTTATTATTTTTTAAATAGGCACTCATTGAAAAAACTTGCTGCAACATGCTTTCTAAAGAACAGAAGAAATGTTGCCATAAAATTTAGAATTTAAAGGTTAACTAATTGGAATTAGGTTAACTAATTTAGTCCATAAGGAAGCCAAGTGAGTACAGAAGTCAGAAATCAGGAAAATTTTGAGAGGGATTCTATGGTCAACAGTGTCAACTGCTGAGAGGCTTAGCCAACCACTAGGAAGTGTCCATGAGGTTTAGTAACAAGGACATAATTGGTGGATGTTGACAAAGATCATTGTATGGGGCAGTTGCGGTGGAGGAAAATACCAGGTAAATCATAGTACAACCTGGAAAATGACTTTTCATAAAAGAGAACAGCAAAAGATAAAAGATGGTAGGCCAGGCATTGGTGGCTCACGCCTGTAAGCCCAGCACTTTGGGAGGTCGAGGCAGGCAAATCACGAGGTCAGGAGATCAAGACCACCCTGGCCAACATGGTAAAACCCTGTCTCTATTGAAAATACAAAAATTGGTCGGGCGCGGTGGCTCACGCTTGTAATCCCAGCACTTTGGGAGGCCGAGGCGGGCGGATCAAGCAAGGTCAAGAGATCAAGACCATCCTGGCCAACATGGTGAAACCCCGTCTCTACTAAAAATACAAAAACACTAGCTGGGCATGGTGGCGCACGCCTATAGTCCCAGCTACTCGGGAGGCTGAGGCAGGTAGAATTGCTTGAACCTAGGAGGCGGAGGTTGCAGTGAGCCGAGGTCGCGCCACTGCACTCCAGCCTGGCGCCTGGTGACAGAGTGAGACTCTATCTCAAAAAAAAAAAAAAAGAAAATACAAAAATTAGCTAGGCGTGGTAGTGTGTCCCTGTAGTCCCAGCTACTCAGGAGCCGAGGCAGGAAAATCACTTGAACCAGGGAGCTGGAGGTTGCAGTAAGCCTGAATCGCAAGATCATGCCACTGCATTCCAGCCTGGTGACAGAGCGAGACTCCTTCTCAAAAATAAAAAAGATTGAGTCATTAAGTTATGTTAGAAAAAACTTCTCCAACTTGGAGTTACTCACACTGGGATTTTATAAGCTATACTTTTTAGAATTTTGTTTTAACATCAATAAATAAAGCACACTAACATACAGGATTGATTGATTGGTTGATTGATTACTAGGTCATCCTTGACTCAAAGTGAGTTAGGTAACTTTAGTCTTCCACCTCAAAGATGTTAAAACACAAAAGTTTGAGATGATATACATGAAAGTTTAGACTCGAATGATGTTTCATTGAATTTTATTAAAGCTAGCAATGAAAGGAAGATTTAAGACCTTTTTTGGAGATATGATATATGTACCAGTCTCTATCCCAAAAGGATTACCCAGGCCAGAGTTTCAGAAACCACCTGTAAGTTCTTCTGATCAGTTCTGAATAATCACTAAAACATTCATCCATTCATCCCAACAGTGCTGTCCAATAGAAATATAATATGAGCCACAGGTATAATTTTAAATTTTCTAATATACACATTAAAAAGTAAAAAGAAGTAAAATTAACTTTAATATTGCCTATTTAACCGAATATCTAAAATATCATTTCAACATATAATTGATATAAAAATTATTGCTGAGATATTTTACATTCTTTTATGCTAAAACTTTGAAATCCAGTATTTATTTTACTTTTGCAACACATCTCAATTTGAACTAGACTTATTTGAAGTGTTCAACATCCACATGTGGCTGGTGGCTACTGTACTGGACAGCACAGGTCTAGAATCTAAGTTCCTTTGAAATAGGAACATAGGTTGTCTTGTTCACATATGTAACTATAGTATTAAGAACAGTGTCTAACACACAGTTAGCCCTCAAAGAATATTTGCTGAATGAATGAATGAACTAATCTATTGGTTTATATACATACTTGCAAAAAATGTCTGTAATACAAATGAAATTCTAATTACATTATTAGAAAAGCATATAATTATGTTAACTCAATTCTAGCCCAGGTGAGAATTTAGTAATACATACTTAGTCTACACAGATTCCTAAGTAGATGCATCTTTCAAACACAGTATAAACACATTTTACTATCAATAAAAAATGTTCTTCTATCATCCTTTTAATATGATTTTCATAAACATTTAGTAGATCAAAGCTGTCACACTCCTCTAATAAAATCAAATAAATTATAGCCTTCTCTCTGGGAATGGATGAACTCTACATTCATCAAACATACGCAATTCTCGCATATTCCACTAGCATTTGCAAATAAATTTTTTTTGTCTTAAAGTCTCAAACTACCCTAACACTGGCAAAAGAATATGCTAAATATAGCTTCAAACACCTGACAAAAATTAAATCATATTCATTATTTGTATAAAGCTAAACCCCCAAAGTACTGAGATTACTTAATATAAACAAAACAGGCCCTAAACCGCTAACACTTAATAACAAAGCTTAGGGGAGAAAGCTTACCTTCTCTGCTAAGAGCTCTCGTATCTTGCTGGCTTGAACTCTAAATTTCATGAGCTGGGACTCCAGAGCTACGCATCGTTCTTTCCAATCTACTGGTCCCTCTGGCTCAGAAAGCTCTGCCATATTTATGCTTAAAAAAAATTCAAACAGCACAACACAGTTAATATTCAGGAAATTTTGTTAAATTATCCAATGTACACATTCTAATCACTGTCTAATTAGATCCATGTACAAGTTTTAAATTCTAAGACAAATTCCAGAACTGGTGAGAGCTTATGGAGAGAACTTAGTGGGGGATAGGAGACTAAGGCTGGACCCCAACTGTGCTACTTAACCTTTCTATGTTTGAGTTTACCCAATCCAGAAAAAAGGGGCATGTCAACCACAAATGATTATTCCTTGTGGGTAAGTAGCGAGGAACAAAATGAAATACTGCTATTTCTAGTAGAACAACAGACAGTATAACAGCAGACAGTATAACAGCACAACACAAACACAAAGTGTTATCATTTTAGCTCTGCCCAAACAGATAAGACTGTCTGAATCTCTCAGCTCACAATTTTACCATACTTGGAAATTTAAGGAAGTATTACAGTTTGATTAAATTACTATGATTATGGTTTAATTTTTACTACAATGATTTCTTATTACCACTCTAAATTTGGCCAGGTCCAGGTTAAGTCTTTCAAGCCAGGGTAAGTTGTTATGATCCTGACAAGTTTGCATAATTTTTATTTGGTGTAACAGAAAGCATATAAACATGATATTTGGAATTAGCTATATGAAGTAAATCTGGAATCAGATTTTTCCATATCTAACTTTCCTTTCCGAGGAGATTAATTGCAGGGAGAAGCACTGTAAGTGGGAGGACAGGAGGCAAGGGAATTGGTTTTGAAATTCTGAAGTGCTACTTGATTTTGGAAGCATGATGGTTTCTGGCTTTGAGATTCATAAAAGTAGTTTTAAATGTTTGGTAATATTTTATCAGGCTATTTTTAATAAGCAGCCTAATAACGTATTTCTACATTGCCCTTGCTATGAACTGCCCTGCTTTGAAATTTATATTAGGAAAGGAAAGGCTCATTTATGAAGAACTGTGACAGCAAAACTCTCAGAACCCTGGGATGGAACTGCAGTTGAAGTCTACTATTCTATTCTTTTGTTTTCTAAGAATATAACCACATTGATTTTCCCAGTATTTAGTGTAATACAGCACCCTCCCTAATCCTATACCAGTTTTTAAAACTTTGTGCTGCTAAAAACCCACTAAAAGATTATTTTCGTAGTATAAAGATTGTTTTGTACTTAAATTAATTTTCACATTAACACTGACAATATCATTCAACACATTAGAAATAAATGTAAGCAGAATCATTTCTTTTTTTTTTTTTTTTTTTTTTTTTGAGATGGAGTTTCACTCTTTGCCCAGGCTGGAGTGCAACGGTGTGATGTTGGCTCACTGCAATCTTCGCCTCTCGGGTTCAAGCAATTCTCCTACTTCAGCCTCCCGAGTCACTGGGATTATAGGCGCCTGCCACTGCGCCCAGCTAATTTTTGCTATTTGTAGTAGAGTCGGGGTTTCGCCATGTTGGCTAGGGTGGTCTCAAACTCCTGACCTCAGGTGATCCACCTCCCTCAGCCTCCCAAAGTGCTGGGATTACAGGGGTGAGCCACCATGCCCAGCCAGCAGAATTGTTCTTAAAGGACTACAACATTTATTAAGAGCATCCCAACCACCTTAATGCCTGCAGATGTCCCTAACTTCTAGCCTTAATTTAAAGGAAACGTATTAGTGTAGAGCTGGAAATCATTTTCCTTTCATTTCTTTGTTTTTATAGAATCCTCACCTCATTGTTTTCTGAGGTTTTTCCTAAGGAAATTAACCTTGTTAGTAATGTTTTCCATTACCCATATTAGCATTTATTATTAATGATTCACACTGGCATTTACTAGCAATGATTTAGGAGTAGGTAACGCAGTTTGTCAATCACAAACATGTTCTCAGTTCTGAGTCTACTTCATTTTTCTCTTTATTAGCTTTAGAGTGAACAGGAAAAGAAAACATGGATGCAATATTAGAAAATGAAAAGTAGCCCTGAAAGGGGCATCTTTAAGTCTTGAATTATCATATCATGGCACAGAAATGTAGGGATACTCTTCTAGCTTAAGCAATAAGAGGAGTCTATTTACCCATTGATCAATAGGTTAATATTGGTTAATTTTTGCTCTGCATGTAAAATAACTTGCTTATGTTCTACAGTTTTAAAAATAACATGAAGAGTACGTATTTTCAACAAATGGAAATCAATCAATGTAATGTACCACGTGAATAAAATAAAAGACAAAAACCATATGATCATTTCAATAGACATAGAAAAAAAACATTCAACAAAATCCAACATCCCTTCATGATAAAAACATTCAACAAACTAGAAATAAATGGGAACTTCCTCATCCTGATAGAGGACATCTACAAAAGCCCACAGCTAACATCACACTTACTGGTAAATGACTGACAGTTTTCTCCCTGAAATCAGGAACAAGACAAAGATGTCTTTTTCTCACCACTTCTATTCAACATTGTAATAACCAAGGCAAGACAATAAAATGTAAAAGCATCTAGATTGGACAGGAAGAAATAAAACTATCTCTGCTTACAGATGACATGATCATGTACATAGAAAATTCTAAGGAATCCACAAAAAAACTACTAAAACTATAGAGTTTAGTAAGGTCTCAGGAAACCAGATAAACATTCAAAAGTCAGTTGTTTTTCTATACACTAGCAAGGAAAAATCCAAAAATGAAATTGAGAAAATATTCCATTTACAATAGCATCAAAACAAAACATTTAGGAATAAATTAACAGAAGCAGCACAAGATGTGTACTCTGAAAACTACAAAACATCACTGAAAGAAATTAAAGAATACCTAAATAAATGGAAGAAATTGCATATTCTGGATTGGAAGACAATATTGTAAAGATGGCAATACTTGCAAAGGCTATACGCACAATGCAATCTCTATCAAAATTTCAACTGTATTTTTTGCAGGAATCGACAAGTTGATCAAAATTCACCTGGAAATTCAAGGGTCGAAGAATAGACATAACAACATTAAAAAGTTGGAGAACTCACATGTTACGATTTTAAACTTACTACAAAGCTATACAGTAGCTTGATTACACAGTGTGGTACTTGCATAAAGATAGATATATAGATAAACAGAATAAAGTTAAGTCCAGAAATAAAGCCTCACATTGATTTTTAGCAAGAGTGATAAGATCATTCAGTTGAGGAAAGAAGAGTATTTTCAACAGAGGATGCTGGGACAACTGAATATCCATATGCTAAAGAATCAACGTGGACCCACCCCCTCATACCATATATGCACAATAACACAAAATGGATCACAAACTTACAGGTACAAGCCAAAGCTCTAAACCAGGGTGTCCAATCTTTTGGCTTCCCTGGGCCACATTAGAAGAAGAAGTGTCTTGGGCCACACATAAAATACACTAACACTAACTGTAGATGATGAGCTAAAAAAAAGAAAATTACAAAAAAAAAAATCTCATAATGCTTTACAAATTTGTGTTGGGCCACATTCAAAGCCATCCTGGGCTGCATGTGGCCTGCAGGCCACAGGTTGGATAAACTTGCTCTAAACTCTTAGAAGAAAACAGGTATAAATCTTCATGACCTTGGATTAGGCAACAGATACTTAGATATTACACCTAAAGCACAAGGAATTAAAAATGGATAAATTGGACTTCATCAAAATTTTTAAATTTTTGTGCTTCAAAGGACATTGTCAAGAAAGTGCAAAGATAACCCACCAGAATGGGAAAAATAGTTGCAAATCACGTATCTCAGGGATTTGTGTCTAGAATATATAAAGGACTCTTAGGACTCAATGATTAATAAAGATAACCCAGTTAAAAAGTGGGCAAAGGCCTAGGCAAGGTGGCTCATGCCTGTAATCCCAGCTCTTTGGGAGTCTGAGGCGGGTACGGCCTGAGCTCAGGAGTTTGAGACCAGCCTGGGCAATGCTGCAAAACACTGTCTTTGTAAAAATACACACACACAAAAAAATTAGCCAGGCATGGTGGTGCATGCCTATAGTCCCAGCTACCAGGGGGCTGAGGCAGAAAGATTACCTGAGCCCAGGAGGTTGAGGCTGCAGTAAACCATGTTCATACCATTGCACTCCAGCCTGGGCAACAGAGGGAGACCCCATCTCTAAAAATAATAATAATAATAAATTAAAAATAAATAAATAAAAATGGGCAAAGTATCTGAATAGACATTTCTCCAAAGAAGAAATACAAATGGCCAAAAAGTACATTATTTGCTATAAGGGAAAATGCAAATCAAAGTCACAACAACATTCCACTTCATATCAAATAGGATGTTCTAATGAAAAAGACATCTAATAACAAGTGTTGGTGAGGATGTAGAGAAATTGGGACCCTCATACATTATTGGTGAGAATATAAAAATTTTACAACTGCTTTGTAAACAGTTTTACAGTTCCTCAAAAGTTTAAACAGGCCAGCATGGTGGCTCACACCTATAATCCCAACAGTTTGAGAGGTTGAGGTGGGACAATTCATTGAGCTCAGGAGTTCAAGACCAGACTATGCAACATAGCAAGATCTTATCTCTATCAAAATATTTAAAAATTAGCTGGGCATCAGGGACCTTATCTGTGGTCCCAGCTACTCCGGAGGCCTGGGTAAGAGGATCACTTGAGCAGTGAGCTATGATCATGCACTGCACTCCAGCAGCAATACTAACTAATGAGTAAGGTTACATAACCAGTACAATTACATAACATAACATTCCCATTACCATTGCTGCC